>CM046005.1:17114824-18364824 GCA_025175895.1 Wurfbainia villosa | reverse complement strand
TCGGTCTATATATGTAGACTGCGAAAGACCAAGCAACCGTTTCGATCTATCTCTATAGATCTTAATCCCAAGGATGTAGGTTGCTTCTCCTGTGTCTTTCATGGAGAATGTCTTGGATAACCAAACCTTAATCGATCAGAAGATTGACACATCGCTTCTATAAGTAATATGTCATCGACATACAATACTAGGAACACGACTGCACTCCCACTAACCTTCTTGTACACACAAGGTTCGTCTGGATTTTGTGAGAAATCAAACCTTTTGATCGTCTCATCAAAACGGATATTCCAGCTCCTGGATGCTTGCTTCAATCCATAAATGGATTGTCGCAATTTGCATACCTTGGTTTTATCAACCGATGTGAAACCCTCAGGTTGTATCATATACACGTCCTCGAGCAGGTTTCCATTAAGGAAAGCTGTTTTCACATCCATCTGCCATATCTCATAATCATAATGAGCCGCTATGGCCAGGAGCATCCGAATGGATTTAAGCATAGCTACAGGCGAATAGGTTTCGTCATAATCAACACCTTGCTTTTGACGATATCCTTTTGCCACCAATCTAGCCTTATAGGTAATCACATTACCATCCATGTCGGTTTTCCTCTTGAAAACCCACTTGCACCCTATAGGCTTGATGCCTTCAGGTGGGTCAACCAAGTTCCAAACTTGGTTTTCATACATGGAATCCATTTCCGACTTCATGGCATCAAGCCATTTATCCCTTTCTGAACTTGTCAGCACTTCTTCATAACTGGTAGGCTCCTCATCATCAATGAGTAACACGTCGTTCGATTCACTTATGAGAAATCCATATCTCTCGTGAATATTCGGTTCTACCAGATCTACGAAGATGTGGTGTTACAGGTCCAAATTGATTGCTCATCACTATGAGTTGCTACACAGTTTCACCGTATCTCATCAATGTCTATTTGAGTCTCGAGCCTCCTCAAGCTCGAGACACTCCCACTGCTTTTCAAGAGAAACTCAACTCTTTCTCTAGAAACACAGCATGCCTTGAAACAAACACCATTTCTTCCACCGGATGATAGAATTGGTAACCCCGTGGTTCCTTAGGGTATCCAATAAATAGACATTTATCAGACTTAGCATCCAGTTTGTCTGATACAGTCCGCTTCACATAAGCAGGACAACCCCATATCTTCAAGTAAGATACATGAGGTTTCTTACCATTCCATATCTCATATGGAGTAGTTGAGACTACCTTGTAGGCATTCATGCTTAACAAGTAAACAAATGTCTCAAGTGCATAACCCCAAAAGGACTTGGGAAGAGTCGCATGATTCATCATTGACTGACCATGTCCAACAAGGTCCTAAGACGCCTCTCGGGATACACCATTATGTCTGTGGTGTATAGGGCGGAGTCCATTGAGACAATATGCCATTGTCTCTTAGATAATCAAGAAATTCTTGACTTAAGTATTCACCACCTCGATCCGATCGAAGTATTTTAATACTCTTGTCATGTTGTTTCTCTACTTCATTTCTGAATTCTTTGAACCTTTCAAAGGCTTCAGACTTGTGTTTCATCAAGAACACATACCCAAACCGAGAGTGATCATCGGTGAAGGTAATGAAGTAGCTATAGCCTCCTAAAGCTTGAGTTGACATAGGTCCACATACATCAGTATGTACTAGACCTAGTAACTCTCCCACTCGTTCACCTTTTCCTGTAAAGGTAACTTAGTCATCTTGCCTTTTAAGCATGATTCGCATGTATCGTATGAATCCAATTCAACGATTCGAATTCCACATCGGTGTAATTCGGACATGCGTTTCTTGCTTATATGGCCAAGACGACAATGCCACATATAGAGTCTATGTGATTATCCTTTCGAGCACGCTGTTGCTCGCTCGATATTGAAGATGTCACCGGATACGCCCAACGATAAATGCCATTACTCAAAGTTCCAGCCCATAAAGTACGCCATTCAAAGTTATATAACAACAATTGTTACTAAACGTTAAATGGAAACCATTTCTATTTAAGCAGGAAATAGAAACAATGTTCTTTATTAGAGAAGGAACATAATAGCAATTGTCCAGTTCCAAGACTAGTCCACTAGGGAGCTTCAGCAAATAAGTTCTGATGGCGACCGCAGCAACCTTTGCTCCATTGCCAACTCGCAAATTTGACTCCCCTCTGACAAGTCTTCTTCTATTCCTTAGCCCCTGTATGTCATTACATATATGTGAGCCACACCCAGTATCCAATACCCAAGTGTCTAAGGAAATAGAATGACAATCAATAACGAAGATACCTGAAGAGGATGGGGCATCGGATGCCTTCTTCTTCTTCATGGACTCAAGATAAATCTTGCAGTTTCTTCGCCAGTGGCCTTCCTTGCCACAGTGATGGCAAGTGCCCTTTTGCGCTGGTTCCGCCTTCTTTGCCTTTTTCTTTCCTTTCTTCTGTTCTTTTGCCTTCCTCTTAGAACCTTTCTTTGAGGAATCAACTAACAGAACCGCCTTCTCCTCATGCTTCACAGAAGGCTCCACAGTCTTGATATTGAGGAGCTCGAATGGTGGATTCCAATTTGTTCATCCGATAGTTCATCACAAATTGCGAGAAACTCTTGGGCAAACAATGCAGAATTAAGTCAATACTTAACTCATGATCCATCACAAAACCGAGGGTAGCTAGCCGCTCGATGTACCCGTTCATCTTTAGCACAAACTGTACTACAGACGAACCTTCTTGCATCTTCGTGGTGAAGAGGAGCCTAGAGACCTCGAACCTTTCGGATCTCGCTTGCTCATCGAACAACTCATGAAGATGGAAGACCATAGTGTTAGCATCCATATGCTCATGCTGCTTCTGCAGCTCAGGTACCATCGCCGCTAGCATGATGCAACTCGCCAGCTCAGAATCTGCCACATGCTTCTGATAGACCAACATTTGGTCTGGAGTTGCATTGTCCTTAGGACGGTCAGGAAGAGGCTCTTCAAGGACATATGCAAGCTTTTCCGCCTTGAGAACAATTCTCAGGTTTCTAAGCCAGTCCAGGAAGTTAGGCCCAGTCAGTTTGTTCGAATCCAAAATAGTGCGCAAATTCAAAGACGTCATGATCAATTTATTGACCTAGAAATACAAAACGAGCATATATGAGAAAATGATTTAAAATGCATCAATATACATTTATAAATCCCATTCATTTTTCGAATTTCAAAAACCTCAAAATCACTTCGGGAGATTGTAGGTTCATCTCCGAATGGGTTGATATCCATCATAGTTATGAATAACCTTGGAGAGAGTCCAACAAGCCATTCATAGCTACGACGGTAGGTATCATCTATACCGATTGCATATCACGTATATGCAACTATCACAATGTGCTATCAACTAATTGAATGTTCACACATACATTGGGTTGTTAACACATTAACAAGTATGCATCATATGCATAGCACCCAACTTCACCTCCCTTAACATCGACCTTGGAGAGAGTCCAACAAGCCGATGCTCCAGGTTAAAGCCAACCCATTAATCAAGAATAGTTTTAATATGGTTAGAGCGCATTCAACCAATTAGCCCAGCTTGGAGAGAGTCCAACAACCAAAGCTAACGATTGACCTCTGACTCTTACCATATTAGTATTAAACTATTCCATGGTTTGAACATGTTCGGGTTCGAGCCGGGCTTGGAGAGAGTCCAACAACCCAAACAAGAAACGGAACTCTGGTTCAAACCATATTAATGGAAGGTGTAGGCTTTAATATTGTTTAAAGGTTTTTATGTCTCATCCTCTTTGCATGCAAATAACTATTATCTACATGGCATGGCATACATGGCATACATCTACATGTCACGACACGCATGGCATTATGTTATGCATCTAATGCAACTACATGTCATACAATTATGTCATGTACAATATTTCCTTATATGTCATAACTATTTATGGAAATAAAATATGTTTAAGATTTGATTCTCCAAATCAAATCATAATTAAATTAGGAAACAAATTTCCAAATCTAATCACATATTTTATTCATGGAATTATTTGATTAAGGAAAATCTATTTAGGAAACCAATTTCCTAAATCTTCAAAACTACTTATGGAAATAAAATATTTTAAAGATTTGATTTCCCAAATCAAATCAAGATTAAATTAGGAAACAAATTTCCAGAATCTAATCAAATATTTTATTTATGGAAAATATCAATTTCCATAAATACTTCCAACTTTCCAAAAGTGGAAGATGTCCATAAATACTTCTAGACTTTCCAAAATTGAAAAATTTCCATAAATACTTCTAAATTTCCAAAATTTAGAAAATTTCCAGAAATACATTATGACTATCGCAAAACCATTTTATGATTATGTCGAAACACAACCTGGGCTCTGATACCACTGTTGGGTTTCCGGCACCGCGGCGTGTGTGTGTTCGATCATGTTTCGTAAACATGAGCACAGCGGAAGCAATAAAAATAATAAATACTCCTATTTATTACAACACACACAACACACGCATGCTATTACAACAAGTGTAGACATAACAGTAAATTAAAATTGCAATAAAAGGAAATTAAACTACGTTATACCTTCCGTATGACGTGTAGCGGGAACGGCATCAACCGGAATGATCCTCGTAAGAATCGTCTCTATCCGTATCCACGCCGAGCTCCTCGGGATGACTTCGCTAAGTCACGAGCTTCGTCTTCGTACGGGTTACTAGCCTCGTGTTGAAGACGACGTGATCGAGAGATGATCACGATCCGAATCCAAATTCGGATCCTAAAACAAGTTCTCAAAACTCGCTTCTCCGAGAGGTATTCACAACCGATTGACGAATCCTTCGCCCTCCACCTCAGAGGATTACCGGAGATCAAATCCCGTATGTTAGCCGCTGTCGAGCACTCAACCGCCGCCCAAACGACGCCCGACGAGGAGAAGAAGCTGTCCAAAAACTGGACAGCTTGGTGGAGGATATAGGCGCCGCCAAAAGGAGAACTCACCTTGATGCCGAACCCAAGGGAGATCACCGAGGGTCGCCGGAGGTTCACCGCTGAAGCTTGACGCAAGAGTTGGCAGGCAGCTCCACAAGAAGGGCGGCAACGCTGTTGGGCGCCAACAACAAGAGGGAGAGAGGTGGGCGGCCAATTAGGTTTTGATTAGGTTTTTAAAAAATCCCTTAAGCCCTATTTTATAGAGAACTAATTCTCTTAATGGTTAATGGATCATATCCATAAAGCCCTAACTCCGCCTCCATTAGGATAAGTTAAAATAAACCAAACCATGATGGTTTATTTTAAGTTAAAACGAACCGAACCAACTTTTGGTTCATTCGCTTAAAATAAACCAAACCCTTTGGTTTATTCTTATCCATTGGATTAGAACCAAACCATTTTGGTCCATCCATTATGTCTTCATAAGACACTGCCCATCCACGCCTCCATTGCGATCAAACAATTTCAAGCTCGCTTTATGTTTGGTCCAACCAAACATAGTTTCTCTCGGTCTGAGAATCCCATTCTCAAGCTCGTTTTAAATCCTTTGGATTACACTCGTTGTGCGTGTGACCAAATAGGTTCTCGGTTTATGTTGGTCGTCTATAATTAACCATTAATTATAGAACGATCATGAGTGGCACCTAGTAGTACATCATGATCCCCAATTAACCGAAAAGATCAACGGTTGATCCAGAACTATTTTTGAAACCCTTCAATAGCTCGAATGAATCGTGCCCCATTCCCTTCACTCATCTTATACCCACTTGGTTCAGGACATGGTCTATTGTGTCAGTCCCCACTAAGCTGACTACGTCACACCTAGCCCAAGTATCATTTCCTCGTCCTACGGATTCTAGTTACTCCACATGTATCGAAGAGTACTTTACTCTAAACATGTAATGCTTTGGCCAAAGACTTTAGTAACAATCCGACGAGAGGCCATAGGTATACATCTCCTCGCAAGGAGTGGTGAATCCTTTATAGGCTATTCAAACACCTTCGATCACTTCGACTTATACCCAATCATCCCGGGTCCACATCTCCTTAGAGATGTTTGCTTAAGATGTCAAAGCATAAGTCTCTATGATCAAGATGACTTGAATACCGCAAGTCAAAGGAACATCGCACTTAAGCCACAGTAAGAACTTCATTGACATATCTATATATGCAGAAAACCATATGAAGTCTTACGGTTGGTCACTCCAATGAACTAGTTACCATAACTAGCATCCACGATTAACTCCGGACATCACTATGTCTCCAGCCAGTGAGAATCAGCTGCTTGGATACACCAAGGAGTATACCTCGTGCTAGTCTCGACAGAATTGATGGTGTCCAAATCCATCAATTCATTGACTAGGGATAATTTCGATACATCACAATTACACATGTAGAGATACTCACTAGTTGTGATCCAATCACAAATTCTCTCATGCTGTGAATCGTATCGTGGACATTCAGTAAATGAGTTTAAGATCCAATCAAATACATAAAATATGTATACTCAAATAGTGAATCTTCATTTATCATATAAATGGTTCATACATAAGGCGATTGCCTTAGGACATCTCTCATATATTACTAACAGATCTCCTTCAAGTTTGGCATCAAGGTGAGCTCTATCTCCCTTGGTTGGCCGGCGCCTATCACCTCCACCAAAGCTGTCCAGTTTTCTGGACAGCTTGTTCTCCTCTCGTCGGAGCGTCGTTTGGACGACGGTTAGAGCTCCGATAGAGGCTAACTTACCGGGGATTCGATCTCCGATAATCCTCTGAGGTGGAGGACGAAGGATTCGTCAATCGGTTGACGAAGACCTCTCCGGAGAAGCGAGTTTTGAGGACTTGTATAAGGATCCGAATTTGGATTCGGATCGTGATCATCTCTCGATCACGTCGTCTTCAACACGAGGCTAGTAACCCGTACGAAGATGAAGCTCGTGGCTTAGCGAAGTCATCCCGAGGAACTCGGCGTGGATACGGATAGAGACGATTCTAGCGAGGATCGTTCCGGTTGATGCCGTTCCCGCTACACGTCATACGAAAGGTATAACGTAGATAAATTTCCTTTTATTGCAAATTTAAATTTACGGTTATGTCTACACTTGTTGTAATATGCATGCATGTGTTGTGTGTATTGTAATAAATATAGATTTATTATTTTTTATTATTTCCGCTGTATTCATGTTTACGAAACATGATCGAACACACACACGCCGCGGTGCCGGAAACCCAACAGTGGTATCAGAGCCCAGGTTGTGTTTTGACATAATCGTAAAAATGATTTTGCGATAGTCATAATATATTTCTGGAAATTTTCTAATTTTGGAAATTTAGAAGTATTTATGGAAATTTTTCAATTTTGGAAAGTCTAGAAGTATTTATGGAAAACTTTCACTTTTGGAAAGTTGGAAGTATTTATGGAAATTTATATTTTCCATAAATAAAATATTTGATTAGATTCTGGAAATTTGTTTCCTAATTTAATCATGATTTGATTTGGGAAATCAAATCTTAAAATATTTTATTTCCATAAGTAGTTTTAATGATTTAGGAAATTGGTTTCCTAAATAGATTTTCCTTAATCAAATAATTCCATGAATAAAATATGTTATTAGATTTGGAAATTTATTTCCTAATTTAATTATAATTTGATTTGGAGAATCAAATCATAAACATATTTTATTTCCATAAATAGTTATGACATATAAGGAAACATATACATGACATAATTGTATGTCATGTAATTGCATTAGATGCATAACATAATGTCATGCGTGTCGTGACATGTAGATGTATGTCATGTATGTCATGCCATGTAGATAATAGTTATTTGCATGCAAAGAGGATGAGACATAAAACCCTTAAACAATATTAAAGCCTACACCTTCCATTAATATGGTTAGAACCAGAGTTCCGTTTCTTGTTTGGGTTGTTGGACTCTCTCCAAGCCCGGCTCGAACCCGAACATGTTCAAACCATGGAATAGTTTAATACTAATATGGTAAGAGTCAGAGGTCAATTGTTAGCTTTGGTTGTTGGACTCTCTCCAAGCTGGGCTAATTGGTTGAATGCGCTCTAACCATATTAAAACTATTTCCCGATTAATGGGTTGGCTTTAACCTGGAGCATCGGCTTGTTGGACTCTCTCCAAGGTCGATGTAAAGGGAGGTGAAGTTGGGTGCTATGCATATGATGCATACTTGTTAATGTGTTAACAACCCGATGTATGTGTGAACATTCAATTAGTTGATAACACATTGTGATAGTTGCATATACGTGATATGCAATCGGTATAGATGATACCTACCGTCGTAGTTATGAATGGCTTGTTGGACTCTCTCCAAGGTTGTTCATAACTATGATAGATATCAGCCCATTCGGAGATGGACCTACGATCTCCCGAAGTGATTTTGGGGTTTTTGAAATTTGAAAAATGAATGGGATTTATAAATGTATATTGATGCATTTTAAAATCATTTTCTCATATATGCTCGTTTTGTATTTCTAAGATTGATCATGATGTCTTTGAATTTGCGTTCCATTTTGGATTCGAATAAATTGACTGGGTCGAGCTTCTTGGACTGGCTTAGAAGCTTGAGAATTGTTCTCAAGGTTGAAAAGCTTGCAAATGTCCTCGAAGCGCCTCTTCTCGCTCGTCCTAGTGACGATGCAACTCTGGACCAATTGTTGGCCTATCAGAAACATGTGAGTGATTCTGAACAAATGAGTTGCATCATGCTAGCCGCGATGGAACCCAAGCTACGAAAACAGCATGAGCATATGGATGCTCATATCGTAGTCCTTCATCTTTGTGAGTTGGTTGATGAGCAAGTGAGATTCGAAAGGTTCGAAGTCTCAAAGCTCCTCTTCACCTCTGAGATGCTAGAAGGTTCATCTGTGGTACTACTCAATATGCTGATGACTGTGGAGTCTTCTGAGAAGCATGAGCAGGGGACGGTGCTATTAGTTGATTCCTCGAAGAAAGGTTCTAAGAGGAAGTCAAAGGAACAGCAGAAGGGAAAGAAGAGAAAGGCTAAGAAGGTAGAACTAGCACAAAAGGAAACTTGCCATCATTATGGCAAGGAGAGCCATTCGCGAAGAAAGTGCAAGATTTATCTTGAGTCCGTGAAGAAGAATAAGGCATCAGATGCCCCATCTTCTTCAGATATCTTCGTTATTGATTGCCATTTTATTTCCTCAAACACTTGGGTATTAGATACTGGGTATGGCTCACATATATGTAATGACATACATGGGCTAAGGAATAGAAGAAGACTCGTCAAGGGAGAGTCAAATTTGCGTGTTGGGAATGGAGCAAAGGTTGCTGCAGTCGCCATTGGAACGCATTTGTTGAAACTCCCTATAGGACTTGTCTTAGAACTGGACAATTGCTTTTATGTTCCTTCGTTGATAAAGAACTTCATTTCTATTTCTTGTTTAAATAGAAATAGGTACCATTTGACTTTTAGTAACAATTGTTGTTACATAACTTTGAATGGAGTTCTTTATGGGATTGGAACTTTAAGCAATGGTGTTTATACATTGGACGTATCCAGTGACATCTTCAATATCGAAGCGAGCAACACGCGTGCTCAAAAGGATAATCAAATAGACTCCTATATGTGGCATTGTCGTCTTGGCCATGTAAGCAAGAAACGCATGTCTGAATTACACCGATGTGGAATTCTGGAATCGTTTGAATTGGATTCATACGATACATGCAAATCATGCTTAAAAGGCAAGATGACTAAGTTACCTTTTACTGGAAAAGGTGAACGAGTGGAAGAGTTACTAGGTCTAATACATACTGATGTATGTGGACCTATGTCAACTCAAGCATTAGGAGGCTATAGCTACTTCATTACCTTCACCGATGATCACTCACGGTTTGGGTATGTGTTATTGATGAAACACAAGTCTGAAGCCTTTGAAAGGTTCAAAGAATTCAGAAATGAAGTAGAGAAACAACATGACAAGAGTATTAAAATACTTCGATCGGATCGAGGTGGTGAATACTTAAGTCAAGAGTTTCTTGATTATCTAAGAGACAATGGTATATTGTCTCAATGGACTCCGCCCTATACACCACAGTATAATGGTGTATCTGAGAGGCGTAACCGGACCTTGTTGGACATGGTCAGGTCAATGATGAATCATGCGACTCTTCCCAAGTCCTTTTGGGGTTATGCACTTAAGACAGCTGTTTACTTGTTAAACAGAATGCCTACCAAGGTAGTCTCAACTACTCCATATGAGATATGGAATGGTAAGAAACCTCATGTATCTTACTTGAAGATCTGGGGTTGTCCTGCTTATGTGAAGCGGACTGTATCAGACAAATTGGATGCTAAGTCTGATAAATGTCTATTTGTTGGATACCCTAAGGAAACAAGGGGTTACCAATTCTATCATCCTGTGGAACAAAAGGTGTTTGTTTCAAGGCATGCTGTGTTTCTAGAGAAAGAGTTTCTCTTGCAAGAAAATAGTGGGAGTGTCGTCGAGCTTGAGGAGGCTCGAGAGACTCAAATAGACATTGATGAGATACCTGGTGAAGCACAACAGCCGACAACTCATAGTGATGAGCAATCGGCTGGACCTATTGTAACACCACATCTTCGTAGATCTGGTAGAACACGCAATATTCATGAGAGATATGGATTTCTCGTAAGTGAATCGAACGACGTGTTACTCATTGATGATGAGGAGCCTACCAGTTATGAAGAAGTGCTGACAAGTTCAGAAAGGGATAAGTGGCTTGGTGCCATGAAGTCGGAAATGGATTCCATGTATGAAAACCAAGTTTGGAACTTGGTTGACCCACCTGAAGGGATAAAGCCTATAGGGTGCAAGTGGGTTTTCAAGAAGAAAACCGACATGGATGGTAATGTGATTACCTATAAGGCTAGATTGGTGGCGAAAGGATATCGTCAAAAACAAGGTGTTGATTATGACGAAACCTATTACGTAGCTATCTTAAATCCATTTGGATGCTCCCGCCATAGCGGCTCATTATGATTATGAGATATGGCAGATGGATGTGAAAACAGCTTTCCTTAATGGAAACCTGCTCGAGGACGTGTATATGATACAACCTGAGGGTTTCACATCGGTTGATAAAACCAAGGCATGCAAATTGCGACGGTCCATTTATGGATTGAAGCAAGCATCCAGGAGCTGGAATATCCGTTTTGATGAGACAATCAAAAGTTTGATTTCTCACAAAATCCAGACGAACCTTGTGTGTACAAGAAGGTTAGTGGGAGTGCAGTCGTATTCCTAGTATTGTATGTCGATGACATACTACTTATAGGAAACGATGTTTCAATCTTACAGTCAGTGAAGGTTTGCTTATCCAAGACATTCTCCATGAAAGACCTGGGAGAAGCAACCTACATCCTCGGGATTAAGATCTATAGAGATAGATCGAAACGGTTGCTTGGTCTTTCGCAGTCTACATATATAGACGGAGTGCTAAAGAGGTTTAGCATGTCGGAATCCAAGAAAGGTTTCCTACCCATCAGGCATGGGGTACACCTTTCGAAGTCTATGTGTTCGCGCACAGAAGACGAGAGGATTTGCATGAGTAAGATTCCCTATGCATCCGCAATAGGATCTATCATGTATGCTATGTTATGTACGAGGCCCAATGTATCGTATGCTCTGAGTGTCACGAGCAGATACCAGTCTGATCCAGGAATGGATCATTGGGTGACTGTTAAGATAATCCTTAAGTACTTAAGAAGAACTAAGGATGCATTCCTAATATATGGAGAAGGGTACATGGTGATACGTGGGTATACGGATGCCAGATCCAGACAGACAAGGATGATTCCATGTCTTAGTCTGGGTATGTATTCACCTAGAATGGAGGCGCAATAAGTTGGAAAGGTTCCAAGCTTGACACTATAGTGGATTACGCCACTAAGGCGAGAATACATTGCACTTTAGGCGACAAAGG
This sequence comes from Wurfbainia villosa, assembly GCA_025175895.1. NCBI lineage: Eukaryota > Viridiplantae > Streptophyta > Magnoliopsida > Zingiberales > Zingiberaceae > Wurfbainia > Wurfbainia villosa. The sequence goes on along the minus strand of CM046005.1, from coordinate 18,352,885 downwards.
AAGCGGTTTGGATCAAGTAGTTCATCTATGAACTTGATGTGGTCTCATCAATGATCCAAACATGTGCTTCGCCGCTATCATCTTATCAGAGAGATCATCAGTAGGAACGAAATACAAATCGAGAAAATTCCCACTGAAAGGAACTTAGCGGATCCTTTGACTAAAGCATTACCTCAAAATAAGTTTGAGGGTCATGTTAGAGCTTATGGTATTGGATACCGTAGCGATTGGCATTAGGCCAAGTGGGAGTCTGTTAGTAATATATGAGAGATGTCCTAAGGCAATCGCCTTATGTATGAACCATTTATATGATAAATGAAGATTCACTATTTGAGTATACATGTTTCATGTATTTGATTGGATCTTAAACTCATTTACTGAATGTCCACGATACGATTCACAGCATTAGAGAATTTGTGATTTGATCACAACTAGTGAGTATCTCTACATGTGTAATTGTGATGTATCGGAATTATCCCTAGTCAATGAATTGATGGAGTTGGACACCATCAATTCTCTACATGAGGTATACTCCTTGGTGTATCCAAGCAGCTGATTCTCACTGGCTGGAGACATAGTGATGTCCGGAGTTGATCGTGGATGCTAGTTATGGTAACTAGTTCATTGGAGTGACCAGCCGTAAGACATCATATGGTTCTCTGCATATATAGATATGTCAATGAAGTTCTTACTGTGGCTTAAGTGCGATGTTTCTTTGACTTGCAGTATTCAAGTCATCTTGATCATGGAGACTTATGCTTTGACATCTTAAGCAAACATCTCTAAGTAGATGTGGACCCGGGATGATTGGGTATAAGTCGAAGTGATCGAAGGTGTTTGAATAGCCTATAAAGGATTCACCACTCCTTGCGAGGAGATGTATACCCATGGCCTCTCGTCGGATTGTTACTAAAGTCTTTGGCCAAAGCATTACATGTTTAGAGTAAGGTACTCTTCGATACATGTGGAGTAACTAGAATCCGTAGGACGAGGAAATGATACTTGGGCTAGGTGTGACGTAGTCAGCCTAGTGGGGACTAACACAATAGACCATGTCCTGAACCAAGTGGGTATAAGATGAGTGAAGGGAATGGGGCACGAATCATTCGAGCTGCTGAAGGGTTTCAGAAATAGTTCTGGATCAACCGTTGATCTTTTCGGTTAATTGGGGATCATGATGTACTACTAGGTGCCACTCATGATCGTTCTATAATTAATGGTTAATTATAGACGGCCAACATAAACCGAGAACCTATTTGGTCACACGCACAACGAGTGTAATCCAAAGGATTTAAAACGAGCTTGAGAATGGGATTCTCAAACCGAGAGAACTAGGTTTGGTTGGACCAAACATAAAGCGAGCATGAAATCGTTTCAGTCGCAATGGAAGCGTGGATGGGCCGTGTCTTATGAAGACATAATGGATGAACCAAAATGGTTTGGTTCTAATCCAATGGAGGAGAATAAACCAAAGGGTTTGGTTTATTTTAAACGAATGAACCAAAAGTTGGTTCGGTTCGTTTTAACTTAAAATAAACCATCATGGTTTGGTTTATTTTAACTTATCTTAATGGAGCGGGTTAACGGGCCTAATGGTTATGATTCAATAACCATTAAGAGAATTAGTTCTCTATAAAAGAGGGCTTAAGAGATAATTAAGCCCTAATCCACAACCCTAAGTTGCCGCCCACCTCTCCTTGGAGAAATTCGGAGCTAACTCTCCTCCTCCTTGCCGCCGCCCACCTTGAGGCTCCAACCGGCGTCCAGAAGGCTGCTTCCATCCCCCTCGCCGGTGTCGAGCTGCTGCCGGTTAGTGCTCCTGTGATCTCCTTCAAGTTTGGCATTAAGGTGAGCTCTATCTCCCTTGGTTGGCCGGCGCCTATCACCTCCACCAAAGCTGTCCAGTTTTCTGGACAGCTTGTTCTCCTCTCGTCGGAGCATCGTTTGGACGACGGTTAGAGCTCCGACAGAGGCTAACTTACCGGGGATTCGATCTCCGATAATCCTCTGAGGTGGAGGACGAAGGATTCGTCAATCGGTTGACGAAGACCTCTCCGGAGAAGCGAGTTTTGAGGACTTGTATAAGGATCCGAATTTGGATTCGGATCGTGATCATCTCTCGATCACGTCGTCTTCAACACGAGGCTAGTAACCCGTACGAAGACGAAGCTCGTGGCTTAGCGAAGTCATCCCGAGGAACTCGGCGTGGATACGGATAGAGACGATTCTAGCGAGGATCGTTCCGGTTGATGCCGTTCCCGCTACACGTCATACGAAAGGTATAACGTAGATAAATTTCCTTTTATTGCAAATTTAAATTTACGGTTATGTCTACACTTGTTGTAATATGCATGCGTGTGTTGTGTGTGTTGTAATAAATGTAGATTTATTATTTTTTATTGCTTCCGCTGTGTTCATGTTTACGAAACATGATCGAACACACACACGCCGCGGTGCCGAAAACCCAACACCTACGGTCATCCCCGTAAACAGGACACGACCTTACAATCTCTCACTCACACGAGCTTTCCTCGATCCTTACCTTATAGCTCTCGCTTCCGGCCTTCCACTCGATTCCTTCGGCTCCCTCCGAAGTCAATCGAGTGTCGCCCGACCACCGCGGCTTCCTCCGGGTGTCGCTAGCCTTCAGCTCTAGCTTTAGTACTTTTCTGCACACTCGATTTAGCTCGTGAGATAACGATGTAAACTTAACTTTGTGTCTTTGTCATAATCAAAACACAGGTTCGATTATCTGGTGCCCCTGCACCAACAGCCACGATGTCGGAAACCCAACAGTAGCTGGAATTGGGAAGTTGTCATGTCATGCCACTCAAGCCACACTGGGGTCGTGGTTGTGCGTAGGGTCTGTAGACATGACCATGCATATGCATTGCTAGGATATTTATATATGTATTCATGTATTTTGATATATATTTTACATATGCTTGTGAGATGATGCATTTGGTTGAGCTATGATTTCTGCATATGCTTGTACATCATGTTACATGCCATTTTCATATTCTATATTGTTGTGTGTTGAGCATGATGTACGTGTTGGTTCAGACTATTGTATGCATTTGATTAGTGTCATGACATAGTATAGGATGGACCGGGATGTTATTACATATGATTATATATTTTTCATATGACTGAGTATTGGTTAGGTGTGATATTGACCTTGTATGTTATATGGGTTATGTTACTGTATATGTGTTCAGAATGTTATATGTTGTGTTGCCGCAGACTTCCAGGTACGTCTTTACTTTACATTATATTCTATTGATCAGTTTAGTATATGCACTGATTATGACTATACTGGTGGTCATTGGTTATTACATTTAAGACTGTATACCTATTGGACACCATCTGTATACTTGTAGATCTCCACATGTATACTTGTAGATCTCCATATCCTTATATGATGTTCATGCACTATTTGTTGGTGCAGGGACACTAGATAATCGAACCTATGTTTTGATTATGGAAAAGATCCAATGTTAAGGTCATATTGTTTTCTCATGAGCTGAATTTAGTGTGCAGGAAATGATTAAGCTAAGCCGAAGGTCAGCGACACCTGGAGGGAAACCATGGTGGTTGGACGACACCGGGGGAACTTCATGGGAGTCGAAGAACCTAGGTGGAAGACTAGAAGCAAAGTGACATGTCATAAAGGACCAGAGGTAAGCACGAGTGTGAAGAGAGATCGTAAGGTCGTGTCCTCTATATGGGGATGACCGTAGGTGGCGATCCGACTAAGACTTCCTGTGGAAGGTCTAGGTCGAGATTGGATGGTAAGAAACCATTGCATTTACCATTTTTCGTGCTAACCTCTTACTACAAGGAAGTGGCTAGGCTGGTAGTTGACTACTGACCATTGGGCAGTCGACTGATGGAAGGCATCAGTCGACTGATGGCGACGAATAAGCCTTTTACGCAAGGTTAAAACGGATAATATTTGACGCGGCCACTTCGCGATAAAATTTGGTGTCACCTCGTGATCTGTTCCAAAAGATGAGGGACTTATTCCGAGACTAAAATCTATAAAAGGAGGGGAGGACTCCAACCCAAACATCAATCAAGATTATTCTTAAGTGCTCCTACAAAGCCAAAGCTCCAACACCGTCATAACGCCTACGCGACGCCAAGCTTTCATCCTCTTCGTCGGCAGCAGCAGCAAGTAATATCTTTGGTTATTGTATTCTTTGTTTTAATCATAACAAGGTGAGGTAGGCTTGTTGCCTCATCCTCGTACTTCCGGTTTTGTGATCGTTATCTCCTATCTCCAACGAGGAGGAGGTTTTATAGTGGATTTCCCCTTCATACGTGGTCAAGGATTGCGGGGCCTTGGAATAGCAACCGCTGGTTGTGAACCAAGTAAAAATAAACTTGTCTTTTTATTTTTCCGCTGTGCTTGCTCGTATATCGAACGAACAAAATGAAAAATTTTACACTCGCTATTCACCCCCCCCCCTCTAGAGACACTTCTCGATCCAACACTATTCCTTATATTACCCCTGAGTTTATACTCACCATCATAGACCCTGGGTTTCTTGTCATCCAAGTGGCAGATAGAAGACTTCGAAACGGACTTGGAGCATCGCCATTTGATCACATCCCACCGTTTTCGAAGGGTCTTGTTTTCCGTATATCATAAGTATCTCATTATGGACTTTGTTTATATTGGAGATAGTATTGTTGGTTATTTGTAGAGATTGTGATTTCCTTTATGGATTCATTGTGGGATTTCGTTTACTTGTGGATGGATATACCGATATGCATTTATCGTTTAGTTTATATCTCTTATTCTGGTTGTCTTCCGCTATCGATGATATGTATTTCCACATGTGCTATGTTGGCTGTGACTATTTGGATTTGTATTGGAATTTTCATAAGGGGGTACCGTCCGTTGGCCGGAACCCTGGGGTGTGACACCACCCCTTGGACTTCCCAAATGTAAAGTACCCATGACTTGAACTTTCACCGCTAAAGCTACACACTTGGACTTACGTGGCCAAGGCTACACACTTGGTCTTCCCTTGCCAACTCCATGTTGGACTTCCAATGCCAAGCCCCATGTTCGGATTTTCACTGCCAATGCTATACACTTGGACTTATGTGGCCAAGGCTACTCAATTAGACTTCCCTTGCTAGCTCCATGTTGGACTTCCCAATGCCAAGCCCCATGCTTGGACTTTCACCGCCAAGGCTACACACTTAGACTTATGTGGTCATATATTTTGTCTAACATCAAAATACTACTCGAGTCAAACTCGAGCCCGGTCAATCATGACCTAGGTCGATTGCACCAACAATTCAAAACAAATGTTAAGGTAACAAAATGGATAATAAAATTGATACCTTACGATATTTTGTGCAAGCTAGGTGAATATGAGGATGTTAAGGAGTTGTGAGACAAGTTGGTCATATTCCACGAACATCCCGAACTGGCTCAATCAAAAAAGGAGGTCGAGTAAGAAAGCTCATCCTCACAAGAAAGTGAGGACTCGGAAGTTAAGAGATGCTTTGTTAGAGATTCCGGGATCATGCACAGTGGAATAAGTGAATAAAAATAATTTTTATTACATCCCAGACATCCCCTGAGGGCTAGGAAAACTTGTTTTGGCATAATCTCATGAAAAACACACAAATAGAAGGAGAAGTTATACCTTCCGAATTCTTTTGAATCCATCGAAACCAATCGGAAAAGGAGGTCGAGTAAGAAAGCTCATCCTCATAAGAAAGTGAGGACTCGGAAGTTAAGAGATTCTTTGTTGGAGATTCCGGGATCATGCACAGTGGAATAAGTAAATAAAAATAATTTTTATTACATCTCAAACATCCCCTGGGGGCTAGGAAAATTTGTTTTGGCATAATCTCATAAAAAACACACAAGGAGAAGGAGAAGTTATACCTTTGGAATTCTTTTGAATCCGTCAAAACCACAAGCAAGACCAATGGGCCTTGCCTCTATCAGTATCCATGCCGGAATCACTTGAGACAACTCCTTGAGCCAACAGGCGGAGACAAGGGAAGAGGAGAGAGGAGAGAGCAACGAAGGCTACCAAGGGAGAAAACCTAAAACAAAACCTTTTTTCAAAGATTATCAATGGATATATTTATATATCTCTTGATTAGGTCATCTTAGGAGGCTTAAACGTAACATATCTTACCATAATTATCCCATAATTAAGGTAAGAACAACCCAGGAAATTTCTATAAATAGAAATCTCTAAAATCGACAGAACCACGACACGACCGTGTGGATTCACAAGGTCTGGCCAAGCCAAAAGTCATGACTGTGCCAGAACACACAGCCTGGTTGTATGTCCTTCTGGGCACAACCCAGTTCAGCCATTTTTCTGCCCAAAGCAAGGCATGACCTATACCAAGTTAGGCACAGTCGTGTGAGGCTCTGTATGGTCGGTTTGACTTCGTTTCGGTGTGATATGGCCATGCTAAGTCAAACTAAGCCACAGGAGGTTTCATAGCCTCCGTTTCTCACCCCCTTGGTCTGGTCCAACCAGACATATCCTTTCTCAACAAGAATGCCATTCTCAGACTTATTTTACATCTCAAGATCACCCATAGTGCGTTTAACCCAATAGGTTCCCGGTTATATTGGCCATTCATAGTTATCCCTTTAATTATGAATAGATCATGAGCGGCACCTAGCAGTACATCATGACCCCCAATTGACCAGAAAGTCTAAATCGACTTCAAAACATTTTCTGAACCCTTCAGCAACTTCAGTTGTTTATACCTTGTTCCTTTCACTCATCCTATAACCACTTGGTTCAGGACATGGTCTCTGTGTTCGTCCCTACTAGGCTGACTACGTCACACCTAGCCCAATTTAATTTTCTTGTCCTGTGGATTCAAGTTACTTCTACATGTTCCCAAGAAGACCATCTTCTTAACATGTTTGCTTTGGCCAGATACTTCTGAGTAACAATCCTGACAAGAGGCCTAAGGTATACATCTCCTTTATCAGGAGTGGTGAATCCTCTGTAGGCTATTCAAACACCTTCGATCACTTTGACTTATAACCAATCATCCCCGAGTTACACCTACTATGTAGATTGCTATGACCAAGTCAAAGTACAAATTGTCATGATCAAGGTGACTTGAATACCTCAAGTCTAAGGGAGCTCACACTCAAGCTGCAATGAGATCTTCAACGACATATAGAACCATATGAAGTCTTATAGCAGACCACTCCAATGAACTAGTTACCATAACTAGCATCCACATGTTCACTCTCAGCATCCCTATGCTTCCATTCAGTGAGTACAGAATACTTGGATAAACCAAGGAGCATAACATGTGCTAGTCTCATAGAATTGATGATGTCCAATCTCATCAATTCATCGACTAGGGATAGTTTCAATACTTTCATATTTACACATGATGAGATACCCACTAATTGTGATCCAATCACAATTTCTCTCATGTTATGCATCGTATTGTGGACTTCAGTATATGAGTTTAAGATCCAATCAAATACATAGATAATATAAACTCAAATAGTGAATTTTATTAATAACTTCGAAGGCGATTGCATTAGGACACCTCTCAAATACATCAAACTCCCACTTGGCCAATAGCCAATCGCCTTGGTATCTAATATCATAGTCCTCTTGAACTTTTCTTAGGGAAGAGGCTTTGTTAAGGGATCTGCTAGATTCCTATCAATGGGAACTTTCTCTATTTGTACGTCTCTTCTTCCAATGATCTCTCTGATCATATGGTAATGGCATAGTACGTGTTTGGATCGCTGATGAGACCGTGGTTCCTTCGCCTATGCAATGGCGCCATTATTGTCATAGTAAACCGGTAATGCTTCAAAAATGCTTGGAACTACTCCATGTTCAGTAATGAACTTCTTGATCTAGATCACCTCCTTTGTTACTTCAGAAGCTGCAATGTACTCTGCCTCCGTAGTAGAATCAGCAACGGTATCTTGTTTGGAACTCTTCCAACTCACTGCACCTCCATTCAAGATGAATATGTATCTAGACTGAGATTTAGAATCATCATTATCTGTCTGGAAGCTAGCATCAGTATACCCAGTTACTACCATATCATCTCCTCTATATACCAAGAACAAATCCTTAGTCCTTCTCAAGTACTTAAGGATTGTCTTGACAGCCAACCAATGGTCCATACCAGGATCCGACTGGTATCTACTCGTAACGCTCAAAGCATACGATACATCGGGCCTCGTACATAGCATACCATACATGATCGATCTTATAGCTAACACATATGGGATCTGACTCATTTGAATCCTCTCATCTTCAATGTGCGAGCACATAGACTTCGAAAGGTGAATCCCATGCCTCATGGGAATAAAACCTTTCTTGGATTCTTCCATGCTAAACTGTTTTAGCACTTTGTCTATGTATGTAGACTGTGAAAGACCAAACAACCGATTCGATCTATCTCTATAGATCTTAATCCCCAAAATATAGGTTGCTTCTCCCATGTCTTTCATGAAGAACATTTTGGACATCCAGACCCTGACTGTTTGCAAAATAGGAATATTGTTTCCTATAAATATGTCATCAACATACAATACTAGGAACACGATCGCACTCCCACTAACCTTCTTATACACACAGGGCTCCTCAGGATTTTGTAAGAAATCAAACTATTTGATTGCTTCATCAAAATGGATATTCCAACTCTTGGATGCTTGCTTTAATCCATAAATGGAACGTTGAAGCTTGCATACTTTGTTTTTGTCAATGGATGTGAAACCCTCAGGTTGTATCATATATACATCCTCAGATAGGTTTCCATTAAGGAAAGTTGTTTTCACATCCATTTTCCATATCTCATAATCAAAATGAGCTGCCATGGCTAGGAGTATCCGAATGGATTTAAGCATAGCTACTGATGAAAAGGTTTCATAATAGTCAACATCTTGCCTTTGACAATAGCCTTTTGCCACTAATCTAGCTTTATAGGTAATAATATTATCATCCGTGTCAGTTTTCTTCTTAAAAAGCCACTTGCACTTTATAGGCGTTATGCCTTCGGGTGGGTCTACCAAGTTCCAAACCTAGTTTTCATACATGGTATCCATTTCCGATTTCATGGCTATTAGCCATCTATCCCTGTCTGAACTATTCAGTGCCTCTTTGTAATTAGTAGGTTCCTCATCATTTATGAGCAACACATCATTAGATTCACTTATGAGAAATCCATATCTCTCAGAAATCCTACATGTCCTACTAGATCTATGAGGAGGTAGTGTATTATCAGGTTCAGCTATTACCTCATCTGAATGAGTAATCAGTTGTGGTTCTTGACTAGGCATCTCTTCTGTGTCTACCGGAGCCTCTTGAACTACACTTAATTCAACCTCATTTCCACTATTTTCCTATAAGAGAAACTCCTTCTCTAAGAATACAACATGCCTTGAAACAAACACCTTTTGTTCCAAGGGATGATAGAATTGGTAACCCCTCGTTTCCTCAGGGTAACCAATAAATAGACACTTATCAGACTTAGCCTCCAGCTTGTTTGATACTGTCCTCTTCACACAAGCAGGACAACCCCATATCTTCAAATAAGATAAATGAGGTTTTCTACTTTTCCACATCTCATATGGAGTAGTAGAGATTGCCTTAGTCGAGACTCTATTTAACAAGTAAACAGCGGTCTCGAGTGCGTAACTCCAAAAGGTTTTTGGAAGACTTGAATGTTGGATCATTGACCTAACCATGTCCAACAAGGTTTGATTTCACCTTTCAGCCACACCATTATGTTGCGGCATGTAAGGTGGAGTCATTTGGGATAATATGCCATTGTCCCTTAGATAATCTTGAAACTCTTGGCTTAAGTATTCACCACCTCGATCCGATCGAAGTAATTTAATACTTTTCACAAGTTGTTTCTCTACTTCCTTTCTAAAATCTTTAAACCTTTCAAAGACTTCAGACTTGTATCTTAATAGATACAAATACCCATATCGTGAATAATCATCGATAAAGGTAATGAAGTAGCTATAACCTTCTATGGCATGAGTTGACATTGGTCCGCATACGTTGGTATGTATAAGGCCCAATACCTCAACTGTTTGTTCACCCTTTCGTCTGAAAGGTAGTTTAGTCATCTTTTCTTTTAATCATGAAATACATGTGTCTAATGAATCTAATTCATAAGACTCCAAAGTGCGATGCCTCTGCAGTTTGGACATGCATTCATTGCTTATATGGCCAAGATGACAATGCCATAATTGTGAGGTTAATTGATTATCTAACTTAGCGCATTTGCTATTTGATTTGATATTGAATATCTTGTTGGATGTATCTAACATGTAGATCCCATTATTTAATATCCTAGTAGCATAAAGAACACCATTCAACATATTATAACGACAATTATTACTAAACGTCAAATGATAACCTTTCTTATTCAAACATAAAATAGAAACAACGTTCTTTATTAATGGATGAATATAAAAACAATCATCCAACTCTAAGACTAGTCTTGTAGGAAGTCGCAACATATAATTACCCTTGGCTGCTGCAATAACTTTTGCTCCATTGCCAACCCTTAGATCTGCTTCTCCCGTAACTAGTTTTCTTCTGTTTCTAAGCCCCTGTATGTTATTACATAAATGTGAGCCACACCCGGTATCCAATACCCAAGTACTAGAAGAAACAGTATGACATTCAATAACAAATATACTTGAAGTAGATTGGGCATCATATGCCTTTTTCTGCTTCAGTGACTCCAAATACTGCTTGCAGTTTCTCTTCCAATGTCAATCCTTGCCACAATGATGGCAGGTGCCCTTGGGAGTTATTTCTTCCTTCTTTGCCTTCTTCTTCCCTTTAGCTTTTGTTTTTGACTTCCTCTTAGAACCTTTCTTTGAGGATTCAACCAGCATCACTGCCTTCTGTTCCTTTGCAACAGATGACTCCATTGTTTTGAGCATATTGATCAATTCAGGAATCATGGACTCAATCTTATTCATCTAATAGTTCATCACAAATTGTGAATAGCTACCAGTCAGATTATGAAGAATTAAGTCAATACTTAATTCATGGTCCATAAAAAACCCGAATGATCCTAATCGCTCAATATAGCTATTCATCTTTAGCGCAAATTGTACTGCAGATGTGTTGGAATGTATACTGAAAGCCTAGCTCTTTTTGTATGAACATTTTATTTTGAAATAAGAATCACATGATCATTGTTTGCATTTTATATATTCATTATATATGTGTGCATATTGTCTAAATATTTTACATTGTAGATAACATGGTGCTTGGTGTGGCACAGAAGATCATGTTATCAGTTCCTTGTAAAATATAAGTAGAGGCTCACAACCAAGATGGTTTTGGACAAACCATTGGCATGGTTGTAGTGTAGCTTGGTATTGTTTTGTCTTGAACATAGAGTTACACTGGTACACTTAGGTGTATTGAGCAGGACCGACATAGAGGTGATTCAATTTAGTACTGACTACATGATTGAATCGGACCTCGGATATTATGTTGTACATGCTCTTAATCCCGATATAATAACAGGCACATGTACTTAGTATTTATTTCTTTGATTTACCAGTGGGTGAGATTTAGATGGATTAAATCAATATGCCCAGTAAGTTGGGAAATAATATTATTTACATGGTGTGCCATTGATTATAGGAGGAAACCATGTCCTATATATTAGGTTGATGATGTCCCCTTGAGGAGCTCATAAGGTTCATCATGTAAACCCAGCTGGTTGACTTAGTCAACATGATGATAAGGTTGAGTGGTACTACTCGAGGAATTAGATGTTAATTAATTGATGGTCAGTAAATCAATTAATTGACGGACATTCGATATCTTAAACACGGGGAGATTAATGTACAAATAATATATGGAGCCAATATTGATTTATGGGGGTTGGTGAGGTAGTTCAATGATGATCCTCTAGTGGAATGCAACATCATTGATGGATCAAGTTTGTGTGGTTCCGATACATCGGGTGGCCAAGACCCAACTCCTCCTTATGGTCCCTATCGTAGCCTAATATAATCCATGTGAAGTCTAGATCCAAGAATGTAAAACAAAACCTAGAACCAACGGTTGGGATTAAATCCCTAGATCCGATGGTTAGGATGAAACACTAAGAACCAACGTCTGAGATTAAATCCCTAGATCTGATGGTTAGGATGAAACCCTAGAATCGACGGTTGAGATTAAATCCCTAGATTCGATGGTTGGGATAAAACCCTAGATCCGACGGTTGGGATGAAATCCTAGATCCGACGGTTGGGATGAAATCCTAGATCCGACGGTTGGGATTAAACCCTAGATCCGACGGTTGGGATAAAACCCTAGATCTGACGGTGGAGATTAAATCCCTAGATCCGACGGTGGAGATTAAAGGAGGCTTAAGCCTAATTCTATAAATAGAGGCTTAGGTTGGGCGGCAAGATAAGTTTTGGAGAATTAGGGTTTGGCTCATCCACAAGTGGGCGGCTAGGGTTCATTGGGCGGCTAGGGTTTTGGAGCAAAGAAGTGGGCGGCAACTTCTCTACCTTCTAGATTGTTGCCGGCGCACATCCTCCTCCATCAAGACTTGGCCGGCGCCCATCCTAGAGGACTCTCCCTTCTTCCTTGGCCAGCGGTTCTCCTTCCATTGGTGGCCGGTGGTCTTCCTCCTTCCTTTCTCCTTGGTGGCCGGCGGCAACTCCTCTTCAAGTTGGCCGACGATTCATCCAATTGCTCCTTTGCCGGCGGTTGCACAAAATTCCCTAATTTGGTGGCCGGTTCTAGATAGGAAGGTATTTGTGGTTTCTTCTCTTTGTTCGCAGCGGACAAGGTAGAGAAGAAAGTGATCTAGAAGGCTTCTACTCGTGGAGGATCTTCGTCCACACGTCGTCCACGAGAAGGATAGGACATACGGTAGAAGATCGTGAGGTATAAAGTTATTTTAACTTTATGTACAGATCTGAGCATGTTCTTATTTGTTTTGATTATGCATGTGTGTGTATGAATATATATTGTATAATCATGGACCCCGAAGACAAATACAAAAACCGGCGATCCATCCGTCGTCTCTTCCGCGGCTAACCAACTAGAAGAGTTGTGTTGCTTGAACAACTAGTTTGTTCAAGCGACCACTCAAGTTGTTAGCACGACGACGAATAGGTTGTGCTAAGGAAGCTCATCCCATCCGGATTAATTCTTTCATTAGTGAAAATTTTAATCCGGGGACATGGGAGCCAATGAGCATCCGATGCGGCCACCTAACAATTGGTATCCGAGCCATCGGTTTCCGATTTTGTGTGTTTTGGATTCGGTTAATTTTTTATGCACTTTTTCATATATTATATGTGCCGGATAATAGTAGGATATGCGTAGTTTAACTCTTTGGTTGCAGGCATAAGATCCGACTATTATGGCCATGTGTGTGTATGTGAATGGATGTGTGTAAAAATTTATTATTTGAATCCTCGGGGTTGACGAGGCTAGATTAGTATTTAATTTTTGTAATTAAATACGGCATTGTTTAGCCGATCATTTTAGTTTACTTTCGATCTAGATTATTTGTACACTCCTTCGTGGAGTATAGGATCGATGGATGTAAATAAAATGATTTATCTCGGCTCGGAACTCTTTGGTGACTTGCGCACGGGAAAAGATGGAGCGGACGAGGTGGCGACATGATGGGATGCATATTGGCGGACAATGCCATAATAGTTGGAAAAATTATGTTTTTTCCATATTTATTGCTTATTTGTTTTATATGCATGTTGTGTATGATTTAAAATTCCTCATTTGCAATTTACTTAGTGGGAGAGGGACATTTTAATTAATTCCCGCGGCCTCCATTACAATTTGACGTGTAATGCAACAAACTTGTGTGTCGGCTCTGAGTGCCTTCCTCCCTGAGGACAGGTTTGTTTGCGGATCACTAGGTCAAATAATGGTTATAGGAAATTATCTAGGAGCATGTGTACTTCCACAGAGGTAAGGCACATAATCCAAAATAATTCCCTTAGTATCGTGTAATGGTGCACACTTAGATGCAAATAAAAGTATCCTCCCCATAGGAGTCACTGCTTTTATTTGTAGGGCCAAAGAGAAACCAACTATTAATTTTATTTGTCAAAAAGTAAGGTTGACAAGATAATAAAATTAATGGGTAAAACCTCCTCTTACAAATGTAGAATTCGTATACGTCCACACAGAGTGGCATACGAAATTCTCGGTTTTTTGAGGTGTTGGTTGATTTCGGGATTTTATTGTTTTGAGGAATCAATAATTTTTGAAATCTAATATTTTGATCATTGTGATTTTTAGGATTTTCAAATGGCTTTCAACCCACTTGCTGTGATTTTAAAAGAAAACAAACTTACTGGTCCAAACTACATTGATTGGAAAAGAAACCTGGATATTGTCTTAACTGCGGAGGAGTACAAATTTGTACTCTTCGAGGTCTGTCCTCCTAAGCCCTCCGATGACTCTGATGAAAAGGAGATAGAACGTTATAAGAAATGGGTTAAGGCAGATGAAATGGCACGGTGTTACATTTTGGCATCTATGTCAAATGTGCTGCAACATCAGCATCAGGCCATAGCCACAGCTTATGACATGATGTTCAATCTCAAGGAACTTTTCGAACATCAGAGTAGGGCGGCTAGGCAGGAGGCTATGAGAAACTTGATGACGACCTCCATGATCGAGGGAACACCCGTTAGGGATCATGTTCTCAAGATGATGGCTCATCTTAATGAGATGGAAGTCCTAGGAGCTGAGATCGATGGGGAAACCCTGGTCGATATCATTCTCCAGTCTCTGCCTAGGAGTTTTGAGAAGTTCCTCCTCAACTACAACATGAACAAAAGGTTGTATTCGTTGGCGGAGCTTCTGACAGAACTCCAGGCGGCAGAGGGGCTTTTTTGTCAGAGTGCTCAAGCTATGGTCGCTCAGAAGGTTTCTTCCTCTAAACCGAAAGGTAAGAAGAAGAAGAAACAAGGTGGAGCGAAGAAAGTGGCAGTGAGGAGTGAAGAAGCCGAAAGGCAAGTGCTTCACTTGCAAGCAGACTGGACATTGGAAGGCGGACTGTCCTCGCCAAAAGAACAAAGGTATATCTTCTTGTTTAGTTGTTGAAACATGTTTAGCGGTGTTATCTACCAGTGCCTGGTGTGTAGATACAGGATCCACTGATCATGTCTGCAATACTTTGCAGGGGTTCCAGGAAACCCAACGACTAGCTGAGGGAGAGATTACCGTCTTCATGGGCAATGCTTCAAAGGTGGCGGCTATTGCAGTGGGAGACGTTTATTTATCTTTTGATAGGAATAAAGTTTTGGTTTTGAGAAATTGTCTTTATGTACCTACTTTTAGAAAAAATTTAATTTCAGTTTCTAAATTGTTTATGGATGGGTATTCTGTTTCTTTTAATGACAAAGTGGTTATAAAAAGAAATAGGGAGATTATCTGTTCTGGTACATTGGTTGGCAATTTATATACTCTTGAACCAAAAACTCCCACGATGCATATAGAAATCAATAACTCATCTTCTAAGTCTAATAAGAGAAAAGAACCTTCGCAAATGAACCAAACATATCTTTGGCATCTAAGGCTTGGTCATATTAACCTAAGCAGAATTCAAAGGTTGATAGCTGATGGACCTTTGGGTTCATTAGTGGTGGAGGATCTCCCAACCTGTGAATCTTGCTTGGAAGGTAAAATGACAAAGAGGCCTTTCAAGGCCAAGGGGTATAGAGCCAAAGATGTGTTAGAATTGGTTCATTCTGATTTGTGCGGTCCTATGTCTATCCAGGTAAGAGGTGGCTTTGAGTATGTCGTCTCATTTATAGACGATTATTCATGGTATGGATACATTTACTTGATGCACCGCAAGTCTGAATGTTTTGACAAGTTCAAAGAATTCAAGGCTGATGTGGAGAACCGTCAAGGTAAAAGTATCAAGACATTACGATCTGATCGTGGTGGCGAGTACCTCTTGGGAGAGTTTAGGAGTTACTTATCAGAGGCTGGGATTCAATCCCAATTGTCTGCACCTGGCACACCCCAGCAGAATGGTGTAGCGGAGCGAAGGAATAGGACTCTTATGGAGATGGTCAGATCGATGATGAGTTATTCTGAGTTACCTATTTCGTTCTGGGGGTATGCACTGGATACGACAATGTACACTCTGAACTTGGTTCCATCTAAATCAGTACCTTCTACCCCTATAGAATTGTGGACTGGGCGAAAGCCTAGTCTGAGACATATTCGGATATGGGGGAGTCCAGCACATGTGCTGAAGGCTGATGCTGGTAAGTTGGAACCTCGTACAGAAGTGTGCATGTTTGTTGGCTACCCTAAGGGAACGAAAGCTGGTTTGTTTTATAATCCTAGAGATCAGAGGGTGATCGTTAGCACGAACGCCAGATTTCTAGAGGAGGATTATGTAATGAACCACAAGCCCAAGAGTAGGATTGTTCTTGAGGAGTTGACAGGGGAAGTCCCGACTTCAGTACCACCGGTACAAGAGGAGACACCACAAGTCACTGCACCGCATGTCACAGAGCATACACAGGAGGCACCTAGTCGTAGTGGGAGGGTTGTTAGACAACCCGAGAGATTCATGTTTTTGGGAGAGTCTTCGGACTTAGTCCCTGGTGAACATGAACCTGATCCCTGGACATATGACGAGGCAATCCAAGATAGAGATGTGGCATCTTGGCAAAGTGCGATGAATTTAGAGATAGAATCTATGGATTCTAATCAGGTCTGGGAGCTAGTAGAGCCACCCGATGGTATAAAAACCATTGGATGCAAGTGGATCTACAAGAGAAAGAGAGGAGTAGACGGGAAGGTTGAGACCTTCAAAGCTAGGCTTGTTGCGAAAGGGTATACTCAGAAAGAGGGTATCGATTATGAGGAGACCTTTTCGCCGGTAGCTATGCTTAAGTCTATCCGGATTCTCTTATCTATAGCTGCTCATATGGATTATGAGATTTGGCAAATGGATGTCAAGACAACTTTCCTTAACGGAAGTCTTGAGGAGAACATCTATATGCGGCAACCAGAGGGATTCATTGCTAAAGGAAAAGAGCATCTTGGTTGTAAGCTTAATCGGTTCATTTATGGATTGAAGCAAGCTTCTAGATCTTGGAACATCCGCTTTGATGAGGTAATCCAGTCATATGGATTTATTCAAAGTCCGGATGAGCCTTGTGTATACAAGAGATGTGACGGAAACGTAGTGGTGTTTCTTGTACTATACGTAGATGACATTTTGTTAGTTGGCAACAATATCAAAGTGTTATCAGATGTTAGGGTATGGTTGTCCAAACAGTTTGATATGAAGGACTTGGGAGAAGTGGGACACATCCTTGGGATCAAAGTTATAAGGGATCGCAAGAAAAGGATGTTGTGCTTGTCTCAAGCTTCATACATTGACACTATCCTTGCTCGTTTTAGCATGCAAAACTCTAAGAAAGGTTTTTTACCTTTTAGGCATGGAGTTCCTTTATCTAAAGAGATGTGTCCCAAAACATCATGGAGATAGAGGACATGAAGGCGGTTCCTTATGCTTCGGCAGTAGGAAGCCTTATGTATGCTATGCTATGTACGAGACCGGATATCTTTTTTGCCGTGGGCATGGTTAGCAGATATCAGAGTAATCCTGGACAGGGACATTGGACTGCGGTAAAGCATATATTGAAGTACCTGAGAAGGACTAGGGATTATATGTTGGTTTATCGGGCAGATCAATTAGTCCCTGTGGGTTACACGGATTCGGATTTCCAATCAGATAGGGACAAGAGTAAGTCTACCTCGGGGTTTGTATTTACTTTTGGAGGTGGAGCCATAGTATGGAGGAGTGTCAAGCAGAAAATGCGTGGCGGACTCTACCATGGAAGCTGAGTGTGTGGCAGCCTCTGAGGCAGCTAAGGAAGCTGTATGGCTCAGGAACTTCTTGATGGACTTGGATGTAACGCCCGTAAAATTTCTAGCAATTTTACAGGAATTTTTGGCTTGATGATCATGGGCCTTGGGTGGGCCTTTTTCCAAAACAAAAGAAAATAAGCCAAAAATGGATGCAAGACCTAGGAATTGAACTCCAAACCTCTAGAGATAGCCAAACCCTATAGATGCACCCACTAACCAGAAGCCCAATAGGATATTATCATTAGAGGAAGGGGGGGATTATAGATAAGTGTGATAAAGGCAAATGAAGAGGCATGGAAGAAGAGAAGAGAAACTTCTCTTCCTCCCTTTATAAAGAAGAGGGAAGGTTCTAATTTGCCACTTCCTCTCTTCTTCTTCTCCTTCTTCTCACCGAATTCTCTCCCTCTCCATTTCCCTCTTTTGGCCGAACCTCATCCAAGCAAAAAAGCAAAGGCTAGGTTGGTTCTTTAGGTTATCTTCCCCACCCAAAGCAAAGCGAAGGATGTAAGTATCCCTCACCTGCATACGAGTAGTTTCATTTGATGTTTGTAAAAGAAAATCTATATGTTATATCTAACTAAGCTATGTTTTAGTTTATCAATGAAGTTGTATGCTAAGTTTAGGAGGTATATGATGATGTTAACAAGGAAAAAAAAAGGATTAGGTTAGAAGCTAACCCTAATAGCCCCTAGAACCTATTCGTCCATGCCATGATTTTAGGGTTCTAATGAAGCTCTATGCCATGTTTTTGTAACTATATGATGATGTTAGGATTAAGATGGATTAGGGCAAAAGTTAACCCTAAAAACCCTACTTGGACCATTCGGCCAACCTAGGTTTTGGGTGAACAAATGAAGTTTTAATCCATATGTTATATGCAAATGAAGTTGTTGTTATATGAAATGAAATAGGTTGTTGTTATATGAAATGAATTAGGTTAAAGGTTAACCCTAAAAGCCCTACTTGGACCATTCGGCCAACCTAGGTTTTGGGGTGAACAAATGAAGTTTTAATCCATATGTTATATGCAAATGAAGTTGTTGTTATATGAAATGAATTAGGTTGTCGTTATATGAAATGAATTAGGTTAAAGGTTAACCCTAAAAACCCTACTTGGACCATTCGGCCAACCTAGGTTTTGGGGTGAACAAATGAAGTTTTAATCCATATGTTATATGCAAATGAAGTTGTTGTTATATGAAATGAATTAGGTTAAAGGTTAACCCTAAAAACCCTACTTGGACCATTAGGCCAACCTATGTTTTGGGGTGAACAAATGAAGTTTTAATCCATATGTTATATGGAAATGAAGTTGTTGTTATATGAAATGAATTAGGTTGTTGTTATATGAAATGAATTAGGTTAAAGGTTAACCCTAAAAACCCTACTTGGACCATTCGGCCAACCTAGGTTTTGTGTTGGGATACTTTAAATTCATGTTATCTGAAATGCCATTGGTTGGGAATGAGTGTGGGATCCTACTTCGCTTTAGCAATAATGTAACTGGAACGAAGTACACACCCTAAAAACCCTACTCAGACCATTCGGCCAACCTAGGTTTTGGGGTGAACAAATGAAGTTTTAATCCATATGTTATATGCAAATGAAGTTGTTGTTATATGAAATGAATTAGGTTGTTGTTATATGAAATGAATTAGGTTAAAGGTTAACCCTAAAAACCCTACTTGGACCATTCGGCCAACCTAGGTTTTGGGGTGAACAAATGAAGTTTTAATCCATATGTTATATGCAAATGAAGTTGTTGTTATATGAAATGAATTAGGTTGTTGTTATATGAAATGAATTAGGTTAAAGGTTAACCCTAAAAACCCTACTTGGACCATTCGGCCAACCTAGGTTTTGGGTGAACAAATGAAGTTTTAATCCATATGTTATATGCAAATGAAGTTGTTGTTATATGAAATGAATTAGGTTGTTGTTATATGAAATGAATTAGGTTAAAGGTTAACCCTAAAAACCCTACTTAGACCATTCGGCCAACCTAGGTTTTGGGGTGAACAAATGAAGTTTTAATCCATATGTTATATGCAAATGAAGTTGTTGTTATATGAAATGAATTAGGTTGTTGTTATATGAAATGAATTAGGTTAAAGGTTAACCCTAAAAACCCTACTTGGACCATTCGGCCAACCTAGGTTTTGGGGTGAACAAATGAAGTTTTAGTCCATATGTTATATGCAAATGAAGTTGTTGTTCTATGAAATGAATTAGGTTGTTGTTATATGAAATGAATTAGGTTAAAGGTTAACCCTAAAAACCCTACTTGGACCATTCGGCCAACCTAGGTTTTGGGTGAACAAATGAAGTTTTAATCCATATGTTATATGCAAATGAAGTTGTTGTTATATGAAATGAATTAGGTTGTTGTTATATGAAATGAATTAGGTTAAAGGATAACCCTAGAAGACCCTATGGACCATTCGGCCATCATGCATTTTGGGGATTAGATGAAGTCTTAATATAAGTCTTATGTGCATATGAATTTGTTGTTAAGTTAAATGAATAGGTTTACATGTGTTTTATGTTGGGTGAATTCATGTTGACTTGTGATATTAAATAATGCTAGATGAAGATAAAATGCCTTAGGTTAGTGTTTACTTACTTTTGATGCCATGCCTTTTTGCCATGTCTATGTGTATGCTATGTTTGAAATATGTTATGAAATGGAAGAAGATAGGATTATGAAATGAAACAAAACGATATGTACACGACATGAATATGACATGATGATGAAATGAAGAATGATATGTTATGAAATGAAGAATGGCATGTTTACGAAATGAAAGATGATATGTCCATGAAGGGAAGCATGATGTGTTATGAAGTATGCTATGTTTGCAAAATGTAAGCTATGTTATAAAATAAGCATATAAGTATTTTACCTTCTGCATGGCTTGTACCAAGACCCTAACAGGGTCCAAGAAGGGATGGGCTCCTAAGATGCCCTAGGTCGATGGAATAAGACTCGGGCCTAGGATGGGCTTCTATGTATAATTGCCCCTAGGTCGATGGAATAAGACTCGGGCCTAGTACGGGATGGGCTCCAAGATGCCTTAGGTCGATGGAGTAAGACTCGGGCCTAGGATGGGCTTCTACGCTATGACGATTGCCCTAGGTCGACGGACTAAGATCGGGCCTAGTAA
Source organism: Wurfbainia villosa (assembly GCA_025175895.1). NCBI lineage: Eukaryota > Viridiplantae > Streptophyta > Magnoliopsida > Zingiberales > Zingiberaceae > Wurfbainia > Wurfbainia villosa. Next base: position 18,331,803 of record CM046005.1, on the reverse strand, counting down.
CCTATTAGGTTCGAGACTTGCTACCTCGGGCCTATTTAGGGATGCGCGCTATGATAATGAAGAAGTGGTACAATGCCGGGCCCAAATATGTTGAGATTTATATTTACGTACCTATAAAATATGTTTTCAAAAGCATCTCGCATATGTTACATGATTAGATTGTTATGTTTGATATGCCATGTTGATATGTTACATATGAAGTATGTTATGTTTGATATGCCATGTTGATATGTTACATATGAAGTATGTTATCTTTGATATGCCATGTTGATATGTTACATATGAAGTATGTTATGTTTGATATGCCATGTTGATATGTTACATATGAAGTATGTTATGTTTGATATGCCATGTTATGTCACTATGCTACATATGATGTATGTTATGTTTGATAGGTCATACCTATATGTTTTATGTTATGTTGATTTGCTACGTTACATATGTTATATGTTATGTTTAAATAAGTCCTAGACGTACATGACATGATGCTATGTTATAGATGATACATGTTATGCTGCCATGCTAGGGATGAGATATGTTATGTTTACTCACGTTATTTATGCTACATGTTAAGTTAATTACGCCATGTATGTTACATGTTATGTGGCTTATATGTTATGAATGTTACATGCTTATATGTTATGAATGGTACATGCTATGATTAATGTCGATATATGGTTTTTGTGAGTAGGATCGATCTTACTAAGCCTATGTGCTTATAGTTTATCTTTCCTCGACCGCAGATAAGGGTAAGGGATGGATAAACTAAAGGGAGCAGGAGGGGCCAAATGTGTGTGGCAGTGGCATGGTGGAGAAGATCCGTTAGGTTTATATATATATGTTTACCTATGATGATGATGTTTATGGATGTCCTTACTTATGTCTCAGTATGACAACGATGGTTACGAACCTGAACTAAGCACTAAGTATCTATCTAAGTTATAATGCATGCTCTATGTTAATAAAAAGAAGTAAAGAAGAAGTAAGAAGAAGTATCTATATATGTTATGATGCATGCCCTATGTGAAGAAGAAGAAGTATATATATATATATATATATATATATATATATATATATATATATATATGTCAACGCATGTTTATGTTATAAAAGAAAAAAAAATGTCTAAAGTCTTCCGCTGTAAGAAGTACGAAATATGTATTAAGTCTTCCGCTGTATGTATGTATGTATGTATGTACGGTCGCGTCACGTGCCGCCCCTCCGGGTTCTGGGTCCGGAAAGGGCGGGCGTGACATTGGATGTGATTCCTGGTTTGCCCAGAACTATCACAATTTATTGTGATAACAGTGGTGCAGTTGCAAACTCGAAGAAACCACGAGCCCATAAGGCAAGTAAACACATAGAGCGCAAGTACCACCTCATACGAGAGATCATAAAGCGAGGAGAAGTTGCTGTCGCCAAGATTGCATCAGAGGATAACCTGGCAGATCCATTCACTAAGGCCCTTCCAGCGAAAGTGTTTGATAGGCATGTGGAGGACATGGGGATCAGATGTATGGCAGAGTGATGACAGCATAGTCTTTTAGTATAAGTGGGAGATTGTTGGAATGTATACTGAAAGCCTAGCTCTTTTTGTATGAACATTTTATTTTGAAATAAGAATCACATGATCATTGTTTGCATTTTATATATTCATTATATATGTGTGCATATTGTCTAAATATTTTACATTGTAGATAACATGGTGCTTGGTGTGGCACAGAAGATCCTGTTATCAGTTCCTTGTAAAATATAAGTAGAGGCTCACAACCAAGATGGTTTTGGACAAACCATTGGCATGGTTGTAGTGTAGCTTGGTATTGTTTTGTCTTGAACATAGAGTTACACTGGTACACTTAGGTGTATTGAGCAGGACCGACATAGAGGTGATTCTAAAGTACGTTGATGTTGGGTACTGTTATTAAGACTCTCTCTGCCGCTAAGGAGGTCTTAAGGTGCCTAACCATATTAGTCGAATGCTCGACTATCACCGACTGATCAAGCAATCAAGGTCGGTGAGACAACGGTGTAATCTACGCTAGAAAATCCAAAGCAATACGTAATCGAACGAGTGCCATTGATTATAGGAGGAAACCGTGTCTTATATATTAGGTTGATGATGTCCCCTTGAGGAGCTCATAAGGTTCATCATGTAAACTCAGCTGGTTGACTTAGTCAACATGATGATAAGGTTAAGTGGTACTACTCGAGGAATTAGATGTTAATTAATTGATGGTCAGTAAATCAATTAATTGACGGACATTCGATATCTTAAACACGGGGAGATTAATGTACAAATAATATATGGAGCCCATATTGATTTATGGGGGTTGGTGAGGTAGTTCAATGATGATCCTCTAGTGGAATGCAACATCATTGATGGATCAAGTTTGTGTGGTTCCGATCCATCGGGTGCCCAAGACCCAACTCCTCATTATGGTCCCTATCATAACCTAATATAATCCTTGTGAAGTCTAGATCCAAGAATGTAAAACAAAACCTAGAACCAACGGTTGGGATTAAATCCCTAGATCCGATGGTTAGGATGAAACACTAAGAACCAACGGTTGGGATTAAATCCCTAGATCCGATGGTTAGGATGAAACCCTAGAATCGACGGTTGAGATTAAATCCCTAGATCCGACGGTTGGGATAAAACCCTAGATCCGACGGTTGGGATGAAATCCTAGATCCGACGGTTGGGATGAAATCCTAGATCCGACGGTTGGGATTAAACCCTAGATCCGACGGTTGGGATAAAACCCTAGATCCGACGATGGAGATTAAATCCCTAGATCTGACGGTGGAGATTAAAGGAGGCTTAAGCCTAATTCTATAAATAGAGGCTTAGGTTGGGCGGCAAGATAAGTTTTGGAGAATTAGGGTTTGGCTCATCCACAAGTGGGCGGCTAGGGTTCATTGGGCGGCTAGGGTTTTGGAGCAAAGAAGTGGGCGGCAACTTCTCTACCTTCTAGATTGTTGCTGGCGCCCATCCTCCTCCATCAAGACTTGGCCGGCGCCCATCCTAGAGGACTCTCCCTTCTTCCTTGGCCGGCGGTTCTCCTTCCATTGGTGGCCGGTGGTCTTCCTCCTTCCTTTCTCCTTGGTGGCCGGCGGCAACTCCTCTTCAAGTTGGCCAGCGATTCATCCAATTGCTCCTTGGCCGGCGGTTGCACCAAATTCCCTAATTTGGTGGCCGGTTCTAGATAGGAAGGTATTTGTGGTTTCTTCTCTTTGTTCGCAGCGGACAAGGTAGAGAAGAAAGTGATCTAGAAGGCTTCTACTCGTGGAGGATCTTCGTCCACATGTCGTCCACGAGAAGGATAGGACATACGGTAGAAGATCGTGAGGTATAAAGTTGTTTTAACTTTATGTACAGATCTGAGCATGTTCTTATTTGTTTTGATTATGCATGTGTGTGTATGAATATATATTGTATAATCATGGACCCCGAAGACAAACACAAAAACCGGCGATCCATCCGTCGTCTCTTCCGCGGCTAACCAACTAGAAGAGTTGTGTTGCTTGAACAACTAGTTTGTTCAAGCGACCACTCAAGTTGTTAGCACGATGACGAATAGGTTGTGCTAAGGAAGCTCATCCCATCCGGATTAATTCTTTCATTAGTGAAAATTTTAATCCGGGGACATGGGAGCCAATGAGCATCCGATGCGGCCACGTAACAAGATGAACCCTCTTGCATCTTCGAGCGAAAGAGGAGCTGGGTAACCTCGAACCTTTCAGATCGTGTCTGCTCATCGAACAACTCTCGAATATGGAAGACAATTGTATTAGCATCCATATGCTCATGTTGCTTCTGCAACTTAGGAGACATCGACGCTAGCATAATGTAGCTCGCCATCTCAGAGTCACCAACATGTTTCTGGTAAGCCAACTTTTGGTCACCGGATGCATTGTCTGCAGGAGGTTGGGGAAGAGCCTCTTCAAGGACATAAGCTAGCTTTTCAACCTTGAGAACAATTCTTAGGTTGCAAAGCCAGTCCAAGAAGTTCGGCCCAGTCAATTTGTTATTGTCCAAAATCGTACGTAAATTAATGGAGGTCGACATGCTGTTCTAATTAGTACCTAGACATACAAAAAGAGGTGTATAAGAGAGATGAATTAATAGTAATGTAAACAATTTACATTAACAAGAAAATCCCACTATTTTATCAAATTCAATAGCCCTCACTTTGAATTCGAGAGATGGTAGGTGATCTCATAGTCGGTTGATATCCATTATGACCAAGAACAACCTTGGAGAGAGTCCAACAAGTTATTCATAGTCATAATCTTAGGTATCAACAATACCCATTATATATCAAATATATACCTATCACTTTATGCTATCAACTAATTGAATATTCACATATACATTAGATTGTTAACTCATTAACATATATACATCCAATGCATATCACCTAATTGCACCTCTATCCACATTGACCTTGGAGAGAGTCCAACAAATCAATGCTTTCATTTAGGGCCGACCCACTAATCATGAGATCAAATTTAAATGATTTGAACATATCCAATTTACAAGCTAGGCTTGGAGAGAGTCCAACAACCCAAACTTGAAATTGACCTCTGGTCCTTACCATTTAAAATAAACATCGAATCTCATATAAATTGAACATGCTCGATGTCATGCCAGGCTTGGAGAGAGTCCAACAACCCAAACACGAAAAAGAACTCTGGTTCAACCATATTAATGGATGGTTTTAGCCCTAATATTTGCACGAGGGATTTCAGGTTATTATGGGTCTCATCTATAAAAGTAAAAAAACCTAAATATGGAAAAATCAAGGTCACATTAGGAAATAAATTTCCCGATGTGAACGTGAGTCTATGCTTAGGCTCTAACGATGTGGCCAACACCTTCGGTGTTTCTAGGCGCATCCTCGGTATTTATTTTTAGGTTACAAACATATCCTATATGTAAAATCAGATATACTCTAATCTATCATATAGATAAACATGGCACATGTATATTAAAACATCAAACATGCTTTAAATATTCTTCTACAACATGCAATCTATGCCAAAAAAATAAGGTGGCTCTGCTACCACTTGTTGGAGATTCCGGAATCATGCCCAGTGGAATAAGTGAATAAAAACAATTTTTATTACATCAAACATCCCCTGGGAGCCAGAAAAACATGTTTTGGCATAATCGTATGAAAAACACACAAGGAGAAGGAGAAGTTATACCTTTGGGATTCTTTTGAATCCGTCGAAACCATAAGCAAGACCAATATGCCTTGCCTCTATTAGTATCCACACCGGGATCACTTGAGACAACTCCTAGAGCAGCAAGTCTTTGTCTCCGATTGTGCTAGCCAACCGGTGGAGACAAGGGAAGAGGAGAGAGGAGAGAGCAACGACGACTACCTAGGGAGAAAACCTAAAACAAAACCTTTTTTCAAAGATTATCAAGGGATATATTTATATATCTCTTGATTAGGTCATCTTAGGATGCTTAAATGGAACATATCTTATAATAATTATCCCATAATTAAGGTAAGAAATACCCAAGAAATTTTTATAAAGAGAAATCTCCAAAATCGGCGGAACTGCGACACGACCATGTGGATTCATACGGCCTAGCCATGCCAAAAGACACGGTCATGCCAGGACACACGACATGGCTGTGTGTCCTTTTGAGCACAATCCAATTCAGCCATTTTTTCGCCCAAAGCAAGGCACCACCTGTACCAAGTTAGGCACGACCGTGTGAGTCTTTGTATGGTCCGTTTGACTTCGTTTCGGTGCGATATGGCCATGCTAAGTCCAACTAAGCCATAGGAGGTTCCATAGCCTCCGTTTTTCACCCCCTTGGTCTGGTCCAACAAGACATATCCTCTCTCAATGAGAATTTCATTCTCAGACTTATTTTATATCTCGAGATCACCCGTAGTGCGTGTGACCCAATAGGTTCCCGGTTATGTTGGTCATTTATAATTAACCCCTTAATTATGAATAGATCATGAGTGGCACCTAGCAATACATCATGACCCCCAATTGACCAAAAAGTCTAAATCGACTTCAGAATATTTTTTGAACACTTCAACAGCTTTTGTTGTTCGTTCCTTGTTCCTTTCACTCATCCTATACCCACTTGGTTCAGGACATGGTCATTGTGTTCGTCCCCACTAGGCTGACTACATCACACCTAGCCCAAGTTAATTTTCTTGTCCTATCGATTCAAGTTACTCCTACATGTTCCCAAGAAGACCATCTTCTTAACATGTTTTCTCTGGCCAAAGATTTCTGAGTAACAATCCTGACAAGAGGCCTAGGGTATACATCTCCTTTATCAGGAGTGGTGAATCCTCTGTAGGCTATTCAAACACCTTGGATCACTTTGACTTATACCCAATCATCCCGGAGTTACACCTACTATGTAGATGGCTGCGAAGAAGTCAAAGTACAAGTCGCCATGATCAAGGTGACTTGAATACCTCAAGTCTATAAAAGCTCGCACTCAAGCTGCAATGAGATCTTTAACGACATATAGAACCATATGAAGTCTCATAAAAGGCCACTCCAATGAACTAGTTATCATAACTAGCATCCTTATGATTCCATTCAGTGAGTACAGAATGCTTGGATAAACCAAGGAGCATAACATGTGCTAGTCTCACAGAATTAATAATGTCCAATCTCATCAATTCATCGGCTAGGGATAGTTTCAATACTTGCATATTTACACATGATGAGATACCCACTAATTGTGATACAATCACAATTTCTCTCATGCTATGCATTGTATTATGGACTTCAGTATATGAGTTTAAGATCCAATCAAATATATATATAAATAATGTATACTCAAATAGTGAATTTTATTAATAATTTCTAAGGCGATTGTCTTAGGACACCTCTCAATTACATCATGCTCAACATCCAGATCGGTAGAAGAAGTGGAAGAAGCATCCACCTCCGGAAGAAGTGAAGAAACCTCCCATATCGCCTCTACCGACCTTGGTAACTCAAGCATGTTAATTAAAAATAAAAATCATATCATATGGTTTGAGTGTAGGGTAGCCGGGCATTACTAGAGTAAATCTCCAAAATTTGCCAAGGAGAAAGCACTGACACCAAAAGTCAAGGACGAGTCAAATGTTGTCAGAGTCCTCGCTAGGAAAAGCAAAGAGCACATTGTGTGCTTCAAGTTTAATCAACATGGACACCACCGAAGCCAATGCCCTAGGGAGAAGAAGAAAATGTAAGAAGGAGCTACACAAGTAAGGGGAGCTTCCAAAGCAAACCCTAAGGTATATTGTAATGCAACTTCTAGTTCTATGGTTAAAAATCATGCTAGAAATTATTTTAATACTCTTGCTATTTCTCATGAAAATCATGCTAGTAGAAATAATAGATTTTATTGTTTAGGTACCAAGAATGTAGATTTATCTAAGAACAAACCTAGGAACAATAACTCTAGGCCCATTCTACCTAGGGAGTCCATTAGAAAGGTAGAGAAGCACTTAGGTATTAACCCTAAAAAGGGTAGGCACATGCCTAAGAAGAAGAGTCCTTCCCAAAAGATTAATGAAAAATCAAAATTGGAAAAATTAGAATTGGAAAATCAAGCTTTGAGGTCAAGACTTGAAAAATTGGAGAAGACCCTAGAAAAAATGACAAATTCATTTATGGGGTCTAATAGTCAAAATTTAGGTTCTAAGGGGCAAGAACCAACAAGGGGGAAGAAAGGTTTGGCTCACAAACCTAACCCCAAAAAGACCTACAACGATGTTCCATTCGATTATGGAACAATATCTAGAACTAGGAAAACCAAGGTTAATAGGGAAGTCATCCCTAAGGTTAACCAAGGTGTGTGTCTAGTGGCCTAGGGTTCTATAAAACCTAGGAAGACCACTAAGAAGGTTACTAGGGATGCAATCTCTAAGGTTAACCTTGACAAGACCCAAATGACTAGGGTTTCAAAGCCAAAAAGGGTCATTAGGAAGGTATCTAGGGAAGCTATCCCTAGTGAATATCTTGTTAACCCAAGGAGCTCCAATAGGTATTGGGTTCCTAGGAGTGTGATCAATTCATGATAGATGGGTTAGGGTGTGTCAACCCTAAGTGGATGGGTAGTTAACCTAACCATGGTAGAGTTGACACTTTAGGATGTGCCAATGTGTTTTGAAAAGTTTGAATATTAATAAAATTGGCACAATTAGGGTTAGAGGTCTTAGTGTGTCATTTTGGGTTTTGGCACACTTGGTAGAGTTGGTTAATATGGAAAAATAAACTTAATTCTATCAAATGGCAACTAATATTAAAATCTAGGTATTCCTATACCTTTACCTTTTATTTGTCATGCTTTGATTGTCATTTACCATGTCATGACATCATATTTGTTTTTATCATATAAAATGTCATGACTTATGCTTAGGAATGTCATGTTATGCTTACGTTAGAATCACATGTTATGACATCATAATTGTTTTTATCATATAAAATGTCATGACTTATGCTTAGGAATGTCATGTTATGCTTACGTTAGAATCACATGTCATGACATCATAATTATTGGCATATGCTTATTTATGTATCATCTATGCCATGATCATCATTCATGCATTAATTAAAATTGAGTTAAGGACAATGACATGATTTGAAGTCCCATGCATAACGGAATCAAATAGTGTTGCCTAGAAAAATGCAAGAGACCGTAAATGAACAAAACCCACATCTCACAAGAACACTTGACTTGTATGTGTTTCATACACTTATATACAAGTGAGATGTTAGGAAATGAATTTAAGGTTTTAAAATAATTTCAAAATAACTTTGAAAAACCTTGGTGAAGTCTATCTTTTGATAGCAATCACCATTGAATGAGGTGATACAAAGTAGGGTCAAATATTGAAAATTTCAATTGTTTTGAACTTTGTGTCAATATCACTAGTTTATGGGTATTTTAATTTCCAACTATTTTTCACCCATAATGATTGTTATAAGTATTATACGTATAAAGTTTCATGAATTTTCAAATTACGTATATTTACTTATAAATTTTCAAAATTTGGTTCTGAAGTTTGATTTCAGATAGATGTAAAACAATGATCGCCATGGATGGCAATGATAGATGAAGAGAGTCGATCACAATGTTGATTTTGAGTAAAAAAGGTTTGTTAGGCCCATGTTCAGCTATGTCTTGATTTTCTAACTGCTTCTAACCCTAGGATATACTTTGGAGAGCATTGGAAGGGTAAAAATCCATTGAATATGAATTAGGAGAAGTGTTTAGGGTGTGTATCAAATTTTAAGGGAGGTGAAAGTTTAATGTTGAATATTTGCCCTTAATTTCGATTGTTTAGTGTTCCTATTGGCTTAGGGACTCTCCAAGAACATTGTTGGTGCAATGGTAAAGGGAGAGCAAGCCTTTAGGAGGAGGTTATCCATCTTGGGATAATGGATGTATTTCTCCTCATGTGAGGAAAATTGGGGGATTGCCTCTCTTAAGTGATATGGGACTCATCAATAGGAAGAGTGAAGGCATCCTAGATGTGTTTTTGGACCATGGGGGAGATTGTAAGATCTCATTGTATATAAGACATTGGCACCCTTGGGGAGGACCTTTTTGATGTATGTAAAAAAAAGGGGGAGAATGTACCAATTGGGGTTAGTTGGAATTCTCAAAGATGAGAATTGCCAATTGGGGATAATTGGTAGACTTGAGTTAGGTCACCTAACTCAAAGGTGTTTGTGGTTTTGTCAAACATCAAAAAGGGGGAGTTTGTTGGAGCAATCGACCCAGGTCACGATTGACCGGACTCGAGTTTGACTCGAGCATTATTTTGATGTTAGACAAAACATATGACATGTGATTGTAATGGGAAGTCCAAGTGTGTAGCCTTGGCCACATAAGTCCAAGTGTGTAGCCTTGGCGGTGAAAGTCCAAGCATGGGGCTTGGCATTGGGAAGTCCAACATAGAGTTGGCAAGGGAAGTCCAAGTGAGTAGCCTTGGCCACGTAAGTCCAAGTGTGTAGCCTTGGTGGTGAAAGTCCAAGTCATGTGTACTTGGAATTTGAGAAGTCCAAGGGATGGTTTGGCGGCGTAAGGCCAAGTGGTAGTCTTGGGAGCGTAAGTCCATATGTACCTTGGCGATGTAGACACTGAGAGCATGACAATAGCTGAAGGAAGTACCTAGAGGCTAGCATATGGATGAATAAGTCATGGATAACTTGGAGGGATCCGCACATGGATGAACAAGTCATGGATGACTTGGAGGGATCTGATAGGTGCGAGACTAGTAGAGGTGGCTAGAAGCCTTAGGTCTAGGATAAGGGTGTCTAGCAAGTATGAGGGCATCATACTTGGGTTAAACCTCATGTTTGAGGATTATCAGTCGATTGGGATGATATACCAGTCGAATGGTGAGAGCCGACTGGCGTTCGATTACGTCGCGAGGCTTGGCAGTCGACTGCCAGCCTTGGCAATCGACTGTGCTTGATCGACTGCTAGTGTTAGTCACGAGCTTAGAATGCTTGATAGCCGACTGGTCAGTCGACTACGACCTTGGTAGTCAACTGATGGGTAATGACAGTCGACTGCCAATGTATCCATTGGCTTGGATGCCGACGTGGATTAAGTCATTATCTCACAACGGCTACAAGAGTAGTCGACTGGGATTTTATGGCAGTCGACTGCTAGGCATGGAATTAGCCCGAGACAAGCATAAAAGGAGGAGCTTGGGGAGGATTTCCACAGGGATTTTTGGTGAGAGTTTGGAGGGGAATTGTTGTTGCATTCCAGACCTTCAAGAGCAACCAAAGCAAGCAACAAGAAAGCATTCAAAGCAAAGTGTTGTAAAGTGTTTCTTTACTTGTATTTCTTATTGTCTTTGTTATTGCTTGTATCTTGTAGATTACTGTTATAATTGATTGTACGAGATTTCTCCACCTCCAACTTATTATCGAGAAGGAGTTTTAGTAGTTGTGTGAGCATCACTAGAGCTCAACCCCATGGAGTAGGAACCCTAAGGTTCCAAACCACATATATCGGTTGTCTTGTGCTTGTGTATTCATCTTTATATTCACATTTGTATTTATGCTATGCTAACAAATATTGTAGTTGAATGAACGGATTCAAACGAACAACGCATTCAGGCTATTCAACCCCCCTTCTAGCTGGGCCATGATCCTCCAACAGATAGCATGTTCAACAATGCAAAAGTGAAACCGAAATCCTGGAATCCCATAAGAAACTTTGAGCCCCCCTTCGCTTCCTCCAGGTGACACTGTATTTGTGCAAGGACCATCGTCAACCTCACACTTGACTTGCAAGAGATTTACACCAAATAAACGAAATTCACTGGACAAATGGTACTCGAATCACAGTCTTTGTGGGATCGATATGTAAATTATTACTTGACAACAACCGTACACTTACAGGCATTGAGCGCAAGTGTACACTTCAAGTCCTTGGCTATCTCGGCCAGAGATTTGAGGTCGTGCTCAAGTGCATCACTATTCATACTCAACAAATAGGATGATTGTCCATGTGAGAGGGCCAATCTTAACCTGCTGACATACTCATCGAGATCATATTTGAATATAACTGATGCACGTGAATGCGACCTCAAATCTCGCGACGGAGACCATCAAAGACTCAAAATGCATGCTCGCGATCAACGCCCGCAAGTGCCCGGATATCGTCAAGTAATAAAAAGATTATCGATCCCACATGGACTATGATTCGAGTACCGATTTGGTAAGTGGAGGTTATTGTTTGGAATTCAAATCTAAGGGTTGTGATTACGAGGGTTGATGGTGGTCCCAACTCAATACGGTGTCACATGGAAGAAGAAAGGAGCTAGTTGCGAGTCTTTGTAAGGGATTCTAAGATTTCAGTTTCATTTGTGTGTCACAAAACACATTGTCAATTGGGTTTTGTCTAGGTTTCTAGCTACGGTTTTGTAAAAAGGACATCATACACTCCCCCGATGAGACTTCGCATCTATCGGAAGCTACCTCTGCCATTACTAGGTCGACCCCTGGACTTAAAATGTGATAATCGGTACGAGGATGCCGAATCGATCCCTACGACGAGTCAAAAATGGGGCACGTTTCCTACTCTATCACATCCTTCTACCCACGGTTATAGGAGATGAGGCCAACCCCTAGGTTCCTCTTTAATTCTCCTAAATCTTAGATATGAGGGTTGTCACCCCTTGTATCGGCTAGCACAGTTTATAGAAAACCAAAATAATAGTTATAGTTCTAAACCAAACACCAATTGCAAATATAAATTCAAGAACGAAAAGATATTTGAACCAACATATTCTAACTCAACACAAACTACTCCCTAGTCCTAGAATCGAAGAGTCTACTCCATAAATAAGAGAGGAGAAATACAAAGCACGATCATGTTCGTATAAACAATGGAAATTATGTAAAGAATAGAATTTACAATGCGATGTGACTCTTCTCTCCAGCGTTGAAGTGCAGAATTTGGATCTCCGACAGCTTTCATTCTCCCCGTTGCGAGTTCCCAAAACATTTTAGGGTGTCGGAGTGCCGTCCCGGCCGTCGTACCTCTCCCCTAGGGTTTGGGAGCCCTAGGGTAGCTCCCTCGTGATCCTTCGCCACTTAGATGAGTTTCTTATATATAGAGGTGGCTTCGACTTTCCACAAATGCTTGAAAAACCCTATTTCCTTGAATTCGCGATGCCGCCACATGGCCATGTGAATTTCACACGGCCTGGCCATGTGCAAGGCTGGAAAATGGCCATGTGGCTTTTTAGCCTGGAAAATGGCCATCCACATAGCCTGGAAAATGGCTAAAATCCAGGATAAAAAATAAGTTGGAAAAAGGCACGACCATGCTAATTCACATAACCTGCCCGTGTCTTTTCCTACAGCCTCCGTTTTGATCCATTTCGCTTTGGAAACGTGCCCAAGTCTTGGGACATGGCCAGTGCGTGTTCCCTAAGGTTCGTGCTCCACAAATTGCTCCATTTTTGCTCCAAAAATGCCGCCCTACACATAAATTAACAAAAGTAGATCTCCGAACTAGAAAATAGGAAATGAATGCAAATCAAAGTAAAATATGCATGAAACAAACATAAAATGAAATGAGATGTGAGCAAAAACTACTCCTAAAACCCTATATGTTTTGCTCACATCAATTCCCCCAGACTTAGATCTTTGCTTGTCCTCAAGCAAACCTTAGTGCCATGAAATTTTAAAGAGGTATTGTTCCATACTTAGCATGTTAACTAGATTTATCAAGTTGTATTTGCAATCAAAGCAAAATAGATATGTTCTAGTAATTCACTAAGTTAGCTCCTCGTGCTCGTGCTAAGTGAATCTTTTTAAGGGATACTCATTCCATGATAAGTTAAGTAGTCATCCTATAGCTTTCCTAAGGTCTCCGGCTCTTAGGCACTTATCTACCCAAAGCGAGGGTCGTTCCCTAGATCTAGCACAAAGTCTCAAAGGTGTGCTCGGTATTGAGAGAAATTGGTAGGTATTTTCCTAGTATCCTAACTCGGTCTTAAAGGGTCACCTAACCATTTTCATCCATGACAACTATTTTTTTTATCCCTCATAATTTTTTTTTCAATTTTTTTTTCTTACTCTCTTTTTCTTTTCTTTTCTTATTCCATTTTTTTTCTTCTCTCTCTCTTGGGATTTTGATTTTTTCGAATGAGCTTCCACAATCCGAGCATCTACAGTATCTAAAATGCTAAATCTAGAGTCACCTATGGATTCCAAAGTACTAGAATACTGAGATGAATCATAACTAGGTACGTACTAGATTTTCCCTTTCAGAATGTTCATCATGTGTAGGTGTAAAAATAAAAGCTAACCAGTGTAAGTCTAGAACATTCAATAGAGCAAATAAAATAAAATACCACGAAGTAAATGAAGTTAAGCTACCCATGGAAACAACACATGAAGAAAACTTTAAAAATATTACTAAGGCAGATTATAGATAGCAAAAACTAAGTGCTGAAAGAAACTAAACAACCTATGCATGAACAAATTAATGTTAACTAAGATGAAAATATCAAGAAAGAAACTACTGCTAGAAACAAAATAAATCAAAACTTGGGGTCCCCCCCAGACTTAAGCGAAGCATGCCTCTACGTCTACTGCTCGACATATATGTTGTCGAGGCACGATCGGAACTCCAAAAAATCATATGCAGATGAACCTGCATCCTGCTCAAAAGTAGAAAAAGATGGCGGTGCAGGTGCAGGCTCATGTCAACGTGGACAAGGTGGGATCCTCTACATGTGTGGACTGGAGGGAGAGTGATGTACAGGGATGAAACGCATGGTGCATCGCCCTTTATCCCTTGCGTAACACGACCATGGGAAATCACACAACCAGGCCACGTGCGCTGTTGGAATGTTGGGCATGACCATGTGAAAACACACGACCAAGCTGTGGGCCCCCTGTTTCTCTCTCATGGTGCACCATGCTCAGTCATGTAGGTTCAAAATGATTTTTGTTTCTACCTAGTCCTTTCTAGTCTTAATTCAAATGCAACACTCTAAACGAATATAAATCAAAGTTCAAAACAAACGAATGCAACAAACTAATATGAAATAAATACAAAATCTAAACTTGGGTTGCCTCCCAAGAAGTGCTTGTTTAAGGTCTTTAGCTCTATCGTACCGTTATGCTTTAGCTTGTCTTTGATGGCCAAAGGAGATCTTTCTCCTTCCCCTAATGTGTTTGAATCTTGCTCGTGGGGGAGCAAGATACTTGCTCACTTTTTGCCTCTTGCCTTTTGGTCCTCCATCACTATCTCCCTTAAATCTTGCTCGTGGAGGGGCAAGATACTTGTTAGCTGCTTTCCTTGGCTCGAGATTGATCATGTTTAGCCTCAAAGAATTTTTAGGAGTTTGATCATAATATTTCATTTCATCCATATGCTGTAAATAATGTAACTCACCACAAATATTCTCACCAAAAGATTGATTAGTAGATTCTATTAGGTCGAATGAAATTTTATCATCACAAATCACTAGATGGCCTTTGTTATTGGTAACTAAATTTTTGGTGAGGGTTAAGGTAGGCTCTTTTAGATCCTTGAGGTTAGGAGGTGTTTTGATTGAAGCAATGCACTCCTCGATTAAAGTATCAATTATATAATCCTCAAGTTCTCCTTCTAGTGGTGATTGAATGGATTGTCCTTCTTCACTTCCTAGTAATCGACTTGGTGTTCTAGAAAACTTACTGGCAATCTATGCTATCTGAATCTCCAGCTTCTTTTGTTGGCTAGCAATGTCATTCACAAATGACCCTAATTCTTCAATCATCGTTTCTATCTGCGAATGTCGCTGTTGAAATTCAGCGTTCGCCTCTTGTTGCATCTGAATAAAGCTTTCTATCATCTGCTCTAGTCGAGATTTAGGCAGACAATATTGAGAGTTTAAGTAGCCAGGGTCATAACTATATGAATATGAATCATCTTGTGGCCACTGGTTGTAATCATAGGTGATATCTTCTTGTTCAAATTGTAAAGGTTAAAATATATTCGGACAATCATTAATGTTATGCTATGTTTCACCACAATTCTCACAATAAATGTTACCAAAACTCACAGCATTATATTGACTATAATCATGAGTAAAAGCATGCATTGTTATATGCAGAAAATTATAAATAAGGAAAGAGCAACAGAATGAACAAAATTGAAATAAAATAAAATAAAATAAAACAAGAAAAGTAAATCAAGCCTAGGTCCGATCCATCTATCCACTTCTTGATTCGATATCGAATAAATCAGTCCCCGGCAACGGCGCCAAAAACTTGATGCATGCGAACACGACCTCAAATCTCGCGACGGAGACCGTCGAGGACTCGAAGCACGTGCTCACGCTCAACACCTGCAAGTGCACAGATGTCGTCAAGTAATAAAAAGATTATCGATCCCATAGGGACTGAGATTTGAGTACCGATTTGGTAAGTGGAGGTCATTGTTCGGAATTCAGATCTAAGGGTTGTGATTGTGAGGGTTGATGACGGTCCCAACTCAATATGGTGTCACACGGAAAAAGAAAGGAACTAGTTGCGAGTCTTTGGAAGGGATTCTAGGATTTCGGTTTCGTTTGTTTGTCGCAGAACACATTGTCAATTGAATTTTGTCTAGGTTTTTGATGCGCACGGGCACGACCTCAAATATCACGATGGATATCGTCGTGGACTCAAAGTGTGCGCTTGCACTCAACGCCCGCAAGTGCATGGATGTCGTCAAATAATAAAGATTTATCGATCCCACATGGACTGGGATTCGAATACCAATACACTAAGTGGTTGCGATTGTTCGGACGAAATCTCTGAGAGAGTCAGTTGGTGAGGACTATCGGTGGACCCTACTCTGTACGGTGTCACACGGAGGAGGAAAAGAGTGTGTCGGGGTCTTAAAAGGCGATTCTAAGATTTTGGTTTCGCTTGTCTACCACAGAACAATGTTGTCAATTGGCATCGTCTAAACGTCTATCTACGGTTTTGGGGAAGGGACATCATACACTCTCCCACAGAGCCGCCAAATTCACCGGGAGCTACCTTCGCCCAAAAGGACGGGATAGACGGTACAAGGATGCCAAATCAATCCTTGCGGTGGACCATTTTCGATTCCACCGCTCCCTTCTCCCCGCAGTTACGGGAGGTCAGGTTTATCCCTAGGTTCCTTGATCAAACCTCCTAAATTTAGATTGCGAGGGTTGTCACCACCTCATATCGCCTAAGCATAGCGGAAAGAAAGTCAAACTCACGTAGATATAATAGAGAGCAACTACCAATTGTCAAATCAAACTTTTGGCTAAAATTTAATATGAACCAACATTATTTATGTACACAAGCTACTCCCTAATCCTAGAATCAAAAGTACTACTCCATAAATACGAAGAAAGAATCACAAAACATGTTTAAGTTCGAATAGAATAGAAATAAAGCGTAGAAATAGAGATATACAATGCTTCGTGATCTTCTATCCGGCGTTGTATTGCAAGTTGTGGACCTCTGACGACATTCCTCCTCCCCGCTGCGAGTTACCGAAGCTTTTTAGGGCTTCAGCGTGCCGTCCTAGTCGTCGTGCCTCCTTCCTCGGGTTTGGGCGGAGCCATCCTTATATAGACATCGCCTCGGACCGCTGTAAAATCCGAAAAATGCCCTAGTCACGCAAATTTGTCGGGTCACCACACGACTGTGTGTTTCCACACGGCCAGGCCGTGTGCGGCCCTGGGGTGTTGTTCTTCGCCCATTGGACATGGTCATGTGAATCCACATGCCCTAGCCGTGTACCACTCTGCGTCTAGTTGCGAAAGTCCTTCTTTTGCTCCGAAAATGCATCTTTCTCACCAGTAAAGCTAACATGAACACAAAAGTACAACGAGCAGACCTCCGAACCAGAAAATAGGCAATGCGTGCAAGAATATAGTAACATATGCATGAAACTAACACAAAATGTAACAAGATGTGAGTGAAAACTACTCCTAAAATCCTATATGTTTTGCTCACATCACTTCCCCCAGACTCAAATCTTTGCTTGTCCTCAAGCAAATCTCAGTGCCATAAAATTTTAAAAATATATTGTTCCATAATTAGCATGCTAACTAAATTTATCAGGTGGTATTTGCAATCAAAGCAAAACAAATATGTTCTAAAAATTCACTAAGTTAGCTCCTCGTGCTCGTGCTAGGCGAATCATTCTTAAGGGATGCCCGTTCCATGGTGAGTTAATTCGTCACCCCATAGCTTTCCTAAGGTTTCTGCCTCTTAGGCACTTACCTACCCAAAGCGAGGGTCGTTCCCTAGATCTAGCATAAAGTCTCAAAGGCATGCTCGGTATTGAGAGAAATTGGGAGGTGTTTCCCCAGTAACCTAACTCGGTCTCAAAGGGGCACCTAGCCATTTCCACCCACGACAATTATTTTTTTATCCCTCTCAATCTCTTTTTTTCTTTTTCTCTCTCTCTCTTTTTTTCATTTCTTTTTCTCTCCCTTTGTTTTTCTTTTATTTCTCTTTTATTTTTCGGCTCACAGGGATTTTGATTTTTCTGAATGGGCTTACACAATCCGAGCATCTCCAGTAACTAAAATGCTAAACCTAGAGTCACCTATGGATTCCAAAGTACTAGACTACTGAAGTGAATCATAACTAGGTATGTACTAGATTCTCCCTTTCAGAATGTTCAACATGTGTATGTGCAAAAATGAAGCTAACGAGTGCAAGTCTAGAACATTCGATAGAGCGAATAGAATAAAATACCACAAGATAAATGGAGTTAAGCTACCTATGGGAACAACTCATGCAAGCAATTTTCAAAAATACTACTGAGGTAGCTTTTTAGAGACCAAAAATTAAGTACTGAAAGGAACTAAACAACTCGTGCATGCATGAATAAATGAATGAAAATACCAGAAAAGAAACTACTGCTAGGAAACAAAACAAAATAGATTTTGGGGTCTCCCCCCAGACTTAAACAAAAATATACCTCTAATATGGTGGATGAGGTGGAAAGTCTGGGAGCCTGGGCATCTCTGGATCCTGGGAGAATCTGCTGCTGAGCCGCTGATGCCACATATATATGTGGTCGATTTGAGAACTGGTGGATACAGCGGCTGCTTGGTTCTCCTCCTCCCTAGCCCACTGTGCCTGCTGAGCATGCATATGCTGACGCATCTCCCTGCGGTAAGCTGCCTCATCCTGGCGACGAGTAACCTCCTCCTAGAAGTATATGTGGGCCTTATCGTAAAACTCCTCAGCCCACAGGAAATGCTCCTGGAATCCCTGGAACTCCGCCTGCTAGTAGGCCCTCTGCTCCTCCCATCGCTGCCTCTGCATCTACTGCTCAGTGTAAATGTCGTTGAGGCACAATCGGAACTCCGAGAAATCATAGGCCGATGTACCTGCATCCTGCTCAAAAGTTGAAAAAGATGGTGGTGCAGGTGTAGGCTCATGTCGGCGTTGACTACGTGGGCTCCTATGCATTTGTGGACTGGAGGGAGAGTGATACAAAGGTGGAGAGATGGGCACTGATGTGGATGGTCCCTCATGTGGAGGGGACTCCACTATCAGGTCTAAGCGCCAATTGGTGCGTATAGCGATGGTGGTACGATATGGGTCGGGGAGCCTAAGGGTTGTAAGATTTTTCCTTATATAGCATAAGGAGTCTCCTTCTCTTACAATCATCTTCATGGCCATGCATTCTCCTAGGTCGATCCTAGGGCTCCCCTCTATACTCTCCAATGCTGTGTAATCTACCCCATCCTATAGCAAATGTGGGTAAGTAGGCCTCCCACATTGATCTCTCTACGTTCTGCTTTGCCCATCTTCACTAAGTGTCTAATGAAGTGGGACCCCACATCGATGCTACTTCTTTCTTGTAGCATATCCCATAAGCAAAGCAGCTCGCTGGCTCTTACTACACCGTCACTCTCCCCACGACCAAATATAGTACTGGCCATGATGCGGTGAAGGTATCGAAAGATGGGGTTTCAGAGGTGCGATGCTTTGGCCCTAGAAGGGTCATAAGTGTGCTCCCATGTCAACTCGGTCCAACATTCCCGAGAGTTGAACCCAATAGTGGTTCTTCACTCTCCCCCACTTGGTAAGCCAAAGCATGAGTTCCATTGGTGAAGGGTCCACTCATGCTCTATGTTAAAAAGCCTAAAAGTTATCCTACCCTCCTCGCTCTCTCTACCCGTTAAAACTTCCGCCTCTAAAGAACTCAAAAATTCCAAAACTATCCTAGGGTAGGTTAGGTGCCTTATTCCCATAATCTCATCCCACCCCATTTTTTCAAACAGGGTTTGCATATCACCTAACAACCCTAAAGATTCTAGAAAATACTCATCTAAGTACCTAGTAGCAGTAAGTTTACGAGTAGAGAGCATTTGTACCTATCTCTATGTTCATTATTCCGAAAACGTAGAGGGGGTAGGGCGTTACCCTCTTCCAAAGCTTGAGGAGCGTCGACTCTTCTTGTTCATCGCTCTGAGGCACCAAATCGGGATGCTACGGTCTTGGTCCTCCTCATCCTTGCTCCTTTTGGCTTCTTTAGAGGTTAGAAATGCTTCTAGAGGAAGGGGAAAGTGAAATCACACGGCTAGGACAAGAACTTTTGAAGCACATGGCGCAAATGGGGTGAAAACACACAGCTCGCCCCTTTTAACCTCGTGCGTCACGGCCGTGTGAAAACACACAGCTAGGCCGTGTGCGCCTCTGGTCAATCGGGCACGACCGTGGGAAAACACACGACCAGGCCGTGTGCCCCCATTTTTCGCCCCATTTATGCACCATGCCGAATTTGTTCATACACTTCGCCGTGTAGACTAATATGGGTCTCATTTTTGCCTAGCAAAGTTATTTTCTATTCCTAACTCTAAATGTGATGGAAATCAAAACTAAAATCAAACAAATTTATGCGATGCAATAGAAAAGGGAAATCTAAAACTAAACTTGGGTTGTCTGCCAAGAAGCACTTTGTTTAAGGTCATTTAGCTCGACCACACTCTTTTATCAACTCGGCTCTGGTGGTTCAGTGAACCTCCATTCATCCATCTCGGGATCTGCATCTGGAGGTTCTGACTTCAATCTGCTAATCGTGAAGCCGTCAAAGTAGGGAGCTCTATGCTCTGAAAGCCTAAAAAGGATGATCTCCCCATCTACCTCCAGAGAGATCTGGTGTGCCTTCACATCTATGCACGCCCCTGCGGTTGCTAGAAAAGGCCTTCGCACAATGATGGGATTCTGAGTATTCGGTCCTGTGTCTAGTATGATGAAGTCCGTGGGTATCACGAAATCCTCAATCATCATAGGAACGTGTGGTAGCAGGCCAATGAGCTCCTTCACTGAATCATCCCTCATACGAATACCAAGATTCACTGGTTAGAGCCCGCTCAGTCCCATTTTCAGATAATATACATAAGACATCACACTGACTAATGACCCCAAGTCACATAGTGCTTCGTCGAAGCTCTCCCTATAAATCGAGCAGGGAATAACAAATTCACCAAGGTCCTCAAGCTATATTGGGATCTTCTCTTCAAACTCAGCTTGGTTAGGTAGGGTGGAAATCATGGTTGCACACCCCTTGGCGAATTGACTACTTTGCCCTACTCCTTCCTCTTTTCCTTGACTCGCCGGAGAGTTCTTCACAAGTTGTGACATGGATTGGGCTATATGGGTCACTTGTGTCTCCTACATCCGGGTATGACTTGCAAGGCTATCAACGGTGGACTTCAGGTCTCTCAATGCTTCTTCAAACTTTTAATGCTGGCGACGGAATTCTTCATTAGCCTTAGTTTGGGTAGCGATGAAGTCCTCCATCATCTGTTCCAGTCTGGACTTCTGTGGTCACTGCCCATTGCCCTGTTGTTGCCCGTACCCTTCAGATGATTGGGGGATTCCTGAGTTATTTTTGTAGGAGAAATTCAGGTGACTCCTCCATTCGGGATTGTAGGTATTAGAGTACGGGTTGTGGGGACTTTGATCATAGTCCCCAATCGCATCACAGTGCTCAATCTACTCGTCTGAGGTCCCCTGCCCTCCATAGTGGTCCTCATGATACGCTGTCGCTCCTTCTCCAAAATCAATGGCCGCGCATGCAGATGAAGGATTCAAAGATTCAAACCATCTGCTGAGCGCGTCCATTCTTGCCGAAAGGTGATCCATGGAGTTGAAGTGTATCATCCTGCTACAGGCGTGGGTTGACCACGTTCAAAAGCCCATTTATGGCAGTTTTGGGCCACCTCTTTGATAAGCTCCTCTGCCTCCTCTATGGTCTTGTTCATTAGAGCTCCTCCTACGGCAGAATCTAGGGACATCTTTGTGGCGTAAGCGATCCCATTATTGAAAATATGGATCACCAGCCACCTCTCCAATCCGTGGTGTGGGCATTGGTAAAGTAGCCCCTTGTAGCGATCCCATGCTTCGAACAAGGACTCCCCCTCCTTCTGGTGAAAGCTCGTGATAAGGTGGTGCATGTGAGCAGTCTTACTTGGTGGGAAGTATTTATTCAGAAACTGCTACTCACACTGCTCCCATGTGGTGATGCTGCCAGAGGGTAGAGAGTGAAGCCAAGCCTTAGCCTTATCCCGCAGTGAAAACGGGAACAGGCTTAGGCGGATCGCGTCAAAAGGGACTCTGTTCAGTTTCATTGTTGAGCAGATTTCGAGAAAAGCCTCAAGATGCCTGTTCGGGTCTTCAGTCGCAGCTCCCCCGAATTGACTCTGCTGGACCATATGTATAAGTGTTGGCTTCATCTCAAAGTTATTTGTCGAAATAGATGGTCCAGCTATGCTCGGCCTGAATCCTCTAGCGCTAGGAGCTGCGTAGTCCCGCAGAGGTCGACTTCCTATGTTCACCTCGGATGCAGCTTGATCTTCCATCTTTCGCTGTACTGCTCTCCGACGGTGAAAGGTTCGCTCAATCTCTAAATCGATCGGAATTAGACCTTCCGACCCTAGTCTTCTAAGCATACAACGAACCAGACCACAAAAGTAAGAGTGTTATCCTAATGTTAAAAGCATAAAATAAATAAATCTAGCAAATAAAAATCTAATATGCATTAAGTAAATAGGAAACTACTACTGAAAATGAAAAATAAATCTAAATATGAAAAATAGAACTAAGCAGATAAGATTAAACTAAAAGGAAAATAAAGAAAGAAAATAATCTAATCCTAAGTCCGATCTAATCTACCACCATTCAATTTGATATCGAATCGACAGTCCCCGACAACGACGCCAAAAACTTGATGCGCATGGGCACGACCTCAAATCTCGCGACGGATATCGTCGTTGACTCAAAGTGCGCGCTCGCGCTCGACGCCCACAAGTGCATGGATGTCGTCAAGTAATAAAGATTTATCGATCCCACAGGGACTGGGATTCGAATACCAATACACTAAGTGGTTGCGATTGTTCAGACGAAATCTCTGAGAGAGTCGGTTGGTGAGGACTATCGGTGGACCCTACTCTGTACGGTGTCACACGGAGGAGGAAAAGAGTGTGTCGGGGTGTTAAAAGGCGATTCTAAGACTTCGGTTTTGCTTGTGTATCACAGAACAATGTTGTTAATTGGCGTCATCTAAACGTCTACCTATGGTTTTGGAGAAGGGACATCATACACTCTCCCGCAGAGCCGCCGCATTCACCGAGAGCTACCTCCACCCAAAAGGACGGGATAGAGGGTACGAGGATGCCAAATCAATCCTTGCGGTGGACTATTTCCGATTCCACCGCTCCCTTCTCCTCGCAGTTACGGGAGGTCAAGTTTACCCCTAGGTTCTTTGATCAAACCTCCTAAATTTAGATTGCGAGGACTGTCACCACCTCGTATCGCCAAGCACAGCGGAAAGAAAGTCAAACTCACGTAGATATAATAGAGAGCAACTACAAATTGTCAAATAAAATTTTTGGCCAGAATTTAATATGAACTAACATTGTTTATGTACACAAGCTACTCCCTAATCCTATAATCAAAAGTACTACTCCATAAATACGAAGGAAGAATCACAAAACATGTTTAAGTTCGAATACAATAGAAATAAAGCGCAGAAATAGAGATATACGATGCTTCGTGATCTTCTCTCTAATGTTGTATTGCAAGTTGTGGACCTCCGGTGGCGTTCCTCCTCCCCGCTGCGAGTTACCGAAGCTTTTTAGGGCTTCGGCATGCCGTCCTAGCCGTCGTGCCTCCTCCCTCGGATTTGGGCGGAACCATCCTCATATAGACATTGCCTCGGGCCGCTGAAAAATTCGGAAAAAGACCTAGTCGTGCAAATCCGTCTGGCCACCACACGGCCGTGTGTTTCCACATGGCCAGGCCGTGTGCAGCCCTGGGGTGTTATTCTTCACCCATTGGACACAGCTGTGTGAATCCACACGCCTTAGTTGTGTACCACTCTGCGTCTAGCTGCGAAAGTCCTTCTTTTTCTCCGAAAACACGTCTTTCTCACAAGAAAAGCTAACCTGCACACAAAAGTACAACGAGCATACCTCCGAACTAGAAAATAGACAATGCGTGCAAGAATATAGTAACATATGCATGTAACTAACATAAAATGTAACAAGATGTGAGCGAAAACTATTACTAAAACCCTATATTTTTTGCTCACATCAGTTTCTAGCTACGATTTTGTGGAAAGGGCATCATACACTCCCCCGTTTCTAGCTATGACCGTGTGAATTTCACATAGCCTGGCCATGTGCAAGGCTGGAAAATGGCTAAAATCCAGGCTGAAAAATGAGCTGGAAAGAAGGCACAGCCATGCTAATTCACACAGCCTGGCTGTGTCTTTTCTTGGAGCCTCCGTTTTGATCGGTTTCGCTTCGGAAACATGCCCAAGTCTTGGGACATGGCTAGTGCGTGTTCTCTAAGGTTCGTGCTCCACAAATTGCTCCATTTTTGCTCTAAAAATGCCGCCCTACACATAAATTAACAAAAGTAGATCTCCGAACTTGAAAATAGGAAATGCATGCAAAATAAAATAAAATATGCATGAAACAAACATAAAATGAAATGAGATGTGAGCGAAAATTACTCCTAAAACCCTATATGTTTTGCTCACATCAGTAATATGAACATCTACACTGAATAGATTATGATATTTCTCAATCAAATTATCCCACAAAATCTTATTGTTATTACAATTTTGTTACATTCTTCGAAGTCCAAAAGAATTTGCAAGCATAGCACATGTAGTGATATACTCAAGAACAATCTTTTTCTTAGCAACTATATCTCTTATAAAGTTATAACTTATAGCTATGTGGTTTCTCTTACTGTGATATTTAAGATCCTTTGAAAAAGATATTGCAGCTTGACTGTCACAGTAAACAGTTATAGGACTCCCATTATTCTCAACAATCTTTAGATGCTTCAGGAACCTTCTTAACCAGGCAACATCTTGCACAGCAACTGAACATACCACATATTCAGCTTCCATTGTCGACAAGGCTACATAAGCCTATTTCTTGCTGTTCCATGAGATGTCACCACTATTTAACAAGAAGGCATAGCCTGATGTGAATTTCCTATCATTTAGATCCCTAGCCCAATATGCATCTCAATAACCCTTCAATATCATATATAATCCTTGAAAATAAAGACAATAATCTATTGTCGCTTTTAGATATCTAAATATCCTCTTCATCTCTTTCTAGTGTGTTGGTCCTGAGTTTGACTGGAACCGACTGACTGAGCCAATAACATAGATGATATTGGGTGTGTACACAATATAATATACATCAAACTATCAATAGCACTGACATATAGTCTTTTCTTTATTTCAGCTATTTCATTAGGAGTCTTGGCATGCATATTCTTGCTCAGAATAGTACCTTTTGCTATAGGTGTTTGTTCAATATTACAATCAAACATGCTGAAATATTGTAATATCTTATTTATATAAGTCTTTTGAGACACACCGAAAAGTCTTTCAGATCGATCTCTCATGATTGTTACTCCTGAGATGTACTCAGCTTCTCCCATATCTATTATGTCAAACTGTGATGAAAGTCTCTCTTTGGCTTATATCACAAATCCTATGTCATTTCTTATGAAAAATATTTTGGCACACCACAGAATGGTCAAGTGGTCAGAGACAATGGTCCTTACAGAGGAATCTAATACTTATCTCCAGAACAGGACCACTCAGAAACTAAAAGATCCAGGGAGTTTCTATATTCCATGTCATATAGGAACAACCATAATTAGTAAGGCATTTTGTGACTTAGGCGCCAATGTGAGCTTGATGCCATACACATTATGCAAGAAATTAGGGTAGGAAATTTAAAGTTGACAACTATGAGGTTACAGCTTGCTGACCACTCATACCGATACCCACTGAGAATTCTGAAAGCTGTTCCTATCAGGGTGGGGGATTTTACACTGCCCATAGATTTTATAGTCTTGGAAATTGAAGAAGACCCCAAAATCCCAGTAATTCTTGGATGACCACTTTTAGCCACAGCAGGAATGGTCATCGACGTAAAGAATCATAAGCTGACTCTAACAGTGGGAGACAATAGATCGGAGTTCAAGCTTGCTAATGTAATGGGTTTGGAACCCGCATTGGGTAAGTATATTATTCCTATAAGGGCTAAGGCACAGAGCGAAGTTAAAAATTTAGAAAAAGATGAGTGGAAGTTTACGAAACCACCGGAGCAAAGCGAAAGCATAGGAGTATGGTCGAGCTAAAGACCTTAAACAAGTTCTTCTTGGGAGGCAACTCGAAGTTTAACTTTATATGTTTTTAGTCTTTTTACATTCATGTATGTTAGTTTAGGCTAGCGATTTGGTCCATTACTGTCATTATGAGTGTTTAGTTACATATATAAAAATTTTCTAGGTAGAAGAGATATTTTTTTAGAGCCCCAGAAGGAAACACGGGTGGTCGTGTAAAATTCACACAGTCATGCCCAACTGGCATAAGAGGACATGGCAGGGTGTGTGGAAAGTCTCGGATCGTGTAACACTTCAGGAGAAATCCAGAGTCACACATAGGCAGCCGTGTGAATCTCACATGGTCTGTTAGGGCAATCAACCCATGAATGATGTGTTTTGATGTGTGTGGCAAAAGTTTAAGTTAGGTTGTTTATGGATTTGATATGTGTATTGAAGTCGTGCAGGACTTAGTAATTCACACATGGTTAGCTTGACAAAGCATTGGCAAGATCACCATCACATGACTCGGTCCTTGAGTCGGTGAAGGATTGCATTGTGAAGCCATGCGCTTGATGCATCCAAGGGACCATCGGACGAGGGAAATTGGAGTGAAGCCAAGGAAGAAGACTTCAGGGTGAGATGCGAAGGATGGTATTGTGAAGATGTGCGCTTGATGAATCCGAGGGATGTGGTCGGACAAAAAGAGCTTCAACGCGAAGGACTCCAAGGGAGATGAGAGTGAGCAATTGTAACCTGGGACGGGGTAACTCATAGGTGAACATGGCCGAATGGCTAAGTCAAGTGTCGGATGCTCAACCAAAGGTTGGTTTGAGGTTTTATCTGACACTAATCGACTGCTATAGGTAGCAGTCGGCTGCTCTAGGTCGATTGGACCCGACCGGTGTTCGAATGAACAATTTCTAGCCCAATAGTCGACTGCTAGGGTTTGGCAGTCGACTCCTCGACAATCAGTCGACTGCCAAGGGACATCAGTCGACTGATCACAGTGAATTCAGGCACAGAAGGTTTTTCAGTCGAGTGATTTCTTCGGTCACTCGACTGATGGCTCCATCAGTCGACTGATGTGGGAGTCATTGGTTGGAATCCAATGTGGATGAAGTCGTTACAAGGCAACGTCTACAGCAGCAGTCGACTAATGGCTTCATCAGTCGACTACTCGGTACCCAACATGAAGAATGACCTCTTCCCTATAAGAAGGGGCCTTGGGTCACTTGGGATGAAAAATACTTAACCTCTAAACATCTCCCAAGTGCCCAAGATGATTTCTACTCCTCTTCCTTGTGTTTAATTCAATCTTATTGTAAGAGGTGTTCTTTTGTAAGAAAGGTTTACCTCCACCTTGCTTAGTGCAAAGGAGAGATCTAGTGGATTTGGTTAGGTGTGATTCACCTGGAACAAATCGGGTCATGGACTAGCGGCTAGGGTCGTGAACCACATTACATGCCTTGTTAGCATCTGCATTATTTGTTTCTTTGCATTGTCTTAATTGTTTTACTTTAGCATTATATTTCCGTTGCGTAACTCTAATTGTAGATGTTTAAGCGAGAAATTTCCATCATCATATACGAAGGGCTATTCACCCCCCTCTAGCCGGCCACCGATCCTTCAACAAGTGGTATAGAACGAGGAGATTGTCGCCGGACTCACCGGCACAACAATCAACGACAATGGCCGGCTCCAACATTCATCCACCTAAGTTTAAGGGCGACTTCTCTTGGTGGAAGAAGAGAATGAAGGTATTTTTTGAAACGGATTTTGATATTATAATTACAATGGAAACTGGTTTCGATTTTCCTAGGGATGAACAGGGGAAGCCAATAGAAAAATCAAGGTGGACCAAGAAGCAAAGAGAGGAGCAGCTTGCAAATTCAAGAGCAAAGAACCATCTCTACAATGTGCCAAAGAGATGTGGGAGAAGCTAGTGGAGCTTCATGAAGGTACATCCGAGGCAAAGCTAGCAAGAAGAGACCTTCTCCACTCTCAATTGAACAACATCAAACTCGATAAAGGGGAGAAGGTAACATCTCTTCACTCTCATTTTAAAAAGAGAATTAATGGTTTGACAAGTGTAGGAGAAAAGCTTTCGAACCGGGATATTATAATGAAGGCGATAGATGCATTCTCCCGGTCATCAAAATGGAGCTCTATGGTGGACTCCTTCTATATTTCAAAGAATCTAGAGGTAAGTATTCTAGATGAATTTTTCTCTACCATGGAGTTGCATGAGACTAGGCTTGAAGGAGTAATTGAAGAGCCAATCAAGCCATCAAGGGGTTTAGCACTAATCGCCGACAAGGGAAAGAAGAAGAAGAAGAATACTCCACCCTCTTCCTCCGATGAAGAATCTTCCTCCTCCATGGATAGTAATGAAGAAGCCTACATAGTAAGGAAGGTGAGACATGCATTAAAAAACTTTAAATTTAACAAGTCTCATGATAGGGGAAGAAGGCCAAGGAGAAAGATCATTTGTTATAATTGCCAAGGAGAGGGGTACATAAGGGATGATTGTCCCCTTTTGAACAAAAGCAAGGAAGAGAGGAGAAAGAAAGAAGAGAAGAATAAGGGGAGCAAGAAAAAGGAAGAAGAAAGAAAAACAAAAGAAAAAGGGAAGGCCAAGGCACACAAGGCAACATGGGATGATCCATTCTCATTGGAGGAAGATCAAGCCTTCACAAGCATTGCCCTTATGGCAATAGAAGACTTGGACTCCACCTCCTCCGAGCAAGAATAAAGAAGCACAAGTAAGGAGGAGAGCTCAAGTGAAGGGGGAGCGTCTACCTCATCAGAATAGGAAAAAGAGGATTGGGTAAGTGAGGTAACAAATCTCCCTCCCAAAAAGATTATGTCTATGATTTCTAGTTTAACTAAGGAACTATTTAGGGCTAAAAAGAAAAACAAATGCATGCAAAATGAAATTAAGGCCCTAGAAGAAAAACTAGCAAATGCATGCTCACATGATGATTGTGTTTCTTCTAGTATTAATGATGCATGTGTAGAAGAAAATAGGATCATAAGGGAAAAGGTAGATTTCCTAACTAAGGCCGGAGAGAAATTCACAATAGGTTCCAACACTTTGAACATGATAATTGGGAGCCAAAGAGCATGTTTCAACAAAAAGGGTCTAGGATATAAGGGATCCAAAAATGAGAAGGCCTACCATTGTTTGATTGCTAGGGGTCAAGCTAAAACCACAATGGTAGCTAGGAAATGGATCCCTCTGGAGTATTTGGTGAATCCTATTGGAAAGAATCTATATTGGGTTCCCAAGTCAATCTTTAAGGGTTAGAGAGACCTAGGATAGTCAACCATAATTGGATTTTATTTATATCATATTATATGGTTGACTTAGGATTGTGTGGGTGATAATTTTTAACTTAGTGTTGGGTGATGAAAATGTGTAACCCATGAATTAAATGGTCAAATCATGATTTATGCTTGATTTTATACTTGATAAATAATCATGATTTATGATTTGTATAATAATATTTGATTCATGATCATAATATGCAAATTAAATGATAATATTGTGTTATGATCATAATGGGGGTTTATACTTGATACTTAACCTTGGATAGAATTGCATGAAATTTTGGTTAAGTATAAATACTTTTAGGTACATCTCACACTCATTATAGGCTAACTTGATTGAAAACATAGCATGGGTGAGATGTTAGGATGATACAAATGACTCACTTATGAGTATAACATTTTGATTAGTCATTATAGGTTTCATGATAGTAATAATAAACCAATCATGGGGAGAGCATATGTTTAATTCATAGACATATTACCCAAATATCATGGTTGGATATTTCAAATGTTTACAAACCATTTTATGTTTGATAATCTGCAAGTTCATGTTTTGAAAAGATTCTAAGGCAGAACTAGCTTTCAAGTTGATACAAATTTGAGACTTTTTGCAACTTTTGAGTTTTTGCCAAATTTTCAAAAATAGAATGAATTTCCATGAAAAACTATTTTTCACTGATAAAAAGACTTACAAGAAATATGTTCCCCAAATTTCATGATTTTTCAAATTTTTTGGAATTTTTAATGCATTTCTGAAGTTGGACTTCAGAAATCAAAAATTCTGAAATATCGGTGCCAGTCGACTGATGCACTGATTCCATTGACTGATGTACTATACATGAGCACAATAACCTATTTTATCAAGTTTTGAGTTTGATTTTGGTGATTTTCATTTCCTAGACTTGATGTCATGCTTATATAACATATGGTAGATGTTTTTGATGGTATCAAAGGGGGAGAAATGGTTAAGTTTAAGTTAATCATGCTAAGGGGAGAAATTAGCATGTGTTAAGGGGGAGTTGCATGTATTAAGGGGGAGTTTGATACTCATATTTATTTACATGCTTTATTTCCTTATGTTTTATGTTAATGTTTTACCTAACTTAAACATGGTTGCCACACATCAAAAAGGGAGAGATTGTTAGGGCAATCAACCCATGAATGATGTGTTTTGATGTGTGTGGCAAAATTGTAAGTTAGGTTGTTTGTGGATTTGATATGTGTGTTGAAGTCGTGCAGAACTTAGTAATTCACACATGGTTAGCTTGACAAAGCATTGGAAAGATCACCATCTCATGACTCGGTCCTTGAGTCGATGAAAGACAGTATTGTGAAGTCGTGCGCTTGATGCATCCGAGGGACCGTCGGATGAGGAGCATTGGAGTGAAGCCAAGGAAGCAGACTTCAGGGCGAGACACGAAGAATGGCATTGCAAAGTCGTGCGCTTGATGCATCCGAGGGATTTGGTCGGACGAAGAGAAATTCAAGGCGAATGACTCCAAGGGAGATGAGAGTGAGCGATTGTTACCCGGGATGGGGTAGCTCATAGGTGAACTTGGCCGAATGGCTAAGTCATGTGTCGGATGCTCAACCAAAGGTTGGTTTGTGGTTTTATCCGACACTCGTACACTGTTATAAGTAGCAGTCGACTGCTCTAGGTCGATTGGACTCGACCGATGTTCGACTGAACCATTTATGGTCCAAAAGTTGACTGATAGGGTTTGGCAATCGACTGCTCAACCATCAGTCGACTATCAAGGGATGGTAGTTGACTGATCATGGTGAATTTGGGCACAGAAGATTTTCTAGTCGAGTGATCGCTTCGGTCACTCGACTAATGGTTCCATCAGTCGACTGATGGGGATGATCGGTTGACTGATGTGGGAGTCGTTGGTTGAAATCCAACGTGGATGAAGCCGTTGCAAGACAATGGCTACAGCAGCAGTCGACTGATGGCTTCATCAGTCGATTGTTCGGTGCCCAATGGGAAGGACGGCCTCTTCCCTATAAGAAGGGGCCTTGGGTCACTTGGGATGAAAAATACTTAACCTCTAAACATCTCCCAAGTGCCCAATATGAATTCTACTCCTCTTCCTTGTGTTTAATTCAATCTTATTATAAGAGGAGTTCTTTTGTAAGAAAGGTTTACCTCCACCTTGCTTAGTGTAAAGGAGAGATCTAGTGGATTTGGTTAGGTGTGATTCACCAGGAACGAATCGGGTCATGGACTAGCGGCAAGGGTTGTGAACCACGTTACATGCCTTGTTAGTGTTTGCATTCTTTGTTTCTTTGCATTGTCTTAATTGTTTTACTTTAGCATTATATTTCCGCTGTGCTAACTCTAATTGTAGAGGATTAAGCGAGCTATTTCCATCATCGTATACGAAGGGCTATTCACTCCCTCTAGCTGGCCACTGATCCTCCAACATGGTCGTGCCAATTTTATGACTTTTTTCGAGCGGCCAGAATAGAGCAACAAATGGTCGTGTCACGTTCCTTTAAAAGGGGCATGAGCCGTGTGGTTGCCCCAAATCGATCGTGTGACTCAAATCCCTTGCCCTAAGTCTTTCTTTCCCTCACTCCAACCTCCAACCAACCATCTCCAACCTTCAAGAAGCATTCAAGAGGCGACAATGAAAAGGCCAAAGCATACCGTAACAAGGTTTGCCTCTTCAAGGCCAAGGTCGAGGGGAAGAAATGCCCGATAAGAATCGAAGGAAGGTAATACTCCTCTATGCATAATATTTCGAGGTGATGCACATAGAATAGATGTAACATACTTTCTTCTCGCAAGATAACTGCTACCCGCTATTTAGATGTACCTTTATTAGAGACCCTAGGACTATTTGGGGATATGCAAAGTTTGTTTGCAAAAGTAGGTTGGGAGGAGATTATGGTAGTGAGATACCTAACTTACCCCAGGGTAGTCTTAGAATTCTTAAGCTCTGTGGATGCAGAGATCTTATCAGGAAAGGATAGTGAAGAGGGCAAGATTACTTTTAGGTTATTTAACATTGAACATGAGTGGACCCTAAACCAATGGAACCTTTTTTTGGATCGAGAAAATACTAGAGGGGGTGAATAGCGTTCGGAAAACTTTTTTTTCGTCGTTTAAAATAAAGTACATAGCGGAAACACACAACAAAAAAACACAAGTATTTGTTACTTGGTTCACAACCCACCGGCTACTAATCCAAGGGTCTATTATCCTTGATCACTTCCGAAGGGAAAAGCACTAAATATCTAGTCCTCGTTAGAGGTAAGAGACAACCGATTACAATAATGATGTAGAGGAAGAGGAAACAAACCTACCTCTCCTCTTAGCAAATAAAAAGTAAGAATTAAGCAAGGTACTGACACCTAAATTGTAGAGGATGCACGGTCAGAGTAGCATTGTAGCACGTAGAATTACGGTCGGAGATCAAGCACACTTAGGAGTTCATTGAATGAATAGGGTTAGTGTCCTCCCTTCCTGTTATAGACTTGTGCCTTGGGATACGTCTAGATCCATATCCAAAACTCGTGGATCTTTTCTTGAGGTGGCAGCTTATCTTATCATGAGGTGGCGACATCGATCAGTAACTCTTTGACCATGTGCATTGGGTTGATTCATCGACATCAATCGACTAATCTTATCAGTAGTCGACTGCCTCCAATCAACTGCTAAAACCTCTAGTCGACTTTTACTCTTGAGAATCTAACCTGATACCTGCAACGCAAGGTTAGCACAAGAGATGCATCATGCCATGCAGTGCGACAACCTTTTGACTATCCGATCTCGACTTCGGCATTCTTCCGGAAACCTTGGTCGAATTGATGCATAGGATTGTCCTCTTACCAAGAATGCATCCTTAACACTACTCCACACTCTGAGCTTACCTTTGGTTCTCCTGATCTGTCGCTTAGCTTTCGGCCACTTGATCACTGAGGTTTCTCCTTCCGAGATTCTCCTAGCGTCACCCAACCACCGAGATTTTTCCTTCCAAGATTCTCCTGGTGTCACCCGACCACATAGGTTTCTCGTCCTGAGATTCTCCTAGTGTCGTTGACCACCGAGGTTTCTCATTCGGAGATTCTCCTGGTGTCGTTGACCTCAAGAAAGTCTAATACAATACCTGTACACTTATCATAGCATATGAGATAACAAAATAGCTTAACTTTGAATCTTTGCTATGATAAAAACCCTAGGTTTGATTATCTGGTGCCCCTGCACCAACAATCTCCCTCTTTTTGATTTATGGCAAACCAATTCAAAGTTAAGGAAATAGTAAGGATTAAACAAACATTTTTCAAAAATTCCCCCTGAAGGTTACCTCCATCTTAAGCCTAAGTGAGTTTTGAAAAACAAGTTACACATTTTGAAAAACAAGTTACAAGTTAACCTTAACTTTCTCTTTTTCTTTCCCTTTGCCATATATCAAAAAGAGTTTTAGGAGTGCATTTTTAAGGTTAATATTTGATACCATAAGCTTAGGTTTCTAGATCCTGCACCAACAATGTATATCCTAGGTTAGGATGTGATCCTCCAACCTTTAATATTGTTATAAAATTTTGAGAATGATACATTCACAGGATATTAAAGGCTCATGTTTATTAGGTTTATGCCAAACTAGAGGTAGCTAGAGATGCTAAGTTTGTCTAACTTAAGTCTTCTCTCCCCCTTGGCACATTATCAAAAAGAAGGTTTTTTTTTATTTGAAAAGTATTGGAATTTTTTTAAAAAAAATAATAATATTTTAACAACTTCTATAAATGATGATTATCTAATTAGAATGTCCCCCTTAACCTAACATCCTTGTTAACCACAAGCAAGGCTTATCTAGAGGGCCTCCGCCTTTGTCTGACAAACTCTTAGGACATCCTTGTTGGCCACAAGGAAGGCTTACCTAAGTGTCCAGAGGATCTAGTTGTCTAATTTGACCTAAGGATCTAGAAGTTCAGTACTGGTCAACTAACCATCATTCCAAGAAGCATAGTTATTTTAATCACTACGTATAACTACACCCAACAATCATGGCAACCAATAAAAATAGTTTTAAGAATCTATTTATATGTATATATAAATTTTTAAATCGTTTTCAAAACTAATTTTAATTTGTTGTCCTTACCATCTCACCTATTCTACATGATCAATCAAGTTATCCTTATAGGTGGTGTGAAATGAATTTAATTTTACTTAGTTAATTTTATTAATTTAAAAATTAATTGACCATGGGTTAGATTCGGATTTAACCTTTAGTTAGTTAAATGAACATTTCAAAAGAGGGCTTCTAGGTCGTGGCAAGGTACAGAGGCCTTCTTTGATCGGAACAACGACCACTTTCTTAGACAAAGCCAATCTTAAGAAATTGTACACTTAATTCACTTTGAGTCAAATCTATTGGTGCAGAGGGACACACCTCGAACCAATCTATCTAACTAATGTTAGATGCATGTTTGGACTCAAAGCTGATTTATCCTTAATAATTTTAGATGCATGTTGTCTTTAAATCTCTATTTTATATAAACACCCTTTTTTTTATTATTTATGGAAAAAGGGGGAGAAGAGAGAAAGTTAAGGTGGAGCAACACAAAATTTATTTTAAAAATTAAAGTATCTCTTTCAAAACTCACCTAGGGTTAAGGGGGAGTTTTTGAAAGAGCATTTATTATTTACTCTACTTGTTTTATACTTTAAATTTCCCTTAACTTTGTGTCGGTTTTCCAAAGATAAAAAGGGAGAGATTATTGGTGCAGGGGCACCAGATAATCGAACCTAAGTTTTGATTATGGCAAAGATTCAAAGTTAAGGTCATATTGTTATCTCATGAGCTAAATTAAGTGTGCAGGAAATGGTTAAGCTAAGCTGAAGGTCAGCGACACCCGAAGAATCCCGAGTTGGGAAACCATGGTGGTCAGGCGACGCCGGGAGAACTTCGTGGGAGTCAAAGAACCCAGGTGAAGACCGGAAGCAAAGTGACAGGTCATAAAGGACCAGAGATAAGCACAAGTGCGAAGAGAGATGGTAAGGTCATCTCCTCTGTACGGGGATGACCCTAGGCTGCGATCCGACTAAGACTTCCAGTGGAAGGTCTAGGTCAAGATCGGACAGTAAGAAATCGTCACATTTACTATTTTCCATGCTAACTCTTTACTACATGGAAGTGACCAGGTTGGTAGTCGACTGATGTCAATCGACTGATGAAGTGCATCAGTCGACTGATGGTGATGAATTAGCCTTGTGCGCTAGGTCAAAAAGGATAACGTTTGACGTCGCCACTTTGCGATAAGATAAGGTGCCACCTCGTGAAAAGATCCACAAGTTGAGGATCTAGATCTGGACTAATTTTAAGGCGCGAGTCTATAAAAGGAGGGGAGGACTCGTACCCTATATCATCAATTCTTTTGCTCCCAAGGGCTCCAACAATGCTACGCTTCGACGACGATATTATGACGCCAACATGCCAACGACAAGCTCTTCATCTCATATTCATATTCGTCAGTAGTATTAGTTTATTTAATTTGTAATCGGAGTTTTCATCGTAACGAGGTAAGGTAGGCTTATTGCCTCATCCTCGAGTTTTTGTCTCTCAGTTTTTGTGATTGTTGTCTCCTACCTCCAACAAGGAGGAGACTCTATAGTGGATTGCCCATTCATATGCCGTCAAGGATCGCGGGACCTTGGAGTAGCAACCATTGGATTGTAAACCAAGTAAAAATAAAGTGTCTATTTATTTTCTACTATTTTAATTTCCGCTACACTGCTTGTATTTTGAAACGAAAAGAAAGTTTTTAAAGATCTCTATTCACCCCCCCCCCTTCTAGCGATGCTTCTCGATCCAACAAAATCCTAGTCTAACTAGTTTAGGATGTATAGCTTCAGCTAGCTCCACTTAGCCAAGTGCACCAAGCAAGATACTCCTTGAAGGATCGATATGTTGTGGATGTGGCCGGCTAGAGGGGGGTGAATAGCCCTCAATCGTTTGGTGGTGGATTTTGCTCATCTACAAAGAGATTAGCGCAAGTGAAAAAACAAAACAAGACAAGCAAAATACAAATAAGAATACAAACAATGCTAACACCGAAATGTAACGTGGTTCACGGCTACGTCGCTAATCCACTATCCCGATTCGTCCAAGGTGAATCACTCCTTTGCCAAATCCACTAGATCTCTCCTTTGCACAAAGCTAGGTGGAGGTAACCTCTTTTACACAAGGATCACTCTTCTACAATAGAATGAAGATTAGAACAAGTAGAAGAGTGGAAAAACCCTTAGAGCACTTTGGGAGATGTTATGAGTTGAAGCATTAGGCCCCCAAAGCCCCACTCCATTCCTCTTTATAGAGGAAGAGGGTTTCTTCCCGTTGACACAGGAGTAGTCGACTGATGTCCCTATCAGTCGACTGGTCCTGTAGCTGTTGCCCGATAACGGCTACTTTCCACATTGGA
This sequence comes from Wurfbainia villosa, assembly GCA_025175895.1. Lineage (NCBI taxonomy): Eukaryota > Viridiplantae > Streptophyta > Magnoliopsida > Zingiberales > Zingiberaceae > Wurfbainia > Wurfbainia villosa. Next base: position 18,294,897 of record CM046005.1, on the reverse strand, counting down.
TTTCATCTAACGGTACCGACATCAGTCGACTGATATTGCCATCAGTCGACTGATGCTCGATCAGTCGAGTGCTCGGTGAGCTCGACTCCATTCTGTGCTCGAAACACTTGTGACTAGTCGACTGATGCCTTCATCAGTCGACTGGTGGTCTCGCAGTTGACTGCCATTCCATGGCAATCGACTGTTGGCAATTGAATCGAACTCAAACACTAGTCGAGTCATCGTCGACTTAGAGTAGTTGACTACCATAAGATGGTAGTCAACTGATGTCGAGAAATCTCATCCGACACTTAGCCAAATGGCCAAGTTTCACCTAAAGAGCACTACCCCTTTCTCGGGTTACATTCGCTCACTCTCATCCCTCGGAGTCCCTCGCCTTTGAAGTTATCTTCGTCCGGCCACGTCCCTCGAATGAGCCAAGCGCACGGCTCTGCAGCGCTATCCTTCGCGTCTTGCCCTGAAGTCTACTTCCTCCGACTTCACTCCAAGATCCTCGTCCAATGGTCCCTCGGATGGTCCAAGCGCACGGCTTCCGCAAAGCCATCCTTCACCGACTCAAGGACTGAGTCATGAGAGGTAAAACTCGCCAAGGCTCCATGTGCGAATTACTAAGCCCTGCAAGACTCCAACGCACATATCAAATCATAATAACAATCTAACTTGAACCCTTTGCCACACACATCAAAACCTTATCATTGCAAGAGATTACCCTAACAAACTCCCCCATTTTGATGTGTGGCAATCTGTTTAAGTTAGGTAAAACATTTGATAAACTATTAAGTAAAGAAAGTATGTAAATAACATGATTAGCAACTCTCCTCCTCAATACATGAAACTCCCCCTAAATATATTCCCCCCTTACTTAAACAAATATATTTCTCCCCCTTTGACACCATCAAAAATAATTAACAAAGTTTATACAATATGGTATCAAATCTAGAGAGAAACAAAAACCAAAACATGCCTTAAAATTGGATAAAAGATATTACTGGTCATGTTATCAGGCTACCAGTCGACTGGTTCAGACTACCAGTCGACTGGCACATGCATTTCGGGTTTTTCAAGTTCTCAGGTTGAATTTCAGAAATGCATTATAAAATCTATAAAATTCAAAAAATCATGAAATTTGAGGAACATATTTCTTGAGGTTATATTTATCAATGAAAAATAGTTGTCCATGAAAAATCATTATATTTTCAAGGATTTTCAAAAAATCCAAAAGCTTTAAAAACCACTAGATTTTTGATCATGTTAGTATCCATTTTAACACCTAGTCTTGCTTTGGATTGTTTCAAAACATGAATACACAGATTTTAAAGTAAGAAATTGTTTTGAAAACATATGAAATATCCAACCATGATCTTTGGGCAATATGTCTATGAATTAAACATAAGCCTTCCCCATGATTGGTCTATTATTGCTATTTTGATACTTTAAATAACCATCTAAATGCATAGGCATTAGTGGACATTTGTATCATCCTAACATCTCACTCATTCTATGTTTTCAATCAAAGTAGCCTATGGTGAGTGTGAGATGTATTCTAAAGGTATTTGTATATACTTAACCATTATTTTCATGCAATTCTATCAAGGTTAAGTATCATCCTATCATATCACATGATCATAAAGATATATATGAATTAATTTCACATTATGATCATGAAACAAATGTATTCATCAAATTGTGATCATGCATTAGGTATTACATCATGATAATAAAGCAAATATCACCTAAAACATGATTTATCTATTTATAGGTGCATTATCATCACCTAACACTATTTCAAAAATGTTGTCCCGACATCCTAAGTCAACCAACATATGATTTAGATAAATTCCATATGGTTGACTATCCTAGAGTTTTCTCAACCCTTAAGGATGGATTTTGGAACCCAATATAAATTCTTGCCTATGGGGTTCACTAAAAATTCCTTAGGGATCCATTTTCTAGCTATTACCTTCTTTTTATCTCGACCCCTAGCAATTAGATATTTATAGGTCTTTTCATTTTTCTTTCCCTTATATCCTAGGCCTTTCTTGTTGAAGATTGCCCTTTGGCTCCCAATTATCATGTTAAGAGTATTGGAGCCAATTGTAAATTTTTCTAGGGCCTTGGTCAAATAATCTACCTTTTCCCTTAGAGCCCTATTTTCTTCTATGCATGCATCATTGACATTGAAAGGCATATATTCATGTGAGCATGCATCATCATGACTAGAAGAAATATTTTCATTAATATTTAAGCATGCTTTTTCTAATTTTTATTCTAAGTCCTTAATTTGATCTAGCATGCTCTTGTTTTTTTTCTTGGCTCTAAATAAATCCTTAGTAAGACTAGAAATCATGGACATTATTTGCTTAGGGGGTAGATTCATTACCTTACTTACCAAATCCTCTTCCGATGATGAGGATGTAGAGGAGGCTCCCCCTTCACTTGAGCTCTCTCCACTTGAGCTTGATCTTTCTACTTGCTCGGAGGAGGAGGAGTCTAGGTCGTCGAAGGCTATCAATGCTAAATTTGTGACAAAGGCATTTTCTTCCTCGGATGATGATGAGGAGGAGGAGGAGGGATCATCCCAAGTCCTTGCTTTTAATGCCTTTGCCTTCCCTTTTTCTTCTTGCTCCCCTTCTTCTTCTTTTCTTCCTTCTTTCTCTTCTCCTCCTTGCTTTTATTCAAGAGGGGACAATTGTCCCTTATGTGTCCCTCTCCTTGGCAATTGTAGCAAATAATCTTCCCCTTTGGTCTTCTCCTATCATTAGATTTATTAAATTGAAAACCTTTTAAAGCACGCCTTACCCTCCTTACCATATAGGCTTCTTCCGTGCTATCCATGGAGGAGGAGGAGGATGCTTCATTGGAGGAGGAGGGGATCTCCATCTTCTTCTTCCCCTTGTTGGAAAAAAGTGCTACTCCTCTTGAAGGTTGAAATTTTGGCTCTTCTATTATTCCTTCAAGTCTTGTTTCATGGAGCTCCATTGTTGAAAACAACTCCTCCAAGGTGATCACTTCTAAGTTCTTTGACATGTAGAAAGAGTCCACCATTGAGCTCCATTTTGATGACCGGGGAAAAGCATCAATTGCTTTCATAAGCATGTCCCAGTTGGAGAGCTTTTCACCTACACTTGTCAAACCGGTTAGAATTTCCTTAAATCTAGAGTGTAGGGATTTTACCTTCTCTCCCTTTTCGAGTTTGATATTGGACAATTGGGAGCGAAAGACATCTCTCCTTGCTAGCTTCGCCTCGGATGTGCCTTCATGAATCTCTATTAGTTTCTCCCACATTTCCTTGGCGCTAGCACACTCTCCTATCCAATTGACTTCTTGTTGGGGGAGGACATTGTAGAGGTGATGTTTGGCTTTTGAATTTGCCAAATACTCTTCCCTTTGCCTCTTGCTCCATCTTGATTTTTCCAATGGCTCCCCTTCTTTATCTCTAGGCATTTCGAAACCGTTTTCCATAATCAAATGAATTTCAAAATCGGTCTCGAAAAATACCTCCATTCTCTTTTTCCACCAAGAGAATTTCCCCTCGAACTTTGGCGGATGAATATTAGAGTCGGCCATTCTTGAATGTGCTTGTTGTGGCGGTTAATCCTCGACAAGCTTTCCTTGGCTCTGATACCACTTGAAGGATCGATATGTTGTGGATGTGGCCGGATAGAGGGGAGTGAATAGCCCTCAATCGTTTGGTGGTGGATTTTGCTCGTCTACAAAGAGATTAGCACAAGTGGAAAAACAAAACAAGACAAGCAAAATAGAAATAAGAATACAAACAATGCTAACACCGAAATGTAATGTGGTTCACGGCTACGCCGCTAATCCACGATCCCGATTCGTCCAAGGTGAATCACTCCTTTGCCAAATCCACTAGATCTCTCCTTTGCACAAAGCTAGGTGGAGGTAACCTCTTTTACACAAGGATCACTCTTCTACAATAGAATGAAGATTAGAACAAGTAGAAGAGTGGAAAAACCCTTAGAGCACTTTGGGAGGTGTTATGAGTTGAAGCATTAGGCCCCCAAAGCCCCACTCCATTCCTCTTTATAGAGGAAGAGGGTTTCTTCCCGTTGACACAGGAGCAGTTGATTGATGTCTCTATCAGTCGACTGGTTCTGTAGACGTTACCCGATAACGGCTTCTTTCAACGTTGGATTTCATCCAACGGTATCGACATCAGTCGACTGATATTGTCATCGATCGATGCTGATCGATCGAGTGCTCCCGCGAGCTTGACTCCGATGCTGCGAAACACTTGCGACCCGGTCGGTGATGCCTTCATTAGTCGATGGTGTCTCGCGATCATTGTCATTCCATGGCGGATCATTGGCACTTGAACTGGACTCGAAGACTAGTCGAGTCACCGTCGACTTAGAGTAGTTGACTACCATAACATGGTAGTCAACTGATGTCGGGAATCTCATCCGACACTTAGCCAAATGGCCAAGTTTCACCTAAAGAGCGCTACCCCTTTCCCGGGTTACATTCGCTCACTCTCATCCCTCGGAGTCCCATGCCTTTGAAGTTATCTTCGTCCGGCCACGTCCCTCGGATACGCCAAGTGCACGGCTCTGCAGCGCCATCCTTCACATCTCGCCCTGAAGTCTACTTCCTCCGGCTTCACTCCAAGCTCTTTGTCCGACGGTCCCTCGGATGCTCCAAGCGCACGGCTTCCGCAAAGCAATCCTTCACCGACTCAAGGACCAAGTCATGAGAGGTAAAACTCGCCAAGACTCCATGTGCGAATTACTAAGCCCTGCAAAACTCCAACGCACATATCAAATCATAATAACAATCTAACATAAACCCTTTGCCACACACATCAAAACCTTATCATGGCAAGAGATTGCCCTAACACTCCTTATCTAACTTGAATACACGAGACTTTGTTTCCCTAACGTACTATCATCTCACCGCGTCCTGATATTATGTTGTCAAGGTTAATTAACCATTTCCTATCTAATCATTCTATGAAAGTTAATTTAAGACTAGTATGTATGACATAACAAAAATAAACATGGTAATTAATTAAAATGATATGTATGCATGAGCATGTTATGTTCAATTAATTCAAAGAAATGGTTCATTTCTTAGGTAGACTTTTATTTGTTCCATAGTTATAAGGTACTCTATGATAATTAGGTTTATAAATTTTAGAGTCTTGATTTTTGGTTAACCTAGACTTGTAACCCAAGTCTACATATTTATTAGTTGAATTTATAAAAGTTGAAGGTTTAATTACTAAATTATTAATTTGTGTATAATCAAATTGTACTTTATTATAACTAATTTTATTGGTTTGATTATCTAATTTTTAATTTTTAATTAGGTTAGATTTTGAATTATTTAAAATATATTTAATAGGATTATTATCTTTTTTTTTAAATAAGATTATTAGACTTTTTAAAAGTATAATTATTAGAATTATTAGAATTTTTTAAGATAAGACTATTAGACTTTTTAAAAGTAGAATTTTTAATAGAATTATTAGAATTTTTCAAGATAAGATTATTAAAATTTTTAAAAATATAATTATTAGAATTTTTCAAGATAAGATTATTGGAATTTAAAAAAAAATAGAATTATTAGAATTTTTTAGATTATATTTCGAATTTTTTAAATTTAATTTTGAATTTTTTATGGTTGAATTTTTCAAAATATAATTTTTTTAATTTGAAATTATCTAGATTAATCAGATCTAGTGTTTAATAATTCTGTCCTAAGGTTTGATTATTCTGATTTAGGCTTTGATAATTCTGATTAAGTCATAGGTTGGTTTTATCCTTGACTTGATCTTGATCTATGTTGATTAAACTAAAATTTGATTAAGCTCTTGATTAATTTTATCAAATATTAGATTAATTTGATCATTTTCTTCAATAATAATATTATTATTTAAACTAATTAAATTTGAAATAATTAAATTTTTATTCGTTGAATTATTAACTATGTTAATTAATTGACAACAATCAACTAATTTGTTAGCTTTAATACACAATTTGTCTAAATTATCAAGTATTCTAAAACTTAAATTTTCAAAATTATTAATTTTACTAACCTTCTTTTTCTCTGAGCATCGATTCTTCTAGTGACCGAATCTTTCGCACTCGAAGCACTTGATGTGCTCCTTGTTCCTCCGGACTTCTAGCATTGGTTTCTCCTTTGTTGTCGGTTGCGCCATTCGAGTCTTATAAGTGGGAAACTTATTTTTATAGTGTCCTCTCTCCCTGCACTTGAAATAAATAATATGGAATTTAAAGTTTAAATTTACAAAATTACCTTTTGGCCTTGTGGGATGTTCTTCCATGGTCAGCCCGGTCAAAGATCTTCCGATACTTGCATGTAAGAACACAAAACAAAATGTTCCAAGACTTGGTCTTGGATTAGTAGTGTGGGAGATAATAAAATAAAAATAAATAATAAAAAAATGAAAATAAAATGCTCAACCGAATAGGGTTTGTGTCCTCCCCTCTGTTAGTGTCTATAAGATTCATATATCTCCACAATAGCATGATATTGTCCACTTTAGGCCTAATCCCTTATGGTTTTATTTTTGGGCTTTACCCAAAAGGCCTCATACCAATGGAAATATCTTTTCATCTTATAAGCACTTGACTTTTTCCATGTCTTACCAATGTGGGACTTTGATTGTATTCCCAATACTCCAACAATTCTCCAAATTCTCCCCCTCATGAGGAAGAATACATCCATCATCCCATGATGGATAACCTCCCCCTAAAGGCTTGCTTCCCCTTGACCATTGCACCAACAATGTCCTTGGAGAGTCCCTAAGCCTATAGGAACACTAAACGCACGAAATTAAGGGCAAAGATTCAACATTGAACTTTCACCTCCCTTAAAATTTGATACACACCCAAACAACTCTCATAATCCATATCCAATGGATTTTCATCCTTTATAATTCTTTTCAAAGTATGTCCTAGGGTTAGGAGCAGTTAGAGTAGTCTAACATAGCTGAAATCAACATTTGTGATCGACTACTGTATGATCAAGACTTGATGCCGATCGACTACCATCCATGGCGATCATTGCGCTTGATGTCGATCGACAACCATCCATAGTAATCGATTTCTACAAATCTGTAAATCGAGTTCAGAAACAAAATTTAGAAATACATAAGTAATTATACATAATTTAAAATTTCATGAAACTTCATACGTATAATACTTATAGCAGTTATAATGCGTGAAAAATATTTAGAAAATAAAATACCCATAAAATAGTGAGATTGATATAAAATTCAAAACCATTGATAAAAAATGCCTTGCTCCTTCGGTTGTGAAGCCTATCCATTGTTGGGATGTATACTGAAAAGTATATCTTTTGTATGAACATCTTTATTTTTGAAATAAGAATCACATGATCATTGTTTGCATATTTATGGTTATGCATATTGTCTGATACATTACATTGTAGATAACATGGTGTGTAGTGTCACATGGAAGATCATGTTATCAGTTCCTTATAGAGTATAAGTAGAAGCTCACAACCGAGATGGTTTTGGACAAACCATTGGTATGGTTGTAGTGTAATTTAGTATTGGTTTGTCTCGACCATAGAATTACACTAGTACACTTTGTGTGTATTGAGCAGGACCAACTTAGAGGTGATTCGATTTATTGCTAACTACATAATTGAATCGGACCTCGGATATTATGGTGTACATGCTCTTAATCCCGATAAAATAATGAGCACATGTACTTAGTATTTATTTATTTGATTTACCAATGGGTGAGATTTATAGATTAAATCGATAGGCTTGGTAAGTTAGGAAATGATATTATTTACATGGTGTGTCATTGATTATAGGAGGAAATTGTGTCCTATATATTAGGATGATGATGTCCCCTTGAGGAGCTCATAAGGTTCATCATGTAAACCCTACAGGTGGAATTGGTCCGACATGATGATAAGGTTGAGTGGTACTACTCATGGAGTTAGATGTTGATTAATTAATTATCAGTAAATTAATTAATTGACGGACATTCGAGATCTTAAACACGGAGAGATATTTGTACAATTAATATATGGAGCCCATATTTATTTATGGGGGTTGGTGAGGTAGATCAATAATAATCCTCTAGTGGAATGGATTATCATTAATGGATCGGATTTTATGTGGGTCGGATCCATTGGGTGGCCAAGATCCAACTCCTCATGGTCCCTATTGTAGCCTATTAAAATTCTCATGAAAGCCTAGATCCGACGGTGGAGATTAAATCTCTAGATCCGACGGTGGAGATTGAAAGGAGGCTTAAGCCTAGCTCTATAAAAGGAGGGCTAAGGGCTTGGGCGTGGATATCCTATGGGAGATTAGGGTTTTGGAGTTGGGCGTCAAGGCTTCTAGGGTTTTGGAGTTTTGCTAGGGTTTGGGGCGGCAAGCATTGGTTGCTAGGGTTTGCTCCTCCAAGGGCCGGCGACAACAAGGTTGGAGCCTTAGGTTTTCTTCTTCTCCTCCTTCACTTGGCCGGTGACTCTTTCCCTCAAGCTTTGGCCGGCGCCCTCTCCTCTCCTTTGGCCGGCGGCAACCTTTCTTCAAGGTTGGACGATGCTCCTTCATCCTCTCCTTGGCCGGCGGCAACATCAAGTTCCTTGGCTTGGTGGTCGGTTCTAGATAGGAGAAGAAGTTTTATTTTATTCTTTTCTTTGTTCGGAGCGAGCAAGGAAGGGAAGAACATGATCTCTAGGAGGCTTCTACTTTTGGAAGATCGTCGCTCATACGACGTCCAAAAGGAGGAAGGACATACAATAGAAGACCTAGAGGTAAACAAGAGGTATAATTCTTGTTTAAGTATGTTTTCTTATTCTATGCAAATTATATGTATGGTATGTGGCTAATTTACTTGGACCCCGAAGACAAACACAAAAACCGGCGATCCGTACATCGTCTATTCCGTGGCTAATCGAAGAAAAGAGGTAGGTTACTTGAACAACAAGTTTGTTAAAGTGACCACTCTATTCGAATAGCACGACGATGGATCGGTTGCTTGGGTAATCTCTCTTTGTCAAGGATTATTTTTTTTATCCTGAGATGTAGATGGGATTGCCATCCACTAGCGACCGAGGTGGGAAGTGAAGCTTTGGATCCACCCTTCAAATGGTATCAGAGCCACGGTTTTCGATTTTGTGTGTTTAGGATTCGGTCACTTTTATGCACTTATCATATATTCTATGTGTCGGATGATAGTAGGATGTGTATAGGCTAACATTTTGGTTGCAGGAATAAGATCCAACTATTATGGCCATATATGTGTGTATGTGATTGGATGTGTGTAATTGTATTATTATTTGAATCCTCGGGGTTGACGAGGCTAGTATTTAATTTTTGTAATTAAGTACGACATTGTTTAGCCACTCTTTTATTTTAGTTTACTTTCGATCTAGATTTAATGTACACTCCTTCATGGAGTATAGGATCGATGGATGTAAATTAAAATAATTTATCTCGACTCGGATCTCCGGAAGGCTTGTATATGGCATAGGGAGGAGCGGACGTGATGGCGATACGACGGGAGGCATATTGGAGAACAAAAGCCATAATAGTTAGAAAATATTTTTTTTCATATTTATTGCTTCTTATTTGATATGCATGTCGTGTGCTAGGAAAATCCCTCAATTTTAAATTACTAAGTGGGAGAGGGATATTTTTTTAAAATTCCCACGACCTCCATTACAATTTGACATATGATGCAAACAAACTTGCGGATTGGCTCTGAGTGCCTTCCTCCCCATTGGATGAGTTTGTTTTGCGGATCACAGGGTCGAATATGGTTATAGGAAATTATTTAGGAGCGTGTGTACTTCCCCATCGGAAGGCACATAACCCGAGATATTTGCCTTGGTACCGAGTAATGATGAACACTTAGATGAAAATAGGAGTATCCTCCCCATCGGAGTCACTGCTTTTATTTGTAGGGCCGAAGAGGAACCAACTATTAATTTTATTTGTCAAAAAGTTAGGTTGATAGGATAGTAAAATTAATGGGTAAAACCTCCTCTTACAAATGTTGAATTCGTATATGTCCACATAATCGTGGCATATGATATTCTCGGTGTTTTGAGGTGTTGGTTGATTTTAAAAAAATTTTGTTTGAGGAATTAATAATTTTTTGAAATCTAATGTTTTGATCTATGTGATTCTTAGGTTTTTCAAAAATGACTTTCAACCCGCTTGCTGTGATACTAAAAGAGAATAAACTTATTGGACCCAATTATGCTGATTGGAAAAGGAATCTTGATATTGTCTTGACTGCTGAGGAATACAAGTATGTACTCTTCGAAGAGTGCCCTCCTAAGCCTACGGATGATTCTAGGGAAAAGAAGAAAGAGAGTTATAAGAAGTGGATAAAGGCTGATGAGATGGCCCGATGTTACATTTTGGCTTCTATGTCAAATGTATTGCAACATCAACATCAAGCCATGCCCACTGCTTATGACATGATGTTCAATCTAAAGGAGCTTTTCGAACACCAGAATCAGGCTGCTAGGCAAGAAGCCATGAGGAACTTGATGATGACCACCATGATCGAGGGAACACCCCGTGAGGGATCATGTTCTCAAGATGATGGCTCATTTGAATGGGCTCGAAGTCCTTGGAACTGAGATCGATGGAGAAACCTAGGTCAATATAATTCTCTAGTCTCTGCCTAGGAGTTTTGAGCAGTTCTGCCTGAATTACAACATGAATAAGAGGTTGTATTCGTTGGTAGAGCTTCTGACAGAACTCCAGGCGACAGAGGGGCTTTTTCGTCATAGTGCTCAGGCTCAGGCCATGGTTGCCCAAAAGGTTTCTACTTCTAAGTCGAAAGGCAAGAAGAAGAAGAAACAAGGTGGGGCAAAGGTGGTGGGAGGATCTCAGGGAGAAGTGAAGAAGCCGAAAGGCAAGTGCTTCACTTGCAAGCAGACTGGACATTTGAAGGACTACCGCAACCAGAAGCAGAACAAAGCTATATCTTTTGGTCTAGTCATTGAAACATGTTTAGCGGTGTTATCTACCGACACTTGGTGTGTAGATACGGGAGTCATTGATCATGTCTACAATACTTTGCAGGGGTTCTAGGAAACCAGACGACTGGCTAAGGGGGAGATTACCGTTTACTTGGGCGATGCTACTAAAGTGGCGGTTGTTGCAGTGGGAGATGTTTATTTGTCTTTTGATAGAAATAAAACTTTGGTTCTGATAAATTGCCTTTATGTACCTTAATTTAGAAAGAATTTGATTTCGGTTTCTAAATTGTTTTTAGATGGATATTCTATTTCTTTTAATGACAGAGTTGTTATAAAAAGGAATAGGGAGATTATCTGTTCTAGTGCATTAATAGGAAATTTATATACCCTTGAACCAAAAGCTCCCACGATGCAAATAGAAGTAAATAACTCATCTTCTAAATCGAATAAGAGAAAAGAACCTTTAAAAATGAACCAAACATATCTTTGGCATCTAAGGTTAGGTCATATTAACCTAAGTAGAATTCAAAGGTTGATAGCTGATGGACCTCTGGGTTCGTTAGTGGTGGAAGATTTCCCAACCTGTGAATCTTGCTTGGAAGGTAAAATGACCAAGAGGCCTTTTAAGGCCAAGGGGTATAGAGCCAAAGATGTGTTGGAATTAGTTTATTCTGATTTGTGTGGTTCTATGTCTATCCAGGCAAGAAGTGGTTTTGAATATTTTTTCTCTTTTATAGACGATTATTCAAGATATGGATACATTTACTTGATGCGCCGCAAGTCTGAATGCTTTGACAGGTTCAAAGAATTCAAGGATGATGTGGAGAAATGTCAAGGTAAAAGTATCAAGAGACTACGATCTGATCGTGGTGGTGAGTACCTCTTGGGAGAGTTTAGGAATTACTTATCAAAGGCTAGGATTCAATCACAATTGTCTGCAACTGGTACACCCCAGCAGAATGGTGTAGTGGAGGGAAGGAATAGGACTCTTATGGAGATGGTTAGATCGATGATGAGTTATTCTGAGTTGCCAGATTTGTTCTGGGGGTATGCTCTAGATACGGTAGTATATATTCTAAACTTGGTACCATCTAAATCAGTGCCTTCTACTCCCACAGAATTGTGGACTGGGCGAAAGCCTAGTCTGAGACATATTCGGATTTGGGGGAGTCCAGCACATGTGCTGAAGGCAAATGCTGGTAAGTTGGAACCTCGTACAAAAGTGCGCATATTGGTTGGCTATCCTAGAGGAACGAAAGGTGGTTTGTTTTATAGTTCTAGAGATCGGAGGGTGATCGTTAGCACGAACGCCAGATTTCTAGAGGAAGACTATGTGATGAACCACAAGCCCATGAGTAAGATTATTCTGGAGAAATTGAGAGGGGAAGTTACTGTTAGGGCAATCTCTTGCCATGATAAGGTTTTGATGTGTGTGGCAAAGAGTTTAAGTTAGGTTGGTATTGTTATTTGATGTGTGTTGGAGTCTTGCAGGACATAGTAATTCGCACATGGAGCCTTGGCAGGTTCACTCTCACAACCTCGGTCTTTGAGTCGGTGAAGGATGACTTTGCGGAAGCCGTGCGTTTGGAGCATCCGAGGGACCGCCGGACGAGATGACTTGAAGTGAAGCCAAGGAAGCAGACTTCGGAGGCAAGAGACGTGAAGGAGCATTGCAGAGTCATGCGCCTGATGCTGCCGAGGGACGTGGCCGCGAACGAAGAGAGCTTCGGCGAGGGACTTCGAGTGAGATGAGAGAATGAGTGAAATGTAAGTAGCTCATTAGGTGAACTTGACCGAATGATGGTAGTGTCGGAGACTTGGTACCGTAAGGGTTAAGGTTTACCCGACCGCCGGAAGCTCAAACTTATGTTAAGTTTGAGTTTCACACGCGGCACCGATCGCCATGAAATGGCGATGATCGCCTGGTCGAGTGTGTTCGATCGTATCCGATCGATGGGTTTATGCCCGATGATCGATTGCCATGGAATGGCGATCGTCGCCAAAGGATATCGCGCATGGACCGCCGTAGCCGACGCGTGACTACGGAGGCGGCCGATCGTGGTGAGGTCCATCACCGATCGCGCCAAGAGTTCTGTTGGACTACAACGGTCAGGATCCGACGTGTTCGGAGGTCATTGTAGTGACGGCAGTCGACTGCCAAGGGCAGCAGTCGACTGGTGGCGACCAATGGGAAGAAATCAGCCCTCTCTATAAAAAGAGAGGGTGTGAGCCTTTGAGAGGCTAATGCTTATGCTCTAAGTGATCTTCCTAGTGCCCCACAAGCTCTAAACTCTTCTTACTTGTTTTTACTCCATTCTTATTGTAAGAAGAGTGATCTTGATTGTAAAGGTTACCTCCACCTAGCTTGGTGCAAAGGAGAGACCAATAGTGATTGGCTTTGGAGGAGTGATTCACCTCGGACGAATCGGGATCGTGGATTAGCGGCGTAGTCGTGAACCACGTTACATCTTCTTTGTTAGCGTTTGCATTTTCGTTTATTGCTTTGTCTTTATTGTTTATGCTTCCGCTTGCACTAACGATTGTGTAGACGAGCAAACGAACGAGAGAATTTTGACATCCATCGTAAGAGGGCTATTCACCCCCCTCTAGCCGGCCGTTCGATCCCCTACAAGTGGTATCAGAGCCAAGGAAAGCTTGTCGAGGACTAACCGCCACAACAAGCAACTTTCAAAATGGCCGGCTCCAACATCCATCCTCCGAAGTTTGAAGGAGAATTCGCTTGGTGGAAGAAGCGAATGGAGGTATTTTTCGAAACAGATTTTGATATTATGATTACAATGGAATCCGGTTTCGTTTTTCCTAGGGATGAAGAGGGGAAGCAAATAGAGAAATCTAGGTGGACCAAAAGGCAAAGGGAAGAGTACCTTGCAAATTCAAAAGCCAAGCATCATCTCTTCAATGTGATCCCCCAACAAGAAATCAACAGAATAGGAGAATGCCTAAGCGCCAAGGAGATGTGGGAGAAGCTAATTGAGCTTCATGAAGGCACATCCGAGGCAAAGCTAGCAAGGAGAGATCTCCTCCGCTCCCAACTATCCAACATTAAATTAGAAAAGGGAGAAAAGGTAACTTCTTTGCATTCTAGATACAAAGAAATTTTAAATGGACTAACAAGTGTAGGAGAAAGGCTCTCCAATCGTGATATGATAATGAAGGCCATAGATGCTTTCCCCCGATCATCCAAGTGGAGTTCAATGGTGGACTCATTTTACATTTCAAAGAATCTAGAGGTAAGTACTCTAGATGAATTTTTCTCCACTATGGAATTACATGAATCTAGGCTTGAAGGAATACAAGAAGAGCCAAAAATACAACCTTCAAGGGGAGTAGCATTGTTGGCAAATAAGGGGAAGAAGAAGATAGAGATCTCCTCCTCCTCCGATGACGAAGCGTCTTCCTCCTCCTCCATGGATAGCACCGAAGAAGCCTATATGGTAAGGAGGGTAAGACGTGCTTTAAAAGGTTTTCATTTTCATAAATCAAATGATAGGAATAGAAGACCAAGGGGGAAGGTTATATGCTACAATTGCCAAGGAGAAGGGCACATAAGGGATAATTGTCCCCTCCTAAACAAGAGCAAGGAAGAGAAGAAAAAGAAAGAAGAAAAAGGGGAGCAAGAAAAAGAAGGAAGAGGAGAAGAAGACAAAAGAAAAGGGAAAGACCAAAGCTCTAAAGGCAAGGACTTGGGATGACCCATCCTCATCCTCCTCATCATCATCGGATGAGGAGAATGCCTTTGTCACCAATTTGGCCTTGATGGCCTTTGATGACTTAGATTTCTCTTCCTCCGAAAATGAAGGATCAAGCTCAAGAGGAGAGAGCTCAAGTGAAGGGGGAGCTTCTACATCCTCCTCATCCGAAGAAGAAGAAGATGATATGGAAACTATGGTAACGAATGCCTCTCCTAAGAAAATAGTTTCCATAATTTCTAGTTTAACTAATGACTTATTTGGAATGAAAAAGAAAAATAAAAGCATGTTTAATCAAATTAAGGCATTGGAAAATAAGCTAGAAAATGCATGCTTAAATGATAATATTTCTTCTAGCTTAAATGATGCATGCTCACATGATCTTTATATGCCATTAGATGTAAGTGATGCATGCATAGAAGAAAATAGGACTTTAAGGGAAAAGATAGACTATTTAACCAAAGCCCTAGAAAAATTCACAATTGGCTCCAACACATTGAACATGATCTTAGGAAGTCAAAGAGCTAGCTTCAACAAAAAGGGCCTAGGTTATAAAGAAAAGAAAAATGAAAAGGCCTATAAATGTCTAATTGCTAGGGGACAAGATAAAAAGAAGGTAATAGCTAGGAAATGGATCCCCAAGGAGTATCTAGTGAACCCAATAGGCAAGAACTTATTTTGGGTTCCAAAATCCATCCTTAAGGGTTAGAAAATCCCTAGGGTAGTCAACCATATGGAATTGACCTATATCATATTTTGGTTGACTTAGGATGGCGGGACAACATTTTTAGAATAGTGTTGGGTGATGATAACGTGCCCATAAATAGATAATAATGCTTAAATCATGATGATTAATGTATTTGCTATGTATATGTGCAATCATGATTTATGATTTTGATATTTGGCACATCATCATAAGAAATAGGGTTTAAATCATGCCTTAGGTGATAATTTGTTTGTTATCATGACATAATACCTAATGCATGATTATTATTTGATGAATACATGTATTTCATGATCATAATGTAGAATTAATTGATATGTCATTTATGATCATGAGGATTGTTAGGTTGATACTTAACCTTGATAGAATTGTATGAATATGATGGTTAAGTATATACAAATACCTCCTAGGATGCATCTCACACTCACCATAGGCTACTTTGATTGAAAACTTAGCATGGGTGAGATGTTAGGATGATACAAATGTCCACTAATGCCTATGGCATTTAGATGGTCATTTAAGGTATCAAAATAGCAATAATAGACCAATCATGGGGAAGGCTTATGTTTAATTCATAGACATATTTCCCAAAGATCATGGTTGGATATTTCATATGTTTTCAAAATAATTTCTTAATCTAAAATCTATGTATTCATGTTTTGAAACAATTGGAACCAAACCTAGGTGTTAAACTTGATACTAGAATGATCAAAAACCTAGTGGTTTTTAAAGCCTTTGGATTTTTGGCAAATCTCGGAAAATATAATGATTTTTCTTGAAAAACTATTTTTCATTGATAGATATACTTAAAAGAAATATGTTCCTCAAATTTCATGATTTTTCAAATTTTCTGGAATTTTTAATGCATTTCTGAAATTCGCCCAGAAAATCAAAATTTCGAAATCCATTGTGTCAGTCGACTGCCATACTGATAGCAGTCGACTGCTCACCTGAAAAATAACCCAATATTTTCTGATTTCAGATTTTAATCATGTTTTTTGTATTTTCCTTCTATTTAACTTGATGCCATGGATTTATAACTTAGTGTTAATCTTTTTGATGGTGTCAAAGGGGGAGAAGTAATTATGTTTAAGTAAATTATGATAGGGGGAGAAAAATTGAAAATTTGTATGGGGAGTTTCATGGATTAAGGGGGAGTTGCATGTTGCTATATCATGTTTATGTTTACATGCTTTCTTACCTTAGAATTTTCATCAAATGTTTTTACCTAACTTAAATGGATTGCCACACATCAAAAAGGGGGAGATTGTTAGGGCAATCTCTTGCCATGATAAGGTTTTGATGTGTGTGGCAAAGGGTTTAAGTTAGGTTGGTATTGTTATTTGATATGTGCGTTGGAGTCTTGCAGGACTTAGTAATTCGCACATGGAGCCTTGGCAAATTCACTCTCACAACCTCGGTCTTTGTGTCGGTGAAGGATGACTTTGCGGAAGCCGTGCGTTTGGAGCATCAGAGGGACCGCCGGACGAGATGACTTGAAGTGAAGCCAAGGAAGCAGGCTTCGGAGGCAAGAGACGTGAAGGAGCATTGCAGAGCCATGCGCCTGATGCTGCCGAGGGACGTGGCCGCGAACGAAGAGAGCTTCGACGAGGGACTTCGAGTGAGATGAGAGAATGAGTGAAATGTAAGTAGCTCATTAGGTGAACTTGGCCTAATGGCTGAGTGTCGGAGACTTGACCGCAAGGGTTAAGGTTTACCCGACATCAGAAGCTCAAACTTATGTTAAGTCGATCATTGCCATGAAATGGCGATCGGCTGCTAGTCAGTGTGTTCGAATGGTATCCGTGATGGGTTTATACCCGAAATGATTGCCGAGGATATCGCGGACACAGAATCGGCTCGTAGCCGTATCGGGCGATCGACTATAGAGGCAGCGATGATCGTGTGAGGTCCATCGATCTTGCCAAAGTTCCATTGACTACAACGGTCGGGATCCGACGTGTTCGAGGCCCGTTGGTGACGGCACCAACTGCAAAGGGCGCAAATGATCGTAGTGGCGGCCAACGGGAAGAAATCAGCCCTCTCTATAAAAAGAGAGGGTGTGAGCCTTTGAGAGGCTAATGCTTATGCTCTAAGTGATCTTCCTAGTGCCTCACAAGCTCTAAACTCTTCTTACTTGTTTTTACTCCATTCTTATTGTAAGAAGAGTGATCTTGATTGTAAAGGTTACCTCCACCTAGCTTGGGGCAAAGGAGAGACCAATAGTGATTGTCTTTGGAGGAGTGATTCACCTCGGACGAATCGGGATCGTGGATTAGCGGCGTAGCCGTGAACCACGTTACATCTTCTTTGTTAGCGTTTGCATTTTCGTTTATTGCTTTGTCTTTATTGTTTATGCTTCCGCTTGCGCTAACGATTGTGTAGACGAGCAAACGAACGTGAGAATTCCGACATCCATCGTAAGAGGGCTATTCACCCCCCTCTAGCCGATCGTTCGATCCCCTACAGTTACTACTTCAGTACCACCGGTACAAGAGGATATACCATAAGTGACTGCACCGCGTGTCACCGAGGATACATAGGTGATACCTCGTCGTAGTGGGAGGGTTGTTAGACAGCCTGATAGATTTATGTTCTTGGGAGAATCTTCTGATTTGGTCCCTGGTGAACATGAACCTAATCCCTGGACATATGACGAGGCAATCCAAGATAAAGATGCGGTATCTTGGCAAAGTGTGATGAATTTTGAGATAGAATCTATAGATTCAAATCAGGTCAGGGAGCTAGTAGAAGCACCCAATGGTGTAAAAACCATTGGATGCAAGTGGATCTATAAAAGAAAGAGAGGAATAGATGGGAAGGTTGAGACCTTCAAAGCAAGGCTTGTTGTGAAAGGGTATACTCAGAAACAGGGTATCGATTATGAGGAGACCTTTTCACCGGTAGTCATGCTTAAATCTATCCGGATTCTCTTATGTATTACTGCTCTTATGGATTATGAGATGTGGGAGATGGATGTCAAGACAGCTTTCCTTAATGGAAGTCTTGAGGAAAACATTTATATGAGGCAACCAGAGGGATTCATTATAGAGGGCAAAGAGCATCTTGTGTGCAAGTGATGTGAGCAAAACATATAGGGGTTTAGGAGTAGTTTTCGCTCACATCTTGTTACATTGTGTTAGTTTCATGCATATGTTACTCTATTCTTGCACGCATTGCCTATTTTCTGGTTCGGAGGTCTGCTCGTTGTACTTTTGTGTGCAGGTTAGCTTTTCGGGTGAAAAAGATGTGTTTTCGGAGCAAAAGAAGAACTTTCGCAGCTAGATGCAGAGTAGGACATGGCCAGGGCATGTGGATTCACACGGCCGTGTCCAATGGGCGAAGATCAGCACCCCAGAGCTGCACATGTAGAAACATACGATCGTGTGGTGGCCCGACGAATTTGCATGACTAGGGCTTTTTCCAAATTTTATAGCGGTCCGAGGCGATGTCTATATAAGGATGGCTCCACCCAAACCCTAGGAAAGGAGGCACGATGGCTAGGACAGGACGCCGAAGCCCTAAAAAGCTTCGGTAACTCACAACGGGGAGAAGGAACACCGCCGGAGGTCAACAACTTGTAATACAATGCTGGAGAGAAGATCATGAAGCATCGTATATCTCTATTTCTGGCCTTTATTTCTACTGTATTCAAACTTAAACATGTTTTTTGATTCTTCCTTCGTATTTATAGAGTAGTACTTTTGATTCTAGGATTAGGGAGTAGCTTGTGTACATAAACAATGTTGGTTCATATTGAATTCTGGCCATAAGTTTGATTTGACAATTGGTACTTGCTCTTTATTATATCTACGTGTGTTTGGCTTTCTTTCCGCTGTGCTTAGGCGATACTAGGTGGTGACAGCCCTCGCAATCTAAAATTTAGGAGATTTGATTAAGGAACCTAGAGGTAAACCTGATCTCCTGCAACTGCGGGGAAAAGGGTGTGGTGGAATCGGAAACGGTCCACCGTAGGGATTGATTTGGCATCCTCGTACCCTCTATCTCGTCTTTGTGGGCGGAGATAGCTCACGGTGAATGCGACGGCTCTGCGGGAGAGTGTATGATGTCCCTTCCACAAAATCGTAGCTAGACGTCTAGACAACGCCAATTGACAACATTGTTCTGTGATACGCAAGCGAAATCGAAGTCCTAGAATCATTTTTGATGACCTAGGCACACTCCTTTCCTCCTCCGTGTGACACCGTACAGAGTAGAGTCCACCGACAGCCCTCACCAACCATAACTTCTTAGAGATCACATCCGAACAAATTCCATCCACTAAGTATATTGGTATTCGAATCCTAGTCCATGTGAGATCGATAATCTTTATTACTTGACGACATCCGTGCACATGCGGGCGTTGAGCGCGAGCATGCGCTTTGAGTCCTCGATGGTATCCGTCGTGAGATTCGAGGTCGCATCCGTGCACATCAGCAAGCTTAATCGGTCCATTTATGGATTGAAGCAAGCTTTGAGATCTTGGAACATCCGCTTTGATGAGGTAATCCAGTCTTATGGATTTATTCAAAGTCCGGATGAGTCTTGTGTATACAAGAGATGTGACAGAAACGTAGTGGTATTTCTTGTACTATATGTAGATGATATTTTATTAATTGGCAACAATGTCAAGGTGTTATCAGACGTAAGGGTAAGGTTGTCCAAATAGTTTGATATGAAGGACTTGGGAGAAGTGGGACACATCCTTGGGATCAAGGTTATAAGGGATCGCAGGAAAAGGATGTTGTGTTTATCTCAAGCTTCATACATAGACACCATTTTGACTCGTTTTAGCATGCAGAACTCCAAGAAAGGTTTTCTACCTTTTAGACATGGAGTCCCTTTATCTAAAGAGATGTGTCCTAGAACATCAAAGGAGATAGAGGAGATGAAGGAGGTTCCTTATGCTTCGGCAGTAGGAAGCCTCATGTATGTTATGCTATGTACAAGACCAGATATCTACTTTGTCGTGGGTATGGTTAGCAGATATCAGAGTAATCTAGGATAGGGACATTGGACTGTGGTAAAGCATATATTTAAGTACCTGAGAAGGACTAGGGATTATATGTTGATATACCAGATAGATCAATTACTCCCTGTGGGTTACATAGATTCCGACTTCCAATCAGATAGGGATAACAGTAAGTCTACATCAGGTTTTGTGTTTACTTTGGGAGGTGGAGCCATTGTATGGAGGAGTGTCAAGCAGAAATCCGTGGTGGACTCTACCATGGAAGCTGAGTATGTGACAGCCTCTGAGGCAGCCAAAGAAGTTGTATGGCTCAGGAACTTCTTAATGGACTTGAGTATGATTCCTAGTTTTCCCAGAACTATCATAATTTATTGTGATAATAGTGGTGCAGTTGTAAACTCAAAGGAACCACAAGCCCATAAGGCAAGTAAACACATAGAGTGCAAGTACCACCTGATACAAGAAATCGTAAAGCGAGGAGAAGTTGCTGTAGCCAAGATTGCATCAGAGGATAACCTGAAAGATCCTTTCACTAAGGCCCTTTCAGCGAGAGCTTTTGATAGGCATGTGTTGGGAATGGGAATCAGATGTATGACAGTATGAGGACAACATAGTCTTTTAGTATAAGTGGGAGATTGTTGGGATGTATACTGAAAAGTCTATCTTTTTTATGAACATCTTTATTTTTGAAATAAGAATCACATGATCATTGTTTGCATATTTATGGTTATGCATATTATCTGATACATTACATTGTAGATAATATGGTGTGTAGTGTCACACGGGAGATCATGTTATCAATTCCTTGTAGAGTATAAGTAGAAGCTCACAACCGAGATGGTTTTGGACAAACCATTGGTATGGTTGGAGTTTGATTTGGTATTGGTTTGTCTTGACCATAGAATTACACTAGTACACTTTGTATTGAGCAGGATCGACTTAGAGGTGATTTGATTTATTGCTGACTATATAATTGAATCGGAACTTGGATATTATGGTGTACATGCTATTAATTCTGATATAATAACGGGAACATGTACTTAGTATTTATTTCTTTGATTTACCAATGGGAGAGATTTATAGATTAAATCGATAGGCTCGGTAAGTTGAGAAATGATATTATTTATATGGTGTGTCATTGATTATAGGAGGAAACCATGTCCTATATAATAGGATGATGATGTCCCCTTGAGGAGCTCATAAGGTTCATCATGTAAACCCTGCCAGTGGACTTGGTCCGGCATGATGATAAGGTTGAGTGGTACTACTCATGGAGTTAGATGTTGATTAATTAATTATCAGTAAATTAATTAATTGACGAACATTCGAGATCTTAAACACAGAGAGATATTTGTACAATTAGTAAATGGAGCCCATATTTATTTATGTGGGTTGGTGAGGTAGATCAATGATAATCCTCTAATGGAATGGATTATCATTAATGGATCGGATTTTATGTGGGCCGGATCCATTGGGTGGCCAAGATCCAACTTCTCTTCATGGTCCCTATTGTAGCATATTAAAATCCTCATGAAAGCCTAGATCTGACGGTGGAGATTAAATCTCTAGATCTGACGGTGGAGATTAAATCTATAGATCCAACGATGGAGATTGAAAGGAGGCTTAAGCCTAGCTCTATAAAAGGAGGGCTAAGGGCTTGGGCATGGATATCCTTTGGGAGATTAGGGTTTTGGAGTTGGGCGGCAAGGCTTCTAGGGTTTTGGAGTTTTGCTAGGGTTTAGGGTGGCAAGCATTGGTTGCTAGGGTTTGCTCCTCCTATGGCCGGCGGCAACAAGGTTGGAGCCTTAGGTTTTCTTCTTCTCCTCCTTCACTTGGCTGGTGACTCTTTCCCTCAAGCTTTGGCTGGCGCCCTCTCCTCTCCTTTGGTCGGCGGCAACCTCTCTTCAAGGTTGGTCGGTGCTCCTTCATCCTCTCCTTGGTCGGCGGCAACATCAAGTTCCTTGGCTTGGTGGTTGGTTTGAGATAGGAGAAGAAGTTTTGTTTTATTCTTCCCTTTATTTGGAGAGAGAAAGGAAGGGAAGAACTTGATCTAGGAGGCTTCGACATTTGGAAGATCGTCTCCCACATGACGTCCAAAAGGAGGAAGGACATATAATAGAAGACCTAGAGGTAAACAAGAGGTATAATTCTTGTTTAAGTATGTTTTCTTATTCTATGCAAATTGTATGTATGGTATGTGGCTAATTTACTTGGACCCCGAAGACAAACACAAAAACTGACGATCTGTACATCGTCTATTCCACGGCTAATCGTAGAAAAGAGGTAGGCTACTTGAACAATAAGTTTGTTAAAGTGACCACTCTATTCGAATAGCACGACGATGGATCGGTTGCTTGGGTAGTCTCTCTTTGTCAAGAATTATTTTTTTTTATCCTGAGACGTAGATGGGATTGCCATGCACTAGTGACCGAGGTGGGAAGAGAAGCTTCTGATCCACCCTTCATCCACATTGACCCCCCCCCCCCCTCAAGCCTATCTGTCCTCGATGGACATCCTCTACTTAATGTCTGATCCTCAACCCATCTGGACTTCCTGCCAACTATCTGGTCCTCTGACCCCGCTGGACTTCCTGCCAGTTTTCCAACCCTTCTGGCCCAACTGGACTTCCTGCCAGTTGTTCGGTGCTCCCGACCCAACTAGATTTTATGCCTAGTGTCTGGTTCTCTTGATCAGGATATGGGAGCTCCACTTCCTTCGTTCTAGGTTCATGACTTGACATAGACCATGACTCTGATACCAATTGTTATAGTCTAT
This sequence comes from Wurfbainia villosa, assembly GCA_025175895.1. Lineage (NCBI taxonomy): Eukaryota > Viridiplantae > Streptophyta > Magnoliopsida > Zingiberales > Zingiberaceae > Wurfbainia > Wurfbainia villosa. Next base: position 18,271,748 of record CM046005.1, on the reverse strand, counting down.
AAGATTTATATATCTCCACAATAGTATGATATTGTCCACTTTAGGCCTAAGCCCTCATGGTTTTGTTTTTAGGCTTTACTCACCAATGGAGATATGTTTTCATCTTATAAGCACATGATCCTTTTCATATCTTATCAATGTGGGACTTTGATTGTATTTCCAATAATCCAACACCCTCTTTTTATAGACTTGTGCCTTGGGATAAGTCTAGATCCAAATCCAAAACTCATGGATCTTATCTTGAGGTGGCAGCTTATCTTATCATGAGGTGGCAGCATCGATCGATAACTTTTTGACCTTGTGCATTGGGATGATTCGTCGACATCAGTCAACTGATCCTATCAGTAGTCGACTGCCTCCAATCAACTACTAAAACCTCCAGTCTACTACTACTCTTGAGAATCTAACTTGATATCTGCAACACAAGGTTAGTACAAGAGATGCATCATGCCATGCAGTGTGACAGTCCTTTGACTATCCAATCTCGACTTTGGCATTCCTCCGGAAGCCTTGGTCAAATAGATGCCTAGGATTGTCCTCTTACTGAGGATGCATCCTTACCACTCCTCCACACTCAGAGCTTACCTTTGGTCCTCCTGACCTATCGCTTAGCTTTCGGTCACTTGATCACCGAGGTTTCTCCTTCTGAGATTCTCCTAGCATCACCCGACCACCGAGGTTTCTCCTTCGGAGATTCTCTTGGTGTCACCCGACCACCGAGGTTTCTCCTCCCAAGATTCTCTTGGTGTCATTGACCACTGAAGTTTCTCATCCGGAGATTTTCCTAATATCATTGACCTCAGCAAAGTGTAATACAATACCTGCACACTTAACATAGCATATGAGATAAACAAATAGATTAACTTTGAATCATTGCCATGATCAAAACCCTAGGTTCAATTATCTGGTGCCCTTACACCAACACCTTTGTTTCGGACTACCTAGTGGGGGAGAAAGGAGAACCCCTACCGAATTCAATGCGAGATTATTTTGGTTCGATTTGACAGGGGAAAATGTGTATGACCCATCAAGAGCCAAAGCCTCCTGACTCCAAAATCCTATTTTTAGATATATTCATCGGGTCATGGCAAGTACTATTTTTGGTAGGGGGGAGAGTGATAGAGTCATGAGGTTGAGTGAACTTCTTTGCCTGTGGACATATTGCAAGAGAGAAATACTATTGATGTAGAGTCCTATTTCATTAGGCATCTAGTTAAGGTAGGTAAAGCACTGAAGGGGGACATTATCTTAGGTGGGTTGTTGACCCACATATGCGATACAATGGGATACAATTGTTAGGTATTGGATAGAGTAGAGGGGAGCCCTAGCATAGACCTAGGGGTGTGCATGTCAATGAAGATGATAGTGAGAGATGGTAACTATTTTTGTTTTATGAGGATGAACTTGCCACCCCTTAGGCTCTCCGATACCGATCGTACCACCATCACCAACCATGCTAATTGGCAGTTGGATAGGGCAGTGGAGTCCCCACCACATGAGGGACCCTCTACCCATGCACCCCCTTCACCACCTTCACATCACTCACCCTCAGGTCCACCCATGTATAGGAGCCCTTGGAGCCCACGCCTCGATCCTACACCACATTCTTTTCATTCTTTTGTGTAGGATACAGGATCATCTGCTTATGACTTCTTAGAGTTTCGATCATGCCTTGATGACATATTCACGGAGCAGTAGACATAGGGGCAGCGATGGGAGGAGCACAACACATACATGTAGGCTGAGTTTCAAGCCTACGGGACCATTTCCAGAAGGTCGAGGAGTTCTACGGCAAGGCCCATCACTATTTTTAGGAGGAGGCCGCCTACCGTCAAGAGGTTCAACAGTTTGTGCGAAATGCACATTCATAGTGGGCCAGGGAGGAAGAGCACAGAGTAGCAGTCGCATCCACCAGTTCCCAGATTAACTACATGTACATGTGGCACCAGCGACTGAGTACGTGATTCTCCCACGAGGTCGACATGCCGAGACTGCCAGCCTTCCCACCAAGGCCACCATGCTAGAGGTACAATTACTATTTCAGTCTGAGGGAGACCTACATTTGGCTTTATTCTTCTACTAGTTTTAGTTTTCTTTTTTGACATTTAGGTTTAGTTTTTATTTATTCTACTAGATTGTTTGCATTTATTTGCTCATGCATATAGTATTTAGATTCTATTCAACACTTAGTTGTTGGTCACTTTAAGTTGCCTCAGTGATATTTTCAAAAATCTCTTCGATATGTTTCCATGTCAGAGATAGTTTAACTTTATTTATCCCTTGGTACTTTATTTTTAGATTCTTTGATGGATGTTCTATATTTTCACTTGTTAGCTTTTACCCTCACCTACACTCATCGAATATTTTAAAGGAGAGAATCTAGTACAGACGTAGTTATGATCCATCTTGATTGTCTAGTACTTTGGAATCCATAGGTGACTCTAAAATTAGTATTTTAGTTACTGAAGATGCTCAGATTGTGTAAGCCCATTCGGAAAAAATCAAAATGCTAGTGAGGATAATGAAAAAATGAAAAGAAAGAAAAAAAAAGAAAAAAAAGAGAGAAAAAAAGAGAGAAAAGAATGAGTGTAAAAAAATAATTGTAGTGGGTGGAAATGGTTAGGTGCCCCTTTGAGACCGAGTTAGGTTAGTGGGGAAACACCTACTAATTTCTCTCAATACCGAGCACACCTTTGAGACTTTATGCTAATTCTAGGGAATGACCCTCACTTAGGGCAGGTAAGTGCCTAAAAGCCGGAGACCTTAGGAAAGGTATAGGTTGACGACTTAACTCAATATGGAATGTGTATCCCTTAAGAAATTCTCTCAGCACATATACGAAAAGCTAACCTAGTGAACTTTTAGAACATATCTATTTGCTTTGATTGAAAGTACCACTTGATAATTTTAGTTAACAAGCTAAGTGTGGGAACAATACTTTTCGAAATCCATGGCATTGAGGTTTGCTTGAGAACAAGCAAAGATCTAAGTCTGGGGGATTTTGATGTGTGCAAATCATATAGGATTTTTGGAATAGTTTTAGCACACATCTCATTGCATTTCATTTGTTTCATGCATATTTACTTTAGTTTTCACCTATTTTCTATTTTCTAGCTCGGAGATCTACGTTTTCTATTTTTACGCATAGGACGATATTTTGGAGGCAAAATGGCGCTATAAAAGGAAGTCAAGAAGGGAAAGCGTGCTCTGGTCGTGTTCCCAAGACACGGGCATGCTTTGGACAAGAAGGATAGCATCAAAATAAAGTTCCAAAGGAAGACACATCCAATCGTGTGAAATTTACATGGACATGCCTATTTCCCCTGCTAGATTCAGAGTTGATTTCCAGCCTTCAACACGGCCGTGTGGCATCAGCATGACTTATGCAAATCAGGGTTTGTGAGAAATTAAGGAAAGTCGGGGGGCGCACACCTATATAAGGAAAGGCACGCCTAAACCTAAGGAGGGAGCCTCGACGGTTGGGACGGTAGAAGGTGTCCTAAGAAGCAACGGAAGCTCGCAATAGGGAGGAAGGAAGTGGCTCAAAGACCCATATCGACGCTCCAACACCTTGAAGAGCGACCAAGGCACACATTGGATCCAACTAAGCGTACTATCTCTTTTATTACAACTATTTGGATTGCAATGATACATAAAAAGATGTCTTCTGTTTGTTCTTCTTTATTCATAAAGTAGGTACTTCGATTCTAGGATTAAGGAGTAGCTTGTGTATGTCAGGCATGCTAGTTCAAATATTTATTCATTTCTTTTAAATATATTTGCAATTTATGTTGTTTAGATTTATGAAAGTTATGTTTTGATTCTATTTCTACTGCACATGGTCGATACAAGGGTGGAGAGCCTTTGTATCGAAATCTAGGAGAACCAAGGAGGAACCTTACGATCATCCTCCCATCCATAACCATACAAAGTAGGATGTAAAAGTGTTGGATATGGAACATGATCCACCTCTTCATAGGGATTAATAGGACATCCTAGAACCCCAAGAATCTATTCTAGCAGAAGGCCCAAAGTAAGAGACATAATCTCTAGAAGGGTTGAGGGACCCCAGTGATAGGGGGTACCCAAAGAAATCAACCCCCTAAGCTATGACAATTCGAAAGGGAAACATGACTAGGAATAGGTAGTTCCTGATAGAAGCAAAAGTTTATTGGGATAACACACAATGATCCTCCTATAAGATCATTACTAGAGATACTAGGAGCACTAAATTGATGGAAGTTCAACAACACACAAGTGAAACCGAAATCCTAGAATCCTTTAAGAAAATTGAGTCCCCTTCTCTTTCTCCAAGTGACATCGTATTTGAACCAGAACCGTCGTTGACCTTACATCTGACTCGCAAGAGATTTCCTTCGAACAAACAACATTCAAAGGAAAAATGGCAATCAAATCACAGTCTCTGTCAGATCGATACATAAATTATTACTTGACGACAACCGTGCACTTGTAGGCGTTGAGTGCGAGTGTGCACCTTGATGATCTCAGCTGGAAATTTGAGGTCGTGCTCGCGTGCATCAGGTCAGGCATTTCGCATGTGAGTGTAGCAAGTGAAAGGTACATCCTTTTTCTTTATGTGGTTTGAGTTATGTGTCATCTAGTGTGATGTTCACTAACTCTTCTCCTTTGTGGATTGTAGACTCAAAAGCAATGGATCATGTAGCTCATGATAGGAGTGCATACATAGAAATTCACCATTTAAGTCCACATGAGAGAAGGCTATATGTGGGGAATGGGGCATTTGTGGAGGTGAGAGGGATTGTCACTTACAAGCTTTTGGTGCAAAGTAATCATGTCCTTTATCTTCATGATATGTTGTATGCTTCAGAGATTCGATAAAATCTCATTTCTGTTCGATGTCTAGACCAATTAGGATACAATGTTTCTATTGGAAACTCTAAAGTTTCCATCTCGTATGACAATATTTTAACATATTCCGGTATAGTCCATGAGGGACTTTATGCACTAAATTTTATTTCATTTCATGAGTTTTATCCTACTTCTTTTATTGCCTCTACATCTGATAGTGTAGTGGTTGATGTGAATGTATGGCATAGCAAACTTGGCCACATAGGACAAGAGAGAATGGATCGGTTAGCATCATTTGGCATGTTAGGTCAGCTAATCAAGGTCAAGTTTCCCTTGTATGAGTTTTGCCTAGCAAGCAAATCTAAGAGAAAACCATTTGGAAAAGCATTGAGAGTTGGGACTCCATTGCAATTGGTTCATTCCGACATTTGTAGACCTATGAATGTAAGAGCCCAAAATAGAGCCACATATTTCATCACGTTTATAGATGATTACATGCATTTCAATTACTACTTGATCTCGCATAAGTCTGAGGCACTACAGTGCTTCAGGAGGTTTATTAGTGAGGTTGAATATCAGCTAGACTTGAGGGTGAAAACTCTAAGAATTGATCGAAGGAATTAATATCTTTCTGAGTAGTTCAAAGAGATTTGTTTCAAAAATGTCATTACAAGACAGCTGACTATTCCTTCTACTCCTCAACAGGACGGAGTCACTGAGAGAAGGAATAGGGCTCTATTGGAGATGATGAGATCTATGATGGCGCAGGGAAATTTATCAATCTCTCATTGGTGGGACGCATTATTGGCTATTGTCTATGTCCTTAATCGTGTTCCATCAAAGTTTGCAATCAGCACCCTATACAAGCTTTGGACTAGGAGAGAACCTATCCTATCCTTAGTTATTTGAGGCCATATGGTTGTGTTGCATATGTTAATGATTCCTCGCATAAGTAAAACAAGTTAGATCTGAAAGGAAAGAAGTGTATCTTTATCATATACTCTGAACACTCCAAGGGATATGTGTTCCTAGGAGAACATATGGATGACATAGTCACTAAGATTGAATCTCATATTACTATATTTCTTGAGAATGATTTTCCTAAGAGAGAAGAAATCAATCGAGACTTCACTTTCTATGAGATGGATGAGCCTAGTGGCTCAGAGGATCCTAGTGGCAGGATTCAAGACCCTGTAATGGATCTTGGTCCTAGTGGGAGTGGTCCATCAGAAGGTGTGGAGGTCTCTCTCCTCATAGGAGTAGTCAGAAAAATGTACATCATCATCGTTTCTTGAGTGAGAATGAGATTCTCATTGTGACTCCAAAGGACGAGGATGATCCAAGGACTCTAAAAAAGTCTCTCGAGGGTTCAATAAAGGATCAATGGTTTAAAGCCATAAAGGAAGAAATAGAATCAAAGAAAGTCAATGAGGTCTGGGATCTAATTAACTTATCTAAGAATATAAAGGCCATTGGGAATAAATGGGTTCTAAAAAAAAAGAGGAAGGCTGATAGATCGATTGAGAGGTATAATGCTCGTCTGGTAGCCAAGGGTTACACACAAATAAAGACATTGACTACAATGAGATCTTCCCTCTGTAGGAACTTCGGTGAGCGCTAGAGGGGGGTGAATGGTGCGTTTTCATTCGTCGATGGAATTCATTCACGTTCTTGCTATAATTGTTAGTGTACGCAATGAAATATATAATGATAGAAACAAATACACAACAACAAGCATACAATACACAAGAATATACGTGGTTCGGAATCATAGGATTCCTACTCCACGGGACGAGCTCAACAAGCTCTAGTGATACACACACCACTAATAAATCTCCTTCTCGGTGACACACCAGAGGTGGAGAAACCTCGTACAAGTGTTTACAATAATAAACACAATATACAAGCAAATACAAAAAAATACAACTGAAGTGTAAAGAGCACTTTACAAACTAAGGCTTTGAATGCTTTGCTTGTTGGTTGCTTCGATGAGCTTGAAGGACCTTAAAATGTGACTGCACTTCGCCTTCAAATCACCTCAACAACCTTGCAAGTAACCATGGCCGAAATCCTCCATGAGCAGCTCCTTTTATCTCTGCATCGGGCTAATTCTATGTCTGCCAGTCGACTACCATAACACCCTAGTAGACTACCAAAAGTGTCATTGTTTCACAACGGACTTGATCCACATTGACATTCAAGCCAACGGTCCATGATTTTTGAAATCATGGAGGATTTTTGAACATTCAACCTTAAAACATGAGAAGTCCAAGTGGGATTTGAAATCCTCCAAGTGCCAAACAGTCGACTGATGGCTATTTTTTAGAAATCAAAAATGAGTTTTGAAAATACATAAGTAAATATACATATTTCAAAAAATCTTGAAAATTTATATGCACATTTCTTACATGAAATAAAATGGGTGAAAAATAGTTTGAAAATAAAATACCCATTAAAATGAGAGATTAATACAAAGTTCAAAACTATTGAAACTTTCAATGTTTTTGACCTACTTTGTATCAACTTCTTCAATGGTGATTGCTATCAAAAGATAGATTTCACCAAGGTTTTCAAAAATGATTTTAAAATGTTTTTGAAACCTTATATTGAACCATGGTCTATGGGCTTAATGCATATGACTTGTACATAAGTTTTCCTCATGATTCATCCATAGTATAAGATGAGTTTGGGTTCATCTAGATGCAAGAACTATACACCTTGAACTTACCTCATTTCCTAGCATCTGACATGTGTCTAGGGTATATGAAAACACACATGTCAATTTGATATGTGATGTGGGTTATGTTCATCCTAATCTAAGGCCTCATGCATTTTTCTAGGCAACACTATTTGATTCCCTTATACATGGGACTTCAAATCATGTCATAGTCGTTAAATCAATTTAATTAATGTATGAATGATGAATATGACAAATAATATAGCATAAATAAGCATGTGACAAAAATCATGATGTCATGGCATTAAATATAAACCTAAATAAACATGACATTAAAAAATAGTCCTAAGATTTATCATGACATGTTATATGATAAAAATAAGATATGATGTCATGACAAGACATATGACAAAGAAATCATGGTAAATAAAATATAAAGGTATAATAATACCTAAGTTTTAGTATTAATTGTCATTTGTTATGATTAAGTTATTTTTGTCATATTACCACCTATCCCAAGTATGCCAAAAACCCAAAAATATCACACCAATACCTCTAAATCTAATTTTGCCAATTTGATTGATTTTCCAACTTCAATGAATTATATTGGCACATCCTAAAATCCTTTAGGATATAAATTCAAACTTATTTCCAAATTATCCCATAACTTTGGAAATGACCTAAAGTGCCAACTTTTCTATGGTTGAATTAACTACCCACCAATTCAAGTTGACATAACCTGACTCATCTAGAGTGAAGGGATCATGCTCCTAGGAACCCAATGCCTATTGGAGCTCCTTGGGTTAATTAGGTATTCACTAGGGATAACTTCCCTAGATACCCTCCTAATGACCCTCCTAGGCTTAGAAGCCTTGGTCATTGTGGTCTTACCTAGGTTAACTCTAGGAGTAACTCCCCGTGTAACCTTCTTAGTGGCTTCCCTAGATTTCCTTGAAACCTTAGCCACTAGGCACACACCATGGTTAGCCTTAGGGATGACTTCCCTAGCAACCTTGGTTTTCTTAGACCTAGGTTGAGTTCCATAATCGAAAGGAACATTATGATAGGTCTTTTTGGGTTTAAGTTTTTGACCCAAACCTTTCTTTCCCTTGGATGATTATTGTTTTCTAGGCCTTAGTTTTTTATCATTAGACCCCTTAAATGAGCTTGCCTTTTCCAATTTTTCAAGCCTTGACCTCAAGGCTTGGTTTTATAATTATAATTTTCCAAATTTTTATTTTTCATTAATCTTTTGGGAATGACACTCCATAGGCATATGTCTATGGTTCTTAGGATTAATGCCTAGGTGATCCTCTACCTTTCTAATACTTTCCCTAGATAGAATAGGTCTAGAGTTATTGGTTATAGGTTTGTCCATAGGTAAAGTAGGCTAAGTATGATCCTTAGGCATATAATTACAACTCTTATCACCTAGACAATAGAATTTTTTATTTCTAGCATGCTCCTTATGATTATGCACAATTGAAAGAGTATTAAAAAATTTCTAGCATGTTTTTGCCTATTACTTAAAGAATGATCATTATTTAAATTTACCTTAAGGTTCATCTTAGCTCCCCCTTAGGGTTAGCTCCTTCTTTGACTTTCTTCCTCTCCCTAGGGCATTGACTCCTATAATGCCCCGGTTGTTAGCATTTAAAGCACACCATGTGCTCCTTGCTCTTATTTGTTGGGACACCAACATCCTTAACCTTTGGCACCGGTTGAGCCTTCTTGACTTTTTTAGGACACTTACTCGTGTAGTGTCCGAGTTCCTTACACTCAAAGCAAACAATATGATTTTTATTATTGATTAGAATGCTTGAGTTATCTAGGTAAATGGTGGCTGGAATTGGTTCTTCATCTCTTCCAGAGGTTGAGGCTACTTCTTGATGCTCCAGTATTAAAGATGGCCTCTCCTCCCCCTCAATCCTAGAGTTGGAGGCTTCTTCAACTTCCTCTTCCTTGGATGTTGATGACCTTTCAACCTCCAACTCCTCACTTTCTTATGACGATGAGCTTTCTTCCATATCCCCTTGTACCGATTGGGGCTTCTCATGAAATTTTGTCAATTCGCTCCAAAGCTTCTTGCCATCTTTATATTCACCTAAACTATACAAAATATCATGAGGAATTAAATCAACCAAGAATTTTATTATCTTCTTATTTTTCTCAAATTCTTGGAGTTGTTCCTTGGTCCACTTCTTCATCTTGGGGAATCCTCCCTTTGGCCCACTTGGATACTTGAATCCTTCCACCAAGGCCGACCAATCTTTGATGTCCATCATCATCAAGAATTCTTCAATCCTTGCCTTCCATTGATTGAAGTCTTCTCGTCCATAAAATTCATATGGAACCGGAGTGTTGATGTCCCATCCAAGTCCATCGTTCGAAAACTCCATCCCCTAGTGTGTTTGCTCCTGGTTGTAAATCCGTAGAAGATCTCCTAGCTCTGATATCAATTATAGGAACTTCGGTGAGCACTAGAGGGGGGTGAATGGTGTGTTTTCATTCGTCAGTGGAATTTGTTCGCATACTTGCTGCAATTGTTAGTGTACGCAACGGAATATATAATGATAGAAACAAATACATAATAACAAGCACACAATACACAAGAATATAAGTGGTTCAGAACCTTAGGGTTCCAACTCCACAGGACGAGCTCAGTGAGCTCTAGTGATGCACACACCACTAATAAATCTCCTTCTCGGTGACACACCGGAGGTGGAGAAACCTCATACAAGTGCATACAATAATAAACAAAATATACAACCAAATATAAAGAAATACAACTAAAATGTAAAAGAGCACTTTACAAACTAGGGCTTTTAATGCTTTGTTTGTTGGTTGCTTGGATGAGCTTGAAGGACCTTGAAATGCACTTGTACTTCGCCTTCAAATCGCCTCAACAACCTCGCAAGTAACCATGGCCGAAATCCTCCATGAGCTGCTCCTTTTTTCCCTACATCGGGCTAATTCCGCACCTTCCAGTCGACTGTCATAAGGACCCAGTTGAATGCCAACAGTGTCGTTGTCTCACAATGGACATGATCCATGTTGGCATTCAAGCCAACAGATACACTGACAGCCGATTGTCTTTTCCAATAGTCGACTGCTCAAGCTCGTAGCCACTGCTCAGTTGGCTACCAAGCATTCTGTGCTAGTGATCAAGACCAGCAGCAATCGATTGCCCTCCATGGTAGGCGACTGCTCATGGCAAGTCGATTGCCCAATGCTGACAGTTGATTGCCAAGGCAACTTACCGTAGACGAATGTTAGTCGACTCACAGCAGTCGACTGCTCAGTGTTGACTCGACTGCCAAGTGTCAAAACACTTGATCAGTCGACTACTACACCACAACCATGAGGTTTACTCCAAATATGATGCCCTCATACTTGCTAGACCACCCTTAGCCTAGACCTAAGCCTTTTAGTCACCTCCATCAGGCTCATGCCATTGGATCCCTTCAAGTCATCCATGACTTGTTCATTCATATGCTAGCCTTCAGGTGCTTCCATCGGCTATTTGTTGGTGATCGATTGGCCGGCTAGAGGGGGGTGAATAGCCCTCATTCGTTGGATGCCGTATTTTGCTCGTCTACGAAAATGTTAGCACAAGCGGAAGCAATAAACTAAGACAAGCAAATAGAAATAAAACAAAGACAATACAAACACGGAGATGTAACGTGGTTCACGGCTACGCCGCTAATCCACGGTCCGATTCGTCCACGGTGAATCACTCCGCAATCTATCCACTAGATCTCTCCTTTGCACAAAGCTAGGTGGAGGTAACCTCTTTACAACAACACTCCTCTTACAAATATAATGAAAATAAGCTTGGGTAAGAGGATGGAAAGCTTTAGGGAACTTTGGGAGAGTGTTAGAGTGTAAGCATTGGCCTCCCAAAGCCTTACCCCCTTCCTTTTTATAGAGGAAGAGGGTTTCTTCCCGTTGACACAGGATCAGTCGACTGATGGCACCCATCAGTCGACTGGTGTTGTAGCCGTTGCCCAATAACGGCCGCTTTCCACGTTGGATACTATCCAACGGTACTGGCATCAGTCGACTGATGGCACCCATCAGTCGATTGATGTCAACCAGTCGAGTCCTCAACGAGGTCGACTCCATTCTGTGCCGTGCAGTGACATCGATCATTGCCGACCGTCCTTGGCGATCGGTGATCAAGCCATCGATCGACCGCCCATGCGCGATCGTGATCAACTTGATTGACCACATCGGACGATCGATCGAACCATCGACTCGGAAGCGATCGCCATGACATGGCAGTCGACTGGTGTCGGGAAAAACCATCCGACTCTTGGCCAAATGGCCAAGTTTCACCTAAGAGCTACCCCTTCCCGGGTTACAATCGCACACTCTCATCCCTCGGAGTCCCTCGCCTTCGAAGTTCTCTTCGTTCGCGGACACGTCCCTCAGCAGCATCAGGCGCACGGCTCTGCAATGCTCCTTCGCATCTCTTGCCTTGAAGTCTACTTCCTCTGGCTTCGCTCCAAGCTCCTCGTCCGGTGGTCCCTCGGATGCTCTAAGCGCACGGCTTCTGCAAAGCTATCCTTCACCGACTCAAGGCACGAGTCATGAGATGTGAAACTCGCCATGGCTCCATGTGCGAATTACTAAGTCCTGCACGACTTCAACACACATATCAAATCACATATTAAACTAACTTAAACCTTTTGCCACACCATCAAAACCATATTACGGCAAGAGATTGCCCTAACAATCTCCCCCTTTTTGATGTGTGGCAATCCGTTTAAGTTAGGTAAAAATATTTGATATAAATTTTAAGGAAAGAAAGCATGTAAACATAATCATGATATAGCAACATGCAACTCCCTTTTAATCCATGAAACTCTCTATATAAATTTCTCCCCCTTTTATAATTAACTTAAACATAATATTTTCTCCCCCTTTGACACCATCAAAAAGATTATCACTAAGTTAAAAACACATGGCATCAAGTCTAAAAGAAAGAAAATACCACAAGTTGATTTAAAGTTCGGAATTCAGCCTTTACTGGTTTGATATTCAGACCATCACGATCGGTTGATATCATGATCGTAGCGTGAATTCGGGATTTTCGATTTTGGATCAATTTCAAAAATGCATTAAAAATTCCAGAAAATTCAAAAAATCATGAAATTTGGGGAACACATTTCTTTTAGGTATATCTTTCAGTGAAAAATAGGTTTTCATGAAAAATCATTATATTTCCACGTATTTGCCAAAAATCCAAAAGCTTTAAAAACTACTAGGTTTTTGATCATCAGAGTATCCATTTTAACACCTAGTCTTGCATCCAATTGTTTCAAAACATGAATACATATATTTTAAAGTAAGAAATTGTTTTGAAAACATATGAAATATCCAACCATGATCTTTGGGCAATATGTCTATGAATTAAACATAAGCCTTCCCCATGATTGGTCTATTATTGCTATTTTGATACTTTAAATGACCATCTAAATGCCATAGGCATTAGTGAACATTTGTATCATCCTAACATCTCACTCATGGTAAGTTTTCAATCAAGGTAGCCTATGGTGAGTGTGAGATGCATCCTAGGGGGGTATTTGTATATACTTAACCAATATGTTCATGCAATTCTATCATGGTTAAGTGTCAACCTAATAATCCTCATGATCATAAAGACATATATGAATGAATTCTACATTATGATCATGAAACTCATGTATTCATCAAATAATAGTCATGCATTAGGTATTATATGATGATAATAAACAAAGTATTACCTAAAGCATAATTCAAACCTATTTCTTATGATAACGTGCCAAATTTCAAAAACATAAATCATGATTGTAAATATACATAGGAATTACATCAATCATCATGATTTAAGCAATATTATCTATTTATGGGTACGTTATCATCACCCAACACTATCTAAAAAATGTTGTCCCGTCATCCTAAGTCAACCAAAATATGATATAGGTTAGGTCTATGTGGTTGACTACCCTAGGGTTATTCTAACCCTTAAGGATGGATTTTGGAACCCAAAATAAGTTCTTTCCTATTGGGTTCACTAGATATTCCTTGGGGATCCATTTCCTAGCTATTACTTTCTTCTTATCTTGTCCCCTAGCTATTAAGCATTTGTAGGTCTTTTCATTTTTCTTTTCCTTGTAGCCTAGGCCCTTTTTGTTGAAGCTAGCTCTTTGGCTCCCAATAATCATATTTAATGTGTTTGAGCCAATTGTGAATTTTTCTAGGGCTTTGGTTAAATAGTCTACCTTTTCCCTTAGGGCCCTATTTTCATTTATACATGCATCACTAACATCTAATGGCACATAAAGATCATGTGAGCATGCATCATTTAGGCTAGAAGAAATATTATCATTTAAGCATGATTTTTCTAGTTTATTTTCTAAATCCTTAATTTGATTAAGCATGCTTTTATTTTTCTTTCTCATGCCAAATAACTCTTTAGTTAAGCTAGAAATTATGGAAACTATTTTCTTAGGAGAAGCATTCGTTACCATAGTTTCCATATCCTCTTCTTCTTCTTCGGATGAGGAGGATGTAGAAGCTCCCCCTTCATTTGAGCTTTCCCCACTTGAGCTTGATTCTTCATTTGAGAAGGAGGAGGAGCAATCCGAGTCATGAAGAGCCATTAGTGCTAGGTTGGAGTAGACATGCTCTTCTTCTTCGGATGAGGATGAAGAGGCAAGGTCATCCCATGTCTTGGCTTTGAGTGTCATGGCCTTCCCTTTTCCTTTTGCCTTCTTTTCTTCTTCCTTTTTCTTGCTCCCCTTCTTCTTCCTCTTTTCTTCTTTCTTTTTCTTCTCTTCCTTGCTCTTGTTTAGGAGAGGACAATTATCCTTTATATGTCCCTCTCCTTGGCAATTATAGCATATGACCTTCCCCCTTGGTCTTCTATTCCTATCATGAGATTTATCAAATCTAAGATTCTTAAATGCATGTCTTACCTTCCTTACCATGTAGGCTTCTTCCGTGCTATCCATGGAGGAGGTAGAGGCTTCATCGGATGAGGAGGAAGGGACTTCCATCTTCTTCTTCCCTTTGTTGGCCATCAAGGCAACTCCCCTTGAAGTTTGGACTCTAGGCTCTTCTTGTATACCTTCAAGCCTTATCTCATGAAGCTCCATTGTTGAGAAAAATTCCTCCAAGGTACTTACTTCCAAGTTCTTGGAGATGTAAAATGAGTCCACCATGGAGCTCCATTTTGAGGACCGGGGAAAGGCATCTATGACCTTCATTACCATATCCCGGTTTGATAGCTTCTCACCTACACTTGTTAGCCCAATTAATATTTCTTTAAATCTAGAATGTAGGGAAGTTACCTTTTCTCCCTTTTCTAATTTGATGTTTGAGAGTTGGGAGCGGAGGAGGTCTCTTCTTCCTAGCTTAGCCTCCGAGGTACCTTCATGAAGCTCTACTAGCTTCTCCCACATCTCCTTAGCACTAGAACATTCCCCTATCCTATTGACTTCTTGTTGGGGGAGGACATTGTATAGGTGGTGCTTGGCCTTTGAATTCGCCAAGTATTCTTCTCTTTGTCTCTTGCTCCACCTTGATTTCTCCAATGGCTCCCCATTTTCGTTCCTAGGCAACTCGAAATCGTTTTCCATAATTAACAATATTTCAAAGTCAGTTTCGAAGAATACCTCTATTCTCTTTTTCCACCAAGAGAATTCGCCGTCGAACTTCGATGGGTGGATGTTTGAGCCGGCCATTTTGAAAATTTGCTTGTTGTGGCGGTTAGTCCTCGACAAGCTTTCCTTGGCTCTGATACCACTTGTTGGTGATCGATTGGCCAGCTAGAGGGGGGTGAATAGCCCTCGTTCGTTGGATGCCGTATTTTGCTTGTCTACGAAAACGTTAGCGTAAGCGGAAGCAATAAACTAAGACAAGCAAATAGAAATAAAACAAAGACAATACAAACACGGAGATGTAACGTGGTTCACGGCTACGCCGCTAATCCACGGTCCGATTCGTCCACGGTGAATCACTCCGCAATCTATCCACTAGATCTCTCCTTTGCACAAAGCTAGGTGGAGGTAACCTCTTTACAACAACACTCCTCTTACAAATATAATGAAAATAAGCTTGGGTAAGAGGATGGAAAGCTTTAGGGAACTTTGGGAGAGTGTTAGAGTGTAAGCATTAGCCTCCCAAAGCCTTACCCCCTTCCTTTTTATAGAGGAAGAGGGTTTCTTCCCGTTGACACAGGATCAGTCGACTGATGGCACCCATCAGTCGACTGGTGCTGTAGCCGTTGCCCAATAACGGCCGCTTTCCACGTTGGATACTATCCAACGGTACTGGCATCAGTCGACTGATGTCACCCATCAGTCGATTGATGTCAACCAGTCGAGTCCTCAATGAGGTCGACTCCATTACGCTGCCCGTGCGGTGACATCGATCATTGCCGTCCCTTAGCGATCGGTGATCAAGCCATCGATCATTGCCCATCTTGCGATCGGTGATCAACAGTTGACCCATCGGACGGTCGATCGAACCATCGACTCGGAAGCGATCGGCGACTCTTGGCCAAATGGCCAAGTTTCACCTAAGAGCTACCCCTTCCCGGGTTACAATCGCTCACTCTCATCCCTCGGAGTCCCTCGCCTTCGAAGTTCTCTTCGTTCGCGGCCACGTCCCTCGGCAGCATCAGGCGCACGACTCTGCAATGCTCCTTCGCGTCTCTTGGCTTGAAGTCTACTTCCTCTGGCTTCGCTCCAAGCTCCTCGTCCGGCGGTCCCTCGGATGCTCCAAGTGCACGACTTCCGCAAAGCTATCCTTCACCGACTCAAGGCACGAGTCATGAGATGTGAAACTCGCCATGGCTCCATGTGCGAATTACTAAGTCCTGCACGACTTCAACTCACATATCAAATCACATATTAAACTAACTTAAACCCTTTGCCACACCATCAAACCCATATTACGGCAAGAGATTGCCCTAACACTATTGTCATGCTAAGATGGTCTACACCGCCAAGGAACATTTAGGCTTATGCTGCCAAGACACACGCTTGGACTTTACGCCGCCAACCATTAGACTTATGTTGCCAAGACTTCACCCTTGGACTTTACGCCACCAATATGAATCCTTGGACTTCCCAATTACCAAGTACCCATGACATGAACCTTCACTGCCAAGACTACATACTTGGACTTACGTGGCCAAGACTACACCCTTGGACTTTCCTTGCCAACTCCATGTTGGACTTTCCAAATGCCAAGACCCATGCTTGGACTTTTCCATTTCCAAGTACCCAAGACTTGAACTTTAACATTGCCAAGTGTCCCACTTGGACTTCTCATGCCAAGTACTCAAGACTTAGACTTCCCATGACAATCACATTGTCATACGTTTTGTCGAACATCAAAATACCCCTCGAGTCAAACTCAAGTCTAGTCAATCATTATCTGGGTCGATTGCACCAACACCCTCCGGTAGTCAAGTTTACTTTGATCCGTTTACTCTTAGCGATTGTCATGAGTTTAGATCTAGAGTTATATCAGATGGACGTGAAGACCTTTTTCCTTAATGGAAGTTTGGATGAGGAGATCTACATGGAAAAATTTCTAGGGTTTGTTATAGTAGGTCAAGAAGATAAGGTATGTCGACTTCGAAAATTGATATATGTCCTAAAGAAATCATCCAGGAAGTGGTACCTAAGATTTCATGAGGCAGTGATATCTTATGATTTTGTTAGTATTAGTCCTTTGTGTCAATCAATTATGAAATCATTGATAAGGGAAACTCATATTTCATAATAAAGGCAACATTTATGGTTATTGTATTTACTTCATTGATGTGACATTTGAATAACCCTATAGTAGTAGGTTCTAGTCTACGACATATCAAGTTGGTGACTTGATAGTGAGATACTATAGATATATGTTTAGAACACTACTTGTAACTATTCCTAGTCAAGTATTAATATATAAGGATAATATTAATACGTTGAGACTAGCATGTAGGTCAACTGATGTCTTAATCTCACAAGTCATGGATATAGGATATCAAGTTGACACATTGATATATATTAGAGAATATGTACTGAACTGACATGCCATGATAATGTTTAATGGATTGTCATATGAGTGTCATAAACATTCTCATAGTGACTATTGGTATAAATAATCCTTAGACCTGAAATCACTATGATTCCCTATATAAGGAGGTGTATACTTTGGTATCGACAAACGTCACCTATAACAAGGTGGACTATAAAGTTGATCACAGGATATACAATGAATTATGTAGAGGGATGTGAGTGATAGAGATGAGATCTATCCCTTCCATATGACGGAAGTGATATTTGTGGGCCCCTTGATAAAGTAGGACTACTAAAATGCATAGTCATGCTCAAATAAGTCAATATGAGATATTGATCTCATTTGATTAAGGTAGTCTACTTGGAGTTCAAGAAACACAAATATTGGTAAGAGGATGACATGGTTTATGACTCATTGATCAATCTAGATATCAAGGATAGAAGGATTGAGTCATACAACATAATAGTCACAGAAAGGTTTTGTCGAATCTCGACATTCTTATCACATGGCTAGCAATGATACATTGCTAGATGTCACTCATTGCTTATGTTTTTAAAAGGGGTTTTAGAGACATTGCCAATGTTATGAGAACCTATTGGATCACACACAAAGAAATATTATTTTGGAGATGGGGTTCATTTTAGTTTGACTAAATGAACCATTAGGCTATTGAATTGGAACCATTAAGTTAGACTCATTGATTGAGCCGAAACATGAGTTAGCTAGACTCAAGTTAGATCAATTTGAGTTAGACTCAAATTAAACCAATTGAAGAAGATGAATGGATATGCATTCATCATGCATGATTAATGTGTATTAATCATGCATTAAAGGTGGAATACAAAAGGTTCTAAAAACCTTTGGTATTCATAAGATGAATTTAAAAGGTTTTTGGATTATTCTTCATGGATGAGTAACCCTTTGTTGTTGTTCTTCTTCTTCTTCTTGGTCGAAACTTTTCTTGGGCTAAGACACCTTGTGTAGTGTTGCTAGCATAACTCTTCTTTTCTCCAAAAGAGAGTGTTCATGTGGATACCATAGAGGCATGACCATCTTGATCTCGCTGAGATCCATTGCAAAAGGTTATTACCGGGATTGCAAAGGGCTACGAATTAAGGGTAATCTCTCGACTAGATGTAGTTGTAAGAATGACATGTTTATTATGTATATACATGGATCTTTGGAGGGATCCTACTGTATTTTGTGATGTGTTTTTCGCATAAGATCCCTACAGGTTTTACAATGGTTGAGGAGGATCATTGTGTCTATTTGATAAGATCAAATAACTCTTTTGTAATTTTGTCGTTATATGTGGATGAAATAATATTGGCTGGGAACAACATTGAGTATCAAATAACTATTAAAACATGGTTATAATCCACTTTCAACATGAAAGACATGGGTTAAGCTGAGTTCATCCTTGGAGTATATATCCAGAGGGATTGCTAGAGAAGATTTCTGACTCTTTCATAAGATACCTATATTAAGAAAATTCTCAAGCACTTTGGGATGAGTGATTGTAATCCCATAGAAACTCCAATCACTAAAGATGAAGGTATGAGCTTGGAAATGTGTCCTAAAACTTAGGAAGAAATAAGAGAAATGAGTAAAGTATCTTATTCTAATGCAGTTGAAAGTCTGATGTACGCAATGATATGTACACGCCCGGACATATGTGATGTAGTCAGTCTGGTATGTAGATATCAAGCAAATTCTAGAAGAGGTCACTGAAGAGCAGTAAAAAGGATTTTTTGATATCTCAAAGGAGTTGTAAACTTCTCTTTGTGTTACAGAGGAGGTTCTTTACGACTAGTGGGATATTCAGATGCCGATTGGGGAGGCGATCTGGATAAACACAAATCGACATTAGGTTTCGCATTCTTGCTAAATGGCGGATCCATCACTTGGAGTAGTAAGAAGTAGACCTGTATTGCTCTATCTATGATGGAGGCTGAGTTCGTGGCATGCTTAGTAGCAGTTCAGGAGAGTATTTGGCTCAAAAGACTATTGGATGACTTTGGGATCATAGAGGATAATGGGAGACCAATAATGATTTATTATGATAATCAGGTCACTATCGCTTACACTCGAGACCCTAAGTTTCACAGTAGAACTAAACACATTGATACCAGATATCATTTTGTGAGAGACATCATTGAGAAGAATGAAGTGACTGTCAAGTACATTTCTACATAGCATGGTGGCTGACCCCTTCACCAAACCTATCACGATAGACTTCATGAGTGACCAGCTCCAAGAGTGGAGATAAGAAGGTTTCTAGCTATAAGAGGTCTTGAGAGTAACCCTGCTAGAATTTAAGTCACCCTGATATGTTTTCAGAATGAGGTCATGTGTAACATGACTGATATAGACGTAGTCACATCCATGTTGTCTGTAAGTAGTCAGGTTTCAAATTTCATATATCACCTGTGATTTGTGATATTGTCTTTGAGATACTCTCTCTAAGATCTCTGAGTAGAGTTTTATGTGTAGACTGAGTCCTATACTTGCACAACGTTAGAGAAAGATGACATATGCCCTTATGAGAAATGAGGAATCAATACTGTGGCACATGTTTCATATCACATGTGATAAATCAACTAGGAAAAGTGAGAGTCATATTACTTGAGACAGTAAATGAATATCCCTGACCCCCACTATGTGAGATCCAAAATCCTCTAGGTAGGATCTCTTGTACCCTTATTACTTTCGGCTATTTCTTGAAGTCCTAAGTCAGTTTTTGCTACTTCAGTCTGTTTACTGATGGCTCGGTAGTTAATTGAGGTCTGAGGGACAGGTTTAGGAAAGCAGTTGAGTTGAGACTGATCGATTTAAGTTTTGAGAAACGGAAGATCAACTGACAATACATCATTATCATATATTCACTGACTAGTCTTTTATGTTCATCCTTGAAGGGATTAAACATATTAGTGAATATAATGTCGAGCAAAATCTACGGATTACTTTCGATGAGAAAAGAAGCTCGATGGATGTAATTAGTCTTGAACTGGGGTGTAATGAGATTTTATTGTTGGTGCAGTGGGCACCAAAGTCGAACCGGTATTTTGATTATGGCAAAAGGCTCAATAGTTAAGGGTATATTTGTTATCTTACGAGCTCAATTAAGTGTGCAGAAATGCTAAAGTTGAGCGGAAGGTCTGCGACACCCGGTGGGAACCGAGGTGGTCGGGCAACGCCAGAGGGACTTCGGAGGAAGCCGAGGTACTCGGGTGAAGACCGGAAGCGAGGCTATAAGGTAAGCTCGTGTGAAAGCGAAGCAAGGTCGTTAAGCGTAGATCCGACCCAATACCTCCAATGGAAGGTCTAGGTCGAGATCAGATGGTTAGAACCATCGTACTTTATATTTTAAGCTAACTTATCTGTGATCCAAAACCCTTTGACTACAGTCAACTGCTAGTCAAGTTCCAGCCTCGAGAAGAGCTCGAATTTCAAGGGGATGAATTTGGACTTGACTCGTGTTTTGGTACAAAGGGTGATGTGGCATCAAGGTGGACATCCAAACCATCACCAAGCTTCCTTGTGGTGGACGCCCAAAATAAGGTGAGTTGGCACAAGATGGTTGGCTCCCATGATGTGGCACAAGTTGAATGGCTCCAACAAGTTGGCGCCCAAGGAGGTTGGAGGTGGCACAAGGTGGTTGGATGAAACACCTCATCCTCAAGTTGGCGCCCAAGGAGGTTGGAGGTGGCACAAGGTGGTTGGATGAAACACCTCATCCTTGAGTTAGCACAAGGAGGTTGGAGGTGGCACAAGGTGGTTGGATGAAACACCTCATCCTTGAGTTGGCGCAAAGGATGTGGATGAACAAGTCTTGGGGGATAAGAACCTCACCTTGGACACTACCTATGTCTAAATTCATAGATCAATATCCATAAATAGACATGTTCAAGCCAAGCAAACACAAGAATTCAAGAGCTCTCAACACGCCGTCGTAACGCCGCTACTACTACTCACATTTGCTCTGACGAAGTGCCCGACAACAAGCTACATCTTCTACTTATAAGGTTGTCGGTATATTTATTTAAGTTCTACTTCTTTAAATTGTCTTTGTGCTTTAATCGTAACAAGGAAAGAGTGTCCCTTTGCCTTGATTTCTTTATGTCGTTGCTCCTACTTCCAGCGAAGAGGAGTGGTTTTAGTGAATTGCCCTCCGTGTGATCAAGGATCACTAGGGCCGTGGATTAGCAATCGAAAGATTGTGAACCACGTAAAAATATCTTGTCTACTTTATATTTCATTGTGCATTCTCTACTTGCTTTTACTTATTGCAAAAGTTTTTAACGACACCGTATCGCTATTCACCCCCTCTAGCGACACTTTCGATCCAACAATTGGTATCGAGCAGGCGCTAAGATTGATGAAACCACCAATCTAGCTTTGTTTTCTTTTTTACAGATTTTTATTTATTTATTTCTGTTTTAGTATAATTATTTCACTTGCTTATCTTCTCCTACATATAGAATTGCATTAGAGGCTTTAGGATCCGGATAAGGTTGTCCTTGGGTTAGATCCGAGTAAGGTTGTCCTCGGAACTTATTCGCATTTGATTGTTTATTTCTTTTTGCAAGTTACATTTTATATATCTTTTTACTTCCGCACTACTAATCCAAGGCGAAAGTCTTGGAATATTCTTTCGTGTGTGTTTGCAAGATTCTTTTAGTACGTTCTTCTTCTTGTTTTTAAATGGCCCATCTCGAAGGATTTAGCATCACCCGACCCGCTTTACAACGGTAATGACTTTCCTTATTGGAAGGGTCGGATGGAATGCTTTCTTAAAACCCAAATCGAGATGTGGATCGTAATCCAAACCGGTTTCACACTTCCTAATGAAGATGGTGAATCTTTGGGTTACGATCAATGGTCAAATTCCATGAAAAAACAAGTAGAAGCCGATGCCAAGGCAACTCAAATCTTGCAATGTGGGTTGTCCAAGGAAGAGCTCAACCGCGTCGGCCCCTTCATTAGTGCAAAGGACTTATGGACCAAGCTAGTGGAACTACACGAAGGCACCGGCGACACGAAGGTATGTAAAAGAGATTTACTTTTAAATAAATTGTATAACTTGAAAATGCAGGAAAACGAGACCGCAACTCAACTACATGCTCGTATCCAAGACATCGTCAACCAACTCCATGCCATCGGACAAAAGGTCGAGAATCGCGACCTTATCGTATTCTCTTAACTCGTTTCCTAGGACCACCTTGTGGGCATCCATGGTCGATGCCTACAAGGTCTCCAAGGACCTTTCTAAAATTAGGTTAGACGAATTGTTTTCGAAACTTGAATTACATGAGCAAACTAACGTGGTCCAGGCCGAGAAGAGTATTGCGTTAGTTGCGGAGTTCCAAGAAGAAGAAGCCCCCAAGCAAGCCACCCCGAGGAAGAAGACGATATCCAAGCTCTAATGGCCAAGCCGACCTGAGCACGACTCAAATCGAAGAAGAGTCCGAGTCCGAATCCGATGATGAGCTTCCATTCAAGACAAGCCACGGATCCGTATCCGGTTCAAAAAGAATCATTAAGGGTAAGTCGGTCGTTACTTAATACTTTGTATGGTGCAATTAAATTTTTAAATAAGAAACTAGCTAAGTCCGAGTCCAAGGTCGAGACCCTAATTGAGGAGGTTAACCTTCTCAAACATGAGGTCTCCTAACCTCTTCGACTACTCGTATTCAAGAGGAGGACTCAACCTGTTGAAAAGCTTGAAGTTGAGAACTCGCTTTTGAAAACACAAGTCAAGACCTTAGGAACACGTTGGAAAGGTTCACTTTGGGATCCAAGGGACTTGACCTCTTACTTGGATCACAAAGGGCCGTGTACAACAAGGCGGACTCGGGTTTAACTCAAATACAACCAATAAGTCATATATGTCTATAGTAAACCAACATAAGAAAAATGTCCAAGCATGGGTCCCTAAGATCACTTTGATTTCAACTTTAGGATCTGACATGTATTGGGTTCCCAAGGACCAAATTCACTATGTGAATAGACCCACTCGATTCAATGGTCCAGGGGAGCCAATACAAAATGTATTTTGTTAAGTCTTAGAAATTGCATGCTTAGTTTTTCCTTTATTTTTAGAATGGTTAGATAGGACTCATAACCAACTAAAATCCTGCGAAAGATTGAGCCTCGGGAGCCTCTTTTCAAAAATAAATCAACTAAAATCCTATTTAAAAGATTGAGCCTCGGGAGCCTCTTTTCAAAATAACTAGTTAGACCAAGATGTAGTCTCAAGTAAGTCGAGTTATCAATTTCTTGAAATTAGCTTTGTCTAAGGAAGTGGTCGTTGTTCCGATCAAAGAAGGCCTCTGTGCCTCGCCACGACACGGAAGCTAATCTCTTGAAAAGATTACTTGATGAGCTTAGACTAAATCGAATCTAACCTAATGTTGGTTAATTTAAATTCATTAAAATTAATCAAGTAAAATTGAAAGTCATCTCACAAGAACACATAGGAATAACATGTTTTGATCATGTAGATATTGGTGAGATGATTTAGGTTTAAAACTTACAAACAACCCTTTAGTAATTCCATTGATCCTACACATAAGAGTTTAAAAAAAAACCATTAATATAGTTTTCGAGAAGGACACGAACCCGTTCAATCCTTAACAAAACCAACTAGCAAATCAACTTATAGCGAACCCGACTGATCTTGAACTTGAATCTCGTCCCTAACCCAAGTCATCCTATCGACCAAGTGATAGATGACTCTAACCCAAGTCAAACTAGAACTCACCCAAGTCATCCTATCGACCAAGTGATAGATGACCCTAACCCGAGTCACACTAAGACTCAAACAAATCATCCTATCAATCAAGTTATAGGTGATCCAAATTTAGGGGTTCGAACTAGAGCTTCATATCGAAACCTTAGTCAAATCTCGTTAATTTCCAAAATCGAACCCAAAACTATTGAACAAGCACTTCTTGATCCCGACTGGATTATTGCTATGCAAGAAGAGCTAGCTCAATTCACTAGAAATGAAGTCCGGGAATTAGTACCACCACCTAAAGAAAAATCAATTATTGGAACAAGGTGGGTATTTAAATAAACTTGATGATAAAGGTGAAGTAGTTAGAAATAAAGCTAGGTTAGTCGCAAAGGGTTTAGTCAAGTCGAAGGTTTAGATTACGATGAGACCTACGCCGTGAGCTTGGACTAGAGTCCATCCGAATGTTGTTAGCATATCGCACATCGAGGTTTTAAATTGTTTCAAATGGATGTCAAGTCAGCATTTTTGAATGGATACATTAAGGAAGAAGTTTACGCTACCAACCTCCGGATTGAAAATCTAGATAAACCTGACCATGTCCTTAGACATAAGAAAGCCCTATATGGACTCAAACAAGCCCCAAGAGCTTGGTACAAAAGGCTTTCGATCTATCTTAAGTCCAAAGGATTCAACCAAGGTTTAGTCGACCCAACCTTATTCGTTAAAACCGTAGGAAAAGAAATCTTTATAGTCCAAATCTATGTAGATGATATAATTTTTGGAACTACCAACTCGATCCTGCTAAACGAATTCATCTCACTTATGGAAAGTGAATTTGAAATGAATTTAGTGGGAGAGTTAAGTTTCTTCTTAGGTTTACAAATTAAACAAACTAAAGATGGAATATATTTACATCAACAAAAATATACTAAGGACTTAATAAATCGATTTGGAATGAAAGATGCTAAAATAATCAATACACCTATGGCAACTAATGTTAATATAAACGAAGATGTAGAAGGAAAACCCGTTGACCTAAAATACTATAGGAGCGCAATAGGAAGTCTCCTATACTTAACCGCGAGCCGACCCGACATTTTATTCGCGGTAAGTATGTGCGCAAGGTTACAAACCTGTGCCAAGGAGTCTCACCTAACCCTAGTCAAGCGTATCCTTAGATATCTAAAGGGCACGCTAAACGTAGGTATTTGGTACCCTAGATCTACCGAGTTTAATCTAATCGGCTACTCCGACTCCGACTATGCCAGTAGTAAACTCGATAGAAAGAGCACGAGTGGTTGTTGTCAAATCCTCGGCTCGAGTCTAGTAAGTTGGTGCAGTAGGAAGCAGCATTGCGTTGCCTTATCTACCACCGAAGCCGAATACGTTGCGATGGGTGAGTGTGTCTCTTAGCTCCTGTGGATGAAGCACACTCTCCAAGACTTTAGCTTAATCTTTAACAACATTAAAACCTACATAGATAACATTAGTTCAATTAACTTAACTAAAAATCCAATATGTCATTCTAGGACAAAACATATAGAAGTTAAACACCACTTCATTAGGGAACATGTAACTAATGGAACTATACAACTAGAGTATGTTGAGTCCAAATCAAACCTAGAGGACATCTTCACCAAACCACTACCCGGAATTTAGTTTATTAAGACGAAAGTTAGGTATGTGCGTAATAGAGTAGGATTTAAATTTTTCTATATATGTACTCTACTTTTGCTTCTTTTTATGAAATTAGCCTAAGTCTTACCTTAGAAATCATATACCTATAGATTTAAGGAGCCAACACATCTCACAACACATAGGACTAATGTGTTTGTGTACTTAGCCACGTAGACGGGCGTGAGATGTTAGGACCTTACTCCCGATTCCAGGATGTAGATTGATTGCATCGACATGAACCATGGAGTATAATTATTTAAAATTAATCAACTCCTTCAAGACTTATTGATCATTCTATATCAATCAAGTCCAACCGGAGTTGTACATTTTAGATGAACATATTTTCAAGCTTATTATTATTTTAAAAATATATATATATATATATATTTATATTGGGAACTTGCTTGGACTTACAAACCTTAAAATATATTTACAAACTTTTTGAGTTAAGGCAAAAGGGGGAGAAAGTCACAAAAGTAAGGAAGAAAGTAAACAAAATTATTACCTTTTATATTAAGTAATTCCGTTTACTTAAGCAACTATTAAGGGGAGTAAAAATTATTTTTCAAGAACTCACCTTCGGTCAAGGGAGGTTACCTCAAAGGGGAGAACTTGAAACAATAATATTTCTCACTCATGCTTAATCTTTATGCTAGCTCACTCATGCTTAATCTTTATGCTAGCTCATTCATACTTAATCATTATGCTAGCTCATTCATGCTTAATCATTATGCTAGCTCATTCATATTTAATCTTTATGCTAGCTCATTCATGCTTAATCATTATGCTAGCTTATCTATGTTAATTTTTCCTTAACTTTAGTCGGTTTGCCATGAATCAAAAGGGGAGATTGTTGGTGCAAAGGGGCACCAAAGTCGAACCGGTATTTTGATTATGGCAAAAGGCTCAATAGTTAAGGGTATATTTGTTATCTTACGAGCTCAATTAAGTGTGCAGAAATGCTAAAGTTGAGCGGAAGGTCTGCGACACCCGGTGGGAACCGAGGTGGTCGGGCAACGCCAGAGGGACTTCGGAGGAAGCCGAGGTACTCGGGTGAAGACCGGAAGCGAGGCTACAAGGTAAGCTCGTGTGAAAGCGAAGCAAGGTCGTTAAGCGTAGATCCGACCCAATACCTCCAATGGAAGGTCTAGGTCGAGATCAGATGGTTAGAACCATCGTACTTTATATTTTAAGCTAACTTGTCTGGTCCAAAACCCTTTGACTACGCCAACTGCTAGTCAAGTTCCACCTCGAGAAGAGCTCGAATTTCAAGGGGTGAATTTGGACTTGACTCGTGTTTTGGTACAAAGGGTGATGTGGCATCAAGGTGGACATCCAAACCATCACCAAGCTTCCTTGTGGTGGACGCCCAAAATAAGGTGAGTTGGCACAAGATGGTTGGCTCCCATGATGTGGCACAAGTTGAATGGCTCCAACAAGTTGGCGCCCAAGGAGGTTGGAGGTGGCACAAGGTGGTTGGATGAAACACCTCATCCTCAAGTTGGCGCCCAAGGAGGTTGGAGGTGGCACAAGGTGGTTGGATGAAACACCTCATCCTTGAGTTGGCGCACAAGGAGGTTGGAGGTGGCACAAGGTGGTTGGATGAAACACCTCATCCTTGAGTTGGCGCAAAGGATGTGGATGAACAAGTCTTGGGGGATAAGAACCTCACCTTGGACACTACCTATGTCTAAATTCATAGATCAATATCCATAAATAGACATGTTCAAGCCAAGCAAACACAAGAATTCAAGAGCTCTCAACACGCCGTCGTAACGCCGCTACTACTACTCACATTTGCTACGACGAAGTGCCGCCGACAACAAAAGCTACATCTTCTACTTATAAGAGTTGTCGGTATATTTATTTAAGTTCTACTTCTTTAAATTGTCTTTGTGCTTTAATCGTAACAAGGAAAGGGGGAGTGTCCCTTTGCCTTGATTTCTTTTTGTAATCGTTGCTCCTACTTCCAACGAAGAGGAGTGGTTTTAGTGAATTGCCCTCCGTACGTGATCAAGGATCACTAGGGCCGTGGATTAGCAATCGAAAGATTGTGAACCACGTAAAAATATCTTGTCTACTTTATATTTCCGCTGTGCATTCTCTACTTGCTTTTTACTTATTGCAAAAGTTTTTAACGACACCGTATCGCTATTCACCCCCCCCCCTCTAGCGACACTTTCGATCCAACATTTATATCTTATGACACAATGATGAATAAATCATCCTAACAATTGAATTAAATAATTTTTATTTGCAGGGATACTCGCAAGTCACACGACGTCCAACCCTGTATGAAAACCCAGTAGGGTGGTGTGGTGGATCACATAAGATGTGATCTAATGACAAAATTTAAATGCCTTCGTGTGTAAGTGGGAGATGTTAGCTACTACTCATGTAGGGGCATTTAACAACATAAGGATAATGGGGTCATGCATTATCCCATGTTTCATTAACCTCCCATATAAGTTGCAACCTGAGGTTGACGAGGTGATGCTTGTGTAGATGCAAGTGTGCAATGCATAGGAGGCGAAGAGTCTTCTTGTGTGAGTGTTGTGAGTAGGAAGTCGTGAGATTGCAAGAGGAAAGTAGAAGTTTTCTATGTGTTCAAGTGTTGTGCGTGAAGGCAAGCAGTGCATGCAAAGAACTCTAATCTCTTGTTGAGAAGAACAAAAGATCGTCATCATCGGATTTTAGGGTTGCGACATTGTGACGTTGTGGTAAAAGTTTGAATTATGCTTTGTGACTTCATCCCAACTGCGAGTAAGTGGATATCACAATTTTTCTCTTCACCTTTCGACATCTACATCTGAGGTATACAATTTACTATTCCGCAAATTATATTTCAATTACATGTAGTTTATACTTTTATAGAGAGACAAGGGTCCACCATTACGGAGATAAAATCGGATAACACGTCTTCATGGAGAGAAAATTAGAGATTGCATCTTCACAGAGATAAAATTGGACATCATGTCTTTAGGGAGATACAATCGGAGGTTACGTCTTCATGGAGATAAGATCAGAGATTGTGTCTTCATGGAGATAAAATTGGAGATTGCGTCTTTTATCATAACCAGCACGATCGTGACTTGGATGGGTGAGCTCGATCGTGACTTGGATTAGTGAGCTCAGTCGTGACTTAGATGAGTGAGCTCGATCGTGACTTAGATGAGTGAGTTTGAGTTTGATTCGTGTTTGACTTCCATCTAAGCTTGATCATTGATTTGACCTTGCCACGTGGTTGGGATTTATTTCTTTCATATCATTGCATAAACTTGTCAACTCGACAAATTATATTATTTGATCAATTTAAATTGTTTAGCAAGCCTATCCAATTTAATTAATTAATTCAATTAATCTCTTTTTGGTTCACTTGATTTAGTTGGCCATTTCATCTTCCTTGGAGCAAAAGGTGATGTGCTCATTTCAGACATCACTCATCGCCAATCTCGCAGCTAGATGAAAGGAGGTAAATCACAAGGAGTATTTTTGATCCATTTAATCTCTCTAATTCTTATAACTTGTCTAAATTTCTTAGCCCATAAATTAATTTTGCGTGCTCAAACCTCTCTCTTATCTAATCTAGTTGTCCCCTTAGGCTTAGCTACCTTTGTTAATTAATTTGTCTAAACTCGTTGAGGGCAATCAACCCACCAATAGGTTCACATGACCAAACCCACTTAGTTTGTCTATTTTGTTTGACTCGTTTGACTACTCTACCCATGCAACCAAACAAAGGTATGCCATGGCAACTAATATGGAATATCAACTATTCTTGTGAATTAGACACATTGCTATTCGTCAAGAGTTCGAATTAAGCTTCGTGACATCATCCTGACTGTGAGTAATTGGAGATCACAATTTTGCTCTTCACCTTTCGATATCTACATCTAAGGTATACAATTTACTATTCCGCAAATTATTTTTCAATTACATGTAGTTTATACTTTTATAGAGAGAGAAGGGTGTACCATTACGGAGATAAAATTAGATACCACATCTTCATGGAGAGAAAATCAGAGATTGCATCTTCACAGAGATAAAATTGGATATCATGTCTTTAGAGAGATAAAATTGGAGATTACATTTTAATGGAGATAAAATCAGAGATTGCGTCTTCATGGAGATAAAATCGGAGATTGCATCTTCTGTCATAATGAGCATGATCGTGACTTGGATAGGTGAGCTCGGTCGTGACTTGGATGGGTGAGCTCAGTCGTGACTTAGATGAGTGAGCTCGATCGTGACTTGGATGAGTGAGTTTGAGTTTGATTCGAGTTTGAATTATATCTAAGCTTGATCATTGATTTGACCTTGCCACGTGGTTGGGATTATTTCTTTCATATCATTGCATAAACTTTTCAGCTCGACAAATTAAATTATTTGATCAATTTGAATTGTTTAGCAAGCCTATCCAATTTAATTAATTAATTCAATTAATCTCTCTTTGGTCACTTGATTTAGTTGGTCATTTCATCTTCCTTGGGGCAAAAGATGATGCACTTATTTCAAGCGTCACTCATCACCAGTCCAACAACTAGATGAAAGGAGATAAATCACGAGGAGTATTTTTGCTCTATTTAATCTCCCTAATTCATATAACTTGTCTTATTTTCTTAGCCCATAAATTAATTTTGCATGCTCAAACCTCTCTCATATCTAATCTAGTTGTCCCCTTAGGCTTAGCTACCTTTGTTAATTAATTTGTCTAAACTTGTTGAGGGCAATCAACCCACCAATAGGTTCACATGACTAAACCCACTTAATTTGTCTATTTTATTTGACTCGTTTGACTACTCTACCCATGCAACCAAACAAAGGCATGCCATGGCGACTAATATGGAATATCATCTATTCTTGTGAATTAGACAGATTGCTATTCTTCAAGAGATATATAAGTTTGAGTTAGTCAACTTTTAGGATGAGCTAATTGAATTATGTATCAAATTAGTGTAAGGTGCATATCGTGTAGGATAAGCATGTTGGGTAGGTTTGGCAAGCAAACTAGGTGATAGCAAGTGATATTAGCTATTTGGCTTAGTCAATCAAACATGCTGACAATAAAAGATTCCCCCTGAGCCACGGTGTGATGGTTAAGGGCGAAAGTGTGCTCCCATACTGCAATTGTTCGATTCCTCGTGAGGACATTGCTCGTTAGGAATTCTTCATCTAGTTCTCCGTGATCAGAAGACCCAAGTGTGAGTCCCCGCAGGCAAGGAGTCATATGGAGGAGACATCCACTAATCCTATCGCACTGATCCCTTGATTTATCCGATGTACACCAAATCGAATGGTCGACCCATCATCCCCAGGAATAGTTGAGTCGTAAGGCCTAGCCACTTGGATTCTAAAAAAAACATAAGATTGATTGATTAGATTGGTTAATGAGAGAATTGTGGATAAGAGTGAGCTAGATGAATAGAATAAGAGCCGATTAGTTTGGCCACACTAAACAAGCTTTCAAAGTGATTAGAGTGAAGCCACAAAGCTAGATAAAAATATCTCTTGTAAGATTACTTCAATATTATGAAGATTTATACTTATTATTACTTATAATATTACAAATCAAAATGAGTGAATATTTTCATAATTTACACATAAATTATTCTAATGAGGAATAAATGTTTTATTTCTTGTCAATTAACTTTATTCTAGAAGTAGATTTAATTTTATGAGGACCATATAATAAATTAAAATCATAAGATTGGACATGAAGATATGTTAGCCTGAGCCAAGCCAGGTCGATAGAGGAAGCATATAATATTTACTTTTGGATTACACGCACATGCATGCAATCTTTCTTTAGACATTAATTTGAATCTATGCTATAATCTAGTTCAAGTCTCCAATGAACTCATTAAATATACATATCCAACTGTTTAAGCAATGAAATTCATTTCTTGTCAATCAGAGAATTTTTAATTCATGAGAATGCAGTTTATATGTAGAAAAGAAAAAGCCGAAAGATATGCGACTTTATTAATTAATTAATTAATTTATGGTGGTAAACTGATTAACTAGTAGCACACATTGTATTTTAATGGCCAACGAGGGAGGCATGGTGTTATAATTTAATACAAGTTATTTTATTCTATTTTTTTTATCATGATAGATAATGCACGAGAACAGGGAAAATAATTTTATTTCTTTTTTTAGAAAAATTACTTAATTATTGTTCTTAATCAATTAACAAAGCATGCATTGGTATCAACAATACTCATTTAGAATGGACAAGACTTCCGGATAATTAGTCATCTTATATATATATATATATATATATATATATATATATATATATATATTGTGCGACCAATTCCTTGTCGTGTGCTCCATATCGCCAGCGTCTATCGCCGACTGGCATCGGCCGTCGATCGAAGCGCGATCGATGCGCAACTTGTCGGTGGTCCGACGGGACTCGGCTTACGGCCAGTTAGCGCCCGGAATCCGATGTTAACGATCGAAAAATCGACGTGTCACGCGGCCTGCAGTGGCGCGCCCACTGTCGATCGCGATCGGGGCGGATTCCGATCGAATTGCCGCTGAAATCTGACGACGGAAGGATCGGTAGGCGACGTTGGCCCGTCCGGCATCGGATTCCGGCCAGAAATTTGATCCGATCGTGGCCGAAATCGGGCGCCAGTGGCAGCGGCAATGGCGGCCGCAATTTCGGTCGTTTCCTGCCGCAATTTCGACCATTTCTGACCGTGAATCGGCCGAATTCTGGCCACTATCTGGTCGAGATCCGGATTTCGGGCCGATGGCGATCGGATTTCGGTCGGACGACAACCGGAATTCGACCGTCCACCGTCGATTTGGGACTTCTAGCTCGGCGCGCACGGTGAAGAAATGCACTGTGCATTTCTCAATCGCGGTTGATCGGATGGCTGGGAGCGCTTTGCGCACGGACACACAGCAATGAGTCACGCAGCCGATCAATACTCTCTCTCTATATATATGTATATAATCAAAAATCTTCTTTTACAGTGATAAATATATATTAATCAAATATAGAATCATATTAATTATTTTATTTATTTGTTTAGCCTTAGTTTTAGGGAGTTTGTTTTTATCATTGTTTATAGCTCGTTCCTAGGCGTCGTCTAATAAATATCGTACAAACATCATTGAATAAATTACTATTACTATTATTTTTCTGGATGTAGTTTGAAAAAGCATATTGCCACTTGTAGCATTGTTAAACTTATCCCACTTTCGCATGAGTAACATGAGACATTTAATTTTATTATCTCTTTATGATATATTTTGTTGTTCAGATTTAATAGTTAAAATGTGACATCAAATTTTCTTGAATATTTGTACATTTATTAACATCGCCTGTTTATTTAAAATAATTATATATAAAATAATAACTAATATTTGTTATCCCACTAAGTGAGATTAATTATATATAACTTTATTTATTATTAGACTCGATTTCTTACTATATTTTCATCTAAATTTAAACAAATTTTATTCTATTTTATCATGATTAATTAAGTTTTCTTTTATTTCTTTCTTTCTCGATTAATGTGTATCTGTTATGGTCTCATATTGTTTATTTGGGTCATTTATTAATCACTTAAATGATAGGTGTTGAGGATCTTGTGACGTGCTATAGGGAGAGTAAATAGTGTCGATTCGATTTCTTTCACTCTCGATTTCGTCGTACTTATCTACAATTTGTTAATACACAGTGGAAATAAAATAAAATATAAACAAAACACAAATATACAACACAAGCACAACAAATAAATTTTAACGTGGTTCGGAGATCCACTCCTACTCCATGATAATCCTTAAGTCGGATTACTCCTTTTTCAAGGTTTCGCTATCTTCTCCTTTGGATAGACACCAAGGTAGAGGAAACCTTCTTACAACCTGGAGCTTATACAAGAAACAACAACCAAACAACACCAGTGTTGAGTATAAAAATGAAATACAACCAAAAGGAAGATTTACACAAGAATGCTTTGATCTCTTGTTTGTTGGTTAAGGCTTTTGAAGACCTGGAATGTAGTAGTAATTATTCTCCAAAATCTCCCTTAAACCAGCTGCAAAAATCCTCCATGAAGCCTCTTTTTATAACCTATGGCAGGATGATTTTTCATCAATTAGTCGATAGACCATACCCACCAGTCGAATGATCATTAAATCGTTGTCTCACAAAAAGGACTAATCCATGTCAGATTTGGCCAATCAGTCGATTGTCCTGACTCAGCAGTCGACTGTCAATAGCAATCAATTGACTACCAATAGCTAGCAGTCGACTCAGAAATATTTTGTGCTCTATCCACTTAAGGCCAGTTAAATGCTCAATCTAGCCATCGACTGCCAGTGCCCAATCAACTGATCCAATCCACCAGTCGACTGCCAAAGCACCAATCAATTTTTTGAATTGCAGTCAACTGAGGGCCAACTTTGCTGAGCCGACCACTCGACCAGTCAACTAGTCCATAATCCGAATCGACTACTCAAGTCTTCTGAGTTCCCAACTGTCGCACTCAACCAGTTGATTGAACCAAGTTCCAATCGACTGGTAAAACTCAAAACTAAGGTTTAAGACCCAAGTATTATCCCTTCATACTAACACTTACCCTTAGCCTAAACCTAAGCCTTCAATCTACTTCAATCAGCCTCATGCCTTTGGTTTGAGTCCATGACTCCTCACCTCTGCGCTAGCCTTCAAGTACTTACATCGGCTCCGTCATGCCATCAGGTACCCTTAGCCTAGACCTAAGCCTTCAAGTCACTTCCATCAATCTCACGCCTTCGGTTTGAATCTTTGACTCCTTACCCTTACTCTAGCCTTCAAGTGCTTCTATCGGCTCTGTCATACTACCGGGTCTTCATTTGCCAAGTCTCTATACTTGGATTTTCGCCGCCAAGACTACATACTTGTGTTGATGCAATAATGCCCAAAGTAGTAATTACTTTTGATGTTTGAATAATCATTTATAGTTAGACAATATTTGTAATTTAACATGGATATTAAGTGACAGGTATAAAGAAAGTCTAAGTGTGAAGACTTGACAAGAAAGTCCAAGGGTGAAGTCTTGCCAAGAAAAGTCCAAGAATGATGACTTGACAACATAAGTCCAAAATTGTAATCTTGGCAGTGTAAGTTCAAGTGAATCATAGAAAGGAAGTCTAAGGATGAGGTTTTGTCACCATAAGTCCAAGTATATAGTTTTAGCGGCATAAGGCTAAGTGAACCTTAGCAAAGGAAGACCCTAAAGAATGACTAAGCTAAAGGAAACTTTTGAAGGCAAGTACAAGGATGAAGGAGTTATGGACTCGGAGAGATCCTAAAGGCATGAGGGTGATGAAAGAGCTTGAAGGTTTAGTCTAAGCTTAGGAATTAGTTTTAAGTATGAAATAGTCATACTTAAGGTGTACCAGTCGACTGATGTTTGAATCAATCGACTAGTCTTGGGTGCTCGGCACTCGGGAGCTCAAGTTGGCTCGAGCAGCCGATTGGAGTTATGACCCAATTGACTAATCGAGTAGTCAACTACAGAGACTATTCTCTGGCAATGGACTGGTGCTTTGGACCAGTCGACTGACCACTAGCAGTCGACTACTATGAGTGAGCAATCGACTAGACTTAAGTGGATAAGTCACAGAATATTCGATAGTCGACTGTTGACTTATAACAGTCGACTAGTAACTCGAGCAGTTGACTACTGATATGAGCAGACGACTATTGGGTGGCCGTTGAGTGGTGACAATTGCATTAAGGCCTTGTCAAAAGCCGTTGGATTCATTGAACTATAGCACCAGTCGATTGGTGAAGGTCTCAACAGACAGAATCCTGAAAGTCTATAAAAGGGAAGGCTTGAGGGCTTGAAGAGGCTAATACTTTAATATGAAAATATTGTCTTCTAAGCTCCCTAAGCCTTCTCCTAAGTTTTTAAGTCCTTAATCTCTTCTTCCTAAGCCTACTTCTACTATCATTGTAAGATGAAGAGATTGTCTTGTATAGAAGGTTTTTCCACCTTGGTGTGCTCATCCAAAGGAGACTTTAGTGAAGTCTTACAAGGAGTGATCCACCTTAGAGATCACCGTGGAGTAGG
Organism: Wurfbainia villosa; assembly: GCA_025175895.1. NCBI lineage: Eukaryota > Viridiplantae > Streptophyta > Magnoliopsida > Zingiberales > Zingiberaceae > Wurfbainia > Wurfbainia villosa. Next base: position 18,235,684 of record CM046005.1, on the reverse strand, counting down.
AGTGTTGGTGTAGGGGCACCAGATGATCGAACATGTATTTTGATTATGGAAAAAGATGCAAAGTTAAGATTACATCGTTATCTCACGAGCTTAATCGAGTGTGCAGAAAAGTGCAAAAGCTAAAGTTGAAGGCTAGCAACACTCGGAGGAAGCCACGGTGGTCGGGCGACACTCGAGTGACTTCGGAGGGAGTCGAAGTAATCGAGTGGAAGGCCGGAAGCAAGAGCTACAAAGTAAGTATCGAGGTAAGTTTGTGTGCGTGACCGTAAGCGAGGTTGTATCCTCCTTATGGGGATGGTCTTAAGCGTAGATCTGACCAAAGACATCTCATGGATGGTCTAAGTCGAGATCGGACGATGGGCGGCTGTCGAAATTATATTTTTATTGAGCTAACTTGTGATTTTAGCTAGCATCAGTCGATTGCCCACTAGAGCCACTCAACTGCATGAAATCAGTCGACTGCTGAGTGTTGTGACTCGACTGGAGCTGCCATTAGTCGACTGATGGAGGCCATCAGTCGACTGATGGTGGCCATCAGTCGACTGATGGTCAAGGATCAACTTCAAGGAGTCAAGCCTTATCACCTCATTCCAAGGAGCTTGTTGCCCAAATGTGATTGGCTGAAGATCCCCTCGAGGAGGGGCTCAAAGGCTATAAAAGGAGAGCTTCTCCTAGGGTTTTTCATCAATTCAAAAAGCCTCCAAGTGCTTCCGATACGCTACAAGTCTCCGACATCCCTACGACGAAGCATTGCAAACACGACGACTAGAGCTCCATCTTTTCATCTACGAGTCATCGGTAAAAGTTTGTTTTAGTTTCAATATGTATTTAATTTCTTTTTATCGTGATTTTATTGTAATGAGAAGAGGGGGAGTGTCCCTCTATCTCGATCCTTTCGTGGTTTTTGTATCTGATTAACTCCTACCTCCAACGAGGAGGAGTTCATTAGTGATTTTCCCTCCGTGCGTGGTTAAGGACCACTAGGGCCTTAGAGTAGTAGTTGAAGGCTACGAACCAAGTAAAAAACTTTATTGTCACTTTTGTTTTGATTTTATCTTTCACTGTGTCTAATCATGTTTTAACGAACGAAGTCGAACGAAAGTGTTTATCACTATTCACCCCCCTCTAGTGATCCGCTCGATCCAACAAGGATTGGATCTCCGAACCATATTAAACAACTTGTGTTAGCATTGTTTCTTGTTGTTCATTTCAATATCTCTTGATATTTGCTTCTGCTAATGAGATTTGTAAAAATAATTCTAAGAAGGGCTATTCACTTCCCTCTAGCCATCCAAAAGATCCCTTACAAGTGGTATCAGAGCCCGAATCTCTCAGAAGAACTAATCATCAACCAGAGCATCAATATGACTTTTCAAGAGGGACATAACACCATACGACCACCACTCTTCGACGGCAATGACTTTGCATATTGGAAAGATAGGATGGAATACTATTTGATAAATGATATAAAAAATTGGGTTAGTATTGTAAAGGGGTTCAAAAAATCGGTGGACTAATTTGGAGTACCTATCCCAATTGAGGATTGGACAAAGAAAATGTACGAGAAGGCTCAAGCAAATGCCGAAGAAATAACAACAATCCAATATGAATTATCAAAGGAGTAACTTAGCAAGGAGGGACTTTTTAATTCCACGAAGGAGCTTTGGGAGAAGCTCATCGAGCTAAATGAAGGGTCAAAGGAATCGAGGAGAGCCAAGAGGGATCTATTGATAGGTCAACTTCAAACATTCTTCATCAATGTTGGAAATTTGACCGTCGCTAGAGGGGGGGGGGTGAATAGCGTGTTTGATGTCGAAGATGGAAATCGATCGTGCTTGCTACAAAATATTAGTACGCAGCAGAAATATGAAATATACAATTAAAATAAAACACAAGAACAATCATAAATACACAAGGGTATACGTGGTTCGGAACCTTAGGGTTCCTACTTCACGGGGTGAGCTCAAATGAGCTCTAGCGATGCAAACAACACCACTAAACAATAACGCTCCTTCTCGATAACATGTCGAAGGTGGAGAAATCTTGTACAAGAAATTACACTAAGTAATACAATGAATACAAGCAAATATAAAGATGAAATACAACACAAGTAAAGAAAAACACTTTACAAGAGATCTTTGAATGCTTGCGTGTTGATCACCTTGGACTAGCCTTGAAGGTCTGGATTGCAGTAGCAAATCCCCTCCAAATCACCCAAGAAAATCGCTGCACAAATCCTCCACGAGCTGCTCCTTTTATGTCTGCATCAGGATGGATTTGCGCCTGGCAGTCGACTGCCGTAAGGGCCCAGTCGACTGCCAACAGTACTATTGTGAGACAACGAGTTAATCCACGTCGGCATCCAAGACAACGGTTAGACTGACAATCGAATGCCAATACCCAGTAGTCGACTGCTAGGGCCATAGTTGACTGACAAGTCGACTATCAAGCATTCTTCGCTACTCGATCGATCGCAATGATCGCTGGCCATTTCCTATCGATCACCACCAAGTCCGGCGGTTTGATAGCCATAATCACGATGCTGCACGTAAGTCGACTCGGCTACCAAGTGTCAAAATACTTGACCAGTCAACTGGTCCAAAGCCCCAGTCGACTGTTAACCTCAAACATAAGGTTTAACCCAAGTATGATGCCCTCATACTTGCTAGACCACCCTTAGCCTAGACCTAAGCCTTCTAGCCACTTCCGTCAGTCTCACGCCTATCAGATCCCTCCAAGTCATCCATGACTTTTTCATCCATACGTTAGCTTTCTGGTGCTTCCATCGGCTATTGTCATGATATGTTGGTTTATATTGCCAAGGCACATTTGAGCTTACACTGCCAAGACTACCGCTTGGACTTTATGTTGCCAAACTATTGGACTTATGCTGCCAAGACTCATGCTTGGACTTTACGTCGCCAAATTAACCCTTGGACTTCCCTTGCCAACCCATGTTAGACTTTCCATTTGCCAAGACTCAATCTTGGACTTTTCCTTACAAAAACCCATGCTTGGACTTTCCTTGCCAACCCATGTTGGACTTTCCAATTGCCAAGACTCAAGCTTGGACTTTCCCTTGCTAAGACCCATGCTTGGACTTTCCATGCCAAGTATCCATGACTTGAACTTTTCATGCCAAGTACACAAGACTTGGACTTCTCCATCATATGGTCAATCTCATGTCAACAATATAGTCAAATAATGGTCAAACTATCGTTAAACATCAAAATACCACTCGAGTCAAACTCGAGTTCGGTCAATCATGACCCAGGTCGATTGCACCAATAATCTCCCCAAAACATTGTCAAACATCAAAACACTACTCGAGTCCAACTCGAGTCTGGTCAATCGTGACCTGAGCTGATTGCATCAATAATCTTCCCCTTTTTGATGTTTGACAAAAACCACAATACCATTGAGTTAGGCTACCTAACTCAAATCTCCTTACCAATTTTTCCAAATTGGTAATCTCAAATTCTCCCATTGTTTTTCCCATCAATTCTCCCCCTTTTTGACATACATAAAAAAGGTTTTCCCCAAGGAGATCAATGTCTCTTATCCAATGAGATCTTACAATTTCCCCCTTGGAACAAAAACATCTAGGATGCCTTCACTCTTCATAGTGATAAGTCTCATATTACTCAAGAGAGGCAATCCTACAAACTCTCTCAATTTCTAAATTTGGCATCTCACATTCTACCCCTCATGAGGAAGAATACATCCATCATCCCATGATGGATAATCTCTCCCTAAAGGCTTGCTCCCCCTTGACCATTGCACCAACAATGTCCTTGGAGAGTCCCTAAGCTTATAGGAACACTAAACCATCAAAATTAAGGTTAAAAGTTCAATCTTGAACTTTCACACACCTTAAAATTGATACACACCCTAAACAACTCTCCTAATCCATATCTAATGGATTTTCACCCTTTCCAATGCTTTCCAAAGCATATCCTAGGGTTATGAGCAGATAGGGTAACCTAATATAGCTTAAATCGACTAAACAAATCTTGTTTACCCGAATTCAGATCTGACAGTCGACTCTTATAGTCACCAGTCGACTGCCATTGACACCAGTCGACTGCCATAAGTGTCAGTCGACTGATTTCTACAAATGTAGAATTTCATAAATCAAAATTGAATTTCAAAAATACATAAGTAAATATACATATTTTGAAAAATCTCTAAAATTCATACGTACATTATTTATAAGAAACACAATGGATAAAAAATATTTGAAAATTAAATTACCCATAAAATTAGGAGATTGAAACAAAGTTCAAAACCATTGAAAAGTTTAATATTTTGGCCCTACTTTGTATCAACTTCATCAATAGTGATTGCTATCAAAAGATAGACTTCACCAAGGTTTTCTAAAATGATTTTAAAATATTTTTGAAAACCTATATTGGATCGTGATCAGTGGGCTCAATGCACTGACTTGCATATTAGCTTTCCCCATGATTCACATTGGTATAAGATGAGTTTGAGTTCATCTAGTTGCAAGAACTATGCACCTTGAAATTAACTCATTTCCTAGCATCTCACATATGTCTAAGGTGTATGAAAACACATACAAGTCAATTTGATGTAAGATGTGAGTTTTGGTTATGCCTATACTAAGGTCTCATGCATTTTCTAAGCAACACTACTTGATTCCCTTATACATGAGACTTCAAGTCATGTCATAGTCCTTAAATCAATTTTATTAATGAATGAAATATGATCATGACATAAATGATAGCATAAATAAACATGACCAATGATCATGATGTCATGACTTAAATATAAACCTAAACATACATGACATAAAAACAAACCTAAGCATGATCATGACATTTATATGATAAAAATAGATATGATGTCATGACATGACATATGACAAATCAATCATGGCAAATAAAATATAAAGGTATAACAATACCTAAATTTTAGTGTTAATTGTCATTTATTATTATTATGTCCATTTTTCCATATACTAATCCCAAAGTATGTCAAAAATCCAAAATGGTACACCATGACCGCTAAACCTAGTTTGTGCCAATTTAATTGATTTTTCATAATTCTCAAAATATATTGGCACATCTAAAAAACCTTTAGGATTATGATCAAACCACATTTTCAAGGTACCCATAACCTTGAAAATGACCTAAGGTGCCACTTTTACCATGGTTAGGTTAACTACCCATCCATTTAAAGTTGGCACACCCTAATCCATTTAGCGTGAATCAATCACGCTCCTAGGAACCCAAAACCTATTTGAGCTCCTTGAGTTTACTAGGTATTCCTTAGGGATGAATTCCCTATATACCCTCCTAATGACCCTCTTAGGCTTGGTAGCCTTGGTCATTTGGGTCTTGCCTAGGTTAGCTCTAGAGGTGACTGCCCTTGTAATCTTCTTAGTGGCTTCCCTAGGTTTCTTCGAAACTCTAACCACTAGGCACACTCCATGGTTAGCCTTAGGGATAGCCTCCCTAATAACCATGACCTTCCTAGACCTAGGTTGTGTTCCATAATCAAATGGAACACTATGGTAGGTCTCCTTAGGCTTAGGTTTGTGACCCAAACTTTTCTTGCCTTTGGATGAACCTTGCCTCCTAGACCATAGATTTTGACAATTTGACCCTTTAACTTGATTTTGAATCCTTGCAAGAGTCTTTTCCAATTTCTCAAGCCTTGATCTCAAGGATTGATTTTCTAGCTCTAATTTCTCAAATTTTGTGAGCCCATTATTTCTTTGAGTATTATTGCCCTTCCTAGGCATATGTCTAGATTTCTTTGAATTAAAACCTAGATGGTCTTCAATTTTCTTAATAGTTTCCTTAGGTAGGGGTTTTCTAGGGACATTAGTCCCAAAGTTCTCCTTAGTTCTAATATCAATATGTTTAGTCCCTAAATAATACACCCTATTTTTAGCATGCTTTTTATGATAAATTGCAAGATTACTTCTAGCATGCTTTTGACTATTAATTGAAGAAGAAGCATACTTAAAAGTTACCTTGGGGTTTGCCTTAGCTCCCCCTACATGTGTAGCTCCTTCTTGGGTCTTTTTCTTCCCCCTAGGGCATTGGTTTCTATAGTTCCCCGGTTGTTGGAATTTGAAGTACACCACATGCTTCTTGCTCTTAATGGTTGAGCCACTGGGTTCCTTGGTCTTTGGCACAAGTGAAACCTTCTTAACCTTCTTAGGACACTTGCTTTTATAGTGCCCATATTCCCTACACTCAAAACACATAATATGATTTTTATTATTAATTAAAGTGTTTGAGTTACCTAGGGTGGTGGAAGTTTGGACTTCTTCATCTTCTTGACCAGAGGTAGATGGTTCCTCTTCTTCTTGCTCCGACAGAAAAGATGACCTAATATCTTTGATGCACACGAATGCAACTTTAAATCTCACGACGGAGACCGTCGAGGACTCGAAGCGCGCGCTCACGCTCAATGCCCGCAAGTGCACGGATGTCATCAAGTAATAAAAAGATTATCGATCCCACAGGGACTAAGATTCGAGTACCGATTTGTTCAGTGGGTGTAATTGTTCGAGACTAGACTCTAAGGGGTTGTGAATGTGAGGATTATCGGTGGTCCTACTCAATTCGGTGTCACACGGAGGAAGAAAGGAGGTTGCCGCGAGATATTTTAAAGGGATTCTAGGACTTTGATTTCGCTTGTGTGTCGTAAGACATGCTATCAACTAGGCGTTGTCTAAACGTCTATTTACGATCTTGTGGAAGGGACATCATACATTCTCCCAATGAGTCACCGCATCTATCGGGAGCCATCTCTGCCTTACAAGGACTGGATAGGCAGTACGAGGACACCGAATCAATCCCTGTGATGAATCGTTTCCAGTTCCATCACATCCTTTTATCCACGGTTACAGGAGATGAGGCTAACCACTAGGTTCCTCGTATAAATCCCTTAAATCTTAGATACGAGGGTTGTCACCCCTCGTATCAGCTAAGCATAGTAGATAGAAAACCAAATACACATAGATATCGGTTTAAACAAATTCCAATTGCAAATTCAAACCCAATAACAAAATTCAATTTGAAGCAGCATGTCATATGCACACAAGCTACTCCCTAATCCTAGAATCGAAGAAACTACTCCATAGATAGGAAAGAAGAAACACAAGGCAAGTTCATGTTCGAATACATAGTAGATAAAGTGCAAGAACAGAAATTTACAATGCCAATGTGGTCTTCTCTCTAGCATTGAAGTGCAGAACTTGGATCTCTGGTGGTGTTCTTCCTCCCTGTTGCAAGTTCCCGAAGATTTTTAGGGCTTCGATGTGCCATCCTTGCCATCTTGCCTCCCCCCTATGGTTTGGGCGGAGCTTTCCTTATATAGACATCACACGAGATCGTTGCGAAATCCAGAAAAAAACCTAGTCGCATCAATCTACTGGGCCATCACACGACCATGTGTTTCCACATGGCCAGGTCGTGTGTGGCCCTGGGGTGGCCGATTTTGCCCCTTGGACATGGCTGTGTGTAGCCACACACCCTGGTCGTGTCCCCTTCTATGTCTAGCTGCAAAATGCCCTTCTTCTGCTCCAAAAGTGCGCCTTTTTCCCACGAAATGCTGTCATGAATGCAAAAGTACAAAGAGTAGATCTCTGAACCAGAAAATAGGAAATGTATGCAAAACAAAGTGACATATGCATGAAACTAACATAAAATGTAATGAGATGTGAGCGAAAACTACTCCTAAAATCCTATATGTTTTGCTCACATCAATTCTCCCAGACTTAAATCTTTGCTTGTCCTCAAGCAAACCTCAGTGCCATAAAATTTTAAAACGATATTGTTCCATACTTAGCATGTTAACTAAATTTATCAAGTGGTATTTGCAATCAAAGAAAAATAAATATATTCTAGAAATTCATTAAATTAGCTCCTCGTGCTCGTGTCAAGTGAATCTTCTTAAGGGATACTCATTCCATTATAAGTTATGTCGTCATCCTATAGCTTTCCTAATGTCTCCGGCTCTTAGACACTTATCTGCCCAAAGCGAGGGTTGTTCCCTAGATCTAGCACAATGACTCAAAGGCGTGCTCGATATTGAGAGAAATTAGTAGGTTTTTCCCCAGTAACCTAACTCGGTCTCAAAGTGGCACTAACCATTTCCACCCAAGATAATTGTTTTTTATCCCTCATAATCTCTTTTTCTTCTTTCTTTTCTTTTTCATTTCTTTTTCTCTCTCTCATTTTTTTTCCTTTTTTTTTCTTTTCTCTCTTTTATCTTTTCGGCTCACTGGGATTTTGATTTTTCCGAATGAGCTTACACAATTCGAGCATCTCCAGTAACTAAAATGCTAGTCTTAGGGTCACCTGTGGATTCTAAAGTAGTAGACTATTGAGATGAATCATAACTAGGTATGTACTAGACTCTCCCTTTCAGAATGTTTGACATGTGTAGGTGTAAAAATAGAAGCTAACTAGTGTAACTCTAGAATATCCATTCAAAGCCAATAAAATAAAATACCATGAGGTAAATGAAGTTCTACTACTCATGGAAATAACTCATGAAGAAAACTCTAAAAAATACTACTGAGGAAGCTTTACAGATAACAAAAACTAAGTGCTGAAAGAAACTCAACAACCTATGCATTAACAAATGAATGATAATAATAATGCAACTATCAGAAAAGAAACTGTTAGGAATATTTTGGAACGGCTAGAGGGGGGTGAATAGCGTCAATGGAATTCGATCTCGTTCATGTCTACAATTTCGTTAGTGCGCAGCAGAAATAGAAATAATACAATAACGAAATAGAAAAGCACACACAAAGACACGAAGATTTAATGTGGTTCGGAACCGCACGGTTCCTACTCCACGGATCAGGTTCGTACGAACCCTAGCGATGCCAATCACACACCACTATGAAATAACTCCTTCTCGACACGAGTCGGAGGCGGAGAAACCTCTTACAATTGTTTACAACAATAAACAAATAGCTACAAGCAAATACAATGAAATACAAAGCAAAACTAGTAAACAAAACACTTTATAAATGCTCTTGAATGCTTGATCGCTAGGTTGATCGAGTAGCACTTGGAGACCCTGAATTGCAGCAGCAACTCGCCCCAAATCGCCTCAAAGAACCCTTAAGAACCGATGGTTTTTCCTCCATCACGAGCTCCATATATAGCTTCAACCTGTGCTGGAAAAAGTCGATCAGTCGACTGATGGGGACCATCAGTCGACTGATGCCACTGTTGTCGTGAGACAACGGCTAGATCCACGCTGGATAAGTCCAACGGAACCTTCATCAGTCGACTGATTGTGACCATCAGTCGACTGATGGAGTTCTCACTCGACCAGTCAAGTCTCAACTCCATTCTGTGGCTGATTTCTCGAGCACCAGTCGACTGATCACACTATCAGTCGACTGCTCGAGCCATCAGTCGACTGACCAACTATGGCAGTCTACTGCTAGGCCACAACCCGCAGTCAAACCCTAGCTGACTCGGTCCAGTCGACTGCCACATTGCACCAGCCGACTGGCACACCTCAAACATGAGGTTTTAACCCAAATATGGTTTCCCCATACTTGCTAGACCACCCTTAGCCTAGACCTAAGCCTTCTATCCACCTCCATCAGCCTCACGCCTCTCGGATCCCTCCAAGTCATCCATGACTTGTTCATCCATCACGCTAGCCTTCAGGTGCTTCCATCAGCTATGTCATGCTAACGGTGTCTACACCGCCAAAGCACATTGGACTTATGCCGCCAAGACTCCGCTTGGACTTTACGCCGCCAACCATTGGACTTATGCTTCCAAGACTACCGCTTAGACTTTACGCCGCCAATATCAATCCCCTTGGACTTCTAATGCCAACCCATGTTGGACTTTCCATGCCAAGACCATGCTTGGACTTTCTCTGCCAAGACCATGCTTGGACTTTTCAAAATGCCAAGACCATGCTTGGACTTTCCCTTGCCAACCCATGTTGGACTTTTACATTGCCAAGACCATGCTTGGACTTTCCATGCCAAGAACTCAAGACTTGGACTTACCATGACAATTACATTGTTATATGTTTTTGTCGAAACATCAAAACACATCAAAACATCACTCGAGCCAAACTCGAGTCCTGGTCAATCGTGACCTGGGCTGATTGCACCAACAATCTCCCCCTTTTTGATGTTTGACAAAAACCAAACAAATTATTGAGTTAGAACACTAACTCAAATCCCTTACCAATTATCCCAAATTGGTAAATACTCTCCAAATGTTCTCCCCCAAACATTCTCCCCCTTTTTGACTAACATCAAAAAGGTTTTCTCTCCAAGGAGGTCAATGTCTCATGTCCCAATGAGATCTTACAATCTCCCCCTTGATCCAAAAATACTTAGGATGCCTACCATCTTCCTAGTGATAAATCCAATATCACTCAAGAGAGACAATCCCATTTACTCTCCCAATTTCCAAATTGGGTCTCTCAAAAGTCCCATCAATTTCCCAATTGATGTCATATTCTCCAAATAACTTCTCCTTTTCAAGGAGAAAAACACATCCATCATCCCAAGATGGATACCTCCCCCTAAAGGCTTGCTCCCCCTTGACCATTGCACCAACAATGTCCTTGGGAAGTCCCTATGCCAATAGGAACTCTAAACCATCAAAATTAAGGTTAGAAATTCAACATTGAACTTTCCAACACCTTAAAATTGATACAAACCCTAAATACTTCTCCTAATCCATATCCAATGGATTTTCACCCTTTATAATACTTCCCAAAGCATATCCTAGGGTTAGGAGTGATTAGGGACCATAACGGTAGCTGAAATCGGGTTAAACAACTTTGTTTACCCCGAAATCAGGCTACCAGTGGAGTGATTCAGAAATCAGTCGACTGGCACCTCCATCGATCGCCACCCGAGGTCGGGATAGCGAAAATCCCGATTTTCAATTATCAGAAATGAGTTTTGAAAAATCACAACTAATTATACGTATATCGAAAAATCACGAAATTTGATACGTATAATACTTATGACTAATACAATGGGTGAAAAATGTTTGAAAATTGTTTTACCCATAAAATAGTGAAATTGAAACAAAGTTCAAAACCATTGAAATTTTCAATGTTTTGGTCCTACTTTGTATCAACTTCATCAATGGTGATTGCTATCAAAAGATAGGCTTCACCAAGGTTTTCTAAAATGATTTTAAAATGTTTTCAAAACCTTATCTTGGATCATATTCCTTGGGCTCTATGTACATGACTTGTACACATGCTCTCCCAATGATCCACATGTTGAGTTAAAATGAGTTTGGGTTCAACTAGATGCAACAACTATGCACCTTGAACTTAACTCATATCCTAACATCTCACATGTATCTAGGGTGTATAAATACACATACATGTCAATGTGATGTGAGATGTGGGTTTTGTTCTCCCTAATCTAGGATTTCATGTATTTTCCTAAGGCAACTCTACTTGATTCCCTTATAAATGAGACTCCAAGTCATGCCATAGTCCTTATATCAATTTTAATCAGTTAAATGCATGAAATGATCATGGCATAATAATAGCAATAATTAAGCATGGCCAATGATCATGATGTCATGGCATAATATGAAATCTAAAAACACATGACATTTATCCTTAATCCCTAAGCATACTCATGACATATAAATGATAGAACATAAACATGATGTCATGTCATGGCATATGGCAAACAAATCATGGCAAGTAAAATATATAGGTATGGTAATACCTAAATTTTAATATTAATTGCCATTTGATATAATTAAGTATACTTTTCCATATTAACCTAAATTATCCCAAGTGTGCTAAAAACCCAAAATGGCACACTAACCTCTAAGCCTAAATTGTGCCAATTTTGATTATTTTATCAAACTTCTCAAGTAATATTGGCACATCCTAAAACTTTTAGGATTAAGACTCAAATGTATTTCCAAGGTAACCATAACCTTGAAAATGACCTAACATGCCACCTTTACCATGGTTGAGTTAACTACCCATTCAATCAAGGTTGGCACACCCTAAACCCATCTAGCGTGAATCAATCACGCTCTTAGGAACCCAAAACCGATTTGAGCTCCTAGGGTTAATTAGGCATTCCTTAGGGATAACCTCCCTAGATACCTTCCTAATGACCCTCCTAGGCTTAGAAGCCTTGGTCATTGTGGTCTTGCCATGGTTAACCTTAGGGATTGCCTCCCTAATAACCTTTTTAGTGGCCACCCTAGGTTTCCTAGAAACCTTAGCCACTAGGCACAAACCTTGATCAACTCTAGGGATGACTTCCCTATTGACCTTAGTCTTTCTAGACCTAGTTTGTGTTCCATAATCAAATAGAACACTATGGTAAGCCACCTTAGGCTTAGGTTTGTGACCCAAACCTTGCTTGCCCTTGGTTGACTTTTGACTCTTAGGTCCTAGGTGTTGACTTTGACTTTTGGACCTAGAAGTTTGACTAATTGACCCTTGCATTTGATTTTGCATAACCTTAAGGGTCTTTTCAAGTTTTTCAAGCCTTGATCTCAAGGCTTGATTTTCCTTTTCTAATATCTCAATTTTTGATTTTTCATTTTCTCTTGAGATATTTTTATTTCTAGGCATATGTCTAGATTTCTTAGCATTAAAGCCTAGATGTTCTCCTATTTTCTTAATGCTTTCCTTAGGTAATATATTTTTAGGGACATTAGTCCCAAATTTCTTCTTATTTCCTAAGTGAACACTCTTAGCTCCTAGGCAAATATATCTATTATTTCTAGCATGCTTTTCATGCACTATAGCAAGACTATTAAAATTATTCCTAGCATGCTTCTTATCCCTAGAAATTGAAGGTGCATTAATAAATTTTACCTTAGGGTTTGCCTTGGAGGCTCCCCCTACTTGTGTTGCTCCTTCTTGCCCTTTCTTCTTTCCCCTTGGACATTGACTCCGATAATGTCCCTTTGAGTTGCACTTGAAGCATATAATATGCTCCTTGCTCTTTTGACTTGAGGGACCGACATCCTTGGCCTTTGGTGCCGGTGGAGCTTTCCTAACCTTCTTTGGGCACTTGCTCTTGTAGTGCCCATACTCCCTACACTCAAAGCACATTATATGATTTTTATTTGAAAATAAAGTGTTTGAGTTACCTAGGGTGTTGGTAGGTGTCGGAGTTGAATTTTGAGCTTCCTCATCTTGATCGGATGTTGAAGGCTCTTCATGAGGTTGCTCCGGTGTAGAGGATGGTCTCTCCTCCTCAATCCTAGAAGTAGATCCTTCTTCCACTTCCACCACCTCTTCTGACCCAGAAGTTGACTCCTCACTTTCTTGTGAGGATGATGATGATTCTTCTTCGGTCTCCTCCTCTTCCAAGTCTTCTTGGACCGATTCGGGATTGTCGTGGAACTTGATCAACTTGTTCCACAACTCCTTGGCATCCCTATAGCTTCCTAATCTGGACAAAATATCGTTAGGTATCAAATCAATCAACATTTTTGTTACCTTAACGGTTGTCTTGAATTTTTTTCGTTGCTCCTCGGTCCATCTCTTCATCTTGAGGATTTCGTCATTTTCTCCTCTCGGAGCATCAAAACCTATAGTCACAGCAAACCAATTTTCTATATTCGTCATTAGAAAATATTCCATCCTACCTTTCCAATACGCAAAATGTTCGCGGTTGAAGGAAGGTGGGATGTTGACGTCGTCACCCAATCTTTCTTCAAATTCCATATTCTTCCCTCTAGCTTCTTGACTCCGGGTTGTTAATCCGTAGAAGAGCCCCGGGCTCTGAAACCACTTGTTAGGAATATTTTGGAACGGCTAGAGGGGGGTGAATAGCGTCAATGGAATTCGATCTCGTTCGTGTCTACAATTTTGTTAGTGCGCAGCGGAAATAGAAATAATACAATAACGAAATAGACAAGCACACACAAAGACACGAAGATTTAATGTCGTTCGGAACCGCACGGTTCCTACTCCACGGATCGGGTTCGTACGAACCCTAGCGATGCCAATCACACACCACTATGAAATAACTCCTTCTCGACACGAGTCGGAGGCGGAGAAACCTCTTACAATTGTTTACAACAATAAACAAATAGCTACAAGCAAATACAATGAAATACAAAGCAAAACTAGTAAACAAAACACTTTACAAATGCTCTTGAATGCTTGATCGCTAGGTTGATCGAGTAGCACTTGGAGACCCTGAATTGCAGCAGCAACTCGCCCCAAATCACCTCAAAGAACCCTTAAGAACCGATGGTTTTTCCTCCATCACGAGCTCCATATATAGCTTCAACCTGTGCTGGAAAAAGTCGATCAGTCGACTGATGGGGACCATCAGTCGACTGATGCCACTGTTGTCGTGAGACAACGGCTAGATCCACGTTGGATAAGTCCAACGGAATCTTCATCAGTCGACTGATTGTGACCATCAGTCGACTGATGGAGTTCTCACTCGACCAGTCGAGTCTCGACTCCATTCTGTGGCCGATTTCTCGAGCACCACCGACCGATCACACTATCACGATCGCCGAGCCATCACCGACCGACCAACTATGGCGATCGCTAGGCACAACCCGATCAAACCCTAGCGACTTCGGTCGATCGCCACATTGTACCGACCGCACACCTCAAACATGAGGTTTTAACCCAAATATGATTCCCCCATACTTGCTAGACCACCCTTAGCCTAGACCTAAGCCTTCTAGCCACCTCCATCAGCCTCACGCCTCTCGGATCCCTCCAAGTCATCCATGACTTGTTCATCCATCGCGCTAGCTTTCAGGTGCTTCCATCGGCTATGTCATGCTAACGGTGTCTACACCGCCAAGGCACATTGGACTTACGCCGCCAAGACTCCGCTTAGACTTTACGCCGCCAACCATTGGACTTAGGCTGCCAAGACTACCGCTTGGACTTTACGCCGCCAATATCAATCCCCTTGGACTTCTAATGCCAACCCATGTTGGACTTTCCATGCCAAGACCATGCTTGGACTTTCTATGCCAAGACCATGCTTGGACTTTCCAAAATGCCAAGACCATGCTTGGACTTTCCCTTGCCAACCCATGTTGGACTTTTACATTGCCAAGACCATGCTTGGACTTTCCATGCCAAGAACTCAAGACTTGGACTTACCATGACAATTACATTGTCATATGTTTTTGTCGAAACATCAAAACACATCAAAACATCACTCGAGCCAAACTCGAGTTTTGGTCAATTGTGACCTGGGCCGATTGCACCAATAGAAACTTCTGCTAGAAACAAAATAAAATTTGGGGTCCCCCCAGACTTAATTGAAGGTATACCTCTAGTATGGTGGACATGGTGGAAAGTCCTGAAGCCTTGGCATCTCGGGATCCTGGGAGAACCTGCTGCTGAGCTGCTGATGCTACATGTACATGTGGTAAATCTGAGAGCTGATGGATGCAGCGGCTGCTCGGTGCTCTTCCTCCCTAGCCCACTGTGCTTGCTGGGCTAGCATATGCTATCGCATCTCCTAGCGGTAGGCGACCTCTGCCTGGCGACGGGTGGCCTCCTCTTGGAAGTAGATGCGGGCCTCATCGTAGAAATCCTCAGCCTGCTAGAAGTGCTCCCGAAAGCCCTGAAACTCTGTCGCCTGGGTGTTGGCGCTCTGCTCCTCCCATCGTTGCCTTTGTGTTTGCTGCTCGTCGTATATATCGTCGAGGCACGATCGGAACTCCGAGAAATCATAAGCCGATGTACTTGCATCCTGCTCAAAAGTAGAAAAAGGTGGTGGTGTAGGTACAGGCTCATATTGACGTGGACTAGGTGAGCTCTTATACATGTGTGGACTAGAGGGAGAGTGATGTACAGGGGCGAAATGCACGGTGTGGAGCACCTTTATCCCTTGCGCAGCACGGCTATGTGAAAACACACGGCCAGGCCATGTAAAAACACACGGTCAGGCCATGTGTGCTGCTAGAATGTGGGGCACGACCGTGTGAAAACACATGGTTGGGTCGTGTGAAAATGCACGGTTAGGCCGTGTGCCCCCCGTTTCTCTCTCGTGGTGCACAATAGTCTGAATTCTCCTTACACGCTCAGTCATGTAGGTTCAAAATGATTTTTGTTTCTACCTAGCAAGTCCTTTCTAGTCTTAATTCAAATGCAACACGCTAAACGAATATAAATCAAAGTTTAAAATAAACGAATGCAACAAACTAATAAGAAATAAACACAAAATCTAAACTTGGGTTGCCTCCCAAGAAGTGCTTTGTTTAAGGTCGTTTAGCTCGACCATACTCCATTATCAACTCGGCTCCAGAGGTTCAGTGAACCTCCATTCATCCATCTCGGAATCGACATCTGGTGGCCTCAGCTTTATTCTGCTGAAAGTGAAGCCATCTAGGTAGGGAGCTTTATACTTTGATAGGATGAAAAGGATGATCTCCCCATCTACCTCTAAGGAGATCTGGTGTACCTTAACATCTATGCATGCCCCTACAGTCGTCAGAAAAGGCCTTCCCAAGATGATGGGATTCTGGGGATCTGGTCCTGTGTCAAGTATGATGAAATCCGTGGGTATAACAAAATTTTCAATCACCACAGACACTTGTGCTAGCATGCCGACGGGTTCCTTGATTGAGTCATCCCCCATACGAATACCAAGGTTCGCTAGTTGGAGCCCATTCAGTCCCATCTTCAAAAATATGCGTAGGGCATCACACTTACTGATGACCCCAAGTCGCACAGTGCTTCATTGAAGCTTTCCCCATAAATTGAGCAGGGGATAACAAATTCACCAGGGTCCTCAAGATGGAGTGGAATTTTATCTTTGATTTCAGCTTGGTCTGGTAGAGTGGAAATCATGGAAAAAAATCCCTTGGTGAATCTATTTCTCGATGCTTCTCTCTTGCTGCACACTCCTTCTTCTTTAGCTTGAATTAGATCGGGTAATGATGGAGAACTATCCATAGATTTCGACACGGTTTGGGATATCTGGGTCACTTGTGTCTCTAACATCCTTGTGTGACTTGTAAGACCGTCAATGGTGGCCTTCAAGTCTCTGAGTGACTCCTCTATTTTCTGATGTTGGCGACGAAATTTCTCATTGGCCTTTGTTTGGGTAGCAATGAAGTCTTCCATCATCAATTCCATCCTAGACTTCTATTGTTGCTGCCCATTGCCCTGCTGCTACCCATACCCTCCTGATGATTGAAAGTTCCCCGAGTTATTCCGATAGGAAAAATTCAGGTGGTTCCTCCATCTGGGATTGTAAGTACTGGAGTACGGGTTGTTAGGCCTTTGATTGTAGTCCCCAACCACATCGTAGTGCTCAATCTGCTCTTCCGAGGTTCCCTGCCCTCCATAGTGGTCTTCAAGATATGTTGCCGCTTTTTCTCTAGAATTAATGGCTGCACATGCAAATGCAGGATTTAAAGAGTCAAATCGTCTATCGAGCACACCCATTCTTGCTATTAAGTGGTCAACAGAGTTGACAACATATCATCCTGCCGTAGGAGCTAGGTGACCACGTTCGAAAGCCCATTGATGGTGGTTCTGGGCCACCTCTTTTATTAGCTCCTCTGCTTCCTCGATAGTCTTGTTCATAAGTGCTCCTCCTGCAGCAGAATCAAGGGACATCTTCGTGGCGTACGTGATCCCATTGTAGAAGATGTGGATCACCATCCACCTTTCCAATCCGTTGTGGGGGCATTGGTAGAGTAGCCCCTTGTAGCGATCCCAAGCTTCAAATAGGGACTCCCCTTCTTTCTGAAGGAATCTTGTAATTAGATGGTGTAGTAATACTTCCTGAAGGTAGGGAGTGAAGCAATGCCTTAGCCTTATATTGCAATGAGAACGAGAATAGGCTCAGGCGGATTGTGTTCGCAGGGACTCCATTTATCTTCATCATTGAATAGATTTCCAAGAATGTCTCTAGGTGCCGGTTCGGATCTTCAGTCGTAGCTCCCCCGAATTGACTCTGCTGGACCATATGGATGAGTGCTGGTTTTAGTTCAAAGTTGTTTGCCGAGATAGATGGTCCAGCTATACTCGACCTAAAGCCTCTAGCACTAGGAGCGATGTAATCCTGCAGAGGTCGACTACCTATATTTACTTCGGATGCAGTTTGGTCCTCCATCCTCTTTTGTTCAGCTCTCCGGTGATGATAGGTTCGTTCGATTTCGAAATCGATCAGAATCAGGCCTTCCGATCCTAGGCATCTAAGCATACGAAGAACCAAGCCACAAAAATTAGGAGTACTACCTAATACTAAGAAACAGGAAATAAACAAATCTAGCTAACAAAAATCAAAGAGCAATTAAGGAAATAAAAAAAAACTACTGCTAAAATAAAAATAAAATCTAAATCTAGATATGGAAAATATAAAACTGAAGTAAAACAAATAAAAAGGAAATAAATCAAGTAAGTAAATCTAATCCTAAGTCCGATCCAATTATCCACTTCTCGATTCAATATTGAATCGATCAATTCCCAACAATGGCGCCAAAAACTTGATGCACACGAACGTGACTTCAAATCTCACGACGGAGACCATCGAGGACTCGAAGTGTGCGCTCGCGCTCAACGCCCACAAGTGCACGGATGTCATCAAGTAATAAAAATATTATCGATCCCACAAGGAATGAGATTCGAGTACCGATTTGTCCGGTGGGTGTAATTGTTCGGGACTAGACTCTAAGGGGTTGTGAATGTGAGGGTTATCGGTGGTCCTACTCAATTCGGTGTCACACGGAGGAAGAAAGGAGGTTGCCATGAGATCTTTTAAAGGGATTCTAGGACTTCGATTTCGCTTGTGTGTCACAAGACATGCTATCAACTGGGCATTGACTAAACGTCTATCTACGATCTTGTGGAAGGGACATCATACACTATCCTGATGAGCCACCACATCTATCGGAAGCTATCTCTGCCATACAAGGACTAGATAGGCAGTACGAGGATGCCGAATCAATCCCTGGGATGAACCGTTTCAAGTTCTATCGCATCCTTCTACCCACGGTTATAGGAGAGGAGGCTAACCCCTAGGTTCCTCGTATAAATCCCCTAAATCTTAGATATGAGGGATGTCACCCCTCGTATCGGCTAAGCATAGTAGATAAAAAACCAAATACACATAGATATCGGTCTAAACAAGTTCCAATTGCAAATTCAAACTCAATAACAGAATTCAATTTGAAGCAGCATGTCATACACACACAAGCTACTCCCTAATCCTAGAATCGAAGAAACTACTCCATAGATAGGAAAGAAGAAACACAAGGCAAGTTCATGTTCGAATACATAGTAGATAAAGTGTAAGAACAGGAATTTACAATGCCAATGTGGCCTTCTCTCTGGCGTTGAAGTGCATAACTTGGATCTTCGACGGTGTTCTTCCTCCCCGTTATGAGTTCTCGAAGCTTTTTAGGGCTTCAGTGTGCCATCTTAGCCTCCCCCCTAGGGTTTGGGCTGAGCTTTCCTTATATAGACATCACACCGGATCACTGTAAAATCTAGAAAAAAACCCTAGTTGCATCAATCTGCTAGTTCACCATACAGCCGTGTGTTTCCACATAGCCAGGCCGTGTGTGGCCCTGGGGTGGCCAATTTCGTGCCTTGGACATGGCCGTGTGTAGCCACATGCCTTGGTCGTGTCCCCTTCTGCGTCTAGCTACAAAATGCCCTTCTTCTGCTCCGAAAGTGCGCCTTTTCCCATGAAATGTTATCCTGCACACAAAAGTACAAAGAGCATATCTCCGAACCAGAAAATAGGAAATGCAAGCAAAACAAAGTGACATATGCATTAAACTAATATAAAATGTAATAAGATGTGAGCCAAAACTACTTCTAAAACCCTATATGTTTTGCTCACATCAATCCTCCGCCTCAATTCTAGAGGTGGAGGCTTCCTCTACTTCTTCTTCTTCCACCGATTCGGAAGTTGACTCCTCTTCAATTTCTAAATCCTCACTATCTTGTGAGGAAGAGTTTGTTTCTTCTTTGGGTTCTTTCTCTACTTGATCCATTGATTGTTTATCATGGAGCTTGACCAATTTCTCCCATAGCTCCTTGGCATCATGAAATTCACCTAACCTAGACACAATATCATAAGGTAACGAATTTAATATCAATTGTGTTACCTTATCGTTTCTTTCGAAGGCTTGGACTTGCTCTTCAGTCCATCTTTTCCTCTTGAGGTATCCACCTTTTGGACCTCTTGGAAGTTCGAATCCATCTTGTATGATGAACTATTGCTTGATGTCCATCATCAAGAAATTCTCCTTCCGTGCCCTCCATTGCTCAAACCCTTTTTGTCCATAGAAGGTATACAGGATTGGAGTGTTGATGTCCCATCCTAGTCTTTCTTCAAACTTCATCTTCTTCTTCACCCTCTAGCGGTGCTTTCTTGGTGGTTAGTCCAAATGAAGAGCAACCTCGCTCTGATACCACTTGTTGGGAATTTGATCGTCGCTAGAGGGGGGTGAATAGCGTGTTTGATGTCGAAGATGGAAATCGATTGTGCTTGCTACAAAATGTTAGCATGCAGTGGAAATACGAAATATACAACGAAATAAAATACAAGCACAATCACAAATACACAAGGATATACGTGGTTTAGAACCATATGGTTCCTACTCCATGGGGTGAGCTCAAATGAGCTCTAGCGATGCAAACAACACCATTAAATAATAACCCTCTTTCTCGACAACATGTCAGAGGTGGAGAAACCTCGTACAAGAGATTACACTAAGTAAAAAAATGAATACAAGCAAATAAAAATATGAAATACAACACAAGTAAACAAAAACACTTTACAAGAGATCTTTGAATGCTTGCTTGTTAATCGCCTTGGACTAGCCTTGAAGGTCTAGATTGCAGCAGTAAATCCCCTCCAAATCACCCAAGAAAATCGCTACCCAAATCCTCCATGAGCTGCTCCTTTTATGCCTGCACCGGACTAGATTTGCGCCTAGCAGTCGACTGCCGTAAGGTCCTAGTCGACTGCCAACAGTACCGTTGTCAGACAACATCTTAATCCACATTGGCATCCAAGCCAATGGTTACCTTAGCGATTAGCCCGGTATCCAACGATCGATTGCGGTCGTGAGTCGACTAACGTTCGGCTACCAGCGTTACGCCTGCGGCGACCAGCGGACTACGATCGCCCTCCATGGCAGTCGACTTCCATCAGTCGACTGTTAGGCCATTTCCTATAGTTGAACACTAGTCGAGTCTGAGCAGTTCGACTGGCCATAATCCCAGTCGACTACTGTAAGTCGACTCGGCTGCCAAGTGTCAAAACACTTGACCAGTCGACTGGTCTAAAGCCACAGTCGATTGTTAAACTCAAACATGAGATTTAACCCCAAGTATGATGCCCTCATACTTGTTAGACCACCCTTAGCCTAGGCATAAGCCTTCTAGCCACCTCTGTTAGCCTCCGCCTATCGGATCCCTCCAAGTCATCCATGACTTGTTCATTCATATGCTAGCCTTCTAGTGATTCCATCGGCTATTGTCATGCTAAGTTGGTCTATACCGCCAAGGCACATTTGGGCTTACACTGTCGAGACTACCGCTTGGACTTTACGCTGTCAAACCATTGGACTTATGCTGCCAAGACTCATACTTGGACTTTACGCCACCAATATCACTCCTTAGACTTCCCTTGCCAACCCATGTTGGACTTTCCATTTGCCAAGACTGAAGCTTAGATTTTTCCTTGCCAAGACCCATGCTTGGACTTTCCTTGCCAACCTATGTTGGACTTTCCAATTGCTAAGACTCAAGCTTGGACTTTCCCTTGCCAAGACCCATGCTTGGACTTTACATGCCAAGTACCCATGACTTGGACTTTTCATGCCAAGTACACAAGACTTGGACTTCTCCATCATATGGTCAACTCCGTGTCAACTATATAGTCAAACAATGGTCAAACCATCGTTAAACATCAAAATATCACTCGAGTCAAACTTGAGTCTGGTCAATCATGACCCGAATCGATTGCACCAACAATCTCCCCAAAACATTGTCTAACATCAAAACTCTACTCGAGTTTAACTCGAGTCTAGTCAATCGTGACCTGGGATGATTGCACCAACAATCAAGACCCATTAAATGGTAAGTCAAATGCATGGAAGGTTCAAGGAGATCATCAACGAACTCCATGTTATAGGTAAGAAAGTAGACAACCGGGACTTGATAAGGTATGTTCTCCAATCCTTCCAGAGAAACACTTTATAGACATCAATGTTTGATACTTATAAGGTCTCTAGAGATCTTATATTTTGTGAATTATATCAACTATTTTGTGAATTTGAGTTACATGAGCAAGCTAACATATCTTCGAAAGAAAAAGGTCTAACTCTTTTTGTAGAGAAGAAGGAAAAGAAGAAGAAGAAGAAAAAAGAAATTTCTTCATCATCCGAGTCGGAGCATCAGTCAAGTAGCGACGAAGAAATTTCGGCTAGCGAAATGACTCACTATGTCAAGAAGTTGATGGGGAAATCAAGAAGATTTACAAGAAAGGATGTGAAAAAGATGTTCCAATCTTATAAAAGTAAATCTAGTAACAATTCAATTTCAAACACTAATATTACTTGCTATGGTTGCAACAAAAAGGGGCATATCAAGCCAAATTGCCCGGAGTTGAAGAAGAAGAAAATGAAAAGAAGAAGAAGGAAAAGAAGGAGAAGAAGGAGGAGGCCATGGCGGCACAAGTAATATGGGATACTCAAAGCATTGAGGATTCATTTGACAAGGAGGAGCTATGCCACATCACTAGATACATGACATTCATGGTCTTAGAGAATGACACCAAAAGTTTAAGCCAACGAGGGGAATCAAGCGACGAATTGTCATCTAGTGACGATGAGGTAAAGGAATCTCCTCAAGTAGAGTTTTAGTATAAAACTATTGCCTATCTCAAAAAAGCTTTAGTTAAGTCAAAATATAAGATTAAATATTTGAAGGTAGAAATTAAAGCAATTAAAAATGAAGAATCCATACCTAGTGAATCATGAATGCTTAGGGGGTAAAATGAAAATCTTAAGAATCAAGTACATGAATTAAGGGCATGCTTAGAGAAGTTTTCTAATGGTTCAAAGTACCTTGATATGATTCTTAGAGACCAAAGGGTCTTTTACAACAAGGTCGGTATAGGATACAAGCCTAAGGATAAGGAAGAAGCTTATATTTCCCTAATAAATAGGAAGGCAACCATTAAGGGTAAGGTAAAGAAGGCATGGTTACCAAAGAAATTTTTAAATGATGTTTTCGGTCCAAACATTTGGGTACGAAAGAAGTTTTTTTTTGTGTTGTTTAGGTAGGTGAGCAAAGTATGTGGATTGTGGATAACAGTTGCTCAAGACACATGACCGGAGATGTGAGCAAGTCCTCGACAATCGACTACGTTAAGAAGAGAATCGTATCATTTGGGAATAGTGGAAAGCTCAAGACTACCTTATTAGAATCCATGCCCTCTAGATATTTTTAAACTTTACCTGTCAAGTTCCTGCACATTCACACTTGATATAACTGTTGGATCGATTTGAGAGCTAGAGGGGGGGGGGGGGAGGGGGTGAATAACGCACGTTAAAACTTTTCGTTCGTTCGATATAAAAAAATGAGCAATAAAGACATGGATGGCGGAAACAAAAAAACACTATTTCTTTTTACTTGGTTCACATCCTTCGTTGCTAATCTAAGGCCCTAATGGTCCTAGACCATGTACGAAGGGCAATCCACTAAAATACTCCTCCTTGTTATAGGTAGGAGTGAACGATTACAAGAAAACATAACACTAAGGGTGCATTTGGTTAGAGGATTTTGTTGATAACCTTGTTAGGTTATCAACAAAAATCTTGTTTGGTTTAGGTTATGAAGAAAAACCTTTTTAGGGGGAATCGGAAAAACTTGGAGAACCAAGGTTTTTGTTGATTCCCGGGGTTAAGGAAACTTTTTTCCAATATTACCCCTCGCAATATATTAAATGTCAATTTGTCCGATTCGATTTGTCGCCGGCCGCATCGCCGGCCGCGGGCCGCCATCGCGGCCGCCGTCGCCACGGAATTGATTGAGCAAAGACAAAGGATAATTTAGTAAAATATAAAACTAAGTTATATATTAAAACCTCCAACCAAACAAGGTTTTTATCTAAGGTTATACTTTATTTCAAGGTTATGTTTTATTCCCTGGTAATCACATAACCAAGGTTATGTATGATTACTTGAACCAAATGCACCCTCAAGGTAGAGGGACACTCCCCCTCTCCTTGTTATGATTAAAGCTCCAAAAACAAAAGGAATTCACAATTAAGACTCTAAATAAAATATTTTTATACTGATGACGAAGAAGATCTTGAGCTAAGGTTGAGTCATCGTCGATCCGACGACACTTTGGCGTAGTAGAGTCGTCGTAGTAGATTGGCATTGCGGGAGTGATTTGGAGCACTTTGAATGATAGAAAAGGGGTGGAGAACCCCTACTTTTATAGCCTTGTGAAACCCAAATTGTTAAGATAAGGTTTCATGAGGTGATGCCACATAGCCCTTGAGAAATGGAGATAAGCTTTGACTCTCTTCGAGGTTGATCCTTGACCAGCAGTCGATTGATCAACCCTATCAGTCGACTACTGGAGGCATCAGTCGACTTATAAAAGCCATCAGTCAACTGATGGCAGATTTTCTAGCTACAACGAAGAGTTAGCTCGAAAATGCAGTTAGTATAAGTAAGCTCGATGGCCATTTACCATTTGATCTTTATTTGACCTTCCATGGGAAGTCTTGGTTGTATCGACACCTAAGGATGTCCCCGTACGGAGGACACGACCTTACTTACACTCACTCACACGAGCTTACCTCAACCTTTACCTTTGAAGCTTTGCTTCCGGTCTTCACCTGAGTTCTTCACCTTCCTCCGAAGTCCTCCCGGTGTCGCCCGACCACCACGGTTCCCTCCGGGTGTCGCTGACCTTCATCTTTAGCTTTAGCACTTTCTGCACACTTGATTTATCTCGTGAGATAACAAAATGAGCTTAATTTTGTATCGTTTTCTATAATCAAAACTCAGGTTCGACTTAGGTGTCTATTGCACCAACAATCTCCCCCTTTTTGATCTATTGCAAAATCATACAAAGTTAAGGAAATAATATGCATTATCATGAAATTGAAATGAAACATTTAATTTGAAAATTAAGTAGGAGTAATAGAGACTCTCTTTCAAGACTCCCCCTTGAGGAAACCTCCCCCTTGACCGAGGGCGAGTTTTTTGAAAGAAGGTCTTAACCCTCCCCCTTGATATTTGCTACTTAAGAAGAGTTTAAGTAATTAACAATTACTTAAAGTTGGCCTTAGTATTAAAAATAAGTTTAAGTTAAGAAGATTTCTTAACTTGGCCTTTCTCCTCCTTTTTCAACTAATAGAATTAAGTTAGCAAAAATTAAGTTAAGTAAACATTAACTTTTGGCCATGAGAATATAGATTATGTTACTAAGTTAAGTTATAAAAAAAATTGATCCCTTAACTTTGGCCTTTTCTCCCCCTTTTGCCATAAATCAGAAAGAGTGGGGGGTTGTGAGAAACATAAAATTATAGTTTTAAGTTTTAGTTCCAAGTCCAAGTATGTTCCACATAATTTTGAAAATAATATATTAAAAATAAGCTCATCTATTTGTATGTTCAACTATTTTTTACTTGATTAATATGAAATGGTCAATAAGTCCTGATCAGAGTCGGTTAATATAGATGATTATATTCCGTGGATCATGGCGATGCACTAGCTCTACATCTGGAACCAGCAGTAAGGTCCTAATATCTCACACCCATCTACGTGGCTAAGTACACAAACACATTGATCCTATGTGTTGTGAGATGTGTTGGCTCCTTAAATCTATAAGTACATGATATCTAGGGTAAGCCCTGAGCTAATTCCATTAACAAGAAAAGTAAATAATAGAGTTATAAGAAGTTATGATTTGTAAATCCTACTCTATTACGTACATGCCCAATTTTCGTCTTAATAGAATAAATTCGGCTTCGGGTAGGGGTTTAGTAAAAAGATCGGCTAGGTTTGACTTGGATTCCACATATTAGAGTTGTATGGTTCCATTAGCTACATGTTCTCGAATAAAGTGGTGTTTGACCTCTATATGTTTAGTCTTAGAGTGACTTATAGGATTTTTAGTTAAGTTGATTGAGCTAATATTATCTATGTGAGTTTTAATATTGTTGAAGTTTAAGTTAAAGTCTTGGAGAGTGTGCTTCATCCAAAGAAGCTAAGCCACACACTCATCCATTGCGACGTATTCGACTTTGGTGGTAGATAAGGCAATAAAGTGTTGCTTCCTACTGCACCAACTCATTAGACTTGAGCCAAGAAGTTGACAACAACCACTTGTGCTCTTTCTATCGAGTTTACTACCGGCATAGTCCGAGTCAGAGTAGCCAATTAGTTCGAACTCGGTAGATCTAGGGTACCAAATACCTACGCTTAGTGTGCCCTTTAGATATCTAAGGATACGCTTGACTAGGGTTAGGTGAGACTCCTTGGCACAGGTTTGAAACCTTGCGCACATACTTACTGCGAATAAAATGTCGGGTCGACTCGCAGTTAAGTATAGAAGACTCCCTATCGCACTCCTATAGTATTTTAGGTCGATGGACTTTCCTTCTAAGTCCTCTCCTATATTGACATTAGTTGCCATGGGTGTATTGATGGGTTTAGCGTCTTACATTTCAAAACGTTTAATTAATTCCCTAGTATATTTTTGTTGATGTAAATATATTCCATCCTTAGTTTGTTTAATTTGTAGTCCTAGAAAGAAACTCATTTCACCTACTAAATTCATTTCAAATTCACTTTCCATAAGTGAAATGAACTCATTTAGTAGGATCAAATTGGTTGTTCCGAGATTTGGGCTATAAAGATTTCCTTACCTATGGTTTTTACGAAAAGGGTCGGATCGACTAGGCCTTGGTTAAACCATTTTGACATAAGATAAATTGAAAGCCTCTCGTACCAAGCTCGAGGAGCTTGTTTGAGTCCATAAAGAGCTTTCTTTAGTTTAAGGACATGGTCGGGTTTATCTAGACATTCGAATCCGGGGGTTGGTTAACATAAACCTCTTCCTTAATATATCCATTCAAGAATACTGACTTGACATCCATTTAAAATAATTTAAATCCTCGATGTGCAGCATATGCTAACAACATTCGGATGGATTCTAGTCTTGCTACTGGGGCATAGGTCTCATCGTAATCTAATCTTTCGACTTGACTAAACCCTTTAGCGACTAATTTTGCTTTATTTCTAACGACTTCACCTTTATTATCAAGCTTGTTTCGAAAGACCCACCTTGTTCCAATGATTGTTTTATCTTTAGGTGGTGGTACTAATTCTCACACTTCGTTCCTAGTGAATTGAGCTAGATCTTCTTGCATTGCAATAATCCAATCGGGATTAAGAAGGGCTTCTTCAATGGTTTTGGGTTCGATTTTAGAAATCAAGGAGATTTGGCTAAGATTTCGGTATGAAGCTTTAGTTCGAACTCCTAGACTAGGATCACCTATCACTTGGTAGATAGGATGATTCGTTTGAATCCTAATTTGACTTATGTTAGGGTCACCTATCATTTGGTCGATAGGATGACTCATTGGACTTGGGTTAGGATTAATACTAGACTCGATCTCAAGGTCAGAGTCGAGTCTGGTATGAATCAGTTCGCTAGTTGGTGTTGCTATGGGTTTTGTAGGTTCGTGTCCTTCATCGAACACTATATTAATGGTCTCTTCAACTCTGAGGGTGTCATGGTTATATACCTTATAGGCTCTACTTGTAGTCGAGTATCCTAAGAAGATTCCGGTAGAGGTTTTGGAGGAGAGCTTTCCTAGATAATCCTTAGTATTCTGGATATGTACCTTACATCCAAATACCTTAAAGTACTTGATGTTAGGTACTTTGTCGTGATAGATTTTGTACGAGGTCTTAAGGTGCCTCTTTACCATAAGGATCTATTTTGGACAAAGCAAGTCGTACTAACGACTTCTGCCCAAAACCTATCAGGTAGGTTATATTCGTTTAGCATTGTCTGAGCGGCTTCTTGTAGGATTCTATTTTTACGTTCGACTAGGCCATTTTATTGTGGGGTTCTAGGACATGAGAATTCATGGTGGCATCCATTTTGGTTACAGAAATCTGTAAACCTGTTGTTTTCGAATTCACCACCATGATCGCTCCTAAGTCTTTTAATTTTAATGTTCTTTTGATTTTCGATTAGTTTAAACAAACTGATTAGTTGATCTAGGGTATCACTTTTGTATTTGATGAACCAAATCCAGGTAAATCTAGAATAGTCATCAATTATGACTAAGCAAAATTGACTTCCATTAAGTGACTTGGCTCCATGAGAATCGAATAGATCCAAATGAATGAGCTCAAGCACACTTTTGGTTCATTCTTAATTAGTTAGTTGATGTTGTGTCCTAGATTGTTTACCTTGTTGACAAACATTACAAATTTTATTGCCGAAGTTGTTGAGGTTAGGCAAACCTTTGACTAAGCCACTCTCACTCATCTTGTGGACGAGTCTTGGGTGCGAGTGACCGAGTCGTCGGTGCCACAACCAAGATTCCTCTTGCTGTGTCATGATATAGAAGAAATCCACCATGGAGCTCTATTTAGATGACTGGGGGAATGCATCTATGACTTTCATAATCATGTCCCGGTTAGAGAGCTTCTCACCTACACTTGTTAAACTATTAATTATTTCTTTAAACCGAGAATGTAGGGACAATACCTTTTCTCCTATGTCAAGTTTGATATTGTTCAATTGAGAGTGGAGAATGTCTCTTCTTGCGAGTTTTGCTTCGGAGTTGCCTTCATGAAGCTCCACTAGTTTCTTCCATATTTCTTTGGCACTTGAGCACTCACCAATTCTATTAATCTCTTGTTGAGGAAGCACGTTGAGGAGGTGATGCTTGTCTTTTGAATTCGCTAAGTGCTCCTCTCTTTGCTTCTTTGTCCATCTCAATTTCTCTATCGGCTTTCCTTCTTCGTCCCAAGGTACTTCAAAACCTCTTTGAATGATTAGTATGATATCAAAGTTGGTCTCGAAAAATGCCTCTATTCTCTTCTTCCACCACGAGAAGTCGCCTTTGAATTTAGGTGGATGAATGTTGGAGTCGGTCATTTCGTTGTCGTACTTGTTGCGGTGGTGAGTCCGGTGATAAGCAACCTTGGCTCTGATACCACTTGTTGGAAGATCATGGTCCGACTAGAAGGGGGGATGAATAGCCCGTGTACGTTGATGGAAATCGTTCGCTTCTTAATTATCTACAAGATTGTTAGCTTAGCGAAATATGCTAATTAATACAATTAAAACAAAACAAGAAGTAAAGAATGCAAACGCTAACACCGAGACGTAACGTGGTTCACGACCCTTGCCGCCAGTCCACGGACGATTCATTCGGTGAATCACTCCCTCAAATTCAATCACTAGTCTCTTCTTTAGCCCAAGCAAGGTGGAGGTAAACCTTCTTATAAGAACTCACTCCCTCTTACAATAGAATAGAGGTAAGCACAAGAAGAGGAGTGGAAAACCATTCACAATACTTAGGAGTATGATTGGGAATTAAGCATTAGCCACCCAAAGCCACCCAAGCCCTCTTTTTATAGAGAAGAGGGCTTTCTTCCCGTTGGGCATTCAGCAGTCGACTGATGCATGTCACCAATCGACTGTTGCCATTCCAACAACCTCTGACCACGTCAGATCATGATCGTTGTAGTCCAACGATAGGTTTCAAAGTCGACTAATGTGTCCATCAGTCGACTGATGCCTCCGTAGCTGACAGATCAGTCGTCTATGGGAGGTTCTGTGCCCATGACCACCTTTAGCAGTTGACTGCCATCTCTTGGTAGTCGACTCCTGGGATAGAAACCCACCAGTCTAACACCAGTCGAGTTCCATCGACTGAAAGCAGTCGACTACTATCTATACCAGTCGACTGGCATCGAGTAAAACCTCAAACAAAACACTTGCTTGAGCATCCGACTTAACCAAACGTCGGGTAAATCTTCAAACCTAAGTTTGAGAATCCGACACTTGACTTAGCCATTCAGCCAAGTTCACCTATGAGCTACCGTTACAATCGCTCAATCTCTCATCTCCCTTGGAATCCCTCACAGAAGCTCTCTTCATCCGACTACGTCCCTCGGATGCACCGAGCACACGACTTCCGTAATGTCATCCTTCGCATCTCACCTTGAAGTCTGCTTCCTTTGGCTTTACTCCAATGCTCCTCGTCCGGTGATCCCTCGGATGCACTGAGTGCACAGCTTCCGCAATGTCATCATTCACCGACTCAAGGACCCGAGCCATGAGATGGTGAACCCACTAATGCTATTATCAAGCTAACTCATGTGTGATTTACCAAGTCCTGCACAACTTAAACACACATATCAAATCAACATAAACATCCTAACTTAAACCCTTTTCCACACACATCGAAACCACATCATACATGGGTTGATTGCCCTAACAATCTCTTCCTTTTTGATGTGTGACAATCCGTTTAAGTTCGGTAAAACATTAACAAAAACACATAAGGAAAATAAGTATGTAAATCAAATATGAGTATCAAACACTCCCCCTTAATACATACAACTCCCCCTTAACACATGCTAATTCTCCCCCTAGCATGATTAACTTAAACTCTCAACATTTTTCCCCCTTTGACACCATCAAAAACATCTAACATATGTTATACAACATGACATCAAAGTCTAAAGGAAGAAAAATATAAAAAACTGCCTGAAAACCAAGAAGTCAAGTTACTATTAATGTTTACAGTCCATCAGTCGACTAGTTCAGACTACCAATCGACTGTGACCTGAATTTAGCCTTTATTGATTTCCGAACCCAAGATCAGAAATGCACTAAAAATTCTAGAAAAATTTCAGCCTTTTCTTATGAGTTCCTTTATCAATGAAAAATGATTTTTCAAGAAAATTCATTCTATTTTCAAAAATTAGGCAAAAACCCACCAGTCGAACACCAGTTGAGTTCCATGGACTCAGAGTAGTCGACTGGTGTCGGGTAAAACCTCAAACAAAACACTTGTTTGAGCATACGACTTAACCAAACGTCAAGTAAAATCTCAAACCTAGGTTTGAACATCCGACTCTTGACTTAGCCATTCGGCCAAGTTCACCTATGAGCTACCATTACATCGCTCAATCTCTCATATCCCTTGGAGTCCCTCACCGAAGCTCTCTTCGTCCGGCCACGTCCCTCGGATGCACCAAGCAAATGACTTCTGCAATGTCATCCTTTGCATCTCACCCTGAAGTCTTCTTCCTTTGGCTTCACTCCAATGCTCCTCGTCCGTCGGTCCCTCGGATACACCAAGCGCATGAGTTTGCAATGACATCCTCCACCGACTCAAGGACCCGACCCATGAGATGGTGAACCCACCAATTCTATCATCAAGCTAACTCATGTGTGATTTACTAAGTCCTGCATAACTTAAACACACATATCAAATGAACACAAACATCCTAACTTAAACCCTTTGCCACACACATCAAAACTACATCATACATGGGTTGATTGCCATAACATCGATTGCTCCTGTAGCCGTTATCTCACAACGACTTAATCCACGTCGGAATTCTAGCCAATGGATACACTGGTAGTCGACTGCCATTACCAACAGTCGACTGCTCAAGCCCATAGCCAACTGCTCAATCGGTTATCGAGCATTCTACCTCGTGACCAAAACCAGTGGCAGTCAACTACCCCACATGGCAGTTGACTGCTCATGGCCAGTCGACTGCCCAATGTTGGCAGTCGACTACCAAGGATATTTGCCACAGTCGAACCCCAGTCAACTCTCGATAGTCGACTGATCATAATACCAGTCGATTGCTCAGTGTCGACTCAGCTGCCACGTGTCCAAACACTTGACCAGTCAACTTGTCCATAACCCTAGTCAACTGTTAAACCTCAACCATGATGTTTAACCCCAAGTATGATGCCCTTATACTTGCTAGACCACCCTTAGCCGAGACCTAAGCCTTCTAGCTACCTCCATCAGCCTCACGCCTATTAGATCCCTCCAAGTCATCCATGACTTGTTCATCCATACGCCAGCCTTCAAGTGCTTCTATCGGCTATTGTCATGCTAAGCTGGTCTACACTGCCATGACACACGCTTGAACTTTACGACCCCAACCATTGGACTTTAACTCCACCATTGGACTTTACGTTGCCAATATTAAACCTTGGACTTTCCATGCCAACCCATGTTGGACTTTCCAATTGGAAAGACTCAAGCTTGGACTTTCCCTTGCCATGACGATGGACATTCCATGCCAAGTACTCAAGACTCGGACTTTACCATTGCCAAGACCCATGCTTGGACTTTCCTTACCAAGACCCATGCTTGGACTTTCCATGCCAAGTGTCCCACTTGGACTTCTTCATCATATGGTCAATCCTATGTCAACCATATAGTCCATCCATTGTCAAACAATGGCCAACTCATCGTCAAACATCAAAACACTACTCAAATCAAACTCGAGTTTGATCAATCATGACCTAGGACGATTGCACCATCAATCTCCCCCTTTTTGATGTTTGACAAAACCAAACACCTTTTAGTTAGAACACTAACTCAAGATAATCATCTCATTTGTCCAAATTGGGAATTCCAAATTCTCCAATCAATTTTCCCACATCAATTCTCTCCCTTTTTGACATACATCAAAAAGGCTCTTCCCAAGGGTATCAATGTCTCATATCCCAATGAGATCTTACAATCTCCTCCTTGGTCCAAAAACTATCTAGGATGCCTTCACTCTTCCTAGTGATAAGTCCCATATCACTAAAGAGAGGCAATCCTCAAACTCTAAATTCTCCAAATTCTCCCCCTCATGAGGAAGAACACATCCATCATCCCATTGATGGATAACCTCTCCCTAAAGGCTTGCTCCCCCTTGACCATTTCACCAACAATGTCCTTGGAGAGTCCTTAAGCCTATAAGAACACTAAACTATAAAAATTAAGGGCAAAAGTTCAACCTTGAACTTTCACACACCTTAAAATTGATACACACCCTAAACAACTTTCCTAATCCATATCCAATGGATTTTCACCCTTTATAATGCTTTCCAAAGCATATCCTAGGGTTAGGAGCAGTTAGGATAGCCTAACAAAGCTGAAACATGGGCTAAACATCCTTGTTTACCCGAAATCAGCCATTAGCAGTCGACTCTATCAGTCAACGGTTGACTTCCCTTGACGCCATGGCAGTCGACTTATTTCTGCAAATGCAGAAATCATGTTTCAGAAATTGAAATTGTGAAATACATAAGTAATTATATGTAATTTTTAAAATAGTGAAACTTCATACGTATAATACTTATAACAATCATAATGGGTGAAAACTATTTATAAAATAAAATACCCATAAAATAATGAGATTG
Source organism: Wurfbainia villosa (assembly GCA_025175895.1). Lineage (NCBI taxonomy): Eukaryota > Viridiplantae > Streptophyta > Magnoliopsida > Zingiberales > Zingiberaceae > Wurfbainia > Wurfbainia villosa. Next base: position 18,202,249 of record CM046005.1, on the reverse strand, counting down.
ATACAAAATTCAAAATCATTGATAACATCAATGTTTTTGACCTATTTTATATCAACTTCTTCAATGGTGACTTCTATCAAAAGATAGACTACACCAAAGTTTTTCAAAATGATTTTGAAATGGTTTTAAAACCTTATATTAAACCATTGTATATGGGCTTAATGCACATGACTTGTACATAAGCTTTTCTCATGATTCATCCATGGTATAAGATGAGTTTGAGTTCATCTAGATGCAAAAACTATGCACCTTGAACTTAACTCATTTCCTAGCATCCCACATGTGTCTAGGGTGTATGAATACACACACATGTCAATGTGATGTGAGATGTGGATTTTGTTCATCCTAATCTAAGGCCTTATGCATTTTTCTAAGGCAACTCTATTTGATTCCCTTATACATGGGACTTCAAATCATGTCATTTGTCCATAAATCAATTTTCATTAATCCTAAATGCATGAATAATGATTATGGCATACAATATAGCATAATTAAGCATGTGTCAATAATCATGATGTCATGACATATGAATTTAATCTAAACATACATGATATAAAAAAAACTTAAACCTAAGCATTATCATGACATTTTATATGATATAAAAGAAATATGATGTCATGACAATACATATGACAAACAAGTCATGGCAAATAAAATGTGAAGGTATAAAAATACCTAAGTTTTAGTATTAGTTGTCATTTGTTGGGATTAAATCCATTTTGCCATAAAACCACTTATCCCCCAAGTGTGCCAAAAACCCAAAATGGCACACTATTACTTCTAACTCAAAATTGTGCCAATTTTATTGATTTTTCAACTTCCATGAATTATATTGGCACATCCTAAAATCCTTTAGGATTCAAATTCATACTTATTTCCAAGTACCTCATTACCATGGAAATGACCTAAAGTGCCAACTTTGCTATGGTTTGGTTAACTACCCATCCAATCAAGGTTGTGAAGTTTGGAACCGAAGCTTCGCTTCGCACCTCGGTCGCTTGTGCATGGAGATCCCATCTACGTCTCTGGATTAAAAAAAATTAATCCAAAAAGATGACGGATTACCCAAGCAACCGATCCATCATCGTGCTATTCAATTAGAGTGGTCTGTTGAAAAAACTTGTTGTTAAAGCAACCTAACTCTTGTCCTCGATTAGTCGCGGAATAGATGATGTATGAATCGCCGGTTTTTGTGTTTATCTTCGGGATCCAAGTAAATTAGCCACATGAAATTACATACATAATATAAAAAAACAAAAGAAAACTAAAAAAAGAATTATACCTCTTGTTTATTTCTTGGTCTTCTATTGTATGTCCTATCCTCCACTTGGACGTTGTGTGGGCAACGATCCTCCAAGAGATGAAACTTCCTAGATTACGTTCTTCCCTTCCTTGCTCGCTCCGAACAAAGGGAAGAATACACACTCCCTTCTTCTCCTTACTTGCGCCAACCACCAAAGACCAATTCCTTGGTGTCCGTCGGCCCTAAGGAGAGGAAGAAGGATGGGCGCCGACCAAGAGCTCCAAGGGAAGAAACCCTAACTCTTGCCGCCGGCCAAGGGAAGAGGGTGAAGGTGGCGCCGCCGGCCCTCGGAGAAGATGAGGGTGGCCGACCAAGAGAGAAAAGAAGCAAACCCTAGACCCTCTTGTGCCGCCAACCAAAGGGAAAAAACCCTAGCACACCTCCTATCTCCTTGCCGGCCAAGCCATCCCTAACCCAAACCCTAGCATCCAAAAAACCAATTTTCCGCCCAAGCCTTGGACCTTTATTTATAGATCTCGCCAAAGCCTCCTTTTAATCGTGTACATTGGATCTTGGTTTCATAAGGGTTTTAATAGGCTACAATATGGACCATGAGAAGGAGTTGGATCTTGGCCACCCAATTGATCTAGCCCACATAAAGTCCGATCCATTAATGATAATCCATTCCACTAGAGGATTATCATTGATCTACCTCACCAACCCCCATAAATAAATATGGGCTCCATATATTAATTGTATAAATATCTCCCCGTGTTTAAGATATCGAATGTCCGTCAATTAATTAATTTACTAACAATTAATTAATCAACATCTAACTCCATGAGTAGTATCACTCAACGTCATCATCATGTCGGACCAAGTCCAACTGCATGGTTTACATGAAGATCTTTATGAGCTTCTCAAGGGGACATCATCATCCTAATATTTAGGACACGGTTTCCTCCTATAATCAATGACACACCATATAAATAATATAATTTCCTAACTTACCGAGCCTATCGATTTAATCTATAAATCTCGCCCATTGGTAAACCAAAGAAATAAATACTAAGTACATGTGCCCGTTATTATATCAGTATTAAGAGCATGTACACCATAATATCCAAGGTCTGATTTAATTATATAGTCAGCAATAAATTGAATCACCTCTAAGTCGGTCCTGCTCAATACACACAAAGTGTACTAGTGTAATTCTATGGTCAAGACAAACCAATACCAAATTACACTACAACCATACTAATGGTTTGTCCAAAACCATCTCGGTTGTGGGCCTCTACTTATACTCTACAAGGAACTGATAACATGATCTTCCGTGTGACACCACACACCAAGTTATCTACAATGTAATGTATCAGACAATATGCATAACCATAAATATGCAAACAATGATTATGTGATTCTTATTTCAAAAATAAAGATGTTCATACAAAAGATAGACTTTTCAGTATACATCCCAACAATCTCCCACTTATACTAAAAGACTATGCTGTCCTCATACTGCCATACATCTGATTCCCATTCCATCCACATGCCTATCAAAAGCTCTCGCTTGAAGGGCCTTAATGAAAGGATCTACCAGGTCATCCTCTGATGCAATCTAGGCGACAACAACTTCTACCTCCTTTACGATCTCTCGTATCAGGTGGTACTTGCACTCTATGTGTTTACTTGCCATATGGGCTCGTGGTTCCTTCGAGTTTGCAACTACACCACTGTTATCACAATAAATTATGATACTTTTGGGTAAACTAGGAATCACATCCAAGTCCATCATGAAGTTCCTAAGCCATACAACTTCTTTGGCCGCATCAAAGGCTACCACATACTCAGCTTCCATGGTAGAGTTCACCACGCATTTCTTCTTGACACTCCTCCATACAATGACTCCACCTCCTAAAGTAAACACAAACCCAAAGGTAGACTTACTATTATCCCTATCTGATTGGAAGTCAGAATCTGTGTAACCCACAGGGAGTAATTGATCTTCCAGGTATACCAACATATAATCCCTAGTCCTTCTTAGGTACTTCAATATATGCTTTAGCACAGTCCAATGTCCCTGTCCTGGATTACTCTGATATCTACTAACCGTGCCCACGACAAAGCAGATATTCGGCCTCGTACATAACATAGCATACATGAGGCTTCCTACTGTCAAAGCATAAGGAACCGCCATCATCTCCTCTATCTCCTTTGATGTTCTAGGACACATCTCTTTAGATAAAGGTACTCCATGCCTAAAAGGTAGAAAACCTTTCTTGGAGTTCTGCATGCTAAAACGAGCCAAAATGGTGTCTATGTATGAAGCTTAAGATAAGCACAACATCCTTTTCCTGTGATCCCTTATATCCTTGATCCCAAGGATGTGTCCCACTTCTCCCAAGTCCTTCATATCAAACTGTTTGGACAACCATACCCTTACGTCTGATAACACCTTGACATTGTTGCCAATTAATAAAATAACATCTACGTATAGTACAAGAAATACCACTACATTTCTGTCATATAAGACTCATCCATAAGAATCATCCGAACTTTGAATAAATCCATAAGACTGGATTACCTCATCAAAGCGGATGTTCCAAGATCTGGAAGCTTGCTTCAATCCATAAATGGACCGATTAAGCTTGCACACAAGATGCTCTTTTCCCTTTGCAATGAATCCCTCTGGTTGCTCCATATAGATGTTTTCCTCAAGACTTCCATTAAGGAAAGCTATCTTGACATCCATCTACCATACCTCATAATCCATATGAGCGACAATACATAAGAGAATCCGGATAGACTTAAGCATGACCACTGGCGAAAAGGTCTCCTCATAATCAATACACTCTTTCTGAGTATACCCTTTCTAAACAAGCCTTGCTTTGAAGGTCTCAACCTTCCCATCTATTTCTCTCTTTCTTTTGTAGATCCACCTTTATCCAATGGTTTTTACACCATTGGGTGGTTATACTAGCTCCTAGACTTGATTTGAATCCATAGATTCTATATCAGAATTCATTGCACTTTGCCAAGATACTGCATCTTTATCTTGGATTGCCTCGTCATATGTCCAGGGATCAGGTTCATGTTCACCAGGGACCAAATCAAAAGATTCTCCCAAGAACATAAATCTATCAGGCTTTCTGACAACCCTCCCATTACGATGAGGTATCACCTGTGTATCCTCTGTGACACGCAGTGCAGTCACTTGTGGTATATCCTCTTGTACCGGTGGTACTGAAGTAGTGACTTCCCCTCACAATTCCTCCAGAACAATCTTACTCATGGCCTTGTGGTTCATCACATAGTCTTCCTCTAAAAATCTAGCATTCGTGCTAATGATCACCCTATGATCTCTAGGACTAAGAATCAACCACCTTTTGTTCTTCTAAGATAGCCTACGAACATGAGCACTTTTGTACGAGGTTCCAACTTACCAGCATCTGCTTTCAGCACATGTGTTGGACTCCCCCAAATCCGAATATGTCTCAGACTAGGCTTTCGCCCAGTCCACGATTCTGTGGGTAGAAGGCACTGATTTAGATGGTACCAAGTTCAGAATATACACTGTCGTATCCAAAGCATACCCCCAGAACAAATCTGGTAACTCAGAATAACTCATCATCGATCTAACCATCTCCATAAGAGTCCTATTCCTTCGCTCCACTACACCATTCTGCTAGGGTGTGCCAAGTGCAGACAATTGAGATTGAATCCCAGCCTCTGATAAGTAATTCCTAAACTCTCCCAAGAGGTACTCACCACCACGATCAGATCGTAGTGTCTTGATACATTTACCTTGATGTTTCTCCACATCAGCCTTGAATTCTTTGAACCTGTCAAAGCATTCAGACTTGCGGCGCATCAAGTAAATGTATCCATATCTTGAATAATCATCTATAAAAGAGACGAAATATTCAAAACCACCTCTAGCCTGGATAGACATAGGACCACACAAATCAGAATTAACCAATTCCAACACATCTTTGGCTCAATGCCCCTTGGCCTTAAAAGGCCTCTTGGTCATTTTACCTTCTAAGCAAGATTCGCAGGTTGGGAAATCTTCCACCAATAATCAACCTAAAGGTCCATCAGCTATCAACCTTTGAATTCTACTTAGGTTAATATGACCTAACTTTAGATGCCAAAGATATGTTTGGTTCATTTTCGAAAGTTCTTTTCTCTTATTAGATTTAGAAGATGAGTTATTCACTTTTATTTACATCGTGGGAGCTTTTGGTTCAAGGGTATATAAATTTCCTATCAATGCACCAGAATAGATAATCTCCCTATTCCTTTTTATAACAACTCTATCATTAAAAGAAATAGAATATCTATCCAAAAACAATTTAGAAATCAAAATTAAATTCTTTCTAAATAAAAGTACATAAAAGCAATTTTTCAGAACCGAAGTTTTATTCCTATCAAAAGATAAATAAACATCTCCCACTGCAATAGCCGCCACCTTCGTAGCATCGCCCAAGTAAACGGTAATCTCCCCCTCAGCTAGTCGTCTGGTTTCCTAGAACCCCTGCAAAGTATTGCAGACATGATCAGTGGCTCCCGTATCTACACACCAGGTGCTGGTAGATAACACCGCTAAACATGTTTCAACAACTAGACCAAAAGATATACCTTTGTTCTACTTCTGGTTGGGGAAGTCCTTCTTCCAATATCCAGTCTATTTGCAAGTGAAGCACTTTCCTTTCGGCTTCTTCACTCCTCCCTGAGATATTCCCGCCACCTTTGCTCTACCTTGTTTCTTCTTCTTCTTGCCTTTCGGCTTAGAAGTCGAAACCTTTTGAGCAACCATGGCCTGAGCCTGAGCACTCTGACGAAAAAGACCCTCTGCCACCTGGAGTTCTGTCATAAGCTCTGCCAACGAATACAACCTCTTATTCATGTTGTAATTTAGGCAAAACTGCTCAAAACTCCTAGGTAGAGATTGGAGAATGATATCGACCTGGGTTTCCCCATCGATCTCAGCTCCAAGGAATTCTAGCTCATTCAACTGAGTCATCATCTTGAGAACATGATCCCTCACAGGTGTTCCCTCAATCATGGTGGTCATCATCAAGTTCTTCATGGCTTCCTGCCTTGCAGCCCGATTCTGGTGTCTGAAAAGTTCCTTGAGATTGAGCATCATGTCATAAGCAGTGGGCATGGCTTGATGCTGATGTTGCAATGCATTTGACATAGAAGCCAAAATATAACACCGCGCCATCTCATCAACCTTAATCCATTTTTTATAACTCTCTTTCTCCTTTTCTCCAAAATCATCCGCAGACTTAGAAGGACACTCTTCGAAGAGTACATACTTGTACTCCTTAGTAGTCAAGACTATATCCAGATTCTTTTTCTAATCCACATAGTTAGGTCCAGTAAATTTATTTTCCTTTAATATCACAACAAGTGGATTGAAAGTCATTTTTGAAAAACCTAAGAATCACATAGATCAAAACTTTATATTTCAAAAATTTATTGATTTCTCAAACAATAAAATTTTAAAATCAACCAATACCTCAAATCATCGAGAATATCGTATGCTACGATAGTGTAGACATATACGAATTCTACATTTGTAAGAGGAGGTTTTACCCATTAATTTCATTATTCTGTCAACCTAACTTTTTGACAAATAAAATTAATAGTTGGTTTCTCTTCGGCCCTACAAATAAAAGCAATGACTCCGATGGGGAGGATACTCTTATTTACATCTAAGTGTTCACCATTACTCGATACCAAGGCAATTATCTCGGATTATGTGCCTTCCAATGGGGAAGTACACACACTCCTAAATAATTTCCTATAACCATATTTGACCCTATGATCCGCCAAACAAACTCATCTGATGGGGAGGAAGACACTCAGAGTCGATGCGCAAGTTTGTTTGTATCACATGTCAAATCGTAATGGAGGCCATGGGAATTTAAAAAATATCCCTCTCCCACTTAGTAATTTAAAATGAAGAATTTTCCTAGCACACAACATGCATATCAAACAAGAAGCAATAAATATGAAAAAATATTTTCCAACTATTATGGCTTTTGTTTTCCAATATGCCTCCCGTCGTGTCACCATCTCATCCGCTCATCCATACACAATGTACAAGCCATTCCGAGATCCGAGCCGAGAACAATTATTTTAATTTACATCCATCGATCCTATACTCCACGAAGGAGTGTACATGAAATCTAGATCGAAAGTAAATTAAAATAAAAGAGTGGCTAAATAATGCCGTAATTAATTACAAAAATTAAATACTAACCTCGTCAAACCCGAGGATTCAAATAATATTACAATTACAAACATCCAATCACATACACACACATATGGCAATAATAGTTGGATCTTATGTATACAACCAAAAAGTTAGCCTACGCACATCCTACTATCATCCGACACATACAATATATGATAAGTGCATAAAAGTAACCGAATCCTAAACACACAAAACCAGAAACTATGGCTCTGATACCAATTGAAGGTTAGAACCGAAGGTTCGCTTTGCACCTCGGTCGCTTGTGTACGGCGATCCCGTCAACGTCCCCGGATTAAAAAAAAATTAATCCAAGATGATGACGGATTACCCAAGCAATCGATCCATCATCGTGCTATTCGATTAGAGTGGTCTCTTGAACAAACTTGTTGTTCAAGCAACCTAGCTCTTTTCCTCGATTAGCCACGGAATAGATGATGTACGGATCGCCGGATTTTGTGTTTATGTTCAAAGTCCAAGTAAATTAGCCACATGCAATTACATACATAATATAAAGAAACAAAAGGAAACCAAAACAAGAATTATACCTCTTGTTTACCTCTTGGTCTTCTATTGTATGTCCTATCCTTCTCTTGGATGTTGTGTGGGCAACAATCCTCCAAGAGATGAAACTTCCTAGATCACATTCTTCCCTTCCTTGCTCGCTCTGAACAAAGGGAAGAATACACGCTCCCTTCTTCTCCTTACTTGCGCCAACCACCAAATACCAATTCCTTGGTGTCCGCCGGCCCTATGGAGAGGAAGAAGGATGGGCACCGGGCAAGAGCTCCAAGGGAAGAAACCCTAACTCTTGCCGCCGGCCAAGGGAAGAGGGTGAAGGTGGCGCCACTGGCCCTAGGAGAAGATGAGGGCGGCCGGCCAAGAGAGAAAAGAAGCAAACCCTAGACCCTCTTGTGCCGCCGGCCAAAGGGACAAAACCCTAGCACACCTCCTATCTCCTTGCCGCCCAAGCCATCCCTAACCCAAACCCTAGCAACCAAAAAACCAAGTTGCCACCCAAGCCTTTATTTATAGATCTCGCCCAAGCCTCCTTTTAAACATGTCCATTGGATCTAGGTTTCATGAGGGTTTTAATAGGCTATAATAGGGACCATGAGGAGGAGTTGGATCTTGGCCACCCAATGGATCTAGCCCACATAAAGTCCGATCCATTAATGATAATCCATTCCACTAGAGGATTATCATTGATCTACCTCACCAACCCCCATAGATAAATATGGGCTCCATATATTAATTGTACAAATATCTCCCCGTGTTTAAGATATCGAATGTCCGTCAATTAATTAATTTACTGATAATTAATTAATCAATATCTAACTCCTTGAGTAGTACCACTCAACCTCATCATCATGCCGGACCAAGTCCACCTACAGGGTTTTCATGATGATCTTTATGAGCTCCTCAAGGGGACATCATCATCCTAATATTTAGGACACGATTTCCTCCTATAATCAATGACACACCATGTAAATAATATCATTTCCCAACTTACCGAGCCAATCGATTTAATCTATAAATCTCGCCCATTGGTAAATCTCTAGATCTGGCGGTTGAGATTAAATCTCTAGATCCGACGGTTGATATTAAATCCCTAGAACCAACGGTGGAGATTAAAGGAGGCTTAGGCCTAACTCTATAAAAGGAGGCAAGGGGGTGGGCGGCAAGGAAAAATTGAAGAGGGGCTAGGGTTTGGGTGACAAGGGCAAGGAGGTTGGGCGGCCACAAATAAGAAAACTTCTTTCCTTCTTCTTCCTTAGGTGGTCGGCACCTATTCTCCTCTTTTCTCTCCTTTGCCGGCGTCCAAAGCTCTTCCTTCTCTTCTCCTTGGCCGGTGGAAACAAAGCATTGATATTTTCCACAAATAAAATATTTGATTATATTTTGGAAATTTATTTCCTAATTTAATCATGATTTGATTTGGAAAATAAAATCTTAAAATATTTTATTTCCATAAGTAGTTTTGATGATTTAGGAAATTGATTTCCTAAATTGACTTTCCTTAATCAACTATTTCCACAAATAAAATATGTGATTAGATTTGGAAATTTGTTTCCTAATTTAATCATGATTTAATTTGGAGAATCAAATCTTAAACATATTTTATTTCCATAAATAGTTATGACATATAAGGAAATTTTGTACATGACATAATTGTATGCCATGTAATTGCATTAGATGCATATCATTATGCCATGCGTGTTGTGACATGTAGATGTATGCCATGTATGCCATGTCATGTAGATAATAGTTATTTGCATGCAAAGAGGATGAGACATAAAAACCCTAACTAAATATTAAAGCCTACACCTTCAATTAATATGGTTAGAACCAGAGTTCCGTTTCTTGTTCGGGTTGTTGGACTCTCTCCAAGTCCAGCTCACACCCGAACATGTTAAAACCATGGAATAGTTTAATACTAATACGGTAAGAGTCAGAGGTCAATCGTTAGCTTTGGTTGTTGAACTCTCTCCAAGCCGGGCTAATTGGTTGAATGCACTCACACCATATTAAAACTATTTCTCGATTAATGGGTTGGCTTTAACCTGGAGCATCGGCTTGTTGGACTCTCTCCAAGGTCAATGTAAAGGGAGGTGAAGTTGGGTGCTATGCATATGATGCATACTTGTTAATGTGTTAACAACCCGATGTATGTGTGAACATTCAATTAGTTGATAGCACATTGTGATAGTTGCATATACGTGATATGCAATCGGTATATTTGATACCTACCATCGTAGTTATGAATGGCTTGTTGGACTCTCTCCAAGGTTGTTCATATCTATGATGGATATCAGCCCATTCGGAGATGGACCTATGATCTCCCGAAGTGATTTTGGGGTTTTTGAAATTCAAAAAATGAATGGGATTTATGAATGTATAATGATGCATTTTAAAATCATCTTTCTCATATATCCTCGTTTTGTATTTCTAAGATTGATCATGATGTCTTTGAATTTACGTTCCATTTTGGATTCGAATAAATTGACTGGGCCGAACTTCTTGGACTGGCTTATAAACTTGAGAATTGTTCTCAAGGTTGAAAAGCTTGCAAATGTCCTCGAAGTGCCTCTTCCCGCCCGTCCTAGTGACAATGTAACTCTGGACCAATTGTTGACCTATCAAAAACATGTGAGTTATTCTGAACAAATGAGTTGCATCATGCTAGCCATGATGGAACCCAAGCTACGGAAGCAGCATGAGCATATGGATGCTCATATCGTAGTCCTTCATCTTTATGAGTTGTTTGATAAGCAAATGAGATTCGAAAGGTTCGAAGTCTCCAAGCTCCTCTTCATCTCTGAGATGCAAGAAGGTTCATTTGTGGTACCTGCTCAACATGCTGAAGACTGTGGAGCCTTCTGAGAAGCATGAGCAGGGGACGGTGTTGTTAGTTGATTCTTCAAAGAAAGGTTCTAAGAGGGAGTCAAAGGAACAATAGAAGGGGAAGAAGAAAAAGGCTAAAAAGACAGAACTAGCTCAAAAGGGCACTTGCCATTATTATGGCAAGGAGGGCCATTGGCGAAGAAATTGTAAGATTTATCTTGAGTCCGTCAAGAAGAATAAGGCATCGGATGCCCCATCTTCTTCATATATCTTCGTTATTGATTGTCATTCTATTTCCTTAAACTCTTGGGTATTGGATACTGGGTGTGGCTCATATATATGTAATGAAATACATGGGCTAAGGAATAGAAGAAGACTCGTCAAGGGAGAGTCAAATTTACGTATTGAGAATGGAGCAAAGGTTGCTGCACTCGCCATCAGAACGTATTTGTAGAAACTCCCTACAGGACTTGTCTTAGAACTGGACAATTCCTTTTATGTTCCTTCGTTGATAAAGAACATCATTTCTATATCTTGTTTAAATAGAAATGGGTACCATTTGACATTTAGTAACAATTGTTGTTACATAACTTTGAATGGAGTTCTTTATAGGATTGGAACTTTAAGCAATGGTGTTTATATGTTGGACATATCTAGTGACATTTTCAATATCGAAGCGAGGAACAAGCGTGCTCAAAAGGATAATCAATTAGACTCCTATATGTGGCATTGTCGTCTTGGCCATGTAAGCAAGAAACGCATGTTCGAATTACACCGATGTCAAATTCTGGAATCGTTTGAATTGGATTCGTACGATACATGTGAATCATGCTTAAAAGGCAAGATGACTAAGTTACCTTTTTCAGGAAAAGGTGAACGAGTGGGAGAGTTGCTAGGTCTAATACATACTGATGTATGCGGACCTATGTCAACTCAAGCTTTAGGAGGCTATAGCTACTTCATTACCTTCACCGATGATCACTCACGGTTTGGGTTGTTAGAGATTTGACGCCGCTAGAGGGGGGGTGAATAGCGTGATACCGTACGTAGATGGAATTCTTTCGCGTTCGATCGTCTACAATCTTGTTAGCACAGCGGAATAGTAATAACAAATAAATATAACAAGACACACAATCACAACACGATCATATAACGTGGTTCGGAACCACACGGTTCCTACTCCACGGATTGAGCTCTAACGAGCTCTAGCGATGCCAATGCAATCACTAATCAATAAACTCCTTCTCGACAACAAGTCGGAGGTGGAGAAACCTCGTACACAAGATTACAACAATAATCTAAAGAAATACAAGCAAATACAAAGGAAATGTAAAGAACACTTTACAAAACTAGGGTTTGAGCGCTTTGCTTGTTGGTTGCTTGGATGAGGTTGAAGGGCCCTGAAATGCACTTGCAAATCGCCTTCAAATCGCCTCAAGAAAGCTCCCCAAGAACTGATGCCGCAATCTCCACGAACAGCTTCCTTTTATCTCGCATTGGGATGGATTTCCGCCTGGCAGTCGACTGCCATAAATCACCAGTCGACTGCCAACACTGTAGCTGTGAGACAACGGCTCAATCCACGTTGGACAAATTCCAACGGGACTCTCACCAGTCGACTGCCAACATTGGCGACCGCTAACGCCGTAGTCGACGCTACGGCTATGGTGCGTTTCAGGTTTCGCATCGACCGGCAATGATTGCCATTCCTTAGCGATCATTGCCGACATCACGATCGCTCCATGAGCAATGATCGCCAGAGCCCTAAAAGCTCTCAAATGGCAGTCGAACTCGAGTCGACTCCTGGCAGTCGAACCGGCCATAATGCCAGTCGACTGCCAACCTCAAGAATGAGGTTGTAACCCAAGTATGGTGCCCCCATACTTGCTAGACCACCCTTAGCCTAGACCTAAACCTTCTAGCCACCTCCATCAGCCTCACGCCTCTCGGATCCCTCCAAGTCATCCATGACTTGTTCATCCATCGCGCTAGCTTCCCGGTGCTTCCATCGGCTATGTCATGCTAACGGTGTGTTCACCGCCAAGACACATTGGACTTACGCTGCCAAGACTCCGCTTGGACTTTACGCCGCCAATATCAATCCCCTTGGACTTCCCAAATACCAAGACTCAAGCTTGGACTTTTCATTTGCCAAGACCCATGCTTGGACTTCACATGCCAAGTACTCAAGACTTGGACTTTCCCAAATGCCAAGTGTCCCACTTGGACTTTCCATGCCAAGTACCCATGACTTGGACTTTCCCATAAACACATGGTCAACCCTAGTCAACCACCAAAGTCTCCCTCGAGTCAAACTCGAGTCTGGTCAATTATAACCTGGGTCGATTGTATAAACAATCTCTCCAAAACATATTAACCGACATCAATGTCAAACATCAATGTCAAACACTTTGTCAAACATCAAAACATCACTCGAGTCAAACTCGAGTCCTCGGTCATCGTGACTGGGCCGATTGCACCAACAATCTCCCTTTGATGTTTGACAAAAACCAATCAAATCATGAGTTAGAACACTAACTCAAATCCCTTACCAATTATCCCAAATTGGTAAACACTCACCAAATGTTCTTCCCTAAACATTCAAGTGAAAAAGTAAATCAAATGTTCTCCCCCAAACATTCTCCCCCTTTTTGACTAACATCAAAAAGGTTTTCTCTCCAAGGAGGTCAATGTCTCATGTCCCAATGAGATCTTACAATCTCCCCCTTGATCAAAAATACCTAGGATGCCTACCATCTTCCTAGTGATAAGTCCCATATCACTCAAGAAAGGCACTCCTATCTCACTCTCCCAATTTCCAAATTGGGTATCAAACACCCATCAATTTTCAATTGATAACATTCTCCCAAAAAAAAAAAAACATCCATCATCCCAAGATGGATACCTCCCCCTAAAGGCTTGCTCCCCCTTGACCATTGCACCAACAATGTCCTTGGAAAGCCCCTAAGCCAATAGGAACTCTAAACCATCAAAATTAAGGTTCTAAGTTCAACATAGAACTTTTACTCACCCTAAATTTTATACTTTGACCTAACACAACTCCTAATCCATATCCAATGGATTTTCACCCTTCATAATGCTTCCCAAAGCATATCCTAGGGTTAGGAGTGGTTAGGAACCTTTACCATAGCGAAAATGGGCTACAAAACCTTGTTAACCCGAAATCAGACTGACAATGACTGGCTGTAAATCACGCCATCACATATCATCGACCGCCACCACTATGGCAAGCGATCGTAGTAAATTCCAATTTCATATCGATCAATTTCAGAAATTCATAACTAATTATACGTATATCGAAAAATCACTAAATTTGATACGTATAATACTTATGACTAAAATAATGGGTGAAAAATGTTTGAAAAATATTTTACCCATAAAATAGTGAGTTTGATACAAAACTCAAAACCATTGAAATTTTCAATGTTTTGGCCCTATTTTGTATCAACTTCATCAATGGTGATTGCTATCAAAAGATTGACTTCACCAAGGTTTTCTAAATTGATTTTAAAATGATTTCAAAACCTTATTTTGGATCATATTCCTTGGGCTCTAAGTACATGACTTGTACACAAGCTTTCCCAATGATCCACCAATAAAATTAGATGAGTTTTGGTTCAACTAGATGCAAAAACTATGCACCTTGAACTCAACTCATATCCTAGCATCTCACATGTATCTAGGGTGTATAAATACACATACATGTCAATTGGATGTGAGATGTGGGTTTTGTTCTCCCTAAACTAGGGTTTCATGCATTTTTCTAAGGCAACTCTACTTGATTCCCTTATAAATGGGACTCCAAGTCATGCCATAGTCCTTAAATCAATTTTAATCAAATTTTCTTAAATGCATGAATGATTATGGCATTAACGATGATATAAATAAGCATATGCTCATAATCATGATGTCATGGCATAAAATAAGATCTAAAACCACATGACATTTACCTAAATCCTAAACATGAACATGACATATAGAATGATTAAAAATAAGCATGATGTCATGGCATGTTATATGGCAAACAAAGCATGACATATAAAATATATAGGTATAGTAATACCTAAATTTTAATATTAATTGCCATTTCATATAATTAATTATATTTTGCCATATTTCTAGTTTTCTCCCAAGTGTGCCAAAAACCCAAAATGGCACACTAACCTCTAAACCTAAATTGTGCCAATTTTGATCATTTTATCAAACTTCTCAAGTAATATTGGCACATCCTAAAAACTTTTAGGATTATAGCTCAAATGTATTTCCAAGGTGACCATAACCTTGAAAATATCCTAAAGTGCCACCTTTATCATGGTTGAGTTAACTACCCATCCAATCAAGGTTGGCACACACTAAACCCATCTAGCGTGAATCAATCACGCTCTTAGGAACCCAAAACCGATTTGAGCTCCTAGGGTTAATTAGGTATTCCTTAGGGATAACCTCCCTAGATACCTTCCTAATGACCCTCCTAGGCTTATTAGCCTTGGTCATTTGGGTCTCACCTAGGTTGACTGGGTAACTCTTGCAACCTTCTTAGTGGCCACCCTAGGTTTCCTAGAGACCCTAGCCACTAGACACACCCTTTGGTCAACTCTAGGATGACTTCCTATTGACCTTGGTCTTTCTAGACCTAGTTAGTGTTCCATAATCTAATGAAACACTATGGTAAGCCACCTTAGGCTTAGGTTTGTGACCCAAACCTTGTTTGCCCTTGGTTGACTTTTGACTCTTAGGTCCTTGGTGTTGACTTTGACTTTTGGACCTTGACTTTTGATCTTTTGACCCTTTAAATTGATTTTGTATAATTTTAAGGGTCTTCTCAAGTTTTTCAAGCCTTGACCTCAAGACTTGATTCTCTAACTCTAATTGCCCAATTTTTGAATTTTGATTTAAATCATGGGCATGAGACTTTCTAGGCATATGCCTAGTCCACTTGGGATTGAAACCTAGATGTTCTTGTATTTTCTTAAAAGATTCACTAGGTATGGTTTTTCTAGGACATTAGTCCCAAATTTCTCCTTATTACTAAAATGGACACTTTTAGCTCCTAAGCAAAAATATTTATTTCTATTAACATGCTTTTCATAAATTGCAAGAGAATTTAAATTCCTAGCATGCCTTTGCCTATTAACTAAAGAAGGTGCATTATTGAAATATACCTTAGGGTTTGCCCTAGAGGCTCCCCCTACATGTGTAGCTCCCTCGTTGGTGTTTTTGCTTCCCTAGGACATTGATTCCTATAATGTCCCTTGAGTTGCACTTGAAGCATATGATATGCTCCTTGCTCTTGATATTTGGGAACCGACATCCTTGACTTTTGGAGCCTGTGGAGCTTTCCTAATCTTCTTTGGGCACTTGCTCTTATAGTGCCCGGTTTCCCTACACTCAAAACATATTATATGCATTTTATTATTAACACATATGTTTGAGTTACCTAGGTTAATGGAGACCGGAATTGGACTTTGGGCTTATTCATCTTGACCGGATGTCTTCTTCTTGATGTTCCGGTATGGAAGTTCTCTCCTCCTCAATCCTTGAAGTGGATGCTTCTTCCACTTCCTTCACATCTTCCGATCCGGATGTTGATTCCCTATCAACCTCCGAATCCTCACTTCCTTGTGAGGATGATCTCTCTTCTTCACCCTCCTTATCTTCTTGAATTGATGGTGAACTTTCTTGAGCTTGAGAGGGTGAGCACTCCTCTTCTTCTTCTTCTTCTTGGACCATTGATGGGCTTTCATGGAGCTTTGCCAAATCGCTCCATAGCTCCTTAGCATCCATGCATTCACCTAGGCTACACAAGAATTCATTTGGAATTAAATCAAAAATGAATTTGATTACCTTCTTGTTTTTATCGAATCTTTGGAGTTGATCTTCACTCCATCTCTTCTTCTTGAGGAAGCCACCTTTTGGTCCTCTAGGATACTCAAATCCTTCCATTAATAGAGACCATTCCTCGAAGTCCTTCATCATCAAAAAATCTTCAATTCTTCTCTTCCAAGAATCGAAGCCTTCTTGTCCATATAATGAGTACGGGACCGGTGTGTTGATGTCCCATCCAAGCTTGTCTTGGAATTCCATCTTTACCCTCTAGCGTATTGCTCCCGGTTGTTAATCCGTTGAAGAGCAACCTGGCTCTGATACCACTTGTTAGAGATTTGACGCCGCTAGAGGGGGGGTGAATAACGTGATACCGTACGTAGATGGAATTCTTTCGCGTTCGATCGTCTACAATCTTGTTAGCACAGCGGAATAGTAATAACAAATAAATATAACAAGACACACAATCACAACACGATCATATAACGTGGTTCAGAACCACACGGTTCCTAATCCACTTATTTAGCTCTTACGAGCTATAGCGATGCCAATTCAATCACTATTCAATAAACTCCTTCTCGACAACAAGTCTGAGGTGGAGAAACCTCGTACACAAGATTACAACAATAATCTAAAGAAATACAAGCAAATACAAAGGAAATGTAAAGAACACTTTACAAAACTAGGGTTTGAGCGCTTTGCTTGTTGGTTGCTTGGATGAGGTTGAAGGGCCCTGAAATGCACTTGCAAATCGCCTTCAAATCGCCTCAAGAAAGCTTCCCAAGAACTGATGCCGCAATCTCCGCCTTCCTTTTATCTCGCCGGGCCGATTTACCGGCAATGATCGCCATAAATCACCGGGCCGATCGCTAACATCAGTGTGAGACAACGGCTCAATCCACGCTGACAAATTCCTAACGGATTCTCACCACCGATCGCTAACATTGGCGGCCGATCGCTAACGCCGTAGTCGATCGCCTACCGGCTACGGAGCGCTTCGCGTTTCGCACTCGACCGGCAATGATCGCCATTCGCGGGCCGATCGTTGCCGACATCACCGATCGCTTCCCATGAGCAATGATCGCCAGAGCCCTAAAGCTTCTCAAACGGCAAATAACTCGAAGTCGACTCTCGGCAAATAACCGCCATAATGCTACGACCGCCAACCTCAAGAATGAGGTTTTAACCCAAGTATGGTGCCCCCATACTTGCTAGACCACCCTTAGCCTAGACCTAAACCTTCTAGCCACCTCCATCAGCCTCACGCCTCTCGGATCCCTCCAAGTCATCCATGACTTGTTCATCCATCGCGCTAGCTTCCCGGTGCTTCCATCGGCTATGTCATGCTAACGGTGTGTTCACCGCCAAGGCACATTGGACTTACGCCGCCAAGACTCCGCTTGGACTTTACGCCGCCAATATCAATCCCCTTGGACTTCCCAAATACCAAGACTCAAGCTTGGACTTTTCATTTGCCAAGACCCATGCTTGGACTTCACATGCCAAGTACTCAAGACTTGGACTTTCCCAAATGCCAAGTGTCCCACTTGGACTTTCCATGCCAAGTACCCATGACTTGGACTTTCCCATAAACACATGGTCAACCCTAGTCAACCACAAAAGTCTCCCTCGAGTCAAACTCGAGTCTGGTCAATTATAACCTGGGTCGATTGTATAAACAATCTCTCCAAAACATATTAACCGACATCAATGTCAAACATCAATGTCAAACACTTTGTCAAACATCAAAACATCACTCGAGTCAAACTCGAGTCCTGGTCAATCGGGACCTGGGCCGATTGCACCAACATGGGTATGTGTTCTTGATGAAACACAAGTCTAAAGCCTTTGAAAGGTTCAAAGAATTCAGAAATGAAGTAGAGAAACAAAATGACAAGAGTATTAAAATACTTCGATCGAATCAAGGTGGTGAATACTTAAGTCAAGAGTTTCTTGATTATCTAAGAGACAATGGTATATTGTCTCAATGGACTCCGCCATATACACCACAACATAATGGTGTATCTGAGAGGCGTAACCGGACCTTGTTGGACATGGTAAGGTCAATGATGAATCATGCGAATCTTTCCAAGTCCTTTTGGGGCTATGCACTTCAGACAGCTGTTTACTTGTTAAACAGAATGCCAACCAAGGTAGTCTCTACTACTCCATATGAGATATGGAATACTAAGAAACCTCATGTATCTTATTTGAAGATATGGGGTTGTCCTGCTTATGTGAAGTGGACTGTATCAGACAAATTGGAAGCTAAGTCTGATAAATGTCTATTTATTGGATACCCTAAGGAAACAAGGGGTTATCAATTCTATCATACTGTGGAACAAAAGGTGTTTGTTTCAAGGCATGCTGTGTTTCTAGAGAAAGAGTTTCTCTTGCAAGAAAACAGTGGGAGTGTCGTCGAGATTGAGAAGGCTCGAGAGACTCAAATAGACATTGATGAGATACCTAGTGAAGCACAACATCCGACAACTCATAGTGATGAGCAATCGGCTGGACCTATTGAAACACCACATCTTCGTAGATCTGGTAGAACACGTAATATTCCTGAGAGATATGGATTTCTCGTAAGTGAATCGAACGACGTGTTACTCATTGATGATGAGGAGCCTACCAGTTATGAAGAAGTTCTGACAAGTTCATAAAGGGATAAGTGGCTTGAAGCCATGAAGTTGGAAATGAATTCCATGTATGAAAACCAAGTTTGGAACTTGGTTGACCCACCTGAAGGCATCAAGCCTATAGGGTGCAAGTGGGTTTTCAAGAAGAAAACCGACATGGATGGTAATGTGATCACCTATAAGGCTAGATTGGTGGCGAAAGGATATCGTCAAAAGCAAGGTGTTGATTATGACGAAACCTATTCACCTGTAGCTATGCTTAAATCCATTCGGATGCTCCTGGCCATAGCGGCTCATTATGATTATGAGATATGACAGATGGATATGAAAACAACTTTCCTTAATGGAAACCTGCTCGAGGACGTGTATATGATACAGCCTGAGGGTTTCACATCGGTTGATAAAACCAAGGTATGCAAATTACGACGGTCCATATATGGATTGAAGCAAGCATCCAAGAGTTGGAATATCCGTTTTGATGAGATAATCAAAAAGTTTGATTTCTCACAAAATCCAGACGAACCTTGTGTGTACAAGAAGGTTAGTGGGAGTGCAATCGTATTCTTAGTATTATATGTCGATGACATATTACTTATAGGAGACGATGTTTCAGTCTTACAGTCAGTTCAGATTTGGTTATCTAAGACATTCTCCATGAAAGACCTGGAAGAAGCAACCTACATCCTCAGGATTAAGATCTATAGAGATAGATCGAAACGGTTGCTTGGTCTTTCACAGTCTACATATATAGACCGAGTGCTAAAGAGGTTTAGCATGTCGGGATCCAAGAAAGGTTTCCTACCCATCAGGCATGGGATACACCATTCGAAGTCTATGTGTCTGCGCACAGAAGATGAGAGGATTTGCATGAGTAAGATTCCCTATGCATCAGCAATAAGATCTATCATGTATGCTATGTTATGTACGAGGCCCGATGTATCATATGCTTTGAGTGTCACGAGCAGATACTAGTCTGATCTAGGAATGGATCATTGGGTGACTGTTAAGACGATCCTTAAGTACTTAAGAAGAACTAAGGATACGTTCCTAATATATGGAGAAGGGTACATGGTGATACGTGGGTATACGGATGCCAGCTCCAGACAGACATGGATGATTCCATGTCTCAGTCTGGGTATGTATTCACTTGGAATGGAGGCACAATAAGTTGGAAAGGTTCTAAGCTAGACACTATAGCGGATTCTTCCACAAAGGCAGAATACATTGCAACTTTGGAAGCAGCAAAGGAAGTGGTTTGGATCAAGAAGTTCATCTCTGAACTTGATGTGGTCTCATCAATGATCTAAACATGTGCTTCGCCGCTATCATCTGATCAGAGAGATCATCAGTAGGAAGGAAATACAAATCGAGAAAATCCCCACTCAAAGGAACTTAGCGGATCCTTTGACTAAGGCATTACCTTAAAGTAAGTTTGAGGGTCATGTTAGAGCTTATTGTATTGGATACCGTAGCGATTGGCATTAGGCAAAGTGGGAGTTTGTTAGTAATATATGAGAGATGTCCTAAGGCAATCGCCTTATGTTCGAACCATTTATATGATAAATGAAGATTCACTATTTGAGTATACATGTTTTCATGTATTTGATTAGATCTTAAACTCATTTACTGAATGTCCACGATACGATTCATAGCATGAGAAAATTTGTGATTGGATCACAACTAGTGACTATCTCTACATGTGTAATTGTGATGTATCGGAATTATCCCTAGTCGATGAATTGATGGATTTGGACACCATTGATTCTGTCGAGACTAGCATGAGGTATACTCCTTAGTGTATCCAATCAGCTGATTCTCACTAGCTGGAGATATTGTGATGTCCGGAGTTAATCGTGGATGCTAGTTATGGTAACTAGTTTATTGGAGTGACAAGCTGTAAGACTTCATATGGTTCTCTGCATATATAGATATGTCAATAAAGTTCTTAATGCAGCTTAAGTGCGATGTTCCTATGACTTGCGGTATTCAATTCATCTTGATCATGAAGACTTATGGTTTGACATCTTAAGCAAGCATCTCTAAGGAGATGTGGACCCGAGATGATTGGGTATAAGTCGAAGTGATCGAAAGTGTTTGAATAGCCTATAAAGAATTCACCACTCCTTGCGAGGAGATGTATACCCATGGCCTCTCGTCGGATTGTTACTAAAGTCTTTGGCCAAAGCATTACATGTTTAGTGTAAGGTACTCTTCGATACATGTGAAGTAACTAGAATCCGTAGGACGAGAAAATGATTCTTGGGCTAGGTGTGACGTAGTCAGCCTAGTGGGGACTGACACTATAGACCATGTCCTAAACCAAGTGGGTATAAGATGAGTGATGGGAATGGGGCACGATTCATTCGAGCTGCTGAAGGGTTTCAGAAATAGTTCTGGATCAACCGTTGATCTTTTCGGTTAATTGGGGATCATGATGTACTACTAGGTGCCACTCATGATTGTTCTATAATTAATGGTTAATTATAGACGGCCAACATAAACCAAAAACCTATTTGGTCACACGAACAACGAGCGTAATCCGAAGGATTTAAAATGAGCTTGAGAATGAGATTCTCAGACCGAGAGAAACTAGGTTTGGTTGGACCAAACATGGAGCGAGCATGAAATCGTTTCAGTCGCAATGGAAGCATGGATGGGCCGTATCTTATGAAGACATGATGGATGAACCAAATTGGTTTGGTTCTAATCCATTGGAGGAGAATAAACCAAAGGGTTTGGTTTGTTTTAAACGAATGAACCAAAGTTGGTTCTGTTCATTTTAACTTAAAATAAACCATCATGGTTTGGTTTATTTTTACTTAAACTAATGGAGCGGGTTAACGGGCCTTTGGTTATGATCCGATAACTATTAAGAGAATTTGTTCTCTATAAAATAGGGCTTAAGGGTTTTGTTAAACCCTAATCCAAATTCCCTTAACCTAAAGTTGCCGCCCCCTCCTCTCCTTGGTGAAGTCGGCGCCAACAGCCCCCCTTGCCGCGGCCCACCTCCTAGCTCCCTTGCCAGCGTCCAGAAGGTGCTGACCTTTCCTCTTGCCGGCGTCGAGTTGCTGCTGGAGGAGCTCCGGTGATCTCCCTTGGGTTCGGCAATAAGGTGAGCTTCAACCTTCCCTTTTTGGCCGGCCCTATTCCTCCATCAAAGCTGTCCAGTTTTCTGGACAGCTTGTTTCCTTCTCGTCAGAGCGTCGTTTGAACGATGTTTGGAGCTCCAAAAGTGGTAGCCTTGTTGGGGATTCGATCTCCGGTAATCCTCATAGGTGGAGGACGAAGGATTCGTCAAATGGTTGACGAATACGTTTCCGGAGAAGCGAGTTTTTGAGGACTCATTTTGGATCCGAATTTTGATTCGGATCGTGATCTTCTCTCGATCACATCATCTTCAACATGAGGCTAGTAACCCGTACGAAGACGAGGCTCGTGACTTAGTAAAGTCATCCCGAAGATACTCGGCGTGGATACGGATAAAGACGATTCTAACGAGGATCGTTCCGGTTGATGCCTTTCCAGCTACACGTGATACGTCAAGTATACCTAGTGTAAATTTCTTTTTATTGCAAAATTTGAATTTACAGTTATGTCTACACATGTTGTACTATGCATGCGTGTGATGTGTGTGTTGTAATAAATTAGATTTATTATTTTATTCCTTCCGCTATGCACATGTTTACGAAACATGTTCGAACACACACTCGCCGCGGTGCCGGAAACCCAACAGTGGTATCAGAGCCCAGGTTGTGTTTCGACATAATCGTAAAATTATTTTTCGATAGTCATAATGATATTTCTAGAAATTTTCTACATTTGGAAGGTTAGAAGTATTTATGGAAATTTTTTAATTTTGGAAAGTCTAGAAGTATTTATGGAAATCTTCTACTTTTGGAAAGTTGGAAGTATTTATGGAAATTGATATTTTCCACAAATAAAATATTTGATTAGATTTTGGAAATTTATTTCCTAATTTAATCATGATTTGATTTGGAAAATAAAATTTTAAAATATTTTATTTCCATAAGTAGTTTTGATGATTTAGGAAATTGATTTCCTAAATTGACTTTCCTTAATCAACTATTTCCACAAATAAAATATGTGATTAGATTTGGAAAATTGTTTCCTAATTTAATCATGATTTGATTTGGATAATCAAATCTTAAACATATTTTATTTCCATAAATAGTTATGACATATAAGGAAATTTTGTACATGACATAATTGTATGCCATGTAATTGCATTAGATGCATATCATTTTGCCATGCATGTCGTGACATGTAGATGTATGCCTTGTATGCCATGTCATGTAGATAATAGTTATTTGCATGCAAATAGGATGAGACATAAAAACCCTAACTCAATATTAAAGCCTACACCTTCCATTAATATGGTTAGAACCAGAGTTCCGTTTCTTGTTCGGGTTGTTGGATTCTCTCCAAGCCCGGCTCGAACCCAAACATGTTCAAACCATGGAATAGTTTAATACTAATATGGTAAGAGTCAGAGGTCAATCGTTAGCTTTGGTTGTTGGACTTTCTCCAAGCCGGGCTAATTGGTTGAATGCACTCTAACCATATTAAAACTATTTCTCGATTAATGGGTTGACTTTAACCTGGAGCATCGGCTTGTTGGACTCTCTCCGAGGTCAATGTAAAGGGAGGTGAAGTTGGGTGCTATGCATATGATGCATACTTGTTAATGTGTTAACAACCAGATGTATGTGTGAACATTCAATTAGTTGATAGCACATTGTGATAGTTGCATATACGTGATATGCAATCGGTATATTTGATACCTACCATCGTAGTTATGAATGGCTTGTTGGACTCTCTCCAAGGTTGTTCATATCTATGATGGATATCAGCCCATTCGGAGATGGACCTACAATCTCCCGAAGTGATTTTGGGGTTTTTGAAATTCGAAAAATGAATGGGATTTATGAATGTATAATGATGCATTTTAAAATCATCTTTCTCATATATGCTCGTTGTGTATTTCTAAGATTGATCATGATGTCTTTGAATTTGCGTTCCATTTTGGATTCGAATAAATTGACTGGGCCGAACTTCTTGGACAGGCTTAGAAACTTGAGAATTGTTCTCAAGGTTGAAAATCTTGCAAATGTCCTCGAAGTGCCTCTTCCCGCCTGTCCTAGTGACAATGCAACTCTGGACCAATTGTTGGCCTATCAGAAACATGTGAGTGATTCTGAAAAAATGAGTTGCATCATGCTAGCCATGATGGAACCCAAGCTACGGAAGCAGCATGAGCATATAGATGCTCATATCGTAGTCCTTCATCTTTATGAGTTATTTGATAAGCAAGTGAGATTCAAAAGGTTCGAAGTCTCCAAGCTCCTCTTCACCTCTGAGATGCAAGAAGGTTCATCTGTGGTACCTGCTCAACATGCTGAAGACTGTGGAGCCTTCTGAGAAGCATGAGCAGGGGACGGTGTTGTTAGTTGATTCTTCGAAGAAAGGTTCTAAGAGGGAGTCAAAGGAACAACAGAAGGGGAAGAAGAAAAAGGATAAAAAGGTAGAACTAGCTCAAAAGGGCACTTGCCATTATTATGATAAGGAGGGCCATTGGCGAAGAAATTGCAAGATATTTCTTGAGTCCGTCAAGAAGAATAAGGCATCGGATACCCCTTCTTCTTCAGATATCTTCGTTATTGATTGTCATTCTATTTCCTTAAACATTTGGGTATTGGATACTGGGTGTGGCTCACATATATGTAATGAAATACATGGGCTATGGAATAGAAGAAGACTCGTCAAGGGAGAGTCAACTTTACGTATTGGGAATGGAGCAAAGGTTGCTGCACTCGCCATCAAAATGTATTTGTTGAAACTCCCTACTGGACTTGTCTTAGAACTGGACAATTGCTTTTATGTTCCTTCGTTGATAAAGAACATCATTTCTATTTCTTGTTTAAATAGAAATGGGTATAATTTGACTTTTAGTAACAATTGTTGTTACATAACTTTGAATGGAGTTCTTTATGGGATTGGAACTTTAAGCAATGGTGTTTATATGTTGGACATATCCAGTGATATTTTCAATATCGAAGGGAGCAACAAGCGTGCTCGAAAAGATAATCAATTATACTCCTTTATGTGACATTGTCGTCTTGGTTATGTAAGCAAGAAACGCATGTCCGAATTACACCGATGTGGAATTCTGGAATCGTTTGAATTGGATTCGTACGATACATGTGAATCATGAAGATGACTAAGTTACCTTTTTCAGGAAAAGGTGAACGAGTGGGAGAGTTGCTAGGTCTAATACATACTGATGTATGTGGACCTATGTCAACTCAAGCTTTAAAAGGCTATAGCTACTTCATTACCTTCACCGATGATCACTCACGGTTTGGGTATGTGTTCTTGATGAAACACAAGTCTGAAGCCTTTGAAAGGTTCAAAGAATTCAGAAATGAAGTAGAGAAACAAGATGACAAGAGTATTAAAATACTTCGATCGGATCGAGGTGGTGAAAACTTAAGTCAAGAGTTTCTTGATTATCTAAGAGACAATGGTATATTGTCTCAATGGACTCCGCCATATACACCACAACATAATGGTGTATCTGAGAGGCGTAATCGGACCTTGTTGGACATGGTCAGGTCAATGATGAATCATGCGAATCTTCCCAAGTCCTTTTGGGGCTATGCACTTCAGACAGCTGTTTACTTGTTAAAAAGAATGCCAACCAAGGTAGTCTCTACTACTCCATATGATATATGGAATAGTAAGAAACCTCATGTATCTTACTTAAAGATATGGGGTTATCCTGCTTATGTGAAGCGGACTGTATCAGACAAATTGGAAGCTAAGTCTTATAAATGTCTATTTATTGGATACCCTAAGGAAACAAGGGGTTACCAATTCTATCATCTTGTGGAACAAAAGGTCTTTGTTTCAAGGCATGTTGTGTTTCTAGAGAAAGAGTTTCTCTTGCAAGAAAACAATGGGAGTGTCGTCGAGCTTGAGGAGGCTCGAGAGACTCAAATATACATTAATGAGATACCTGGTGAAGCACAACAGCCGACAACTCATAGTGATGAGCAATCGGCTGGACATATTGAAACACCACATCTTCGTAGATCTGGTAGAACACGTAATATTCTTGAGAGATATGGATTTCTCGTAAGTGAATCGAACGACGTGTTACTCATTGATGATGAGGAGCCTACCAGTTATGAAGAAGTTCTGACAAGTTCATAAAGGGATAAGTGGCTTGAAGCCATGAAGTCGGAAATGGATTCCATGTATGAAAACCAAGTTTGGAACTTAGTTGACCCACCTGAAGGCATCAAGCCTATAGGGTGCAAGTGGGTTTTCAAGAAGAATACTGACATGGATGGTAATGTGATTACCTATAAGGCTAGATTGGTGGCGAAAGGATATCGTCAAAAGCAAGGTGTTGATTATGACGAAATCTATTCACCTGTAGCTATCCTTAAATCCATTCGGATGCTCTTGGCCATAGCGGCTCATTATGATTATGAGATATGGCAGATGAAAGTGAAAACAACTTTCCTTAATGGAAACCTGCTCGAGGACGTGTATATGATACAGTCTGAGGGTTTCACATCGGTTGATAAAACCAAGGTATGCAAATTACGACGGTCCATATATGGATTGAAGCAAGCATCCAGGAGCAGGAATATCCATTTTGATGAGACAATCATAAAGTTTGATTTCTCACAAAATCCAGATGAACCTTATGTGTACAAGAAGGTTAGTGGGAGTGCAGTCGTATTCCTAGTATTGTATGTCGATGACATATTACTTATAGGAGACGATGTTTCAGTCTTACAGTCAGTTCAGATTTGGTTATCCAAGACATTCTCCATGAAAGACCTGGAAGAAGCAACCTACATCCTCGGGATTAAGATCTATAGAGATAGATCAAAACGGTTGCTTTGTCTTTCGCAGTCTACATATATAGACCGAGTGCTAAAGTGGTTTAGTATGTCGAGATCCAAGAAAGGTTTCCTAGCCATCAGGCATGGGTTACACCTTTCGAAGTCTATGTGTCCGCGCACAGAAGACGAGAGGATTTGCATGAGTAAGATTCCCTATGCATCCGCAATAGGATCTATCATGTATGTTATGTTATGTACGAGGCTTGATGTATCGTATGCTCTGAGTGTCACGAGTAGATACCAGTCTGATCCAGGAATGGATCATTGGGTGGATGTTAAGACGATCCTTAAGTACTTAAGAAGAACTAAGGATACGTTCCTAATATATGGAGAAGGGTATATGGTGATGCGTGTTGAGAGTATGGGGAATACAATCAAAGTCCCACATTGGTAAGACATGGAAAAGATCATGTGCTTATAAGAAAAAAGATATCTCCATTGGTTTGAGGCCTTTTGGGTAAAGCCCAAAAATAAAACCATGAGGGCTTCGACCCAAAGTGGACAATATCATGCCATTGTGGAGATATGTGGATCTTATATGCACTAACAATTGGTATCAGAGCCATGGTCCATGTCAAGCCATGAACCTCGAACGAAGGAAGTTGAGCTCCCACGTCCGGATCAAGAGAACCAGACATCAGGAAGGAAGTCTAGTTGGGTCGGGGGAACCGAACAACTGGCAGGAAGTCCTGGTGGGTTGAAGATCGGACATCAAGCAGAGAAAATCCTTCGAGGAGGGATAGGCTTGAGGGGGGGCCCAATGTGGTCCTTCGTTTGAGGGGGGGATTGTTGAGAGTATGGGGAATACAATCAAAGTCCCACATTGGTAAGACATGGAAAAGATCATGTGCTTATAAGAAAAAAGATATCTCCATTGGTATGAGGCCTTTTGGGTAAAGCCCAAAAACAAAACCATGAGGGCTTGGGCCCAAAGTGGACAATATCATACCATTGTGGAGATATGTGGATCTTATATGCACTAACAATGCGTGGGTATACGGATGCCAGCTCCAGACACACAAGGATGATTCCATGTCTCAGTCTGGGTATGTATTCACTTGGAATGGAGGCGCAATAAGTTGGAAAGGTTCCAAGCTTGACACTATAGCGGATTATTCCACTAAGGCAGAATACATTGCAGCTTTGGAAGCAACAAAGGAAGCTGTTTAGATCAAGAAATTCATCTCTGAACTTGATGTGGTCTCATCAATGATCCAAACATGTTCTTCGCAGCTATCATCTGATCAGAGAGATCATCAGTAGGAAGGAAATACAAATCGAGAAAATCCCCACTCAAAGGAACTTAACGGATCCTTTGACTAAGGCATTACCTCAAAGTAAGTTTGAGGGTCATGTTAGAGCTTATGGTATTACATACCGTAGCGATTGGCATTAGGCCAAGTGGGAGTTTGTTAGTAATATATGAGAGATGTCCTAAGACAATCACCTTATGTTTGAACCATTTATATGATAAATAAAGATTCACTATTTGAGTATACATGTTTTCATGTATTTCATTAGATCTTAAACTCATTTACTGAATGTCCACGATACGATTCACAGCATGAGAAAATTTGTGATTGGATTACAACTAATGAGTATCTCTACATGTGTAATTGTGATGTATCGGAATTATCCCTAGTCGATGAATTGATGGATTTGGACACCATTGATTCTATCGAGACTAGCACGAGGTATACTCCTTGGTGTATCCAAGCAGCTGATTCTCACTCGCTGGAGGCATTGTGATGTCCAGAGTTAATCGTGGATGCTAGTTATGGTAACTAGTTTATTGGAGTGACCATCTGTAAGACTTCATATGGTTCTCTACATATATAGATATATCAATGAAGTTCTTACTACAGCTTAAGTGCGATGTTCCTATGACTTGCGGTATTCAAGTCATCTTGATCATGAAGACTTAAGATTTGACATCTTAAGCAAGCATCTCTGAGGAGATGTGGACCCGGGATGATTGGGTATAAGTCGAAGTAATCGAAAGTGTTTGAATAGCCTATAAAGAATTCACCACTCCTTGCGAGGAGATGTATACCAATGGCCTCTCGTCGGATTGTTACTAAAGTCTTTGGCGAAAGCATTGCATGTTTAGAGTAAGGTACTCTTCGATACATGTGAAGTAACTAGAATCCGTAGGATGAGGAAATGATACTTGGGCTAGGTGTGACGTAGTCAGCCTAGTGGGGACTGACACTATCGAACATGTCCTGAACCAAGTGGGTATAAGATGAGAGAAGGGAATGGGGCACGATTCATTCGAGCTGCTGAAGGGTTTCACAAATAGTTCTGGATCAATCGTTGATCTTTTCGGTTAATTGGGAATCATGATGTAATACTAGGTGCCACTCATGATCGTTCTATAATTAATGGTTAATTATAGACAACCAACATAAACCGAGAACCTAGGATTTAAAACGAACCAATTTGGTCACACGTACAATGAGCGTAATCCGAAGGATTTAAAACGAGCTTGAGAATGAGATTCTCAGACCGAGAGAAACTAGGTTTGGTTTGACCAAACATGGAGTGAGCATGAAATCGTTTCAGTCGCAATGGAAGCGTGGATGGGCCGTATCTTATGAAGACATGATGGATGAACCAAATTGGTTTGGTTCTAATCCATTGGAGGAGAATAAACCAAAGGGTTTGGTTTGTTTTAAACGAATGAACCAAAGTTGGTTCGGTTCATTTTAACTTAAAATAAACCATCATGGTTTGGTTTATTTTTACTTAAACTAATGGAGCGGGTTAACGGGCCTTTGGTTATGATCCGATAACTATTAAGAGAATTTGTTCTCTATAAAATAGGGCTTAAGGGTTTTGTTAAGCCCTAATCCAAATTCCCTTAACCTAAAGTTGCCGCCCCCTCCTCTCCTTGGTGAAGTCGGCACCAACAGCCCCCCTTGCCGCCGCCCACCACCTAGCTCCCTTGCCGGCGTCCAGAAGGTGCTGACCTTCCCTCTTGCCGGTGTCGAGCTGCTGCCGGAGGAGCTCCGGTGATCTCCCTTGGGTTCGGCAATAAGGTGAGCTTCAACCTTCCCTTTTTGGCCGGCCCTATTCCTCCATCAAAGCTGTCCAGTTTTCTGGACAGCTTGTTTCCTTCTCGTCAGAGCGTCGTTTGGACGACGTTTGGAGCTCCGACAGTGGTAGCCTTGTTGGGGATTTGATCTCCGGTAATCCTCATAGGTGGAGGATGAAGGATTCGTCTAACGGTTGACGAATACCTTTTCGGAGAAGCGAGTTTTTGAGGACTCATTTTGGATCCGAATTTTGATTCGGATCGTGATCTTCTCTCGATCACGTCATCTTTAACATGAGGCTAGTAACCCGTACGAAGACGAGGCTCGTGACTTAGTGAAGTCATCCCGAAGATACTCGGCGTGGATACGGATAGAGACAATTCTAACGAGGATCGTTCCGGTTGATGTCTTTCCCGCTACACGTGATACGTCAGGTATACGTAGTGTAAATTTCTTTTTATTTCAAAATTTGAATTTACAGTTATGTCTACACATGTTGTACTATACATGCGTGTGATGTGTGTATTGTAATAAATTAGATTTATTATTTTATTCCTTCCGCTGTGCACATGTTTACGAAACATGTTCGAACACACACTCGCCGCGGTGCCGGAAACCCAACAGTGGTATCAGAGCCCAGGTTGTGTTTCGACAAAATCGTGAAATTATTTTGCGATAGTCATAATGATATTTCTGGAAATTTTCTACTTTTGGAAAGTTAGAAGTATTTATGGAAATTTTTTAATTTTGGAAAGTCTAGAAGTATTTATGGAAATTGATATTTTCCACAAAAAAAATATTTGATTAGATTTTGGAAATTTATTTCCTAATTTAATCATGATTTGATTTGGAAAATAAAATCTTAAAATATTTTATTTCCATAAGTAGTTTTGATGATTTAGGAAATTGATTTCCTAAATTAACTTTCCTTAATCAACTATTTCCACAAATAAAATATGTGATTAGATTTGGAAATTTGTTTCCTAATTTAATCATGATTTGATTTGGAGAATCAAATCTTAAACAAATTTTATTTCCATAAATAGTTATGACATATAAGGAAATTTTGTACATGACATAATTGTATGCCATGTAATTGCATTAGATGAATATCATTATGCCATGCATGTCGTGACATGTAGATGTATGCCTTGTATGCCATGTCATGTAGATAATAGTTATTTGCATGCAAAGAGGATGAGACATAAAAACCCTAACTCAATATTAAAGCCTACACCTTCCATTAATATGGTTAGAACCAGAGTTCCGTTTCTTGTTCGGGTTGTTGGACTCTCTCCAAGCTCGGCTCGAACCCGAACATGTTCAAACCATGGAATAGTTTAATACTAATATGGTAAGAGTCAGAGGTCAATCATTAGCTTTGGTTGTTGGACTCTCTCCAAGCCGGGCTAATTGGTTGAATGCACTCTAACCATATTAAAACTATTTCTCGATTAATGGGTTGGCTTTAACCAGGAGCATCGGCTTGTTGGACTCTCTCCAAGATCAATGTAAAGGGAGGTGAAGTTGGGTGCTATGCATATGATGCATACTTGTTAATGTGTTAACAACCAGATGTATGTGTGAACATTCAATTAGTTGATAGCACATTGTGATAGTTGCATATACGTGATATGCAATCGGTATATTTGATACCTACCATCGTAGTTATGAATGACTTGTTGGACTCTCTCCAAGGTTGTTCATATCTATGATGGATATCAGCCCATTCGGAGATGGACCTACGATCTCCCGAAGTGATTTGGGGGTTTTTGAAATTCGAAAAATGAATGGGATTTATGAATGTATAATGATGCATTTTAAAATCATCTTTCTCATATATGCTCGTTTTGTATTTCAAAGATTGATCATGATGTCTTTGAATTTACGTTCCATTTTGGATTCGAATAAATTGACTGGGCCGAACTTCTTGGACTGGCTTATAAACTTGAG
Organism: Wurfbainia villosa; assembly: GCA_025175895.1. Lineage (NCBI taxonomy): Eukaryota > Viridiplantae > Streptophyta > Magnoliopsida > Zingiberales > Zingiberaceae > Wurfbainia > Wurfbainia villosa. Next base: position 18,169,985 of record CM046005.1, on the reverse strand, counting down.
AAATGTTCTCAAGGTTGAAAAGCTTGCAAATGTCCTTGAAGTGCCTCTTCCCGCCAGTCCTAGTGACAATGCAACTCTGGACCAATTGTTGGCCTATCAGAAACATGTGAGTGATTCTGAAAAAATGAGTTGCATCATGCTAGCCATGATGGAACCCAAGCTACGGAAGCAGCATGAGCATATGGATGCTCATATCGTAGTCCTTCATCTTTATGAGTTGTTTGATAAGCAAGTGAGATTCAAAAGGTTCGAAGTCTCCAAGCTCCTCTTCACCTCTGAGATGCAAGAAGGTTCATCTGTGGTACCTGCTCAACATGCTGAAGACTGTGGAGCCTTCTGAGAAGCATGAGCAGGGGACGGTGTTGTTAGTTGATTCCTCGAAAAAAGGTTCTAAGAGGGAGTCAAAGGAACAATAGAAAGGTAAGAAGAAAAAGGCTAAAAAGGCAGAACTAGCTCAAAAGGGCACTTGCCATTATTATGGCAAGGAGGGCCATTGGCGAAGAAATTGCAAGATTTATCTTGAGTCCGTCAAGAAGAATAAGGCATCGGATACCCCTTCTTCTTCAGATATCTTCGTTATTGATTGTAATTCTATTTCCTTAAACATTTGGGTATTGGATACTGGGTGTGGCTCACATATATGTAATGAAATACATGGGCTAAGGAATAGAAGAAGACTCGTCAAGGGAGAGTGAAATTTACGTATTGGGAATGGAGCAAAGGTTGTTGCACTCGCCATCAAAATGTATTTGTTGAAACTCCCTACTGGACTTGTCTTAGAACTGGACAATTGCTTTTATGTTCCTTCGTTGATAAAGAACATCATTTCTATTTCTTGTTTAAATAGAAATGGGTACCATTTGACTTTTAGTAACAATTGTTGTTACATAACTTTGAATGAAGTTCTTTATGGGATTGGAACTTTAAGCAATGGTGTTTATATGTTGGACATATCTAGTGATATTTTCAATATCGAAGGGAGCAACAAGCGTGCTCGAAAGGATAATCAATTATACTCCTATTTGTGGCATTGTCATCTTGGCCATGTAAGCAAGAAACGCATGTCCGAATTACACCGATGTGGAATTCTGGAATCGTTTGAATTGGATTCGTATGATACATGTGAATCATGCTTAAAAGGTAAGTTGACTAAGTTACTTTTTCCATGAAAAGGTGAACGAGTGGGAGAGTTGCTAGTTCTAATACATACTGATGTATGCGGACCTATGTCAACTCAAGCTTTAGGAGGCTATAGCTACTTCATTACCTTCACCGATGATCACTCACGGTTTGGGTATGTGTTCTTGATGAAACACAAGTCTGAAGCCTTTGAAAGGTTTAAAGAATTCAGAAATGAAGTAGAGAAACAACATGACAAGAGTATTAAAATACTTCGATCGGATCGAGGTGGTGAATACTTAAGTCAAGAGTTTCTTGATTATCTAAGAGACAATGGTATATTGTCTCAATGGACTCCGCCATATACACCACAACATAATGGTGTATCTGAGAGGCGTAACCGGACCTTGTTGGACATGGTCAGGTCAATGATGAATCATGCGAATCTTCCCAATTCGTTTTGGGGCTATGCACTTTAGACAATTGTTTACTTGTTAAACAGAATGCCAACCAAGGTAGTCTTTACTACTCCATATGAGATATGGAATAGTAAGAAACCTCATGTATCTTACTTAAAGATATGGGGTTGTCCTTCTTATGTGAAGCGGACTGTATCAGACAATTTGGAAGCTAAGTCTTATAAATGTCTATTTATTGGATACCCTAAGAAAACAAGGGGTTACCAATTCTATCATCCTGTGGAACAAAAGGTGTTTGTTTCAAGGCATGTTGTGTTTCTAGAGAAAGAGTTTCTCTTGCAAGAAAACAGTGGGAGTGTCATCGAGCTTGAGGAGGCTCGAGAGACTCAAAAAGACATTAATGAGATACCTGGTAAAGCATAACAGCCGACAACTCATAGTGATGAGCAATCGGCTGGACCTATTGAAACACCACATCTTCGTAGATCTGGTAGAACACGCAATATTCTTGAGAGATATGGATTTCTCGTAAGTGAATCGAACGACGTGTTACTCATTGATGATGAGGAGCCTACCAGTTATGAAGAAGTTCTGACAAGTTCATAAAGGGATAAGTGGCTTGAAGCCATAAAGTCGGAAATGGATTCCATGTATGAAAACCAATTTTGAACTTAGTTGACCCACTTGAAGGCATCAAGCCTATAGGGTGCAAGTGGGTTTTCAAGAAGAAAACCGACATGGATGGTAATGTGATTACCTATAAGGCTAGATTGGTGGCGAAAGGTTATCGTCAAAAGCAAGGTGTTGATTATGACGAAATCTATTCACCTGTAGCTATGCTTAAATCCATTCGGATGCTCCTGGCCATAGTGGCTCATTATGATTATGAGATATGGCAGATGGATGTGAAAACAGCTTTCCTTAATGGAAACCTGCTCGAGGACGTATATATGATACAACCTGAGGGTTTCACATCGGTTGATAAAACCAAGGTATGCAAATTACGACGGTCCATATATGGATTGAAGCAAGCATCCAAGAGATGGAATATCCGTTTTGATGAGACAATCATAAAGTTTGATTTCTCACAAAATCCAGATGAACCTTGTGTGTACAAGAAGGTTAGTGGGAGTGCAGTCGTATTCCTAGTATTGTATGTCGATGACATATTACTTATAGGAGACGATGTTTCAGTCTTACAGTCAGTTCAGATTTGGTTATCCAAGACATTCTCCATGAAAGACCTGGAAGAAGCAACCTACATCCTCGGGATTAAGATCTATAGAGATAGATCGAAACGGTTGCTTTGTCTTTCGCAGTCTACATATATAGATCGAGTGCTAAAGTGGTTTAGTATGTCGAGATCCAAGAAAGGTTTCCTACCCATCAGGCATGGGTAACACCTTTCGAAGTCTATGTGTCCGCGCACAGAAGATGAGAGGATTTGCATGAGTAAGATTCCCTATGCATCCGCAATATCATCTATCATGTATGTTATGTTATGTACGAGGCTTGATGTATCGTATGCTCTGAGTGTCACGAGAAGATACCAGTCTGATCCAGGAATGGATCATTGGGTGACTGTTAAGACGATCCTTAAGTACTTAAGAAGAACTAAGGATACATTCCTAATATATAGAGAAGGGTATATGGTGATACGTGGGTATACGGATGCTAGCTCCAGACAGACAAGGATGATTCCATGTCTCAGTCTGGGTATGTATTCACTTGGAATGGAGGCGCAATAAGTTGGAAAGGTTCCAAGCTTGACACTATAGCGGATTCTGCCACTAAGGCAGAATACATTGCAGCTTTGGAAGAAGCAAAGGATGCGGTTTGGATCAAGAAGTTCATCTCTGAACTTGATGTGGTATCATTAATGATCCAAACATGTGCTTCGCAGCTATCATCTGATCAGAGAGATCATCAGTAGGAAGGAAATACAAATCGAGAAAATCCCCACTCAAAGGAACTTAACGGATCCTTTGACTAAGACATTACCTCAAAGTAAGTTTGAGGGTCATGTTAGAGCTTATGGTATTGGATACCGTAGCGATTGACATTAGGCCAAGTGGGAGTTTGTTAGTAATATATGAGAGATGTCCTTAGACAATCGCCTTATGTTTGAACCATTTATATGATAAATGAAGATTCACTATTTGAGTATACATGTTTTCATGTATTTGATTAGATCTTAAACTCATTTACTGAATGTCCACGATACGATTCACAGCATGAGAAAATTTGTGATTGGATTACAACTAGTGAGTATCTCTACATGTGTAATTGTGATGTATCAGAATTATCCCTAGTCGATGAATTGATGGATTTAGACACCATTGATTCTGTCGAGACTAGCACGAGGTATACTCCTTGGTGTATCCAAGCAGCTAATTCTCACTGGCTGGAGACATTGTGATGTCCGGAGTTAATCGTGGATTCTAGTTATGGTAACTAGTTTATTGGAGTGACCAGCTGTAAGACTTCATATGGTTCTCTGCATATATAGATATATCAATGAAGTTCTTACTGCAGCTTAAGTGCGATGTTTCTAAGACTTGCGGTATTCAAGTCATCTTGATCATGAAGACTTAAGATTTGACATCTTAAGCAACCATCTCTGAGGAGATGTGGACCCGGGATGATTGGGTATAAGTCAAAGTGATCGAAGGTGTTTGAATAGCCTATAAAGGATTCACCACTCCTTGCGAGGAGATGTATACCAATGGCCTCTCGTCGGATTGTTACTAAAGTCTTTGGCGAAAGCATTGCATGTTTAGAGTAAGGTACTCTTCGATACATGTGAAGTAACTAGAATCCGTAGGATGAGGAAATGATACTTGGGCTAGGTGTGACATAGTCAGCCTAGTGGGGACTGACACTATAGAACATGTCCTTAACCAAGTGGGTATAAGATGAGTGAAGGGAATGAGACACGATTCATTCGTGCTGCTGAAGGGTTTCACAAATAGTTTTGGATCAATCGTTGATATTTTCGGTTAATTGGGGATCATGATGTACTACTAGGTGACACTCATGATCATTCTATAATTAATGGTTAATTATAGACGGCCAACATAAACCGAGAACCTATTTTGTCACACGTACAACGAGCGTAATCTGAAAGATTTAAAACGAGCTTGAGAATGAGATTCTCAGACCGAGAGAAACTAGGTTTGGTTGGACCAAACATGGAGCGAGCATGAAATTGTTTTAGTCGCAATGGAAGCGTGGATGGGCCGTATCTTATGAAGACATGATGGATGAACCAAATTGGTTTGGTTCTAATCCAATGGAGGAGAATAAACCAAAGGGTTTGGTTTGTTTTAAACTAATGAACCAAAGTTGGTTCGGTTTATTTTAACTTAAAATAAACCATTATGGTTTTGTTTATTTTAACTTAAACTAATGGTGCGGGTTAACGGGCCTTTGGTTATGATCCAATAACCATTAAGAGAATTTGTTCTCTATAAAATAGGGCTTAAGGGTTTTGTTAAGCCCTAATCCAAATTCCCATAACCTAAAGTTGCCGCCCCCTCCTCTCCTTGGTGAAGTCGGCGCCAACAGCCCCCCTTGTCGCCGCCCACCACCTAGCTCCCTTGTCGGCGTCCAGAAGGTGCTGACCTTCCCTCTTGCCGGCGTCGAGCTGCTGCCGGAGGAGCTCCGGTGATCTCCCTTGGGTTCGGCAATAAGGTGAGCTTCAACCTTCCCTTTTTGGCCGGCCCTATTCCTCCACCAAAGCTGTCCAGTTTTCTGGACAGCTTGTTTCCTTCTCGTCAGAATGTCGTTTGGACGACGTTTGGAGCTCCGACAGTGGTAGCCTTGCTGGGGATTCGATCTCCGGTAATCCTCATAGGTGGAGGACGAAGGATTCGTCAAATGGTTGACGAATACCTTTCCGGAGAAGCGAGTTTTTGAGGACTCGTTTTGGATCCGAATTTTGATTCGGATTGTGATCTTCTCTCGATCACGTCGTCTTCAACACGAGGCTAGTAACCCGTACGAAGATGAGGCTCGTGACTTAGTGAGTCATCCCAAAGATACTCAACGTGGATACGGATAGAGACGATTCTAGCGAGGATCGTTCCGGTTGATGTCTTTCGCGGTACACGTGATACGTTAGGTATACGCAGTGTAAATTTCCTTTTATTGCAAAATTTGAATTTACGATTATGTCTACACATGTTGTACTATGCATGCGTGTGATGTGTGTGTTGTAATAAATTATATTTATTATTTTATTCCTTCTGCTGTGCACATGTTTACGAAACATGTTCGAACACACACTCACCGTGGTGCCGAAAACCCAACAAAACCTCCTCTTACAAATATAGAATTCGTATACGTCCACACTATCGTGGCATGCGATATTCTCGGGGTATTGAGGTGTTGTTTGATTTTAAAATTTTATTGTTTGAGGAATCAATAATTTTTTGAAATCTAATGTTTTGATCTATGTGATTCTTAGGTTGTTTTCAAAATGACTTTCAACCCGCTTCCTGTGATACTGAAAGAAAATAACCTTACTGGACCCAACTATGTTGATTGGAAGAGGAATCTTGATATTGCCTTGACTTCTGAGGAATACAAATATGTACTCCTCGAAGAGTGCCCTCCTAAGCCTACGGATGATTCTGGGGAAATGGAGAAGGAGAGTTATAAGAAGTAGATCAAGGCCGATGAGATGACGCGGTGTTACATTTTGGCATCTATGTCAAATGTACTACAACATCAGCATCAAGCCATGCCCACTGCTTATGATATGATGCTCAATCTCAAAGAGATTTTCAGACACCAGAATCGGGCTACTAAACAGGAAGCCATGAGGAATTTGATGACGACCACCATGATCGAGGGAACACCAGTGAGGGATTATGTTCTCAAGATGATGGCTCATTTGAATGAGCTAGAAGTCCTTGGTGCTGAGATTGATGGGTAAAACCAGGTCGATATCATTCTCCAATCTCTACCTAGGAGTTTTGAGCAGTTTCGCCTGAACTACAACATGAACTTCTAATAGAACTCCAGGCGACAGAGGGGCTTTTTCGTCAGAGTGCTCAGGCGCAAGCCATGGTTGCCCAAAAGGTTTTTACTTCTAAGCCTAAAGGCAAGAAGAAGAAGAAACAAGCTGGGGCAAAGGCGCTGGGAGGAACTCAGGGAGGAGTGAAGAAGCCGAAAGACAAGTGCTTCACTTGTAAGCAGACTGGACACTGGAAGAAGGACTGCCCCAACTGCAAGCAGAACAAAGGTATATCTTTTGGTCTAGTCTTTGAAACATGTTTAGCAGTGTTATCTACCGGCACCTGGTGTGTAGATACATGAGCCACTGATCATGTCTGCAATACTTTGCAGGGGTTCCAGGAAACCAGACGACTGGATGAGGAGGAGATTACCATATACTTGGGTGATGCCACAAAGGTGGCGACTGTTGCAGTGGGAGATGTTTATTTATCTTTTGAGAGGAATAAAGTTTTGGTTCTTAAAAATTGCCTTTATGTACCTTTATTTAGAAAGAATTTAATTTTGATTTCTAAATTGTTTATGGATGGATATTCTATTTCTTTTAATGACAGAGTTGTTATAAAAAGAAATAGGGAGATTATCTGTTCTGGTGCATTGATAGGAAATTTGTATACACTTGAACCAAAAGCTCCCACGATGCAAATAGAAGTTAATAACTCATCTTTTAATTCCAATAAGAGAAAAGAACCTTCGATGATGAACCAAACATATCTTTGACATCTAAGACTTGGTCATATTAACTAAGCAGAATTCAAAGGATGATAACTGATGGACCTTTGGGTTCATTAGTGGTGGAAGATTTCCCAACCTGCAAATCTTGCTTGGAGGGTAAAATGACCAAGAGGCCTTTCAAGGCCAAGGGGTATAAAGCCAAAGATATGTTGGAATTGGTTCATTCTGATTTGTGTGGTCCTATGTCTATCCAGGCTAGAGGTGGTTTTGAGTATTTCATCTCTTTTATAGACGATTATTCAAGATATGTATACATTTACTTGATGCGCCGCAAGTCTGAATGCTTTGACAAGTTCAAAGAATTCAAGGCTGATGCGGAGAAACGTCAAGGTAAAAGTATCAAGACACTACAATCAGATCGTGGTGGTGAGTACCTCTTGGGAGAGTTTAGGAATTACTTATCAGAGGCTGGGATTCAATCCCAATTGTTTGCACCTGGCACACCCCAGCAGAATGGTGTAGCAGAGCGAAGGAATATGACTCTTATGGAGATGGTTAGATCGATGATGAGTTATTCTGAGTTGCCAGATTCATTCTGGGGATATGCTTTAGAAATGGCAGTGTACATTCTGAACTTGGTTCCATCTAAATCAGTGCCTTCTACTCCTACAGAATTGTGAACTGGGCGAAAGCCTAGTCTGAGACATATTCGATTTTGGGGGAGTCCAGCACATGTGCTGAAGGCAAATGCTGGTAAGTTGGAACCTCGTACAGAAGTATGCATGTTTGTTGGCTATCCTAGAAGAACGAAAGGTAGTTTGTTTGATAGTCCTAGAGATCAGAAGGTGATCGTTAGCATGAACACCAGATTTATAGAGGAAGACTATGTGATGACCACAAGTCCATGAGTAAGATTGTTCTGGAGGAATTGAAAGGGGAAGTCACTACTTCAGTACGACCGGTACAAGAGGATATACCATAAGTCACTGCACCGCGTGTCATAGAGGATACACAGGTGATACCTCATCGTAGTGGGAGGGTTGTGAGACAGCCTGATAGATTCATATTCTTGGGAGAATCTTCTGATGTGGTCCCTGGCGAACATGAACCTGATCCCTGGACATATGACGAGGCAATCCAAGATAAAGATGCAGTATCTTGGCAAAGTGCAATGAATGCTGAGATTGAATCTATGGATTCAAATCAGGTCTAGGAGCTAGTAGAACCACCCGATGGTGTAATAACCATTGGATGCAAGTGGATCTACAAAAGAAAGAGAGGAATAGATGGGAAGGTTGAGACCTTCAAAGCGAGGCTTATTGCGAAAGGGTATACTCAGAAAGAGGGAATCGATTATGAGGAGACCTTTTCGCCGGTAGCCATGCTTAAGTCTATCCGGATTCTCTTATGTATTGCTGCTCATATGGATTATGAGGTGTGACAGATGGATGTCAAGACAACTTTCCTTAATGGAAGTCTTGAGGAAAACATCTATATGAAGCAACCAGAGGGATTCATTGCAAAGGGCAAAGAGCATCTTGTGTGTAAGCTTAATCGGTCCATTTATAGATTGAAGCAAGCTTCGAGGTCTTGGAACATCCGCTTTGATGAGGTAATCCAGTCTTATGGATTTATTCAAAGTTCGGATGAGTCTTGTATATACAAGAGATGTGAAGGAAACATAGTGATATTTCTTGTACTATACGTAGATGACATTTTGTTAATTGGCAACAATGTCAAGGTGTTATTGAACGTAAGGGTATAGTTGTCCAAATAGTTTGATATGAAGGACATGGGAGAGGTGGGACACATCCTTGGTATCAAGGTTATAATGGATCGCAGGAAAAGGATGTTGTGCTTATCTCAAGCTTCATACATAGACACAATTATGGATTGTTTTAGCATGCAAAACTTCAAGAAAGGTTTTCTACCTTTCAGGCATAGAGTTCCTTTATGTAAGGAGATGTGTCCTAGAACATCTGAGGAGATAGAGGAGATGAAGGCGGTTCATTATGTTTCGGCAATAGGAAGCCTCATGTATGTGATGCTATGTACGAGACCAGATATCTGCTTTGCCGTGGGCATGGTTAGCAGATATCAGAGTAATCTAGGAGAGGGACATTGGACTGCGGTAAAACATATATTGAAGTACCTGAGAAGGACTAGGAATTATATGCTAGTTTACCAGGCAGACCAATTACTCCCTGTGGTTACACAGATTCTGACTTCCAATCAAACAGGGATAACAGTAAGTCTACCTCGGGTTTTGTGTTTACTTTGGGAGGTGGAGCCATTGTATGGAGGAGTGTCAAGCATAAATGCATGGTGGACTCCACCATGGAAGCTGAGTATGAGGCAACCTCTGAGGTGACCAAAGAAGCTGTGTGACTCAGGAACTTCTTGATGGACTTAGATGTGATTCTTGGTTTGCCCAGAATTATCACAATTTATTGTGATAATAGTGGTGCAGTTGCAAACTCGAAGGAACCACGTGCCTATAAGGCAAGTAAACACATAGAGTGCAAGTACCACTTGATACGAGAAATCGTAAAGAGAGGAGAAGTTGTTGTGGCCAAGATTGCATCGGAGGATAATCTGGCAGATCCTTTCACTAAGGCCCTTCCGACGAGATCTTTTGATAGACATGTAGAGGGAATGGGAATCAGATATATGACAGTTTAAGGATAGCATAGTCTTTTAGTATAAGTGGGAGATTGTTGGGATATATACTGAAAAGTCTATCTTTTGTATAAACATCTTTATTTTTGAAATAAGAATCACATGATCATTGTTTGCATATTTATGGTTATGCATATCGTCTAATACATTACATTGTAGATAACATGGTGTGTGGTGTCACATGAGAGATCATGTTATCAGTTCCTTGTAAAGTATAAGTAATGGCTCACAACCGAGATGGTTATGGACAAACCATTGGAATGGTTGTGGTGTGATTTGGTATTGGTTTGTCTTGACCATAGAATTACACTAGTACACTTTGTGTGTATTGAGCAGGACCGACATAGAGGTGATTCGATTTATTACTGACTACATAATCGAATCGGACCTCAAATATTATGTTGTACATGCTCTTAATCCCGATATAATAATGGGCACATATACTTAGTATTCATTTCGTTGATTTACCAATGGGCGAGATTTATAGAGTAAATCGATAGGCTCGGTAAGTTGGGAAATGATATTATTTATATGGTATATCGTTGATTATAGGAGGAAACTGTGTCCTATATATTAGGATGATGATGTCCCCTTAAGGAGCTCATATGGTTCATCATGTAAACCTTGCAGGTGGACTTGGTCCGGCATGATGATAAGGTTGAGTGGTACTACTCATGGAGATAGATGTTGATTAATTAATTGTCAGTAAATTAATTAATCGACAGACATTCGATATCTTAAACACGGGGAGATAAATGTACAAATAATATATGGAGCCCATATTAACTTATGGGGGTTGGTGAGGTAGATCAATGATAATCCTCTAGTGGAATGGATTATCATTAATGGATCGGACTTTATGTGGGCTTGATCCATTGGGTGGCCAAGATATAACTCCTCCTCATGGTCCCTATTGTAGCCTATTAAAACCTCATGAAGCCTAGATCCAATGGTTGAGATTAAATCCGTAGAATCGACGGTGGAGATTAAATCTCTAGATCCGACGGTTGAGATTAAATCTCTAGATCTGACGGTTGAGATTAAATCCCTAGAACCGACAGTGGTGATTAAAGGAGGCTTAGGCTTAACTCTATAAAAGGAGGCAAGGGGGTGGGCGACAAGGAAATATTGAAGAGGGGCTAGGGTTTTGGCGACAAGGGCAAAGAGGTTGGGCGGCCACAAATAAGGAAACTTCTTTCCTTCTTCTTCCTTAGGTGGTTGGTGCCTATTCTCCTCTTTTCTCTCCTTTGCCGGATTCCAAAGCTCTTCCTTGTCTTCTCCTTGGCCGGTAGAAACAAAGCATAGGGTCTCTTCCCTTGGAGTTTTGGCTGGTGTCCACCATCCTTCTTCTCCTCTTGGCTGGTGGCAAGCATCAAGGTTGGTGCTTGGTGGTTGGTTAAAGGAAGGAGAAGAGTTTTGTTTCTATACTTCCTCTTGTTCGGAGTGAGCAAGGAAGGAAGATTGGTGATCTAGGAGGCTTCGACTTTTGGAAGATCGTCGCCCACACGACGTCCAAAAGGAGGAAGGACATACAATAGAAGATCGAGAGGTATAACGCTTATTTATTTTCTTTTGTAATATGTCTATAATTGTTTTTCAATCATATACATATTGTATATTCTATTTTGTGGTTAAATTAACTTGGACCCTGAATACAAACACAAAAGTCGATGATCCGTACATCGTCTATTCCGCAGATATTCGTAGAATAGAGGTTGGTGGCTTGAACAACAAGTTTGTTCAAGTGACTATTCTAATCAAATAACATGATGATGAAATGGTAGCTTGGATGATCCCTCCTTGTCAAGGATAATTTTTTTTTATCCGGGGACGTAGAAGGGATCGCCATGAACAAGCGACTGAGTTGAAGTGGGAAGCAAAGTTTCCCCCCTTCACTACCTTTAACGAGGAGAAGTGTTTTTAGTGTTTTGCCCTCCGTACGCGGTCTAGGACCGTTAGGGCCTTGGACTAGTAGCCGAAGGCTGTGAACCAAGAAAAATCAAATGAGTACTATTTTCATTTCTGCTACATTTACTCTCACTCACATTATATATCGAACGAAGAAATTTTGTCTTGCGCTATTCACCCCCCCTCTAGCGCTCTAATCAATCCAACAATTGGTGTTAGAGCTGAGGGTGCTAAGATTTGGTGAAACTACCAATTTTTTTTACAGATTTATTTTCATTTTATTTCTATTTATTTCGATTTTTTTCAAGCTCTTTCGTTGGTTTAAGATTCTCTCCCGCACTACTAATCCAAGATGCGAGTCTTGGTACATTCCACTTGTTTTTGTCGTTGCTAGGTTTCTTCTTCGTTTTTCTTGCTCTTTTTGTATCAATGGCCCATCTCGAGGGTTTTAGCACCGTCCGACCTCCATTTTATAATGGAGATGACTTTCTTTATTGGAAGGGTCGGATGGAGTGCTTTCTTAAGACCCAAATCGAGATGTGGATCATAATCCAAATGGGATTGACACTTCCGACTAACGAAGTGGGCGAATCTTTGGATTATGACCAATGGAAATGCTACAAAAAGACAAGTTGAAGTCGATGCCAAGGTGACTCAAATCATCCAATGCGGCTTGTCCAAGGAAGAGCTTAATCGCATCGACCCCTTCATCAGAGCAAAGGACTTGTGGACCAAATTAGTGGAATTGCATGAAGGAACCGACGAAGCAAAGGTATGCAAATGGGACCTTCTTTTTAATAAATTATATAATTTAAAAATGCAAGAACATGAGACTGCGACTCTACTACATGCTCGGGTACAAGACAACATCAACAACTTGCACGCCATCGGACAAAAGGTCAAAAACCGTGACCTAATAAGGTATGTCTTGAATTCATTTCTGTTAGTGAAAGGCCTAGAGCCAATTATGTGATGATTATTGTATGGACTTTATTGTATCATATTCCTATTTATAAAGGTATGATTATTATATTTACTTGTATTGGTGCCAAATAACTAAGTATAATAACATCCTTGAGTAGAAGGTTCTTATCTATATCAATCGATTGGTTGAATCAATAATGAGATGATATAGAGAACACTACTCTTAATCATTCCTAGTCAAGTATTAACATTCAGGCACAATGTTATTGCATAGAGACTAGCATGAGGTCAACTCGATGACTTGATCTCACAAGTCATAGATATGAGATATTAAGTTGACATATGGGTATGCATTGGAGAATGTATACTGAATGACCAACCATGAGAAAGTATCATGGATCGTTATATGAGTGTCATATACTTTCTCATGTGAATATTAGTATGACTATTAGTCCATGAACCTGAAGTCACCATGGTTTCCTACATAAGGAGTTGCATACTTTGGCTTCGTCAAACGTCACCCGTAAATGGGTGGACTATAAAGGTGATTACTGGTTATGTAACAAATTATGCGGAGGGATGTGAGTGATGTAGATGAGATCTATCCCTCCTATATGACGGGAGTGACATCGTTATTCTTGATAGAGTTAGACCACGAAGTGCATGGCCATGCCCAAATGAGTCAATATGAGATATTGTGCTCATTTGATTAGAGTGAGTCTACTTAGAGTTCAAGATATAGATTGTACCGAGAATGACAAGGTCTATGCCTCAATTGGTCAATTTAGATGTCAAGGATAGAGGGGCATTGTCACATATTGTGAGAGTCACAATTAGTAGTCACAAAGGTGATGTTGGATCTCAACATTCTTATAACTTGGGTAGCAATGATGTGTTGCTAGATACCGCTCATTGCTTATGTTCCTAAATCGGTTTAGGAGCATTGCCAACATTACAAGAACCTATAGGGTCACACACAAAGGGCAATTAGATGGAGATTAGGTTCATATGATGAACCATGAGGATTAGGTTCATGGGATGAACCAAATTGGATTAAGAGTAATCCAAATTAGACTAATTGAGTTAGACTCAATTTGATTCAAGTGTTGAATGAGTCTAATTTAGATTTGATTCATTGAGTCAATTTAAAATAATGAATAGAGATTAATTAAATCAAATTGACTTAATCAAGTGTTGATCAACCATGGGAGATAAGAGGTCAAGTTTGACTTGACTTGAGAGGGAAGATGAATGGTCAATTTTAACTTGACCAATTGCCATGTCATGGTGACTTGGCATGGGGGCCGGCAAATGATAATGTTTCACATCATCATGGACTTATCATTGGGTTCCACCTCATGAGGGAGACCAAGAGCCATTGGCTATTGGAGTTACATGCATGCATGTAACCCCCCAAAGAAGTGGTCGGCCACTTAAGTGGTTTTTAGTGTGTGAAGTTATTTTGTGTGTAACTTCATCATCTTCTTCCTTGGTTCTTCCCTCAAGCTCTCTCCTTTCTTTTCCTTATCTTGCCATGGACTTCAAGGAGTGCTAGCAGACTCAAGATTGTCTTTTCTCCACCTATTGCTTGTGTTGATACCAATAGAGGAGTGTACACATGACACTCTCGAGTTTCGACAATCCGTTTGGACGAGCGGGATAAGCGAAGGACATCGCTTCAAGGGTAAACTCTTATCATGTAGATCTAGAGTAGATCTAAAGGTATTAAACACATACATGTAGTTTTTATTTACCTTAGCACGGATCCGTGGCTGACTTCCAGGGTTTCCGCAACACAAAAAGCGGTTTTTGCGGCTCGGATAGTCCAACAGTGGTATCAGAGCCACGTGCGAAGCATGTATGTGTTTTATTTTTGTAGTTTTTGTATTAGATATAAAAATTATAGATTTGTATGTTTCTGTAAATTTCCTATTTTTATAGATTTTTGTGTATTTTTCTCGAAGAGTCGAAGCAACAAGTGTTGGGACACTTGTAGGCTTCAACCACCGAGAAAAACTCTTCGAAACGGCGAGTTCTCGCTTTAGGTTTTTGGGATAGTGACTTAACTCGCTGTAAGATCATGATGGTCCACTCACAAAGTTCATTTTGTGAGTAGGGGCGCTGCCCCTAACCCCGAAAGGGGCTTTGTCCCGCGATCGCGCCCGAAAACCGCTTAGCGAGACCGTTACGGAGAGGTGACTCATAAAATTGGAAAAAAATAGAAAAAATTATAGAAATTTCTGTAAAATACATAATTTAGAATTATGTATAATTCTGTGATGGTCATGGCCTAAGAACCCTAATATGATTTGTTAAATGTGTTGTAATTCATAATATGACTTGCGCGGCGTTTTTGTGGTTGTGCATGTTGTATAGGGTATGCGACCTGCGCGTCGTGCCTTTCTTTTAAAATTCTAGATGTAAATAGTTTTAAACTCGAATGTAACTCGAGTTTCATGTTTGTAATGTACAAAATGAAGCTGTGGAAGGTCCACTAGTAGACGAAGTTACGAGGAGGGTGCCGACGATATATGCCGGTCAAAGGAGGCGCTTGGAGAAGCCGCTAACCCTAGGTTGACTGTCCGATCTTCTCATTGGCTTGAGAAGATCGTAGTAGGGCCATGACCACATCACAATTAATATATATATATATATATATATATATATATATATATATATATATATATATATATATATTTGTTTTGCTTGTATATATGTGATGCATGCTAGTAAATTTTGCTTGTATGTATATGATGCATGCTAGAATATTTTGCTTGTATGTATATGATGCTATATTGCTTGTATGTATGTGATGCATGTTAGTGTAGGGTAATAAAGGTCTCGATGCTTATATGATACACATTCATGATTAGATTAGATCTTAATCGAATCAACTCATAAAATGCCTACCAAGTTTTGATACCCATCACTACCTCGATCATTTGTTGTTGTTGAATCTGCCAAAGCAGAGCAACGTATATTATCTTGGTAGGGTGCAGAGGGACAATCTTGGGCCCGCCTATCATAGTTGGGTGAGAGTAAGCTCAATTAGATTGAGTAAAACTAGTTAACTCAATTGGATCGAGTAAAACTATAGGCATATTCCAACCGTTGGAAAGATAGGATAAGATCGCATTTACACTAAATCTTGGGTGATTTAGCCAAAGCTAACTCAAGGTCTTTTGTAAATGTGGATCTTGATCCTATAAACAAGAGTTGCATAGAGATGTAATCGGTAATGTGTTACCTACCGATCATACTAAGTCTTGGGCGATTTAGCCAAAGATAACTCAAGGCGTAGTATGATGTGGATCTTGTCCCGGAAAAATTATAGCTAGTTTGTATGAATCTAGTAATGTGGTTTGACCACATCTATAACTCGATTCTACAAAAGTCCTATAATTCAATGGGAACATCATTTGATTAAAGGCCTAATTAAATGATAAATGGAATGTGATATTAATTTTTCTGCATTATGTATGTTGTAGATTACCATGTCGACAAACATGAACACTCTCTCCCTGCGTTCTGTCCTTGAGAAGGACAAGCTCAATGGAGTTAATTTCCTAGACTGGTACAGGAACCTGAGAATCGTTCTCACCCAAGAAAGGAAATCTGATACATCCCGAGCACCCATTCGAGGCACCTCACGCCTTCGCCTCATGACCATGATGCTTACAAGAAGCATTAAGATGATGCATTAGATGTGTCATGTCTCATGCTCACGACCATGAACTCTGAGCTTCGGAAGCAACACGAGTTCATGAATGCTTTTGATATGGTTGAACATCTTTGTCAACTATATCAAGGACAAGCAAGACACGAGAGATATGAGATCTCTAAAGCATTGTTTCAGTCCAAGATGCAAGATGGGACTCCCGTAGGTCCATATGTACTCAAGATGATTGGGTACATAGAAAACCTACAGAGGTTGAGATTCCCACTTGGCCAAGAGCTGGCTACTGACTTGATCTTGCAATCTTTGCCACAAAGCTACAATCAATTTGTCATGAATTACAACATGAATGAAATTGATAAGCCACTGCCTGAGATGCTCAACATGTTGAGAACTGCTGAGCTCAACCTTAAGAAGGGAAAATCTGACTCCATTTTGATGGTGCAAAAGAAGAAAGGCAAGGGCAAACCTAAAGGTAAGGAAAAGTCCCAAGCCAAGGGCAAAGGCAAGGAATTGAAACCGAAAGGAGAGGTGGCCAAAGAAGGGACTTGCTTCCACTGCAAGGAAGTTGGACACTGGAAGCGTAACTACAAAGCATACCTGGAAGATCTTAAGAAGAAGAGAAGTGAGACTTCTACTTCAGATATAAATGTTATAGAAGTCAATCTATCTATTTCTTCATCATGGGTATTAGATACTGGATGTGCATCTCACATTTGTATCAATATGCAGGCGCTGAGAAATAGCAAGGCATTGACGAAGGGTGAGGTGGACCTACGAGTAGGCAATGGAGAAAGGGTTGCTGTTGTTACTGTAGAAACTTATGGTCTATCTCTGCCCTCTAGGCTTGTACTAGAACTAGATGAATGTTGTTATGTGCCTTCTTTGACTAAGAACATAATTTCAGTTTCTTGTTTGGACAAGAAAGGATTTTCATTTATAATAAAAAACAAATGTTGTTCAGTTTATTTAAATGATATGTTCTATTGTAGTGCACCTCTAATGAACGCACTCTATATTCTAGACTTAGAGAGCCCCATCTATAACATAAGTACCAAAAAATTCAAGTCAAATGAGTTGAACCAAACCTATCTCTGGCATTGTCACTTAGGTCACATAAATGAGAGTCACTTATCTCAGCTCCATAAGGATGGGTTGCTGGACTCATTTGATTTTGAATCATATGAGACATGCGAGTCTTGCCTTCTAGGCAAGATGACCAAGACTCCCTTTAGTGGACACAACGAAAGAGCAATAGACTTGTTAGGACTTATACATAGTGATGTATGTGTCTCTTTCAATGTTGCTGCTAGAGGTGGTTATAGGTACTTCATTACATTTACTGATGACTTCAGTAGATATGGTTATGTGTATCTGATGACACATAAATCAGAATCCTTTGAAAAGTTCAAAGAATTTAAGAATGAAGTACAAAACCAACTTGGCAAGAGTATTAAGATACTTCGATCAGATCGAGATGGTGAATACCTTAGCCATGAGTTTCGTGACTATCTAGCTGAGTGTGAGATTCTATCCCAACTCACTCCTCCTAGAACACCATAGTGGAATGGTGTATTCGAAAGGAGGAATCGTACCCTATTAGATATGGTACGATCTATGATGAGTCACATAGATCTTCCTATATCCTTTTGGGATATGCTCTAGATACAGCAACCTTCACACTTAACCGTGTACCATCTAAGGCTGTGATAAAGATACCATATACGATATGGACAGGGAGAAATTCCAAGATTTCTTTCATGAGGATTTGGGGTTGTGAGGCTTACGTTAGATGTCAAGTCTCAGACAAACTGGGACCCAAATCTGATAAGTGTTATTTTTTTGGATATCCCAAGGAGACGAAGGGATATTACTTCTACATTCCCAGTAAACACAAAGTGTTTGTGGCAAAAACTGGGGTATTTATAGAAAGGGATTTTGTTTCTAGAAAAACTAGTGGGAGTACGTTTGATCTTGAAGAAATTCAAGATAAGGACCATAGCACTGAGGCTTGATGGAGGATGAATAGGAACCACAAAGTGTTGTGGGTGATGATATTATTGCACAAAGAGTTGTAGAACAACAACTTGTTCAGGTATACCTACCTCTTCGCATGTCTGATAGGGTACGTCGTCAGCCTGAGATATACTCATTTCTCTTATCTGACCATGATGACGTTATGCTCATTGAGAATGAGCCTACCTCCTATCAGGAAGCTATGATGAGCCCAGATTCTGAGAAATGGATAGAGGCCATGAGATCCGAGATGGAATCCATGTACACCAACCAAGTATGGACTTTGGTTCATCCACCTGAAGGTGTCAAACTCATTGGGTGTAAGTGGGTCTTTAAGAGAAAGACTGACATGGATGGACTAACGCATACCTATAAGGGTCGATTGGTGGCTAAAGGTTTCAAGCAAATTCATGGTATTGACTATGATGAAACCTTTTCTCCAGTGGCGATGTTTAAGTCCATTCAAATCATGCTTGCTATTGCAGGGTACCACGATTATGAGATCTTGTAAATGGATGTTAAAACCACATTTATGAATGGAAACTTGCTCGAGGATGTGTACATGACACAGCCTGAGGGTTTTGTAGATCCACAGCATACTGGGAAAGTATGTAAGCTGCAAAGGTCCATTTATGGGCTAAAGCAAGCTTCTTAGAGCTAGAATCTTCGGTTCGATGATGCGATCAAATAGTTTAGTTTCATCAAGAATGAAGATGAACCCTGTGTTTACAAGAGGGTTAATGGAAACACACACTATAAAAAAACATAAAATTGGCGATGAACATTGGCAACGAAAATAGTTCATTGCAAATCTGCAACGAATTTTGTGATGAATTTTATGTTTCGTCGCAAATTTTTAACAAAATTTCCAACAAAAAAAAAATTGCTACAAAAATTTTAAATTTTCCAACATTTAATTTTTGTTGCAAAATTAGACGCAAATTGTCGACGAAAATATTTTTTCGTCGCCAATTTGCAACAAAAAAATATTTTCATTGCAAATATCTGCAATGAATTCAAAATTCGTTGCCGATTCTGCAACCAAAAAAAAATTCGTTGCAAAATCTGCAATGATTTTTTTGGTTGCAGAATTTTGCAATGAATTTTGAATTCATTGCAGAATTCTGCAACAAATTTGTTTTTTCGTTGCAAAATTCTGCAACGAATTATTTTTTGTTGCAGAATCTGCAACGAATTGTTTTTCGTTGCAGAATCTGCGACGAATTCAAAATTTGTTATAGATTCTGCAACGAATATAGGATTCGTCGCTAAATTGACGACGAATATAGGATTTGTCGCCAAATTAGCGATGAAAAAATATTCGTTGCTAAATTTCCCCTAATTATCCTGCCGCACCCAATCTCTCCATTTCCTCTGCGATCTCGCTCGTCCTCCTCCCACCGCCCCTGTCCGTACGTCTCCCTCCCTTCCGAATCTCCCTTTCGGCGCCGTCGCTGGAGTAGCGACGGCGCTGCCACCGCTGTCACTCGCGGCAGCTGCTGCCGCATATGTGCTCGCGATAAGTACTGCTGCCACAAGCTCGTGGCAGGTGCCGCTGCTACTGCGCGTACACGCGACAGGTGCTGTCGCGAGCTCGCACGGCAGTGCTGTCGCGAGCTCGCGGCAGACGATCCTGCCGCGAGCACGCGGTGGCATCGACCGCCACGAGCACACGGCGGCATCGACCGCCGTGAGCTCGCGCCAGCACCTGCCGCATGGCGGCAGCTAGGTGATGTCGTGCATACACGTGGCATGCAGGTGCTGCCGCGAGATTGTGCGCGGTTAGCAGGCGCCGCCGCGAGCTCGCGGCGGCGCTAGTAGCCGCGCATGCTCATGGTGGCACTCCCGCACACGCGTGGTCAAGGCGGCGGCGCCGCGCGTGCTTGCGGCAGCCGCGCGCGTACCCTAGTGTGGCGGCATTATACATAGTCGTTGTATGCCTGTCCATACGGGCACTGCGCACGTGCCCTCGCGGCCGCCACATGCGTGCCCGCGTGCATGTCCTCGCGCTCACGGTCGTCTCGTGTATGCCCTCGCTCACGTACTGTAGCTTAAGTCGCACTATACGTACATACTTGCTGCACATTGCGCGTGCTAATTAGCAGTTGTTGTGTGAATTCAATTGTTATTTAAATTAATTATATAAATATAAATATATATATATATATATAGTGTGTCATAATCTAAATATAATATTTTTTTTCATAGGTTGTCCTACTTTGAAGGTGCTCGTCAAGTGTTCATCTAGCCGTCAGGTCATCCGCACCTTGTTTCCATATGGACAGGTACGCGTGTTTGTAACATTAATTACAGTATTATTAATTATGTTATAATTTTTATTCTTAATGTTTAATTTTAAGTAATTTAATTACTGTTAATACATCATAATTGTTCGAAATGATATTATAATTTACAATTAAATATCACACAAAATCATATTTAGTATTAGAAAAATTTAATTAATGTTGATATAAATTTATGGTTAGATTGATATATATATGGATGAAGTTAATTTGGAAGAAATTAAAATTAATCGTTGATATAATTTCGAAAATAGGATCGATGGAAAGAGAACGAAGTTGCATGTATAAAAAGAATTTACCATAACGTCGTGGTTTAACCGATGAATTTATAATTGGGTTGGAACAATTTTTGAGATTTGCTAATAATAATGTTGAGTTTATGGATCGGAATAAATTAAGGTGTCCGTGCAAAAAATGTCATAATGATAAATTTTTCCAATGTGATAAAGTTCGAGAACATCTTTGTAGATTTGATTTTATGCCAAATTATTATAATTGGACTTGTCATGGTGAACTGTTTATATCCGATGAAGAGATTGGACGAAAGATACAAAGGACAGTTAGTGGAGAGCAAGTATATTATGATCAATTCAATCTGTACCAGAGGATGATAGTTGATGCAATTGGTCATAATTTTAATAGCGAACCAAACGCAGCAAGTTCTAGTTATCCTCAAGCATATGAACACATGTATAATAATTATTCAACACCGTTGGAGGAGGTAGAAATTACTGGTGGTAATGAAAATGTGTACAATGAGCCATATATAAAATTTCAAGAAGTATTGAGAGCTGCAGATGAACCCGTGTGGTCCGGTTGTGACAGTCACACACAATTATCTCTCATCGCAAGCTTGTTGAATGTTAAAGCTGAGCATAATGTGTCCGAAGAATATTTTAATGATTTTGTTCAAGTTATTGGAGAAGTATTGCCGCGTGATCACATAATGCCGAATGATTGTTACAGTATGAAAAAACTTGTGAAAGATTTGGGTCTTCCGGTGCAAAGAATTGATGTTTGCAGAAATGGTTGCATGCTATATTGGGGAGATAATGCAGATTTAGAGACTTGCCAATTCTGTAGTCAATGCAGGAACAAGAGTACCACGAGATCAAATCATAATAAGCGATTAAAATCATTCAGACAAATGTTCTATTTGCCTTTAACTCCTAGATTGCAAAGGCTTTATGCTTCGAAGGTGACTGCTAAACACATGACTTGGCATTCAAATCATGTAATAGAGAATGGGCTAATCTGTCATCCATCTGATGTAGAGGCGTGAAAAAATTTTGATCGAACATATCCTGAGTTTGCAAATGAGACCCGAAACATCAGGTTGGGGCTATGTGCTGATGGATTTGCTCTATTTGCCAAATCAGGAAGAACGTATTCTTGTTGGCCAATTAGCGTAACTCCATACAATCTTCCTCCTGGTATTTATATGAAAACACCTTATATGTTTTTAACATTGATTGTGCCTATCCCTCATAATCTGAAGAAGTTAATAGATGTTTACATGCAACCGTTGATTGCCGAGTTGATCCAACTATGGGACGTGGGTGTTTTCACATATGATGTCCATACTAATAAGCTGTTCACAATAAGAGCTGCACTTCTTTAGACCATAAATGATTTTCCTACTTATGGGATGTTATCGGGCTAGAGTACTGCAGGGATTTTAGGATGTCCAATATGTATGGAGAGATAAAGTCATTCAGATTGAAACACGGAAAGAAACCGAGTTATTTTGATTGTGATAGATATTTTTTACCGCCAAATCATAAATTCAAAAGAAATAAAGAAGAATTTACTAATAATAGAATTGAAAGAACACCTCCACCATTGAGATTCACCGGTCAAATTTTATGGCAAAGAGTGCTTAACTTTCCATCTGTTATTGAAGACCCAAATGTTACAACATATGACTATGGAATTACGCATAAATGGATAAAACAGAGTATCTTTTGGGATTTACTGTATTGGCAGAGTAATTTGATTTGTCACAATCTTGATTTAATGCATATTGAGAAGAATGTTCTTGAAAATCTGATAAATACGGTGATGGATATAACTGGAAAAACAAAAGACAATCTGAATGCAAGAAAAGATTTGCGTCTCATATGTAAACGAACCACCCTTGATGTTGATGCAAATAGTAGGGGACCAAAACCAAAAGAAGTTTATACATTGAATAAGGATCAGAAACAGATTGTTTGTGAATAGTTGAAATCATTGAGATTTCCTGATGGTTATGTCTCAAATCTTGGTAGATGTGTTGATTTGAAGGAATGAAAATTTATGGGTTTTAAAAGTCATGACTGTCATATATTTATGGAAAGATTAATTCCTATTGCTTTGAAAGAACTATTACCAAATTTTGTCTAGGGTGCAATTACGGAATTAAGCATTTTCTTTCATGATATTTGCTCGACAGTACTGAGTCATTCACACATAGAGATATTAGAGAGAGACATTCTGATTATTATGTGTAACTTAGAAAGGATATTTCCACTGGCATTTTGTTATATGTATAAATTTGTTTGATGTCCATATTAATGTTTGTTGTATAATTTTGTTAATATTGTTGTGTGATTGTTGTAAAATAGGAAAAAAAGAATATTTTAAAATATTTTTTTTTCATTTTTCTCCAGATTTGCAACGAAAATACAATTTTCGTTGCAAAATTATATGTATCAGTCGACTGATGTAAACAAGTAGCCGACTAATACTTGAGAAAATGTGCAATCCTGAATTATTTTGGGCATTAGTCAACTGGTAAACATTATCAGTCGACTGATGTACTGTAACAATTTATAGAACGCTTTGTAGCCGACTGACTAGTCGACTACTCATAGCGATCGGTGATGGATACGAAGTCGATCGCCATATCGTAGCACCACGTAACAATTCACGAGCGTCGTAGCCGTGATCGGTCCGATCGTCAGACGATCGATTGGATCGATGAATACATCAGTCAACTAATAGTGAAATTTTTTGCGACGAATATTTCTTTTCGTCGTCAAATTTGCAACAAAAAAAATTCATCGCCAAATTTAATTTTATTCATTAATTATGTTCATGAGATTTTGGTGACTAATATTTTTTTTGTTGCAAATTTTACGACGAAAAAAATATTTCGTCGCCAAATTTGCGACGAAAAAATATTCGTCACCAAATTTCATTATATTTGGTGGAGATGCATACGAGAGTTTTGCAACGAATAAATATTTCGTCGCAAATTCAGCAATGAAAAAATTTATTCGTCGCTAATTTGGCGTCGAAAGTATAATTCGTTGCCGAATTCGATGACGATAATAATTATTCGTCGTCGAATTCGGTGACGACAATAATTATTCGTCAACGAAAAGTATTATTGGTCGCAAAAATTTGCGACGAATCTTATTTTCATCGCCAAATTGGCGATGAAACATTTATTCGTCGCAAAATTTGGCGACGAATTTTGCAATGAAAAAATTTTTCGTTGCAATTTGGCAATGAATTTTATTTTTTCGTTGTAGAATTTAGCGGCGAATTATTTGCAACAAAAAAATTTTCATTGCAAATTTCGTTGCAAAATTTTTTTGCAATGAATTTTTTTGCAAATTTCGTTGCAAAATTTGTCTCCAAAAACCATTATTTTTGTAGTGACAGTTATCTTCCTTGTATTGTATGTGGATGACATACTACTCGTTGGGAATGACATCCCTTCGCTACAGTCTGTGAAGACTTGGCTTGGGACGTGCTTCTCAATGAAGGACCTAGGTGAAGCAGCATGTATTCTAGGCATCAAGATCTATAGAGATAGATCTAAGAGATTGCTTGGCCTAAGTCAGAGTACATACATTGACACGGTATTACTACGGTTTGCAATGCAGAATTCCAAGAAGAGACTTCTGTCGATGTCACATGGTGTGAGTCTTTCGAAGACTCAAAATCCCTCTTCTAGAGAGGAGAGAGACCGCATGGATAAGATCCCTTATGCATCTACTATAGGATCTATCATATACGCTTTGAGAGAGACCGCATGATTATAGATCATAGTCAGGGTTCGTGTTTTGCTTGAATGGCGAAGAGTTCTTCTTGATTCTGCGTATATCGATCGAGGCGAAAAGAGGCGATTTGAATCCGCAAGTTCATTACTAAGATTGGGGTGGTTCCTAGCATAGCAGATCCTATAGAGCTCTATTGTGACAACAATGGAGCGATTGCGCAGGCTAAGGAACCTCGCTCACACCAGCGGACCAAACACATACTATGGCGCTTCCATCTCATTCGATAGATTATAGATAGAGGAGATGTGAAGATTTACAGAGTACCCACAAAGGCTAACATTGCAGATCCTTTGACCAAGGCTTTGGCACAGAAAAAGCATGGTGGTCACACTAGGTCATTTAGATACTACGGAGATTGGCACTAGTGCTAGTGGGAGATTGTTAGAGAAAGCCCTAGAGTCAATCATGTGATGATTGTTGTATGGACTTTATTGTATCATATTCCTATTTATAAAGGTATGGTTATTATATTTACTTGTATTGGTGCTAAATAACTAAGTATAATAACGTCCTTGAGTAGAAGGTTCTTATTTATATCAATCGATTGGTTGAATCGATAATGAGATGATATAGAGAACACTACTCTTAATCATTCCTAATCAAGTATTAACATTCAGGGACAATGTTAATGCATAGAGACTAGCATGTAAGTCAACTCGATGACTTGATCTCACAAGTCATGGATATGAGATATTAAGTTGACACATGAGTATGCATTGAAGAATGTATACTGAATGACCCACCATGAGAAAGTATCATGGATCGTTATATGAGTGTCATATACTTTCTCATGTGACTATTAGTATGACTATTAGTCCTTGAACCTGAAGTCACCATGGTTCCCTACATAAGGAGTTGCATACTTTGGCTTCGTCAAATGTCACCCGTAAATGGGTGGACTAGAAAGGCGATTACTGGGTATGTAACAAATTATGCAGAGGGATGTGAGTGATGTAGATGAGATTTATCCCTCCTATATGACGGGAGTGACATCGTTATTCTTGATAAAGTTAGACCACGAAGTGCATGGCCATGCCCAAATGAGTCAATATGAGATATTGAGCTCATTTGATTAGAGTGAGTCTACTTGGAGTTCAAGATATAGATTGTACCGAGAATAACACAGTCTATGCCTCAATTGGTCAATCTAGATGTCAAGGATAGAGGTGTTAGTGATCGTTTGGAAGCTAGAGGGGGGGGGTGAATAGTGCTTTTCGGTTTCCACAAAAATGATTAGTGGAAGCAAGAACAAATAATATATGTAAAAACACAAAAACAATGCTAACAAGGCCTTTACGTGGTTCGGAGATAACGCTCCTACTCCACGGCGATCCTTAAGGTGGATCAACCCAAGCAATTCCACTAAGAAGCTTTCTCTTTACAAAGACCTCCTCTTCTTACAAAAGATGACAATGAAGATTTGAGAGGAGGAGGGAGATTAATACACTTAGAAAGCTTGGAAAACTTATGGGAGCTTAGAAGAATGATCAGAATATAAGCATTAGCCCCTTCTTGCTCCCCTTGAGCTCTTTATATAGGAAAGAGCCTCTTTTTCCCGTTGGAGGTCCATCAGTCGACTGATGACTTACATCAGTCGACTGCCGCCGATTCTAATGGCTTCGAGCAATTTGGATTCGTAGGATTTGCGGCGTAATCGCCACGGAAAACTATCGATCGGCAGCGATGGCGATTCGGCATCGCTAAATAGCCGTAGCGATCGACTACGGGCCATTCTATTTATGGCGATCGATTGCCAATAATGGCGATCATTGCTAGCTTATCTTTGCGATCGAGCTGTCGAAGTCGACTCTCGCCATCGATAACTCCCAGGATAACTCGATCGGCCCGATAACAGTCTTCCAACCTCTAATGCTGCATTTTAAGGGCCAGTTCGACCGACACCATGTTCCAGTCGACTGGCACACCCCAAGTATGACTAATTCATACTTGAAAACATAACCTAAGCCTAGACTTAACCTTCTAGCTTCTCCATCAGCCTTGCGCCTCCTGGATTTCTTTGAGTCCACGACTCCATCCATGCGCTTGCCTTCAAAAAGATTCCTTGGTTTCGCCATGCTTTGGTTTTCTTCTTTGCCAAATCGCTTGGATTTTACGCCGCCAAGACTACATGCTTGGACTTATGCCGCCAAGACTTTCCTTTGGTCTTTCTTTTCCAAGGACTGCTTGGACTTTACGCAGCCAAGACTACATGCTTGGACTTACGCTGCCAAGACCAAGACCTTTCCTTTGACTTCTCTTTGCCAAGATCACACTTGGACTTGTCTTTTACCAAGTCTTCATACTTGGATTTTCCTGTCACTTAAACATGTTTACAATTAGATCACAAAACATTGCCTAACTTAGATGATTATCCAAACATCAAAATATATAAATGCTTGGGGCATTGTTGCACCAACAATCTCCCCCTTTTTGATGTTTGGCAATCATTTAAGTTAGGTCTTTAACACATACATATAAACATATTTCAATATGAATTCTAACTTAAATATCCCTTCTCCCCCTTTGACATACAACAAAAAGAGAAAAGTTAATCCAATAAGTGCAGGAAAAATTGACATATCTTTGAACAAAGGTATAAAATTGATATGAAGCTCCC
This sequence comes from Wurfbainia villosa, assembly GCA_025175895.1. NCBI lineage: Eukaryota > Viridiplantae > Streptophyta > Magnoliopsida > Zingiberales > Zingiberaceae > Wurfbainia > Wurfbainia villosa. The sequence goes on along the minus strand of CM046005.1, from coordinate 18,142,578 downwards.
CCTAAATCCAAGACATGTTTCATGATGGGGAAATAAACTGTGAAGCAAGGCATAAGCAATAGAATAAGCAAATATGTCATATCCTTGCACCAACAATTATAGAAATTAGGGATGTAGCTCCCCCTAAACCAGTGCACTAAGAAAATCCGCCTTTCCATACAAGTTATCATGTATATACTGTGGAAATCATATTGTAGGGAATTCTTGTATGCCAAATGGCATATGCGCAACGGAAAATAGGATCCCTTCCAAGTGATCCATGCGAAAGCAAACTCGTATAAAATAAATTTCTCTAAACCAAACCTATCTTATAGGAGAGGATTACCTTTGTTGCGTGCCCTTGTTAATCCCGCTTTTCCTTTCGGTTTGTTGGATCTTTAGCACGTTCAAGTGTCCGTGCCTCTATACGTATCCACACGAGCAAGCTCTTGTCTCACAAGAGAAACTAGAAGAGCTCTCCTTTACTTCTTGCTAGAGAAGTCCCTAAAGGAGAGGAATCTAGGGAAGAAGAGAAAGGAGGAAGAAGACTACTCTTCTTGCTAGTCTACACTCACAAAGCCACACAACCAAAGCTTCCACCAAGCTTCTCAAGCTCTCTCTCACAACCACACCACAATCACAATCCAAATGATGCTTTGGCCGGCCACTCCATGGGGCCTTTTATAGAGTTGGCAAAACCCTTTCACCTCCTACAATTTAATGCAATCCATTGCATTGAGACCCCTTTTGTTTTGGCCGGCCACTTAAGGAGACAAAAACCATTTTGTCCCCTTCCACCTTATCTAGCTTAGGTGGATGCTTAGGTGGCATGCTTATGTGGCATGTTTATGTGGCATGCATATGTGGCATGCATATGTGGCATTCATGCATGTTGAATTAATCTTATTAATTCAATTAAGCTTATGTTATCATATTGAATTAATCTTATTAATTCAATTAAGCTTATGTTATCATATTGAATTAATCTTATTAAATCAATAAGGTAACATATTGAATTAATCTCATTAAATCAATTAGCTAAAATTCTCATTAAGCTTAAAGTCCAAAAACCATTTTGTACTTAAGCTTATTCCCAAATTATTCTAGTCAAACTAGAATACTCTAATTCCTCTAATTATCATGCTCTTTGTGTGTGACCCTATAGGCTCTCATAACGTTGGCAGTGGACCTAAACTCTTTTAGATACACAAGCAATGAGCGGCATCTAGCAATACATCATTGCTACCCAAGTTACGAGATAAGTCAAGATCCGACTAACCTTTCCGTGACTACTATAATATATGACCGTGTCCTTCTATCCTTGATATCAGTTGATCAATGAGGCATAGACCGTGTCATCCTCGATCAATCTATGTGTTTCTTGATCCACTGAGTAAACTAACTCAAAAAATGAGCTCAATATCTCATATTGACTCATTCGAGCATGTATGCGTTTTAGTAGTTCTACTCAATCAAAAGGGCCCACCGATATCACTCCGTCATATGGAAGGATAGATCCCATCTACATCACTCACATCCCTCGCATAATTTATTTATATACCCGATGTCGCCTTTATGGTCCACCATCGGGTGGCGTTTGTGATACCAAAGTACATAACTCCTTATGTAGGGAAGTAGTGACTTGGTCTGAGGACTATTCATACCAATAGTCACATGAGAAAGTTTATGACACTCATATAGCGATCCATGAAACTTTCTCATGGCGGAATTGGATTCGGTATATATTCTCTAATATATACCCATGTGTCAACTTGATATCATATATCCATGACTTGTGAGATCAAGTCATCAATTGACCTACATGCTAGTCTTTATGTATTAATATTGCCCTTGCATATTAATACTTGACTAAGAACATTTAGAAAGTGTTCTCTCTGACCTCTCATAATCAATTACGCGATTGATGTCTTTGTAGATAAGAACCTACTTTTCTAGGGCATTATTATATTTAATTTAGGTAGCACAAGCAAGATGTAAATATAATAGCAATCCTTGGCCTTTATAGAATATGATACAAAATGTTCCCTATTCAACCATCACATGATTGGTTCTAGGGCTTTAACTAACAATCTCCCACTAGCACTAGTACCAATCACTATGATATCTAATACCTAGTGACCTAGTGTGACCATCATGCTTCCTCCGTGCCAAAGCCTTGGTCAATGGATCTGCGATGTTAGCTTCTCGGCTTACTCATATCCTCACATCTCCTCTATCGATGATCTCTCGAATGAGATGGAAGCGCCGCATATGTGTTTGGTCGATGTGATCGAGGTTCCTTAGCTCTGCACATAGCCCCATTGTTGTCACAATAGAGGTCTATTGGATCTCGCAATGCTAGGAACTACCCCAAGTTCAGCGATGAACTTGCGAGCCAAACACCTCCTTTGCATCGATCGCAATATACTCGGCTTGTAGAATCGGAATCGTCTGCTTTGAACTCTTCCTCACGGCTCCACCATTCAGCAAAACACGACTCTGATCTATAGTCATCCTTGTCTGTTTGGAAGCTTGCATCACTGTAACCCTTTACAGTTAGCTCCTCATTGCCTCCAAATATCAGGAAATATTCTTTCGTTCTTCGTAAGTACTTAAGAATATTTTTGACTTCTATCCAGTGACTTTCACCTGGATCTGACTGGTATCTACTCATCATGCTCAAAGCATACGAGGCGTCGGAGACGAGTACAAAGCATGGCGTACATGATAGACCCTATAGCGATGCATAAGGGATCTTATCCATGAGATCTCTCTCCTCCTTAGAAGAGGGACATTGAGTCTTAGAAAGACTCACACCATGTGATAAAGGCAGAAACCCTTTCTTAGAATTTTGCATAGCAAAACGATCTAGCACTTTATCAATGTATGTACTCTGACTTAGGCCAAGTAATCTTCTAGATCTATCTCTATAGATCTTGATGCCTAGAATATAGGCAGCTTCACCTAAGTCCTTCATCGAGAAATAATTCCCTAACCACATCTTCACAGACTGGAGTGAGGGAATATCATTTCCGATGAGAAGTATGTCATCTACATACAAGACAAGAAATACAACTGTGCTCCCACTATTTCTCTTGTAGACACAAGGCTCATCTTCATTTTTGATGAAACCAAACTCTTTGATTGCATCATCGAATCGAAGATTCCAGCTTCGAGAGGCTTGCTTTAGTCCATAAATGGACCTTTGCAGTTTGCATACCTTTCCAGGATGCTTTGGATCTTCAAAACCCTCAGGTTGTGTCATGTACACATCCTCGAGTAGCTTTCCATTCAGAAAAGCGGTTTTGACATCCATCTGCCAGATCTCATAATCATGGTAGGCTGCAATAGCAAGTATGATCCGAATGGATTTAAGCATCACAACTGGTGAAAAGGTTTCTTCATAGTCAATACCATGAATTTGTTTGAATCCTTTAGCCACCAATCTACCTTTATAGGTATGCTTATTACCATCCATGTCAGTCTTTACTTTAAAGACCCACTTACACCCAATGGGTTTTACCCCTTCAGGTGGATCAACCAAAGTCCATACTTGGTTAGTGTACATGGATTCCATTTCGGATCTCATGGCCTCTAGCCATTTCTCGGAATCTGGGCTCATCATAGCTTCTTGATAGGATGTAGGCTCATCAAGATCGACAAGCAATACTTCACCGTTGTCAGTTAAGAGAAAAGAATATCTCTCGGGTTGACGACGGATCCTATTAGATCTACGAAGAGGTTGGTCTACTTGAACAGGTGTTTGCTCCACAACTCTTTGGGCAACAAATTCCTCATCCACAACACTTTGTGGTGCCTGTTCATTTTCCATCGAAGCCTTAGTGTTATCATCATCTTGAACTTCTTCAAGATGAATTTTACTCCCACTAGTATTTCTAGAAATAAATTCTCTTTCTAGAAAGACAAAGATTTTCGCAACAAACACCTTGCCAAGTGTGGGATTGTAAAAGTAATATCCCTTAGTTTCCTTGGGATATCCTACAAAATAACACTTATCTGATTTGGGTCCTAGTTTATCTGAGACTTGACGTCTAACGTAAGCTTCACAACCCCAAATCTTTATAAAAGACATTTTGGGACTCTTCCCGGTCCATATCGTATATGGTGTCTTTTCTACGGCTTTTGATGGAACGCGATTAAGTGTGAAAGCGGCTGTCTCTAGAGCTAAACCCCAAAAGGAAGTAGGTAGATCAGTCTGGCTCATCATTGATCGTACCATATCTAATAGAGTACGATTTCTCCTCTCAGATACACCATTCCATTGTGGTGTTCCAGGTGGAGTGAGTTGGGATATTATCCCACACTCAGCCAGGTGATCTCGAAACTCTTGACTAAGGTATTCACCACCTCGATCTGATCGAAGTAGCTTAATACGCTTACCAAGTTGGTTTTGTACTTCATTCTTGAATTCTTTGAACTTTTCAAAGGATTCTGACTTATGTCTCATCAAATATAAGTAGCCAAATCTACTCATATCATCAGTGAAAGTAATAAAGTACTTATAGCCTCCTCTGGCTTCGACATTGAAAGGGCCACATACATCAGTATGTATGAGTCCTAACAAATCCGTCGCTCTCTCGCCATGTCCACTAAATGGAGTTTTAGTCATCTTTCCTAAAAGACAAGACTCGCATACCTCATATGATTCAAAATCAAATGAGTCCAATAATCCATCTTTATGGAGTTGGGATATGCGTTTTTCATTTATGTGACCTAGGCGACAGTGCCAGAGATATGTCTGGTTCAAATCATTCGATTTGAACCGTTTGGTATTTACGTTATAAATTGGGTTATCTAAATCTAGAACATAGAGACCATTCATAAGTGGTGCATTACAATAGAACATTTCATTTAAATAAATGGAACAACATTTGTCCTTTATTATAAAAGAAAAGTTTTTCTTGTCTAAACAAGATACAGAAATTATGTTCTTTGTTAATGCGGATACATAGAAGCACTCCTCTAGTTCTAAGATAAGCCCAGTGGGCAAAGACAAAGAATATGTTCCTACAGCTACAGCAGCAACTTTTGCGCCATTGCCTACTCGTAGGTCCACTTCACCCTTTGCCATTATTCTACTATTTCTCAGTCCCTGCACATTAGTACAAATGTGAGATGCACATCAGGTATCTAATACCCATGTAGAAGAAATAGATAGATTAACTTCTATAACGTGTATACCTGAGGCAGAAGTCCCACTTCTCTTGTTCTTTACTTCCTCAAGGTAGACTTTGAAGTTCCGCTTCCAGTGTCCACCTTCACCGCGTACTTTACCTTTACCCTTTGAAGTGGATGAATTGGCCTTGCCTTTGGCTTGGGTCTTACCCTTGCCTTTGCGCTTACCTTTGTCCTTCTTGACCATTAGTACATTACTAACTTTCTTCTTGAGATTTGGTTCAGCAGTTCTTAACATGCTGAGAATCTCAGGCAAAGGTTTATCAATTTCATTCATGTTATAATTCATGACGAATTGATTGTATGCTTCCAGCACGATTGCGAGATAACATCGTTGCCAATTCTTGGCTCAGTGGAAAACCTAGTCTTTCAAGGTTCTCAACGTACCCAATCATTTTGAGTACGTGAGTTCCTACAGGTGTTCCTTCTTGCATCTTGCATGCAAAAAGAGCCTTAGACACTTCAAAACGCTCGTGCCTAGCTTGTCCTTGATATAGTTGTTTCAAGTGCTCAACCATATCATAGGCATCCATGTTCTCATGTTGCTTCTGAAGCTCAGAGTTCATGGTGGCAAGCATAAGACATGACACATCTAATGCGTCATCTTGATGCTTCTTATAAGCATCCTTTTCAGCACGAGTGGCCGTAGGGGCGGGTATTTCAGGGGTAGCCTGCTCTAGGACATATAGTTTGAGTTCTTTCTTGAGGATAATCCTCAAGTTCCTATACCAGTCAAGAAAGTTTGCTCCATTGAGCTTGTCCTTCTCAAGGACAGATCGCAAGTTGAGGGGGTGTGCCGTGTTAGATGACATGGTGATCTACAACATTAAAATGCAAAGTTAAGTATCATACCTAAATCATTTAATTAGGCCTTTAATTAAATGAGGCTCCCACTAAATTCTCATAGCTACTATTTAGCTATAAATTTATATGGGATAAAGATCCACATCATAATTCGTCTTGAGTTAGCTTTGGCTAATCGCCCAAGACGTAGTATAATTAGGTAGGCAATCTTTTGCCAATTACATCTGATGTAACTCTTTAATAGCTTTGGTTAAGTTTTAGATTAGTTTAGTATTTATTCCTAAACCAGCTTCCAGGCTGTGGCGAGGCACAGGGGCCTTCTTGGATATCGGAGCAACGACCACTTCTAAGACAAAGCTGATGTTCGGAAATCACACAAAACTAATGTTAACACTTATGTTCAAAGCTAATATATGCCTCTACTTTCTTAACCAATTAAGAAAACACTTAATTAAGTCTTAACCAAGACTGATAGCGGGACATCACGATTGTCCACTCGCACCCCTCCAAGATAAAATGCATTGCTTTGCTTTGGCAAACCCAATAACAAATGATCGAGGAAGTAGTGAGTACCAACTTTGGTAGGCATATCGTTTAGACTTATTAAGAAATAAACATGTATCATATACAAGCTAAACTAACATGCATCACATACATATTAAACTAAGCGTGTCATGGTTATGGCCCTTATTCTACAATCTTCTCAAGCCAATGAAAAGATTGATTGGTCTACCTAGGGATAGCATCTTCTCCTAAGTGCTTCCTTTTGGTTGTCTTGTGTGTTGACCTCCTCCTTGTAACCTCATCCTCCAATGGACCCTCCATCCTTGTTTTGTACATTACAAAAGGAGAAATACTCGAGTTTCATTCGAGTCTAAAACTAATTTTACAACAAGAATATTAGGAGAAAGGCACGACACGCAGGTCGTATTAAGAATTATAACACACAATCACAAACTTTTTGGGACTAGGCCATAACCATGCACCATGTCATTTTAACTTTTAAAAGACATTGGATATTTTATTATGTTTGACAATTGCTAATGCAATTATTAACTCATAATAAAATTTATCCTCCTTCTATATCATATATAAATTAGAGAAAACCTATTTTTTATACGATCTTTCGCAAGTGGCTCTGATACCACTGTAGGGAATTCTTGTATGCCAAATGGCATATGCGCAACGGAAAATAGGATCCCTTCCAAGTGATCCATGCGAAAGCAAACTCGTATAAAATAAATTTCTCTAAACCAAACCTATCTTATAGGAGAGGATTACCTTTGTTGCGTGCCCTTGTTAATCCCGCTTTTCCTTTCGGTTTGTTGGATCTTTAGCACGTTCAAGTGTCCGTGCCTCTATACGTATCCACACGAGCAAGCTCTTGTCTCACAAGAGAAACTAGAAGAGCTCTCCTTTACTTCTTGCTAGAGAAGTCCCTAAAGGAGAGGAATCTAGGGAAGAAGAGAAAGGAGGAAGAAGACTACTCTTCTTGCTAGCCTACACTCACAAAGCCACACAACCAAAGCTTCCACCAAGCTTCTCAAGCTCTCTCTCACAACCACACCACAATCACAATCCAAATGATGCTTTGGCCGGCCACTCCATGGGGCCTTTTATAGAGTTGGCAAAACCCTTTCACCTCCTACAATTTAATGCAATCCATTGCATTGAGACCCCTTTTGTTTTGGTTGCCACTTAAGGAGACAAAAACCATTTTGTCCCCTTCCACCTTATCTAGCTTAGGTGGATGCTTAGGTGGCATGCTTATGTGGCATGCTTATGTGGCATTCATGCATGTTGAATTAATCTTATTAATTCAATTAAGCTTATGTTATCATATTGAATTAATCTTATTAATTCAATTAAGCTTATGTTATCATATTGAATTAATCTTATTAAATCAATAAGGTAACATATTGAATTAATCTCATTAAATCAATTAGCTAAAATTCTCATTAAGCTTAAAGTCCAAAACCATTTTGTACTTAAGCTTATTCCCAAATTATTCTAGTCAAACTAGAATACTCTAATTCCTCTAATTATCATGCTCTTTGTGTGTGACCCTATAGGCTCTCATAACGTTGGCAGTGGACCTAAACTCTTTTAGATACACAAGCAATGAGCGGCATCTAGCAATACATCATTGCTACCCAAGTTACGAGATAAGTCAAGATCCGACTAACCTTTCCGTGACTACTATAATATATGACCGTGTCCTTCTATCCTTGATATCAGATTGATCAATGAGGCATAGACCGTGTCATCCTCGATCAATCTATGTGTTTCTTGATCCCTGAGTAAACTAACTCAAAAAAATGAGCTCAATATCTCATATTGACTCATTCGAGCATGGTCATGCGTTTTAGTAGTTCTACTCAATCAAGGGGCCCACCGATATCACTCCCGTCATATGGAAGGGATAGATCCCATCTACATCACTCACATCCCTCCGCATAATTTGTTACATACCCAGTAATCGCCTTTATGGTCCACCCTGTTACGGGTGACGTTTGACGATACCAAAGTACATAACTCCTTATGTAGGGAACCGTAGTGACTTGGTCGAGGACTATTCATACCAATAGTCACATGAGAAAGTTTATGACACTCATATAACGATCCATGAAACTTTCTCATGGCGGGTCAGTTCAGTATATATTCTCCAATATATACCCATGTGTCAACTTGATATCATATATCCATGACTTGTGAGATCAAGTCATCAATTGACCTACATGCTAGTCTTTATGTATTAATATTGCCCTTGCATATTAATACTCGACTAGGAACATTTAGGAAAGTGTTCTCTACAGCCTCTCATAATCAATTCTGCCAATTGATGTGCTGTAGATAAGAACCTACTTTTCTAGGGCATTATTATATTTAAATTAGCTGGCACAAGCAAGATGTAAATATAATAACCAATCCTTTGCCTTTATAGAATATGATACAAAATGTTCCCTATTCAACCATCACATGATTGGTTCTAGGGCTTTAACTAACAATCTCCCACTAGCACTAGTACCAATCACTATGATATCTAATACCTAGTGACCTAGTGTGACCATCATGCTTCCTCTGTGCCAAAGCCTTGGTCAATGGATCTGCGATGTTAGCTTCTGAACTCGTGTGCCAAAGCCTAGTGTGACCATCATGCTTCCTCTGTGCCAAAGCCTAGTGTGACCATATCAAAAGCATCATCTCGTCCACGCAGTCCAAGTCCCCTCCCATAGGTGTCAGGCTGCCCTCGGCCAGGACAAGAGCAGCTGTCTAGGGGGTTCCTTCAAGAAATCCAGGACGCCATCGGTGAATCGGCGAAGGGGAAATCCATCCCTGCTCTAAGAGACGAGATGAACACCTATTTGGCCAAAGTAAGTGTTTTTCTAACTTTGCTGTTTCATTTTTGCCGCCAAGTCTTGTTATCTCGGCTAACCTAATTGCTCTTGCTCTTCTCTGTAGTTCTGGGGCTACCACCTAGAGCTGATGGCCCACCTGCCTCCCTTGACCGCTACTTTCCAACAAATGCGGGCTCAGGTGGAATGCCTCACGACTCGGCTCCGGGACAAGGAGGCAGAGCTCAGCTTGGCCCAATCCGAGATGGCCATCTTCCGAGCCAAAGCGCTCTGCAATGAGGATGATCTCAGGATCAGAGCGTTGGAACTAGAGCACCAGGCGACCGAGATAGAGGGGTTGCGGGCCAAGGCTGCAGAAGCTGATGAGCTCAAAGCCCGAGCTGAAGAAAGGCTGGCCAAGCTCTGCAGCGGTGAGCGGTCAGTGCGAGTTTAAGGCCAGCAGGGGAGCTAGCGGGGATCTAGCCTCATACTAGGATTCCTTCATCTGCTTTGGACTCAAAATTACTTAGGTTGTCTTTGGTATTTAAGATATAAACTTTGCATCCAAAGACCTTAAAATAATGAATTGTTGGAATTGTACCATTCCACAATTCAAAAGGAGTTTTTCCTAAAAACCTATGAACCAATACCCTATTTTTGATATAGCAAGCGGTATTAACCGCTTCCGCCCACAAGTAGCTAGGTAAGGAATATGCATTAAGCATTGTCCTAGCCGCTTCTTGTAGGGCACGATTTTTTCTTTCCACAACCCCATTTTGTTGAGGTGTTCTAGGACAAGAAAATTCATACTTGTACCCTTGTTCTAAGCAAAAATTTGAAAAATTAGAATTCTCAAATTCTCCACCATGATCACTACGGATCCGGTTGATTTTGAGTTTTCTTTCATTTTCTACTCTTTTGCTAAATCCTATGATTATTCCTAAGGTTTCATCTTTATTTTTCAAGAAAAACACCCAAGTAAATCTAGAAAAATCATCTACTATTACCAAGCAATATTTACTACCAATTATAGATGGAGTACTATGGCAATCAAATAAATCCATATGTAGTAATTCTAATGGTAAAGCGGTACTAAGTAAATTTTTACCTTTGTGTGATATTTTTGATTGTTTCCCTTCTTGGCAAGCATCACACATCTTGTCTTTGAGAAATTTGACTCTAGGCAATCCTTTGACTAGCTTCAATTTTGCTATTTTGGCTATATTCTTCATGTTTATGTGTCCTAGCCTCCTATGCCAAAGCCAACTTTCTTCCTCTTTTGCAATAAGATACTTAGTGGAAGGATTAGTAGCATAGGATAAATCAACATAATATATATTTGATTTCCTAAAGCCTACTAACATGCAATCATTTATAGTTTTGTGTCTTATAAATCTTTTTGAAGAATCAAATTTAACATCAAAATTTGCATCACATAATTGGCTTACACTAAGTAAATTAAATTTCATATTTTTAACTAATAGAACTTTATGAATGGCAAGATTGGGAGATACCTCAATGGTGCCCTTTCCTAGAATTTTAAGTTTACTGCTATTACCAAATGACACCTTTCCTTTGCTAGTATGGTTGATAGTGGAGAATTTTCTCTCATCCCCGGTCATATGCTTTGAGCATCCACTATCAACTATCCACAAGCTTGGTTCTTCTACCTATATCACATAAAAGACACAATCCTTAGGTACCCAAATCTTAGGACCACTAGCATCAATTATGAATTTCTTTGGTACCCATGCCTTTCTCCCCTTGCTTTTAATCATTGATTTTCTACTAACTAAGGATGCAAATGCTACCTCTTTCTCCTTAGGTCTATATCCTAATCCGGCCTTATTGTAAATTGCCCTTTGATCCTTAATAATCATATCTAGATATTTAGAACCATTAGTGAACTTTTCTAGGCATGCTCTTAGTTTACCTATTTCTTTTCTTAACTCATCATTTTCATCCCTAAGAGTACAAATCATCATGGTCACTAGATGGTTTATCACATGATGCATCTACATTCTTAAATGATTTGATCTCTAATTTTAGATCCTTAATCCTAGTTTTTGATCTATTTAGAGCATTTTGTAAGCATGAAAAAGTCTTATAAAGTAAATCTACTTTGGGTGAGTTGTTTACCTCATCATCATCATTTGATGATGATTCATCGCTTGAAGAGGAAGAAGACTCCTCACTTGAGCTTCCGGTTTCTTCCAATGCCATGAGGGCTAAGTTCCGGGTTGTATGACAAACTTCTTCATCGTCGGAAGACTCCTCCATACTTAGAGTGTCCCATGTTTGTGCCACCATTGCTTCTTTCTTCTTCTTTTCCTTCTTTTCCTTCTTCTCCTTATGCTTCTTTTCTTTCTCCTCTTTTTTCTTTAGTTCCGGGCAATTTGGCTTGATGTGCCCTTTCTTATTGCAACCATAGCAAGTTACATTAGATGAAGAATTTGGATTATTTGAAAATTTACCTCTTGAGGATTGGAACATCCTCTTCACATCCTTCTTGGTGAGTCTCCTTGATTTCCCACCAAACTTCTTGACGTAATGTGCCACCTCGCTTGCCGATAACTCATCTTCACTACTTGATGAGTCTTCCTCGGATTCGGATGAGGAGGACACTTCCTTCTTCTCCTTCTTCTTCTTCTCCTTCTTTCCTACAAAAAGAGCTATACCCTTCTCTTTGGATGAAGTGTTAGCTTGTTCATGTAATTGAAATTCACAAAAAAGTTCATCTAACTTGACTAATGAGAGATCCCTAGAAACCTTATAAGCATCTACCATTGAGGCCCATAAGGTGGTCCTAGGGAAGGCTTGTAATACATACCTTACAAGGTCACGGTTGTCGACCTTTTCACCTATAACGTGTAGTCCGTTGACTACTTCCTTGAAACCCCCGTGCATTTGGCTCACGGTCTCGTTTGTCTTCATAGTGAAGCTTTGGAGTTGGCCAATCAAAAGATCCCTCTTGGCCCTTCTTGTCTCTTTGGATCCTTCGTTGAGTTCGATGAGCTTCTCCCAAAGCTCTTTTGCGGAGTTGAAAGGCCCGACCTTAGAAAGTTGCTCCTTGGATAGACCACATTGAAGTGTGGTCGTTGCTTTTGCATTGGCTTGTGCTTTCTTGGCCATCTCTCTTGTCCAATCTTTTGTCGGTAGTGGTGCTCCGAATTCGTCGACCGGCTTTTCGAATCCATCTACAATACTAAACCAATTTTCTATGTCATTCATGAGATAGTATTCCATCCTACCTTTCCAATAGCCGAAGTCATTGCCGTTGAAAAACGGAGGCCTTGCCGTGCTATATCCCTCTTGAAATGCCATGCTCCGGTTGATGGTTAGATCTTCCGATGCGATCCGGGCTCTGATACAACTTGTTAGTGATCGTTTGGAAGCTAGAGGGGGGGTGAATAGCGCTTTTCGATTTCTACAAAAATGATTAGCGGAAGCAAGAACAAATAATATATGTAAAAACACAAAAACAATGCTAACAAGGCCTTTACGTGGTTCGGAGATAACGCTCCTACTCCACGGCGATCCTTAAGGTGGATCAACCCAAGCAATTCCACTAAGAAGTTGTCTCTTTACAAAGACCTCCTCTTCTTACAAAAGATGACAATGAAGATTTGAGAGGAGGAGGGAGATTAATACACTTAGAAAGCTTGGAAAACTTGTGGGAGCTTAGAAGAATGATCAGAATATAAGCATTAGCCCCTTCTTGCTCCCCTTGAGCTCTTTATATAGGAAAGAGCCTCTTTTTCCCGTTGGAGGTCCATCAGTTGACTGATGACTTACATCAGTCGACTGCCGCCGATTCTAACGGCTTCTGAACAGCCGGATTCACGGTATTTGCAGGCGTCATCGCCAACGGGAAAACTATCACCGATCGCCAACAGTGGGCGCTCGATTGATATCGCCAGCCGATCGATAAATGACTATGGGCTATTCTGCTTGTGGCCGATCGCCACTAGATGGCCGCAGCCGAACCGAGTCGACCATCGCCTCGACCGATAACTCCCGCTTGATCGATAACAGTCTTCCAACCTCTAATACTGCATTTTAAGGGCCAGTTCGACCGACACCATGTTCCAGTCGACTGGCACACCCCAAGTATGACTAATTCATACTTGAAAACATAACCTAAGCCTAGACTTAACCTTCTAGCTTCTCCATCAGCCTTGCGCCTCCAGGATTTCTTTGAGTCCACGACTCCATCCATGCGCTTGCCTTCAAAAGCTTCCTTCGGTTTCGTCATGCTTTGGTTTTCTTCTTTACCAAAGTACGCTTGGACTTTACGCCGCCAAGACTACATGCTTGGACTTATGCCGCCAAGACTTTCCTTTGGTCTTTCTTTTCCAAGGACTGCTTGGACTTTACGCAGCCAAGACTACATGCTTGGACTTACGCTGCCAAGACCAAGACCTTTCCTTTGACTTCTCTTTGCCAAGATCACACTTGGACTTATCTTTTACCAAGTCTTCATACTTGGATTTTCCTGTCACTTAAACATGTTTACAATTAGATCACAAAACATTGCCTAACTTAGATGATTATCCAAACATCAAAATATATAAATGCTTGGGACATTGTTGCACCAACAAGAGGGACATCGTCACATATTGTGAGAGTCACAATAAGTAGTCACAAAGGTGATGTTGGATCTCAACATTCTTGTAACTTGGGTAGCAATGATGTGTTGCTAGATACCGCTCATTGCTTATGTTCCTTAATCGGTTTAGGAGCATTGCAAACGTTACAAGAACCTATAGGGTCACACACAAAGGGCAATTAGATGGAGATTAGGTTCATATGATGAACCATGAGTATAGGTTCATGGGATGAACCAAATTGGATTAAGAGTAATCCAAATTAGACTAATTGAGTTAGACTCAATTTGATTCAAGTGTTGAATGAGTCTAATTTATATTTGATTTATTGAGTCAATTTAAAATAATGAATAGAGATTCATTAAATCAAATTTTCTTAATCAAGTGGTTAGATTTGATCAACCATGGGAGATAAGAGGTCAAGTTTGACTTGACTTGAGAGGGAAGATGAATGGTCAATTTTGACTTGACCAATTGCCATGTCATGGTGACTTGGCATGGGGGTCGGCCAATGATAATGTTCCACATCATCATGGACTTTTCATGGGGTGCCACCTCATGAAGGAGACCAAGAGCCATTGGCTCTTGAAGTTACATTCATGCATGTAACCCCCCAAAGAAGTGGTTGGCCACTTAAGTGGTTTTTAGTGTGTGAAGTTATTTTGTGTGTAACTTAATCATCTTCTTCCTTGGTTCTTCCCTCAAGCTCTCTCGTTTCTCTTCCTCATCTTGCCGTGGACTTCAAGGAGTGCTAGCAGACTCAAGATTGTCTTTTCTCCACCTATTTCTTGTGTGGATACCAATATAGGAGTGTACACTTGACACTCTCGAGTTCCGGCAATCCGTTTGGACGAGCGGGATAAGCAAAGGGCATCGCTTTAAGGGTAAACTCTTATCATATAGATCTAGAGTAGATCTAAAGGTATTAAACACATACATGTAGTTTTTATTTACCTTCTCACGGATCCATGGCCGACTTTCGGGGTTTTCGCAACGCAAAAAGCTGTTTTTGCGGCTCGGATAGTCCAACAATTTCCTATCACTACCTTGTGGGCATCCATGGTCGATGCCTACATGGTTTCTAAACACTTATCAAAAATTAGGTTAGATGAATTATTTTGAGAATTTGAACTTCACGAACAGTCTAATTTGGTACCCGAGAAAGGTATTGCTCTTATTCCAGGTCAAAAAAAGAAGCCCGCAAGTAAGCCACCTCAGAAGGAAGAAGAAGACGAGTACGAGTCAGAGGTCGATCCGGAGATGGAGATCGAACTAGTCAACCTAGTTCAGAGGATGATCAAGAGCCAAGGATGACCCATCACTCAACCCATAAGGTAAATCTAAAACTAGTTCTAACATTAGGTGCTTTGAATGCAACAGGTTCAGACATGTCAAGTCGGAATGTCTGAAGCTCAAAAACAAGCACCAAAGTTCAAAAAGGCACTCAATGCTACGTGGGAAGAGGAATCGGAGGAAGAAGACAATGACCTCCTCTTAATGGCTAAACCAACCGAATCGGAGCCAAAATCCGAATCGGAACCCGAGGACGAGTCAGACTACGAATCTCTATTCAAGACAAGCCACGGATACGCATCCGATTCAAGAGATACTCTCAAGGTAAGTTGGTCCCTCATTAGTACTTTATACAATGCAATTAAGTTTCTAACTAGGAAGTTAGCTAAGTCCGAGTCCAAGGTCGAGACCCTGTTTGAGGAGGTTAAACTCCTTAAACATGAGGTCTCCCTAACCTCTTCGACTAGTCAAGTTTAAGAGGAGGAACCAACTCGAGTTGAAAAGCTCGAAGTGGAGAACTCACTCTTGAAAAGTCAAGTCGAAGACCTTAGGAACACGTTGGAAAGGTTCACTTTGGGATCCAAGGGACTTGACCTCTTACTTGGATCGCAAAGGGTCGTCTACAACAAGGTCAGGTTTGGGTTTAGCTCAAATACAACTAACAAGTCATATATGTCAATCGTAAGTCGAAAAAGAATACATGTCCAAGCATGGGTCCCTAGGACCACTTTGATTTTTCAATTAGGATCTAACCAGTACTGGGTTCCTAAGGACCAAATCCACTATGTGGAAAGACCGAACCGATTCAATGGTCTAGGGGAGCTAGTCCAAAACTTGTTCGTGCTATTACTTAGAAATTGCATGCTTAGTTTTTTTTCCTTTTCTTTTTAGAATGGTTAGATAGGGACTATAACTCGTCAATACTTGATAACATAGTACCAGGACGTGGCGAGATGATAGTATGCTAGGAAAGCAGAGTCTTGGGTACTCGAGCTAGATATGGCGTATCTAGTTTAGTTTACTTGACCGAGTGGAACTAGCTGAAGCTACCTCGCCGTATCCTAGACTAGTTAGACTAGGAAGTGGTCTTAAGTAAGTCAAGTTACTATTTTCTCAAAATTGGCTTTGCCTAAGGAAGTAGTCATTTTTCCAATCAAAGAAGGCCCCTGTGCCTCGCCACGACCTTGAAGCCAAGATCTTGAAAAGGTGACTTGATGAGCTTAGGGTCAAATTCGAATCTAACGCAAGGTTGACTAGTTTCGATTCATCTAAATTAATCAAGTAAAATTAAAGTCATCTCACAAGAACACATAAGGATAACATATTTGATCATGTAGAAATGGGTGAGATGTGTCGGTGCAGTGAGGCACCGAAATCGAACCTGTGTTTTGATTATAGCAAAGACACAAAAGTTAAGTCTATTTTGTTTTCTCATGAGCTGAATCGAGTGTGTAGAAGATTGATATAGCTGGAGCTGAAGGCTAGCGACACCCGGAGGAAGCCGCGGTGGTCGGGCGATACTCGAGTTACTTCGGAGGGAGCCGAAGGAATCGAGTGGAAGGCCGGAAGCAAAAGCGACACGTAAGTATCGAGGTATGCTCGTGTGTGCGAGAGTAAGTAAGGTCGTATCCTCTTTACGGGGATGATCTTAAGCGTAGATCCGACCAAAGACTTCTTATAGATGGTCTAGGTCGAGATCGGATAGTCGACGACCATCGAAATTATGTTTTTGTTGTGCTAACTTTGACTTGCAAAGAAGCATCACGATCGCTTTGAGGACTCGATCACACAACAATGATCGCAAGGTCGAATCAATCGATGTCGCCATCACCGATCGATGATGGCCATCACCGATCGATGGTCAATGATCGATTCGAGGAGTCAAGGATTATCACCAAATTTCAAGGGAAGATGTGCTCAAATTTGATTGGCTAGGGTTCCTCTCAAAAGGCTCAATGGCTATAAAAGGAGGGCCAAACCTAGGGTTTCATCAACAATTTAAGCCTCCAAAAAGTCTCCGCAGTTACAATTCTCCGACAACTAAGTCCTTCCTTCCGACTTCTAGGTTTAATTTTTCTTATTTGTCTTTGACGCCGTATTATTTTGTTATCATTGTTCATCTACTTTTCTGAGCTTTTATCATATACGAGGAGAGGGGAGTGTCTCTACCTTAAAGTTTAGTACGCAACTGGAACGAAGCCAACGAGGAGGAGTTCCTTTAGTGCTTCTGCCCTCCGTACGTGGTCAAGGACCACTAGGGCCTTGGAGTAGTAGCCTTCCGCTACGAACCAAGTAAAACCCTTGTGTCGATTGTCTCTTTTATTTTATATTTACATTTTCGCTGCAATTAATTTATTATCTCTCGAGTTTTAACGAACGAAAGAAAAAGAAAAGGTTTTTCGCTATTCACCCCCCCTCTAGCGAACCGCATCGATCCAACAATTGGTATCAGAGCCGGGGGCGCTTAGATTTGGTGAAACCACCAATCTAACATTTTTTTTTACAGATTTGTTTTTCGTTCGTTTAAATTTTTCTCCCGCACTACTAATCCAAGATGAAGTCTTGGTACTCTTCGTTTGATTTTGTTTTGCAAGTATTCGCTTTTGGAGTAGCCGACGGTCAAACGGGAATAACTTTTTGTACAAGTTGACCCACGACACGGTCTACCTACCAAATTGAAGCCCTCGCAAAGATCTACACTTCTTATGGGGGGTTACCCCCGTAACAAGTTGTTTTTGTCCTCAAAAATCGACGTTTAGTAGCCTTTCGGGGACATCGAAGGTTGTGAGTACTTACTTTTTATTTAGTTTCTTATTTCTTTGCTTAACTTTCTATTTTTCGTTTGTTTCTTTTTATTTCCCACACTACTAATCCAAGACGCAAGTCTTGGTACTTTCGTGTGTTTTTTTTTTCGTTGCTAGGTCTTCTTTTTAGTCTCCTTGTTTTTTTTTTCTAATGGCCCATCTCGAGGGTTTTAGCACCGTTCGACCTCCGTTTTACAACGGAGATGATTTCCGTTACTGGAAAGGTCGGATGGAATGCTTTCTCAAAACCCAAATCGAGATGTGGATCATAATCCAAACGGGTTTCACACTTCCGACTAATGAAGTGGGTGACTCCTTGGATTATGATCAATGGACCGTTGCAACAAAACGACAAGTCGAAGCCGATGCCAAGGCAACACAAATCCTCCAATGCGGCTTGACCAAGGAGGAGCTAAATCGCGTCTGCCCCTTCATAAGCGCAAAGGATCTTTGGACAAAGCTAATCAAGTTACATGAAGGATCGGATCAAGCTAAGGTTTGCAAACGTGATTTGTTATTCAATAAATTGTACACACTAAAAATGCAGGAACACGAGTCCGCGACGCAACTCCACGACCGTGTCCAAGACATAGTCAACAACCTACACGCAATCGGGCAAAAGGTCGAAAACCGCGACCTTATAAGGTATGTCCTAAACTCTTTTCTGAGGACTACCTTATGGGCATCCATGGTTGATGCCTATAAGGTCTCCAAGGACCTTTCTAAACTTAGATTAGATGAACTCTTTTCGGATTTTGAATTACATGAGCAGTCCAACTCGGAACCCAAGAGGGGTATAGCCTTGTTTGCAGGTTCAAAGAAGAAGAAAATCGCAAGCAAGCCACCACCACCCAAGGATGCTCCTTCTTTACCCTTGCTAGGCTTACTCCCCTAGGGCATTGCCTTCTATAATGTCCCCGTTGTTGGCATTTGAAGCACACCATGTGCTCCTTGCTCTTCCTAGTGGGGACTCCGACATCCTTTGATTTTTCTTGACCTTTTAGTGCCAGTTGAGTCTTCTTGACTCTTCTTGGACACTCACTCTTGTAGTATCCGGCTTCCCTACACTCAAAGTATACAATATGGTTTTTATTTTTAATTGAAATACTCGAGATACCTAGGGTGGTGGTAAAGGCCTCTTGAACTTGTTCATCACTTCTCTTGGAGGTTGATGGCTCCTCTTTATTGTGCTCTGACATTGAGGATGACCTAATCTCCTCCCCCTCAATCCTAGAGGTGGAGCTTCTTCTACCTCTTCCACCTCTTCCGATCCTGATGTTGATTCCCTATCAACCTCCAAATCCTCAAGCTCTTGTGAGGATGATGTATTCGCTTCTTCTTGAGCTTGAGAGGATGAACACTCCTCTTCGAACTTATCTTCTTGGGCCGAGTGAGGCTCGTCATGGAATTTTGTCAACTTGCTCTATAGCTCCATGGCATCCATGTAATTACCTAAACTACACAGAATGTCATTAGGGATTAAATCAATCAAGAATTTTATTACCTTTTTATTTTTCTCAAATTCTTGGAGTTGTTCTTTGGTCCACTTCATCATCTTGAGGAATCCTCCCTTCGGCCCTCTTGGATATTTGAATCCTTCCATCAAGATGGCCCAATCATCGAAGTCCCACAACATTATGAATTCTTCAATCCTTTCCTTCCATTGATTGAAGCCTTCTCATCAATAGAGGGTGTATGGAATTGGTGTGTTTATATTCCATCCAAATTTTTCTTCAAACTCAATCTTCTTTCTTCCCTCTAGCGGTGCTCATTTGGCTATCAAACCTTGAAGAGTGGCCTCGCGCTGATACCACATGTTAGAACTTCGATGAGTGCTAGAGCGAGGGTGAATGGCGCATTTGTTCACTTGATGGAATTCGATCGCATCCTTGCTACAATTGTTAGTGTAGGCAGCGGAATATATAATGATAAAATAAATACACAACAACAAGCACACAATACACACAAATATACATGGTTCAGGACCTTAGGATTCCTACTCCACAGGGCAAGCACGACGAGCTCTAGTGATGCACACACCACTAATAAATCTCCTCGGTGACACACCGGAGGTGGAGAAACCTCGTACAAAAGATTACAACAGTAATACGAAAGATACAAGCGATTTCAAAGATAAAAGGAAATACAAGTAAAGAAAAACCCATTACAAGAATGCTTTGAATGCTTGATCTTTGGTTGCTTGTGAAGTTCCTTGAAGGTTTGGATTACAACAGCAATTCCCCTTCAAATTGCCTATAGAACCATAGCCAAAAACCTCCCCTTCGAGCTCCTTGTAAAGCTACAACTCGGACTAATTTTTGCCTAGCAGTTGACTGCTCCTGTTGTAGGGAGTTGCTTCGGAGGCTCATTGGCTCCCATGTCCCCGGATTAAAATTTTCACTAATGAAAGAATTAATCCGGATGGGATGAGTTTCCTTAGCACAACCAATTCGTCGTCGTGCTAACAACTTGAGTGGTCTCTTGAACAAACTAGTTGTTCAAGCAACACAAATCTTCTAGTTTGTTAGCCGCGGAAGAGACGACGGACGGATCGCCGGTTTTTGTGTTTGTCTTCGGGGTCCATGATTATACAAAATATATACATACGCACACTTGTATAATCAACACATAAAAGAACATGCTAAGATCAGAAAATAAAGTTGTAAAACTTTTATACCTCACGATCTTCTACCGTATGTCCTATCCTCCTCGCGGACGACGTGTGGGCGAAGATCCTCCACGAGTAGAAGCCTTCTAGATCGAGTTCTTCCCTTCCTTGTTCGCTGCGAACAAAGAGAAGAACCAACAAAACTTCTCCTTTCTAGAACCGACCACCAAGCAAGGGAGTTTGATGTAACCGCCGGCCAAGGAACGAATGGATGAAGCATCGGCCACCAATGTAAGGGGAACCGCCGGCCACCTTGGAGAGAATGGAGGAGTGAACGCCGGCCAACCTTGTAAGGGGAACCGCCGGACAAGGAATAAGAGAGGGACCAAGAGGATGGGCGCCAGCCAAGTCTTGATGGAAGAAGATGGGCGCCGGCCACACTTTGTTGGAAGAAGATGGGCGCCGGTTTCTTCTCCAAGAGTTGCCGCCAAAGCCAAAGCTTCCAAACCCTAGCCGCCCAACCTAAAACCCTAACTCCAATTGAACCCTTATTTGCCGCCCAACCTAAGCCCTCTATTTATAGAATTGGGCTTAAGCCTCCTTTAATCTCCACCGTCGGATCTAGGGATTTAATCTCCACCGTCGGATCTAGGGTTTTATCCCAACCGTCGGATCTAGGGTTTCATCCCAACCGTTGGATCTAGGATTTCATCCCAACCTTCGGATCTAGGGTTTCATCCCAACCGTCGGATCTAGGGTTTTATCCCAACCGTCGGATCTAGGGATTTAATCCCAACCGTCGATTCTAGGGTTTCATCCTAACCATCGTATCTAGGGATTTAATCCTAACCGTTGGTTCTAGGGTTTCATCCCAACCATCGGATCTAGGGATTTAATCCCAACCGTTGGTTCTAGAGTTTTGTTTTACATCCTTGGATCTAGACTTCACAAGGATTATATTAGGCTACGATAGGGACCATAAGGAGGAGTTGGATCTTAGCCACCTAATGGATCGGAACCACACAAACTTGATCCATCAATGATGTTCCATTCCACTAGAGGATCATCATTGAACTACCTCACCAACCCCCATAAATCAATATGGGCTCCATATATTATTTGTACATTCATCTCCCCGTGTTTATGATATCGAATGTCCGTCAATTAATTGATTTATTGACCATCAATTAATTAACATCTAACTCCTCGAGTAGTACCACTCAACCTTATCATCATGTTGACTAAGTCAACCAGCTGAGTTTACATGATGAACCTTATGAGCTCCTTAAGGGGACATCATCAACCTAATATATAGGACACGGTTTCCTCCTATAATCAACGGCACACTATGTAAATAATATCATTTCCCAACTTACCGGGCATATTAATTTAATCCATCTAAATCTCACCCTCTGGTAAATCAAAGAAATAAATACTAAGTACATGTGCCCGTTATTATATCGGGATTAAGAGCATGTACAACATAATATCCGAGGTCCGATTCAATTATGTAGTCAGCAATTAATTGAATCACCTCTATGTCGGTCCTGCTCAATACACCTAAGTGTACTAGTGTAACTCTATGTTCAAGACAAAACAATACCAAGCTACACTACAACCATGCCAATGGTTTATCCAAAACCATCTTCGTTGTGAGCCTCTACTTATATTTTACAAGGGACTGATAACATGATCTTCTGTGTCACACCAAGCACCATGTTATCTACAATGTAAAATATTAGACAATATGCACACACATATAATAAATATATAAAAGTGCAAACAATGATCATGTGATTCTTATTCCAAAATAAAATGTTCATACAAAAAGAGCTAGGCTTTCAGTATACATTCCAACAATCTCCCACTTATACTAAAAGACTGTGCCGTTATCACACTACCATACATCGGATCCCCATGTCCTCCACATGCCTATCAAACGCTTTCGCTGGAAGGGCCTTAGTGAATGGATCTGCCAGGTTATCCTCTGATGCAATCATGGCGACAACAACTTTTCCTCGCTTTACGATCTCTCGTATAAGGTGGTACTTGCGCTCTATATGTTTACTCGCCTTATGGGCTCGTGGTTCCTTCGAGTTTGCAACTGCACCACTGTTATCACAATAAATTGTGATAGTTTTGGGCAAACCGGGAATCACATCCAAGTCCATCAAGAAGTTCCTGAGCCATACAACTTCCTTGGCTACCTCAAAGGCTGCGACATACTCAACTTCCATGGTAGAGTCCGCCACGCATTTCTGCTTGACACTCCTCCATACTATGGCTCCACCTCCAAAAGTAAACACAAACCCTGAGGTAGACTTACTCTTGTCCCTATCTGATTGGAAATCCGAACTGGTGTAACCCACGTGTGACTAATTGATCCGTCCCAAAACCAAAGATATAATCCATAGTCCTTCTCAGGTACTTCAATATATATTTTACTGTAGTCCAATGTCCTCGCTCAGATTACTCGATATCTCGCTAACCATGCCCACTGAAAGCGGATATCCGGGTCTCGACATAGCATAGCATACATGAGGCTTCCTACTGCCGAAGCATAAGGAACCGCCTTCATGTCCTCTATCTCCTTTGATGTTTTGGGACACATCTCTTTAGATAAAGGAACTCCATGCCTAAAAGGTAGAAAACCTTTCTTGGAGTTCTGCATGCTAAAACAAGCAAGGATAGTGTCAATGTATGAAGCTTGAGATAAGCACAACATCCTTTTCTTGCGATCCCTTATAACTTTGATCCCAAGGATGTGTCCCACTTCTCCCAAGTCCTTCATGTCAAATTGTTTGGACAACCATACCCTTACGTCTGATAACACTTTAATATTGTTGCCAACTAACAAAATGTCATCTACGTATAGTACAAGAAACACCACTACATTTTCGTCACATCTCTTGTATACACAAGGCTCATCCGGACTTTGAATAAATCCATATGACTGGATTACCTCATCAAAGCGGATGTTCCAAGATCTAGAAGCTTGCTTCAATCCATAAATGGACCGATTAAGCTTACATACAAGATGCTCTTTGCCTTTAGCAATGAATCCCTCTGGTTGCCGCATATAGATGTTCTCCTTAAGACTTCCGTTAAGGAAAGCTGTCTTGACATCCATCTGCCAAATCTCATAATCCATATGAGCTGCTATAGATAAGAGAATCCGGATAGACTTAAGCATAGCTACCGGTGAAAAAGTCTCCTCATAATCGATGCCCTCTTTCTGAGTATACCCTTTCGCAACAAGCCTAGCTTTGAAGGTCTCAATCTTCCTGTCTACCCCTCTCTTTCTCTTGTAGATCCACTTGCATCCAATGGCTTTTACACCATCGGGTGGCTCTACTAGCTCCCAGACATGATTAGAATCCATAGATTCTATCTCTGAATTCATCGCTCTTTGCCAAGATACCGCATCTCTATCTTGGAGTGCCTCGTCATATGTCCAGGGATCAGGTTCATGTTCACCAGGGACTAAGTCCGAAGACTCTCCCAAAAACATGAATCTCTCGGGTTGTCTAACAACTCTCCCACTACGACGAGGTGCCTCCTGTGTATGCTCTGTGACACGCAGTGCAGTGACTTGTAGTATCTCCTCTTGTACCGGTGGTACTGAAGTCGGGACTTCCCCTGTCAACTCCTCAAGAACAATCCTACTCTTGGGCTTGTGGTTCATTACATAATCCTCCTCTAGAAATCTGGTGTTCATGCTAACGATCACCCTCTGATCTCTAGGATTATAAAACAAACCACCTTTCGTTCCCTTAGGGTAGCCAAAAACATGCACTCTTCTGTACGAGGTTCCAACTTACCAGCATCAACCTTTAGCACATGTGCTAGACTCCCCCATATCCGAATATGTCTCAGACTAGGCTTTCGCCCAGTCCACAATTCTACAGGGGTAGAAGGTACTGATTTAGATGGAACCAAGTTTAGAGTATACATTGTCGTATCCAGCGCATACCCCCAGAACGAAATAGGTAACTCAGAATAACTCATCATCGATCTGACCATCTCCATAAGAGTCCTATTCCTTCGCTCCGCTACACCATTCTGCTGGGGTGTGCCAGGTGCGGACAATTGGGATTGAATCCCAGCCTCTGATAAGTAATTCCTAAACTCTCCCAAGAGGTACTCGCCACCATGATCAGATCGTAATGTCTTGATACTTTTACCTTGACGGTTCTCCACATCAGCCTTGAATTCTTTAAACCTGTCAAAGCATTCAGACTTGCGGCGCATCAAGTAAATGTATCCATATCTTGAATAATCGTCTAAAAAAGAGACGAAATATTCAAAACCACCTCTTGCCTGGATAGACATAGGACCGCACAAATCAGAATGAACCAATTCTAACACATCTTTGGCTCTATACCCCTTGGCCTTGAAAGGCCTCTTGGTCATTTTACCTTCCAAGCAAGATTTGTAGGTTGGGAGATCCTCCACCACTAATGAACCCAAAGGTCCATCAGCTATCAACCTTTGAATTATGCTTAGGTTAATATGACCAAGCCTTAGATGCCAAAGATATGTCTGGTTCATTTGCGAAGGTTCTTTTCTCTTATTAGACTTAGAAGATGAGTTATTTACTTCTATATGCATCGTGGGAGTTTTCAGTTCTAGAGTATATAAATTGCCAACCAATGTACCAGAATAGATAATCTCCCTATTCCTTTTTATAACCACTTTGTCATTAAAATAAACAGAATATCCATCCATAAACAATTTAGAAACTGAAATTAAATTCTTTCTAAAAGTAGGTACATAAAGACAATTTCTCAAAACCAAAACTTTATTCCTATCAAAAGATAAATAAACGTCTCCCACTGCAATAGCCGCCACCTTTGAAGCATTGTCCATAAAGACAGTAATCTCTCCCTCAGCTAGTCGTCGGGTTTCCTGGAACCCCTGTAAAGTATTGCAGACGTGATCAGTGACTCTTGTATCTACACACCAGGCACTGGTAGATAACATCGCTAAACATGTTTCAACAACTAAACAAGAAGATATACCTTTTTTCTTTCGGCGAGGACAGTCCGCCTTCCAATGTCCAGTCTGCTTGCAAGTGAAGCACTTGCCTTTCGGCTTCTTCACTCCTGCCTGAGGTCCCACTGCCACTTTCTTCGCTCCACCTTGCTTCTTCTTCTTCTTACCTTTCGGTTTAGAGGAAGAAACCTTCTGAGCGACCATGGCTTGAGCGCTTTGACGAAAAGTCTTCACGCCTGAGTTCTATCAAGCTCCGCCAACGAATACAACCTCTTGTTCATGTTGTAGTTGAGGCGAATCGCCAAAACTCCTAGGCAGAGATCAAGAATGATATCGACTGGTTTCCCATCGATCTCACCCCGAGGACTTCCATCTCATTAAGATGAGCCATCATCTTGAGAACATGATCCCTAACGGTGTTCCTCGATCATGGTGGTCGCCATCAAGTTTCATCGCCTCTATCTAGCCGCCCTACTCGATGTCCAAAAGTTCCTTGAGATTGAACATCATGTCATAAGTTGTGGCCATGGCCTCGATGTCGATGTTGCAAAGACATTTGACATAGATGCCAAAATGTAACACCGCGCCATCTCATCCGCTTGATCCATTTCTTATAACGTTCTTCTCCTTTTCATCGTAGTCATCGGAGGGCTTAGGAGGATAGACTCAAGAGTACAAATTTGTACTCCTCCGCAGCTTAAGACAATATCCGCATTTCTTTCCAATCAAATATAGTTTGGTCCAAGAAGTTTATTTTCTTTTAAAATCACAAAGAAGTGGGTCAAAGCCATTTGAAAATCCTAAAAATCACAATGATCAAAATATATTAATTCCTCAAAACAATAAAATCAAATCAACCAACACCTCAAATCACCGAGAATATCGATGCCACGATAGTGTGGACGATACGAATTCTACATTTGTAAGAGGAGGTTTTACCCATTAATTTTATTATCTTGTCAACCTTACTTTTTGACAAATAAAATTAATAGTTGGTTCCTCTTTGGCCCTACAAATAAAAGCAGTGACTCCGATGGGGAGGATACTTTTATTTGCATATAAGTGTGCACCATTACACGATACTAAGGGAATTATTTCGGATTATGTGCCTTACCGCTGTGGAAGTACACATGCTCCTAGATAATTTCTTATAACCATTATTTGACCTAGTGATCCGCAAACAAACCCGTCCGCAGGGAGGAAGGCACTCAGAGCCGACACACAAGTTTGTTGCATCACACGTCAAATTGTAATGGAGGCCACGAGAATTAATTAAAATATCCCTCTCCCACTTAGTAAATTGAAATTGAGGAATTTTAAAGCATACACAACATGCATATAAAACAAATAAGCAATAAATATGGAAAAAATAGAATTTTTCCAACTATTATGGCATTGTCCTCCAATACGCATCCCGTCGTGTCACCACCTCGTCCGCTCCATCTTTTCCCGTGCGCAAGTCACCAAAGAGATCCGAGCCGAGATAAATCATTTTAATTTACATCCATCGATCCTATACTCCACGAAGGAGTGTACAAATAATCTAGATCGAAAGTAAACTAAAATGAGCGGCTAAACAATGCCGCATTTAATTATAAAAATTAAATACTAATCTAGCCTCGTCAACCCCGAGGATTCAAATAATATACATACAATCACACACAAAACAATCACATACAACCAAATAGCCATAATAGTTGGATCTTATGCCTGCAACCAAAAAGTTAGCCTACGCACATCCTACTATTATCCGACATACTCAATATATGATATGTGCATGAAAGTAACCGAATCCAAAACACACAAAACCGGAAACCGTGGCTCTGATACCACTTGTAGGGAGTTGCCTCAGAGGCTCATTGGCTCCCATGTCCACGGATTAAAATTTTCACTAATGAAAGAATTAATCCGGATGGGATGAGTTTCCTTAGCACAACCAATTCATCGTCGTGCTAACAACTTGAGTGGTCTCTTGAACAAACTAGTTGTTCAAGCAACACAACTCTTCTAGTTGGTTAGCCGCGGAAGAGACGACGGACGGATCGCCAATTTTTGTGTTTGTCTTCGGGGTCCATGATTATACAAAATATATACATACGCACACTTGTATAATCAACACATAAAAGAACATGCTAAGATCAGAAAATAAAGTTGTAAAACTTTTATACCTCACGATCTTCTACCGTATGTCCTATTCTCCTCACGGACGACGTGTGGGCGAAGATCCTCCACGAGTAGAAGCCTTCTAGATCGCGTTCTTCCCTTCCTTGTTCGCTGCGAACAAAGAGAAGAACCAACAAAACTTCTCCTTTCTAGAACCGGCCACAAAGCAAGGGAGTTTGATGTAACCGCCGGCCAAGGAACGAATGGATGAAGCACCGACCACCAATGTAAGGGGAACCGCCGACCACCTTGGAGAGAATGGAGGAGTGAACGCCGGCCCACCTTGTAAGGGGAACCGCCGGCCAAGGAATAAGAGAGGGACCAAGAGGATGGGCGCCGGCCAAGTCTTGATGGAAGAAGATGGGCGCCGGCCACACTTTGTTCGAAGAAGATGGGCGCCGGTTTCTTCTCCAAGAGTTGCCGCCCAAGGCAAAGCTTCCAAACCCTAGCTGCCCAACCTAAAACCCTAACTCCAATTGAACCCTTATTTGCCGCCCAATCTAAGCCCTCTATTTATAGAATTGGGCTTAAGCCTCCTTTAATCTCCACCGTCGGATCTAGGGATTTAATCTCCACCGTCGGATCTAGGGTTTTATCCCAACCGTCGGATCTAGGGTTTCATCCCAACCGTCGAATCTAGGATTTCATCCCAACCTTCGGATCTAGGGTTTCATCCCAACTGTCGGATCTAGGGTTTTATCCCAACCGTCGGATCTAGGGATTTAATCCCAACCGTCGATTCTAGGGTTTCATCCTAACCATCGGATCTAGGGATTTAATCCTAACTGTTGGTTCTAGGGTTTCATCCCAACCATCGGATCTAGAGATTTAATCCCAACCGTTGGTTCTAGAGTTTTGTTTTACATCCTTGGATCTAGACTTCACGAGGATTATATTAGGCTACGATAGGGACCATAAGGAGGAGTTGGATCTTGGCCACCCGATGGATCGGAACCACACAAACTTAATCCATCAATGATATGTCATTCCACTAGAGGATCATCATTGAACTATGTTACCAACCCCCATAAATCAATATGGGCTCCATATATTATTTGTACATTCATCTCCCCGTGTTTAAGATATCGAATGTCCGTCAATTAATTGATTTACTGACCATCAATTAATTAACATCTAACTCCTCGAATAGTACCACTCAACCTTATCATCATGTTGACTAAGTCAACCAACTGGGTTTACATGATGAACCTTATGAGCTCCTCAAGGGGACATCATCAACCTAATATATAGGACACGGTTTCCTCCTATAATCAACGGCACACCATGTAAATAATATCATTTCCCAACTTACCGGGCATATTGATTTAATCCATCTAAATCTCACCCTCTGGTAAATCAAAGAAATAAATACTAAGTACATGTGCCCGTTATTATATCGGGATTAAGAGCATGTACAACATAATATCCGAGGTCCGATTCAATTATGTAGTCAGCAATTAATTGAATCACCTCTATGTCGGTCCTGCTCAATACACCTAAGTGTACTAGTGTAACTCTATGTTCAAGACAAAACAATACCAAGCTACACTACAACCATGCCAATGGTTTATCCAAAACCATCTTCGTTGTGAGCCTCTACTTATATTTTACAAGGGACTGATAACATGATCTTCTGTGCCACACCAAGCACCATGTTATCTACAATGTAAAATATTAGACAATATGCACACACATATAATAAATATATAAAGTGCAAACAATGATCATGTGATTCTTATTCCAAAATAAAATGTTCATACAAAAAGAGCTAGGCTTTCAGTATACATTCCAACACTATAGCCATTATCTCACAATGACTTAATCCACGTCAGCATTCCAGCCAATGAATACATTGGCAATCGACTACCATTACTAGTAGTCGGTTGCTCAAGCCTGCAGTCGACTGCTCAATCGACTACCCAGCGTTCTGCCTCGTGACCAAAACCAGAAGCAATCAACTGCCCCACATGGCAGTCGACTGCTCATGGCCAGTCGACTGGCCAATGTTGGTAGTCAACTACCAAGGCTATTTGCCTCAGTCGAACCCTAGTTAACTCTCAGCAGTCGAGTGATCATAATCCCAGTCGACTGTTCAGTGTCGACTAGGCTGCCAAGTGTCTAAACACTTGACCAGTCGACTGGTCCATAACCCCAGTCAACTGCTAAACCTCAACCATGAGGTTTAACCCCAAGTATGATGCCCTCATACATGCTAGACCACCCTTAGCCTAGACCTAAGCCTTCTAGCCACCTCCATCAGCCTCACGCCTATTGGATCCCTCCAAGTCATCCATGACTTATTTTGTAATGCCTGTAAAATTTTAAAATTGTTCAAGGTAATTATATGGATTTTAACACCCATAAAAGGTTTAAAATAAAATAAAATAAAATAAAAAGTATGGTTCGCTATAGCTAAGATTTGAACCATGAACCTCCTAATAGGGAGGTAGCCTTGACACCACTAGACCATAGGATGATAATTGGCTAAGATATATAAAGAATATACAAAAAATATAGATGGAAATATGAGGAGTTGGTTCATCCCCCCCCCATGAAAGGATGAAGAGTGTTCATTCCCCAGGTATTAAAGAGGACAATTAAGAGAAGAGAGGAAGAAAAACCCCACTTTTCTTCTTCATTCTCCTTCTTCCTCATCCTTGGATGAAATTCCTCATTCTCCTTCCTCCATTTTTCATCCCAAGCTCTAGGACTCCTTGTGATGGAATTCTCAAGAGGGTTTTTCAAGGAGAGAGTCTTGGTGTTGCTAGAAGATCCAACTCCACCGAACTCCTCCTCCTTCCTCCAACTCCATCCGAAACCCTAAAGCCTTGTTTGGTGTTCTGGGAGAGGGTTTCAAGGGGATACAAAGGCTTAGTATATGCTAGAGGATCACTCCTAAGGCTAAGGTGTTGGGATCGAGGCTCGCTAGAGGGGGGATGAATAGCGAGTTAAAAAATTCTAACTCAAAACTCACTACAAAACAAAGGGTTACACAGCGAAAATAGAAAAATAAGAACACAAAACACAATCACAACCAAATGCAGATATTTATGTGGTTTAGAACTTAGCAGTTCCTAATCCACGGGCAACTCAAAAAGAAAGTCTACTATGTATGATCGAAATGGTTCTGGAGGTGAAAACTTCACCTCTTACAAGCTTACAATACAATAAGATAATGAAGATCAGTAAGCTAAGAACTTAAGAACCAGTTACAGATTTGTTGTTCAGCTTCTTGCGTTGAAGATGGAGTTGTAGCGCTTGCAAGAAGGTGATCGACAGCAGTTGGGAACACTTGTTGGAGAGGAGGCGAGATGAGAGCAAGGCTTTTACACTCCTTCTCCTTCAGAATGAATCACTGGAAGCTTTTCTAACTTAGAGCAAAAACTGAAGCTCAAGTTCTGTTGAAAAATGCTTGCTTCCTCTTTGTTTCATCTTCTTCTTTATATAGCCGTCTCTTCCACCATTGGAGCCCTAGGGACCACGCCCGACCAAACTCTGGTCACCTGAGCTTGTCCCCATAACTGCCTCCAACTTCTGGTGGTTTGCCAAGAACAGAGCCTGCTCCTCCAACCGAAAGTCGGCACATTTGAATCTTTACTCGAAACGGAATCATCTCGTTGCCGCCTGCATCAGTCGAGCCTGTAGTTGAGTCTGACTTGCATCTGTGCTCGAAAAATACATGTCAGTCGAGCCCACAGTCAAGTCCGACTCGCGTCTATACTTGAAAAATACCGATCAGTCGAGCCCGCAGTTGAGTTTGGCTCGGTTCTGTGCTATACGTAGTGAGCAGTCGAGCTGGTAGTCGAGCAAGCTTGATTCTATGTCTTTGTGCAAGAATGCCAGTCGAGATGACCCCATGGTGGCTCGACTGATACTGAAAATATTTGAAGCACATGAGTATCTTTCCTCGTAAGTTGCCATTTCAAGCACCCTAGTAAGAGACCAAGCACGTTATGATGCCTTCTCCAACTAACAAATGCTCTAAGTACCTTAGACAAAGAACGAGCACGTTACTATGCCGTCTTTGCCTAACGAGTAGTCCCAGTACCCTAGACAAAGAACGAGCGTGTTACTACTCCCTCTTTGCCTAACGAGTACTCCCAGTACCCTAGACAAAGAACGAGCATGTTACTTTGCCTTCCATGCCTAACGAGTATTGGACCCATGTACCCTAGTAAGAGACCGAGCACGTTACTGTGCCCTCTCTTACTAACGAGTACACTAGCTAGAGATCGAACACTTCCTTGTCCCCTCTCTAACTCCAATGGAGAACAAGCACGTTATTGTGCCCTCTCCATCACCAAGCTCCTGGGCCTCCGGCCAGCTTGTATTCTTCCTTTACCAAGGTTCCCCCTTGGATTTTTCGATTGTCAAGACTCAAGCTTGGACTTTCCCTTGCCAACCCATGTTGGACTTCTCATGCCAAGACCTATGCTTGGACTTCCCATGCCAAGACCTAAGCTTGGATTTACCATGCCAACCCCAGGTTGGACTTCCCATGCCAAGACCTATGCTTGTACTTCCCATGCCAAGACCTAAGCTTGGACTTCCCTATGCTTGGACTTCTCATCCATGGGTCTAATGTCACTCTAAACATCTAACTTAGTGACCTTAGGTTTGAATCAGTTGAGGTAATGTCTTGACTACACTCTAACTCTAACTAGATTTTAATTTCCTTGACTTAAACCTTGTTGTTAAACATTGAAACATATTATTGGCTTGATTGCACTAACAATCTCCTCTTCTTTGTTGTTTGGCAACATGGTTTAAGTTTAGGTGAAATAAATTTAGTTCATCTCAAATGCAGAAATATTTCATATCAAAAATTTAGCATGAGTTGCAGAAATATTTCATATCAGAAATTTAGCATGAGTTGCAGAAATATTTCATATCAGAAATTGAGCATGAGTTGCAGAAATATTTCATATAAAAATTTTAGCATGAGTTGCTGAAATATTTCATATCAAAAATTCAGCATGATTTGCAGAAATATTTCATATAAAAAATTTAGCATCAGTTACAGAAATATTTCATATCAGAAATTTAGCATGAGTTGCAGAAATATAAAAAAATTTAGCATGAGTTGTAGAAATATTTCATATCATGAGCAGAAATTTTCCCTTTGTTAAAAAAACAAAGGGAACGTCACAAATATCACTAATAACTTTAAACCCATACTCTCCCCCTTTGTCACACATAAAAAAAAATTCCCTAAGGAGGTCAACATCTCATATCCAAATTGGGTATTCTAAGTGTTTCAATTTCTCCCCCTTATGAGGAAGAAACATGCCCATCATCCCATGATGCATAGTTTCTCCTAAGGATTTGCTCCCCCTTGACCATTGCATCAACAATGTCCGTGGGAAGTCCCTAAGCCTATAGGAGCTTTAAACCATCAAGGTTAAGGTTAAAGGTTCAACATTGAATTTTCCCTCACCTTGAGTTTGATACAATATTCTGACAACCCTCCTAATCTATAACAAATGAATTTTAACCCTTTCTAATGCTTCCCAAAGCATATATTAGGGTTAGGAGTGGTTAGAGAGCTCAAAACATAGGCAGTTGATTCTGACAGTAGTCATTCGACTGCCACACATACAGCAGTCGACTGATACCAAGTATCAGTCGATTGAAACTCCGAGTTTTAGGGCAGTTTTCTACCAGGGTAGTTCTTCGTTAGGGTGTAGTTCTCCCGTGTCGTTTGCCAGGGTGGTTTTGCCTTCCGCCAGGGTCGTCTGCTGCCAAGGCAGTCTGCCTTCAGAGCATTTTTGTCTCGCTAAGGCGGTTTGCCTCCAGGGCAGTCTACCTTCAGGGCATTTTTGCCGCGCTAGGGTGGTTTGCCTCCAGGGCAGTCTGCCTTCAAGGCATTTTTGCTACGCCAGGGCAGTTTGCCTCCAGGGCAGTCTGTCGCCAGGGAAGTTTGTTGCCAGGGCAGTTTGCCGCCAGTGAAGTCTACTGTTGGGATATATACTGAAAAGTCTATCTTTTGTATGAACATCTTTATTTTTGAAATAAGAATCACATGATCATTGTTTGTATATTTATGTTTATGCATATTGTCTGATACATTACATTGTAGATAACATGGTGTGTAGTGTCACACAGGAGATCATGTTATCGGTTCATTGTAAAGTATAAGTAAAGGCTCACAACTGAGATGGTTATGGACAAACCATTGGAATGGTTGTAGTGTGATTTGGTATTGGTTTGTCTTGACCATAGAATCACCCTAGTACACTTTGTGTGTATTGAGCAGGACCGACATAGAGGTGATTCGATTTATTGCTGACTACATAATCGAATCGGACCTCAGATATTATGTTGTACATGCTCTTAATCCCAATATAATAACGAGCACATATACTTAGTATTCATTTCTTTGATTTACCAAAGGGCGAGATTTATAGAGTAAATCGATAGGCTCAATAAGTTGGGAAATGGTATTATTTATATGGTGTGTCGTTGATTATAGGAGGAAACCGTGTCCTATATATTAGGATGATGATGTCCCCTTGAGAAGCTCATAAGGTTCATCATGTAAACCCTGCAGGTGGACTTGGTCCGACATGATGATAAGGATGAGTGGTACAACTCATGAAGTTAGATGTTGATTAATTAATTATCAGTAAAATAATTAATCGATGGACATTCGAGATCTTAAACACGGGGAGAAATATGTACAAATAATATATGGAGCCCATATTATCTTATGGTGGTTGGTGAGGTAGATCAATGATAATCCTCTAGTGGATTGGATTATCATTAATGGATCGGACTTTATGTGGGCTTGATCCATTGGGTGGCCAAGATCCAACTCCTCCTCATGGTCCCTATTGTATCCTATTAAAACCTCATGGAGCCTAGATCCAATGATGGAAAACAAAACTCTAGATCCAACGGTAGAGATTAAATCTCTAGATCCGATGGTTGAGATTAAATCTCTAGATCCGACGATTGAGATTAAATCCCTAGAACCGATGGTAGAGATTAAAACAAGGCTTAAGCCTAACTCTATAAAAGGAGAGATTAGGGTGGGCGGCAAGAGAAATCAAGGAGGCAAGGAGGGGCTAGGGTTTTGGGCGGCAAGGAGCTTGGAGGTTGGGCGGCCACAAATAAGGAAATTTCTTTCCTTCTTCTTCCTTAGGTGGCCGGCGCCTATTCTCATCTTTCCTCTCCTTTGTCAGCATCCAAAGCTTTTCTTTCTCTTCTCCTTGGCCGGTTGAAACAAGGGTTAGGGTGATTCCTTGGAACTCTTGGCCGGCGCCCACTTTCCCTTCTCTTTGGGCCGGCGGCAAGCTTCAAGTTGGGAGCTTGTTGGTTGGTCCTCGATTGAGGAGAGTTTTGTTTCATATTCTTCCTTTTGTTCGGAGTGAGCAAAGAAAGGAAGATTGGTGATCTAGGAGGCTTTGACTTTTGGAAGATCGTCGCCCACACAACGTCCAAAAGAAAGAAGGACATACAATAGAAGATCGAGAGGTATAATGCTTATTTATATTCTTTTGTAACATGTCTATAATTGTTTTTCAATCATATACATGTTGTATGTTCTGTTTTATGGTTAAATTTACTTGGACCCCAAATATAAACACAAAAGTCGACGATCCGTACATCGTCTATTCCGCGGATAATCGTAGAATAGAGGTTGGTTGCTTGAATAACAAGTTTGTTCAAGTGACAACTCTAATCGAATAGCACGATGATGAATCGGTAGCTTGGGTGATCCCTCCTTGTCAAGGATAATTTTTTTTATCCGAGGACGTAGAAGGGATCGCCATGAACAAGCGACCGAGTTGAAGTGGGAAGCGAAGTTTCCTACCTTCATCTACCTCCAGGGTAGTTTGCCACCAGGGCAGTCTGCCGCCAGGGCAGTTTGCCGCCCAAGGCAATTTTGCGCCGCCAAGGTAGTTTTGCCACCCAAGGCACTCTGCCGCCCATCATTCGAGTGCCATGGATGGCACTCGACTGATAACTAAAATTTTTGAATTTCAATTTTTAGAAACCGAACTTCGAAAAGCATAAGTCAATGTACGTAAGTTGAAAATTCACGAAATTTTATACGTACATTACTTATCACAAATACAATGGGTAAAAAGTGTTTGAAAATTAATTTACCCATAAAATTGTGAGTTTGATAAAAAAACTCAAAACTTTTGAAAATTTCAATGTTTTGGTCCCTTTTTGTATCAACTCTCTCAATGATGATTGCTATCAAAAGATAGACTTCACTATGGTTTTCTAAAATGGTTTTGAAATGTTATTCTTACATGGAAACACTCAGATCTTAGAGTATCTTAGGGTATTGTTGGGCTTGGGGTATAAAATATATGGAAAGCTTCCACTAATACTGTGGATTTCCAAAACTGTAGCTCCCCCTCAATCAAACATTCTTTTAGGGTTGATTAGGTGCACACATAATGATTGCACTAACAATGGTGGGATGGAGTCAAGGTTTGAGTTGTTCAGGTGGCGCTAACAAGAATTGCACATTCAACAAGAAATTTGATAGACACTAACCGACTAACCCACACAGAATCAACAACGGAAAACAGAATGAACCAAAAGTTGACTTTCCAAAAACTGTTTCACAAGAACAATCATAGTTATAAGTTCAAACAAACAAACAAACATTCATAGTACAACCATCCTAGGTGAATTGACACAAATTGAGATCATTAATGTGATTCTATTTGTTGGGGGCTGATGTAGAAGGTTCCTCCGAGATACTTTCAGAATTCTCCAATGCCATGAGAGCCTTTTGCTTTGCTCCCTTCTCCTCACTTTCTTCTTCCTATGAGGAGGATGAGGATGAAGTATCATCCCAAGTAGCCTTCAATGCTTTCTTCCTCTTGGCCTTTTCTTCCTTCTTTTTGTACTTAGGGCATTCACTTTTGAAATGACCTTTCCTTGACAATGAAAGCACTCTACATTAGATTTATCTTAATTAATTTCTGAACTTTTACCTTTCTTAGTGAAGTATTTCTTCACATTCTTCTTGTTGTATTTTTGGCTTCTTCTCATCAATCTCCACACAAAATTAGCCATCTCGCTAGAGGATGACTCATCATCTCCATCCGAATCTGATGATGAAGAGGAGGAAGAAACTTCCTTCTTCTCCTTTTTCTTCTTGCTCTCCTTGCTGCGATCTCCTACAATAAAAGCTAGACCCATCTCCTTTGGGCTTCGATTAGCTTGTTCATGCAATTCCAATTCACAAAACAATTCATCAATCTTAATTGTTGAAAGATCCCTAGATACTTTGTAGGCATCCACCATAGATGACCACAAAGTATTCCTAGGGAAAGATTTGAGTACATACCTGACTAAATTCCTATTCGCAACAGTCTCTCCAACAGAGTGGAGGCTATTGAGAATTTCTTTAAACCTACCATGCAGTTCACTTACAGTTTCAGGTTTCTTTAATGCTGAAATTCTGAAGTTGGTTCAAGTAGAGATCCCTCTTCGCTGTCCTTGAATCTTTGGTTCCTTCATGTAGCTCCAACAACTTCCTCCAAATTTCCTGAGCACTACTGAAGGGGCAAAATTTGTTGAGTTGGTCCTCACCTACACCGCACTGTAAGGTTACGGTTGCTTTGGCATTGGCCTGAGCTCTTTTCCTCTGTTCTGGAGACCACAGAGAAGACACAAGAATCCTTCCTTCGTCATTGGTTGGTGGTGTGAATCCCTCAGCGATGGAGAACCACATGTCCATGTCCATCATCAAATAGTATTCCATCGGGCTCTTCCAATACTGGAAGTTTTGGCCGTTGAAATATGGAGGTCGTGTTGTGTTGAAACCCTCTTGCGTTGCCATTCCTTGATGCTCTGGTGGAGGTGAATTCGGTGCAGAGCCCTTGCTCTGATACCACTTGTTGGGATCGAGGCTCGCTAGAGGGGGGTGAATAGCGAGTTAAAAAATTCTAACTCAAAATTCACTACAAAAGAAAGGGTTACGCAGCGGAAATAGAAAAATAAGAACACAAAACACAATCACAACCAAACACAGGTATTTACGTGGTTCAGAACTCAACAGTTCCTACTCCACGGGCAGCTCAAAAGAAAAGTCTACTATGTAAGATCGGAATGGTTCTGGAGGTGAAAACTTCACCTCTTACAAGCTTACAATACAATAAGATAATGAAGATCAATAAGCTAAGAACCTAAGAACCAGTTACAGATTTGTTGTCCAGCTTCTTGCGTTGAAGATGGAGTTATAGTGCTTGCAAGAAGGTGATCGACAGTAGTTGAGAACACTTGTTGGAGAGGAGGCGAGATGAGAGCAAGGCATTTACACTCCTTCTCCTTCAAAATGAATCACTGGAAGCTTTTCTAACTTAGATAAAAAACTGAAGCTCAAGTTCTGCTGAAAAATGCTCACTTCCTCTCTGTTTCATCTTCTTCTTTATATAGCCATCTCTTCCACCATTAGAGCCCTAGAGACCACGCCTGACCAAACTCTGGTCACCTGAGCTCTTCCCCATAACTGCCTTCAACTTCTGGTGGTTTGCCAAGAATGGAGCCAGCTCCTCCAACCGAAAGTCGACGCATTTGAATCTTTACTCGAAACGGAATCATCTTGTTGTCGCCTTCATCAGTAGAGCCCGCAGTCGAGTCTGACTTGCATTTGTGCTCGAAAAATACCTATCAGTCGAGCCCGCAGTCGAGTTTGACTCGCGTCTGTGCTTGAAAAATACCAGTTAGTCGAGCCCGCAATCAAGCCGAGCTCGGTTCTGTGACTGATTCTATAGCTACCAGTCGAGCCGCTTACCAAATCAACTTGACTGAAAACTGCCCTGGCGAAAGTGCCCTGGTGACAATCTGCCCTGGCGACAAAGTGCCCTGGAGCAATCGAGCCCGCAGTTGAGCTGGGCTCGGTTCT
This sequence comes from Wurfbainia villosa, assembly GCA_025175895.1. Lineage (NCBI taxonomy): Eukaryota > Viridiplantae > Streptophyta > Magnoliopsida > Zingiberales > Zingiberaceae > Wurfbainia > Wurfbainia villosa. The sequence goes on along the minus strand of CM046005.1, from coordinate 18,103,918 downwards.
GTGCTATATGTAGTGAGCAGTCGAGCTGGTAGTCGAGCTAGCTTGATTCTGTGTCTTTGTGCAAGAGTGCCAGTCGAGCTGACCCCATGGTGGCTCGACTGATACTGAAAATATTTGAAGCACATGAGTATCTTTCCTAGTAAGCTGTCATTTCAAGCACCCTAGTAAGAGACAAAGCACGTTACAGTGCCTTCTCCAACTAAAGAATGCTCTAAGTACCCTGGACAAAGAACGAGCGCATTACTACGCCCTCTTTGCCTAATGAGTACTCCATGTACCCTAGACAAAAAATGAGCGCGTTACTATGTCCTCTTTGCCTTATGAGTACTCCCAGTACCCTAGACAAAGAACGAGCGTGTTACTACACCCTCCTGGCCTAACGAGTACTCCATGTACCCTAGACAAAGAACGAGCGCGTTACTATGCCCTCTTTGCCTAAAGAGTACTCCTAGTACCCTAGACAAAGAACGAGCGCGTTACAACGCCCTCCTTGCCTAACGAGTATTGGGCCCATGTATCCTAGTAAGAGACCGAGCACGTTACTGTGCCCTCTCTTACTAACGAGTACACTAGCTAGAGACCGAGCACTTCCTTGTCCCCTCTCTAACACTAATGGAGAACGAGAACGTTACTATGCCCTCTCCATCACCAAGCTCCCAGACCTCCGGCCAGCTTGTATTCTTCCTTTACCAAGGTTCCCCCTTGGATTTTTCGATTGCGAAGACTCAAGCTTGGACTTTCCCTTGTCAACCCATGTTGGACTTCTCAATGCCAAGACCTATGCTTGGACTTCCCATGCCAAGACCTAAGCTTGGACTTCCCATGCCAACCCTAGGATGGACTTCCCATGCCAAGACCTATGCTTGGACTTCCCATGCCAAGACCTAAGCTTGGACTTCCCTATTCTTGGACTTCTCATCCATGGCTCTAATGTCACTGTAAACATCTAACTTAGTCACCTTTGGTTTGAATCAGTTGAGGTAATATCTTGACTACACTCTAGCTCAAACTAGATTTCAATTTCCTTGACTTAAACCTTGTTGTTAAACATTGAAACATTCGATGGGCTTGATTGCACTAACAATCTCCCCCTTTTTGATGTTTGGCAACATGGTTTAAGTATAAGATTCACATATCTCCACAATGGCATGATATTGTCCACTTTGGGCCTAAGCCATCATGGTTTTATTTTTGGGCTTCACCCAAAAGGCCTCGTACCAATAGAGATATTTTTTCATCTTATAAGCACATGATTTTTTCCATATCTTACCAATGTGGGACTTTGATTATATTCCTAAACTCCAACAATCCCCCCCTCAAATGAAGGACCACATTGACCCCCTCAAGCCTATCCGTCCTCCAAGAACATCATCTACTTGATGTCCAATCCTCAACCCACCAGGACTTCCTGCCAACTGTCTGGTCCTCTTGACCCAGTTCGACTTCCTGCCAGTTGTTCGGTCCTCCTGACCCAACTGGACTTCCTACCATTTGTTCGGTCCTCCCGACCCAACTGGACTTCCTGCCAGTTGTTCGGTCCTCCCGACCCAACTGGACTTCCTTCCTAGTGTCTGATTCTCTTGATCCGGACATGGGAGCTCAACTTCCTTAGTTCGAGGTTCATGGCTTGACATGGACCATGACTCTGATACCAAAATGTGAGGATGTGACCAAAAGGCATATAAACCTTTTTCTTGACTGGAATGGAGAAATGGATAATATACAAAAACATGTTCAAGGCTATGTTAAAATCAAGGTGGTTTTTGAGAAGGTGGAGAGTCAATAAATGATGTGGCCTAACTTTGGCTTGCTCTTTGGTGACTATGGGTAAAATGCATCCGACAATGATTTTGTATAAAATGTTGTCAAGAGTCGTTAGTGCCAGGGCCGACACCAAATTTACTCCATCTCTAGGACGTCTAAATAAGGATTCGTGGATGGAATTGAGGTCAAAGCCTTCCAAATTTTCAAGAAGAGTTGGATAGCATTCTAAGTTAGAGGAGGACTCTCTACATCCTAGAAATGATCTCCAGATGGCTGGAGTAAGAGTGATATCAGTTTTGGCTACTCTAGACTTATAGATAAGCCTATCTTCAGTGGGTTGTAGGTTGTTATAGAATTCGATAAGTAAGTCTCCATTGATATCATGATCGCAGTAGACTAACTTACCGAGGCTATAATGCTCAACCATCTCGCTAACATATGGTGCATTATTTTAGAAGAAAGGACCATCTATGGACCGGATGCTTAAGAGTTCAAACTTGTGGGTCCTAAAGGTGTGCAAATGATATTCCGAAGGGAACCGATGGTCCGAGCAAGGCCTCGCTCGTGAGGGCCTAGAGATGGAGGATTCAGGTTCCTTTCTTTTTAGTCTAGAATGGCATGTGTCAAATATGTCATGCATGCACAAGATTGACCCAAGAATGAATGCAAGGAATGAAATGATGCATGTCAAGTGGGGAAAATGATTAGTTGCTTAGAAATCCTCTAAAATCTTAAGGAGAGTAAGAAAGAAGTATTACTTGGGTGCCATGGAACCAAGAACAAGTGATGGATGCAGACAGACAAATTTTTCCTACTAGAACCCTAGTTGTGGTCGAGTGATCTGAGATTAGGGTTAGGGTCAAGAGAAAATAGTAAGGAGGAGAAAGAAGATCCTTACCCTAGGCTAGAGAAGGCTTTTCTTGAGGTTGTAAAGCTTGGATGGAGATGAAGAGCTCAACTGGCGCTTGTCGCAGTCGGGAGAGCACGATTTTTGGGAAGAAACTATCGCGGAATAGAAGGGTTTACGGTTTAAATTCGTGAGACATCAGTCGAGGTGATGAGTGGATCGGCTCGATTGGTAACACTAGTCAAGGCGACGGTCGAAGCGCACTCGATTCTCTGTGTGATTGGAATTGGCCAGTGGAGGTGCCAGTCGAAGCGCACTCGATTCTGAGTGGGATCAGAATTAGCCAGTCGAGGTGCCAGTCAAAGCACACTCGATTCTGAGTGTTAAAAAAACTCGTGGCAGTCGGGGCACTGGTCGAGTCTGTCTCAGTTGTTAGGCTTAACAAAACTGGGTTTCAATATCTGAATACTCCAGTTGAGTTTTGTGTAATTCCTAAGGCTTAGGTTAGTGTTAAAATCACTCAATATGATAACCTAACACATTTTTGATTGTTTTAAACACTTGGTATCTACGTTCTTGGTCTTAAAAAGGATCCAACCAATTTTACTTGGATGGAATGTCTAGTTATGATCTTGGAACCACAAACACAAGAATGTGTAATGGTCTTCCCCATAACTAGTCATATTAGTGATTTTTGTCTCGTCAACCTCTCTATTTCAGGGAAGCATTGAGTATTTGAAATAGTGTGGTTGAACCTATCATCTCACCCCATTTCTAGCAATACAAAAACTGTTTTGTGATCCTTATCGTTTTTGTGAGATGACCCCAGGTCTTCCCAATTTAAATTCCCATTTCTTTTGTTAAATGGATTTTTAATATTAACTTAAGATCATGGAGGGATCCTCCTTCATTGGGCAGCATACATGCCCAACTCTCTTCTCAAATGACTAAACTCATTTTCGGGAAGAGGTTTTGTGAATAAGTCAGCTAGGTTAGACTTAGACTCAACATGGCTAAGTTCGATGTCTCCCCTAGCTACATGATCTCTAATGAAGTGATGCCTCACTTCAATGTGCTTATTCCTTGAGTGATGAACCGGATTTTTGGTGAGGTGTATAATACTAATGTTATCACATAACACTTGTACAATCCTATAAGTCAGTCCATAGTCTTCTAAGGTGTTTGTTAGCCATAGCAATTGTGATACACATTCTCCCATAGCTATGTATTCAACTTCGGTTGTGGAAAGTGCTACACAATATTGTTTATGGCTTGACCAACTAACCAAGGCTGAACCTAAGAAATGACAGCCCCCACTAGTGATTTTTCTGTCCAACTTGCATACAACATAGTCGGAATCGGTATAGCCAACTAAATCAAAAGATTCAGTCCGGGGGTACCACAATCCTACATTGATAGTGCCTTTTAAGTATCTCATGATTTTTTTTACAGCAATCATGTGAGACTCCTTAGCACAAGCTTGAAATCTAGCACACATACCAACAACAAATAAAATATCAGGTCGACTCGCTGTTAAGTACAATAAACTACCGATTATACTCCTATAATTTTTCAAATCCACTACCTTCCCTTTCTCATGATTATCTAGACGAGTATTGACAGCAATAGGTGTGCTTACTTCCTTAGCTTCTTCCATATGAAACCTTTTCAGTAACTCCAATGCCTACTTAGATTGATGTATAAAAATTCCTTCCTTGGTTTGCTTTATCTCGAGTCCTAGAAAGAAGGTCAATTCTCCTACTAGACTCATCTCAAATTCACTTTCCATGTGACCAATAAACTCATTGAGATAATCCCTATTGTTTGAGCCACAGATAATGTCATCAACATAAACCTGGGCTACAAATATGTATTCACCATCCCTTTTTAAGAATAGTGTGGGATCTATCTATCCTCTCCTAAAACCTTTCTCAATCAGGAAGGTTGACAACCGTTCATATGAAACACGAGGTGCTTGTTTAAGCCCATAAAGAGCCTTTTTTTAATTTGTACACATGGTCTGGGAATTGTGCATTCTCAAACCCCGGGGATTGTTCAACATAGACTTCCTCCTTGATGACTCCATTCAAGAAGACTGACTTCACATCCATTTGATATACTTTGAAGCCTTTGTATGCTGCATAAGCAAGCATTAGTCTTATAGATTCTAACCTTGCTACAGGGGCATAAGTCTCATCATAGTCTAACCCCTCAATTTGGTTGTAGCCTTTGGCTACTAACCTTGCCTTATTTCTAACTATTTCTCCTATATGATTTCTCTTTTTCTTAAACACCCATTTAGTCCCAATAATAGAGGTTTGACAAGGTCTAGGGATTAAATCCCAAACCTGATTTCCCTCAAACTGACCTAACTCATCTTGCATTGCAATGATCCATTCTGGATCAAGCAGAGCTTCATCCACTAACTTGGGCTCAATCTCAGAAATCAAGGCAAATTCATTTCATTCATTTCTGAAAAATGTTCTAGTCCTAACCCCATGTTGGATGTCTCCAATAATCTGGTTTTGGGGATGGCTGGAATCATTCCTAGTAGATATGGTAACTTGAGATGTTTCGGGTACTACTGAAATTTGTTCAGATTCTCCAACCTCAAGTGATGACCCTTGAGCTCTCACTCTCTCTTCATCATAATCCACTCTTGCTTCCCTTATAGGATTGCTATCTCCCAATTCCAGCTTTCTCAATTCCAGCTCATACTCAATCGATTTTCTGTCTGAATCAATATTCATTCCTTTTTCTTCAAACACAACATTAGTTGACTCTTCTATGAGCTTAGTCCTATGGTTGTACACTCTATAAGATTTGCTAGTGAGGGAATAACCAACAAGGATACCCTCATCAGCTTTTGCAAAAAAATTTCCTAAATGATCCTTAGTATTTAGGATATACATCGTACAATCAAAAACCCTAAGGTCCTTGATTGTTGGTGGCTTTCCAAACCAAAGTTCATGTGGTGTTTTTCTTAAGAATCTATGTATCAGAACTTGGTTTTGAACATAGCACACAATGCTAACTGCTTCAACCCATAGGTAGTTTGGTAATTGGTATTCGTTTAGCATACTCCTAGCTGCCTCTTGCAAGGCTCTATTTCTCCTTTCTACAACACCATTTTGTTGTGGTGTTCTAGGTGTGGAGAATTCATGTTTATATCCTTTCTCTAAACAAAAGTCCTTAAGTTTAGCATTTTCAAACTCTCCTCCATGATCACTTCTAATGATTTTAATTGTTGAGTTTTTCTCATTCTCAACTCTTTTACAAAAGAAAATGAAGGTTTCTATTGTTTGGTCCTTATGTTTAAGAAAATAAGTCCAGGTATATCTAGTGTAATCATCCACAATAACCAAGCAATATCTACTACCATTGATAGATCTAATAGTGCTAGTATCAAACAAATCCATGTGTAGTAAATCTAATGCTTGTAAAGAACTTACAGAATTCTTCCCTTTGTGGGAAGATCTTACTTGCTTCCCTTTTTGGCACGCCCCACAAACTCTATCCTTCTCGTAGGTGATTGAGGGCAGTCCTCTTACAAGTTCCTTCTTTGCCAAATTCTTGATGTTCTTCATGTTGACATGGGCCAATCTCCTGTGCCATAACCAAGACTCTTATTCCTTGGATATGAAACACTTAAAAGACATGTTAGTAGCACTACTAAATCTAACTTGATAAATGTTTTCCTTCCTAGATCCTATTAGCATGGTTTCATTGGTGTCATTGTGGATAACAAGGCATTGAGTTGAGTGAAACTCAAACCTATACCCTGCATCACACAATTGACTTACACTTAACAAGTTAAATGTCATTCCTTTAACTAACAATACATTTCTAATTACAAATTTTTCAAAAATGCTAATGTTACCTACTCCTACAACCTTCAATTTACCACTATTATCGAAAGAAACTGTACCTCGGTCTTTGGCATGAATTGAGGAAAATAAAGCGGAGTTTCCTGTCATATGTTTGGAGCATCCACTGTCCACAAACCATGAAGTTAAATGCTCCCCGTTGATGGGTCCCTACTAAACACGAAAAACTTGGTCTTTTGGAACCCACAAGTTGGGTCCCTCAACATCTACTACAAATTTCCTAGGAATCCAAGCCTTAGAAGTTCTAATAAAAGGTGATCTAGTAGAAACAAAACCAGCAGTGATAGTTCTACCATTATCAAATTTAGACCGAGTAGTTCTTGCATTAACTGATTTTCCTTTAGCCATTTTGGATCCATTAATTCCACCAAAAGAAACTTTGGATTTAGATGTAGGTTTCCTAGATACTAAGGACATATAACTAAGTTCCTTTTGTTGTGTATTGTACCCTAGTCCATCCTTATTATAGACTGCATGTTGGGCTCCTAGAATCATGTTTAATGTCTTTGACTCATTGGTGAATTTCTCAAGTGTGCACTTGAGATCTTCCACCTGAACCTTCAAGGATGTATTTTCATCCTTGATCTCCTCCAAATGAGGATTTCTTGCACCATTGACATCAGACAATGTCTTTGAAATCCTAACTAATTCTAATTCAGTTTTCAATAACTTAACCTTAGTTTTGGATTTTTTTTCAGAGCATTTGTCAAACAAGCAATAGTTTCATATAATTTATCTAGATGAGGAGAGTTTACCTGTTCATCATCAGAAGATGATGATGAAGACTCTAAACTTGTTTGCTCCCCATTAGAATGATTCAGTCCTCCATCCAGTTCAGAATTTTCAGAATTCTCCAATGCCATGAGAGCCTTTTACTGTGCTCCCTTCTCCTCACTTTCTTCTTCCAATGAGGAGGATGAGGATGAAGTATCATCCCAAGTAACCTTCAATGCTTTCTTCCTCTTGGCATTTTCTTCCTTCTTTTTGTACTTAGGGCATTCACTTTTGAAGTGACCTTTCCTATGACAATGAAAGCACTCTACATTAGATTTCTCCTGATTAATTTCTGAACTTTTACCTTTCTTAGTGAAGTATTTCTTCGCATCCTTCTTGTTGTATTTTTGGCTTCTTCTCATCAATCTCCTCACAAAATTAGCCATCTCGCTAGAGGATGACTCATCATTTCCATCTGAATCTGATGATGAAGAGGAGGAAGAAGCTTCCTTCTTCTCCTTTTTCTTCTTGCTCTCCTTGCTGCGATCTCCTGCAATAAAAGCTAGACCCATCTCCTTTGGGCTTCGATTAGCTTGTTCATGCAATTCCAATTCACAAAACAATTCATCAATCTTAATTATTGAAATATCCCTAGATACTTTGTAGGCATCCACCATAGATGACCGCAAAGTATTCCTAGGTAAAGATTTGGGTACATACGTGACTAAATCCCTATTCACAATAGTCTCTCCAACAGAGTGGAGGCCGTTGAGAATTTCTTTAAACCTACCATGCAGTTCACTTATAGTTTCAGTCTTTTTCATGCTGAAATTTTGAAGTTGGTTCAAGTAGAGATCCCTCTTCGCTTTCCTTGAATCTCTGGTTCCTCCATGTAGCTCCAACAACTTCCTCCAAAGTTCATTAGCACTACTGAAGGGGCCACCTTTGTTGAGTTGGTCGTTGGTTACACCGCACTGTAAGGTTACGATTGCTTTGGCATTGGCTTGAGCTCTATTCCTCTGTTCTAGCGACCACAGAGCAGACACAAGAATCCTTCCTTCGTCATCGGTTGGTGGTGTGAATCCTTCAGCGATGCAGAACCACATGTCCATGTCCATCATCAAATAATATTCCATCCGGCTCTTCCAATACTAGAAGTTTTGGCTGTCAAAATATGGAGGTCGTGTTGTGCTAAAATCCTCTTGCGTTGTCATTCCTTGATGCTCTAGTGGAGGTGAATCCGGTGTAGAGCCCTTGCTCTGATACCACTTGTTGGGATTGAGGCTCGCTAGAGGGGGGTAAATAGTGAGTTAAAAAATTCTAACTCAAAACTCACTACAAAACAGAGGGTTACGCAGTGGAAATAGAAAAATAAAAACACAAAAACACAATCACACCCAAACACAGGTATTTATGTGGTTCAGAACTCAACAGTTCCTACTCCATGGGCAGTTCAAAAGGAAAGTCTACTATGTATGATCGGAATGGTTCTGGAGGTGAAAACTTCAACTCTTACAAGCTTAAAATACAATAAGATAATGAAGATCAGTAAGCTAAGAACTTAAGAACCAGTTACAGATTTGTTGTTCAACTTCTTGCGTTGAAGATGGAGTTGTAGCGCTTGTAACAAGGTGATCGACAGTAGTTGGAAACACTTGTTGGAGAGGAAGCGAGATGAGAGCAAGGCTTTTACACTCCTTCTCCTTCAGAATAAATCATTGGAAGATTTTCTAAATTAGATCAAAAACTGAAGCTCAAGTTCTGCTGAAAAATGCTTACTACTTCTCTATTTCATCTTCTTCTTTATATAGTCGTCTCTTCCACCGTTGGAGCCCTAGAGACCATGCCTGACCAAACTCTAGTCACCTGAGCTTGTCCCCATAACTGCCTCCAACTTCTGGTGGTTTGCCAAGAACGGAGCCTGCTCCTCCAACCGGAAGTCGATGCATTTGAATCTTTACTTGAAACGGAATCATCTCGTTGTTTCTTTCATCAGTTGAGCATGTAGTCGAGTCTGACTTGCATCTGTGCTCGAAAAATACCTGTCAGTCGAGCCCGAAGTCGAGTCGGAATCGTGTTTGTGCTTGAAAAATACCTGTCAGTTGAGCCCGTAGTTGAGCTGGGCTCGAATCTGTGCTATACGTAGTGAGCAGTCGAGCTGGTAGTCGAGCCAGCTTGATTCTATGTCTTTTTGCAAGAGTGCCAGTTGAGCTGACCCCATGGTGGCTCGACTGATACTGAAAATATTTGAAGCACATGAGTATCTTTCCTTGTAAGCTGCCATTTCAAGCACCCTAGTAAGAGACCAAGCATATTATGGTGCCTTTGTTGGTGCAACAATGCCCCAAGCATTTATATGTGTTGATGTTTGGATAATCATCTAAGTTAGGGAATGCTTTGTGATCTAAATGTGAATGAGTTTAAGTGATAGGAAAATCCAAGTATGAAGACTTGGTAAAGATAAAGTCCAAGTGTGATCTTGGCAAAGGAAGTCCAAAGACAAGTCTTGGAAGCATAAGTCCAAGCATGCAGTCTTGGAGGCGTAAAGTCCAAGCACACTTTGGCAAAGGGAAACCCAAGACATGACAAAACTGAAGGAAGCTCTTGGAAGCAAACCACAAAGGATGAACCAGTCGCGGACTCGGAGGGATCCTGGAGGCACAAGGCTTAAGGAAGAGCAAGAAGGTTGAGTCTAGGTCTAGGGGGTAAAATTAAGTATGAATTATTCATACTTGATGAGTATCAGTCGACTGATACGATGTATCAGTCGACTGATCAGGTGCTCGACTGAGTCAGGCTGAAACCCTGATGATCAGTCGACTGCCAAGAGCTCGCAGTCCAATGATCAGGCAATCAGTCGATTGCCAATATTGGTAGTCAACTGATCGTGCCGAAGATGGGCACAGAATGGAGTCTCACTCGACTCCGTGCGACGATCAGTCGACTGATCGCTTCATCAGTCAACTGATCGCTTCATCAGTCGACTGATCAGGTGGTCATTGGAAATTACGGCTGCGTATCTCCGCAGATTTGCTTAGTCAGAAGTCGTTTGCTTCGGCGGCAGTCAACTGATGTTGTACATCAGTCGACTGATGGTAGCCCAAAGGGAAAAACAACCCTCTCTCTATAAAAAGAGGGCTGGTGGTGGCTTTGAGGGCTAATGCTTATATTCTGATCTTTCTCTCAAGCCCTCACATGTTTACTAAAGCTTTCAAGTGTTTAATTCTCCTCCTCCTCTCTAATCTTCATCTACATCCTTTGTAAGAAGAGGAGGGTTTGTAAAAGAGAAAGCTTCTTAGTGGAATCACTTGGGTTGATCCACCTTAAGGATCGCCATGGAGTAGAAGTGTTATCTCCGAACCACGTAAAGGCTTTGTTAGCATTGTGTTTTCATTTCTAATTATATTGTATTTGTTGTGCTTTCGCTATCCATTCTTGTAGAAACGAAAACGAGCTATTCACCCCCTCTCTTGCTTCAAACGATCACCTACAAGTGGTATCAGAGCCCATATCACATCGGAAGATCTAACAATCAACCGGAGCATGATGACTTTCCAAGAGGGATATAGCACGATGAGGTCTCCATTCTTCGATGGCAACGACTTCGGATACTGGAAAGGTAGGATGGAGTATTATCTTATGAACGATATTGAAAATTGGTTTAGCATTGTAGATGGTTTCGAGAAGCCGGTCGATGAACATGGAGCGCCCATACCGACAAAGGATTGGACGAGGGGCATGGCCAAGAAGGCTCAAGCCAACGCCAAGGCAACAACCACACTTCAATGTGGGTTGTCAAAAGAGCCACTAAGCAAGGTGGGGCCTTTTGAATCGGCGAAGGAGCTTTGGGAGAAGCTAATTGAGCTCAATGAGGGATCCAAGGAAACAAGAAGAGCCAAGAGAGATCTCTTAATAGGCCAACTTCAAAGCTTCACCATGAAGACCAATGAGACCGTGGGCCAAATGCATGGTCGCTTCAAGGAAGTAGTCAATGGACTACATGTGATAGGTGAGAAGGTTGACAATCGAGACTTGTGAGGTATGTACTCCAAGCCTTCCCTAGAACAACCTTATGGGCTTCAATGGTAGATGCCTATAAGGTCTCTAGGGATCTTTCTTTGGTTAAATTAGATGATTTATTTTGTGAATTTGAGTTGCACGAGCAAGCTAACACTTCATCCAAAGAGAAAAGTGTAGCTCTTTTTGTAGGGAAGATGGACAAGAAGAAGAAGGAGAAGAAAGAAGTGTCCTCCTCATCCGAATCCGAGGAAGATTCATCTAGTAGTGAAGATGAGCTATCGACAAGCGAGGTGGCTCATTATGTCAAGAAGTTTGGTAGGAGGTCAAGGAAACTCACCAAGAAGGATGTGAGGAGGATGTTCCAATCCTCAAGAGGTAAGTCTTCTACTAGTTCAATTCCTTCATCTAACGTAACTTGTTATGGTTGCAACAAGAAAGGGCACATCAAGCCAAATTGCCCGGAACTAAAGAAGAAGGAGGAGAAAAAAAAGAAGCATAAGGAGAAGAAGGAAAAGAAGGAGAAAAAGAAGAAGGAGGCAATGGTGACTCAAACATGGGACACACTAAGCATAGATGACTCTTCCGATGATGAAGAAGTGTGTCATGCCACTCGGAACCTAGCTCTCATGGTTTTGGAGGAGGAAGCTGGGAGCTCAAGTGAGGAGTCTTCATCCTCTTCTTCAAGCGACGAATCATCATCTAGTGATGATGAGGTAAGCAACTCCCCTAGGGTACATTTACTTTATAAAATCATTGCTTGTCTTCAAAATGCCCTAAATAGATCAAAAACTAGGATTAAGAACTTAAAAGTAGAAATTAAGTCACTTAAAAATGTAGAGCCACCTTGTGAATATACATGTACTCTTAGAGATGAAAATGATGAATTAAGAAAAGAAATAAGTGAACTAAGAGCATGTCTAGAAAAATTTACAAATGACTCTAAATACCTTGATATGATAATTAAAGATCAAAGGGATATTTACAACAAAGCCGGACTAGGATATAGGCCTAAAGAAAAGGAGGTATCATTTACATCTCTTGTTAATAGAAAATCCACCGTTAAGAACAAGGGTAGAAAGGCTTGGGCCCCTAAGAAGTTTTTGATTGATGCTAGTGGTTCTAAAATTTGGGTACCTAAGGCTTGCATTTTTCATGTTGTATAGGTAGAAGAACCTATAGCTTATGGATTGTTGATAGTGGGTGCTCAAAACACGACCGGTGATAAGAGAAAATTTTCCACTATCAATCACACTAGCAAGGGGAAGGTGTCTTTTGGAAATAGTGGCAAACTTAAGATTCTAGGAAAAGGCACAATTGAGGTATCCCCTAATCTTACCATTCATAAAGTATTGTTAGTTAAAAATATGAAATTAAATTTACTTAGTGTGAGTCAACTATGTGATGCAAATTTCGATGTTCAATTTGACTCTTCAAAATGTTTCATAAGACACAAAACTTTAAATGATTGCATGCTAGTAGGTTTTAGGAAATCAAATATATATTATGTTGATTTATCCTATGCTACTAATGCTTCTACTAAGTGTCTTGTTGCAAAAGAAGAAGAGAGTTGGCTTTGGCATAGGAGGCTAGGGCACACAAACATGAAGAACATAGCCAAAATAGCCAAAATGAAGTTAGTCAAAGGGTTGCTAAAAGTCAAGTTTCTCAATGCCAAGAAGGGAAACAATCAAAAATATCCCACAAAGGTAAAACTTTACTTAGTACCGCTTTACCTTTAGAATTATTGCATATGGACTTATTTGATTGGCATAGTACCCCTTCCATGATTGGTAGTAAATATTGCTTAGTAATAGTAGATGATTTCTCTAGATTTACTTGGGTATTTTTCATGAAAAATAAGGATGAAAACCTAGGAATAATCATAGGATTTAGTAAGAGAGTAGAGAATGAAAGAAAACTCAAAATCAATCGAATCTGTAGTGATCATGGTGGAGAATTTGAAAATTCTAATTTCTCAACTTTTTGTCTAGAACAAGGGTACAAGCATGAATTTTCTTGTCCTAGAACACCCCAACAAAATGAGGTTGTGGAAAGGAAAAATCGTGCCCTACAAGAAACGACTAGGACTATGCTAAATGCATATTATTTACCTAGCTACTTATGGGCGAAAGTGGTTAACACCGCTTGCTATATTCAAAATAGGGTTTTAATTCATAGGTTTTTATGAAAAACCCCATTTGAATTATGGAATGGTACAATTCTAACAATTCACTATTTTAAGGTCTTTGGATGTAAAGTTTATATTTTAAACACCAAAGATAACCTAGGCAAATTTGAGTCCAAAGCGGATGAGGGAATCGTAGTTGGATACTCATCCACTAGTGTAGGGTATAGAGTTTATAATAAGAGAAATCAAAAGATTGAGGAATCTTCAAATGTCCAATTTGATGAAACCTCTAATACATACCCTAGGAAATCCCCTATTGATGATGATATCAATGACAAAAATCAAGAAATTATCCAACAATTTCAAGATTTAACTTTAGGGGGTAATGATCAAGGGGGAGATTTGAATCAAGGAGGAGTGAGAGGTGATTCCGATGATGAAAGAAGAATTGAGGATAATTATGATCAAACTCAATTTAATACACCTCCTAGAACAATAAGAGTTCATCAAAATCACCCTATAGATCAAATTGTAGGTGAATTATCTCAAGGAGTTAAGACTAGGTCATTTTATAGGGATCCCTCTAGTCATATAGCCCTAATTTCCCAAATTGAGCCTAAAACAATCAAAGATGCATTACTTGATCTGGATTGGATCTTAGCAATGCAAGATGAATTGGCTCAATTTGAAAGGAGTCAAGTATGGGAGTTAGTTCCTAGACCTAATGACAACACCATCATTACTACAAGATGGGTCTTTAGGAACAAACTAGATGACCAAGGAAATATTACTAGAAATAAGGCAATGTTAGTTGTAAGGGGTTTTAATCAAGTTGAAGGACTTGACTATGATGAAACATATGCCCCGGTTGCTAGATTAGAGTCTATTAGGATCCTATTAGGGTATGCCTCTTATATGGGTTTCAAACTCCATCAAATGGATGTTAAATCGGCATTTCTAAATAGGTTCATTAAGGAAGAGGTATATGCAGAACAACCTCCCGGGTTTGAGAACATGGACTATCCAAACCATGTATACAAGCTTAGAAAAGCTTTGTTTGGTTTGAAACAAGCTCCCCGGGCTTGGTATGAAAGATTATCATCCTTCTTAATTTCTAAGGACTTTAAGAAGGGTAGTGTAGATCAAACTCTATTTATAAAGTCAACATCAACGGACATCTTTGTAGCCCAAGTATATGTTGATGACATTATTTTTGGGTCAACAAATGATGATCTTCTTCAAGACTTTATCAAGAGTATGGAAAATGAGTTTGAAATGAGCCTAGTTGGGGAACTAAATTTCTTCCTAGGACTACAAGTCAAACAAACAAGTGAAGGAATTTATATTTACTGAACCAAATATGCTAAGGAAATGATTAAGAAATTTGGTTTGGAAAATGCTAAAGTAGTGTCAACCCCTATGACAACTAATACAAAAATAGATAGTGATAATGAAGGTAAACAAATTGACCTTACACTCTATAGGAGTATGACTGGTAGTCTCTTGTACCTAACCGCTAGTAGACCCGATATATTATTTGCGGTGGGTATGTGTGCTAGGTACCAATCATGTGCCAAAGAATCACATTTAGTTGCCATTAAGAGAATCTTAAGATATATTAAAGGCAGACTAAATGTAGGACTATGGTACCCTAGGACTAGGTTTTTTTATTTGGTTGGGTACACCGATTTCGATTATGTCGCTTCCAAATTGGATCGGAAGAGTACTAGTGGTGGATGTCAATTCCTTGGGTCCTCCCTAGTTAGTTGGAGTAGTAGGAAGCAACCTTGTGTTACCCTATCTGTTGGAGATTTGAGGCCGCTAAAGGGGGGTGAATAGCATTGACCGTACGTAGATGGAAATCGTTCGCGTGCTTGTCTATAATTTTGTTAGTATGCAGCAGAATAACAAGAATAATAATGATAACGAAACATACAACATGCAAACACAAAGATATAACGTGGTTCGGAACCGAAACGGTTCCTACTCCATGGATTGGGTTCGTACGAACCCTAGCGATGTCAATCACACACCACTATGATAAATACTCCTTCTCGACACAAGTCGGAGGTGGAGAAACCTCTTACAATAAGATTACAATAATAATCTAAATACAACAAGAAAATATAAGAGGAAATACAACAAGAGAAGTAAAGAACACTTTACAAAAACTCTTTAGAAGCTTGCTTGTTGATTGCCTTGGACTAGCACTTGAAAGCCCTGATTTGCACCAGCAAATCGCTTCAAAACGTCCAAGAAAATCGGTTGCAAAAACCCTCCCGTCGAGCTCCTTTTATCCTTGCGCGACACTGGATTTCGCCATCGATCCGCCTTAAGTCACCCGATCGATGCCACTGTGTCGTGAGACAATGGCTCGATCCATGCCGGAAAAACTCCAGCGGATCTCTTGGCGGATCGCCAATATTGGCGATCGGCCCGCGGCGCGTAATCGAGTCGATCGCTCGGCTACAATATTCAGGTGAACTAGCGATCAAATGCGCGCCGCTGGTAGTCGATCGCATCGACACCACGATCGCTCCAATGATCGATCGCAGAGCACGGCTCAAGCATCGGTCGAACTCAAGTCGACTCACGGCAGTCGAACCGGCCATAATGTCAGTTGACTGCCAACCTCAAACATGAGGTTTAAACCCAAATATGGTGCCCCCATACTTGCTAGACCACCCTTAGCCTAGACCTAAGCCTTCTAGCCACCTCCATCAGCCTCACGCCTCTCGGATCCCTCCAAGTCATCCATGACTTGTTCATCCATCGCGCTAGCCTCCAGGTGCTTCCCTCGGCTATGTCATGCTAACGGTGTCTACACCGCCAAGGCACATTGGACTTACACCGCCAAGACTCCGCTTGGACTTTACGCTGCCAATATCAATCGCCTTGGACTTCCAAATGCCAAGACTCAAACTTGGACTTTCCCTTGCCAACCCATGTTGGACTTTCCATGCCAAGACCCATGCTTGGACTTTCCATTTGCCAAGACCCATGCTTGGACTTCTCATTTGCCAAGACCCATGCTTGGACTTCTCATGCCAAGTACACAAGACTTGGACCTTCCCAATTGCCAAGTGTCCCACTTGGACTTTCCATGCCAAGTACCCATGACTTGGACTTTACCTTGCCAAGACCCATGCTTGGACTTTCCCATAATCTCATGGTCAACCCCAGTCAACCATCAAAGTCTCCCTCGAGTCAAACTCGAGTCTAGTCAATTATAACCTAGATCGATTATATAAACAATCTCCCCAACATATTAACCGACATCAATGTCAAACCACTTTGTCAAACATCAAAACATCACTCGAGTCACACTCGAGTCCTGGTCAATCGTGACCTAGGCCGATTGCACCAACACTATCCACCACCGAGGCCGAGTATGTGGCTATGGGTGGTTGTGTAGCTCAACTACTATGGATGAAACATACCTTAGAAGATTATGAGCTATCTTACTCCAACATGAAAGTATTTTGTGATAATGTGAGCACCATAAATTTGACTAAAAATCTGGTGTATCACTCTAGGACTAAGCACATTGAAGTGAAACATCACTTCATTAGAGATCATGTGGCTAGGGGGGATATTGAGCTTAATTACATTGAATCCAAGTCTAACCTAACCGACATCTTTACCAAGGCTCTCCCCGAAGTAGAATTTTCATCACTTATGAGAGAACTTGGGATGTACTTAGTTGAATAGAGGTGTATAGGTTTGCATGATCCTATAGAAAATCTAGGTTTTATACCTCTATACATCTCACAAAAGACCTAAGAAACCATAATTTTTGTATTTAGACACTTAGACATCATGTGAGATGATAGGAAGATGCACTTGGTTCATCATGCTTGTTATGATGCATTACTATGTATCAAAATGCCATCTAGAGACATTAATCCTTCATTGGACCAATCATTGGGAAGACTTATACACAATTGATGTGCATATAGCTCTAATAACATGATTAGAAATGTTAAATAAAATATATTTTAAACTATGTTTATCATATTTTGAAAAACAGTTTTCAAGTGGAACACAAAAGTGATACAAAGTTTGCAAAAACATTAGAACTTTTGTTAGTTTTCAAGTTTGTATCAATCTTGAAATATGAAAAACATATATTTTTAAAATTATTTTTCCTTGATAAACAATGATTTCAGAAATGTGTACACAAAATTTCGTGATTTTTCGAGGTTTCTAGAATTTCTAACGCATTTCTGAAGTTGGGCTGAAAAGGCTGAAATTCGGATTTCAGGCGTAGCAGTCGACTGCATCAGTAACCAGTCGACTGATACAAGGTGTTTTCTGATAAAAAGCTCTATTTCTTGGATTTAAATGTATTTTTGAATATCCTAAAACTATGATCTGATAATCTTCTGTATAAATAAGTTTTTAGAATTGTTTGATACAATGTTCTAGGGGGAGTTTCATAATATATATCTTCTCATCCCCAAACTTACATTGTTGGTACAAAATTAGGATTTAACCTTCAATCTTTTGTTAGGTTTTGTTGTACAAGTTCGTTACTCATCATGAACCATATCTTGGATTAAGGGGGAGCTTAATTTCAATCTTATACCTTAGTTCAAGATTACAACAACTTTAATTCCTTTATGATATTTATGAATACTTTTCTTTTTGATGTATGTCAAAGGGGGAGAAGGAATGTTTAAGTTAGAATTCATATTGAAAATATGATGGAAATATGATTATGTGCATAAATGTCATTGGAAATATGATTATGTGCATATTTTAAAGACCTAACTTAAATGATTGTCAAACATCAAAAAGGGGGAGATTGTTGGTGCAACAATGCCCCAAGCATTTATATGTGTTGATGTTTGGATAATCATCTAAGTTAGGCAATGCTTTGTGATCTAATTGTGAACGTGTTTAAGTGATAGGAAAATCTAAGTATAAAGACTTGGTAAAGATAAAGTCCAAGTGTGATCTTGACAAAGGAAGTCCAAAGGCAAGTCTTGGCAGCATAAGTCGAAGCATGTAGTCTTGGCGGCGTAAAGTCCAAGCACGCTTTGGAAAAGGGAAACCCAAGACATGACAAAACCGAAGGAAGCTCTTGGAAGCAAAGCGCAAAGGATGAACCAGTCGCGGACTCGGAGGTATCCTGGAGGCACAAGGCTTAAGGAAGAGAAAGAAGGTTGAGTCTAGATCTAGGGGATAAAATCAAGTATGAATTATTCATACTTGATGAGTATCAATCGATGTATCACCGACCGTTAGGTGCTCGACCGAGTCAGTTGAACTCGATGATCGACCGACGCCAGAGCCGGTGGCCGATCGTGCAATCGCCATCGCCAATATTGGAAGTCGATCGATTGTGCCAAGATGGGCAATGCACGGAGTCTCACTCGACTCGCGACGATCAATCGATCGATCACTTCATCACCGATCGATGAAGTGATCAATCGACCGATCGTGGTCGTTGGAAATTGCGTGTGTATCTCCGCGATTTGTTTAGTCGAAGCGGTTGGCCAGCGACGCCGATCGATGTTGTACATCGATCGATGGTAGCCCAACGGGAAAAACAACCCTCTCTCTATAAAAAGAGGGTTGGTGGTGGCTTTGAGGGCTAATGCTTATATTCTGATCTTTCTCTCAAGCCCTCACAAGTTTTCTAAAGCTTTCAAGTGTTTAATTCTCCTCCTCCTCTCTAATCTTCATCTACAACCTTTGTAAGAAGAGGAGGGTTTGTAAAAGAGAAAGCTTCTTAGTGGAATTACTTGGGTTGATCCACCTTAAGGATCGCCGTGGAGTAGGAGCGTTATCTCCGAACCATGTAAAGGCCTTATTAGCATTGTATTTTCATTTCTAATTATATTGTATTTGTTGTGTTTCCGCTAACCATTCTTGTAGAAAAGAAAATGAGCTATTCACCCCCCCCCCTCTAGGTTCAAACGATCACCTACAGCCATCTCCAACTAACGAATGCTCTAAGTACCCTAGACAAAGAACAAGCACGTTACTACGCCCTCTTTGCCTAACGAGTACTCCATGTACATAGACAAAGAATGAGCGTATTACTACACCCTCTTTGCCTAACGAGTGTTGGAGATCGTTGGAACGCTAGAGGGGGGTGAATAGTGTCATGCTATGCGTGATGGAATTCTTTCGCGTATTCGTCTACAAGCTTCGTTAGCACAGCGGAATATAGATAATAATAACAATAACAAAATAGACAATCACACAAGAACACAAGAATATAATGTGGTTCAAAACCGAATGGTTTCTTCTCCACGGATCGAGCTCTAAAGAGCTCTAGTGATTCACACGCACTCACTAATCACAAATACTCCTTCTCGACACAAGTCGGAGGTGGAGAAACCTCCTACAATTGATTACAACAATAATACAATAAGAATACAAGAAACTACACTAAAATTCAAGTAAATAAAACTTTACACCGAGCTTTTGAATGCTTGTTTGCTAGGTTGATCGAGTAGGACTTGGAGACCCTGAATTGCAGCAGCAACTCGCCCCAAAACACCTCAAAGATCCTTGACTTTTTCCTCCTTCACGAGCTCCATTTAAAGCTTCAACCTGTGCTGAAAAATGTCGATCAGTTGACTGCTCGGGACCATCAGTCGCCTGATGCCACTGTTATTGTGAGACAACGGCTAGATCCACGCTGGAAAAATCCAACGGATCCATCATCAGTCGACTGATTATGACCATCAGTCGACTGCTGACCGCAGCGGTCAAGTGAGACTCCATTATGTGCTCCAAAACCCGAGCACCAATCGACTGATCACAAGATCACCGATCGCTTCATCCAATCTGGACTACCAAGCTCGCAATCGATTGTCGAACACATCCCATCAAACCCTAGTTGATTTCACTCTCACCGATCACCATATGACACTACCGACCGCACACCTCAAACATGAGGTTTTAGCCCAAGTATGGTTCCCCCATACTTGCTAGACCACCCTTAGCCTAGAACTAAGCCTTCTAGCCACCTTCATCAACCTCACACCTCTCGGATCCCTAAAAGTCATCCATGACTTATTCATCCATCGCGCTAGCCTTCAGGTGCTTTCATCGGCTATGTCATGCTAATGGTGTCTACACCGCCAAGGCACATTGGACTTACGCTGCCAAGACTCCGCTTGGACTTTACGCTGCCAACCATTAGACTTATGCTGCTAAGACTCAAGCTTGGACTTTACGCCGGCAACCATTGGACTTATGCTGCCAAGACTCCCGCTTGGACTTTACGCCGCCAATATCAAACCCCTTGGACTTCTCAAATGCCAAGACTCAAGCTTGGACTTTCCCTTGCCAATCCAAGTTGGACTTTCCATGCCAAGACCAATGCTTGGACTTTTCCTTGCCAAGACCCATGCTTGGACTTTCCTTGCCAAGACCCATGTTGGACTTTCCATGCCAAGACCAATGCTTGGAATTTTCCTTGCCAAGACCCATACTTGGACTTTCCTTGCCAAGACCCATGCTTGGACTTTACATGCCAAGTACTCAAGACTTTGACTTTCTCAAATGCCAAGTGTCTCACTTGGACTTTCCATGACAAGTACACATGTCTTGGACTTCCCATGACAATCATATTGTCATATGTTTTTGTCGAACATCAAAACATCTCTCGAGTCAAACTCGAGTCCTGGTCAATCGTGACCTGGGCCGATTGCACCAACAATCTCCCCCTTTTTGATGTTTGACAAAAACCAAACAAACAATTGAGTTAGGCCATCTAACTCAAACCAATCATCCCCATCAATTTTTCCAATTGATGTTATTCTCTCAATAATTTCTTTCCCAAAACATTCTCCCCTTTTTGACTAACATCAAAAAGGTTCTCTCCAAGGAGGTCAATGTCTCATGTCCCAATGAGATCTTACAATCTCCCCCCTAGTCCAAAAATACCTTGGATGCCTACCATCTTCCTAGTGATAAGTCCCATATCACTCAAGAGAGGCAATCCTATATACCTCTCTTTCCAATTTCCAAATTGGGTATCTCAAAATCCCATTTTTCCTTCCAATGAGGAAAAATACCATCCATCATCCCATAATGGATACCTCCCCCTAAAGGCTTGCTCCCCCTTGACAATTGCACCAATAATGTCCTTGGGAAGTCTCTAAGCCAATAGGAACTCTAAATCATCAAAAATAAGGTTCAAAGTTCAAACATGAACTTTCCTACCCTTAAATTTGATACAAACCCTAAACAACTCTCCTAATCTATATCCAATGGATTTTCACCCTTTCTAATACTTCCCAAAGCATATCCTAGGGTTAGGAGTGGTTAGAGACCTTAACCGTAGCTGAACACGGACTAAACATACCTTATTTTCTCGAAATCAACATTGGCAGTCGACTCTCTCAGCTACCAGTCGACTGCCACCCAGGGCAGTCGACTGATAACTGAAATATCAGAATTTCAATTATTAGAAATGAAATTCGAAAAATCATAAGTAATTCTACGTATATCAAAAAATCATGAAAATTCATACGTATATTACTTATAGTCAATACAATGGGTGAAAAATGATAGAAAAATATTTTACCCATAAAATATTGAAATTGATACAAAATCCAAAAGTGAATAAAAACTTCAAAGTTTTAGCTCACTTTGTATCAATCTCATCAATGGTGATTGCTATCAAAAGATAGACTTCACCAAGGTTTTTCAAAAGGATTTTAAAATGTTTTCAAAACCTTATTTTGGATCATATTCCTTGGACTCAATGTACATGACTTGTACACAAGCTTTCCCAATCATCCACCACTAATATAAGATGAGTTTTAGTTCATCTAGATGCAAAAACTATGCACCTTGAACTTAACTCATATCCTAGCATCTCACATGTATCTAGGGTGTATAAATACACATACATGTCAATTTAGATGTGAGATGTGGGTTTTGTTCTCTTAAACTAGGGTTTCATGCATTCTCTAAGGCAACACTACTTGATTCCCTTATAAATGGGACTCCAAGTCATACCAAAGTCCTTAAATCAATTTTCATTAATTTAAATGCATGAAGTATGAGCATGGCATGAATGATAGCATAATAAAGCATGACCAACGATCATGATATCATGACATATGATTAAATATAAAAACACATGATATTAATCCTTAATCCTAAACATGATCATGACATTTTAAATGATTAAAAATGAACATGATGTCATGACATGTTATATGGCTAACAAAGCATGGAAAATAAAATATATAGGTATAATAATACCTAAATTTTAATGTTAATTGCCATTTAATATCATTAAGTATATTTTGCCATATTGTCACTTTTCTCCCTAGTGTGCCAAAACCCCAAAATGGCATACTACACCTCTAAACTTAATTTGTGCCAATTTAATTGATTTTTTTTTATAATTCCAAAAATGTATTGGCACATTCTAAAATCTTTTAGGATCAAAGATCAAACCTATTTCCAAAGTATCCATAACCTTGAAAATAACCTAAAGTGCCACCTTTACCATGGTTAGGTTAACTACCTTTCCATTTAAAGTTGGCACACCCTAAACCCATCTAGCGTGAATCGATCACACTCTTAGGAACCCAAAACCTATTTGAGCTCCTAGGGTTTACTAGGTATTCCTTAGGGATAACCTCCCTAGATACCTTCCTAATGACCCTTCTAGGCTTGTTAGCCTTGGTCATTTTGGTCTTACCTAGGTTGACTCTAGGGGTAACTCCCCTGCAACCTTCTTAGTGGCTTCCCTAGGTTTCCTTGAAACCCTAGCCACTAGGAACATACCTTGGTCCACTCTAGGGATGACTTCCCTATTGACCTTGGTCTTCCTAGACCTAGTTTATGTTCCGTAATCAAATGGAACACTATGATAAGTCACCTTAGGCTTAGGTTTGTGACCCAAACTCTTCTTGCCCTTGGTTGACTTTTCTCTCATTTTTCCTAGGCGTTGACTTTAAGTTCTAGACCTAGAAGTTTGAACATTTGACCCTTTAAATTGATTTTGCATATTTGCAAGGGTCTTTTCCAATTTCTCAAGCCTTGACCTCAAGGCTTGATTTTCTAATTCTAATTGGCCAATTTTTGAATTTTGATTTGGTCTTTGTGTAGGGAATTCTTTATGCCAAATGGCATATGCGCAACGGGAAAATTAGGATCCCTTCCAAGTGATCCATGCGAAAGCAAACTCGTATAAAATAAATTTCTCTAAACCAAGCCTATCTTATAGGAGAGGATTACCTTTGTTGTGTGCCCTTGTTAATCCCGCTTCTTCCTTTTGTTTGTTGGATCTTTAGCACGTTCAAGTGTCCGTGCCTCTATATGTATCCACACGAGCAAGCTCTTGTCTCACAAAAGAAAACTAGAGGAGCTCTCCTTTACTTCTTGCTAGAGAAGTCCCTAAAGGAGAGGAAGCTAGGGAAAAGAGAAGGGAAGAAGAAGACTACTCTTCTTGCTACACTCACAAAAGCCACACAACAATAAGCTCTCAAGCTCTCTCCAAGCCTCAAGCTCCCAACAACCACACTCCACCAAAAACACTTCTTTGGCCGGCCACTCCATGGAGCCTTTTATAGGGTTGGAAAAACCCTTCCACCTCCTTCACATTCAATGCAATCCATTGCATTGAGACATACTCAAAAAGGATTTGGCTTCCTTGTTTGGCCGGCCACTTAAGGAGACAAAACCATTTTGTTTCCTTCCACCTTATCTAGCTTAGGTGGATGCTTAGGTGGCATGCTTATGTGGCATGCTTATGTGGTATTCTTATGTGGCATTCATGCATGTTGAATTAATCTTATTAATTCAATTAAGCTTATGTTATCATATTGAATTAATCTTATTAATTCAATTAAGCTTATGTTATCATATTGAATTAATCTTATTAAATCAATGAGGTAACATATTGAATTAATCTCATTAAATCAATTAGCTAAAATTCTCATTAAGCTTAAAGTCCAAAAACCATTTTTGTACTTAAGCTTATTCCCAAATTATTCTAGTCAAACTAGAATACTCTAATTCCTCTAATCATCATGCTCTTTGTGTGTGACCCTATAGGCTCTCATAACGTTGGCAGTGGACCTAAACTCTTTTAGATACACAAGCAATGAGCGGCATCTAGCAATACATCATTGCTACCCAAGTTATGAGATAAGTCAAGATCCGACTAACCTTTCCGTGACTACTATAATATATGACCGTGTCCTTCTATCCTTGATATCAGTTGATCAATGAGGCATAGGCCGTGTCATCCTCGATCAATCTATGTGTTTCTTGATCCCTGAGTAAACTAACTCAAACAAATGAGCTCAATATCTCATATTGACTCATTCGAGCATGGCCATGCGTTTTAGTAGTTCTACTCAATCAAGGGGCCCACCGATATCACTCTCGTCATATGAGAGGATAGATCCCATCTACATCACTCACATCCCTCCGCATAATTTGTTATATACCCAAGAATCGCCTTTATGGTCCACCTCACGGGTGACGTTTGGACGATACCAAAGTACATAACTCCTTATGTAGAGCAGTAGTGACTTCAGTGCGAGGACTATTCATACCAATAGTCACATGAGAAAGTTTATGACACTCATATAAGCGATCCATGAAACTTTCTCATGGCGAATTCGATTCGGTATATATTCTCTAATATATACCCATGTGTCAACTTGATATCATATATCCATGACTTGTGAGATCAAGTCATCAATTGACCTACATGCTAGTCTTTATGTATTAATATTGCCCTTGCATATTAATACTTGACTAGAACATTTAGAAAGTGTTCTCTCTGACCTCTCATAATCAATTCCGCCAATTGATGTCGTAGATAAGAACCTACTTTTCTAGGCATTACTATATTTAATTTAGTACAAGCAAGACTTAAATATAATAACCAATCCTTTGCCTTTATAGAATATGATACAAAATGTTCCCTATTCAACCATCACATGATTTGTTCTCGGGCTATAACTAACAATCTCCCACTAGCACTAGTACCAATCACTATGATATCTAATACCTAGTGACCTAGTGTGACCATCATGCTTCCTCTCGCCAAAGCCTTGGTCAATGGATCTGCAATGTTAGCTTCGCCGATACTCAGCATATCCTCACATCTCCTCTATCGATGATCTCTCGAATGAGATGGAAGCGCCGCAGTATGTGTTTGGTCCGCTGATGTGATCGAGGTTCCTTAGCCTGTGCAATAGCCCCATTGTTGTCACAATAGAGGTCTATTGGATCTGCAATGCTAGGAACTACCCCAAGTTCACTGATGAACTTACAGAGCCAAACAGCCTCCTGTGCTGCATCAGATGCAGCACTATACTCGGCTTCTGTTGTAGAATCAGCAACTGTGTCCTGCTTCGAACTCTTCCAGCTCACAGCTCCACCATTCAGGCAAAACACGTACCCCGATTGCGATCTATAGTCATCCTTGTCTGTTTGGAAGCTTGCATCACTGTAACCCTTTACACTAGCTCTCATTGCCTCCAAATATCGTGAAATATTCTTTCGTTCTTCGTAAGTATTTAAGAATATTTTTTTTGAGCTATCCGATGACTTTCACCGATCCGAGTATCTACTGTGCTCAAAGCATACGAGGCGTCGAGAGCAGTAAAAGCATGGCGTACATGATAGACCCTATAGCATAAGGGTCTTATCCATGCGATCTCTCTCCTCCTTAGAAGAGGGACATTGAGTCTTGAAAGACTCACACCATGTGATAAAGCGAAATCCTTTCTTGGAATTTTGCATAGCAAAGCGATCTAGCACTTTATCAATGTATGTACTGACTTAGGCCAAGTAATCTTTTAGATCTATCTCTATAGATCTTGATGCCTAGAATATAAACTTCACCTAAGTCTTTCATCGAGAAACAATTCCCTAACCACATCTTCACAGGTGGAGTGAGGGAATATCATTTCCGATGAGAAGTATGTCATCTACATACAAGACAAGAAATACAAGCTGTGCTCCCACTATTTCTCTTGTAGACACAAGGTTCATCTTCATTCTTGATGAAACCAAACTCTTTGATTGCATCATCGAATCGAAGATTCCGACGAGAGGCTTGCTTTAGTCCATAAATGGACCTTTGCGGTTGCATACCTTTCCGGGATGCTTTGGATCTTCAAAACCCTCGGTACATGTCATGTACACATCCTCGAGTAGCTTTCCATTCGAGCGGTTTTGACATCCATCTGCCAGATCTCATAATCGTGGTAGGCTGCAATAGCAAGTATGATCCGAAAGGATTTAAGCATCGCAACTGGTGAAAAGGTTTCATCATAGTCAATACCATGAATTTGTTTGAATCCTTTAGCCACCAATCTACCTTTATAGGTATGCTTATTACCATCCATGTCAGTCTTTACTTTAAAGACCCACTTACACCCAATGGGTTTTACCCATTCAGGTGGATCAACCAAGGTCCATACTTGGTTAGTGTACATGGATTCCATTTCGGATCTCATGGCCTCTAGCCATTTCTCGGAATCTGGGCTCATCATAGCTTCTTGATAGGATGTAGGCTCGTCAAGATCGACAAGCAATACATCACCGTTGTCAGTCAAGAGAAAAGAATATCTCTCGGGTTGGCGGATCCTATTAGATCTACGAAGAGGTTGGTCTACTTGAACAGGTGTTTGTTCCACAACTCTTTGGGCAACAATTTCCTCATCCACAACACTTTGTGGTTCCTGTTCATTTTCCATCGAAGCCTTAGTGTTATCATCATCTTGAACTTCTTCAAGATGAATTTTACTCCCACTAGTTTTTCTAGAAATAAATTCTCTTTCTAGAAGAAGCGCATTCTGACAACAAACACCTTGCCAAGTGTGGGATTGTAAAGTAATATCCCTTAGTTTCCTTGGGATATCCGACAAAATAACACTTATCTGATTTGGGTCCTAGTTTATCTGAGACTTGACGTCTTACATAAGCTTCACAACCCCAAATCTTTATAAAAGACATTTTGGGACTCTTCGATCCATCCATATCGTATATGGTGTCTTTTCTACGCTTTTGATGGGACGCGATTAAGTGTGGCGGTCTCTAGAGCTAGTCCCCAAAAGGAAGTAGGTAGATCGATCTGGCTCATCATTGATCGTACCATATCTAATAGAGTACGATTTCTCCTCTCGGATACACCATTCCATTGTGGTGTTCGAGTGAGTTGGGATATTATCCCACACTCGGCCGGTGATCACGAAACTCTTGACTAAGGTATTCACCACCTCGATCGATCGAAGTAGCTTGATCGCTTACCAAGTTGGTTTTGTACTTCATTCTTGAATGCTTTGAACTTTTCAAAGGATTCTGACTTATGTCTCATCAAATATAAGTAGCCAAATCTACTCATATCATCAGTGAAAGTAATAAAGTACTTATAGCCTCCTCTGGCTTCGACATTGAAAGGCCCACATACATCAGTATGTATGAGTCCTAACAAGTCTGTCGCTCTCTCTCCATGTCCACTAAATGGAGTTTTAGTCATCTTTCCTAAAAGGCAAGATTCGCATACCTCATATGATTCAAAATCAAATGAGTCCAATAATCCATCTTTATGGAGTTGGGATATGTGTTTTTCATTTATGTGACCTAGGCGACAGTGCCAGAGATATGTTTGGTTCGAATCATTCGATTTGAACCGCTTGGTATTTACGTTATAAATTGGGTTTTCTAAATCTAGAACATAGAGACCATTCATAAGTGGTGCATTACAATAGAACATTTCATTCAAATAAATGGAACAACATTTGTCCTTTATTATAAAAGAAAAGTTTTTCTTGTCTAAACAAGATCTGAAATTATGTTCTTTGTCAATGCGGTACATATAAGCACTCCTCTAGTTCTAAGATAAGCCCGGTGGGCAAAGACAAAGAATATGTTCCCCTACAATTTACAGCAACTTTTGTGCCATTGCTGCCTTTCGTATTTGTCTACTATTTCTCATCCCGCATTATTACAAATGTGAGATGCACATCCGTATCTAATACCCATGTAGAAGAAATAGATAGATTAACTTCTATAACGTGTATACGAGGCGAAGTCCCACTTCTTTTATTCTTTACTTCCTCAAGGTAGACTTTGCGATTCCGCTTCGATGTCCGATCTCACGCATGATGGAAGCAGTCCCTTCCTTAGGTACTTTACCTTTACCCTTTGAAGTGGATGAATTGGCCTTGCCTTTGGCTTGGGTCTTACCCTTGCCTTTGCGCTTACCTTTGCCCTTCTTGACCATTAGTACACGTTGCTAACTTTCTTTTTGAGATTGGTTCGTGATTCTCAACATCTTTGAGAATCTCGAGCAAAGGTTTATCAATTTCATTCATGTTATAATTCATGACGAATTGATTATATGCTTCCTAACGATTGCGAGGATAACATCGGTTGCCAATTCTTGGCTCGATGGAAAACCTAGTCTTTAAGGTTCTCAACGTACCCAATCATTTTGAGTACGTGAGTTCCTACAGGTGTTCCTTCTTGCATCTTGCATGCAAAAGAGCCTTAGACACTTCAAAACGCTCGTGCCTAGCTTGTCCTTGATATAGTTGTTTCAAATGCTCAACCATATCATAGGCATCCATGTTCTCATGTTGCTTCTGAAGCTCAGAGTTCATGGTGGCAAGCATAAGACATGACACATCTAATGCGGCATCTTGATGCTTCTTATAAGCATCCTTTTCAGCATGAGTGGCCGCATGGGCGGGTCTTTTGGGTAGACGCTCTAGGACATACGATTTGCGTTCTTGTTTGAGGATAATCCTCAAGTTCCTATACCATCAAGAAAGTTCGCTCCATTAAGCTTGTCCTTCTCAAGGGATCGCAAGTTGAGGGTGTGTCGAGTTAGATGTCATGGTGATCTACAACATTAAAATGCAAAGTTAAGTATCATACCTAAATCATTTAATTAGGCCTTTAATTAAATGAGGCTCCCACTAAATTCTCATAGCTACTATTTAGCTATAAATTTATATGGGATAAAGATCCACATTATAATTGTCTTGAGTTAGCTTTGGCTAATCGCCCAAGGCGTAGTATAATTAGGTAGGCAATCTTTTGCCAATTACATCTGATGTAACTCTTTAATAGCTTTGGTTAAGTTTTAGATTAGTTTAGTGTTTATTCTAAACGACTTCGGTGTGGCGAGGCCACGAGGGCCTTCTTGGATATCAGAAGCGACCACTTCTAAGACAAAGTGATGTTAAATCACATAAAACTAATTTTAAAACTTATGTTCAAAGCTAATATATGCCTCTACTTTCTTAACTAATTAAGAAAACTTAATTAAGTCTTAACCAAGTTTGATAGCGGGACATCACGATTGTCCACTCGCACTCTTCCAAGATAAAATGCATTGCTTTGCTTTGGCAAACCCAA
Source organism: Wurfbainia villosa (assembly GCA_025175895.1). Lineage (NCBI taxonomy): Eukaryota > Viridiplantae > Streptophyta > Magnoliopsida > Zingiberales > Zingiberaceae > Wurfbainia > Wurfbainia villosa. The sequence goes on along the minus strand of CM046005.1, from coordinate 18,074,187 downwards.
TAACAAATGATCGAGGAAGTAGTGAGTACCAAGCTTTAGTAGGCATATCGTTTTTGACTTATTAAGAAATAAACATGTATCATATACATATTAGCATACATCACATATAAGCTAAACTAATCATGCATCACATACAAGCTAAACTAACATGCATCACATACATATTAAACTAAGCATGTCATGGTTATGGCCCTTATTCTACAATCTTCTCAAGCCAATGAAAAGATTGATTGGTCAACCTAGGGATAGCATCTTCTCCTAAGTGCTTCCTTTTGGTTGTCTTGTGTGTTGACTTCCTCCTTGTAACCTCATCTTCCAATGGACCCTCCATCTTTGTTTTGTACAGTACAAAAGGAGAAATACTCGAGTTACATTCGAGTCTAAAACTAATTTTACAACAAGAATTTTAGGAGGAAGGCACGACACGCAGGCCGTATTTAAGAATTACAACACACACACATTCACAAACCTTTTGGGACTAGGCCATAACCATGCACCATGTCATTTTAACTTTTAAAAGACATTGGATATTTTATTATGTTTGACAATTGCTAATGCAATTATCAACTCATAATAAAATTTATCCTACTTCTATATCACATATAATATAGAAAACCTATTTTATCGATCTTTATAAGTGGCTCGATACCCTTTGTAGAATTCTTTATGCGAATAGCCATATGCGCAACGGAAACATTAGGATCCCTTCCAAGTGATCCATGCGAAAGCAAACTCGTATAAAATAAATTTCTCTAAACCAAGCCTATCTTATAGGAGAGGATTACCTTTGTTGCGTGCCCTTGTTAATCCCGCTTCTTCCTTTTGTTTGTTGGATCTTTAGCACGTTCAAGTGTCCGTGCCTCTATATGTATCCACACGAGCAAGCTCTTGTCTCACAAAAGAAAACTAGAGGAGCTCTCCTTTACTTCTTGCTAGAGAAGTCCCTAAAGGAGAGGAAGCTAGGGAAAAGAGAAGGGAAGAAGAAGACTACTCTTCTTGCTACACTCACAAAAGCCACACAACAATAAGCTCTCAAGCTCTCTCCAAGCCTCAAGCTCCCAACAACCACACTCCACCAAAAACACTTCTTTGGCCGACCACTCCATGGAGCCTTTTATAGGGTTGGAAAAACCCTTCCACCTCCTTCACATTCAATGCAATCCATTGCATTGAGACATACTCAAAAAGGATTTGGCTTCCTTGTTTGGCCGGCCACTTAAGGAGACAAAACCATTTTGTTTCCTTCCACCTTATCTAGCTTAGGTGGATGCTTAGGTGGCATGCTTATGTGGCATGCTTATGTGGCATTCTTATGTGGCATTCATGCATGTTGAATTAATCTTATTAATTCAATTAAGCTTATGTTATCATATTGAATTAATCTTATTAATTCAATTAAGCTTATGTTATCATATTGAATTAATCTTATTAAATCAATGAGGTAACATATTGAATTAATCTCATTAAATCAATTAGCTAAAATTCTCATTAAGCTTAAAGTCCAAAAACCATTTTTGTACTTAAGCTTATTCCCAAATTATTCTAGTCAAACTAGAATACTCTAATTCCTCTAATCATCATGCTCTTTGTGTGTGACCCTATAGGCTCTCATAACGTTGGCAGTGGACCTAAACTCTTTTAGATACACAAGCAATGAGCGGCATCTAGCAATACATCATTGCTACCCAAGTTATGAGATAAGTCAAGATCCGACTAACCTTTCCGTGACTACTATAATATATGACCGTGTCCTTCTATCCTTGATATCAGATTGATCAATGAGGCATAGACCGTGTCATCCTCGATCAATCTATGTGTTTCTTGATCCCTGAGTAAACTAACTCAAACAAATGAGCTCAATATCTCATATTGACTCATTCGAGCATGGCCATGCGTTTTAGTAGTTCTACTCAATCAAGGGGCCCACCGATATCTCTCTCATTATATGTGAGGGATAGATCCCATCTACATCACTAACATCGCTCCGCATATTTTGTTCGCCTTTTATGGTCCACCTCACATGTGACGGGTGGACGTTTTACCAAAGTACATAACTCCTTATGTAGGGAACCGTAGTGACTTCGTGTCCGAGGACTATTCATACCAATAGTCACATGAGAAAGTTTATGACACTCATATAACGATCCATGAAACTTTCTCATGGCGGGTCAGATTCGGATATATTCTCTAATATATACCCATGTGTCAACTTGATATCATATATCCATGACTTGTGAGATCAAGTCATCAATTGACCTACATGCTAGTCTTTATGTATTAATATTGCCCTTGCATATTAATACTTGACTAGGAACATTTAGAAAGTGTTCTCTACAGCCTCTCATAATCAATTCTGCCAATTGATGTGCTGTAGATAAGAACCTACTTTTCTAGGGCATTACTATATTTAATTTAGCTGGCACAAACAAGACTTAAATATAATAACCAATCCTTTGCCTTTATAGAATATGATACAAAATGTTCCCTATTCAACCATCACATGATTGGTTCTCAGGGCTATAACTAACACTTTGGGCATTGCCCTTTCTAGGAATATGCCTAGTCTATTTGGGATTAAGACCTATGTGTTCTCCTATTTTCCTGATAGACTCCCTAGGTAAAACTTTTCTAGGGACATTAGTCCCAAATTTCTCCTTCTTTGAAATATTAACATTTTTTGAACCTAGACAAATATATCTATTATTTCTAGCATGCTTTTCATAAATTGTAAGAGAATTAAATTTCCTAGCATGCTTTTGTCTATTAAATAAAGAAGGAGCATTATTTAGATATACCTTAGGGTTTGCCTTAGAGGGTCCCCCTACTTGTGATGCTCTCTTTTTCTCTCCCTTTAGACATTGACTCTGGTAATACCCTTTTGAATTGCACTTGAAGCATATGGCATGCTCCTTGCTTTTAGTTGTTGAGGGACCGACATCCTCTGACTTTTGTTGACTTTTAGGGCCGGAGAAGCTTTCTTTACTTTCTTTGGGCACTTGCTCTTGTAGTGCCTGGCTTCCCTACACTCAAAACATATGATATGATTTTTATTACAAATCGATATGTTTGAGTTACCTAGGGCCGTGATGGAAGCTTGAGCTTGCTCTTCTTCTTGACCGGAAGTAGATGCTTCTTCTTGACTTTGCTCTTGCTCCGAAGTGGATGGTCTAACTTCCTCCCCCTCAATCCTAGAGGTGGATGCTTTTTTCACTTCTTCCACTTCTTCCACCGATTCGGAGGTTGACTCCCTATCAACTTCCGAATCCTCACTTGCTTGTGAGGATGAGCTCTCTTCCTCCTCTTCCTTTTCTTCTTGAATTGAGTGAAGCTCTTCATGAAATTTTGCCAATTTTTCCCATATCTTCATGGCGTCTAGATATTCACCTAGCCTAGACAAAACATCATTAGGTATCAAATCTTCTAAAAGTTTTGTTACCTTGGCTTCGGTCTTGAATTTTAGCCTTTGCTCTTGGGTCCATTTCTTTAACTTGAGGACTTCTCCTTTCTTGTCCCTAGGAGGATCAAAGCCTTCTATGAGGATGAACCAATCCTCTATGTCCATCATCAAAAATGTCTCCATTCTTGCTCTCCACATCGGAAAATCTTCTCGGTCGTATGGTGGTGGAGTGTTGATGTCCCATCCAAGCTTGTCTTGGAATTCCATCTTCACCCTCTAGCGGTGCTCCCTCGGTTGTTAAACTTGAAGAGCAGCCTCGCTCTGATACCACTTGTTGGAGATCGTTGGAACGCTAGAGGGGGGTGAATAGCGTCGTGTTATGCGTGATGGAATTCTTTCGCGTGTTCATCTACAAGCTTCATTAGCGCAGTGGAATATAGATAATAATAACAATAACGAAATAGACAATCACACAACAACACAAGAATATAACGTGGTTCGGAACTGAATGGTTCCTACTCCATGAATAGAGCTCTAAAGAGCTCTAGTGATGCACACAGACTCACTAATCACATATACTTCTCGACACAAGTCGGAGGTGGAGAAACCTCTTACAATTGATTACAACAATAATACAATAAGAATACAAGCAACTAGACTAAAATGCTAGTAAAGAAAACTTTACACCGAGCTTTTGAATGCTTGCTTGCTAGGCTGATCGAGTAGCACTTGGAGACCCTGAATTGCAGCAGCAACTCGCCCCAAAACACCTCAAAGAACCTTGGATTTTCCTCCTTCACGAGCTCCATTTAAAGCTTCAACCTGTGCTGGAAAATGCCAATTAGTCGACTGCTCGGGACCATCAGTCGACTGATGCCACTGTTGTCGTGAGACAAGGACTAGATCCACAATGGAAAAATCCAACAGATCAATCATCAATCGACTAATTATGATCATCAGTCAACTGATCAAATCATCACTCGACTGTTGACCATAGTGGTCGAGTGAGACTCCATTCTATGCTCCAAAACCCGAGCACCAGTTGACTGATCACAAGATCAATCGACTGCTCGTCCAATCAGTCGACTACCAACCTCTGGCAGTCGACTGCTAGAACACATCCCGCAGTCAAACCCTAGTTGACTCTCACCAGTCGATTGTCATATGACACAGTCGACTGGCACACGTCAAAGATGAGGTTTTAGCCTAAGTATGGTTCCCCCATACTTTCTAGACCACCCTTAGCCTAGACCTAAGCCTTCTAGCCACCTCCATCAGTCTCACACCTCTCGGATCCCTCTAAGTCATCCATGACTTATTCATCTATCATCTATCGTGCTAGCCTTCAGGTGTTTCCATCGGCTATTCCATGCTAATGGTGTCTATACCGCCGAGGCACATTGGACTTACGCCGCCAAGACTCCGCTTGGACTTTATGCCGCTAACCATTGGACTTATGCTGCCAAGACTCAAGCTTGGGCTTTACGCCACCAACCATTGGACTTATGCTGCCAAGACTCCCGCTTGAACCTTACGCCGCCAATATCAAACCCCTTGGACTTCTCAAATGCCAAGACTCAAGCTTGAACTTTCCCTTGCCAACCCATGTTGGACTTTCCATGCCAAGACCAATGCTTGGACTTTTTCTTTCCAAGACCCATGCTTGGACTTTTTCTTTCCAAGACCCATGCTTGGACTTTCCTTGCCAAGACCCATGTTGGACTTTCCATGCCAAGACCAATTCTTGGACTTTTCCTTGCCAAGACGCATGCTTGGACTTTCCTTGCCAAGACCCATGCTTAGACTTTACATGCCAAGTACTCAAGACTTTGACTTTCCCAAATGCCAAGTGTCTCACTTGGACTTTCCATGCCAAGTACCCAAGACTTGGACTTCCCCTGACAATCATATTGTCATATGTTTTTGTCGAACATCAAAACATCTTTCGAGTCAAACTAGAGTCCTGGTCAATCGTGACCTGGGCCGATTGTACCAACAACGAGTACTCCCAGTACCCTAGACAAAGAACGAGTGTGTTACTACGCCCTCTTTACCTAACGAGTACTCCTAGTACTCTAGACAAAGAACGAGTGCATTACTACGCCCTCTTTGCCTAACGAGTATTGGGACCCTAGTAAGAGACCGAGCACGTTATTGTTCCCTCTCTTACTAACGAGTACACTAGCTAGAGACCGAGCACTTCCTTGTCCCCTCTCTAACTCCGATGGAGAATGAGCACATTACTATGCCCTCTCCATCACCAAGCTCCCGGGCCTCCGGCCAGCTTGTATTATTCCTTTACCAAGGTTCCCCCTTGGATTTTTCGATTGCCAAGACTCAAGCTTGGACTTTGCCTTGCCAACCTATGTTGGACTTCTCCTGCCAAGACCTATGCTTGGACTTCCGATGCCAAGACCTAAGCTTGGACTTCCCATGCCAACCCTAGGTTGGACTTCCAATGCCAAGACCTATGCTTGGACTTCTCATGCCAAGACCTAAGCTTGGACTTCCCTATGCTTGGACTTCTCATCCATGGGTCTAATGTCATTCTAAACATCTAACTTAGTGACCTTAGGTTTGAATCAGTTGAGGTAATGTCTTGACTACACTCTAGCTCAAACTAAATTTCAATTTCCTTGACTTAAACCTTGTTGTTAAACATTGAAACATTCGATGGGCTTGATTGCACTAACATAAGGAACAAGAGAAGGTCTTCATCTCATAAAAACCCCAACGGTATACGAGTACGATAGCGAGAGGAAGTAAGTATCTCTCACCTACAGTATAAGTAGTTCTTTGATTGTTTTATATAGCTTCTTTTCTTATGTTTTGATAGATTATATGTTTGGATCAGATGATATATGTGTGTGTTCAGATTTATAGTTAAGGTATAGGTCTTTTTAAGGAAGATCTAAGATCACAAAGATGTTATTTCTCACCTATAGCATAAGTAACTTTTTGATATGCCCATTTAGCTTTTATCACCATGTTTTATTTGGATTTATATGTTCTATAAAGATTATGTTAGTTTGTATATTTAGGTATTTTAAGTATATTTCATTGGAAGCAAGAGGTAAAGATCGCAAGGATGCTTCCCCAATAAGTTTAGGGGACAAAGAGCATGATCGAATGTCTTGAAAGGCTTCCTATATGAGTTTTTAGGAGTATGATCATGTTAAATGTTTGATAAATGATAAAAATATGTTTTGATCAGATTATATAGATGTGTTTAGATTTATAGGTAAGGTATATGTTGTTTTTAAGCAAGACATAAGATCACTAAGATGCTATCTCTCACCTTTGATTTGCACATCTAGCTTCTAATATCATGTTCTTATTCAGATTTATAGATTATGTCCAGATTATGGTTGTTTGTATTTTTAGGTATTTTAAGTATATTTTATTGGAAGCAAGATGTAAAGATCGCAAAGATGTTTCCCCTACGAGTTTTGGGGACAAAGAGCATGATTATATGTCTTGAAAGGCTCCCTATATGAGTTTTGGGAGTATGAGCATGTTACATGTTGGTTAAATGAAAATATAAGTAGGTCATATATATTTATAGGTATATTTCATGTTGAAACAAGACATAATATCACAAAGATGCTTCCCCTATAAATTTTGGGGACAAAGAGCATGATCGCATGTCTTGAAAGGCTTTCTATATGAGTTTTGGGAGTATGATCATGTTAAATGTTTGATAAAAGATAAAGATAAGTAAGTTATATATAAAGGAAGTATTTTACTTTGAATATTTTATTGGAAGCAAGATGTAAAGATCACAAGATGCTTCCCCTACGAGTTTTGGGGACAAAGAGCATGATCATATGTCTTGAAAGGCTTCCTATATGGGTTTTCGAGTATAATCATGTAAAATACTTGTTAAATGACAAAAATAAGTAAGTCATATATAAAGGAAGTATTTTACTTTGAATATTTCATTGTGTTGGGTTTCCGGCACCGCGGCGTGTGTGTGTTCGATCATGTTTCGTAAACATGAGCACAGCGGAAGCAATTAAAAATAATAAATCTATATTTATTACAACACACACAACACACGCATGCATATTACAACAAGTCTAGACATAACCGTAAATTAAAATTTTCAATAAAATAAAATTATCTACGTTATACCTTTCGTATGACGTGTAGCGGGAACGGCATCAACCGGAACGATCCTCGTAAGAATCGTCTCTATTCGTATCCACGCCGAGCTCCTCGGGATGACTTCGCTAAGTCACGAGCTTCGTCTTTGTACGGGTTACTAGCCTCGTGTTGAAGACGACGTGATCGAGAGATGATCACGATCCGAATCCAAATTCGGATCCTAAAACGAGTTCTCAAAACTCGCTTCTCCGGAGAGGTATTCGTCAACCGTTTGATGAATCCTTCGTCCCCCACCTCAGAGGATTACCGGAGATCAAATCCCCAGTAAGTTAGCCGCTGTTGGAGCACTAACCGTCGTCCAAACGACGCTCCGACAACAAAGAAACAAGCTGTCCAGAAAAACTGGACAACTTTTGGTGGAGGAATAGAGGCCGGCTAAGGAAAGATGGAAGCTCACCTTATCACCGAACCCAAAGGAGATCGCCGGAGGGTCGTCGGAGGTTCTCCGGCTGAAGCTTGGACGCCGGCAAAGTCTTGGACGGCTGCACACAAGCTAGGCGGCGGCAGCTTTAGGGTTGGCGCCAATTAACTCCAAGGTGGAGGTGGGCGGCAACTCAAGGGGGCTAGGGTTTGAATTAGTTTTTAAGCCCTATTTTATAGAGAACTAATTCTCTTAATGGTTAATGGATCATATCCATAAAGCCCGTTAACCCGCTCCATTAAGATAAGTTAAAATAAACCAAACCATGATGGTTTATTTTAAGCTAAAATGAACCGAACCAACCTTTGGTTCATTCATTTAATATAAACCAAACCCTTTGATTTATTCTCATCCATTGGATTAGAACCAAACCATTTTGGTCCATCCATTATGTCTTCATAAGACACGGCCCATCCACGCTTCCATTGCGACTGAAACAATTTCATGCTCGCTTTATGTTTGGTCCAACCAAACATAGTTCCTCTCGGTCTGAGAATCTCATTCTCAAGCTCGTTTTAAATCCTTTGGATTACACTCGTTGTGCGTGTGACCAAATAGGTTCTCGGTTTATGTTGGCTGTCTATAATTAACCATTAATTATAGAACGATCATGAGTGGCACCTAGTAGTACATCATGATCCCCAATTAACCGAAAAGATCAACGGTTGATCCAGAACTATTTCTGAAACCCTTCAATAGCTCGAATGAATCGTGCCTCATTCCCTTCACTCATCTTATACCCACTTGGTTCAGGACATGGTCTATTGTGTTAGTCCCCACTAGGCTGACTACGTCACACCTAGCCCAAGTATCATTTCCTCGTCCTACGGATTCTAGTTACTCCACATGTATCGAAGAGTACCTTACTCTAAACATGTAATGCTTTGGCCAAAGACTTTAGTAACAATCCGACGAGAGGCCATGGGTATACATCTCCTCGCAAGGAGTGGTGAATCCTTTATAGGCTATTCAAACACCTTCGATCACTTCGACTTATACCCAATCATCCCGGGTCACATCTCCTTAGAGATGTTTGCTTAAGATGTCAAAGCATAAGTCTCCATGATCAAGATGACTTGAATACCGCAAGTCAAAGGAACATACGCGCCTTAAGCCCGCGGATAAGAACTTCATTGACATATCTTATATGCGAGAGAACCATATGAAGTCTTATGGTGGTCACTCCAATGAACTAGTTACCCATAACTAGCATCCCACGATTAACTCAGGACATCACTATGTCTCGACGGTGAGAATCGGTGCTTGGATACACGAGGTATACCTCGTGCTAGTCTCGACAGAATTGATGGTGTCCAAATCCATCAATTCATCGACTAGGGATAATTTCGATACATCACAATTACACATGTAGAGATACTCACTAGTTGTGATCCAATCACAAATTCTCTCATGCTGTGAATCGTATCGTGGACATTCAGTAAATGAGTTTATGATCTAATCAAATACATTAAACATGTATACTCAAATAGTGAATCTTCATTTATCATATAAATGGTTCATACATAAGGCGATTGCCTTAGGACATCTCTCATATATATTACTAACAGACTCCCACTTGGCCTAATGCCAATCGCTACGGTATCCAATACCATAAGCACTAACATGACCCTCAAACTTACTTTGAGGTAATGCTTTAGTCAAAGGATCCGCTAAGTTCCTTTCAGTGGGAATTTTCTCAATTTGTATTTCGTTCCTACTGATGATCTCTCTGATAAGATGATAGCGGCGAAGCACATGTTTGGATCATTGATGAGACCACATCAAGTTCATAGATGAACTTATTGATCCAAACCGCTTCCTTTGCTGCTTCCAAAGCTGCAACGTATTCTGCCTTAGTGGCAGAATCCGCTATAGTGTCAAGCTTGGAACCTTTCCAACTTATTGCGCCTCCATTCTAGGTGAATACATACCCAGACTAAGACATGGAATCATCCTTGTCTTTCTGGAGTTGGTATCCGTATACCCACGTATCACCATGTACCCTTCTCCATATATTAGGAACGCATCCTTAGTTCTTCTCAAGCACTTAAGGATCGTCTTAACAGCCACCCAATGATCCATTCCTGGATCAGACTGGTATCTGCTCGTGACACTCAGAGCATACGATACATCGGGCCTTGTACATAACATAGCATACATGATAGATCCTATTGTGGATGCATAGGGAATCTTACTTATGCAAATCCTCTCGTCTTCTGTGCGCGGACACATAGACTTCAAAAGGTGTACCCCATGCTTGATGGGTAGATAACCTTTCTTGGATTCTGACATGCTAAACCTCTTTAGCACTCGGTCTATATATGTAGACTGCGAAAGACCAAGCAACCATTTCGATCTATCTCTATAGATCTTAATCCCAAGGATGTAGGTTGCTTCTCCCAGGTCTTTCATGGAGAATGTCTTGGATAACTAAACCTTAACTGACTGTAAGATAGAAACATCGTTTCCTATAAGTAGTATGTCATCGACATACAATACTAGGAATACGACTGCACTCCCACTAACCTTCTTGTACACACAAGGTTCGTCTGGATTTTGCGAGAAATCAAACCTTTTGATCGTCTCATCAAAACGGATATTCTATCTCCTGGATGCTTGCTTCAATCCATAAATGGACCGTCGCAATTTGCATACCTTGGTTTTATCAACCGATGTGAAACCCTCAGGCTGTATCATATACACGTCCTCGAGTAGGTTTCCATTAAGGAAAGCTGTTTTCACATCCATCTGCCATATCTCATAATCATAATGAGCCGCTATGGCCAGGAGCATCCGAATGGATTTAAGCATAGCTACAGGCGAATAGGTTTCGTCATAATCAACACCTTGCTTTTGACGATATCCTTTCGCCACTAATCTAGCCTTATAGGTAATCACATTACCATCCATGTCGGTTTTCTTCTTGAAAACCCACTTGCACCCTATAGGCTTTATGCCTTCAGGTGGGTCAACCAAGTTCCAAACTTGGTTTTCGTACATGGAATCCATTTCCGACTTCATAGCACCAAGCCACTTATCCCTTTCTGAACTTGTCAGCACTTCTTCATAACTGGTAGGCTCCTCATCATCAATGAGTAACACGTCGTTCGATTCACTTACGAGAAATCCATATCTCTCAGGAATATTGCGTGTTCTACCGTGATCTACGAAGATGTGGTGTTACAATAGGTCCAATGATTGCTCATCACTATGAGTTGCCTATGTGCTTCACCGTATCTCATCAATGTCTATTTGAGTCTCTCGAGCCTCCTCAAGCTCGACGACACTCCCACTGCTTTCTTGCAAGAGAAACTCTTTCTCTAGAAACACAAAGATGCCTTGAAACAAACACCTTTTGTTCCACAGGATGATAGAATTGGTAACCCCTTGTTTCCTTAGGGTATCCAATAAATAGACATTTATCAGACTTAGCATCCAGTTTGTCTGATACAGCCCGCTTCACATAAGCAGGACAACCCCATATCTTCAAGTAAGATACATGAGGTTTCTTACCATTCCATATCTCATATGGAGTAGTTGAGACTACCTTGGTAGGCATTCTGTTTAACAAGTAAACAGCTGTCTGAAGTACATAACCCCAAAAGGACTTGGGAAGAGTCGCATGATTCATCATTGACCTGACCATGTCCAACAAGGTCCGGTTACGCCTCTCAGATACACCATTATACTGTGGTGTATAGGGCGGAGTCCATTGAGACAATATGCCATTGTCTCTTAGATAATCAAGAAACTCTTGACTTAAGTATTCACCACCTCGATCCGATCGAAGTATTTTAATACTTTTGTCATGTTGTTTCTCTACTTCATTTCTGAATTCTTTGAACCTTTCAAAGGCTTCAGACTTGTGTTTCATCAAGAACACATACCCAAACCGTGAGTGATCATCGGTGAAGGTAATGAAGTAGCTATAGCCTCCTAAAGCTTGAGTTGACATAGGTCCACATACATCAGTATGTACTAGACCTAGTAACTCTCCCACTCGTTCACCCTTTCCAGTAAAAGGTAACTTAGTCATCTTGCCTTTTAAGCATGATTCACATGTATCGTATGAATCCAATTCAAACGATTCCAGAATTCCACATCGGTGTAATTCGGACATGCATTTCTGTTGGGCTTTTCCGGGCCGCAAAAACCGCCATGCTATGGAAACTCCTAAGTCCCGGCCATGGATCCGTGCGAAGAAGTATTAAAACTAATTACATGTATGTGCTTACAAAATCCTCTAGATCTACCTTAGAACTAAGAGATAAGGATGTTACCCTTGATGCGATGCCCTTCGCAAATCCCACTCGTCCAAAGTCCGCCGGAACTCGAGAGTGTCAAGTGCACACTCCTCTATGGTATCCACACAAGCAATAGGTGGAAGAAAACTCAACCTTGAGTGTGCTAGCACTCCTTGGTTGGTTCGGCCAAAGAGAGGAAGGAGAGGGAGAGCTTGAGAGGAAAATTCCCAAGGAAGAAGATGAAGTAATGAGTGATTACTCACAAAATGAATTTTCACTCACATAACCCCCAAATGGTGGCCGGCCACTTCATGGAGGGGGAGTTACATGCATGCATGTAACTCCCATGACCCTTGGTCTCCCTCATGATGTGGCCCTAAGTGACCAAGTCAATGATGATGTGGAGCATCATCCTTGGCCGGCCATGCCTAGTCATCATCATGACATGGCATTTGGTCAAGTCAAACTTGACCTTTCATCTTCCCTCTCAAGTCAAGTCAAACTTGACCTCTAATCTCCCATGGTTGATCAAATCTAACCACTTGACTCAAGTCAATTTAATATAATGAATCTCTATTCATTAATTTAAATTGATTTGATGAATCAAATCTCAATTAGACTCATTCAACACTTGAATCAACTTGAGTCTAACTCAATTAGTCTAATTTGGATTACTCTTAATCCAATTTGGTTCATCCCATGAACCTAATCCTCATGGTTCATCATATGAACCTAATCTCCATCTAATTGCTCTCATGTGTGTGACCCTATAGGTTCTTGTAACGTTGGCAATGTCCCTAAACCGATTTAGGAACATAAGCAATGAGCTGTATCTAGCAACACATCATTGCTACCCAAGTTACAAGAATGTTGAGCTCCAACATCACCTTTGTGACTACTAATTGTGACTCTCACAATATGTGACAATGTCCCTCTATCCTTGACATCTAGATTGACCAATCGAGGCATAGACCGTGTCATCCTCGGTACAATCTAAATCTTGAACTCCAAGTAGACTCACTCTAATCAAATGAGCACAATATCTCATATTGACTCATTTGGGCATGGCCATGCACTTCGTGGTCTCACTCTATCAAGAATATCGATGTCACCCCTGTCATAAGGGAGGGATAGATCCCATCTACATCACTCACATCCTCCGCATAATTCTGCTACATACCCAAGAATCGCTTTTATAGTCCACCCATTTGACGTTTGACGAAACCAAAGTATGCAACTCCTTACGTAGGGAACCATGGTGACTTCAGGTCTAAGGACTAATAGTCATACTAATAGCCACATGAGAAAGTATATGACACTCATATAACGATCCATGATACTTTCTCATGGCGGGTCATTCAGTATACATTCTCGATGCATACCCATGTGTCAACTTGATATCTCATATCCATGACTTGTGAGATCAAGTCATCTTGTTGACCTACATGCTAGTCTCTCGCATTAACATTGTCCACTGAATGTTAATACTGACTAGGAATGATTAAGAGTAGTGTTCTCTATATCATCTCATTATCGATTCAACCAATCGATTGATATAGATAAGAACCTACTACTCAAGGACATTATTATATTTAGTTATTTGGCACCAATACAAGTAAATATAATAACCATGCCTTTATAAATAGGAATATGATACAATAAAGTCCATACAACAATCATCATATGATTGGCTCTAGGGCTTTCACTAACAATCTCCCACTAGCACTAGTGCCAATCACCGTAGTATCTAATACCCAATGACCTAGTGTGACCATCATGCTTTTTCTGTGCAAAAGCCTTGGTCAAGGGATCTGCGATGTTAGCCTCTGTGGGTACTCTGCAAATCTTCACATCTCCTCTATCGATGATCTCTCGAATGAGATGGAAGCGCCGTAGTATGTGTTTGGTCCGCTGGTGTGAGCGAGGTTCCTTAGCCTGTGCAATCGCTCCATTGTTGTCACAATAGAGCTCTATAGGATCTGCAATGCTAGGAACCACCCCAAGCTCAGTAATGAACTTGCGGATCCAAACTGCCTCCTTTGCTGCCTCAGATGCAGCGATATACTCGGCCTCTGTTGTAGAATCAGCAACTGTGTCCTGCTTCGAACTCTTCCAGCTCACAGCGCCACCATTCAAGCAAAACACGAACCCTGACTGCGATCTGTAATCATCCTGGTCAGTTTGGAAGGCGCATCATTTGTAACCCTTCTGACTAGCTCCTCATCGCCTCCAAATATCAAGAAATATTCTTTAGTCCTTCTCAAGTACTTAAGAATATTCTTGACTGCTATCCAGTGACGCTCACCTGGATCTGACTGGTATCTACTCGTCATGCTCAAAGCATACGAGACATCAGGACGAGTACACAACATGGCGTACATGATAGATCCTATAGCAGATGCGTAAGGGATCTTATCCATGCGGTCTCTCTCCTCTCTAGAAGAGGGACTTTGAGTCTCGAAAGACTCACACCATGTGACATCGGCAGAAGTCCTTTCTTGGAATTACATGATGGTAAAGTAATACCGTGTCAATGTATGTACTCGACTTAGGCCAAGCAATCTCTTAGATCTATCTCTATAGATCTTGATGCCTAGAATACTGGTGCTTCACCTAAGTCCTTCATTGAGAAGCCGCGTCCCGACCAAGTCTTCACGGTGTAGCGAAGGATGTCATTCCCAATGAGTAGTATGTCATCCACATACAATACAAGGAACACAAGCTGTGTTCCCATTAACCCTCTTGTAGACCACAGGTTCATCTTCATTCTTGATGAAACCAAATTTGATCGCATCATCGAATCGAAGATTCCAACTCGAAGCTTGCTTTAGCCCATAAATGGACCTTTGCGCTTGCATACCTTCGATTATCTTTGTGGATCTACAAAACCCTCGGGTTGTGTCATGTACACATCCTCGAGTAAGTTTCCATTCGAAACGCGGTTTTGACATCCATCTGCCGGATCATAATCGTGGTATCTTTGCAATAGCAAGCAAGATCGAATGGACTTAAACATCCTTGGAGAAAAGGTTTCATCATAGTCAATACCATGAATTTGCTTGAAACCTTTAGCCACCAATCGGCCCTTATAGGTATCGTAAGTCCATCCATGTCAGTCTTTCTCCTAAAGACCCACTTACACCCAATGGGTTTGACCCCTTCGGTGGATCAACCAAAGTCCATACTTGGTTGGTGTACATGGATTCCATCTCGGATCTCATGGCGTCTAGCCATTTCTCGAATCTGGGCTCATCACGGCTTCTGATGGGAGGTAGGCTCATTCTCGATGAGCATAACGTCATCATGGTCGGACAAGAGAAATGAGTATCTCTCGGTGACGACGTACCCTATCAGACCTGCGAAGAGGTAGGTCTACTTGAACAGGTGGTTGTTCCACAACTCTTTGTGCAACAACCTCATCACCCACAACACTTTGTGGTTCCTGTTCAACCTCCATCAAGGCCTCGGTGCTATGGTCCTTATCTTGAATTTCTTGAGATCGAAGGTACTCCCACTAGTTTTTCTAGAAACAAAATCCCTTTCTAGAAAAACCCGATCTTTACCACAAACACTTTGTCTTGTTGGGAATGTAAATAATATCCCTTTGTATCCTTGGGATATCCAACAAAATAGCACCTATCGGATTTGGGTCCCAGTTTGTCTGAGACTTGACGTCGAACGTAAGCCTCACAACCCCAAATCCTCATAAAAGACATCTTGGGATTTTCCCCTGTTCATATCGTATATGGTGTCTTTACCTGACCTTGGATGGTACGGTTAAGGGTAAAGGCTGCTGTGTCGAGCATATCCCCAAAAGGATATAGGAAGATGCATTGTGACTCATCGTAGATCGTACCGTATCAATAGAGGTACGATTCCTCCTTTCGGATACACCATTCCACTGTGGTGTTCCAGGAGGAGTGAGTTGGGATAGAATCCCACACTCAGCTAGATAGTCACGAAACTCATGGCTAAGGTATTCACCACCTCGATCTGATCGAAGTATCTTAATACTCTTGCCAAGCTAGTTTTGTACTTCATTCTTGAATTCTTTGAACTTTTCAAAGGATTCAGATTTATGTGTCATAAGATACACATAACCATATCTACGAGGTCATCAAGAATGTAATGAAGTACCAGAACCACCTCTAGCAAAGAACATTGAAAGGACCGCATACATCACTATGTATAAGTCCTAACAAATCATTGCTCTTTCGCTATGTCCACTAAAGGAGTCTTGGTCATCTTGCCTAAAAGGCAAGACTCGCATATCTCATATGATTCAAAATCAAATGAGTCTAGCACCATCCTTATGGAGCCGAGATGTAATACTCTCATTTATGTGTGACCGACAATGCCAGAGATAGGTTTGGTTCAACTCATTTGACTTGAACCTCTTGGTACTTATGTTATAGATAGGCTCTCTAAGTCTAGAAAGTAGAGTCCGCTCATTAGAGGTGCACTACAATAGAACATATCATTTAAATAAACAACAACATTTGTTCTTTATTATAAATGAAAACCCTTTCTTGTCCAAACAAGAAATCAAATGATGTTCTTAGTTAAAGCAGTGCACATAACAACATTCTTCTAATTCTAGTACAAGCCCTGTAGGGCGAGATAGATCATAAGTTCCTACAAATGACAGAAGAACCCTTGCTCCATTGCCTACTGTAGGTCCACCTCGCCTTTGTCAATGCCTTGCTATTTCTCACCGCACATTGGTACAAATGTGAGATGCACATCCGTATCTAATACCCATGATGAAGAAATAGATAGATTGACTTCTATAACATTTATACCAAGTAGAAGTCTCACTTCTCTTCTTCTTAAGATCTTCCAGCATGCCTTGCGCTTACGCTTCCAATGTCCTCGCTTCCTTGCGTAAGAAGCAAGCCCCTTCCTTGGCTACCCTCCTTTGGGTTTAAGTTCTTTGCCTTTGCCCTTGGCTTGGGACTTTCCCTTACCTTTAGGCTTGCCCTTGCCTTTCTTCTTCTGCACCATCAAAATGGTGTCAGATTTACCCTTCTTAAGGTTAAGCTCAGCAGTTCTCAACATGCTGAGCATTTCAGGCAGTGGCTTATCAATTTCATTCATGTTATAATTCATGACAAATTGATCGAAGGCTCTTGGCAAAGATTGCAAGATTAGGTCAGTGGCCAGCTCTTGGCCAAGTGGGAATCCCGACCTTTGTAGGTTTTCTACGCACTCCAATCATCTTGAGTACATATGAACCTACAGGAGTCCCTTCTTGCATTTTAGACCCAAATAGTGCTTTAGAGACTTCATATCTCTCATGCCTAGCTTGTCCTTGATATAGTTGACGAAGATGTCCAACCATATCATAAGCATTCATGAACTCATGTTGCTTCTGAAGCTCAGAGTTCATGGTCGCGAGCATTAGACATGACACATCTAATGCATCATCTTGATGCTTCTTGTAAGCATCTTTGTCACCGCGAGCGGCGGGAGGTGCCTCCGAATGGGCTGCTCCAGACGCATGCCTTCCTTTCTTGGGTGAGAACATTCTCGTTCCCTGCATCACCCAGAAATTTGCTCCATCGAGCTTGTCCTTCTCAAGGACAGATCGCAGAGAGAGTGTTCGTGTTGTTTGACATAGTAATCTACAACATACAATGCAGAGAATTAATATCATATTACTTTTATCATTTAATTAGGCCTTTAATCAAATGATGCTCCCACTGAATTATAGGAATTTTATAGAATCGAGTTATGGATGTGGTCAAACCACATTTACTTGATTCATACAAACTAGCTATAATTCTTGTGGGACAAGATCCACATCATACTAAGCCTTGAGTTAGCTTTGGCTAAATCGCCCAAGACTTAGTACGATCGGTGGGTAACACATTACCGATTACATCTCTATGCAACTCTTGTTTATAGGATTAAGACCCACATTTACAAAAGACCTTGAGTTAGCTTTGGCTAAATCGCCCAAGATTTAGTGTAAATGCGATATTAACCTATCTTTCCAACGATTGGAATATGCCTATAGTTCTACTCGATCCAATTGAGTTAACTAGTTTTGCTCAATCTAATTGAGCTTACTCTAACCCGAGTCGTGATAGGCGGGACCAAGATTGTCCCTCCGCACCCTACCAAGATAATATGCGTTGCTCTGCTTTGGCGATTCAACAACAACAAATGATCGAGGTAGTGATGGGTATCAAGGCTCGGTAGGCATTTTCGAGTTGATTCGATTATGATCTAATCTAATCGTAATGTGTATCTTATACGCATTTAGGCCTTTATTATCCTATATTAGCATGCATCATATACATACATTCATTATTCTAGCATGCATCATATACATACAAGAAAATTAACCTAGCATGCATCATATACATACAAGCAATTTTTTTTTTCACTAGCATGCATCACATACATACAAGCATAAATCAATTAAATATATATATATCAACATATATATATATATAATTAAATGTGATATAGTCATGGCCCTACTACGATCTTCTCAAGCCAATGAGAAGATCGAACGGTCAACCTAAGGCTAGCGGCTTCTCCAAGCGCTTCCTTTGACCGCCATGTGTCGTCGTCACCCTTCTCGTAAGCTCGTCTTCAAGTGGACTTTCCACCGCTCCATTTTTGTACATTACAAATACGAAACTCGAGTTACATTCGAGTCTAAAACTATTTACAACTAGAATATTAAAAGAAGAGGTGCGACGCGCAGGTCGCAAACATTTTACAACACGCACAACCACAAAACGGCACGCAGGCCGTATTATGAATTACAACACACATAATCCAATCCTATTGGGTTATTGGGCCATGACAATCACAGAATCATACATAATTCAAAATTATGTATTTTTACAGAAAATTTCTATAATTTTTCCTAATTTATTTCGAATTTATGAGTCATCTCTCCGAAACGGTCCCGCTAAGCGGATTTGCGCGATCGGACATGGCCCTTTCGGATAGGGGCAGCGCCCCTACTCGCAAAATAAACTTCGCGAGTGTCCCTACAACGATCCTACAGCGACTTAAGTCGCTGTCCCAAAAACCTAAAGCGAGAACTCGCCGATTCGGAGAGTTTTTCTCGACGGTTGAAGCCTACGAGTGTCCCAACACTCGTTGTTTCGACTCTACGAGAAAAATACCCAAAAATTCTATAAAATTAGGAAATTTACAGAAACATAAAAATCTGTAATTTTTATATCTAATATAAAAAATACAAAAACGAAACACATACATGCTTCGCACGTGGCTCTGATACCACTGTTGGGCTTTTCCGGGCCGCAAAAACCGCTTTTTGCGTTGAAACCCCTAAGTCCCGCCACGGATCCGCAAGAAGTATTAAAACTAATTACATGTATGTGCTTACAAAATCCTCTAGATCTACCTTAGAACTAAGAGATAAGGATGTTACCCTTGATGCGATGCCCTTCGCAAATCCCGCTCGTCCAAAGTCCGCCGGAACTCGAGAGTGTCAAGTGCACACTCCTCTATGGTATCCACACAAGCAATAGGTGGAAGAAAACTCAACCTTGAGTGTGCTAGCACTCCTTGGTTGGTTCGCCAAAGAGAGGAAGGAGAGGGAGAGCTTGAGAGGAAAATTCCCAAGGAAGAAGATGAAGTAATGAGTGATTACTCACAAAATGAATTTTCACTCACATAACCCCAAATGGTGGCGGCCACTTCATGGAGGGGAGTTACATGCATGCATGTAACTCCCATGACCCTTGGTCTCCTCATGATGTGGCACTAATTGACCAAGTCAATGATGATGTGGAGCATCATCATTGGCCGACCATGCCTAGTCATCATCATGACATGGCATTTGGTCAAGTCAAACTTGACCTTTCAACTTCCCTCTCAAGTCAAGTCAAACTTGACCTCTAATCTCCCATGGTTGATCAAATCTAACCACTTGACTCAAGTCAATTTAATATAATGAATCTCTATTCATTAATTTAAATTGATTTGATGAATCAAATCTCAATTAGACTCATTCAACACTTGAATCAACTTGAGTCTAACTCAATTAGTCTAATTTGGATTACTCTTAATCCAATTTGGTTCATCCCATGAACCTAATCCTCATGGTTCATCATATGAACCTAATCTCCATCTAATTGCTCTCATGTGTGTGACCCTATAGGTTCTTGTAACGTTGGCAATGTCCCTAAACCGATTTAGGAACATAAGCAATGAGCGGTATCTAGCAACACATCATTGCTACCCAAGTTACAAGAATGTTGAGCTCCAACATCACCTTTGTGACTACTAATTGTGACTCTCACAATATGTGACAATGTCCCTCTATCCTTGACATCTAGATTGACCAATTGAGGCATAGACTGTGTCATCCTCGGTAGAATCTATATCTTGAACTCCAAGTAGAGTAACTCTAATCAAATGAGCTCAATATCTCATATTGACTCGTTTGGGCATGGACATGCACTTCGTGGTCTCACTCTATCAAGAATATCGATGTCACCCCCGTCATATAGGAGGGATAGATCCCATCTACATCACTCACATCCCTCCGGATAATTTGTTATATACATAGTAATCGCCTTTATAGTCCACCCATTTACGGGTGACGTTTGACGAAGCCAAAGTATGCAACTCCTTATGTAGGGAACTATGGTGACTTCAGGTCTAAGGACTAATAGTCATACTAATAGCCACATGAGAAAGTATATGACACTCATATAACGATCCATGATACTTTCTCATGGCGGGTCATTCAGTATACATTCTCCAATGCATACCCATGTGTCAACTTGATATCTCATATCCATGACTTGTGAGATCAAGTCATCTTGTTGACCTACATGCTAGTCTCTACGCATTAACATTGTCCCTGAATGTTAATACTCGACTAGGAATGATTAAGAGTAGTGTTCTCTATATCATCTCATTATCGATTCAACCAATCGATTGATATAGATAAAAACCTACTACTCAAGGACATTATTATATTTAGTTATTTGGCACCAATACAAGTAAATATAATAACCATGCCTTTATAAATAGGAATATGATACAATAAAGTCCATACAACAATCATCATATGATTGGCTCTAGGGCTTTCACTAACAGTTTCTTGCTTATATGGCCAAGACGACAATGCCACATATAGGAGTCTATGTGATTATCCTTTCGAGCACGCGTGTTGCTCGCTTCGATATTGAAAATGTCACTGGATACGTCCAACGTATAAATGCCATTACTCAAAGTTCCAGTTCCATAAAGTACGCCATTCAAAGTTATATAACAACAATTGTTACTAAACGTTAAATGGAAACCATTTCTATTTAAGCAGGAAATAGAAACAATGTTCTTTATTAGAGAAGGAACATAATAGCAATTGTCCAGCCTAAGTCTAGTCCACTAGGAGCTTCAAAGAAATAAGTTCCGATGGCGACGCAAAGAACCTTTGCTCCATTGCCAACTCGCAAATTTGACTCCCCTCGACAAGTCTTCTTCTATTCCTTAGCCCCCGTATGTCATTACATATATGTGAGCTACACCCAGATCCAATACCCAAGTGTCTAAGGAAATAGAATGACAATCAATAACGAAGATACGAAGAGGATGGGGCATCGGATGCCTTCTTCTTCTTCATGGACTCAAGATAAATCTTGCAGCTTTTTCGCCAAGGGCCTTCCTTGCCACAAATGATGGCAAGTGCCCTTTTGCTTGCAGTTCCGCCTTCTTTGCCTTTTTCTTTCCTTTCTTCTTTTTCTTTTGCCTTCCTCTTAGAACCTTTCTTTGAGGAATCAACTAATGTAACCGCCTTCTCCTCATGCTTACGTAAGGCTCCACAGCCTTCAAAGATATTGAGGAGCTCGGGAATGGTGGATTCCAATTTGTTCATCCGATAGTTCATCACAAATTGCGAAACTCTTGGGCAAACAATGCAGAATTAAGTCAATACTTAACTCATGATCCATCACAAAACCGAGGGTAGCTAGTCAGCTCGATGTACCTGCTCATCTTTAGCACAAACTGCACTACAGACGAACCTTCTTGCATCTTCGTAGTGAAGAGGAGCCTAGAGACCTCGAACCTTTCGGATCTCGCTTGCTCATCGAACAACTCATGAAGATGGAAGACCATAGTATTAGCATCCATATGCTCATGCTGCTTTTGCAGCTCAGGTACCATCGCCGCTAGCATGATGCAACTCGCCACCGATCGCCACATGTTTCGATAGACCAACATTTGGTCGGAGTTGCATCGCCCTTAGACGGCCAGAAGAGACTCTTCAAGGACATATGCAAGCTTTTCCGCCTTGAGAACAATTCTCAGGTTTCTAAGCCAGTCCAGGAAGTTAGGCCCAGTCAGTTTGTTCGAATCCAAAATAGTGCGCAAATTCAAAGACGTCATGATCAATTTATTGACCTAGAAATACAAAACGAGCATATATGAGAAAGATGATTTTAAAATGCATCAATATACATTTATAAATCCCATTCATTTTTCGAATTTCAAAAACCCCAAAATCATTTCGGGAGATTGTAGGTCCATCTCCGAATGGGCTGATATCCATCATAGTTATGAACAACCTTGGAGAGAGTCCAACAATCCATTCATAACTACGATGGTAGGTATCATCTATACCGATTGCATATCCCGTATATGCAACTATCACAATGTGCTATCAACTAATTGAATGTTCACACATACATCGGGTTGTTAACACATTAACAAGTATGCATCATATGCATAGCACCCAACTTCACCTCCCTTTACATCGACCTTGGAGAGTCCAACAAGCCGATGCTCGTGTTAAAGCCAACCCATTAATCAGATATAGTTTTAATATGGTTAGAGCGCATTCAACCAATTAGCCCACTTGGAGAGAGTCCAACAACCAAAGCTAACGATTGACCTCGACTCTTACCATATTAGTATTAAACTATTCCATGGTTTGAACATATTCAGGTTGAGCCGGCTTGGAGAGAGTCCAACAACCCAAACAAGAAACAGAACTCTGGTTCTAACCATATTAATGGAAGGTGTAGGCTTTAATATTGATTAAGGGTTTTTATGTCTCATCCTCTTTGCATGCAAATAACTATTATCTACATGGCATGGCATACATGACATACATCTACATGTCACGACACGCATGCCATAATGTTATGCATCTAATGCAATTACATGACATACAATTATGTCATGTATATAATTTCCTTATATGTCATAACTATTTATGAAAATAAAATATGTTTAAGATTTGATTCTCCAAATCAAATCATAATTAAATTAGGAAACATATTTCCAAATCTAATCACATATTTTATTCATGGAATTATTTGATTAAGGAAAATCTATTTAGGAAACCAATTTCCTAAATCATTAAAACTACTTATGAAAATAAAATATTTTAAGATTTGATTTCCCAAATCAAATCATGATTAAATTAGGAAACAAATTTCCAGAATCTAATCAAATATTTTATTTATGAAAAATATCAATTTCCATAAATTCTTCCAACTTTCCAAAAGTGGAAGATTTCCATAAATACTTCTAGACTTTCCAAAATTGAAAAATTTCCATAAATACTTCTAAATTTCCAAAATTAAAAAATTTCCAGAAATACATTATGACTATCGCAAAACCATTTTACGATTATGTCGAAACACAACCTGGGCTCTGATACCACTGTTGGGTTTACGGCACCGCGGCGTGTGTGTGTTCGATCATGTTTCATAAACATGAGCACAGCGGAAGCAATTAAAAATAATAAATCTATATTTATTACAACACACACAACACACGCATGCATATTACAACAAGTGTAGACATAACCGTAAATTAAAATTTGCAATAAAAGAAAATTATCTACGTTATACCTTTCGTATGACGTGTAGCGGGAACGGCATCAACCGGAACGATCCTCGTAAGAATCGTCTCTATCTGTATCCACGCCGAGCTCCTCAGGATGACTTCGCTAAGTCACGAGCTTCGTCTTCGTACGGGTTACTAGCCTCGTGTTGAAGACGACGTGATCGAGAGATGATCACGATCCGAATCCAAATTCGGATCCTAAAACGAGTTCTCAAAACTCGCTTCTCCGGAGAGGTATTCGTCAACCGTTTGACGAATCCTTCGTCCCCCACCTCAGAGGATTACCGGAGATCAAATCCCCGGTAAGTTAGCCGCTGTCAGAGCACTAACCGTCGTCCAAACGACGCTCCGACAACAAAGAAACAAGCTGTCCAGAAAAACTTGACAGCTTTTGGTGGAGGAATAGAGGCCGGCTAAGAAAAGATGGAAGCTCACCTTATCACCGAACCCAAAGGAGATCGCCGGAGGGTCGCCGGAGGATCTCCGGCTGAAGCTTGGACGCCGGCAAAGACTTGGACGGCTGCACACAAGCTGGGCGGCGGCAGCTTTAGGGTTGGCGCCAATTAACTCCAAGGTGGAGGTGGGCGGCAACTCAAGGGGGCTAGGGTTTGGATTAGTTTTTAAGCCCTATTTTATAGAGAACTAATTCTCTTAATGGTTAATGGATCATATCCATAAAGCCCGTTAACCCGCTCCATTAAGATAAGTTAAAATAAACCAAACCATGATGGTTTATTTTAAGTTAAAACGAACTGAACCAACCTTTGGTTCATTCGTTTAATATAAACCAAACCCTTTGGTTTATTCTCATCCATTGGATTAGAACCAAACCATTTTGGTCCATCCATTATGTCTTCATAAGACACGGCCCATCCACACTTCCATTGCGACTGAAACAATTTCATGCTCGCTTTATGTTTGGTCCAACCAAACATAGTTTCTCTCGGTCTGAGAATCTCATTCTCAAGCTCGTTTTAAATCCTTTGGATTACACTCGTTGTGCGTGTGACCAAATAGGTTCTCGGTTTATGTTGGCCGTCTATAATTAACCATTAATTATAGAACGATCATGAGTGGAACCTAGTAGTACATCAT
Organism: Wurfbainia villosa; assembly: GCA_025175895.1. Taxonomy (NCBI): domain Eukaryota; kingdom Viridiplantae; phylum Streptophyta; class Magnoliopsida; order Zingiberales; family Zingiberaceae; genus Wurfbainia; species Wurfbainia villosa. The sequence goes on along the minus strand of CM046005.1, from coordinate 18,049,010 downwards.
GATCCCCAATTAACCGAAAAGATCAACGGTTGATCCAGAACTATTTCTGAAACCCTTCAGTAGCTCGAATGAATCGTGCCCCATTCCCTTCACTCATCTTATACCCACTTGGTTCAGGACATGGTCTATTGTGTCAGTCCCCACTAGGCTGACTACGTCACACCTAGCCCAAGTATCATTTCCTCGTCCTACGGATTCTAGTTACTCCACATGTATCGAAGAGTACCTTACTCTAAACATGTAATGCTTTGGCCAAAGACTTTAGTAACAATCCGACGAGAGGCCATGGGTATACATCTCCTCGCAAGGAGTGGTGAATCCTTTATAGGCTATTCAAACATCTTCGATCACTTCGACTTATACCCAATCATCCCGGGTCCACATCTCCTCAGAGATGTTTGCTTAAGATGTCAAAGCATAAGTCTCCATGATCAAGATGACTTGAATACCGCAAGTCAAAGGAACATCGCACTTAAGCCACAGTAAGAACTTCATTGACATATCTATATATGCAGAGAACCATATGAAGTCTTACGGCTGGTCACTCCAATGAACTAGTTACCATAACTAGCATCCACGATTAACTCCGGACATCACAATGTCTCCAGCCAGTGAGAATCAGCTGCTTGGATACACCAAGGAGTGTACCTCGTGCTAGTCTCGACAGAATTGATGGTGTCCAAATCCATCAATTCATCGACTAGGGATAATTTCGATACATCACAATTACACATGTAGAGATACTCACTAGTTGTGATCCAATCACAAATTCTCTCATGCTGTGAATCGTATCGTGGACATTCAGTAAATGAGTTTAAGATCTAATCAAATACATTAAACATGTATACTCAAATAGTGAATCTTCATTTATCATATAAATGGTTCATACATAAGGCGATTGCCTTAGGACATCTCTCATATATATTACTAACACATTGGAAGCAAGACGTAAAGATCACAAGATGCTTCCCCTATGAGTTTTGGGGACAAAGAGCATGATCAAATATCTTGAAAGGCTTCCTATATGGATTTCTGATTATGATCATGTAAAATACTTGTTAAATGACAAAAATAAGTAATTCATGTATACAGGAAGTATCTTACTTCGAAGTGGCATGTATCTGGCTCTTAGATCGCCCACGGGCCCTAGACCACCCTTGAAAGTTCCACGGGCCCCTAGACCGCCCTTGAAAGTTGCCCTAATATGTTTGGTGGCTAGCTACCCCGAGTTCTCTTAGGGTTGCGCACAAATTGGTACAATTCCGGGCTACCCAAACAAGGATGATTAGTATTTTAAAGTATATATGTATATATGGTTTCTAATGTTAACCAAAGCACAATGTTTACAAGTTTAAGTATAGTATGTCTCATGTATATGTTTCTACAAGCGAAGCATATTTCAAGCATGTATTGCAAGTTGCGTATGTTAAGTTCATGCATTTCAAGTTGAGCCATTGTGTTATGTACAAGTGTCTTTATATGTCTAATACAGAAAGTTCATGCATGTCAAGTGGAACCATTGTATTATGTGCAAGTATTTCCAAATGTTAAATGCAGAATTTTCCTAAATGCAAGTATGAGCATGTGTTGCATGCAAGTATTCTAATAGCATGTTTTCCTAATGCAAAGTTTTGTGAGAATACGAAGTACTTACTAAGCTCCATTGCTTATAGTTTGCATTCCTTATACTGCAGATAAGGGTATAGCAAGATTGGAGTAGGGGGGGGGGGCAGCGGATGAAGTGCTTGGTGTGTGTGGCGGCGGAACAGTTGATTATGATCCTGGACTTGCTAGTATTCTATTATGTTAAGACCTTCGAACTTGTTCATGTGGTAGTGTTCATGTTATATGTTTGATCTTGTTGTGTCTAAGAATGTTGAACTTGCTAGTATTATGCTATGCAAAGAACTTTGAACTATGTGCTAGTCTTCATGTTAGGTTATAGGTTTGATGTTATGTATTGTTGATTACGTTGATGTTCATGTCAAGGATGCATATATCACTATCACCAAGCATGAGGTTGAGTTACTTAAGAATGTTTTATATTAGAACCTTAGTGAAGGTGCATGCTTAGATAGGTTAAGAACTTGTGTAATATCCTAGTGTCAACATGTCAATGTAGTTGGGTTCATTATTTAGCTTTCGTTGTTAAAAGTTAAGAGTTTGAATTATGATACTCGTTTAGAAATAAGGTTTAGATCTTTGTACGAGTTGTTGATACTCTTCGATTTAAATCAGGTATTAGTTAACTTACAAATAGTGTATGTGAGTTTATGGAATGATTGAGTCATGATATACCTGATCAATACAAGAGTAAGATAAAGTATGGCAGTAACACCTCCTTTACTAGTGTAAGGATGGGGGGTGTTACAGTATGGCATCAGAGCCAGTTCCACCCTTCCTCCACACGCACATCGAACATCAATCCTTCCGCTTCCAAGTAAGAAAGTACATATATGTTTTACTTTCTTCTATGCTTAGTAAAGAATGTTTTTTTTTGTTAAACATGCTTACATATGTAGGTGAGGATGATAGAAAGTATGTAATAGTAGTAGTCTTATATTGGTCTTACTTTATGAAGAAAAATGGATAGAACACAGACCATAGTAGTATTCTTATATTGGTCTTACTTTATGAAGAAGAAGTAAGACGAATAGTTACGTGTCGCACTAGTCCGAATTTCAGGAAAAGAACTTTATAGTGATCTGATAATTCTGGACATGCATGATTATGATGTCATCTTGGGAATGGACTTTCTGAGCAAGTACGATGCTTCCATTGAGTGTCGTAAGCGAAGAGTCGTATTCCAACCTGAGGCAGAGTCTAAGTTTGAATTTATAGGAGAACCAAAGAAAAGAACTAAGAAGTTCTTATCTGCCATAAAAGCTCAAAAGACGTTAGTCAAAAGATGCGCTGGGTATCAAGCAAATGTGGTAGATACAAAGCAAGAAAAAGGCCAAAGGTTCGAAGAAGTGCAAGTTGGATGTGACTACCCAAAAGTATTCCCTGATGAGTTGCTAGGGTTGGCTCCTAAAAGGGAAATTGAATTTGAGATTGAACTTATTCCTGGTACCAAACCAATCTCAAAAGCACCCTATCGTATGGCTCCGGTAGAATTGAAAGAGCTTCAGGAACAATTATAGGCGTTACTCGACAAGGGATTCATTCACCGTAGTCACTCACCATGGGGAGCTCCAGTATTGTTCGTAAAGAAGAAAGATGGGTCTATGAGAATGTGCATAGATATCCCTTGCCAAGGATTGATGATCTGTTTGATCAATTGAGGGGATCCATAGTTTTCTCCAAGATTGACTTGTGGTCCGATTATCATTAAGTAAAAGTTAAACAGGATGATGTACCAAAAATAGCTTTCCGAACGAGGTATGAACACTATGAGTTCGTGGTCATGCCCTTCGGAGTGACAAATGCTCCAACAACCTTTATGGACCTAATGAATCGAGTATTCAAGGCATTCCTTGACAAGTTTGTGATCGTCTTCATTGATGATATCCTTATTTACTCGAGGACTCAGGAAGACCATGCTGAACATTTGAAGACGGTGTTACAAACCCTTCAGCAAAGACAATTGTATGTCAAGTTCTCCAAGTGTGAATTTTGGCTCGAATGAGCATCTTTCTTGGGTCACATTACTTCAAAAGATGGGGTTATGGTAGATCTGACAAAGATAGAAGTAGTTAGTAACTGGAGTCGACCAAAGAATGCCAATGAAATCATAAGTTTCCTTGGATTAGCAGGGTACTATAGAAAATTTGTAGAAGACTTCTCAAGGATAGCTTCGCCACTGACGGTTCTTACCAGAAAGAACAGAAAGTTTGAATGGACTGAGGATTGTGAGAAAAGTTTCCTTGAACTAAAGAGGAGATTAAGAGGTGCTCCAATTCTTACTCTTCTAGAAAGTAATGAAAGCTTTGATATGTATAGTGATGCATCCAAAATGGGACTCAGAGTTGTGCTTATATAGAATGGTAAAGTCATTGCCTATGCATCTAGACAACTCAAGGATTATGAAAAGAATTATCCCACTCGTGACCTTGAGTTGGCAGTAGTAGTCTTCGCTCTCAAAATTTGGGGATGTTGAACCTTGGGGTTGATATTTTTCTGGATAGGTTTTTACCTTGACAATAGCACCAACATTGTTTGATGATATACTAGCAAAGTAAGACAAAGATCCAAGCATCCAAAGGATCAAGCAAGAGATCCAAGAATGAAAGGATGAAGGATTTCGTGTCTCTAACAGTGGGATATTATATCTTGGTGAATGCTTATATATTCCCAATTATCCAGAATTGAGAAAGAGAATTTTAGAAGAAGCTCATGGGACCCCATATTCAAAGAATCCTGGATCTACCAAGATGCATCAAGATTTGAAAGAAAAGTTCTAGTGGTTCGGTATGAAAAGGGATGTGGCTAAATATGTTAGCACCTGTCTGATGTGTCAAAGAGTCAAAGAAGAACATCAGAGACCTGGAGGAGTTCTGCAGCCTATTCAGATCCCAGAATGGAAGTGGGAAGATATAGCTATGGATTTCATAGTAGGACTACCCAAAACAACTAATGGTTATGATGCTATTTGGGTGATTGTTGATAGATTGACAAAATCTGCCCATTTTCTTACAATCAAAATATCGTACTCAATGGAGAAACTAGCTCAATTGTACGTTAAGGAGGTGATCAAATTGCATGGATTTCCTAAGACCATCATTTCTGATAGGGATAGTCGATTCACTTCACACTTCTAGGAATGTACTCAGAAGGCCCTTGGTACTAAGCTACGATTTAGCACAGCATTTCATCCTTAAACAAACGGGCAAACCGAATGAGTAAATCAAATTCTAGAGGATATGCTACGAGCTTGTGCTTTAAATTTTAAAGGAAGATGGTGCAAATACCTATGCTTGGCAGAATTTGCTTACAATAATAGCTACCAAGCTACAATTGGAATGGCACCCTATGAAGGTTTATATGGAAGGAAGTGTAGGTCTCCTATTTGTTGGTATGAAGGTGGTGAGAAGAAAGAAATGTGGCTTAAGACAGACTTTATAGATGACACCACCAAAGCTATAAAGAGCATCTGCGAAAGAATAGAGACTGCTCAGAGTCGGTAAAAGAGTTATGTCGATGTAAGATGTAGACCGCTTGAATTCGAAGTTGGGGATTCTGTATTTCTTAAGGTAGCTCCTATGAAAGGGGTGATGAGATTTGGGAAGAAAGGCAAGATGAGTCCATGCTATGTATGACCTTATTGGATCACAAAAAGAATTGGCATAGTAGCTTATGCGTTAGAGCTACCTCAAGAAATGTCAGGTATTCACAACGTATTTCATGTCTCAATGCTGAAAAAGTATGTTCCTGATGCAGACCATGTGATTGAGCCACAGACGGTACAAGTTCAAGAAGATTTAAGTTATGAAAGTCGACCTATTCAGATAATAGATCGAGAAATCAAGAAATTGAGACGCAAAGAAGTACCCTTAGTAAAGGTCATGTGGCAAAATCAAAAGTTTGAAGAAGCAACTTGGGAACACGAGGATGACATGAAACAAAAGTATCCAGAGTTGTTCTAAGTTTCGAGGATGAAACTTTTATAATGTAGAAGGATTGTAACGCCCGTAAAATTCTAAAACTATTCAAGCTAATTATATGGATTTTAATGGCCATAAAAGGTTTAAAATAAAATAAAATAAAATAAAAAGTATGGTTCGCTATAGCTAGGATTTGAACCATCCTAATAGGGAGGTAGCCTTGACACCACTAGACCATAGGATGATAATTGGCTAAGATATATAAAGAATATACAAAGAAGATAGATGGGAAGATGAGGAGTTGGTTCATCCCCCCATGAAAGGATGAAGAGTGTTCATTCCCTAGGTATTAAAGAGGATAATTAAGAGAAGAGAGGAAGAAAAACCCCACTTTCCTTCTTCATTCTCCTTCTTCCTCATCCTTGGCCGAAATTCCTCATTTTCCTTCCTCCCTTTTGTTGGACTTTCCGAGCCGCAAAAACCATTTTTTTTGCGTTGCGGAAACCCCGGAAGTCCGGCCATGGACCCATGCGAAGATGTATTAAAACTAAAACATGTATGTGTTTACTAAAAACCCTAGATCTACCTTAGATCTAGAAGGTGAGATCATTACCCTCGATGCGACGACCTTCACAAATCCCGCTCATCGAAAAGATTCACCAGAACTCAAGAGTGTCAAGTGCACACTCCTCTATTGGTATCCACACAAACAATGGGTGGAGAAAACACACCCTTGAGTGTGATAGCACCCTATGGATGGTTCGGCCAAAGAGAGGGATGGGAGAGCAAGCTTGAGAGGATGATGATCCAAGGAAGAAGATGAAGTTGTGTAACTCACACAAATAATTCTCATCTAATGAGAATAGTGGCCGACCACTTTTCTTAGGGGGGGTTACATGCATGCATGTAACTCCTCCAAGAGCCAATGGCTCTTGGTCTCCCTCATGAGGTGGCACCACATGCTAAGTCAATGATGATGTGGAGCATCATCATTGCCCGGCCATGCCAAGTCATCATCATGACATGACATTTGGTCAAGTCAAACTTGACCTTTCATCTTCCCTCTCAAGTCAAGTATAACTTGACCTCTTATCTCCCATGGTTGATCAAATCCAACCATTTGATTCAAGTCAATTTAATTTAATGAATCTCTATTCATTAATTTTAATTGATTTGATGAATCAAATCTAAATTAGACTCATTAAACACTTGAATCAAATTGAGTCCAACTCAATTAGTCTAATTAGGATTACTCTTAATCCAATTTGGTTCATCCCATGAACCTAATCCTCATGGTTCATCATATGAACCTAATCTCTATCTAATTTCCCTTATATGTGTGATGCTATAGGTTCTTGTAACGTTGGCAATGTCTCTAAACCGATTTAGGAACATAAGCAATGAGCGGTATCTAGCAACACATCATTGCTACGTTACAAGAATGTTGAGCTCCAACATCACCTTTGTGACTACTAATTGTGACTCTCACAATATGTGACAATGTCCCTCTATCCTTGACATCTAGATTGACCAATTGAGGCATAGACTGTGTCATCCTCGGTAGAATCTATATCTTGAACTCCAAGTAGAGTAACTCTAATCAAATGAGCTCAATATCTCATATTGACTCGTTTGGGCATGGACATGCACTTCGTGGTCTCACTCTATCAAGAATATCGATGTCACCCCCGTCATATAGGAGGGATAGATCCCATCTACATCACTCACATCCCTCCGGATAATTTGTTATATACATAGTAATCGCCTTTATAGTCCACCCATTTACGGGTGACGTTTGACGAACCCAAAGTATGCAACTCCTTGTGTAGGGAACCATGGTGACTTCAGGTCTAAGGACTAATAGACATACTAATAGCCACATGAGAAAGTATATGATACTCTTATAACGATCCATGATACTTTCTCATGGCGGGTCATTCAGTATACATTCTCCAATCCATACCCATGTGTCAACTTGATATCTCATATCCATGACTTGTGAGATTAAGTCATCGTGTTGATCTACATGCTAGTCTCTACACATTAACATTGTCCCTGAATGTTAATACTCGACTAGGAATGATTAAGAGTAGTGTTCTCTATATCATCTCATTATCGATTCAACCAATCGATTGATATATATCAGAACCTACTACTCAAGGACATTATTATATTTAGTTATTTGGCACTAATACAAGTAAATATAATAACCATGCCTTTATAAATAGAAATATTATACAATAAAGTCCATACAACAATCATCACATGATTGACTCTAGGGCTTTCACTAACAATCTCCCACTAGCACTACTGCCAATCACCGTAGTATCTAATACCCAATGACCTAGTGTGACCATCATGCTTTTTCTGTGCCAAAGCCTTGGTCAAGGGATCTGCAATGTTAGCCTCTGTGGGTACTCTGCAAATCTTCGCATCTCTTCTATCGATAATCTCTCGAATGAGATGGAAGCATCGTAGTATGTGTTTGGTCTGCTGGTGTGAGCGAGGTTCCTTAGCCTGTGCAATCGCTCCATTGTTGTCACAATAGAGCTCTATGGGATCTACTATGCTAGGACCACCCCAAGCTCAGTAATGAACTTTCGGATCCAAACTGCCTCCTTTGCTACCTCAGATGCAGCAATATACTCATCTTCTATTGTAGAATCAACAACTGTGTCCTGCTTCGAACTCTTCCAGCTCACAGCGCCACCATTCAAGCAAAACACGAACCCTGACTGCGATCTATAATCATCCTGGTCAGTTTGGAAGATGACATCGCTATAACCCTTTACAGCTAGCTCCTCATCGCCTCCAAATATCAAGAAATATTCTTTAGTCCTTCTCAAGTATTTAAGAATATTCTTGACTGCTATCCAGTGACGCTCACCTGGATCTGACTGGTATCTGCTCATCATGCTCAAAGCATACGAGACATTAGGACGAGTACATAGCATGGTGTACATGACAGATCCTATAGCAGATGCATAAGGGATCTTATCCATGCGGTCTCTCTCCTCTCTAGAAGAGGAACTTTGAGTCTTCGAAAGACTCACACCATGTGACATCGGCAGAAGTCCCTTCTTGGAATTCTGCATGGCAAACCGTAGTAATACCGTGTCAATGTATGTACTCTGACTTAGGCCAAGCAATCTCTTAGATCTATCTCTATAGATCTTGATGCCTAGAATACAGGCCGCTTCACCTAAGTCCTTTATTGAGAAGCACGTCCCCAGCCAAGTCTTCATAGACTGTAGTGAAGGGATGTCATTCCCAATGAGTAGTATGTCATCCACATACAATATAAGGAAGACAATTGTATTTCCATTAACCCTTTTGTAGACACAGGGTTCATCTTCATTCTTGATGAAACCAAACTGTTTGATCGCATCATCGAATCGAAGATTCCAACTCCGAGAAGCTTGCTTTAGCCCATAAATGGACCTTTGCATCTTGCATACTTTCCCAGTATGTTGTGGATCTACAAAACCCTCAGTTGTGTCATGTACACATCCTTGAGTAAGTTTTGATTCAGAAATGCAGTTTTGACATCCATCTGCCAGATCTCATAATCGTGGTATGCTGCAATAGCAAGCAAGATCCGAATGGACTTAAACATCGCCACTGGAGAAAAGGTTTCATCATAGTCAATACCATGAATTTGCTTGAAACCTTTAGCCACCAATCAGCCCTTATAGGTATGCGTAAGTCCATCCATGTCAGTCTTTCTCCTAAAGACCCACTTACACCCAATGGGTTTGACCCCTTCAGGTGGATCAACCAAAGTCCATACTTGGTTGGTGTACATGGATTCCATTTCGGATCTCATGATATCTAGCCATTTCACAGAATCTGGGCTTATCACAGCTTCCTGATAGGAGGTAGGTTCATTCTCAATGAGCATAACGTCATCATGGTCAGAAAAGAGAAATGAATATCTCTCAGGCTGATGACGTACCCTATCAGACCGTCGAAGAGGTAGGTCTACATGAACAGGTGATTGTTCCACAATTCTTTGTGCAACAACCTCATCACCCACAACACTTTGTGGTTCCTGTTCAACTTCCATCAAGGCCTCAGTGCTATGGTTTTTATCTTGAATCTCTTCAAGATCGAACGTACTCCCACTAGTTTTTCTAGAAACAAAATCCCTTTCTAGAAAAACCCCAGTCTTTGCCACAAACACTTTGTGCTGACTGGGAATATAGAAGTAATATCCCTTTGTATCCTTGGGATATCCAACAAAATAGCACCTATCGGATTTGGGTCCTAGTTTGTCTGAGACTTGACGTCGAACGTAAGCCTCACAACCCCAAATCCTCATGAAAGACATCTTGGGATTTCTCCCTGTCCATATCGTATATGGTGTCTTTATCACAACCTTGGATGGTACACGGTTAAGGGTAAAGGCTGCTGTGTCTAGAGCATATCCCCAAAAGGATATAGGAAGATCTGTGTGACTCATCATAGATCGTACCATATCTAATAGGGTACGATTCCTCCTTTCGGATACACCATTCCACTGTGGTGTTCCAGGAGGAGTGAGTTGGGATAGAATCCCACACTCAGCTAGATAGTCACGAAACTCATGGCTAAGGTATTCACCACCTCTTGCCAAGTTGGTTTTGTACTTCATTCTCGAATTCTTTGAACTTTTCAAAGGATTCTGATTTATGTGTCATGAGATACACATAACCATATCTACTGAAGTCATCAGTAAATGTAATGAAGTACCTATAACCGCCTCTAGCAGCAACATTGAAAGGGCCACATACATCACTATGTATAAGTCCTAACAAGTCCGTTGCTCTTTCCCTGTGTCCACTAAAGGGAGTCTTGGTCATATTGTCTAAAAGGCAAGACTCGCATGTCTCATATGATTTAAAATCAAATGAGTCTAGTAGCCCATCCATATGAAGCTGAGATAAGCGACTCTCATTTATGTGACCTAAGCGACAATGCCAGAGATAGGTTTGGTTCAACTCATTTGACTTGAACCTTTTGGTACTTATGTTATAGATAGGTCTCTCTAAGTCTAGAAAGTATAGTCTGTTCATTAGAGGTGTACTACAATAGAACATATCATTTAAATAAACTGAACAACATTTGTTCTTTATTATAAATGTAAATCCTTTCTTGTCCAAATAAGAAATCGAAATTATGTTCTTAGTTAAAGCAGGCACATAACAACATTCATCTAATTCTAGTACAAGCCTAGAGGGCAGAGATAGATCATAAATTCCTACAGCAACAGCAACAACTCTTGCTCCATTGCCTACTTGTAGGTCCACCTCGCCCTTTGTCAATGCCCTGCTATTTCTCAGCGCCTGCACATTGGTACAAATGTGAGATGCACATCCGGTATCTAATACCCATGATGAATAAATAGATAGATTGACTTCTATAACATTTATACCTGAAGTAGAAGTCTCACTTCTCTTCTTCTTAAGATCTTCCAAGTATGCCTTGCAGTTACGCTTCTAGTGTCCAGCTTCCTTGCAGTGGAAGCAAACCCCTTCCTTGGTCACCCCTCCTTTGGGTTTCAGTTCCTTCCCTTTGCCCTTGGCTTGGGACTTTCCCTTACCTTTAGGCTTGCCCTTGCCTTTCTTCTTTTGCACCATCAAAATGACGTTAGATTTTCCCTTCTTAAGGTTGAGCTCAGTAGTTCTCAACATGCTGAGCATCTCAGGAAGTGGCTTATAAATTTCATTCATGTTGTAATTCATGAAAAATTGATTGTAGCTTTGCGGCAAAGACTGCAAGATTAAGTCAGTGGCCAGCTCTTAACCAAGGGGGAATCCCAATCTCTGTAGGTTTTCTACGTACCCAATCATCTTGAGTACATATGGACCTACGGGAGTCCCATCTTGCATTTTGGACCCAAATAATGCCTTAGAGACTTAATATCTCTTGTGCCTTGCTTGTCCTTGATATAGTTGATGAAGATGTTCAACTATATCATAAGCATTCATGAACTCGTGTTGCTTCTGAAGATCAGAGTTCATGGTCGTGAGCATTAGACATGACATATCTAATGCATCATCTTGATGCTTCTTGTAAGCATCTTTGTCAGCTCGCGAGGCAGTGGCAGAAGGTGCCTCCGGAATGGGCTGCTCGAGGACGTACAGTTTCCTTTCTTGGTGAGAACAATTCTCAGGTTCCTATACCAGTCCAGGAAATTTGCTCCATTGAGCTTATCCTTCTCAAGGACAGAACGCAGAGAGAGAGTGTTCATGTTTGTTGACATAGTAATCTACAACATACAATGCAGAGAATTAATATCATATTCCTTTTATCATTTAATTAGGCCTTTAATCAAATGATTCTCCCACTGAATTATAGGAATTTTGTAGAATCGAGTTATGGATGTCGTCAAACCACATTACTAGATTCATACAAACTAGCTATAATTCTTGCGGGACAAGATCCACATCATACTAAGCCTTGAGTTAGCTTTGGCTAAATCGCCCAAGACTTAGTACAATCGGTGGGTAACACATTACCGATTACATCTCTATGAAACTCTTGTTTATAGGATCAAGACCCACATTTACAAAAGACCTTGAGTTAGCCTTGGATAAATCGCCCAAGATTTAGTGTAAATGCGATCTTATCATATCTTTCCAACAGTTGGAATATGCCTATAGTTCTACTCGATCCAATTGAGTTAACTAGTTTTACTCAATCTAATTGAGCTTACTCTAATCCAAGCCGTGATAGGTGGGACCAAGATTGTCCCTCCGCACCCTACCAAGATAATATGCGTTGCTCTGCTTTGACAAATTCAACAACTACAAATGATCGAGGTAGTGATGGGTATCAAGGACTTGGTAGGCATTTTTCGAGTTGATTCGATTAAGATCTAATCTAATCATAATGTGTATTATATACGCATTAAGGCCTTTATTATCCTATATTATAGCATGCATCACATACATACAAGAAAAATATCCAAGCATGCATCATATACATACAAGCATTATTCTACTAGCATGCATCACATACATACAAGCATAACAAATATATATATATATATATATATGTTGATTATTATTAGGTCATGGCCCTACTATGATCTTCTCAAGCCAATGAGAAGATCGGACGGTCAACCTAGGGTTAGCGACTTGTCCAAGCGCCTCCTTTGACCGCCATGTGTCGTCGGCACCCTCCTCGTAACTCCGTTCACAAGTGGACCTTCCACCACTCTATTTTGTATATTACAAATATAAAACTCGAGTTATATTCAAGTCTAAAACTATTTACAACTAGAATTTTAAAAGAAGAGGCACGACGCGCAGGTCGCTTACACTATACAACACGTATAACTACAAAAATGACACGCAGGTCGTATTATGAATTACAACACATTAACATCCAATCATATTGGGGTTCTCGGGACATGACCATCACAAAATTATACATAATTCTAAATTATGTATTTTACAGAAAATTTCTATAAATTTTTCTATTTTTTTTCAATTTTATGAGTCACCTCTCCGTAACGATCCCGCTAAGCGGTTTTCGGGCGTGATCGCGGGGCAAGGCCCCTTTTGGGGATAGGGGCAGCACCCATACTCACAAAATAAACTTTGCGAGTGTCCCTACTACGATCCTACAGTGACTTAAGTTGCTGTCCCAAAAACCTAAAGCGAGAACTCGCCGTTTCGGAGAGTTTTTCTCGATGGTTGAAGCCTATAAGTGTCCCAACACTCGTTGCTTCGAATCTTCGAGAAAAATACCCAAAAATTCTATAAAAATAAGAAATTTACAGAAACATAAAAATATGTAATTTTTATATCTAATATAAAAACTACAAACCGAAACACATACATGCTTCGCACGTGGCTCTAATACCACTGTTGGACTTTCCGAGCCGCAAAAACCTTTTTTTTTTGCATTGCGGAAACCCCGGAAGTCCGGCCACGGATCCGTGCGAAGATGTATTAAAACTAAAACATGTATGTGTTTACTAAAAACCCTAGATCTACCTTAGATCTAGAAGGTGAGATCATTACCCTCGATGCGACGCCCTTCGCAAATCCCGCTCATCCAAAAGCTTCGCCGGAACTCAAGAGTGTCAAGTGCACACTCCTCTATTGGTATCCACACAAGCAATAGGTGGAGAAAACACACCCTTGAGTGTGCTAGCACCCTATGGATGGTTCGGCCAAAGAGAGGGATGGGAGAGCAAGCTTGAGAGGATGATGATCCAAGGAAGAAGATGAAGTTGTGTAACTCACACAAATAATTCTCATCTAATGAGAATAGTGGCCGACCACTTTTCTTAGGGGGGGTTACATGCATGCATGTAACTCCTCCAAGAGCCAATGACTCTTGGTCTCCCTCATGAGGTAGCACCACATGCTAAGTCAATGATGATGTGGAGCATCATCATTGGTCGGCCATGCCAAGTCATCATCATGACATGGCATTTGGTCAAGTCAAACTTGACCTTTCATCTTCCCTATCAAGTCAAGTCAAACTTGACCTCTTATATCCCATGGTTGATCAAATCCAACCATTTGATTCAAGTCAATTTAATTTAATGAATCTATATTCATTAATTTAAATTGATTTGATGAATCAAATCTAAATTAGACTCATTCAACACTTGAATCAAATTGAGACCAACTCAATTAGTCTAATTAGGATTACTCTTAATCCAATTTGGTTCATCCCATGAACCTAATCCTCATGGTTCATCATATGAACCTAATCTCTATCTAATTGCCCTTATGTGTGTGACCATATAGGTTCTTGTAACATTGGCAATGTCCCTAAACCGATTTAGGAACATAAGCAATGAGTGGTTTCTAGCAACACATCATTGCTACCCAAGTTACAAGAATGTTGAGCTCCAACATCACCTTTGTGACTACTAATTGTAACTCTCACAATATGTGACAATGTCCCTCTATCCTTGACATCTATATTGACCAATCGAGGCATAGACCATGTCATCCTCGGTACAATCTATATCTTGAACTCCAAGTAGACTCACTCTAATCAAATGAGCTCAATATCTCATATTGACTCATTTGGGCATGACCATGCACTTCGTGGTCTCACTCTATCAAGAATATTGATGTCACCCCCGTCATATAGGAGGGATAGATCTCATTTACATCACTCACATCCCTCCGCATAATTTGTTACATACCCAGTATCACCTTTATAGTCCACCCATTTACGGGTGATGTTTGACGAAGCCAAAGTATGCAACTCCTTATGTAGGGAACCATGGTGACTTCAGGTCTAAGGACTAATAGACATACTAATAGCCACAAGAGAAAGTATATGACACTCATATAACGATCCATGATACTTTCTCATTGCGGATCATTCAGTATACATTCTCTAATGCATACCCATGTGTCAACTTGATATCTCATATCCATGACTTGTGAGATCAAGTCATCGTGTTGACCTACATGCTAGTCTCTACGCATTAACATTGTCCCTGAATGTTAATACTCGACTAGGAATGATTAAGAGTAGTGTTCTCTATATCATCTCATTATCGATTCAATTAATCGATTGATATAGATAAGAACCTACTACTCAAGGACATTATTATATTTAGTTATTTGGCACCAATACAAGTAAATATAATAACCATGCCTTTATAAATAGGAATATGATACAATAGAGTCCATACAACAATCATCACATGATTGACTCTAAGGCTTTCACTAACACCTTTTTCATCCCAAGCTCTAGGACTCCTTGTGTTGGGATTCTCAAGAGGGTTTTTCAAAGAGAGAGTCTTGGTGTTGCTAGAAGATCCAACTCCACCGAACTCCTCCTCCTTCCTCCAACTCCATCCGAAACCCTAAAGCCTTGTTTGGTGTTCTTGAGAGGGTTTCAAGGGGATAAAAAGGCTTAGTATATGCTAGAAGATCACTCCTAAGGCTAAGAAACAAGGGAAGGTCTTCATCTCATAAAAGCCCTAGTGGTATACGAGTACGATAGCGAGAGGAAGTTAGTATCTCTCACCAGCAGTATAAGTAGTTCTTCGATTGTTTTATATAGCTTCTTTTCTTATGCTTTGATAGATTATATGTTTGGATCAGAGGATATATGTGTTTGTTCAGATTTGTAGTTAAGGTATAGGTGTTTTTTAAGCAAGATCTAAATCACAAAGATGTTATTTCTCACCTATAGCATAAGTAACTCTTTGATATGCCCATTTAGCTTCTATCACCATGTTTTATTCGGATTGATATACTATGTCCAGATTATGTTTGTTTGTATTTTTAGGTATTTTAAGTATATTTCATTGGAAGCAAGAGGTAAAGATCGCAAGGATGCTTCCCCTATAAGTTTTGGGGACAAAGAGCATGATCGAATGTCTTGAAAGGCTTCCTATATGAGCTTTTAGGAGTATGATCATGTTAAATGTTTGATAAATGATAAAAATATGTTTTTATCAGATTATATACATGTGTTTAGATTTATAGGTAAGGTATATGTTGTTTTTAAGCAAGACATAAGATCACTAAGATGCTATCTCTCACCTATAGCATAAGTAACTCTTTGATTTGCACATCTAGCTTCTAGTATCATGTTCTTATTCAGATTTATAGATTCTGTCCAGATTATGGTTGTTTGTATATTTAGGTATTTTAAGTATATTTTATTGGAAGCAAGATGTAAATATCACAAAGATGCTTCCCCTACGAGTTTTGGGGACAAAGAGCATGATTATATGTCTTAAAAGGCTCCCTATATGAGTTTTGGGAGTACGAGCATGTTACAAGTTGGTTAAATGAAAAAATCAGTAGGTCATATATATTTATAGGTATATTTCATGTTGAAGCAAGACATAAGATCGCAAAAATGCTTCCCCTATAAGTTTTGGGGACAAAGAGAATGATCGCATGTCTTTAAAGGCTTCCTATATGAGTTTTCGAAGTATGATCATGTTAAATGTTTGATAAAAGACAAAGATCAGTAAGTCATATATAAAGGAAGTATTTTACTTTGAATATTTAATTGGAAGAAAGATGTAAAGATCACAAGATACTTCCCCTACGAGTTTTGGGGACAAAGAGCATGATCATATGTCTTGAAAGGCTTCCTAGATGGGTTTTCGAGTATGATCATGAAAAATACTTGTTAAATGAGAAAAATAATTATGTCATATATAAAGGAAGTATTTTACTTTGAATATTTCGTTGGAATCAAGACGTAAAGATCACAAGATGCTTCCCCTACGAGTTTTGGGGAGAAAAAGCATGATCAAATGTCTTGAAAGGCTCTGTATATGGGTTTCTGATTATGATCATGTAAAATACTCGTTAAATGACAAAAATAAGTAAGTCATATATACAGGAAGTATTTTACTTTGAAGTGGCATGTACCGGGCTCTTAGATCGCCCACGGGCCCTAGACCGCCCTTGAAAGATCCACGGGCCCCTAGACCGCCCTTGAAAGTTGCCCTAATAAGTTCGGTGGCTAGCTACCCCGAGTTCTCTTAGGGTTGCGCACAAATTGTTATAATTATGGGCTACCCAAACAAGGATGATTAGTATGTTAAAGTATATATGTATATATGATTTCGAAAGTTAACCAAAGCACAATGATTACAAGTTTAAGTATAGTATGTCTCATGTATATGTTTCTACAAGCGAAGAATATTTCAAGCATGTATTGCAAGTTGCGTATGTTAAGTTCATACATTTCAAGTTGAGCCATTGTGTTATGTACAAGTGTCTTTATATGTCTAATACAGAAAGTTCATGCATGTCAAGTGGAACCATTGTATTATGTGCAAGTATTTCTAAATGTTAAATGCAGAATTTTCCTAAATGCAAGTATGAGCATGTGTTGCATGCAAGTATTCTAATAGCATATTTTACTAATGCCAAGTTTTGTGAGAATTGGAAGTACTAACTAAGCTCCATTGCTTATAGTTTGCATTCCTTATACTACAGATAAGGGTAAAGAAGGATTGGAGTAAGGGGGGCAGCGGATGAAGTGCTTGGTGTGTGTGGCGGCGGAATAGTGGATTATGATCCTGAACTTGCTAGTATTCTATTATGTTAATACCTTTGAACTTATTCGTGTGGTAGTGTTCATGTTATATGTTTGATCATGTTGTGTCTAAGAATGTTCAACTTGCTAGTATTATAGTATGCTAAGAACTTTGAACTATGTGCTAGTCTTCATGTTAGGTGATAGGGTTGATGTTATGTATTGTTGATTACGTTGATGTTCATGTCAAGAATGCATATATCACTCTCACCATGCATGAGGTTGAGTTGCTTAAGAATGTTTTATATTAGAACCCTAGTGAAGGTGCATTCTTAGATAGGTTAAGAACTTGTGTAATATCCTAGTGTCAACATGTCAATGTAGTTGGGTACGTTATCTAGCTTCCGCTGTTAAAAGTTAAGAGTTTGAATTATGATAGTTGTTTAGAAACCAGGTTTAGATCTTGGTACGAGTTGTTGATACTCTTCAATTTAAATCGGGTATTAGTTAACTTACAAATAGCGTATGTGAGTTTATGGATTGATTGAGTCATGATATACCTGATCAATACAAGAATAAGATAAAGTTTGGCAGTAACACCTCCTTTACTAGTGTAAGGATGGGGGGGTGTTACATGTTCATCCATATGCTAGCCTTCAGGTGCTTCCATCGGCTATTGTCATGCTAAGTTAATCTACACTGCTAAAGTACATTGGGCTTACCCTGCCAAGACACACGCTTAGACTTTACACTGCCAACCATTGAACTTATGCTACCAAGACTCCACCCTTGGACTTTGCGCAACCAATATCAAACCTTGGAATTTTCATGCCAACCCATGTTGCACTTTCCAATTGACAAGACTCAACCTTGGACTTTCACTTGCCAAGACTCTGCTTGGACTTTCCATGTCAAGTACTCAAGACTTAGACTTTACCATTGCCAAGACCCATGCTTGGACTTTCCTTGCCAAGACCCATGCTTAGACTTTCCATGCCAAGTGTCCCACTTGGACTTCTCCATCATATGGTCAACCCCATGTCAACCATATAGTCAACCCATTATCAAACAATGGCCAATTCATCGTCAAATATTAAAACACTACTCGAGTCAAACTCGAGTCTAGTCAATCATGACCTGGGTCGATTGCACCAACACTATCTTATGGTATAGAATTTTATAAAAGTTATATGAACGTTTACCAAGTTCTACTAGCTAGTTTTTATTTTTCACTTACCTCAAAAGTAAATTCCAATAAGTTGATCTAGCACATAATTAGTCATGATTCATCTCATTTGACTGGTACTTTGGAATCCATAGGTAACTTTCAATTATCATTTTAGTTACTCGAGATGCTCGTATTGTGTAAGGCCATTAGAAAAAATCAAAATCCCTGTGAGCATGAGAGGAATTAAAGTTCTTTGAAAATAATAAAAAAAGAAAGAGAGAAAAGAAAAGAGAGAGAGCAAACATAAAAATTGTGAGGTTAAAAAAAATTTGAGGGATAGAAAACAATTGTTGTGGGTGGAAATGATTTGGTGCCCCTTTAAGACCGAGTTAGGTTACTGGGGAAACACTTATCAATTTCTATCAATATCGAGCATACCTTTGAGACTTTGTGTTAGTTTGGGAGGATGACCCTCACTTAGGGCAGATAAGTTCCCAGAACTTGAAACCTTAGGAATACAATGAAATGACGACTTGACTTAACATGGAATTTAAAAACTCTAAGATAAAATTTTACACTTGCACGAAAAACTTTCTTTATAAATTTGGTAAACTTATTTATTTGATTTAACAGTAGCACCACTTGATAGGATTAGATGAATATACTAGATATTGAAGATATTAATTTATATGCATTAAGCTGAACATGAAAGTTTGCTTGAGGACAAGCAAAGCTTAAGTCTGGGGGATTTTGATGTGAGCATTTTATATAGGATTTTAGCTATCATTTTAGCACACATCTTACCTCATTTTTAGGGTATTCATTGCATATTATCTTTGTTTACTCCACTTTTCTATATTTTTCATTCAGAGATCTACTTTTGTTAATTTATGTGTAGGATGACATTTTTGGAGCAAAAATGAAGCATTTTATAGAGCACAGGCTTTAGGGAACATGCTCTTGTCGTGTCCCAAGACACAGGCATGTTCCCAAAGCAAACCGGATCAAAATGGAGGCTTCTGAGTGACACATGGTCGGTTGTGTTAAATTAGCAAGTTCGTGTCTTTTTTCTAGCTCAATTTTTAGCCTAGATTTCAGCCGTTTCAAGCCTTGCACACGGCCTGGTTATGTGAAATTCACAAGGTCGTGTGGCGCGCCGTAAATTCAAGGAATTAGGATTTTTTAAGCATTTATGGAAAGCCAGAGTTGCCTCTATATATAGGAAACTCATCTAAGAGGCTAGAGATGGTTCTGAATTGTGAGGATCAAGAGGGGAGCCACCCTAGGCCTCCTAAACCCCGAAAGGGTGTCGTCCAAGGGCCTCCACCTCGCCGGAGGATTTGTTCTAGAGCTTCTCTACTTGTTGAGATTAGATTGATGCAGATCTCTTTGCCATGAATCCAGTTCTGAATGCGAGCTGCACCCCAAAACCCTCTTCACATCGAGACTAAGCCTTCTTTTTCCTTTTATGCAATTCCTTTAGGTTTACTCTTGGTTTGTTGATGTCTTGTGCATGGATCTCCATCTTATGGAGTAGATTTTTGTGATTCTTTGATTAGGGGGTAACCTACCTTGATTTGTAAACATATGTATGCAATTAATTCATAATATCTTACATAGCTTACATTATATATACTTGCTTTTTATTCTATGATGTGATTATTCATGGTCTGGATTTATTGTGTTAATCCGATTTAGATGCCAAAAGCACTAGGTCGTATTTTAGAGGTATGGGGAAGGATTGAAAGGAGAACTCAATCCTTCGAGCCATAGAGAACCGAGACGTGGGAGAATCGATTATGAGTGAGGAGTTAATCCGCTGGGGTTCTCATGATAGGTTCCCTATGCGACTAAGGTTCTCCCACAAGTAGATTGATTACCCGCGAGGACCCATAGGTATCATAGAATATAATGAACCTATTCTAGCATAAGGCCCAAAGTAGGAGAAATTAACTCTAGAAGGGTTGTGGGACCCAGTGATAGGGGGCTTCCCAAAGATAGCAACCCCCTGAGCTCTAACGATCTAAAAGGAAAACTTAGCTAGGAATAGGGCAATCCGACGTAGTTCCAAAAGATCACATCAGATAAAATTGGATATCATACCTACATGAACAACCATTGAGAATTAGGAGCAAGGCATATATTTACAATCATTTAAGTGATATCGAAAACATTGAATCATTCTGTCAATCATAACAGGGACCAAGTGACAGTGGTTTCCCTGTAAAAATGATCTCCCAGTCTTCTCGCTCTTCGTCATTCTCACTTTCAACCCTTTAGTCAACTGATTTAGTCTAAATAATCTAGATTCACTTAGTAAATCAGTACTCAATTACCAGTCCCTGTGGGATCAATATGTTGGATCGAGAAGCGGCGCTAGAGGGGGGGGGGGTGAATAGCGAACGTAAAATCTTTTCGTTCTTTCGTTCATTCGATTAAAACACAGAGATGCACAGCGAAAAATAAATAACACAAGTTTGTTTTTACTTGGTTCGCAATCCAATGGTTACTAATCCAAGACCTCGCGATCCTTGACCACGTACGAAGGGGCAATCCACTATATGTTGGTGCAGTAGGCACCTTAGTCGAACCTGAGTTTTGATTATAGCAAACGATACAAACTTAAACTTATGTCGTTATCTCACGAGCTGAATCGAGTGTGCAGAAGATTGCTAAAGCTGGAGCTGAAGGCTAACGACACCCAGAGGAAGCCGGGTGGTCGGGCGACACTCAAGTGACTTCGGAGGGAGCCGAAGGAATCGAGTGGAAGGTCGGAAGCAAAAGCGACATGCTAAGTATCGAGGTAAGCTCGTGTGTGCGAGCGTAAGTGAGGTCGTATCCTCCTTACGGGGATGGTCTTAAGCATAGATCCGACCAAAGACATCCCATCGATGGTCTAGGTCAAGATCGGACGGTTGAAGGCCGTCGAAATAATGTTTTCTTTGAGCTAACTTTTCCTTGCAGTTAGCATCACGATCGCTACTTGGAGGACTCGCCCGCCTTCATCGATCCGACCGTTTATCATCAAGATCGATCGATGCTACCATCAGTCGACTGATGATGGCCATCAGTCGACTGATGGTCAATGATCAACTTCGAGGAGTCAAGGCTTATCACCCCATTTCTAGGAGGTTTTGTGTCCATTTGTGATTGGTTGAAGACCCATTCGATAAGGGGCTCAAAGGCTATAAAAGGAGGGCTTGTCTTAGGGTTTTTCATCAATTTTTTAAGGCTTCCAAGTGCTTGCGATACGCTCCGACTCTCCGACATCCCTACGACGAAGCGCTACCGAGACGACGACTAGAGCTTCAACCTCCAACCTTTGAAGTCGTCGGTAACGAAAGTTTAAATTGTATTTCAGTTTATTTTTTAGTAAAGCTTTCATTATAATGAGGAGAGGGGGAGTGTCCCTCTACCTCGAGCTTTTGTCATTTTGTGTATCCGTCTAACTCCTACCTCCAACGAGGAGGAGTTCTTTAGTAGTTTGCCCTCCGTACGTGGTCAAGGACCACTAGGGCCTTGGAGTAGTAGCCTTCGGCTATGAACCAAGTAAAACCCTTGTGTCTATTGTCTCGCTTGTTTTGTTTTTATCTTCTGCTGTGTCTACTCGCATTTTAATGAACGATTTTGAACGAAAAATTTCTATCGCTATTCACCCCCCCCCTCTAGCGATCCACTCGATCCAACACTATAGAGTCTCCTCCTCGTTGGAGGTAGGAGACAACGATCACAAAAATCGAAAGCTCGAGGATGAGGCAACAAACCTACCTCACCTCGTTAAGATTAAATCCATGAATACAATAAATAAGAAAATAATACTTGCTGCTGCCGACGAAGAGATTCTGAACTTGGCGTTGCATCGGCATTATGACGGCGTTAGAGCTTTGGCATTGTGGGAGCACTTGAGAATAAGATTGATGATCTTTGGGTTGGAGTCCTCCCCTCCTTTTATAGATTTGTGCCTTGGAATAAGTCTAGATACAAATCCTCAACTTTTGAAACTTATCACGAGGTGACACCTTATCTTATCGTGAAGTGGCGGCGTCAAATGTTATCATATTTGACCTAGTGCAAAAGGTTGATTCATCGCCATCAGTCGACTGATGCCCTTCATCAGTCGACTGATGTGCAATAGTCGACTACCAATAGCCAGCAGTTGATTGCCAGCCTAGCCACTTCCCCACAATAAGAGGTTAGCATGGAAATGGTAAATGCGACAATTTCTTACCGTCCGATCTCGACGTAGACCTTCCATTGGTACTCTTAGTCGGATCGCCGCCTACGATCGTCCTCGTACAAAGGACATGACTTTACCATCTCTCTTCACACTCGTGTTTACCTCTGGTCCTTTATGACTTGTCACTTTGCTTCTGGTCTTCCACCTAAGTTCTTCGACTCCTACGAAGTTCTCCTAGTATCGCCCAACCACCACGGTTTCCCGACTCGGTATTCTCCGGGTGTCACTAACCTTCAGCTTAGCTTAACCATTTCTTGCACACTTAATTCAGCTCATGAGATAACAATATGACTTTAACTTTGGATCTTTGTCATAATCAAAACCTAGGTTCAATTATCTAGTGCCCCTGCACCAACACAATATTTTATTACTAGATGACAATTGTGCACTTCCGGGCATTGAGCATGAGCGCGTGCTTCGAGTCCTTGGTGACTCTCATTGGAGATTTGAGGTCGTGCTCGCGTGCATCAAACTTTTGTCTTGTACCTAAGTATCTAGCATATTGGTTGAGTTTTGATCCTATTTTTGAGCGCCTACCTTATTTACAAGTATTGAAAGATTCTCTTATGTTGAGCAACCATCTTTATATAGTTATCAAACTTCATTCGACTTCGCTCTTCATTTTGACTTGAAGGGGGACTTATGATGGTACCTAGGAGTTTGTTAAATGTTCCTTAGCATCTTACTTTATTCCTGAGTACTCAGTTTATTTTGTGACAACTTGCCTTGCTTCTTTGCTGAATACGAGCTTCATTCCCGAGCACGTAGTTTATTTTCCAAAAATTAGGCTTATTCCTAGGTATTTAGTATATTGGCTGAACATTGGTTTTATTCTCAACGATCAGTCTTATTAAAAGGTTCTCTTGAGTTAAGTAACTATTTTTATATAATTATCAAACTTCATTCTACTTCGCTTTTCAGTTGACTTAAAGGGGGAACTTATGATGGTACCTAGGAGTTTTGATATATATTCCCGATCATAAGGCTTATTCCAGAGCACCTTATGTATTTCTAGAGCACCATGAGTGTTTCATGAGTATGTAATTTCAAATCTGCTTATGTAATTCCAAAGTTATCTATGTAATTCCAAAGTTGCCTATGTATTTCAAGAGCAATCTATGTAATTCCTGAGTTGCCTATGTATTTCCAAAGTTGCCTATGTAATTCCAAAGCTACCTATGTATTTCCCAAGCTACTTATGTATTTCCCAAGCATCAGGCTTCTCATCGAGTTTCATCCATCTGCTTCAGTACCACTCGATTATCTCATTAGGGCAGTCAACTGCCTCATTACAAGCCTCACTCAGACTTTCTCAATTGTCCAATCACTAGTTCTTTCTCCAATCTTCATTTTGCATAACGGTTATTTCCTAATACCCTAAAGGACATTATAGTCAATTAAGCTCGGGGGAAGGCGGTAACTATTCCTATATAAAGGGGAGGAGATGAGGAGGAAAGGGGATAGATGTTTCTGTGCCTGGTACGTGGAGATGCCTCTTCTTCTTCTTTCTTAAGTTGCTTCTTTTATTCCCTTGTCTTTTACTGTACTCTTCTTATCTCTTCCATGGATACTGACTTGAGAATTGGAAGGGTCGTGCCAGTAAAGCCAACCCACCCCTAAGCACTTTGTTTTGTTGCAGATTAAGAACCATAATAGCATCTTCGCAGATCTTACATATTTCTTCGCTTATTGCCGGCAAAAGAGGATGAGGGATCCAAGCGTCCCAAAAAAAGGAACACCATCAGTATCAATTCATATTGTTACTAACTATATCACCTCATTGAATGAGGGCAACATGTTGGTTTGACTGGAGTTATTACTAAATATTGTTATTTGTCTGATCTTAAGATTCTTTAAAGTGTTGAGGTTACCATCTTTTTTTTTATATATATTGATACTACCATAATCTAGTTAAGTGTAGGAGGTGAGCAGTTAAGAGGATGGTTTGCATAGACTTAAGATCAAGATCAACTTGGAGAATAAGTCAAGGGTTGAACTTAGGTAGGTCAGCTCGGAGAATAAGTGGAGAACTGAACTGAGGAAGGTCAACTCGGAGAATAAGTAGAGAACTGAGATGGGAAAGGCCAGCTTGGAGAGTAAGTCGAGGGTCGAGTTGAGGTAGGTCAGCTCGGAGAACAAGTGGAGAGCTGAGATGAAGCAGGTCAGCTCGGGGAATAAATTGAGAGTTGAGCTGAGGTAGGTTAGCTCGGAGAACAAGTGAAGAGCTGAGCTGAAGAAGGTCAGCTCGGGTAATAAATTGAGAGCCGATCTGTGTAAGATCAGCTCGGGAAGCAGATTGAGGGTGGAGCTTAGACGGAATAGCTCAGAAAGCACAGTGAATGACATATCAAAAAGAAGATAACTCAGAAGGCAGATCGTGTTGGTGCAAGGGCACCAGATAATCGAACCTAGGGGTTTGATAATGACAAATCAATTCAAAGTTAAGCTATTTTATTATCTCATATACTATAATTAGTGTGCAGGTATTGTATTAGGCTTTGCTAAGGTCAACGACACCAAGAGAGTCTCGAAGGGAGAAACCTCAGTGGTCAAGTGACTGGAAGCTAAGTGACAGGACAGAAGGACCAAAGGTAAGTTTCAGATGTGGAGTGATGGTAAGGACGTGTCCTCCGTATAGGGAAAACCTTAGGCGTCGATCCAACTAAGACATCTGGAGGAAGTTCTAGTCGAGAACGGACGGTAAAGGACTATCTTATATATATAGTTCTTGTGCTAACCTTATTTTGTATGCCTTCTATCATATTCCCGAGCAGTTAGTAGTGTTCCCGAGCAATTAGTAGTATTCCTGAGCACTTAGTAGTATTCCCGAGTAGTTAGTGGAATCTCTGAGCATATACCAAGCAGACAACATCAGCTGAATTCTCCCGAGAAACCAGTAGAATTCCCAAGCAGTAAGTGTAAATCCCGAGCAGTCAGTCGCAATGGAGAAAATTCACTCCAAGCAGTCAAGCAGTCAGTATAAATCCTGAGCGGGCTGTTCAAATATCGACTGTGAAAGATTTGCTGCTCAGTGTCAGTTGATTGATGTTGGACTACAGTCAATTGATATCTACGAATCAGCTAAAACACTAAGTCATGAATTGGATCAGTTAAAGTTGCCACCTCAAGATAAGATAGGTTGCCACCTCAAGATAAGATTCATGAGTTTTTGATCTGGATCTAGAATTAATCCAAGGCGCTAGGCTATAAAAAGAGAGGTAAATCACTCTTCTAGATATAACTGAAATACTGCTAAAAAAGTGTTGCATCAAGTCGAAGTTCTCTTCTCTGCTCATCAACATTGCTACAGTTGGTATTAATTTGTTTATTGTTACTTAATCTTTAATTGTTAGGAGGAAAGGTAGGCATGTTACCTTATTCTCCACATTATTTTGTAATCGATTTATCTCTTACCTCCAACGAGGAAGAGACTGTTTAGTACTTTGCCTTTCGATGGCAATCTTAGATCGTGGGCCTTGGATTAGTAGACGATAGGCTGTGAACCACGTAAAATCTGGTGTACTTGTGTTTTTATTATTCCGCTGCGACTACTTTGATTTTATGAGGTTTTAAATCGATTTATAAAGAGAGGCTTTTGAACACTATTCACCCCCCCCCTCTAGCGTGTTTTTGGTCCTACATATCGGCTAGTGGATTAAGAGTTACTTAGGACAGATGTTCGATTATTTAGCTTTATGGGGGAAATAATGAGAAAGGGGAACAATATATTAATGGTCATGGGGCCTCTTTACGAAGAAGGAAGTGATCAGGTTGTTAAGAGGTGGAGACCTCATAAAATATTCATTTATCAGTTTATTATAACGAAGGCATACTTGTCATCATTGAGGATAACCATTGGAGACTCTTCAGGGGTCCCATAAAAGAATCATTCTCTAACAGCTTAAAGAGGAGACTCACCTAGGTCCACGTGGCCTTTCCACATGGATGGTCATCATCGCAGCTGGTTATGCAACAACTTGCTCTAGGGTTAGAGGGGGATAAAAGGGAGAAGAGAAGAAGGAAGAAAGGATCTGATCTCATTCGACATACATTTTTACTATTCTCTGCTACATTTATTTTCTTCATTATTGCTACTACTTGCTTTCTCTTACTCATACAAGCTCTAACTTAAGCATCGAAGGATCCCTACCAAATAGACCAGTGGTGGTCTAACGTGGGTTAACTTTCACAGTAAGGGAGCAAAGAAACTCTTACTACTACAGTCGGATAACACATCCTCGAGGAGAAAAATTCGTGCCGCATCAGTTGGCTGTCTGTGGAAACTTTTACTAAGCAAGATGTTGAGATGCATCTTCAAGAGATCCCTCCCTCGGCTACCTCCTCCATTGAAGAAGCTCCCCTCACCTTATTATCTTCCCAACTAAATGTCCTAATAGAGAATGTCGTCTCAGAGGCATTAGTGAAGGAGAGAGAGAAAGAGGATGAGGTATCTTCAATCTCATTCTGGTGAACCCTCATGAAGGGAGCCACTCCATGGAGGACCTTCTCATATTCCCGCACTTGGTCCTCAAGAGATGGAGATATTGCCTGGGCAAGGATTGGTGGGAGGAGGGGGGTCGATATTACTTTCCTACATTACCTGCAAGAAGGGAAAGTCAAGGGGAGAGTCACTCCACCAAGACTATGGAAATATATGAGTCGTCCCCTTTTACTGAAGATATATCCTTGTAAAGTAAGAACTACGAAACTCAAGATGGCTAAGAACTAAAGAACAAAGGAAAAAAAGAATATTAAACTCAAAGGAATGGGATGGGGAGCCTGGTGAGTGGGCCAGACTTTCTCTTGGACCCGTAGCAGAAGCCCTTATTCAAGTCGACCGACCCTTAGGAGTGAGAGAGAAGTATATGCATCGAGGAGATGACAAGACCTTTGTGTAGGGAATCTCAGCACTCTCGGAAACATTTTGCAAGCACTACGCAGCGGAAAAATAAGATCCCTCTAGAGATCTATGCGAAAAATCATACTCGTTTAATCAATTGTATCCTATGAGAATCGTAGTTACCTTTGATGTGTGTCCTTCGCTATCCCGTCCACAACACTTGCGTTCAAGGTGTCCGGATCTCAGCGCGGTCAGGATGTTCGTGCCTCCACGGTATCCACACGAACTGTGAGATGGAGTGCAACCAAACTATGGTGCTAGCCACAAGGTTGGTTCGACCAAGAAGGTAGAAGAAGGAGAAGATGATCACACGAAAAACACCCAAAAGTCTCATCCAAAAAATCCTCTTTTATATTCAACCATTGAATATGAAGGGTTTGTGACTCTTGGTTTCCATAGAATTAATAACCCATTAATTCTATCTTAATGATCATGCAACCCCTTTCTTAATGGTGAGTCTCACTCAATCCAAATCTGACTTGAGTCTAACTCAAGTCAGATTCATTGGGTATACCTTGAGTCATACTCAATCCGAATATGACTTGAGTCTAACTCAAGTCAAATTCATTGGGTATACCTTGAATCCCACTCATTGAGTCTAATCTACATTAGACTCAACCCGATGTCCCAATGGCTCATCACATGAGTCATCTCCAACTCACATGTCCTAAGTGTGTGACCCAATAGGTTCTCGTAACGTTGGCAATATTTCTAAAACCCTTTTAGAGACATAAGCAATGAGCGACATCTAGCAATACATCATTGCTACCCAAGTGATGAGAATGTCGAGATCCGACATAACCTTTCCTTGACTACTATCGTGTATGACTCAGTCCTTCTATTCTTGATATCTAGATTTATCAATGAGGCATAGACTATGTCATCCTCTTATCAATCAAGAGTTTCTTTATCTCCAAGTAGACTACTCAACCAAATAAGCTCAATATCTCATATTGACTTATTCGAGCATGACCATGCATTTTAGCAGTCCTACTCTATCAAAGGGCCCATAGATATCACTTTCGTTATATGGAAGGGATAAATCTCATCTACATCACTCACATCCCTCTGCATAACTTATTGCATACCCAGTGATCGCCTTTATAGTCATCCTATTACAGGTGACGTTTGACGAAACTAAAGTATACAACTCATTATGTAGGGAACCGTAGTGACTTTAGGTCTAAGGATTATTCATACAAATAGTCACATGAGAATGTTTATGACACTCATATAATGATCCATGAAACATTCTCATGGCGGGTGAATTCAGTACAGTCTCTAATATGTATCCATGTGTCAACTTGATATCACATATTCATGACTTGTGAGATTAAGTCATCAATTGACCTACATGCTAGTCTCTGCGCATTAATATTGTCCTTGCATATTAATACTCAACTAGGAATAGTTAAGAGTAGTGTTATATATATACAGACTCTCACTATCAATTCAACCAATTGATATGTTGTAGACCAGAACCAACTATTCAACAACATTTTTATATTATTCGTATAACACATATAAGAAATAATATAATAAGCAAACCTTGCCTGTTATTAATGAAATAAAATACATATGATCCGTAATCATTTATCTCATAATTGACACTAAGGGCTAACACTAACACTTTGTTCACTTCAGTCTTTCAATTATATAAGAAAAGACTCTCTGTCCCATTCGCTGTTGCATTCTGTCTTTATCTTGTCAATTGAAGTTATTTTTGACATCGGTTTCACAAGTAAATAAAACTATAAATATAACTATAGAATAGCATAAATAAAAAACTTTAGATAAGTCGTGACTGAGTCTTCCCTTGGAAATGTGATGCGCACGAACGTGACCTCAAATCTCGTGACGGAGACTGTCGAAGACTCAAAGCGTGCGCTCGTACTCAACGCCCGCAAGTGCACGGATGTCATCGAGTAATAAAGATTATCAATCTCACATGGACTGGGATTCGAATATCAATATATTCAGTGGTTGTAATTGTTCGGACGTAACTCTTAAGAGGTTTCGATTGGTGAGGGTTGTCTGTGGACTTTACTCTATACGGTGTCACACGGAGGAGGAAAGTAGTTTGCCGAGGTCTTCAAAGGTGATTCTAGGACTTCGGTTTCGCTTGTGTATCACAAAACAATACTATCAATTGGCGTTGTCTAGACATTTAGCTATGGTTTTGTAGAAGGGACATCATACACTCTCCCGCAAAGCCACTCATCTACCGGGAGCTATCTCCGCCAAAAAGGATGGGATAGACGGTACGAGGATGCCAAATCAATTCCTACGATGAACCGTTTCCAATTCCACTGCACCCTTCTACCCACAGTTACAGGAGATCAGGTTTACCCCTAGGTTCCTTGTATCAAATCCCTTAAATCTGAAATACGAGGGTTGTCACACCTCATATCGCCTAAGCACAGTGGAAAGAAAATCAAATAGGCATAGATATAGTAAAAACAACTACCAATTGTTAAATCAAACTCAAAGGCAGAATTTAACATGAACCAACATTGTAATGTGCACACTAGCTACTCCCTAATCCTAGAATCGAAAGTACTACTCCATGTATATGAAGGAAGAATCACAAAGTATGTTTATGTTCGAATACATAAGGAATAAAATGCAGGAACAAAGGATTACAATGCTTTCGTGATCTTCTCTTTGGCGTTGAAGTGTAAGGTGTGGACCTCCGACGATGTTCCTCCTCCCCATTGTGAGTTACTGAAGCTTTTAGGACTTCGGTGTGTCGTCCTACCCGTCGTGCCTCCCCCTAGGGTTTGGCCAGAGCCATCCTTATATAGACATCGCCTTGGACCACTGTAAAATTCGAAAAAAGCCCTAGTTGCGCAAATATGGAGG
Source organism: Wurfbainia villosa (assembly GCA_025175895.1). Taxonomy (NCBI): domain Eukaryota; kingdom Viridiplantae; phylum Streptophyta; class Magnoliopsida; order Zingiberales; family Zingiberaceae; genus Wurfbainia; species Wurfbainia villosa. The sequence goes on along the minus strand of CM046005.1, from coordinate 18,018,327 downwards.
GCTGCCACACGACCGTGTGTTTCCACATGGCTAGGCCATGTGCGGCCCTGGGGTGCTGATCTCGCCCATTGGGCACGGCCGTGTGAATCCACACGCCCTAGCCGTGTCCCACTCTACGTCTAGCTACGAAATGTCCTTTTGCTCCGAAAGTGTATCTTTTTAACCCGAAATGCTAACCTGCACACAAAAGTCCAACGAGCAGACCTCCGAACAAGAAAATAGGAAATGTGTGCAAAATAGAGTAACATATGCATGAAACTTACATGAAATGTAACAAGATGTGAGCAAAAACTACTCCTAAAACCCTATACGTTTTGCTCACATCACTTCCCCCAGACTTAAATCTTTGCTTGTCCTCAAGCAAACCTCAGTGCCATGAAATTTTAAAAAGATATTGTTCCATACTTAGCATGCTAACTAAATTTATCAAGTGGTATTTTCAATCAAAGAAAAATAGATATGTTCTACGAAATTCACTAAGTTAGCTTCTCGTGCACGTGCTAAGTGAATCTTCTTAGGGGATACTCATTCCATGGTAAGTTAAATCGTCATCCTATAGCTTTCCTAAGGTCTCTGGCTCTTAGGCACTTACCTGCCTGAAGCGAGGGTCGTTCCCTAAATCTAGCACAAAGTCACAAAGGTGTGCTCGGTATTGAGAGAAATTGGTATGTTTTTCCCCAGTAACCTAACTCGGTCTCAAAGGGGCACCTAGCCATTTCCACCCACGACAATTGTTTTTTATCCCTCATAATCTTTTTTTTTCTGACTCACTGGGATTTTGATTTTTCCAAATGGGCTTACACAATCCGAGCATCTCCAATAACTAAAATGCTAAACCTAGAGTCACCTATGGATTCCAAAGTACTAGACTACAGAGATGAATCATAACTAGGTATGTACTAGATTCTCCCTTTCAGAATGTTCGACATGTGTAAGTGTAAAAATAAAGCTAACCAGTGTAAGTCTAGCACATTCAATAGAGCGAATAAAATAAAATACCATGAGATAAATGAAGTTACACTACTCATGGAAACAACTCATGAAGAAGACTTTTAAAAATACTACTGAGGCAGCTTTACTGTTAAAAAAAACTAAGTACTGAAAGAAACTCAACAACCCATGCATGATTAAATGAATGAAAACACAAGAAAAGAAACTACTGCTAGGAAACAAAACAAAATAAATTTTGGGGTCCCCCCAGACTTAAACGAAAATATACCTCTAGTATGGTGGACAAGGTGGAAAGTCTGGGAGCCTCGGCATCTCTGGATCCTGGGAGAACCTGCTGCTGACCCGCTGATGCAACATGTACATGTGGTCAATTTGGGAGCTGGTGGATGCAGCGACTGCTCGGTGCTCCTCCTCCCTAGCCCATTGAGCTTGCTGGGCATGCATGTGATGCCGCATCTCCCTGTGGTAGGTGGCTTCATCCTGGCGACGAACAGCCTCCTCCTGGAAGTATATGCAGGCCTCGTCGTAGAACTCCTCAGCCCACTGGAAGTGCTCCCAAAATCCCTGGAACTCCCCCTACTGGTAGGCACTCTGCTCTTCCAATCGCTGCCTCTGTGTCTACTGCTCAGTGTATATGTCATCGAGGTGCGATCAAAACTCTGAGAAATCATAGGCCGACGTACCTGCATCCTGCTCAAAGGTGGAAAAATGTGGTGGTGCAGGTGCAGACTCATGTCGACGTGGACTAGGTGCGCTCCTATGCACATGTTGACTGGAGGGAGAGTGATATAAAGGTGGAGAGATGGGCACCGATGTGGATGGTCCCTCATGTGGAGAAGACTCCACTATCAGGTCCAAGCGCCAGTTGGTGCGTGTAGTGATGGTGGTACGATCAGGGTCGGGGAGCCCAAGGGTCGTTAGATTTTTTCCTTACAAAGCATAAGGAGCCTCCTTCTCTCCAATCATCTTCATGGCCATGCACACTTCTAGGTCGATCCTAGGGCTCCCCTCTATACTCTCTAATGTAGTATAATCGTACCCCATCCTATGGAAAATATGGGTAAGTAGGCCTCCCACATTAATCTCTCCTCGTGCTGCTTTACCCATCTTCACTAAGTGTCTGATGAAGTGGGACCCTACATCAATGCTACTCCTTTCTTGTAGCATGTCTCAGAGGCAAAGCAACTCGCTAGCCCTAACTACACCATCACTCTCCCCACGATCAAATATAGAACTGGCCATGATGCGGTGGAGGTATTGGAAAATGGGGTTTTGGAGGCGCGACGCTTTGGCCCTAGATGGGTCATAAGCATGCTCCCCCGTCAACTCAGTCCAAACTATCCGAGAGTTAAACCCAATAGGGAGTCTTCTCTCTCCCCCACTTGGCAAGCCAAAACATGAGTTGCATTGGCGAAGGGTCCACTCATGCTCAATGTTAAAATGCCTAAAAGTTATCCTACCCTCCTCGCTCTCTCTACCCGTTAAAATTTCCACCTCTAAGGAACTTAAAAATTCTAGAACTATCCTAGGGTATGTTGGGAGCCTTATTCCCATCATCTCTTCCCACCCCATTTTTCCAAATAGGGCTTGAATATCACCCAACAACCCTAAAGACTCTAGCAAATCTTCATCTAAGTATCTAGTAGTAGTGAGCTTATGAGTAGAGAGCACATTATATCTATCTCTATGTTCATTATTTCGAAAAAGAAGACTGGGTTAGACGTTACACTCCTCCAAAGCTTGAGGGGCGTCGACTCTCCTTGGTCGTAGCTCTGAAACGCCGGATCGAGGTGCTACTTGCTTGGTCCTCCTCATTCTTGATTTTTTTGGCTTCCTTAGAGGTTAAAAGTGCTTCTAGATGGTGGTGAAGACGAAATCACATGGCTAGGGCAAGAGCTTTCAAAGCACACGGCGCAAATGGGGTGAAAACACACGGCTCACCCCTTTTAACCTCACGCGACATGGCCGTGTAAAAACACACGGCTAGGCTATGTGCACCTCGGGTAGATCAGGCACGACCGTGGGAAAACACACGGCCAGGTCGTGTGTCCCCATTTCTCTCCCTGTTTTGCATCAGAGATCGAATTCTCTCACACCTTTCGCCGTGTAGGTTAATATGGATTTTATTTTTGCCTAGCAAAGTTCTTCTCTAGTCCTAACCCTAAATGGGATAGAAATCAAAACTAAAATCAAACAAATGCATGCAATGCAATCAAAAAGGGAAGTCTAAAACTAAACTTGGGTTGCCTCCCAAGAAGCGCTTTTTTAAGGTCATTTAGCTCGACTGCACTCCACTATCAACTTGGCTCTGGAGGTTCAGTGAACCTCCAATCATCTATCTCGGGATCTTCATCCGATGTTCCTGGCTTAGCTCTTGCTGCAATCACATACTTCCCCCGACACGGGTTCTTGACTTCCCGTTCCAGCAGGGCTAAATTCCATCTTATCCCCTCCCACTTTTAGGGTCAGCTTGTGATATTTTACATCAATGACCTTTCCTGCAGTCACTAGAAATGGTCGTCCCAAGATGACGGGTATCTTTGGATCCTCTTCCATCTCCATGACAACAAAGTCAGTTGGCAGTGTAAAGTTTCCCAACTTAACAGGAACATCTTCTAAAACCCCCAATGGGTTGCGGTATGTGTGTTCGGCTAGTTGTAGTGTCATAGTAGTGAATTTTAAATTTCCTAACCCTAGCTTTTTGCATAAGGTGTAGGGAATAAGACTCACACTTGCTCCCAGGTCATAAAAGGCTTTGCTAATTAGTGTCATCCCTATATAACATGGTGTTGGGATGTATACTGAAAAGTCTATCTTTTGTATGAACATCTTTATTTTTGAAATAAGAATCACATGATCATTGTTTGCATATTTTTATGGTTATGCAATATTGTCTAATACATTACATTATAGATAACATGGTGTGTGGTGTCACACAGGAGATCATGTTATCGGTTCCTTGTAAAGTATAAGTAAAGGCTCACAACAGAGATGGCTTTGGACAAACCATTGGAATGGTTATAGTGTGATTTGGTATTAGTTTGTCTTGACCATAGAATCACACTAGTGCACTTTGTGTGTATTGAGCAGGACCGACTTAGAGGTGATTCGATTTATTGCTGACTACATAATCAAATCGGACCTCAGATATTATATTGTACATGCTCTTAATTCCGATATAATAACGGGCACATATACTTAGTATTCATTTCTTTGATTTACCAATGGGCGAGATTTATAGATTAAATCGATAGACTCGGTAAGTTGGGAATAATATTATTTATATGGTGTGTCGTTGATTATAGGAGGAAACCGTGTCCTATATATTAGGATGATGATGTCCCCTTGAGGAGCTCAAAAGGTTCATCATGTAAACCCTGTAGGTGTACTTGATCCGGCATGATGAAAAGGTCGAGTGGTACTACTCATGGAGTTAGATGTTGATTAATTAATGGTCAGTAAATTAATTAATCAATGGACATTCAAGATCTTAAACACGGGGAGAAAATGTACAAATAATATATGGAGCCCATATTATCTTATGGGGGTTGGTGAGATAGATCAATGATAATCCTTTAGTGGATTGGATTATCATTAATGGATCAGACTTTATGTGGGCTTGATCCATGGGTGGACAAGATCCAACTCCTCCTCATGGTCCCTATTGTAGCCTATTAACACCTCATGAAGATTAGATCCAATGGATGAAAACAAAACTCTAGATCCAAAGGTAGAGATTAAATCTCTAGATCCGACGGTTGAGATTAAATCTCTAGATCCGACGGTTGAGATTAAATCCCTAGAAGCGACGGTTGAGATTAAATCAAGCCTTAAGCCTAACTCTATAAATATGGGCTTGAGGGTGGGCGGCAAGAATTAATTAGAGGAAAGGAGGCTAGGGTTTTGGGCGACAAGGGCAAGAGAGGCTTAGGGTTTTGGGTGGCCACAATTAAGGAAAGATGTTTTCTTCTTCTTCTTCCTTGAGGTGACCGGCGCCCTTCTTCCCTATTCTCTCCTTGGTTTGGCCGGCATCCAACCTTCTCCCCTTCATCTATGGCTTAGGAGATTAGGGTTTGCTTCCTTGGGCAGCAATGAATCCTAATTGAGATAGGATTTAGGTTGGGCGGCTAGGGTTTGAGAGGGTGCTTGGGCGGCAACTATGGAGGGTTTTCTTTCTTCTTAAGGTGATTGCCAGTGCCCATAATTCTCCTCTTTACCTTGGCCAGAGATCAATCTATTCCTCTTCTTCTCCTTGGCCGGTGGAAACAAGAGCTAGGGATTCTTTCCTTGAAGCTTTTGGCCTGCGCCCGTATTTTTAATCTTCATCTCTTTGAGCCGACGACAAGCATCAAGCTTGGAGCTTGATGGTTGGTCCTAGATAAGAGAAGAGTTTAGTTTTTATGATCTTCCTCTTGCTCGGAACAAGCAAGGAAGGAAGATTGGCGATCTAGGAACTTCGACTTTTGGAAGATCGTCGCCCACACGACGTCCAAAAGGAGGAAGGACATACAATAGAAGATCAAGAGGTATAACAAGAGGTATAATCTTGTTTATTTTGATTAGTGTTCTTTTGTATTATGTTTATAATTGCTTTTCAATTATATGCATGTTTTGTGGGGATGTTTACTTTATGTATGTGGCTAAATAATACTTGGATCCCGAACATAAACACGAAAGTCGACGATCCGGACATCATCTATTCCGTGGCTACTCGTAGAATAGAGGTTGGTCGCTTGAACAACAAGTTTGTTCAAGTGACCTCTCTAAACGAATAGCACGATGATGACTTGATTGTTTGGGCAATCCCTTTTGTCTAGGATTAAATTTTTTTAATCCGGGGACATCGATGGGATCGCCATGAACAAACAACCAAGGTGAAGTGGGAAGCGAAGTTTCCCCTCACGAATCAATGAAACCAAACCCTTCAATTGGTATCAAAGCCAAGGTTTCCGGTTTTGTGTGTTTAGGATTCGGTTAATTTTTATGCACTTTTCATATATTATATATGCGGGATAATAGTAGGATATGCAGGTTAACTCTTTGGTTGCAGGCATAAGATCCGACTATTATGGCCATATGTGTGTATGTGATTGTATGTGTGTAAATGTTTATTTTGTTGAATCCACGGCGTTGACGAGGCTAGTATTTAATTTTTTGTAAATTAGATACGGCATTATTTAGCCACTCTTTTTATTTTAGTTTACTTTCGATCTAGATTTCATGTACACTTCCTCATGGAGTATAGGATCGATGGATGTAAATTAAAATAGATTTTAGTCACGGCTCGAATCTCCGAATGGCTCGTACATGGCGTAGGGGGAGCAGACGAGAAGGCGATACGACGGGAGACATATTGAAGATAAAAGCCATAATAGTTGGAAAATAATTTATTTTTCATATTTATTTCTTATTGTTTGATATGCATGTCGTAGGATAGAAAATTCCTCAATTTCAAATTACTAAGTGGGAGAGGGATATTTTTATAAATTCTCACGGCCTCCATTACAATTTCAGATGTGATGCAAACAAACTTGCGCGTTGGCTCTGAGTGCCTTCCTCCCCATCGGATGGGTTTGTTTGCGGATCACAAGGTCGAATATGGTTATAGGAAATTATTAAGGAGCGTGTGTACTTCCCCATCGTAAGGCACATAACCTGAGATAATTACCTTGGTACCAAGTAATGGTAAACACTTAGATACAAATATAAGTATCCTCCCCATCAGAGTCACTTCTTTTATTTGTAGGGCCAAAGAGGAACCAACTATTAATTTTACTTGTCAAAAAGTTAGATTGACAAGATAGTAAAATTAATGGGTAAAACCTCCTCTTACAAATGTAGAATTCGTATATGTCCAAACTATCGTGGCATACGATATTCTCGGTGTTTTGAGGGTTGGTTGATTTTAAAATTTTATTATTTGAGGAATCAATAATTTTTTGAAATCCAAAGTAATGATCTATGTGATTCTTTGGATTTTCAAAATGACTTTCAGTCCACTTGCTATGATACTAAAGGAAAATAAACTTACTGTACCCAAATAATATTGATTGGAAAAGAATCCAGATATTGTCTTAACTACTAAGGAGTACAAGTATGTACTCTTTGAAGAGTGTACTCTAAAGCCCGCGAATGAGCTGGAAGTCCTTGGAGCTGAAATCGATGGGGAAACCCAGGTTGATATCATTCTCCAGTCGACAGAAATGCTTGCTCAGGCTCAGGCCATGGTTGCTCAGAAGGGTTCTACTTCTAAGCCGAAAGGCAAGAAGAAGAAGAAACATGGTGAAGCAAAGGAGGTGGGAGGATCTTAGGGAGGAGTGAAGAAGCCGAAAGGCAAGTACTTCACTTGCAAGCAGGATGGACATTGGAAGAAGGACTGTCCTAATCCGAAGCAGAACAAAGGTATATCCTTTGGTCTAGACGTTGAAACATGGTTAGCGGTGTTATCTACCAGCACCTGGTGTGTAGATACGGGAGCCACTGATCATGTCTGCAATACTTTGCAAGAGTTCCAGGAAACCCGATGAATAGCCAATGGGGAGATTACCGTTTACTTAGGCAATGCCATGAAGATGGCGACTATTACAGTGTGAGACGTTTTATTTATCTTTTGAGAAAAATAAAACTTTGGTTCTAGAAAATTCCCTTTATGTACCTTTATTTAGAAAGAATTTAATTTCAGTTTCTAAATTGTTTATGGATGGATATTCTATTTCTTTAATGATAGAGTTGCTATAAAAAGGAATAGGGAGAATATCTGTTCAGGTACATTGATAGGAAATTTGTATACACTTGAACCAAAATCTCCCACGATGCAAATTGAAGTTAATAACTCATCTTCTAATTTCAATAAGAGAAAAGAACCTTCAAAGATGAACCAAATATATCTTTGGCATCTTAGGCTTGGTCATATTAACTTAAGCACAATTCAAAGGTTGATAGCTGATGGACCTCTGGGTTCATTAGTGGTGAAAGATTTCCCAACCTGCGAATCTTGCTTGGAAGGAAAAATGACCAAGAGGTCTTTTAAGGCCAAGGGGTATCGAGCCAAAGATGTGTTAGAATTGGTTCATTCTGATTTGTGTGGTCCTATGACTATCCAGGCTAGAGGTGGTTTTTGAGTATTTCGTCTCTTTTATAGACGATTACTCGAAATATGGATACATTTACCTGATGCGCCGCAAGTCTGAATGCTTTGACAAATTCAAAGAATTCAAGGCTGATGTGGAGAAACATCAAGGTAAAAGTATCAAGACACTACGATCTGATCGTGGTGGTGAGTACCTCTTGGGAGAGTTTAGGAACTACTTATCAGAGGCTGGGATTCAATCCCAATTGACTGCACCTGGCACACCCCAGCAGAACGGTGTAGCAGAGCGAAGAAATAGGACTCTTATGGAGATGGTTAGATCGATGATGAGTTATTCTGAGTTGCCAGATTCGTTCTGGGGATATGCTCTAGATACGGCGATGTACATTCTGAACTTAGTTCCATCTAAATTAGTGCCTTCTACTCCCACAGAGTTATGGACTGGGTGAAAGCCTAGTCTAAGACATATTTGGATATGGGGGAGTCCAACACTTGTGCTGAAGGCAGATGCTGGTAAGTTGGAATCCCGTACAGAAGTACGCATGTTCGTTGGCTATGTTAGAGGAACGAAGGGTGGTTTATTTTATAGTCCTAGAGATCAGAGGGTGATCGTTAGCACGAATGCCAGATTTCTAGAGGAAGACTATGTGATGAGCCACAAGCCTAAGAGTAAAATTGTCCTGGAGGAATTAAAAGGGGAAGTCACATCTTCAGTACCACCGGTACAAGAGGATATACCACAAGTCACTGCACCGCGTGTCACAGAGGATACACATGAGATACCTCGTCGTAGTGGGAGGGTTGTGAGACAGCTTGATAGATTCATGTTCTTGGGAGAATCTTCTCATTTGGTCCCTGGCCCTGGTCCCTGGACATATGACGAGGCAATCCAAGATAATGATGCAGTATCTTGGCAAAGTGCAATGAATGCTGAGATTGAATCTATGGATTAAAATCAGGTATGGGAGCTAGTAGAATCACGCGATGGTGTAAAAACCATTGGATGGAAGTGGATCTACAAGAGAAAGAGAGGAATAGATGGGAAGGTTGAGTCCTTCAAAGCAAGGCTTGTTGTGAAGGGGTATACTCAGAAAGAGGGTATCGATTATGAGGAGACCTTTTCGCCGGTAGCCATGCTTAAGTCTATCCGTATTCTCTTATGCATAGCAGCTCATATGGATTATGAGGTGTGGCGGATGGATGTTAAGACAACTTTCCTTAATGGAAGTCTTGAGGAAAACATCTATATGAAGCAACCAAAGGGATTCATTGCTAAAGGCAAAGAGCATCTTGTGTGTAAACTTAATCGGTCCATTTATCAATTCAAGCAAGCTTCGAGGTCTTGGAACATCCTTTTTGATGAGGTAATCCAATCTTATAGACTTATTCAAAGTCCGGATGAGTCTTGTGTATACAAGAGATGTGACAGAAACATAGTGGTATTTCTTGTACCATACGTAGATAACATTTTGGTGATTGCCAACAATATCACGGTGTTATCGGATGTAAGGGTATGGTTGTCCAAACAGTTTGATATGAAGGACTTGGGAGAAGTGGGACACATCCTTGGGATCAAGGTTGTAAGGGATCGCAGGAAAAGGATGTTGTGCTTATCTCAACCTTCATACATAGACACAATTATGGATCATTTTAGCATGCAGAACTCCAAGAAGGGTTTTTTACCTTTCAGGCATGGAGTTCCTTTATCTAAGGAGATGTGTCCTAGAACATCTGAGGAGATAGAGGAGATGAAGGTGGTTCCTTATGCTTCAGCGGTAGGAAGCCTCATGTATGTGATGCTATGTACGAGACCAGATATCTGCTATGCTGTGGACGTGATCAACAGATATCAGAGTAATCCAGGACAGGGACATTAGACTGCGATAAAGCATATATTAAAGTACCTGAGAAGGACTAGGGATTATATGCTAGTTTACCAGGCTGACCAATTACTCCCTGTGGGTTACACGGATTCCGACTTCCAATCTGATAGGGATAACAGTAAGTCTACCTCAGGTTTTGTATTTACTTTGGGAGGTGGAGCCATTGTATGGAGGACTGTCAAGCAGAAATGCATGGCGGACTCCACCATTGAAGCTGAGTATGTGGCAACCTCTAAGGCAGCCAAAGAAGCTGTGTGGCTCAGGAACTTCCTGATGGACTTGGATGTGATTCTTGGTTTGCCCAGAACTATCACAATTTATTGTGATAATAATGGTGCAATTGCAAACTCGAAGGAACCATGAGCCCATAAGGTGAGTAAATACATAGAGCGCAAGTACCACCTGATACGAGAAATCATAAAGGAGGTAGAAGTTGCTGTGGCCAAGATTGCATCGGAGGATAACCTGGCAGATCCTTTCACCAAGGCCCTTCTAGCGAGAGCTTTGATAGGCATGTGGAGGGAAGGGGAATCAGATGTATGGCAGTATGAGGACAACATAGTCTTTTAGTATATTTGGGAGATTGTTGGGATGTATACTGAAATGTCTATCTTTTGTATAAACATCTTTATTTTTGAAATAAGAATCACATGATCATTGTTTGCATATTTTTATGGTTATGCAATATTGTCTAATACATTACATTGTAGATAACATGGTGTGTGGTGTCACACGGGAGATCATGTTATCGGTTCCTTGTAAAGTATAAGTAAAGGCTCACAACCGAGATGGCTTTGGACAAACCATCGGAATGGTTGAAGTGTGATTTGGTATTAGTTTATCTTGACCATAGAATCACACTAGTGCACTTTGTGTGTATTGAGCAGGACCAACTTAGAGGTGATTAGATTTATTGCTAACTACATAATCGAATCAGACCTCAGATATTATATTGTACATGCTCTTAATCCCGATATATTAACGAGCACATATACTTAGTATTCATTTGTTTGATTTACCAATAGGCGAGATTTAAAAATTAAATCGATAGGCTCGCTAAGTTGGGAAATGATATTATTTATATGTTGTGTCATTGATTATAGGAGGAAACAGTGTCCTATAGATTAGGATGATGATGTCCCCTTGAGGAGCTCATAAGGTTCATCATGTAAACCCTGCAGGTGAACTTGGTCCGACATGATGAAAAGGTTGAGTGATACTACTCATGAAGTTAGATGTTGATTAATTAATGGTCAGTAAATTAATTAATTGACGGACATTCGAGATCTTAAACACGGGGAGAAAATATACAAATAATATATGGAGCTCATATTATCTTATGGGGGTTGGTGAGGTAGATCAATGATAATCCTTTAGTGGATTGGATTATCATTAATGGATCGGATTTTATGTGAGCTTGATCCATGGGTGGCCAAGATCCAACTCCTCCTCATGGTCCCTATTGTAGCCTATTAACACCTCATGAAGCTTAGATCCAATAGATGAAAACAAAACTCTAGATCCAAAGGTAGAGATTAAATCTCTAGATCCAACGGTTGAGATTAAATCTCTAGATCCGACGGTGAGATTAAACCCCTAGAACCAATGGTGGAGATTAAAACAAGCCTTAAGCCTAACTCTATAAATATGGACTTGAGGGTGGGCGGCAAGAATTAATTAGAGGAAAGGGGGCTAGGGTTTTGGGCGGCAAGGGCTAGGGAGGCTTAGGGTTTTGGGTGGCCACAATTAAGGAAAGATGTTTTCTTCTTCTTCTTCCTTGAGGTGGCCGGCGCCCTTCTTCCCTATTCTCTCCTTGGTTTGGCCGGCGTCCAACCTTCTCCCCTTCATCTATGGCTTAGGAGATTAGGGTTTGCTTCCTTGAGCGGCAATGAATCCTAATTGAGATAGGATTTAGGTTGGGCGACTAGGGTTTGAGAGGGTGCTTGGGCGGCAACTATGGAGGGTTTTCTTTCTTCTTCCTAAGGTGATTGTCGGCACCCATAATTCTCCTCTTTACCTTGGCTGGAGCTCAATCTATTCCTCTTCTTCTCCTTGGCCGGTGGAAACAAGAGCTTGGGATTCTTTCCTTGAAGCTTTTGGCCGGCGCCCACATTTCTAATCTTCATCTCTTTGGGCCGACGGCAAGCATCAAGTTGGAGCTTGATGGTTGGTCCTAGATAAGAGAAGAGTTTAGTTTTTATGATCTTCCTCTTGCTCGGAACGAGCAAGGAAGGAAGATTGGCGATCTAGAAACTTTGACTTTTGGAAGATCGTCGCCCACATGACGTCCAAAAGGAAAGGAGGAAGGACATACAATAGAAGATCAAGAGGTATAACAAGAGGTATAATCTTGTTTATTTTGATTAGTGTTCTTTTGTATTATGTTTATAATTGCTTTTCAATTATATGCATGTTTTGTGCGGATGTTTACTTTATGTATGTGGGTAAATAATACTTGGATCCCGAACATAAACATGAAAGTCGGCGATCCGGACATCGTCTATTCCGCGGCTACTCGTAGAATAGAGGTTGGTCGCTTGAACAACAAGTTTGTTCAAGTGACCTCTCTAAACGAATAGCACGACAATAACTTGATTGTTTGGGCAATCCCTTTTGTCTAGGATTAAATTTTTTTAATCTGGGGACATCGATGGGATCGCCATGAACAAACAACCAAGGTGAAGTGGGAAGTGATGTTTCCCCTCATGGATCAATGAAACCAAACTCTTCACATGGAATATAGAAACTCCCCGGATCTTTTAGTTTATGCGTAGTCTCGTTTCAGAGATAAGAGCTTGACTCCTCCGTGAGGGCCATTGTTTCTGACTTTATGAACTTCCTACAATGCGCCAGAATATCTTTCATGAACGTAGCGAACTGGGGCATTTGGTGCAGTGCTTCGAGTATCGGTACCTCTATTGAGATCGATTTCAACATGTCCAAAAATTTACCAAACTCAGTATCTTTCTTTGCATTCGTTAATCACTGTGGGAACGGTACAATAAGGGGTGGTTGAGCCCTTGCAGCAGGCTCCCGGTAATTTTCTATGGCTTTTTCATTCTCGATCTCCCCCAGAGGTTCTAGTGTTCTAGGTCCCAGGTCCCTTTCAACAGCCGACCATCCTAGCATCTCTTTCAGAACCCTCCTGCTTCGCAGCGTCACTATCTTACACTATTCTACCGGATTGACCTCTGCTCTCCCTGGTAGCTTCCCCCAGTATCCTGGAGATATGGTTTGCGATCTGAGCTACTTGAATCTCTAGCGACTTCTGCCTAGTGGCAAGATCCCTTACCGATGACCCCAATCCTTCGATCATCATATCTGTCTACGAATGTCATCGCTGAAATTCAGTGTTCGCCTCCCGTTGCGTTCGAATGAAGTTCTCCAGCATATTCTCCAGACGGGTGTTAGAGGGTCATGGCTACCCATTCTCTCTCAGCAGTTGGAACCTCCCTAAGTTATTCTTATAAGGTAAATTTTGGTGATTCCTCCACCCCGGATGAGAAATACTGGAGTATGGGTTATTGGGACTTGGGTTGTAGTCCCCAACCACATCGCAGTGCTCGATCTGCTCGTCTAGTGTTCCCATCCCTCCATGGTGGTCCTCTCGATATGCTGTCGCTCCCTCTCTGAAGTCAATGGCAGAGCATGAAGATGAAAGATTCATAGATTCAAATCGTCTGCTGTGCGCGCCCATCCTTGCTGCTGTTAGGAATTGCTTCAGAGGCTCATTGGCTCCCATGTCCCCGGATTAAAATTTTCACTAATGAAAAAACTAATCCGGATGGGATGAGTTTCCTAAGCACAACCATTTCGTCGTCGTGCTAACAACTTGAGCGATCTCTTGAACAAACTAGTTGTTCAAGCAACATAACTCTTCTAGTAGGTTAGCCGCGGAAGAGACGATGAACGGATCGCCGGTTTTTGTGTTTGTCTTCGGGGTCCATGATTATACAAATACATACAAATGTAAACTAGTATAATCAACACATACTAACATAAAGATAAGAACATGCAAAGATCAATAAAAGTTGTAAAACATTTATACCTCTCGATCTTCTATCGTATGTCCTATCCTCCTCGTGGACGTCGTGTGGGTGAAGATCCTCCACGAGTAGAAGCCTCCTAGATCACGTTCTTCCTTTCCTTGCTCTATCCGAACAAAGAGAAGAAGCAAACAAAGACTCCTTCTCCTTTATAGAACCGGCCACCAAGCCAAGGAGCTTGATATAACCGCCGGCCAACCTTGAAGCAAAGTTGTCGCCGGCCACCAAGGTGGGATATGGATGAACGCCGGCCAACCTTGAAGCAATGTTGTCGCCGGCCACCAAGGAGAAAGTGAGGATGAAGAGTGCCGACAAAGGATGAGAAGAGGAAGAGGGGCGCCGGCCAAAACCCTAGGGAGAACCAAGCTTGCCTCCCACTTCTAGCCGCCCAAAACCCCAACTCCTCTAGGGTTTGTTGCCGCCCACTTTTAGATAGGCAAAACCCTAATCCAAAAACCTTAGTTGCCGCCCAAGCCTTAGCCCTCTATTTATAGAGTTGGGCTTAAGCCTCCTTTTATATCCACCGTCGGATCTAGGGATTTAATCTCCACCATCGGATCTAGGGTTTCATCCCAACCGTCGGATCTAGGGTTTCATCCCAACCGTCGGATCTAGGGTTTCATCCCAACCGTCGGATCTAGGGTTTTGTTTTCCATCCTTGGATCTAGATTTCATGAGGATTATATTAGTCTACGATAGAGACCATGAGGAGGAGTTGGATCTTGGCCACCCGATGGATCGGAACCACACAAACTTGATCCATCAATGATGTTCCATTCCACTAGAGGATCATCATTGAATTACCTCACCAACCCCCATAAATCAATATGGGCTCCATATATTATTTGTACATCCATCTCCCCGTGTTTAAGATATCGAATGTCCGTTAATTGATTGATTCACTGACCATCAATCAATTAACATCTAACTCCTCGAGTAGTACCACTCAACCTTATCATCATGTTGACTTAGTCAACCAGCTGGGTTTACATGATGAACCTTATGAGCTCCTCAAGGGGACATCATCAACCTAATATATAAGACACGGTTTCCTCCTATAATCAATGGCACACCATGTAAATAATATCATTTCCCAACTTACCGGGCATATTGATTTAATCCATCTAAATCTCACCCTTTGGTAAATCAAAGAAATAAATACTATGTACATGTGCCCGTTATTATATCGGGATTAAGAGCATGTACAACATAATATCCGAGGTCCAATTAAATTATGTAGTCAGCAATAAATTGAATCACCTCTTTGTCGGTCCTGCTCAATACACCTAAGTGTACTAGTGTAACTCTATGTTCAAGATAAAACAATACCAAGCTACACTACAACCATGCCAATGGTTTGTCCAAAACCATCTTGGTCGTGAGCCTCTACTTATATTCTACAAGGGACTGATAACATAATCTTCTGTGCCACACCAAGCACCATGTTATCTACAATGTAAAATATTAGACAATATGCACACATATAATAAATATAAAGTGAAAACAATGATCATGTGATTCTTATTTCAAAATAAAAATGTTCATACAAAAAGAGCTAGGCTTTCAGTATACATTCCAACAATCTCCCACTTATACTAAAAGACTATGCTGTCATTACACTGCCATACATCCGATCCTCATGTCCTCCACATGCCTATCAAACACTTTCGCAGGAAGGGCCTTAGTGAATGGATCCGCCAGGTTATCCTCTGATGCAATCTTGGCGACAGCTACTTCTCCTCGCTTTACGATCTCTCGTATCAGGTGGTACTTGCGCTCTATGTGTTTACTCGCCTTATGGGCTCGTGGTTCCTTCGAGTTTGCAACTGCACCACTGTTATCACAATAAATTGTGATGGTTCTGGGCAAACCAGGAATCACATCCAAGTCCATCAAGAAGTTCCTAAGCCATACAGCTTCCTTGGCTGCCTCAGAGGCTGCCACATACTTAGCTTCCATGGTAGAGTCCGCCATGCATTTCTGCTTGACACTCCTCCATACTATGGCTCCACCTCCAAAAGTAAACACAAACCCTGAGGTAGACTTACTGTTATCCCTATTTGATTGGAAATCCGAATCCGTGTAACCCACAGGGACTAATTGATCTACCCGGTAAACCAGCATATAATCCCTAGTCCTTCTCAGGTACTTCAATATATGCTTTACCGCAATCCAATGTCCCTGTCCGGGATTACTCTAATATCTGCTAACTATGCCCACGACAAAATAGATATCTGGTCTCGTACATAGCATAGCATACGTGAGGCTTCCTCCTGCTGAAGCATAAGGAACCGCCTTCATCTCCTCTATCTCCTTCGATGTTTTAGGACACATCTCTTTAGATAAAGGAACTCCATGCCTAAAAGGTAGAAAACCCTTCTTGGAGTTCTGCATGCTAAAACGAGCTAGGACCGTGTCTATGTATGAATCTTGAGATAAGCACAACATCCTTTTCTTGCGATCCCTTATAACTTTGATCCCAAGGATGTGTCCCACTTCTCCCAAGTCCTTCATGTCAAACTGTTTGGACAACCATACCCTTACGTCTGATAACACTTTGATATTGTTGCCAACTAACAAAATGTCATCTATGTATAGTACAAGAAATACCACTACGTTTCCGTCACATCTTTTGTATACACATGGCTCATCTGGACTTTGAATAAATCCATATGACTGGATTACCTCATCAAAATGGATGTTCCAAGATCTGGAAGCTTGCTTCAATCCATAAATTGACCGATTAAGCTTACACACTAGATGCTCTTTGCCTTTAGCAATGAATCCCTCTGGTTGCCGCATATAGATGTTCTCCTCAAGACTTCCGTTAAGGAAAGATGTCTTGATATCCATCAGCCAAATCTCATAATTCATATGAGCAGCAATAGATAAGAGAATCCGGATAGACTTAAGCATAGCTACCGGCGAAAAGGTCTCCTCATAATCGATACCCTCTTTCTAAGTATACCCTTTCGCAACAAGCCTAGCTTTGAAGGTCTCAACCTTCCCGTCTACTCCTCTCTTTCTCTTGTAGAACCACTTGCATCCAATGGCTTTCACACCATCGGGTGGTTCTACTAGCTCCCAGACATGATTGGAATCCATAGATTCTATCTCTGAATTCATCGCTCTTTTCCAAGATACCGCATCTCTATCTTGGAGTGCCTCATCATATGTCCAGGGATCAGGTTCTTGTTCGCCATGGACCAAATCAAAAGATTCTCCCAAGAACATGAATCTATCAGGCTGTCTAACAACCCTCGCACTATGACGAGGTGCCTCCTGTGTATGCTCTGTGACACGCGGTGCAGTGACTTATGGTATCTCCTCTTGTAACGGTGGTACTGAAGTCAGGACTTCCCCTGTCAACTCCTCAAGAACAATCCTACTTGTGTGCTTGTGGTTCATCACATAGTCCTCCTCTAGAAATCTGGCATTCGTACTCACGATCACCTTCTGATCTCTAGGACTATAGAACAAACCACCCTTCATTCCCTTAGGGTAGCCAACAAACAAGCCTGCATTTAGATTCCAACTTACCAAAGATCTCCCTTCAAAGACATGTGCTGGACTACCCCAAATCCGAATATGTCTTAGACTAGGCTTTCGCCCAGTCCACAATTCTACGGGGGTAGAAGGCACTGATTTAGATAGAACCAAGTTCAGAGTATACATTGTCGTATCCAGCGCATACCCCCAGAACGAAACTGGCAACTCAGAATAACTCATCATTTATCTAACCATCTCCATAAGAGTCCTATTCCTTCGCTCCGCAACACCATTCTGCTGGGGTGTGCCCGGTGCGGACAATTGGGATTGAATCACAGCCTCTGATAAGTAACTCCTAAACTCTCCCAAGAGGTACTCGCCACCACGATCAGATCGTAGTGTCTTGATACTTTTACCTTGACGGTTCTCCACATCAGCCTTGAAATCTTTGAACCTGTCAAAGCATTCAGACTTGCGGCGCATCAAGTAAATGTATCCATATCTTGAATAATCGTCTATAAAAGAGACGAAATATTCAAAACCACCTCTAGCCTGGATAGACATAGGACCGCACAAATCAGAATGAACCAATTCTAACACATCTTTGGCTCTATACCCCTTGGCCTTGAAAGTCCTCTTGGTCATTTTACCTTCCAAGCAAGATTCGCAGGTTGGGAGATCCTCCACCACTAATGAACCCAAAGGTCCATCAGCTATCAACCTTTGAATTCTACTCAGGTTAATATGACCAAGCCTTAGATGCCAAAGATATGTCTGGTTCATTTTCGAAGGTGCTTTTCTCTTATTAGACTTACAAGATGAGTTATTTACTTCTATATGCATCGTAGGAGTTTTCGGTTCAAGAGTGTACAAATTACCAACCAATGTACCAGAACAGATAATCTCCCTATTCCTTTTTATAACCACTTTGTCATTAAAAGAAACAGAATATCCATCCATAAATAATTTAGAAACTGAAATTAGAATATCCATCCGACGATAATTTCTCAAAACCAAAACTTTATTCCTATCAAAAGATAAATAAACATCTCCCACTGCAATAGCCGCCACCTTTGAAGCATTGCCCATGAAGACGGTAATCTCTCCCTCAGCTAGTCGTCGGGTTTCCTGGAACCCCTGCAAAGTATTGCAGACATGATCAGTGGCTCCTGTATCTACACACCAGGCACTGGTAGATAACACCGCTAAACATGTTTCAACAACTAAACAAGAAGATATACCTTTATTCTTTCGGCGAGGACAGTCCGCCTTCCAATGTCCAGTCTGCTTGCAAGTGAAGCACTTGCCTTTCGGCTTCTTCACTCCTGCATGAGGTCCTACTGCCACTTTCTTTGCTTCACCTTGCTTCTTCTTCTTCTTACCTTTCGGTTTAGAAGAAGAAACCTTCTGAGCAACTATGGCTTGAGCACTTTGACGAAAAAGCCCCTCTGCTGCCTGGAGTTCTGTCAGAAGCTCCGCCAACGAATACAACCTTTTGTTCATGTTGTAGTTAAGGCGGAACTGCTCAAAACTCCTAGGCAGAGACTGAAAAATGATATCGACCTGGGTTTCCCCATCGATCTCAGCTCCGAGGACTTCCATCTCATTAAGATGAGCCATCATCTTGAGAACATGATCCCTGACGGGTGTTCCCTCGATCATGGTGGTCGTCATCAAGTTTCTCATAGCCTCCTGTCTAGCCGCCCTACTCTGATGTCCGAAAAGTTCCTTGAGATTGAACATCATGTCATAAGTTGTGGTCATGGCCTGATGCTGATGTTGCAGCACATTTGAAATAGATGCCAAAATGTAACACCGCGCCATCTCATCTGCCTTGATCCATTTCTTTTAACTTTCTTTCTCATTTTCATCAGAGTCATCGGTGGGCTTAGGAGGACAGACCTCAAAGAGTACAAATTTGTACTCCTCTGCAGTTAAGACAATATCCAAATTTCTTTTCCAATCAATATAATTTGTTCCAGTAAGTTTATTTTCTTTTAATATCACAGCAAGTGGGTTGAAAGCCATTTGAAAAACCTAAGAATCACAATGATCAAAATATTAGATTTCAAATATTATTGATTCCTCAAAACAATAAAATTTCGAAATCAACCAACACCTCAAAACACCGAGAATATCGCATGCCACGCTGTGTGGACGTATACGAATTCTACATTTGTAAGAGAAGGTTTTACCCATTAATTTTATTATCTTGTCAACCTTACTTTTTGACAAATAAAATTAATAGTTGATTCCTCTTTGGCCCTACAAATAAAAGCAGTGACTCCGATGGGGAGGATACTTTTATTTGCATCTAAGTGTGCACCATTACACGATACCAAGGGAATTATTTCGGATTATGTGCCTTACCGCTGTGGAAGTACACACGCTCCTAGATAATTTCCTATAACCATTATTTGACCTAGTGATCCGTAAACAAACTCATCCGCAGGGAGGAAGGCACTCAGAGCCGACACACAAGTTTGTTGCATCACACGTAAAATTGTAATGGAGGCCGCGGGAATTAATTAAAATATCCCTCTCCCACTTAGTAAATTGAAAATGAGGAATTTTCAAGCACACACAACATGCATATAAAACAAATCAGCAATAAATATGGAAAAAAATAGAATTTTTCCAACTATTATGACATTGTTCTCCAATATGCGTCCCGTCGTGTCGCCACCTCGTCCGCTCCACCTTTTCCGTGCGCAAGCCACATAAAGAGATCCGAGCCGAGATATATCATTTTAATTTACATCCATAGATCCTATACTCCACGAAGGAGTGTACAAATAATCTAGATCGAAAGTAAACTAAAATGAGCGACTAAACAATACCGTATTTAATTACAAAAAATTAAATACTAATCTAGCCTCGTCAACTCCGAGGATTCAAATAATAAATATTTACACACATACAATCACATACACACATATGGCCATAATAGTCGGATCTTATGCCTGCAACCAAAGAGTTAAACTACGCATATCCTACTATTATCCGGCACATATAATATATAAAAAAGTGTATAAAAATTAACCGAATCCTAAACACACAAAACCGAAAACCGTGGCTTTGATACCAATTGTTAGTAATTGCTTCGGAGGCTCATTAGCTCCCATGTCCCCGGATTAAAATTTTCACTAATGAAAAAACTAATCCAGATGGGATGAGTTTCCTAAGCACAACCATTTCGTCGTTGTTCTAACAACTTGAGCCATCGCTTGAACAAACTAGTTGTTCAAGAAACATAACTGTTCTAGTTGGTTAGCCGCGGAAGAGACGACGGACGGATCGCCGGTTTTTGTGTTTGTCTTCAGGGTCCATGATTATACAAATACATACAAATGTAAACTAGTATAATCAACACATACTAACATAAAGATAAGAACATGCAAAGATCAATAAAAGTTGTAAAACTTTTATACCTCTCGATCTTCTATCGTATGTCCTATCCTCCTCGTGGACGTCGTGTGGGCGAAGATCCTCCACGAGTAGAAGCCTCCTAGATCACGTTCTTCCTTTCCTTGCTCTATCCGAACAAAGAGAAGAACCAAACAAAGACTCCTTCTCCTTTCTAGAACCGGCCACCAAGCCAAGGAGCTTGATATAACCGCCGGCCAAGGAGTAGTTTCTTGAGCGCCGGCCAACCTTGATGCAATGTTGTTGCCGGCCACCAAGGTGGGATATGGATGAACGCCGGCCAACCTTGAAGCAATGTTGCCACCGGCCACCAAGGAGAAAGTGAGGAGGAAGAGCGCCGGCAAAGGATGAGAAGAGGAAGAGGGGCGCCGGCCAAAACCCTAGGGAGAACCAAGCTTGCTGCCCACTTCTAGCCGCCCAAAACCCTAACTCCTCTAGGGTTTGTTGCCACCCACTTTTAGATAGGCAAAACCCTAATCCAAAAACCTTAGTTGCCGCCCAAGCCTTAGCCCTCTATTTATAGAGTTGGGCTTAAGCCTCTTTTTATCTCCACCGTCGGATCTAGGGATTTAATCTCCACCGTCGGATCTAGGGTTTCATCCCAACCGTCGGATCTAGGGTTTCATCCCAACCGTCGAATCTAGGGTTTTGTTTTCCATCCTTGGATCTAGACTTCATGAGGATTATATTAGGCTACGATAGGGACCATGAGGAGGAGTTGGATCTTGGCCAGCCACCCGATGGATCGGAACCACAAAAACTTGATCCATTAATGATGTTCCATTCCACTAGAGGATCATCATTGAATTACCTCACCAACCCTCATAAATCAATATGGGCTCCATATATTATTTGTACATCCATCTCCCCGTGTTTAAGATATCGAATGTCCGTTAATTGATTGATTCATGACCATCAATCAATTAACATCTAACTCCTCGAGTAGTACCACTCAACCTTATCATCATGTTGACTAAGTCAACTAGCTGGGTTTACATGATGAACCTTATGATCTCCTCAAGGGGATATCATCAACCTAATATATAGGACACGGTTTCCTCCTATAATTAATGGCACACCATGTAAATAATATCATTTCCCAACTTACCGGGCATATTGATTTAATCCATCTAAATCTCACCCTTTGGTAAATCAAAGAAATAAATACTAAGTACATGTGCCCGTTATTATATCGGGATTAAGAGCATGTACAACATAATATCCGAGGTCCGATTCATTTATGTAGTCAGCAATAAATTGAATCACCTCTATGTCGGTCCTGCTCAATACACCTAAGTGTACTAGTGTAACTCTATGTTCAAGATAAAATAATACCAAGCTACACTACAACCATGCCAATGGTTTGTCCAAAACCATCTTGGTCATGAGCCTCTACTTATATTCTACAAGGGACTGATAACATGATCTTCTGTGCCACACCAAGCCCCATGTTATCTACAATGTAAAATATTAGACAATATGCACACATATAATAAATATAAAGTGCAAACAATGATCATGTGATTCTTATTTCAAAATAAAAATGTTCATATAAAAAGAGCTAGGCTTTCAGTATACATTCCAACAGCTGCTAGGTGGTCCATGGAGTTGACAGTGTATCGTCCCGCTGCAGGTGTAGGTTGACCACGTTCGGAAGCCCATTGATGGTGGTTCTGGGCCACCTCTTTGATCAGCTCTTCCCCTTCCTCTATGGTCTTATTTATCAGTGCTTCTCCTACGGCAGAATCTAGGGACATCTTCGTGGCGTAAGCGATCCCATTTTAGAAAATGTGGATCACCAGCCACCTTTCCAGTTCGTGGTGGGGGCATTGGTAGAGTAGCCCCTTGTAGCGATCCCAAGCCTCGAATAAGGACTCCCCCTCCTTCTGGCGGAAGCTCATGATAAAATAGTGCATGTAAGTAGTCTTGCTTGGTGGGAAGTATTTGTTCAGGAACTGCTACTCACATTGCTCCCATGTAGTGATGCTTCCCGAAGATAGGGAGTGAAGCCATGCCTTAGCCTTATCCCGCAATGAGAATGAGAATAGGCTTAGGCGGATCGCATCAGCAGGGACTCCGTTCATCTTCATTGTTTAGCAGATTTCTAAAAATGCCTCTAGGTGTCGGTTCAGGTCTTCAGTTGCAGCTCCCCTGAATTGACTCTTCTGGACCTATGTATAAGTCTAAGCTTCAGCTCAAAGTTATTTGCTGAAATAGATGGTCTAGCTATACTCAACCTGAATCCTCTAGCGCTAGGAACTGCGTAGTCCCGCAGAGGTCGGCTACCTATGTTCACCTCAGATGCGACTTGATCATCCATCCTTTGTTGCTCTACTCTCCGACGATGAAAGGTTCGCTCGATTTCTAAGTCGATCAGAATTAGACCTTCTGATTCTAAGCATCTAAGCATATGATGAACAAAGCCACAAAATTAGGAGTGATAACTAATTCTAAAAGCAGAAAATAGAACAATCTAGGTAATAAAATCTAAGATGCAAAAAAGAAATAAAAACAACTACTGCTAGAATTAAATAAAATAAAAATAATAAAAAATTTAAAACTAAAGCTAAATATGAAAGATATAAAACTTAAAGAAAATGAAGTAAACTAGAAAGAAAATAAAGCAAGTAAATAAATTTAATCCTAAGTTCGATCCAATTTATCACCGTTCGATTCGATATCGAATCGATCAGTCCCCGGTAACGGCGCCAAAAACATGACCTCAAATCTCGTGATGGAGACCGTCGAAGACTCAAAGCGCGCGCTCACGCTCAACGCCTGCAAGTGCACGGATGTCGTCAAGTAATAGAGATTATCGATCCCACAAGGACTGGGATTCAAATATCAATATATTCGGTGGTTGTAATTGTTCGGACGTATCTTTTAAGAGGTTTCGATTGGTGTGGGTTGTCGGTGGACTTTACTCTATACGGCGTCACACAGAGGAGGAAAGGAGTTTGCCGAGGTCTTCAAAGGTGATTCTAGGACTTCAGTTTCACTTGTGTATCACAAAACAATACTGTCAATTGGTGTTGTCTAGACGTTTAGCTATGGTTTTGTGGAAGGGACATCATACACTCTCTCGCAGAGCCGCCGCATCTACCGGGAGCTATCTCGGTCTAAAATAATGGGATAGACGGTACGAGGATGCCAAATCAATCCCTACGATGAACCGTTTACGATTCCACCGCACCCTTCTACCCACAGTTACAGGAGATCAAGTTTACCCTAGGTTCCTTGTATCAAATCTTCTAAATCTTAAATACGAGGGCTATCACACCTCGTATCGCCTAAGCACAACGAATAGAAAACCAAACATGCATAGATATAGTAAAAACAACTACCAATTGTCAAATCAAACTCAAAGACAGAATTTAACATGAACCAACATTGTAGTGTGCACACAAGCTACTCCCTAATCCTAGAATCGAAAGTACTGCTCCATGTATATGAAAGAAGAATCACAAATCATGTTTATGTTCGAATACATAAAAAATAAAATGCAGGAACAAAGGATTACAATGCTTTCGTGATCTTCTCCCCGGCGTTGAAGTGCAAGGTGTGGACCTCTGGCGACGTTCCTCCTCCCCGTTGGGAGTTACCGAAGCTTTTTAGGGCTTCGGCATGTCATCCTAGCCATCGTGCCTCCCCCCTAGGGTTTAGGCAAAGCCATCCTTATATAGACATCGCCTCGGACTGCTGCAAAATCCGAAAAAAGTCCTAGTCATGCAAATATGGCGAGCCGCCACACGGTCATGTGTTTCCACACGGCTAGGCCGTGTGCGGCCCTGGGGTGCTGATCTCGCCCATTGGGCATGGCCGTGTGAATCCACACACCCTGGCCGTGTCCCACTCTACGTCTAGCTACAAAATGTCCTTCTTTTGCTCCGAAAATACGTCTTTTTAACCCGAAATGTAAACCTACACACAAAAGTCCAACGAGCAGATCTTCGAACCAGAAAATAGGAAATGCGTGCAAAATAGAATAATATATGCATGAAACTAACATGAAATGTAACAAGATGTGAGCAAAAACTACTCCTAAAACCCTATACATTTTGTTCACATCAAAATGCCCACTTGCTTTTGAAATGACTCCTTGCGAGCCCCTTTTGGAAGACTCTAGACTTGAACCTTTTAGATGAATCCTTGCCCCCCGAAACTTGGCACTTTTGGTTTTGCACATCTCATGAATCTTCTAATATATTACCTGGAACTCAAACTCTTCCTCCACGCAGCGTTCAACCAAACACCCTCTTGTTACAGAATTTGTTGTTCAATGTTCAAAGAGAAGATTTTTAAACATAGAGTTAGCGTGACAACACATTCTAAGCTAAGTTATGTTCAGTCTAATTCATATGATAAGCGGTTCAGTGTGATAACTATTCAAAGTAGGAATCTAAAAACTCAGGTTGGCCCATTCCTCTTTCCTTTGAACTCAACCTTCTTTTGAACCGATAACTGTCGTACACGAAAGAAGCTTCACATATGCTAAGAAAGAGGCTTGGATTCTCAAGGATCCCCTTTTAAAGGAAAGCCTTATGTTTTCACTTAGACATTCTGTGGGTGGAATCTGGACTAGGCGATCAAGGAATATCAACCTCAGTGCGATGTCCAAAGAATATCAGTAGGATATAGGAGCATATTTTAATAAGGAAATTATTCTACACCTAAGCAACGGACCACTATCGAATTTGTGCCCTCATT
Source organism: Wurfbainia villosa (assembly GCA_025175895.1). Lineage (NCBI taxonomy): Eukaryota > Viridiplantae > Streptophyta > Magnoliopsida > Zingiberales > Zingiberaceae > Wurfbainia > Wurfbainia villosa. The sequence goes on along the minus strand of CM046005.1, from coordinate 17,992,735 downwards.
CCTCTCAATCCCCTTAGCCATAAAATACAGATTCTTAAGAGCCTCTTGAAACTGGTATGTAACTCGGTTCACTGAACTCGGTCCCGGAAAGACCTTTTGAGTCGAACTATAGTGGATAAAATAGCGACTTCTTCTTATTAAATGCATCACTCTTCTTTCGCTCCTAAATAAAGAGAAGGGAATTCCTCAGAGCTGACCAACCACAAAAGGACTACTTCATTCTATTCTTTCGCGTCCAGCTCCTCACTTTTGCACCCCTAATATTATGTTATCTAATGGTAGATCATACCCTGAAGAACATCTATCACAATTTGAAGGTGCAACTACGCTTCATCGTTATTCTGATTCCATCAAGTGTCAGACCTTTCGTACCACCCCATCGGCTTCACCGCATACCTAATTTGGATTGTTGTGCCTTGGTTTAATTACTTGTTTTAGGGACTTGAAGGAAGTTTTTTTAAAACATTTTGCCACCAGTAAAAGGTATAAACACAATGCCTACAGTTTGTTTCTGTTGGAGCAGGAGCACTAGATAATCGAACCAGTGTTTTGATTATGGCAAAGACACAAAGTTAAGTCTACATTGTTATCTCATGAGCTAAATCAAGTGTGCAGAAAAGTGTTAAAGCTGGAGCTGAAGGCTAGAGACACCCGGAGGAAGCCGCGGTGGTCGGGCGACACTCGAGTGACTTTGGAGGGAGCCGAAGGAATCGAGTGGAAGGCCGGAAGCGAGAGCTACTATCGAGGTAAGCTCGTGTGAGTGAGAGATTGTAAGGTCGTGTCCTCTTTACGGGGACGATCGTAGGTGGCGATTCGACTAAGACTTCCTGTGGAAGGTCTAGGTCGAGATCGGACGGTTAGAAACCGTCGTATTTATCATTTTCTGAGCTAACCTCTTATTGCAGGGAAGTGGCCAAGCTGGCAGTCGACTGTTGGACATGGAACAGTCGACTGATGCCCATCAGTCGACTGATGGGAGGCATCAGTCGACTGATGGCGACGATTCAGCTTTTGTACTAGGTCAAAACGGATAATGTTTGACGTGGCCACTTCGCGATAAAATTTGGACAACTTCATGATCTGTTTCGAAATAAGAGGAGACAAATTCAGAGGCCAAAGTCTATAAAAGGAGGGGAGGATTCCATCTCCAAATCACATCAAGTTTATTCATCAAGTGCTCCTACAACGCCAACGCTCCAACATCATCATAATGCCGACGCGATGTCAAGTTTCGATCTTCTTCGTCGGCAGCAGAATCAAGTAATATTTTTGATATTGTATTCTTTGTTTTTCTTCATAACGAGGTGAGGTAGGCTTGTTGCCTCATCCTCGTATATTTGGTTTTGTGATCGTTGTCTCCTACCTCCAACGAGGAGGAGACGTTATAGTGCTTTGCCCTCCGTACGCGGTCTAGGACCGATAGGGCCTTGGAGTAGCAACCGCTGGGTTGTGAACCAAGTAAAATAAACGTGTTCATTTATTTTCCGCTGTGCTTACTTTGCGTATTGAACGAACGAAAAAGAAAAGATTTACGATCGCTATTCCCCCCCCCCCCTCTAGCGACGCTTCTCGATCCAACAATTGGTATCAGAGCGGGGGCGCTAAGATTTGTTGAAACCACCAATCTAGCACGTTTTGGTTTTCTGTTCATATTTTTCGACTCGTATTTTTTTTTGGTCTTTTTCCTCCCGCACTACTAATCCAAGACGAAGTCTTGGTACGTTTCTTTTGGTTGTGTGTTTGCAAGTTTTCTCTCTTGGAGTAGCCGACGGTAAAACGGCTATAACTTTTCGCACAAGTGGACTCACATAACGATCTACCTACCAAATCGAAGCTCTCAGAAAGATCCAAAATCCAACATTTAGTACCCTTTCGGGGACATCGAAGGTCGTATGTTTTGGGTTTTTGTTAGTTTTTTTATTCTCCTTATTTATTTCTATTTATTTCCTATTATTTCCCACACTACTAATCCAAGACCAAGTCTTGGAATTTTCTTTGGTTTTTATTCGTGTTTTGCAAGATATTTAATGGCTCACATTGATGGGTATAGCACCACCCAACCTCCGTTCTTTAACGGAAATGATTTCCGTTATTGGAAAGGTCGGATGGAGTGTTTTCTAAAAACACAAGTCGAGACTTGGATAATAATCCAAACCGGCTTTGCTCTACCCACCAATGATCAAGGAGAGGCCTTGGATTTCAACAAGTGGACAAATGCAACCAAGAGGCAAATCGAAGCCGATGCAAGAGCAACCCAAATATTGCAATGCGGCTTGTCCAAGGAGGAACTCAACCGCATCGGACCATTCATTAGCGCCAAAGACCTCTGGAACAAATTGATTGATTTACACGAAGGGACGGTCGATGCTAAGGTATGTAAAAGAGATTTACTTTTAAATAAACTGTACAATCTAAAGATGCAGGATCATGAGACCGCCACCCAACTACATGCGCGGATCCAAGATATCGTCAACGGTCTTCATTTGATCGGGCAAGCCATAGAGAACCGGGACCTTATAAGGTACGCTTTAAATGCTTTCCCTAGAACTACCTTGTGGGCATCCATGGTCGATGTCTACAAGGTCTCTAAGGACCTTTCGAAGCTTAGCTTAGACGAATTATTTTCTGAGTTTGAACTTCATGAGCAAACTAATGTGGTCCGGGCCGAGAGAGGTATTGCTCTACTTGCAGGACAAAAAAGGAAGCCACCTACTAAGCAAGTAGATGAACTCGAACCCGAAGACGAATCCGAATCCGAAGAGGAGGCCATAATAGTCAACATTGTGCGGAGAATAGTTCGACAAGAAAGGAGGAAATTGAAGAATGAGAACCAAAAGAAAAAGGGAGCAAGGAAACCCTTCCATGTAACTTGGAACAACAGAGAAGACATAGCTTTCATGGCGAAATCAATTGAGTCAGACACGGAGACCAAACCTGAACTTGAGTCAGAACCTGAGGATGACCCGGACTACGAAGCTTGTTGGGTTTCCGGCACCGCGGCATGTGTGTGTTCGATCATGTTTCGTAAACATGAGCACAGCGGAAGCAATTAAAAATAATAAATCTATATTTATTACAACACACACAACACACGCATGCTATTACAACAAGTGTAGACATAACCGTAAATTAAAATTTGCAATAAAAGGAAATTAAACTACGTTATACCTTCCGTATGACGTGTAGCGGGAACGGCATCAACCGGAACGATTCTCGTAAGAATCGTCTCTATCCGTATCCACGCCGAGCTCCACGGGATGACTTCGCTAAGTCATGAGCTTCGTCTTCGTACGGGTTACTAGCCTCGTGTTGAAGACGACGTGATCGAGAGATGATCACGATCCGAATCCAAATTCGGATCCTAAAAAGAGTTCTCAAAACTCGCTTCTCCGGAGAGGTATTCGTCAACCGTTTGACGAATCCATCGTCCCCCACCTTAGAGTATTACCGGAGATCAAATCCCCGGTAAGTTAGCCGCTGTCAGAGCACTAACCATCGTCCAAACGACGCTCCGACGAGAGGAGGAGAAGCTGTCCAGAAAACTGGACAGCTTGGTGGAGGATATAGGCGCCGGCCAACCAAGGAAAGAAAAGCCTCACCTTGATGCCAAACCTATAGGGGATCACCGGAGGGTCGCCGGAGTGTTCACCGGCTGAAGCTTGGTCGCCGGCAATGACTTGGACGGCGGCACAAAACCTGGGCGGCGGCAATCCTAGGGTTGGCGCCGACTAGGGGAGGAGAGGGAGGGGCGGCAACACAAGGTTGGGCGGAAACTCTTGATTAGAGTTAGGGATTAGGGTTTAAGCCCTATTTTATAGAGAACTAATTCTCTTAATGGTTAATGGATCATATCCATAAAGCCCGTTAACCCGCTCCATTAAGATAAGTTAAAATAAACCAAACCATGATGGTTTATTTTAAGTTAAAACGAACCGAACCAACCTTTGGTTCATTCGTTTAATATAAATCAAAGCCTTTGGTTTATCCTCCTCCATTGGATTAGAACCAAACCATTTTGGTTCATCCATTACGTCTTCATAAGACACGGCCCATCCACGCTTCCATTGCGACTGAAACAATTTCATGCTCGCTTTATGTTTGGTCCAACCAAACATAGTTTCTCTCGGTCTGAGAAACCCATTCTCAAGCTCGTTTTAAATCCTTTGGATTACACTCATTGTGCGTGTGACCAAATAGGTTCTCGGTTTATGTTGGCCGTCTATAATTAACCATTAATTATAGAACGATCATGAGTGGCACCTAGTAGTACATCATGATCCCCAATTAACCGAAAAGATCAACGGTTGATCCGTAACTATTTCAAACCCTTCAGAGCTCGAATGAATCGCCCATTCCTTCACTCATCTTATACCCACTTGGTTCAGGACATGGTCTATTGTGTCCCCCACTAGGTCGACTACGTCACACCTAGCCCAAGTATCATTTCCTCGCCCCACGGATTCTAATTACTCCACATGTATCAAGAGTACTTTACTCTAAACATGTAATGCTTTGGCCAAAGACTTTAGTAACAATCCGACGAGAGGCCATGGGTATACATCTCCTCGCAAGGAGTGGTGAATCCTTTATAGGCTATTCAAACACCTTCGATCACTCGACTTATACCCAATCATCTCGGTCCACATCTCCTTAGAGATGTTTGCTTAAGATGTCAAAGCATAAGTCTCCATGATCAAGATGACTTGAATACCGCAAGTCAAAGGAACATCGTGACTTAAGCCACAAGAAGAACTTCATTGACATATCTATATATGCAGAGAACCATATGAAGTCTTACTACCGGTCACTCCAATGAACTAGTTACCATAACTAGCATCCACGATTAACTCCGACATCACTATGTCTCCACCATGAGAATCACCGCTTGATACACCAAGGAGTATACCTCGTGCTTAGTCTCCGTAATCGATGGTGTCCAAATCCATCAATTCATCGACTAGGATAATTCCGATACATCACAATTACACATGTAGAGATACTCACTAGTTGTGATCCAATCACAAATTCTCTCATGCCGTGAATCGTATCGTGACATTCAAGAAATGAGTTTAAGATCCAATCAAATACATAAAACATGTATACTCAAATAGTGAATCTTCATTTATCATATAAATGGTTCATACATAAGGCGATTGCCTTAGGACATCTCTCATATATTACTAACAGACTCCCACTTGGCCTAATGCCAATCGCTACGGTATCCAATACCATAAGCTCTAACATGACCCTCAAACTTTTTTTGAGGTAATAATTTAGTCAAAGGATCCGCTAAGTTCCTTTCAGTGGGAATTTTCTCGATTTGTATTTCGTTCCTACTTATGATCTCTCTGATAAGATGATAGCGGCGAAGCACATGTTTGGATCGTTGATGAGACCTTGGCTCTTTCGTCAGCAATTGCTCCATTGTTGTCGCAGAGACCAGATTGCTTCAACAATGGCCGAATCACACCAAGTTCATGAACGAACTTCGATCCAAACCGCCTTTGCCGCTCCGGCCGCAATATATTCTCGCCTCAGCAGAATCCGCCATGCTTGTTTGAACTTTTCCAACTCATCGCGCTCTATTCAAGGTGAACACGATCCGAGACCGAGACTCGAATCATCCTTGTCCGGTTCGAAGCCGCATCCGTGATACCCTCGTATCACCATGTCCCTTCTCCATATATTAGAACACATCCTTAGTTCTTCTCAAGTACTTAAGGATCGCCACCCAATGATCCATTCCTCGATCGGATTGGTATCCGCCGTGACACTCGTGAGCATACGATACATCGGGCCTCGTGACATAACATAGCATACATGATAGATCCTATCATGATGCATAGGGAATCTTATCATGCAAATCCTCTCGCCTTCGACACATAGACTTCAAAGGTGTACCCTATGCCTCGATGGGTAGATAACCTTTCTTGGATTCCGACATGCTTCATATAAGGATCGTATGAAGACCACAAAATCAAGCTTCGATCTATCTCTATGTGATCTTAATCTCATGGACGAGGCTGCTTCTCCCGTGTCTTCATGAGAATGTCTCGGGATAAATCCAAACCTTAACCGACTAGCAATACGTAACTTTCCTATAAGTAATATGTCATCGACATACAATACTAGGAACATTTGCACTCCCACTAACCTTCTTGTACACACAAGGTTCGTCTGGATTTTGTGAGAAATCAAACTTTTTGATTGTCTCATCAAAAAGGATATTCCAGCTCCTGGATGCTTGCTTCAATCCATAAATGGATCGTCGCAATTTGCATACCTTGGTTTTATCAACCGATGTGAAACCCTCAGGCTGTATCATATACACGTCCTCGAGCAGGTTTCCATTAAGGAAAGCTGTTTTCACATCCATCTGCCATATCTCATAATCATAATGAGCCGCTATGGCCAGGAGCATCCGAATGGATTTAAGCATAGCTACAGGCGAATAGGTTTCATCATAATCAACACCTTGTTTTTGACGATATCCTTTCGCCACCAATCTAGCCTTATAGGTAATCACATTACCATCCATGTCGGTTTTCTTCTTGAAAACCCACTTGCACCCTATAGGCTTTATGCCTTCAGGTGGGTCAACCAAGTTCCAAACTTGGTTTTCATACATGGAATACATTTCCGACTTCATGGCACCAAGCCACTTATCCCTTTCTGAACTTGTCAGCACTTCTTCATAACTGGTAGGCTCCTCATCATCAATGAGTAACACGTCGTTCGATTCACTTACGAGAAATCCATATCTCTCAGGAATATTGTGTGTTCTACGGATCTCTGAAGATGTGGTGTTACAATAAGTCCAGATTGCTCATCACTATGAGTTGTCATTGTGTTGCTTCACTGGTATCTCATCAATGTCTATTTGAGTCTCTCGAGCCTCCTCAAGCTCGATGACACTCCCACTGTCTTCTTGCAAGAGAAACTCTTTCTCTAGAAACACAACATGCCTTGAAACAAACACCTTTTGTTCCACAGGATGATAGAATTGGTAACCCCTTGTTTCCTTAGGGTATCCAATAAATAGATATTTATCAGACTTAACATCCAATTTGTCGTCTGATCCGCTTCACATAAGCGAGACAACCCCATATCTTCAAGTAAGATACATGAGGTTTCTTACCATTCCATATCTCATATGGAGTGGTTGAGACTACCTTAGTAGGCATTACATTTAACAAGTAAACCCCAAAAGGACTTGGGAAGAGTCGCATGATTCATCATTGACTGACCATGTCCAACAAGGTCCTAAGATTCGCCTCTCAGATACACCATTATGCTGTGGTGTATAGGGCGGAGTCCATTGAGACAATATACCATTGTCTCTTAGATAATCAAGAAACTCTTGACTTAAGTATTCACCACCTCGATCCGATCAAAGTATACTCTTGTCATGTTGTTTCTCTACTTCATTTCTGAATTCTTTGAACCTTTCAAAGGCTTCAGACTTGTGTTTCATCAAGAACACATACCCAAACCGTGAGTGATCATCGGTGAAGGTAATGAAGTAGCTATAGCCTCCTAATGCTTGAGTTGACATAGGTCCACATACATCAGTATGTATTAGACCTAGTAACTCTCCCACTCGTTCACCTTTACCAGTAAAAGGTAACTTAGTCATCTTGCCTTTTAAGCATGATTCGCATGTATCGTATGAATCCAATTCAAACGATTCCAGAATTCCACATCGGTGTAATTCGGACATGCGTTTCTTGCTTATATGGCCAAGACGACAATGCCACATATAGGAGTCTATTTGATTATCCTTTCGAGCATGCTTGTTGCTCGCTTCGATATTGAAAATGTCACTGGATACGTCCAACGTATAAATACCATTGCTTAAAGTTTCAGTCCCATAAAGAACTCCATTCAAAGTTATGTAACAACAATTGTTACTAAAAGTCAAATGGTAACCATTTCTATTTAAACAAGAAATAGAAATAATGTTCTTTATCAACGAAGGAAAATAAAAGCAATTGTCCAATTTTAAGACAAGTCCTGCAGGGAGTTTCAACAAATACGTTCCGATGGCGAGTGCAGCAACCTTTGCTCCATTCCCAACACGTAAATTTGACTCTCCCTTGACGAGTCTTCTTCTATTCCTTAGCCCATGTATGTCATTACATATATGTGAGCCACACCCAGTATCCAATACCCAAGTGTTTGAGGAAATAGAATGACAATCAATAACGAAGATTTTTGAAGAAGATGGGGCATTCGATGCCTTATCCTTCTTCACGGACTCAAGATAAATCTTGCACTTTCTTCGCAAATGGCCCTACTTGCCATAATGATGGCAAGTGCCCTTTTGAGCTGGTTCTGCCTTTTTATCCTTTTTCTTCTTCCCCTTCTGTTGTTCCTTTGACTCCCTCTTAGAACCTTTCTTCGAGGAATCAACTAACAACACCGTCCATTGCTCATGCTTCTCAGAAGGCTCCACAGTCTTCAGCATGTTGAGCAGTACCACAGATGAACCTTCTTACATCTCAAAGGTGAAGAGGAGCTTGAAGACTTCGAACCTTTCGAATCTCACTTGCTCATTAACCAACTCCTAAAGATGAAGGACTACGATATGAGCATCCATATGCTCATGCTGTTTTCGTAGCTTGGGTTCCATCATGGCTAGCATGATGCAACTCATTTGTTCAGAATCATTCACATGTTTCTGATAGGCCAACAATTGGTCGAGTTGCATAAATCGTCACTAGGAGCGGGAAGAGAGCGCGAGGACATTTGCAAGCTTTTCAACCTTGAGAACAATTCTCAAGCTTCTAAGGATCCAAGAAGCTCGGCCCGATCAATTTATTTGAATCCAAAATGGAGCATAAATTCAAAGACATCATGATCAATCTTAGAAATACAAAACGAGCATATATGAGAAAGATGATTTTAAAATGCATCAATATACATTTATAAATCCCATTCATTTTTCGAATTTCAAAAACCCCAAAATCACTTCGGGAGATTGTAGGTCCATCTCCGAATGGGCTGATATCCATCATAGTTATGAACAACCTTGGAGAGAGTCCAACAAGCCATTCATAACTACGACGGTAGGTATCATCTATACCGATTGCATATCACGTATATGCAACTATCACAATGTGCTATCAACTAATTGAATGTTCACACATACATCGGGTTGTTAACACATTAACAAGTATGCATCATATATAGCACCCAACTTCACCTCCCTTTACATCGACCTTGGAGAGAGTCCAACAAGCCGATGCTCCAGGTTAAAGCCAACCCATTAATCGGGAAATAGTTTTAATATGGTTAGAGCGCATTCAACCAATTAGCCCAGCTTGGAGAGAGTCCAACAACCAAAGCTAACGATTGACCTCTGACTCTTACCATATTAGTATTAAACTATTCCATGGTTTGAACATATTCAGGTTCGAGCCGGGCTTGGAGAGAGTCCAACAACCCAAACAAGAAACAGAACTCTGGTTCTAACCATATTAATGGAAGGTGTAGGCTTTAATATTGATTAAGGGTTTTTATGTCTCATCCTCTTTGCATGCAAATAACTATTATCTACATGGCATGACATACATGACATACATCTACATGTCACGACACGCATGGCATAATGTTATGCATCTAATGCAATTACATGGCATACAATTATGTCATGTATATAATTTCCTTATATATCATAACTATTTATGGAAATAAAATATGTTTAAGATTTGATTCTCCAAATCAAATCATAATTAAATTAGGAAACAAATTTCCAAATCTAATCACATATTTTATTCATGGAATTATTTGATTAAGGAAAATCTATTTAGGAAACCAATTTCCTAAATCATTAAAACTACTTATGGAAATAAAATATTTTAAGATTTGATTTCCCAAATCAAATCATGATTAAATTAGGAAACAAATTTCCAGAATCTAATCAAATATTTTATTTATGGAAAATATCAATTTCCATAAATACTTCCAACTTTCCAAAAGTGGAAGATTTCCATAAATACTTCTAGACTTTCCAAAATTGAAAAATTTCCATAAATACTTCTAAATTTCCAAAATTTAGAAAATTTCCAGAAATACATTATGACTATCGCAAAACCATTTTTACGATTATGTCGAAACACAACCTGGGCTCTGATACCAATGTTGGGTTTCCGGCACCGCGGCATGTGTGTGTTCGATCATGTTTCATAAACATGAGCACAACGAAAGCAATTAAAAATAATAAATCTATATTTATTACAACACACACAACACACGCATGCTATTACAACAAGTGTAGACATAACCGTAAATTAAAATTTGCAATAAAAGGAAATTAAACTACGTTATACCTTCCGTATGACGTGTAGCGGGAACGGCATCAATCGGAACGATCCTCGTAAGAATCGTCTCTATCCGTATCCACGCCGAGCTCCTCGGGATGACTTCGCTAAGTCACGAGCTTCGTCTTCGTACGGGTTACTAGCCTCGTGTTGAAGACGACGTGATCGAGAGATGATCACGATCCGAATCCAAATTCGGATCCTAAAACGAGTTCTCAAAACTCGCTTCTCCGGAGAGGTATTCGTCAACCGTTTGACGAATCCTTCGTCCCCCACCTTAGAGGATTACCGGAGATCAAATCCCCGGTAAGTTAGCCGCTGTCGGAGAACTAACCATCGTCCAAACGACGCTCCGACGAGAGGAGGAGAAGCTGTCCAGAAAACTGGACAGCTTGGTGGAGGATATAGGCGCCGGCCAACCAAGGAAAGAAAAGCCTCACCTTGATGCCAAACCTATAGGGGATCACCAGAGGGTCGCCGGAGTGTTCACCGGCTGAAGCTTGGTCGCTGGCAATGACTTGGACGGCGGCACAAAACCTGGGTGGCGGCAATCCTAGGGTTGGCGCCGACTAGGGGAGGAGAGGGAGGGGCGGCAACACAAGGTTGGGCGGAAACTCTTGATTAGAGTTAGGGATTAGGGTTTAAGCCCTATTTTATAGAGAACTAATTCTCTTAATGGTTAATGGATCATATCCATAAAGCCCGTTAACCCGCTCCATTAAGATAAGTTAAAATAAACCAAACCATGATGGTTTATTTTAAGTTAAAACGAACCGAACCAACCTTTGGTTCATTCGTTTAATATAAACCAAACCCTTTGGTTTATCCTCCTCCATTGGATTAGAACCAAACCATTTTGGTTCATCCATTACGTCTTCATAAGACACGGCCCATTCACGCTTCCATTGCGACTGAAACAATTTCATGCTCGCTTTATGTTTGGTCCAACCAAACATAGTTTCTCTCAGTCTGAGAATCCCATTCTCAAGCTCGTTTTAAATCCTTTGGATTACACTCGTTGTGCGTGTGACCAAATAGGTTCTCGGTTTATGTTGGTCGTCTATAATTAACCATTAATTATAGAACGATCATGAGTGGCACCTAGTAGTACATCATGATCCCCAATTAACCGAAAAGATCAACAGTTGATCCAGAACTATTTCTGAAACCCTTCAGTAGCTCGAATGAATCGTGCCCCATTCCCTTCACTCATCTTATACCCACTTGGTTCAGGACATGGTCTATTGTGTCAGTCCCCACTAGGCTGACTACGTCACACCTAGCCCAAGTATCATTTCCTCGTCCTACGGATTCTAGTTACTCCACATGTATCGAAGAGTACTTTACTCTAAACATGTGATGCTTTGGCCAAAGACTTTAGTAACAATCCGACGAGAGGCCATGGGTATACATCTCCTCGCAAGGAGTGGTGAATCCTTTATAGGCTATTCAAACACCTTCGATCACTTCGACTTATACCCAATCATCCCGGGTCCACATCTCCTCGGAGATGTTTGCTTAAGATGTCAAAGCATAAGTCTCCATGATCAAGATGACTTGAATACCGCAAGTCAAAGGAACATCGCACTTAAGCCACAGTAAGAACTTCATTGACATATCTATATATGCAGAGAACCATATGAAGTCTTACTTTGGTCACTCCAATGAACTAGTTACCATAACTAGCATCCACGATTAACTCGGACATCACTATGTCTCCCCAAAGGAGAATCACCGCTTGGATACACCAAGGAGTATACCTCGTGCTAGTCTCGCGAAATTGATGGTGTCCAAATCCATCAATTCATCGACTAGGGATAATTCCGATACATCACAATTACACATGTAGAGATACTCACTAGTTGTGATCCAATCACAAATTCTCTCATGCTGTTAATCGTATCGTGGACATTCAGTAAATGAGTTTAAGATCCAATCAAATACATAAAACATGTATACTCAAATAGTGAATCTTCATTTATCATATAAATGGTTCATACATAAGGCGATTGCCTTAGGACATCTCTCATATATTACTAACAAAGCTACCTTCAAGTCAAGCCACGGATACGCATCCGGTTCAAAAGATACCCTTAAAGTGAGTCGAACTTTATTTAATACTTTACATAATACGGTTAGGTTTTTGTCTAGGAAATTAGTTAAGTCCAAGTCCAAGGTCGAGACCCTGGTTGAGGAGGTCAAACTCCTCAAACACAAGGTCTCCCTAACCTCTTCGACTAGTCAAGTTCGAGAAGAGGACCCAACTCGAGCTGAAAAGCTCGAAGTTGAGAACTCTCTCTTGAAAAGTCAAGTTGAAGATCTTAGGAACACGTTGAAAAGGTTCACTTCGGGATCCATAGGACTTGACCTCCTACTTGGAACTCAAAGGGTCGTGTACAACAAGGCTGGACTAGGGTTTAACTCAAACACGACTAATAGGTCGTATATGTCGATTGTAAGTCGACATAGGAAACATGTCCATGCTTGGGTCCCTAAGAACTTTTTGATTTCAACTCTAGGATCCAACCCGTACTGGGTTCCCAAGGACCAAATCCACTATGTGGATAGACCGAACCGATTCAACGGTATAGGGGGAGCCAGTACAAAACATGTTTGTGCTTTAACTTAGAAATTGCATGCTTTAGCTTAGAAAGTTTGTGCTTTAAAACGTGTGAGCTCACTTAGAACACGTACATAACCAACTAAAATCCTACGAAAAGATTGAGCCTCGGGGAGCCTCTTTTCAAAAAAAAAAATAACCAGTTAGACTAGGAAATAGTCTTAGGTGAGTCAAGTCATCATTTTCTTGAAAATAGCTTTGTCTAAGGAAGTGGTCGATGATCCGATAAAAGAAGGCCCCTGTGCCTCGCCACGACCTGGAAGCCATGATCTTGAAAAGGTAAACTTGACAAGCCTAGGGTCAAATCCAAATCTAACATAAAATTACTTGAACCTAAATGCACTTAATCAACTTAATTGGAAGTCATCTCACGAAAACACATAAGTATAACATGCTTGATCATATAGACACAGGTGAGATGTTAAGGATAATTGAAATATAGTTAAAACAACCTCTTCAAAATACTACTTATTTTCTGAACTATTGTACTTAACAACTCTTAGGCCAAAGTTTAGCGCCCCCTACATCTCTTATACTTCATATATTTGACTAAGGGGGAGAGCAAACTAACCCTAAAGGGTTATATTACAAACCTTTAGATTATTGGTGCAGAGGGACACACATCGAACCAATCTATCTAATTACTGCTAGATGTATGCTTGGACTCATAGCTGATTTATCTTGATGCATGCATATACCATATTGTTTTTAAACCCCTATTTTACATAACAAACCCCAACATTTATTTTGATTTATGGCAAAAGGGGGAGAAGAGCGAAAGTTAAGGGGGAGTAACACAAAATTTATTTAATTTTGGACTAAAGTATCTCTTTCAAAACTCACCTAGGGTTAAGGGGGAGTTTTGGTTAAGGGGGAGTTTTTGAAAATGACATTCATCATTTACTATACTTGGTTTATGCTTTAATTTCCCTTAACTTTGTGTTGGTTTGCCATAGATCAAAAAGGGGGAGATTGTTGGTGCAGGGGCACTAGATAATCGAACCTGTGTTTTGATTATGGCAAAGACACAAAGTTAAGTCTACATTGTTATCTCACGAGCTAAATCAAGTGTGCAGAAAAGTATTAAAGCTGGAGCTGAAGGCTAGCGACACCCGGAGGAAGCCGCGGTGGTCGGGCGACACTCGAGTGACTTCGTAGGGAGCCGAAGGAATCGAGTGGAAGGCCGGAAGCGAGAGCTACTATCGAGGTAAGCTCATGTGAGTGAGAGATTGTAAGGTCATGTCCTCTTTACGGGGATGATCGTAGGAGGCGATTCGACTAAGACTTCCTGTGGAAGGTCTAGGTCGAGATCGGACGGTTAGAAACTGTCGTATTTATCATTTTCCGAGCTAACCTCTTATTGCAGGGAAGTGGCCAAGCTGGCAGTCGCCTGCTGGACATGGAACAATCGACTGATGCCCATCAGTCGACTGATGGGAGGCATCAGTCGACTGATGGCGACGATTCAGCTTTTGCGCTAGGTCAAAACGGATAACGTTTGACGTGGCCACTTCGCGATAAAATTTGGACAACTTCATGATCCGTTCCGAAATAAAAGGAGACAAATTCAGAGGCCAAAGTCTATAAAAGGAGGGGAGGATTCCATCTCTAAATCACATCAAGTTTATTCATCAAGTGCTCCTACAACGCCAACGCTCCAACATCATCATAATGCCGACGCGACGTCAAGTTTCGATCTTCTTCGTCGACAGCAGAATCAAGTAATATTTTCGATATTGTATTCTTTGTTTTTATTCATAACGAGGTGAGGTAGGCTTGTTGCCTCATCCTCGTATATTCGGTTTTGTGATCATTGTCTCCTACCTCCAACGAGGAGGAGACGTTATAGTGCTTTTCCCTCCGTACGCGATCTAGGACCGATAGGGCCTTGGAGTAGCAACCGCTGGGTTGTGAACCAAGTAAAATAAACATGTTCATTTATTTTCTGCTGTGCTTACTTTGCGTATCGAACAAACGAAAAAGAAAAGATTTACGATCGCTATTCACCCCCCCCCTCTAGCGACGCTTCTCGATCCAACAGTTTCATGTGAAACAGGAACCTACTGAGTCGTTACATAGTTACATCCACTGGTTTACTAATGCCACCCTCGGGTACCTTCGGCGATCCCAAATTTCCTAATGGATGATGTATCCCATGAGATGAAGGAAGGACCTTTCTTTAGTTCTTTGCTAAAGAAGTGGACCTTGAGCTATGCCGAATTGTTAGGACGAGCTGAAGGATATATTAATGAAGAAGAAATCCTAAAAGTATAGAGAGCTGAGAAAAAGCCTATCGACGGCCCCATGGAGAGAAGTCAACCTTCTATTTCTCGGGCCCCCCCCCCCCAAGAAAATATTTTATGCCAAAAGTTCCTTATCCCAGGTCGCTCATGAAGGAAGCTCCTCCCCATCACCCCCTCCGCATTATGACTACTGAATTCTCACCTCTACTCCAAACCCCGAAAGAGGTAGAGCTTGAAATGTACAAGAGATGTGGTGTGCTCCAATGACCTGAAGGATATAAGAGAGTTCCTTGTAATCCTCCCTCTCTATTTTTCTGTCAATATCATATGGAGTATAGAAATTTCGGTTAGTAGTGCTTCGGTTTGCAAAAGGAGTTGGAGCACATCAGAATGGAATATCTTACTCTACAACCCTAGGTGAGAGTGGGTGCAGGGAGGGGTCGGAGACCTCCTGTCATCCGACCTGGACCTTATATCAGAAAACCTCCTATCCTTCCCTCCTCGAGTCAAGCTTAGTTGAATAAAGATTGATATCCTATCCCATAGGAGGAGGGTGCAAGTTGTGGAACGTCAATTGTTCTGGAAGATGACCCAACTAGGGGTGTTATTAATATTATTGTCAGAGGACCCACATTAACGGGGATTCAAATAGAACCCGAAAGTCTTATGCTCGGCTTATGGAGAGTATGGCCATTGGAGAAGACCGGCCATACAAGAGATTCCAGAGGTAAGTTTTGGACCAGAAGATTTGCTAGGTATTCTCTTACCTCATACTGATGCTTTAGTAGTTAGAATTAATCTTGCTAACTATGAGGTGGCATGAGTACTGGTGGACTCGAAAAGTTCCGTCAATATATTATTTCAGGAAGCCTTCAGTCAAATGCGATTAGAAGATGCACAATTAGAAGATGTGGGCACACCCCTCTTTAGATTTGCTGACCACATGGTATAGTCGGTAGTCCAGATAGTTTTACCCCTTACTTTGGGAAGGAAGTCGAGTTAGAAGACATGCATGACTCCATTCCTGATGGTTGATGCTCCCTCAGTATATAATGCTATTTTTGGGCATCCATTCCTATATGCTTTCAAGGCGGTGGCCTCTCCCTACCATCAAAAGGTTAGATTCCCAATATGACAACTTGTGGGGGAAGTCAAAGGAGAGCAGAAAGAGGCCCGAAGTTATTATGTTCAAATGATTTGAGCTGATCAAAAGAAGGCTCGGGCAAAGGATTCTAAAGAAAAAGTGCCAATGAACTCTGAGGTTTACATGCTGGAGAAAGCGACCCCTATAAAGGAAATAATAGAGGAAGGAGAGTCCATAGAGATAGCTCCGAGAAAGGTGATTTAGGTGGCCAAGCAACTTGAAGTCAAGGAAGATCTCATCGCCTATTTGCGAAGAAACAAAGACATCTTTGTCAAAGACGTTCACGATATGACTGGGATTGATCCTCAAATAGATGAACATCACCTGAATATCACCCCAGGAGCTAGACCGGTCCAACAAAAGGGGCGACACTTTAGACTTGAGAAAGATAAAATCATTGCTAAAGAGGTTGATAAATTAGTACAAGAAGGGCATGTAAAAGAAATTTAATTTTCTGAATGGGTATCCAATGTAGTGTTAGTCCCCAAGCCCTCAGAGCAATGGCATATGTTTATTGAATTTCGTGATTTGAATAAAGCATGCCCTAAAGACTGCTACCCCTATCTTTCATTGATCAACTTGTTGATTCTACTATAGGGTATGAAGTTGTTTCACTCATGGATATATACCAGGGATATCATTAGATCCCTTTGGCTTGAGAAGATCAAAAGGGAGTTAGTTTTGTGACGTCAGGGGGATTATACTCTTATGTTGTGATGTCTTTTGGACTTAAGAATGTTGGAGCCATATATCAAAGATTCATGGACAAGATTTTTGCTGAAAAAAAAGGGAGAAATGTACAAGTGTATGTTGATGATATTCTGGTGAAATCCCGCCTTTTTCAAGATTTGATACAAGACTTGGAAGAAACCTTTTCCACCTTAAGGAAATAAAACATGAAATTGAACCCTAAAAACTGCTTGTTTGGCATACGAAGTGGAAGTTTTTAGGATATATTGTCACAAAAAAAGGGGTTGCAGGCTAATCAAGATAAAGTTTAAACCTTGTGCAATATGAAATCTCCCACTAATCGACAAGAGATGCAGAGACAAGTGGAAAGGATTGTTTCATTATCCCATTTTATTGCTCGATCAGTGGATAAGGGATCACCTTTCTTTCGGATCCTTAGAAAAGCTACCCAATTTCAGTGGGACAATCAATGTGAAGTCACTTTTCAAGAACTAAAGCAATATCTAGCTCACCTCCCTCTACTGGCCAAACCTACTTTCGAGGAACCCATGTGGATATACTTGTCAGTCTCTAAAGGGGCGATCAACTCAATTCTATTAAAACAGGAAAGTTCTCAACAACAATTTATCTATTATACCAGTCATATATTGAAGGGAGTAGAGTTGAGGTATACATAGTTAGAAAAGTTAGGTTATATATTGGCACTGACAGCTCAAAAGTTGAGACCTTATTTCCTAGCTCATCCGGTGAATGTTTTGACAAATAGCGAACTAGGGTGGGATGTTACAAAACCTAAGGCTTCGGGTAGGTTATCTAAATGGCTAGTAAAGTTGAGTGAGTATGATATTCATTATAAACCTCATACTACTATTAATATCCCATCCTTAGCTGATTTTCTAGCCAAGGTGCCAGTTCATCCTGAAAGTGACTCGGCTAAAGAAAGAGAAGGATCAACCGTATGGAAAATCTTTGTAGATGGGTCATCTGGAATCGAAGGAAGTGAAGTAGGCATCTTGTTGGTCTCTCTCTCTTGGAAGAAGAAACACGCATCTTCCTGCGATTAGGGTACAAGGCCTCCAATAATGAAATTGAGTATGAAGCTATCCTAGCCAGGTTATAGGTAGCTCGGGCAATAGGAGCCAATTCTACTGTGGTAATTTCAATTATCAATTGACCATTTCCCAACTCCAAGGTACTTTTGCTCTCTGGGAGGAAAGATTAATGAAATATTTTGAGACTTTTGGGAAGCTAAAATCCCAATTCTAAGAAGTACAATTCCAACAAATCCCGAGAGAAGAGAATATGAAGGTAGATGAATTGTCTCGGTTAGCGAGTGCAATAACAAAATGGGCATCATGGGATCCTTTATGCTTGGAGATCTCGGCACCATCAGTAGTTTATAATGTTGAGGAGGCATCAGTTGAAGATAATTGCAAGCCTCATCCTTAATGAAGAAAGCAAAGCATTTTCTACTCATTGATGGAGTTTTATATAAAGGATCATTTGGTAGACCTCTATTAAAGTGTCTGGGAAAGGAGGACGCCAAGTGGATACTTAGAGAAATTCATGAAGAGTGTTGTAGTAGCCAACTAGGAGGGTGAACCATGATTCGAAAAGTGTGGCTGGCTGGATACTTCAGGCCAACTCTTCATCAAGATGCAGTGCAACTTGTCAGGGCATGTCGATCTTGTCAAATGCATAGTAACAAGTTAGATAGACATGCTGAGCTGATGAAGTCAATTGTGACCTCTTGTCCTTTTGATCAATGGGGAATATGTTAGTAATATATGAGAGATTTCCTAAGGCAATTGCCTTATGTTTGAACCATTTATTTGATAAATGAATATTCACTATTTGAGTATACATATTCTCATGTATTTAATTAGATCTTAAACTCATTTACTGAATGTCCACTATACGATTCACAGCATGAGAGAATTTGTGATTGGATCACAACTAGTGAGTATCTCTACATGTGTAATTATGATGTATCAAAATTATCCCTAGTCGATGAATTGATGGATTAGGACACCATCAAATCTGTCGAGACTAGCACGAGGTATACTCCTTGGTGTATCCAAGCAACTGATTCTCACTGGTTGGAGACATTGTGATGTCCGGAGTTAATCGTGGATGCTAGTTATGATAACTAGTTCATTGGAGTGACCAGCCATAAGACTTCATATGGTTCTCTGCATATATAGATATGTCAATGAAGTTCTTACTGCATCTTAAGTGCGATGTTCCTTTGACTTGTGGTATTCAAGTCATCTTGATCATGAAGACTTATGCTTTGACATCTTAAGCAAGCATCTCTGAGGAGATGTGGACCCGGGATGATTGGGTATAAGTCGAAGTGATCGAAGGTGTTTGAATAGCCTATAAAGGATTCACCACTTCTTGCGAGGAGATGTATACCCATGGCCTCTCGTCGGATTATACTAAAGTCTTTGGCCAAAGCATTACATGTTTAGAGTAAGGTACTCATCGATACATGTGCAGTAACTAGAATCCGTAGGACGAGGAAATGATACTTGGGCTAGGTGTGACGTAGTCAGCCTAGTGGGGACTGACACTATAGATCATGTCCTGAACCAAGTGGGTATAAGATGAGTGAAGGGAATGGGGCACGATTCATTGTAGCTGCTAAAGGGTTTCAGAAATAGTTCTGGATCAACCGTTGATCTTTTCGGTTAATTGGGGATCATGATGTACTACTAGGTGCCACTCATGATCGTTCTATAATTAATGGTTAATTATAGACGACCAACATAAACCGAGAACCTATTTGGTCACACGCACAACGAGCGTAATCCGAAGGATTTAAAACGAGCTTGAGAATGAGATTCTCAGACCGAGAGAAACTAGGTTTGGTTGGACCAAACAAGGAGCGAGCATGAAATCATTTCAGTCGCAATGGAAACGTGGATGAGCCGTGTCTTATGAAAACATTATCGATGAACCAAATTGGTTTGATTCTAATCTAATGGTGGAGAATAAACCAAAGGGGTTTGATTTGTTTTAAATGAATGAACCAAAGTTGGTTCGGTTCGTTTTAACTTAAAATAGACCAAATCGATTTGGTTTATTTTAACTTAAATTAATGGAGCGGGTTAATGGGTTTTGGTTATGAACCAATAACCATTAGGATAATTTGTTCTCTATAAAATATGGCTTAAAGGTTTTGTGAAAGCCCTAATCTAATCTTGCCGCCCCCTCCCTTTTCACCTCTTGTGGTCGGCGCCCATACCCTAGCCCCGCCCATCCCTTGTTCCGCCGTCCAAGTTGTTACAACCATCCAAGCTTCAACCGGTGATCCTCCAGCGACCCTCCGGTGATCCTCCTTGGCTCCGGTGACCAAGGACTTGCTGGCCCTCTTCCCTTTGGCCGGCGCTAATTCCTCCAACAAGCTGTCCAGTTTTCTGGACAGCTTGTTTCCTTCGTGTCGGAGCATCGTTTGGACGAATTTTGGAGCTCCGACAGCGGCTACTTTGCCGGGGATTCGATCTCGGGTACTCCTCATAGGTGGAGGACGGAGGATTTGTCAAACGGTTGATGAATACCTCTCCGGAGAAGCGAGTTTTTGAGGACTCGTTTGAATCCGAATTTTTATTCGGATTGTGATCCTCTCTCAATCACATTGTCTTCGACACGAGGCTAGTGACTCGTACGAAGACGAGGCTCGTGACTTTGTGAAGTCATCCCGAAGATACTCGGCGTGGATACGGATAGAGGCGATTCTAGTGAGGATCACTTCGGTTGATGTCTTTCCCACTACACGTGATACGTTAGGTATATGTAGAATAAATTTCCTTTTATTGCAAAATTTGAAACTGTGGTTATGTCTACACATGTTGTACTATGCATGCGTGTGGTGTGTGTGTTGTAATAAATTAGATTTATTATTTTTATTTCTTCCACTGTGCACATATTTACGAAACATGTTCGAACACACACTCGCCGCGGTGCCGGAAACCCAACAGTGGTATCAGAGCCAGGTTGTGTTTCGACATAATCGTAAAATTATTTTGCGATAGTCGTAATGGTATTTATGGAAATTTTCTACTTTTGGAAAGTTAGAAGTATTTATGGAAATTTTTAATTTTTGAAAGTCTAGAAGTATTTATGGAAATATTCTACTTTTGGAAAGTTAAAAGTATTTATGGAAATTGATATTTTCCATAAATAAAATATTTGATTAGATTTGGAAATTTGTTTCCTAATTTAATCATGATTTGATTTGGGAAATCAAATCTTAAAAATATTTTATTTCCATAAGTAGTTTTGATGATTTAGTAAATTTGTTTCCTAAATTGACTTTTTTTAATTAACACTTTCCACAAATAAAATATGTGATTAGATTTGGAAATTTGTTTCCTAATTTAATCATGATTTGATTTGGAGAATCAAATCTCAAACATATTTTATTTCCATAAATAGTTATGACATATAAGGAAATTTTGTACATGTCATAATTGTATGTCATGTAATTGCATTGGATGCATATCATTATGTCATGTGTTTCGTGACATGTAGATATATGTCATGTATGTCATGTCATGTAGATAATAGTTATTTGCATGCAAAGATGATGAGACATAAAAAACTCTTACTCAATATTAAAGCCTACACCTTCCATTAATATAGTTAGAACTAGAGTTCCGTTTCTTGTTTGGGTTGTTGGACTCTCTCCAAGCCCGGCTCGAACCCGAACATGTTCAAACCATGGAATAGTTTATTACTAATATGGCAAGAGGCAGAGGTCAATCGTTAGCTTTGGTTGTTGGACTCTCTCCAAGCCGGGCTAATTGGTTGAATGCGCTTTAACCATATTAAAACTATGTCTTGATTAATGGGTTGGCTTTAACCTGGAGCATCAGCTTGTTGGACTCTCTCCAAGGTCGATGTGAAGGGAGGTGAAGTTGGGTGCTATGCATATGATGCATACTTGTTAATGTGTTAACAACCCGATGTATGTATGAACATTCAATTAGTTGATAGCACATTGTGATAGTTGTATATATGTGATATGCAATCGGTATATTTGATACCTACCATCGTAGCTATGAATGACTTGTTGGACTCTCTCCAAGGTTGTTCATATCTATGTTCGATATCATCCCATTTAGAGATGGACCTACGATCTCCCGAAGTGATTTTGGGATTTTTAAAATTCGAAAAATGAATGAGATTTATGAATGTATATTGATACATTTTAAATCATCTTTCTCATATATGCTCGATTTGTATTTCTAGGATAATTGATTGATCATGATGTCTTTGAATTTGAACTCTATCTTGGATTCAAATAAATTGACTGGGTCGAACTTCTTGGACTGGCTTTTAGATTCAACCTGAGAATTGTTCTCAAGGTTGAAAAGCTTGCGAATGTCCTCGAAGCGCCTCTTCCCGCCCGTCCTAGTGACAATGCAACTCTGAACCAATTGTTGGCCTATCAGTAACATGTGACTGATTTTGAAATGGTGAGTTGCATCATGCTAGCCGCAATGGTACCTGAGCTGCAGAAGCAGCATGAGCATATGGATGCTCATACCATAGTCTTTCATCTTTATGAGTTTGTTGATGAACAAGTGAGATTCGAAAGGTTTGAAGTCTCCAAGCTCCTCTTCACCTCTGAAATGCAAGAAGGTTCATCTGTGGTACTGCTCAACATCCTAAAGACTGTGGAGCCTACTGAGAAGCATGAGCAGGGGATGGTGCTGTTAGTTGATTCCTCGAAGAAAAGTTCTAAGAGGGAGTCAAAGGAAGAGTAGATGGGGAAGAAGAAAAAGGCTAAAAAGGCAGAAACAGCTCAAAAGGGCACTTACCATCATTATGGCTAGGAGGGCCATTGGCAAAGAAACTGCAAGATTTATCTTGAGTCCGTGAAGAAGAATAAGGCATAAGATGCTCCACCTTCTTCATATATCTTCGTTATTGATTGTCATTCTATTTCCTCAAACACTTGGGTATTGGATACTGGGTGTGGCTCACATATATGTAATGACATACATGGGCTAAGGAATAGAAGAAGATTTGTCAAGGGAGTGTCAAATTTACGTGTTGGGAATGGAGCAAAGGTTGCTGCACTCGCCATCGGAATGTATTTATTGAAACTCCCTACAGGACTTGTCTTAAAACTGGACAATTGTTTTTATGTTCCTTCGTTGATAAAGAACATCATTTCTATTTCTTGTTTAAATAGAAATGGATACCATTTTACTTTTAGTAACAATTATTGTTACATAACTTTGAATGACGTTCTTTATGGGACTGAAACTTTAAGCAATGGTATTTATATGTTGAACGTATCCAGTGACATTTTCAATATCGAAGGGAGCAACAAGTGTGCTCAAAAAGATAATAAATTAGACTTCTACATGTGGCATTATCGTCTTGGCCATGTGAGCAAGAAATGCAAGTATGAAAACCAAGTTTGGAACTTGGTTGACCCACCTGAAGGCATAAAACCTATAGGGTGCAAGTGGGTTTTCAAGAAGAAAATCGACATGGATGGTAATGTGATTACCTATAAGGCTAGACTGGTGACGAAAGGATATCGTCAAATGCAATGTGTTGATTATGATGAAACCTATTCGTCTGTTGCTATGCTTAAATCCATTCGGATGCTCCTGGCCATAGCGGCTCATTATGATTATGAGATATGGCAAATGGATGTGAAAACAGCTTTCCTTAATGGAAACCTACTCGAGGACGTGTATATGATACAGCCTGAGGGTTTCACATCGGTTGATAAAACCAAGGTATGCAAATTGCTACGGTCCATATATGGATTGAAGTAAGCATCCAGGAGCTGGAATATCCGTTTTGATGAGACAATCAAAAAGTTTGATTTCTCACAAAATCCAGACGAACCTTGTGTGTACAAGAAGGTTAGTGGAAGTGTAGTCGTGTTCCTAGTATTGTATGTCGATGACATATTACTTATAGGAAATGTTGTTTCAGTCTTACAGTTAGTTAAGATTTGGTTATCCAAGACATACTCCATGAAAGACCTAGGAGAAGCAACCTACATCCTCGGGATTAAGATCTATAGAGATAGATCGAAACGGTTATTTGGTCTTTCACAGTCTACATATATAGACCGAGTGCTAAAGAGGTTTAGCATGTCAGAATCCAAGAAAGGTTTCCTACCTATCAGGCATGGGATACACCTTTCGAAGTCTATGTGTCCGTGCATAGAAGACGAGAGGATTTGCATGAGTAAGATTCCCTATGCATCCGCAATAGGATATATCATGTATGTTATATTATGTACGAAACCCGATGTATCGTATGCTCTGAGTGTCACGAGTAAATACCAGTCTGATCCAGTAATGGATCATTAGGTGACTGTTAAGACGATCCTTAAGTACTTAAGAAGAACTAAGGATTCATTCCTAATATATGGAGAAGGGTACATGGTGATACGTGGGTATACGAATGTCATCTCCAGACAGACAAGGAGGATTCCATGTCTCAGTCTGGGTATGTATTCACCTGGAATGGAGGCACAATAAGTTGGAAAGGTTCCAAGCTTGACACTATAGCGGATTCTGCCACTAAGGCAGAATACATTGTAGCTTTGGAAGTAGCAAAGGAAGCAGTTTAGATCAAGAAGTTCATCTCTGAACTTGATGTGGTCTCATCAATGATCCAAACATGTGCTTTGCCGCTATCATTTGATCAGAGAGATCATTAGTAGGAAGGAAATACAAATCGAGAAAATCTCCACTAAAAGGAACATAGGGGATCCTTTGACTAAGGCATTACCTCAAAGTAAGTTTGAGGGTCATGTTAGGGCTTATGGTATTGGATACCGTAGCGATTGGCATTAGGCCAAGTGGGAGTTTGTTAGTAATATATGAGAGATGTCCTAAGGCAATCGCCTTATGTTTGAACCATTTATATGATAAATGAAGATTCAATATTTGAGTATACATGTTTTCATGTATTTGATTAGATCTTAAACTTATTTACTGAATGTCCACGATATGATTCACAGCATGAGAGAATTTGTGATTGGATAACAACTGGTGAGTATCTCTACATGTGTAATTGTGATGTATCGGAATTATCCCTACTCGATGAATTGATGGATTTGGAGACCATCGATTCTGTCGAGACTAGCATGAGGTATACTCCTTGGTGTATCCAAGCAGCTGATTCTCACTGGCTGGAGACATTGTGATGTCCGGAGTTAATCGTGGATGCTAGTTATGGTAACTAGTTCATTGGAGTGACCAGCCGTAAGACTTCATATGGTTCTCTGCATATATAGATATGTCAATGAAGTTCTTACTGCAGCTTAAGTGCGATGTTCCTTTGACTTGCGGTATTCAAGTCATCTTGATCATAAAGACTTATGCTTTGACATCTTAAGCAAGCATCTCTGAGGAGATGTGGACTCGGGATGATTGAGTATAAGTCGAAGTGATCGAAGGTGTTTGAATAGCTTATAAAAGATTCACCACTCCTTGCGAGGAGATGTATACCCATGGCCTCTCATCGGATTGTTACTAAAGTCTTTGGCCAAAGCATTACATGTTTAGAGTAAGGTACTCTTCGATACATGTGCAGTAACTAGAATCCGTAGGATGAGGGAATGATACTTGGGCTAGGTGTGACGTAGTCAGCCTAGTGGGGACTGATACTATAGACCATGTCCTGAACCAAGTGGGTATAAGATGAGTGAAGGGAATGGGGCATGATTCATTCGAGCTGCTGAAGGGTTTCAGAAATAGTTCTGGATCAACCGTTGATCTTTTCGGTTAATTGGGGATCATGATGTACTACTAGGTGTCACTCATGATCATTCTATAATTAATGGTTAATTATAGACGGCCAACATAAACCGAGAACCTATTTTGTCACAAGCACAACGAGCATAATCCGAAGAATTTAAAACGAACTTGAAAATGAGATTCTCAGACCGAGAGAAACTAGGTTTGGTTGGACCAAACAATGAAGCGAGCATGAAATCATTTCAGTCGCAATGGAAGCATGGATGGGACATGTCTTATGAAGACATGATGGATGAACCAAATTGGTTTGGTTCTAATCCAATGGAGGAGAATAAACCAAAGGGGTTTGGTTTGTTTTAAATGAATGAACCAAAGTTGGTTCGGTTCGTTTTAACTTAAAATAGACCAACATGGTTTGGTTTATTTTAACTTAAATTAATGGAGCAGGTTAACGGGCTTTTGGTTATAATCCGATAACCATTAAGTGAATTTGTTCTCTATAAAATAGGGCTTAAGGGTTTTGTTAAGCCCTAATCCAAATCCTAGCAACCCTAAAGTTTCCGCCCACCCTCTCCCTCTTCTCCAAGTGATCGGCGCCAATTCCTTGCCACCGCCCACCACCACCCAAAGCTCCCTTGCTGGCATCCAGCAGCTGCCGTCCTCTCCCCTTGCCGGCGTCGAGCTGCTGCCGAAGGAGCTCCGGTGATCTCCTTTGGGTCCGGCGACAAAGTGAGCTTTAACCTTCCTTATTTTGCCGCTCCTATTCCTCCACCAAAGCTGTCCAGTTTTCTGGACAGCTTGTTTCCTTCTTGTCGGAGCGTCGTTTGGACGATGTTTGGAGCTCCGACAGTAGTAGCCTTGTCGGGGATTCGATCTCCGATAATCCTCATAGGTGGAGGATGAAGGATTTGTCAAACGGTTGACGAATACCTCTCCGGAGAAGCGAGTTTTTGAGGACTCATTTTGGATCCGAATTTTGATTCGGATCATGATCTTCTCTCGATCACATCGTCTTCAACACGAGGCTAGTAACCCATACGAAGACGAGTCTCATGACTTTGTGAAGTCATCCCGAAGATACTCGGCGTGGATACGGATAGAGGCGATTCTAGCGAGGATCGCTCCGGTTGATGTCTTTCCCGCTACACGTGATACGTCAGGTATACGTAGTATAAATTTCCTTTTATTGCAAAATTTGAAATTGCGATTATGTCTACACATATTGTACTATGCATGCGTGTGGTGTGTGTTGTAATAAATTAGATTTATTATTTTATTCCTTCCGCTGTGCACATATTTACGAAACATATTCGAACACACACTCGCCGCGGTGCCGGAAACCCATGTTGGGTTTTCGGCACCGCGGCGTGTGTGTGTTCGATCATGTTTCGTAAACATGAACACAGCGGAAGCAATAAAAATAATAAATACTCCTATTTATTACAACACACACAACACACGCATGCATATTACAACAAGTGTAGACATAACCGTAAATTTAAATTTGCAATAAAAAGGAAATTTATCTACGTTATACCTTTCGTATGACGTGTAGCGGGAACGGCATCAACCGGAACGATTCTCGCCAGAATCGTCTCTATCCGTATCCACGCCGAGTTCCTCGGGATGACTTCGCTAAGCCACGAGCTTCGTCTTCGTACGGGTTACTAGCCTCGTGTTGAAGATGACGTGATCGAGAGATGATCACGATCCGAATCCAAATTCGGATCCTAAGACGAGTCCTCAAAACTCGCTTCTCCGGAGAGGTATTCATCAACCGATTGACGAATCCTTCATCCTCCACCTCAGAGGATTACCGGAGATCGAATCCCCGGTAATTTAGCCGCTGTCAGAGCTCTAACCGTCGTCCAAATGACGCTCCGAAGAGAGGAGAAGAAGCTGTCAAGAAAACTGGACAGCTTGGTGGAGGAGTAGGCGCCGGCCAAAACAAGGAAGCCAAGTGCTCACCTTTTCACCGAGGCCTAGGAAGATCACCGGAGGGTCGCCGGAGGGTTCACCGGCTGAAGCTTGGACGCCGGCAAGGAGATGGATGGCAGCACACAAGCTGGGCGGCGGCAATGGAGTTGACGCCAACAAGAGGAAGGGGTTTGGGCGGCCAAGCTTGATTAGGGCTTTGGATTAGGGTTTAAGCCCTATTTTATAGAGAACTAATTCTCTTAATGGTTAATGGATCATAACCATAAAGCCCGTTAACCCGCTCCATTAAGATAAGTTAAAATAAACCAAACCATGACGGTTTATTTTAAGTTAAAACGAACCGAACCAACTTTTGGTTCATTCGTTTAAAATAAACCAAACCCCTTTGGTTTATTCTCATCCATTGGATTAGAACCAAACCATTTTGGTTCATCCATTACGTCTTCATAAGATGCGGCCCATCCACGCTTCCATTGCGACTGAAATGATTTCATACTCGCTTTATGTTTGGTCCAACCAAACCTAGTTTCTTTCGGTCTGAGAATCCCATTCTCAAGCTCGTTTTAAATCCTTTGGATTACGCTCATTGTGCGTGTGACAAAATAGGTTCTCGGTTTATGTTGGCCGTCTATAATTAACCATTAATTATAGAACAATCATGAGTGGCACCTAGTAGTACATCATGATCCCCAATTAACCGAAAAGATCAACGGTTGATCCAGAACTATTTCTGAAACCCTTCAGTAGCTCGAATGATTCGTGCCCCATTCCCTTCACTCATCTTATACCCACTTGGTTCAGGACATGGTCTATAGTGTCAGTCCCCACTAGGCTGACTACGTCATACCTAGCCCAAGTATCATTTCCTCGTCCTACGGATTCTAGTTACTCCACATGTATCGAAGAGTACCTTACTCAAACATGTAATGCTTTGGCCAAAGACTTTAGTAACAATCCGACGAGAGGGCATGGGTATACATCTCCTCGCAAGGAGTGGTGAATCCTTTATAGGCTATTCAAACACCTTCGATCACTTCGACTTATACCCAATCATCCCGGGTCTACATCTCCTCAGAGATGTTTGCTTAAGATGTCAAAGCATAAGTCTCCATGATCAAGATGACTTGAATACCGCAAGTCAATGGAACATCGCACTTAAGCCACAGTAAGAACTTCATTGACATATCTATATATGCAGAGAACCATATGAAGTCTTACGACTGGTCACTCCAATGAACTAGTTACCATAACTAGCATCCACGATTAACTCCGGACATCACTATGTCTCCAGCCAGTGAGAATCAGCTGCTTGGATACACCAAGGAGTATACCTCGTGCTAGTCTCGACAGAATTGATGGTGTCCAAATCCATCAATTCATCGACTAGGGATAATTCCGATACATCACAATTACACATGTAGAGATACTCACTAGTTGTGATCCAATCACAAATTCTCTCATGCTGTGAATCGTATCGTGGACATTCAAGAAATGAGTTTAAGATCCAATCAAATACATAAAACATGTATACTCAAATAGTGAATCTTCATTTATCATATAAATGGTTCATACATAAGGCGATTGCCTTAGGACATCTCTCATATATTACTAACAGACTCCCACTTGGCCTAATACCAATCGCTACGGTATCCAATACCATAAGCTCGAACATGACCCTCAAACTTATTTTGAGGTAATGCCTTAGTCAAGGGATCCGCTAAGTTCCTTTCAGTGGGAATTTTCTCGATTTGTATTTCGTTCCTACTGATGATCTCTCTGATAAGATGATAGTGGCGAAGCACATGTTTGGATCGCTGATGAGACCTTGGCTCTTTCGCCTATGCAATTGCTCCATTGTTGTCGCAGTAGACCGGTATTGCTTCAACAATGGCCGAAATCACACCAAGTTCATGAACGAACTTTTTGATACAAACCTCTTCCTTTGCTGCTTCCGAAGCTGCAATGTATTCTGCCTCAGTGGTAGAATCCGCTACAGTCTCTTGTTTGGAACTTTTCCAACTCACTGCGCCCCCATTCAAGGTGAACACGTATCTAGACTGAGACCTGGAATCATCCTTGTATGTCTGGAAGCTGGCATCTGTATACCCGCTTAACACCATGTCCACTTCTCCATATATTAGGAACACATCCTTAGTTCTTCTCAAGTACTAAGGATCGTCTTAACAGCCGCCCAATGATCCATTCCTGGATCGGACTGGTATCTGCTCATGACACTCAGAGCATACGATACATCGGGCCTCGTACATAACATAGCATACATGATAGATCCTATTGCGGATGCATAGGGAATCTTACTCATGCAAATCCTCTCGTCTTCTGTGCGCGGACACATAGACTTCGAAAGGTGTACCCCATGCCTGATGGGTAGGAAACCTTTCTTGGATTCCAACATGCTAAACCTCTTTAGCACTCGGTCTATATATGTAGACTGCGAAAGACCAAGCAACCGTTTCGATCTATCTCTATAGATCTTAATCCCGAGGATGTAGGTTGCTTCTCCCAGGTCTTTCATGGAGAATGTCTTGGATAACCAAACCTTCACTGACTGTAAGATTGAAACATCGTTTCCTATAAGTAGTATGTCATCGACATACAATACTAGGAATACGACTGCACTCCCACTAACCTTCTTGTACACACAAGGTTCGTCTGGATTTTGTGAGAAATCAAACTTTTTGATTGTCTCATCAAAACGGATATTCCAGCTCCTGGATGCTTGCTTCAATCCATAAATGGACCGTCGCAATTTGCATACCTTGGTTTTATCAACCGATGTGAAACCCTCGTCGTATCATACACGTCCTCGAGCAGGTTTCCATTAAGGAAAGTTGTTTTCACATCCATCTGCCATATCTCATAATCATAATGAGCCGCTATGGCCAGGAGCATCCGAATGGATTTAAGCATAGCTACAAGCGAATAGGTTTCGTCATAATCAACACCTTGTTTTTGACGATATCCTTTCGCCACCAATCTAGCCTTATAGGTAATCACATTACCATCCATGTCGGTTTTCTTCTTGAAAACCCACTTGCACCCTATAGGCTTTATCCCTTCAGGTGGGTCAACCAAGTTCCAAACTTGGTTTTCATACATGGAATCCATTTCCGACTTCATGGCACCAAGCCACTTATCCCTTTCTGAACTTGTCAGCACTTCTTCATAACTGGTAGGCTCCTCATCATCAATGAGTAACACGTCGTTCAATTCGCTTACGAGAAATCCATATCTCTCAGGAATATTGCGTGTTCTACCAGAAGATGTGGTGTTACAATAGGTCCAGCCGATTGCTCATCACTATGAGTTGTCGGCTGTTGTGCTTCACCAGGTATCTCATTAATGTCTATTTGAGTCTCTCGAGCCTCCTCAAGCTCGACGACACTCCCACTGTTTTCTTGCAAGAGAAACTCTTTCTCTAGAAACACAGCATGCCTTGAAACAAACACCTTTTGTTCCACAGGATGATAGAATTGGTAACCCCTTGTTTCCTTAGGGTATCCAACAAATAGACATTTATCAGACTTAGCATCCAATTTGTCTGATACAGTCCGCTTCACATAAGCAGGACAACCCCATATCTTCAAGTAAGATACATGAGGTTTCTTACTATTCCATATCTCATATGGAGTAGTTGAGACTACCTTGGTTGGCATTCTGTTTAACAAGTAAACAGCTGTCTGAAGTGCATAGCCCCAAAAGGACTTGGGAAGAGTTGCATGATTCATCATTGACCTGACCATGTCCAACAAGGTCCTATTACGCCTCTCAGATACACCATTATGCTGTGGTGTATAGGGCGGAGTCCATTGAGACAATATGCCATTGTCTCTTAGATAATCAAGAAACTCTTGACTTAAGTATTCACCACCTCGATCCGATCAAAGTATTTTAATACTCTTGTCATGTTGTTTCTCTACTTCATTTCTGAATTCTTTGAACCTTTCAAAGGCTTCAGACTTGTGTTTCATCAAGAACACATACCCAAACCGTGAGTGATCATCGGTGAAGGTAATGAAGTAGCTATAGCCTCCTAATGCTTGAGTTGACATAGGTCCACATACATCAGTATGTATTAGACCTAGTAACTCTCCCACTCGTTCACCTTTTCCAGTAAAAGGTAACTTAGTCATCTTGCCTTTTAAGCATGATTCGCATATATCGTATGAATCCAATTCAAACGATTCCAGAATTCCACATCGGTGTAATTCGGACATGCGTTTCTTGCTTATATGGCCAAGACGACAATGCCACATATAGGAGTCTATTTGATTATCCTTTCAAGCACGCGTGTTGCTCGCTTCGATATTGAAAATGTCACTGGATACGTCCAACGTATAAATGCCATTACTCAAGGTTCCAGTTCCATAAAGTACGCCATTTAAAGTTATATAACAACAATTGTTACTAAACGTCAAATGGAAACCATTTCTATTTAAACAGGAAATAGAAACAATGTTCTTTATTAGAGAAGGAACATAATAGCAATTATCCAGTTCTAAGACTAGTCCACTAGGGAGCTTCAGCAAATAAGTTCCGATGGCGACCGCAGCAACCTTTGCTCCATTGCCAACTCGCAAATTTGACTCCCCTCTGACAAGTCTTCTTCTATTCCTTAGCCCCTGTATGTCATTACATATATGTGAGCTACACCCAGTATCCAATACCCAAGTGTCCAAGGAAATAGAATGACAATCAATAACGAAGATACCTGAAGAGGATGGGGCATCGGATGCCTTCTTCTTCTTCATGGACTCAAGATAAATCTTGCAGTTTCTTCGCGTTGGCCTTCCTTGCACATGTGATGGCAAGTGCCCTTTATAGTTCCGCCTTCTTTGCCTTTTGTTCTTTCCTTTCTTCTCGTTTCTTTTGCCTTCCTCTTAGAACCTTTCTTTGAGGAATCAACTATGAACCGCCTTCTCCTCATGCTTCATGAAGGCTCCACTCTTGATATTGAGGAGCTCGGGAATGGTGGATTCCAATTTGTTCATCCGATAGTTCATCACAAATTGCGAAACTCTTGGGCAAACAATGCAGAATTAAGTCAATACTTAACTCATGATCCATCACAAAACCGAGGGTAGCTAGCCGCTCGATGTACCCGTTCATCTTTAGCATAAACTGCACTACAGATGAACCTTCTTGCATCTTCGTGGTGAAGAGGAGCCTAGAGACCTCGAACCTTTCGGATCTCGCTTGCTCATCGAACAACTCATGAAGATGGAAGACCATAGTATTAGCATCCAGTACCATCGCCAGTAGCATGATGCAACTCACGGCCGTAGACCGCCACATGCTTCGATAGACCAACATTTGGTCCGAGTTGCATCGCCTTAGACGGCGTGAAGAGGCTCTTCAAGGACATATGCAAGCTTTTCCGCCTTGAGAACAATTCTCGTGTTTCTAAGCCATCCAGAAGTTAGGCCCTACTTTGTTCAATCCAAAATAGTGCGCAAATTCAAAGACGCTATGATCAATTTATTGACCTAGAAATACAAAACGAGCATATATGAGAAAGATGATTTTAAAATGCATCAATATACATTTATAAATCCCATTCATTTTTGAATTTCAAAACCCCAAAATCACTTCGGGAGATCGTAGGTCCATCTCCGAATGGGCTGATATCCATCATAGTTATGAACAACCTTGGAGAGAGTCCAACAAGCCATTCATAACTACGACGGTAGGTATCAACTATACCGATTGCATATCACGTATATGCAACTATCACAATGTGCTATCAACTAATTGAATGTTCACACATACATCGGGTTGTTAACACATTAACAAGTATGCATCATATGCATAGCACCCAACTTCACCTCCCTTTACATCGACCTTGGAGAGAGTCCAACAAGCCGATGCTCCAGGTTAAAGCCAACCCATTAATCGGGACATAGTTTTAATATGGTTAGAGCGCATTCAACCAATTAGCCCAGCTTGGAGAGAGTCCAACAACCAAAGCTAATGATTGACCTCTGACTCTTACCATATTAGTATTAAACTATTTCATGGTTTGAACATATTCAGGTTCGAGCCGGGCTTAGAGAGAGTCCAACAACCCAAACAAGAAACAGAACTCTGGTTCTAACCATATTAATGGAAGGTGTAGGCTTTAATATTGATTAAGGGTTTTTATGTCTCATCCTCTTTGCATGCAAATAACTATTATCTACATGGCATGGCATACATGGCATACATCTACATGTCACGACACGCATGGCATAATGTTATGCATCTAATGCAATTACATGGCATACAATTATGTCATGTATATATTTCCTTATATGTCATAACTATTTATGGAAATAAAATATGTTTAAGATTTGATTCTCCAAATCAAATCATAATTAAATTAGGAAACAAATTTCCAAATCTAATCACATATTTTATTCATGGAATTATTTGATTAAGGAAAATCTATTTAGGAAACCAATTTCCTAAATCATTAAAACTACTTATGGAAATAAAATATTTTAAGATTTTATTTCCCAAATCAAATCATGATTAAATTAGGAAACAAATTTCCAGAATCTAATCAAATATTTTATTTATGGAAAATATCAATTTCCATAAATACTTCCAACTTTCCAAAAGTGGAAGATTTCCATAAATACTTCTAGACTTTCCAAAATTAAAAAATTTCCATAAATACTTATAAATTTCCAAAATTAGAAAATTTCCAGAAATACATTATGACTATCGCAAAACCATTTTACGATTATGTCGAAACACAACCTGGCTCTGATACCACTGTTGGGTTTCCGGCACCGCGGCGTGTATGTGTTCGATCATGTTTCGTAAACATGAACACAGCGGAAGCAATAAAAATAATAAATACTCCTATTTATTACAACACACACAACACACGCATGCATATTATAACAAGTGTAGACATAACCATAAATTTAAATTTGCAATAAAAAGGAAATTTATCTACGTTATACCTTTCGTATGACGTGTAGCGGGAACGTCATCAACCGGAACGATTCTCGCCAGAATCGTCTCTATCCGTATCCACGCCGAGTTCCTCGGGATGACTTCGCTAAGCCACGAGCTTCGTCTTCGTACGGGTTACTAGCCTCGTGTTGAAGACGACGTGATCGAGAGATGATCATGATCCGAATCCAAATTCGGATCCTAAAACGAGTCCTCAAAACTCGCTTCTCCGGAGAGGTATTCGTCAACCGATTGACGAATCCTTCGTCCTCCACCTCATAGGATTACCGGAGATCGAATCCCCGGTAATTTAGCCACTGTCGGAGCTCTAACCGTCGTCCAAACGATGCTCCGACAAGAGGAGAAGAAGCTGTCCAGAAAACTGGACAGCTTGGTGGAGGAGTAGGCGCCGGCCAAAACAAGGAAGCCAAGTGCTCACCTTTTCACCGAGGCCTAGGAAGGTCACCGGAGGGTCGCCGGAGGGTTCTTCGGCTGAAGCTTGGACGC
Organism: Wurfbainia villosa; assembly: GCA_025175895.1. Taxonomy (NCBI): domain Eukaryota; kingdom Viridiplantae; phylum Streptophyta; class Magnoliopsida; order Zingiberales; family Zingiberaceae; genus Wurfbainia; species Wurfbainia villosa. Next base: position 17,957,567 of record CM046005.1, on the reverse strand, counting down.
CGGCAAGGAGATGGACGGCAGCACACAAGCTGGGCGGCGGCAATGGAGTTGACGCCAACAAGAGGAAGGGGTTTGGGCGGCCAAGCTTGATTAGGGCTTTGGATTAGGGTTTAAGCCCTATTTTATAGAGAACTAATTCTCTTAATGGTTAATGGATCATATCCATAAAGCCCGTTAACCCGCTCCATTAAGATAAGTTAAAATAAACCAAACCATGATGGTTTATTTTAAGTTAAAATGAACCGAACCAACTTTTGGTTCATTCGTTTAAAATAAACCAAACCCCTTTGGTTTATTCTCATCCATTGGATTAGAACCAAACCATTTTAGTTCATCCATTACGTCTTCATAAGATGCGGCCCATCCACGCTTCCATTGCGACTGAAACGATTTCATGCTCGCTTTATGTTTGGTCCAACCAAACCTAGTTTCTCTCGGTCTGAGAATCCCATTCTCAAGCTCGTTTTAAATCCTTTGGATTATGCTCGTTGTGCGTGTGACCAAATAGGTTCTCGGTTTATGTTGGCCGTCTATAATTAACCATTAATTATAGAACAATCATGAGTGGCACCTAGTAGTACATCATGATCCCCAATTAACCGAAAAGATCAACGGTTAATCCAGAACTATTTCTGAAACCCTTCAGTAGCTCGAATGATTCGTGCCCCATTCCCTTCACTCATCTTATACCCACTTGGTTCAGGACATAGTCTATAGTGTCAGTCCCCACTAGGCTGACTACATCATACCTAGCCCAAGTATCATTTCCTCGTCCTACGGATTCTAGTTACTCCACATGTATCGAAGAGTACCTTACTCTAAACATGTAATGCTTTGGCCAAAGACTTTAGTAACAATCCGACAAGAGGCCATGGGTATACATCTCCTCGCAAGGAGTGGTAAATCCTTTATAGGCTATTCAAACACCTTCGATCACTTCGACTTATACCCAATCATCCCGGGTCCACATCTCCTTAGAGATGTTTGCTTAAGATGTCAAAGCATAAGTCTCCATGATCAAGAGGACTTGAATACCGCAAGTCAAAGGAACATCGCACTTAAGCCACAGTAAGAACTTCATTGACATATCTATATATGCAGAGAACCATATGAAGTCTTACGGCTGGTCACTCCAATGAACTAGTTACCATAACTAGCATCCACGATTAACTCCGGACATCACTATGTCTCCAGCCAGTGAGAATCAGCTGCTTGGATACACCAAGGAGTATACCTCGTGCTAGTCTCGACATAATTGATGGTGTCCAAATCCATCAATTCATCGACTAGGGATAATTCCGATACATCACAATTACACATGTAGAGATACTCACTAGTTGTGATCCAATCACAAATTCTCTCATGCTGTGAATCGTATCGTGGACATTCAGTAAATGAGTTTAAGATCCAATCAAATACATAAAACATGTATACTCAAATAGTGAATCTTCATTTATCATATAAATGGTTCATACATAAGGCGATTGCCTTAGGACATCTCTCATATATTACTAACAACCCAGCACTCTCTGTTCTAAAGTTGGAGCTCTGGCAGATTTCTCTGGTAACCTGGCTTCTTATAATGGATATTGTCTCTTCATTTTGCCTCTATTGTGAGTGTGCCTCTGCCAGTTGAGCACAACATATATTCAATTTTTTAAGAGAATCCTCACGTCGATGAGTCACCTCTTGAGTGGCTTGATGGGTTTGATTTTAATAAGAGGCTTATTGCTGGACTATAAGTTGATATTGAGAAAGGGAATGGTTCAGATCTTCATAACTTGTTATTGACTGTATCAATTTGGGTTAGAAGGGGGAGTTGGTTGCAAAAATAAGGAACAAGTTCTAAAAATTTATCAATTCTAAAGCCTGTTGCATACTCTCCATTCGGGGTGTAAACTCTTCTTGATGGAGGATACATTATTCTCGTGGGGACAGAGAAGGTGAAATGAAAAGAAGAGGAAATGAGGTTGACTCACATTCGTGAGGAAAGGCTATAGATATTGTATCGCAATAGCGGATAGCTTCGGTGGTGTTATTTCATAGAAAAGAGAAAATCTACTTTATTACATGAAAGAAACCCTATTTATAGGCAAAGTTAGGACTATTCTTAAGGAATAAATCAAACTCCATCCTAAGAGATAAATTAAAAAATAATTATTCTTAACCATATTTAGGGATATAAAATTTTCCCTAGCAATATTTATAATATTATAACACTCACCATCAAGCTGAAGAATATAAATTATATGCACCCAGCTTGTTAAATATGTAGTCAATTCGGGGACCTCTCAGTGAATTAGTAAATATATCTGCTAACTGATCATGTGAGTTAACAAAACTAGTAGATATTTCTCCAGATATGACTTTCTCTCTAACAAAGTGACAGTTGACTTCAATATGCTTTGTCCTCTCATGAAAAACTGAATTTGAAGTGATATGCATGGTGGCTTGGTTATCACATATAAGTGACATTTGTGTAACATCTCCAAACCTTAACTCCTGAAGTAACTATTTGAGCCATATAAGCTCTTGACTGGCTATGACCATAGCTCAATACTCTACCTCTGCACTGGATCTTGCCACAACATTCTGCTTTTTTTCTTTTCCAAAAGGTTATCTCCGAAAAATATATGATGCACGTGAACGCGACCTCAAATATCGCGACGGATATCGTCGAGGACTCGAAGCGTGCGCTCGCACTCAACGCCTGCAAGTGCACGGATGTTGTCAAGTAATAAAAAGATTATCGATCCCATAGGGACTGAGATTCGAGTACCGATTTTTTCAGTGGATGTTATTATTGAGAAGTCAATCTAAAGGTTGCGATTGTGAGGGTTGTCAGTGGACTAAACTCTAGTACGGTGTCACACGGAGGAAGAAAGGAGCTTGCCGCGAGATCTTTTAAAGGGATTATAAGACTTCGGTTTCGCTTGTGTGTCGCAAAATATGTTATCAACTGGGCATTGTCTAAACATCTAACTATGGTCTTGTAGAAGGGACATCATACACTCTCCCAATGAGCCACCGCATCTATCGGGAGCTATATCTGCCTTACAACGACGGGATAGGTGGTACGAGGATGCTGAATCAATCCCTATGATGAATCATTTCTAGTTCTATCGCATCCTTCTACCCACGATTATAGGAGATCAGGCTAATCAGAAAATAAGAACTGCATGCAAAACAAAGTGACATATGCATGAAACTAACATAAAATGTAATGAGATGTGAGCGAAAACTACTCCTAAAATCTTATATGTTTTGCTCACATCAATTCCCCCATACTTAAATCTTTTCTTGTCCTCAAGCAAACCTCAGTGCCATGAAATTTTAAAAGGATATTGTTTCATACTTAGCATGTTAACTAAATTTATCAAGTGGTATTTGCAATCAAAGCAAAATAAATATATTCTAGAAATTCACTAAATTAGCTCTTTGTGCTCGTGCTAAGCGAATCATTCTTAGGGGATACTCATCTCATGGTGAGTTAAGTCGTCATCTTATAGCTTTCCTAAGGTCTCCGACTCTTAGGCACTTACCTACCCAAAGCGAGGGTCATTCCCTAGATCTAGCACAAAGTCTCAAAGGCGTGCTCGGTATTGAGAGAAATTGGTAGCCATTTCCCCAGTAACCTAACTCGATCTCAAAGGGGCACCTAGCCATTTCCATCCACGACAACTGTTTTTTTATCCCTCATAATCTCTCTCTTCTTTTTTTTTCTTTTCTTTTTTTTTTTTCATTTTTTGATTATTTTTTCTCTCTTTTATTTTTTGGCTCATTGGGATTTTGATTTTTTCGAATGGGCTTACACAATCCGAGCATCTCCAGTAACTAAAATGCTAGTCTTAGGGTCACTTGTGGATTCCAAAGTACTAGACTACTGTGATGAATCATAACTAGGTATGTACTAGACTCTCCCTTTTAGAATGTTCGACATGTGTAAGTGTAAAAATAGAAGCTAACCAGTGTAAGTCTAGAATATCCATTCAAATCCAATAAAATAAAAGACCATGAGGTAAATGAAGTTATACTACTCATGGAAACAACTCATGAAGAGACCTCTAAAAATACTACTGAGGCAGCTTTACAGATAACAAAAACTAAGTGCTGAAAGAAACTCAACAACCTATGCATGAACAAATGAATGCTAACAATAATGCAACTATCAGGAAAGAAACTTCTGCTAGAAACAAAATAAAATTTAGGGTCCCCCCCCCTAGACTTAATTGAAGGTATACCTCTAGTATGGTGGACGAGGTGGAAAGTCCGGAAGCCTCGACATCTCGGGATCCTAGGAGAACCTGCTGCTGAGCCGCTGATGCCACATGTACACGTGGTCGATCTGAGAGCTGGTGGATGCAGTGGCTGCTCAGTGCTCCTCCTCCCTAGCCCACTATGTCTGCTAGGTATGCATGTGTTGTCGCATCTCCTGGCGGTAGGTGGCCTCATCCTGCCGACGGGAAGCCTCCTCCTGGAAGTAGATGCGAGCCTCGTCATAGAACCCCTTAGCTAACTGGAAGTGCTCCTGGAAGCCCTGAAACTCTGCCTGTGTGTAGATGCTCTACTCCTCCCATCGCTTCTTCTGTGTATGTTGCTCGGCGTATATATCGTTGAGGTGCAATTGGAACTCCAAGAAATCATAAGCCGATGTCATTGCATCCTACTCAAAAGTAGAAAAAAGTGGTGGTGCAAGAGCAGGCTCATGTCGATGTGGATTAGGTGGGCTCCTATGCATGCATGGACTGGAGGGAAAGTGATGTAAAGGGGGAGAGATGAGTGCTGCTGTGGATGGTCCCTCATATGGTGGGGACTCCACTATCAGGTCTAAGCGCCAGTTGGTGTGTGTGGTGATGGTGGTACGATCAGGGTCGGGGAGCCTGAGGGTCGTCAGGTTTTTCCTTACAAAGCATAAGGAGTGTCCCTCTCTTACAATCATCTTCATCGCCATACACACTCCTAGGTCGATCCAAGGGATCCCCTCTATACTCTCTAATGTGGTGTAATCGTACCCCATCCGATGGCAAATGTGGATAAGTAGGGCCCCCACATTAATCTCTACTCTCACTGCATTGCCCATCTCCACTATGTGTCTAATGAAATGGGACCCTACATCGATGCTACTCCTTTCTTGTAGCATGTCCCAGAGGCAAAGCATCTCTCTAGCTCTCACTACACCGTCACTCTCCCCACGACCAAATATAGTACTTGCCATGATTCGGTGGAGGTATCGAAAAGTGGGGTTTTGGAGGCGTTATGCTTTGGCCCTTGAAGGGTCGTAAGCGTGCTCTCCCGTCAATTCAGTCCAAAAGATTCGAGAGTTGAACCCAATAGGGGTTCTTTTCTCTCCCCCACTTGGCAAGCCAAAACAAGAGTTCCATTGGTGTAATGTCCATTCATGCTCAATGTTAAATATCCTAAAAGTAATCCTACCTTCTTCTCTCTCTATACTAGTTAAAATTTCCGCTTCTAAGGAACTCAAAAATTCTAAAACTATCCTAGGGTAAGTCGGGGGTCTTATCCCCATTATCTCACCCCATCCCATTTTTGCAAATAGGGCTTGAATGTCACCCAACAACCCTAGGGATTCTAGTAAGTTTTCATTAAGATACCTAGTTGCAGTGAGTTTGCGAGTAGAAAGTATATTATATCTATCCATATGTTCATTGTTGTGAAAAAGAAGGGTTGGAAGAGTGTTACCTTCCTCCGGAACTTGAGGGGTGTCGGTTCTCCTTACTCGCCGCTTCGAAACACCGGATCGAGATACCACTTGCTTGGTCCTCCTCATCCTTGCTTCTTTTGTCTTCTTTGAAGGTTGGAAAAGCTTCTAGGTGGTGGGGACGAAGGATCTACACGGCTAGGGAAAGAAAAATCAAAACACACGGCGCAAATGGGATTAAAATGCACAGTGTGCCCTTTTTAACCTCGCGTGACACGACCGTGTGAAAACACATGGCCAGGCCATGTGCGCCTCGGGTTAGTTGGGCATGGCCGTGGGAAAACACACAACCAGGCCGTGTGTCCCCTTTTTCTCTCCTTTTATGCACAACGGTCCGAATTTTCTCACACGCTTCGCTGTGTGAGCTAAAAATTGATTTATTTTTACCTAGCAAAGTTCTTTTCTGATCCTTATGCTAAATGAAATGGAAATCAAAGTTCAAATTAACCTAAATGCATGCAATACAATCAAAGGAAAACCTAAAATCTAAACTTGGGTTGCCTCCCAAGAAGCGCTTTGTTTAAGGTCGGTTAGCTCGACCAAACTCCATTATCAACTTAGCTCCATTCATCTATCTCAGAATCGACATCTGGAGGGCTCAGCTTCATTCTGCTGAGAGTGAAGCCGTCTAGGTAAGGAGCTTTATACTCTGATAGGCTGAAGAGGATCCTCTCCTCATCTACCTCTAAGGAGATCTGGTGTGCCTTAACATTTATGCACGCCCCCGTAGTCACCTGAAAAGGCCTTCCCTAGATGATAGGATTCTGGGGATTTGGTCCTGTGTCGTGTATGATGAAATCCATGGGTATCACGAAATTCTCAATCACCACAGGCACCTATGGTAGCAAGCCGACCACTACAAAAAAATAGTTTTTTTGCGACGAAATTTAGCAACGAATTATTTTCGTTGCAAATCTGCAACAAATATAGCAATGAATTTTAGGTTTCGTCGCAAATTTGTAACGAAATAAATTTTCGTCGGCAATTTTGCAACCAAAAAATAAATTTCGTTGCAATTTTGCAACGAATCCTGGATTCGTTGCAAATTTTTGCAATGAATCTGTGGATTCGTTGCAAAAAAAAAAATTAAAATTTTTTAGAACGTTAAGTATATTTTTTTTTAATTTGCAACGAATCCACGGATTCGTTGCAAATTTGCAACGAATCTAGGATTCGCAAAATTTAATTAACTTTACCCTGACCTAAGTTTTTTCCTTCTCCTCGCATCGCGCCTGACGACCTAATTTCACCTCCGCGCCGCCGTCTTCCCTTCCGCCGTCGCCGGTCTTCCTCGCCTCGGCCAGCGGCGTTCCGGCCACGACGACCGACCTCGTGGCGGCGCATCACCGAGCCCGCCCGTCGCGCCCATCCGAGGTCGAAGCGCCGCTTAGGTCGACCGACGCCGCCGCCTCCGACCGACGCGCCGCGGCCGGCGCCTCGTCCGTCGCGTGCCCCCACGCCATGACGGCGACCGCCACGCACCGGCCGCCATTGCGCCCGGCCGGCCCGCCTTCTGGGCTGTCCGGCCGCCCTCGTCCGGCCCGCGTGCCGCCCGCCGTGGCGACCGCACCCACGGCCATGCCGTCATGCGCCCGCGGCGCCCTTCTGCGGCGCCCCTCGTCGTGCGTGCCCCGCCGCCGGCGACCGGTAGCCGACCCCGGCCCCGGCCGCCTCACGGCGCGCCGCTACCTTCACCGGCCGCCTCATTTATTTATTTTCCTATATTTAACTCCATAATTAACTACGAAGCTTTATGTCATTATCCTATTTATTCTGTAACTATATATAGTTAACTGTAAAACTACAGAAGCTTTAAGCTGCTAATTTGCCATTTTGGTTCACATACCAAATAATGCTAAGTACTAAGTTGGAAGAAATATTTTATGATTTTGTTTAGTCACATATAGGAAGTTATGGGATAAAACAAGCAGTTTATAAGGCTTAGATGAGCAAATCATGCACATCTACCTGAGAAATTACAAGCATCTTAAAGTCAGTGTTGGTGGGGGAGCTAGTGTTTAAGGCTTATTAGATTAGTATTAACTTGTGGTGATACATTTTGAGCTGTCTCATTTGCGACGATTGTTATACATCTACCACAATAATTTGACCTAAATGGCATAATTGCAATGAGTATCTTTCATGTTCAATAAATTTGATTAGTTTGTTGTCCTTTGCTTGCTTAGATGAGAGAATTGGCCGATTAACAAAACTTCTAGACCTATGTTAATAATAACTCTCTCATCTAAGCTTATAAAGCTTCTCTATATTATTAGCCCACAATTCACAATTTGACACTAAATTCGGGTTGTCACAATCACCCCCATTTTAAGTCCTGATGTCCTCGTTAAGACCGAAACCCCAACACATAATTTGAACCATTCCTAATCAGAAGAATGTGAGGCCCAATGATAGCCACACTATCCCACATGCAACCATCTCTAACACCACACATTACCTTGGAATGTGTTCATTTGTGATATTAATTGTCACAATCAACTTAAGTTGTTTAACATTTCGGGTTTAAACATCCCAAAATGTTTAAACCTAAATTAACAGTAAGCTTTCTATACAACTGTTGTCCTTTTTCGGTTATGTTTAAAGATTGTTAAACATAGTGAATTCATATGTGAACTAACTGTATATTCGTATTATTGTAATTTCTCCGAGTCATATTCCTCCGAGTCATGACGATGATGGTGGCGACGATGATGATATTGTATGCATGTTTTTAATTAGTACTTTTAAAATTTTTTAGTTTATTGAGTTTGTTTATTTTGCTTAAAACAGGAATGATCGATGAAGTTAATCCCAATGGCGGTTTTCTACCCGCACATCATTGTAAGTCTTTGCATATTTATTTTCGTGTTAGTATATAGTTTTTTTTTAATGCATGATACTTTTTTTTTGTTTCTTTTCTAATGCAGGTAGAAAATATGTCGGCAGAGCTTACCAGATTCTCTTTTCTTTTTTCTTTCCCATGTGTTTAGCTCTTTTGTAGACATTGTTATTTGAATATCAGAACTATGTTGATGTTTGAAATGTTAAAGGATATAACTTTTTATTTGGAATGTTGTATTGTTCTTAACTGATTGTGTTGCTTTGTATTTATTTTGATATGATTGAATATTATTTTGTTGTATTGAATGTGTGTGTATTTTATTTGTCTTGAATGTATTTATTTGGATATTATAACTTATTGTGTTTTGTTGTATGTGTGTGAAAATTTGTATATACGATAGAATATCGAAACGGATGAAATCTGTTAAAAAAAAAATTATTTAGCGACAAAAATATAAATTCGTTGCAAAATTCTGAGAAATCTGCGATGACTTTTGCGACGAATTAAATTTTTGTCACAAATTAGCGACGAATTTTGCAACGAATCCAACTTGCGACAAATTTTGCAACGAATTTTGCGACGAAATTTGTGACGAAAATTAAATTCGTCGCAAATTTTTGCAACGAAAAAAATTTGTCGCAAAATATTGAACTTTATGATTTAATTTCATGATTTAATTTAGCGACGAAATTTGCAACGAATTTGTATTAGTCGCAAATTTACCAACGAATTTCTTATTTTGTCGCAAAAATTTCCAACGAAAAAATTAATTCGTCGCAAAATTTGGTTTTTTGTGACGAATTTAGCGACGAATTTAGCGACGAAATTTGTGACAATTTTGTATCAGTCGCTAATTTACCAACGAATTTCTTATTTCGTCACGAAAATTACCAACGAAAAAATTAATTCGTCGCAAATTTGCGACGAAATTTGCGACGAATTTTTGAAATCGTGATAACATCTGCAACAAAATTAGCGACGAAATTTTAAATTCTTCCCTAATTTTCTTCGCTAAAATTCGTTGCTAATTTTGTCGCTATTATTTGCGACGCTTTATTCGCAACAAAAATATTTTTGTCGCTAAATTCGTCGCTAATTTATTTTGCAACGAATTTTATTTTAAAATTCGTCGCTAAATTCGTCGCTAATGACTGTTTTTTTTGTAGTGGACAAGTTCCTTGACTGAGTCATCCCCCATACGAATACCAAGATTCACTGGTTGGAGCTCATTCAATCCCATCTTCAGATAGTATGCATAAGGCATCGCACTTACTTATGACCCCAAGTCGCACAGTGCTTCATCGAAGCTTTCCCCATAAATTGAGAAGAGGATAACAAATTCACCAGGGTCCTCAAGCTGGAGTGGAATTTTATCTTTGATTTCAGCTTGGTTTGGTAGAGTGGAAATCATGGTAGCACACCCCTTAGCGAATCTGTTTCTCAGTGCTTCTCTCTCACTGTACACTTCTTCTTCTTTAGCCTTACTTGGCTCGGGTACTAATGGAGAACTATCCACAGATTTTGGCACGGTATAGGCTATCTGGGCCACTTATGTTTCCAACATCCTTGTATAACTTGCAAGACCGTCAACAGTGGCCTTCAAGTCTCTGAGTGACTCCTCTGTTTTTTAATGTTGGCGACGAAACTCTTCATTTGTCTTTGTTTGGGTAGCAATGAAGCCTTCCATCATCAATTCTAACCTAGACTTCTGTTGTTGTTGCCCATTGCTCTGCTGCTGACCATACCCTCCTGATGGTTGGAAGTTCCCCGAGTTATTCTTATAGGAGAAATTCGAGTGATTCCTCCATCCAGGATTATAGGTACTGGAGTATGGGTTATTGGGCCTTTGATTATAGTCCCCAACCGCATCACAGTGCTCGATCTGCTCTTCTAAGCTGCTCTGCCCTCTACAATAGTCCTCTCAATACGTTGTTTCTCCTTCTCTAAAGTCAATGGCCCCACATGCAGATGTAGGATTTAAAGAGTCAAACCGTCTGCTAAGCGCGTCCATCCTTACTGCTAGGTGGTCCATGGAGTTGACAGTATATCGTCTCGCTATAGGAGCTAGTTGACCACGTTCGGAAGCTCATTGATGGTGGTTCTGAGCCACCTCTTCTATTAGCTCCTCTGCTTCCTCGATAGTCTTATTCATAAGTGCTCCTCCTGCAGCAGAATCAAGGGATATCTTTGTGGCGTACGTGATCCCATTGTAGAAGATGTGGATCACCAGCCACCTTTCCAATCCGTGGTGGGGGCATTGGTAGAGTAGCCCCTTGTAGCAATCTCAAGCTTCAAATAGGGACGCCCCTTCTTTCTGACAGAAGCTTGTGATTAGGTGGCACATATGAGCAGTCTTGCTTGGTGGGAAATATTTGTTCAAAAACTACTGCTCACATTGCTCCCATGTAGTAATGCTTCCCGAAGGTAGTGAGTGAAGGCATGCCTTAGCCTTATCCTGCAATGAGAACGGGAATAGGCTCAGGCGGATCGCGTCCACAGGGACTCCATTTATCTTCATCGTTGAGCAGATTTCCAAGAATGTCTCTAGGTGCTGGTTCGGGTCTTCAGTCGCAGCTCCCCGGAATTGACTCTACTGGACCATATGGATGAGTGTTGGTTTAAGTTCAAAGTTTTTTGCTGAAATGGATGGTCCAGCTATACTTGGCCTAAATCCTCTAGCGCTAGGAGCTGCATAATCCTACAGAGGTCGGCTACCCATATTTACTTCGGATGCAGTTTGGTCCTCCATCCTCTTTTATTCAGCTCTCCAGCGATGATAGGTTCGTTCGATTTCTAAATCGATCGGAATCAGGCCTTCCGATCCTAAGTGTCTAAGCATACAAAGAACCGAGCCACAAAAATTAGGAGTACTACCTAATACTAAGAAACAAGAAATAAACAAATCTAGCTAACAAAATTAAAAAAACAAATAAGGCAATAGAAAACTACTGCTAAAATAAAATTAAAACTAAATCTAGATATGGAAAATCTAAAACTGAAGTAAAATAAATAGAAAGAAAATAAAGCAAGTAAGTAAATCTAATCCTAAGTCTGATCCAATTATCCACTTCTCGATTCGATATCGAATTGATCAGTCATCGACAACGGCACCAAAAACTTGATGCTCGTGAATGCGACCTCAAATCTCACGACGGATACCATCGAGGACTCGAAGCGCGCGCTCACGCTCAACACCCGCAAGTGCACGAATGTCGTCAAGTAATAAAAAGATTATCGATCCCACAGGGACTAGGATTCGAGTACCGATTTGTTCAGTGGATGTTATTATTCAGAAGTTAATCTAAAGGTTGTGATTATGAGGGTTGTCGGTGGACAACTCTAGTACGGTGTCACACGGAGGAAGAAAGAAGCTTGCCGCGAGATCTTTTATAGGGATTCTTGGACTTCAATTTCGCTTGTGTGTCGCAAAACATGTTCTCAACTGGGCATTGTCTAAACGTCTAACTATGGTCTTGTGGAAGGGACATCATACACTCTCTCGATGATCTACTGCATCTATCGGGAGCTATCTCTGCCATACAAGGACGGGATAGGCGGTATGAGGATGCCGAATCAATCCCTGCGATGAACCATTTCCAATTCTATCGCATCCTACTATCCACTGTTATAGGAGATCAGGCTAACCCCTAGGTTCCTTGTATAAATCACCTAAATCTTAGATATGAGGGTTTTCACCCCTCGTATCGCCTAAGCACAATAGGTAGATAACCAAACACACATAGATATCGGTATAAACAAATCCCAATTGCAAATTCAAACTTAATAACAGAATTTAATTTGAAGCAACATATCATATGCACACAAGCTACTCCCTAATCCTAGAATCGAAGAAACTACTCCATAGATAGGAGTGGAAAATCACAATGCATGTTCATGTTCAAATCAATAGTAAATAAAGTGCGAGAACAGGAGTTTATAATGCCAATGTGGCCTTCTCTCTGGCGTTGAAGTGCAGAACTTGGATCTCCGGCGGTGTTCTTCCTCCCCATTACGAGTTCCCGAAGCTTTTTAGGGCTTCGGTGTGCCATCCTAGTCATCGTGCCACCCCCTTAGGGTTTGGGCGGAGCTATCCTTATATATACATCACATCGGATCACTACGAAATCCGAAAAAAACCCTAGTCGTGTCAATCTACTGGGCCGCCACATGGCCATGTATTTCCACATGGCCAGGTCATGTGTGGCCCTGGGGTGGATGATCTCGCCCATAGGACACGGCCGTGTGTAGCCATACGCCCTGGTCGTATCCCCTTCTGTGTCTAGCTGCAAAATGCCCTTCTTTTGCTCCGAAAGTGCGCCTTTTCCCATGAAATGCTATCGTCCACACAAAAGTACAAAGAGCAGGTCTCCAAACCAGAAAATAGGAAATGCATTCAAAACAAAGTGACATATGCATGAAACTAACATAAAATGTAATGAGATGTGAGCGAAAACTACTCCTAAAACTCTATATGTTTTGTTCACATCAATATACAAAAACTAGAGGTAGATTTCCTATCAATGGGAGATCCTACCCAATCTGCATCAGAATATCCTATGACTCGAGTATGTCCATTGTCTTCGTACAAAAGACCCTTTCCTGGAGCACCTATGATATGTCGAACAATGTGAATCACAGCATCCCAATGTTCTTTACATGGAGAGTTGAGAAATTGACTTATTACACTTACTGCAAATGAGATATCTGGATAAGTAACAGTAAGGTAGCTTAGTCTCCCTACTAACCGCCTATATCGTTTAGGATCTGGTAGAGGATCCCCCTGATTTAGCAGGAGCTTAACATTAGGATCCATAAGGTTGTCAACTGTCTTTGAGTTTAACATTCCTGTTTCTTCTAGAATATCCATTGCATACTTCCTTTGGGATATAATGATCCCATTTCAGGACTGTGCTACTTCTATCCCCAAGAAATATTTGAGTCTGTTGAGATCCTTTGTCTGGAAATGTTTGAAAAGATGTTGTTTCACCTGTGAGATCCCGAGATGATCATTAACTGTGATGACAATATCATCAACATAAACCACTAGGTAGATGCAACCAATAGATGATTAGCAATAAAAGGCAGAATGGTCAGCCTCGCTCCGAGTCATGCTGAATTGTTGAATTACAATACTGAATCTACCGAACCATGCTCTGGGTGACTTCTTGAGACTATATAAAGATTTTTCCAAATGGAACACAAGACTAGAAGACTCCTCCTGAGCAAAAAAACACGAAGGTTGCTCCATGTAGACTTCTTCGAGCAGGTCACCATGTAAGAACACATTCTTGATGCCCAACTGATAATGACGCCAGTGTTGAATTGCAGTAATGGACATGAATAGGCATATAGAGGGCATCTTGGCAACAGTGGAAAAAGTGTCCCCATATTCCAATCCAAAGATCTGAGTATAGCCTTTAGCAACAAGACTTGCCTTAAGTCGATCAACCATTCCATCTGGACCAACCTTCATCGTATATACCCATTGACAGCCAACAACTGACTTTCCTGGTGGTAGAGGAATGAGGTCCCAAGTCCCACAGCTCCGTAAGGCACTCATTTCGTCTAGCATAGTCTATTTCCATCTTGGATGGGCAAATTCATCTCCTGCAGTCTTCGGAAGAGAAACAGACGACAAGGAGGAAAGACAAAAATAATAAGAAGGAGAAAGACGATGGTAACTCAAAGACACATAATGAGGAGAAGGATTACGAGTGAAACGTATATCTTTTTGAAGTGCAATGGGAATATTAGATTCAGAAGACTGTACAGAAGGAAGGGGCGGAGGAACTGGCTCCAGAGTTGATTCCATGGCAAAGTCAATGTTGGGCGGCGACAAAGCACGCTGAGGACGCTGATAAACCTGCAACGGAGGAGAAATTGGGGTTGGGGATGATAGAGAATCCTCCAAAGGATAAAAGACTAACTCAGGCATAGAAGGAGGAAACTCGAACGATGACTCTGAAGGCTGAAAGAAAGGAATATAACAAAAGAACGTGACATCAGTTAAGATGAAATACTGATGGAGAGTAGGAGAATAACACTTGTACCCTTTCTTAGACCATGGGTACCCAAGAAAAATACACTTATGCGACCGAGGAGAGAGTTTATCAATATCAGGATAAAGAGCATGAGCAAAACATGTAGAACCAAAATACCCTAGGTGGTAAAGGATGAAGGGACCGATTTGGGTAAAGTACATGATGAGGTATTTGACCTTGTAAAGTAGAGGAAGGCATGCAATTGATGAGATAACATGCAATAAGTACGACGTCACCCCAAAAATGAAGAAGAACATGAGAGTGGAGGAGATGAATCCGGGTGGTCTCGAGAAGATGGTGATTCTTGCATTCTGCAACTCCATTCGGTTGGGGAAGAGTATGAGGACAAGACGTCCGATGTAACACGACATGAGATGCCAAGAAGGTCCGAAATGGAGTAGATAGATACTCACGTGCATTATCACTCTGCAAGGATTGTAGAGTGATACCAAATTGTATTTTGACTTCATTAAAAAAAGATTGGAAAATAGAAAACAATTCTGAACGATCCTTCATCAGATATAACCAAGTACAACGGGAAAAATCATCTATAAAGGTAACAAAATATTGTGACTCCAATGTAGAAGAAACACGACTCGGACCCCAAACATCGGAATCAACCAAAACAAAGGGAGACGTAACCCAACTTATAATGCGAGGAGAAAACGAACTATGAATATGCTTGCCTAACTGACACAACTCACAAGATAAAAAATCTAAGTGAGAAAGACTAGGATGTAATTGTTTTAACTTATCAAAACTAGGATGTCCCAACTGAACATGAATAACAAGAGGAGATGCTGCCGCTGAACCAACAAGAGAGGCTTGGTGAAGTCGATATAGGCCATGAGACTCACATCCGAAGCCAATCATCCTCCCTATACTCTAGTTCTATAATGACACATAAGATTTAGTAAACGAGATGATACAATCAAGAGATTGAGTAAGCTAAATTATTGATAACAAATTAAAGGGAGCTCCGAGAACATAAAGAACATAATGAATGGAAAGAGATGGAGAAGGATGAACAACACCAATACCTTGGGACTGAATTTGAGAACCATTTTCCATGGTGACAAAGGGTAACTAACTAGAAGTAGATAGTAAGAAAAAAGAGATTTATCACTAGTTATATGATCGGTGGCCCCAGAGTCAAGTACCCAAGGACTCGAAGAGTGAGATATGCTAACAAAGGAATTACCAGCTTATGTAACAACAGTAGGGGAATTAGAATCCCGTCAATCCTTATACCATTTCAAAAAGTCATCATAGGAAGGCGGTGGAGTCAGATCCGGTGTCAACTATGAAGTGGAAGTTGAAGAAGTGACCAAACTCTGGGCGATCAGAGTAGCACTAGGAGGTTGACCATAGAGACTCCAACATTTATCAATCGTGTGTCATGTTCAGTGACAATTATCACACCAAGGATGTCTATTGCCAATCTTTCGAGGTGGAGGTCCGAAAAAGGGTGATTGAGAGGTAGGTGGCCTTCCAAACGGCTGAGATACAGGATGTGCCGAAAGCAGAGGGAGGGTCCGAGGCGCAGCAAATCCTAAAAATGGAAGAGAGGTCATAGAAGAGGTCAGTCGCATGCTTCTGGAACATCTCGAGCTTGAAGTCATGGGAGGCACCACCGGCGGGAGAGTCACGACAATGGACTACACGACCGTATACTTCTACAGCCCAATCGTGCTGCTAAACATCCTGCTAATGGCATCGGTGTGGGTCCCAGTGACGCTCTGTCGCCTAGTGTGTAAGGCACGAGAGAAGCTGAAGGAACAGGCTAGGAAGGGGAAGGAAACCAGGAAGCACAGTGCAAGGTCCAGCGAGGCCATGTCGGAAGGCACGATGGTGATCGCGCGACTAGAGGGGGCAACGGTGAAGATGATGCCGGCGGATGAGATCACTGATGTGAGCGAAACATATTGGATTTTAGGAGTAGTTTTTGCTAACATCTCATCTCATTTTATGTTGGTTTCATGCGTATTTTACTTTGTTGTCCATGCATTTCTTATTTTCTGGTTCAGAGATCTGTTCTGTATACTTTTGTGTATAGGTTAGTGTTTCATGGGGATAACAGCGCACTTTCGGAGCAAAAAGAAGACATTTGGCAACTAGACGGAGAAGGGAACATGGCCAGGCCGTGTGTTTACACACGGCCATGTTAAGAAGGCGAAACAGTCACCACAGCCTGACACACGGCTAGGCCGTGTGTTTTCACATGGCCATGTGGTGCCCAAACGATTTGATGTGACTAGGGTTTTTTCCAGATTTTGCAGCGATCCGACATGATGTCTATATAAGGAAAGCTCTGCCCAAACCCTAGGGAGGAGGCACGCCGACCGGGAAGGCACTCCGGAGCCCTAACAAGCTTTGGGAACTCGCATCGGGGAAGGAGAGAGCTGCTCGAGGATCAAGATTAGCACCACAATGCTAGAGGGAAGAGCTGCAATTAAATTGTAATTCCTATTTCTTGCACGTTTATCGTTTTACTCATGAATTCTAGAATGTATTGTGACTCTCTTCTCGTATCCATGGAGTATATTTTCTGATTCTAGGATTAGGGAGTAGTTTGTGTTGAGTAGAACATTGATATTTCAAATATGTTTCCGTTCTTGAAATCTATTTGCAGTTGAATGCTTGTTTAGATCTATAGCTTTATGTTTTGGTTTTCTATCTTCTGTGCGTAGATGATATGAGGAGTGACAATCCTCATATCTAAGATTTAGGGGATGTTAGGAGGAACCTACAGGTTGGCCTCATCGCCTGCAACTGTGGATAGAAGGATGCAATAGAGTCAGTAACGTGTCTCATTTACGTCTCATCGCAGGGATCGATTCGACATCCTCGTACAATAGTGTATGATGTCCTTTCCACAAAACCCTAGCTAGAAAATCTGGATGCATTCGATTAATAGCATGTTCTGCGACACACAAACGAAATCGAAGTCCTAGAATCCCATTCAAACCTCGTAGCAACCTTCTCTCTTCTTCCGTGTGACACCGTACTGAGTTCGAACCACCGACGACCTCTCATTCGTGAACCCTCAGATTACCAATTCGAACAACAGCACGTCCACTGGATAAACTGATACTCAAAATCTCAGTCCCTGTGGGATTGATATTTTTATTACTTGACGACATTCGTGCACTTGCGGGCGTTGAGCGCAAGCGCGCACTTTGAGTCATCGACGGTCTCCATCGTGAGATTTGAGGTCACGTTTGTGTGCATCAAGTTTTTGGCGCCGTTGTCGGGGACTGATTGATTGGATATCAAATCAAGAAAGTGGATAGTTGGATCGAACTTAGGTTAGATTTATTTACCTGCTTATTTTTTTAATTTTATTTGAATTTCTAGACTTTCCATATCTATATTTAGTTTTAATTTTATTTTAGCAGTAATTCTCTATTTCTTATTTTCTCTTTGATTAGTTAGCTAGATTAGTTTATTTTTTGTTTCTGAACCTTAGATAAATACTCCTAATTTTGTGGCTCGGTTCTTCATATGCTTAGACACTTAGGATCGGAAGGCCTGATTCCGATTGATTTAGAAATCAAATGAACCTATCATCGTCGGAAAGACAAACAGAAGAGGATGGAGGACTAAGCTCCATCCGAAGTGAATATAGGTAACCGACCCTTGCGGGATTACGCAGCCCCTAGCGCTAGACGATTTAGGCCGAGTATAGCTGGACCACCCATTTCGGCAAACAACTTTGAACTGAAGCCATCACTCATACATATGGTCCAGCAGAGTCAATTCGAGGGAGCTGCGACTGAAGACCCGAACCGACACCTAGAGTCATTCTTGGAGATCTACTCGACGATGAAGATAAATGGAGTCCCTGCGGACACGATCTGCCTAAACCTATTCCTGTTCTCATTGCGGGATAAGGCTAAAGCAAGACTTCACTCCCTGCCTTTGGGAAGCATTACTACATGGGAGCAATGTGAGCAGCAGTTCTTGAACAAATACTTCCCACCAAGCAAAACTGCTCACATGCACCATCTGATCACAAGCTTCTGTCAGAAGGAGGGGGAGTCCTTATTTGAAGCTTGGGATCGCTACAAGGGGCTACTTTACCAATGCCCCCACCATGGACTGGAAAGGTTGCTGGTGATCCACATCTTCTATAATGGGATCACGTACGCCACAAAGATGTCCCTCGATTCTGCCGCAGGAGGAGCACTTATGAATAAGACCATAGAGGAAGTTGAGGAGCTAATAGAAGAGGTGGCCTAGAACCACCATCAATGGGCTTCCGAATGTGGTCACCCAGCTCCTGTAGTGGGACGATATGCTATCAACTTTGTGGATCACCTAGCAGCAAGAATGGACACGCTTAGCAGACGATTCAACTCTTTAAATCCTGTATCTGCATGTGCGACCATTGACTTTGGAGAAGGAGTAGTAGCATATCGGGAGGACTACTATGGAGGGCAGGGGGGCCTAGAAGAGCAGATTGAGCAATGCGATGTGGTTGGGGACTACAATCAAAGGCCCACCAACCCATTCTCCAGTACTTACAACCCAAGATGGAAGAACCACCTGAACTTTTCCTATCAGAATAACTCGAGGAACCTTCCATCATCAGGAGGGTATGGGCAGCAGCAGGGCAATGGGCAGCATCAACAACAGAAGTCTAGGTTAGAATTGATGATGGAAGACTTCATTTCTACCCAAACGAAGGCCAATGAAGAGTTTCTCCGCCAACATCAGAAAATAGTGGAGTCACTCAGAGACTTGAAGGCCATTGTTGACGGTCTTGCAAGTCACACAAGGATGTTGGAGACACAAGTGGCCCAGATAGCCCAAACCGTATCGCAATCTATGGATAATTCTTCGTCATTACCTGAACTAGGTAAATTTAAGGAAGAAAGAGGGTGCAGCGAGAATGGAGTGCTAGGAAACAAATTCGCCAAGGAGTGTTCAACCATGATTTCTACACTACCTGACCAAGCTGAAATTGAGGACAAGATTCCACCCCAGCTTGAGGACCCTAGTGAATTTGTTATCCCTTGCTTAATTTATGGGGAAAGCTTCAATGAAGCACTGTGTGACTTAGGGTCATTAGTAAGTGTGATGCTCTACGCATACTACTAGAATATAGGACTAATGCGCTCCAACCAGCGAACCTTGGTATTCGTATGGGGGACGACTCAGTCAAGGAATCCATCGGCATGCTAACACATGTTCCTGTGGTTGTTGAGAACTTCGTGATACATAAAGATTTTATTATACTCGACACAGGACCCGACCCCCAGAATCCCATCATATTGGGAAGGCCCTTTCTGACAACTGTGGGGGCGTGCATAGATGTAAAGGTACACCAGATCTCCTTAGAGGTAAATGGGGAGATCATCATTTTCAGCCTATCAGAGTGTAGAGCTCCCTACCTAGATGGCTTTACTTTCAACAGGATAAAGTCGAGCCCACCGAATGTAGACACCGAGACATATGAATGGAAGTTCATAGAACCTCTAGAGCCAAGTTGATAATGGAGTGTGGTCGAGCTAAATGACCTTAAACAAAGCGCTTCATGGGAGGCAACCCAAGTTTAGTTTTTAGATTTTCTTTTGATTGTATTGCATTCACTTGGTTAATTTGCACTTTGACTTCCATTTTGTTTAGCATTAGGACCAAAAAGAACTTGCTAGGTAAAAATAAAAATCAATTTTAGCTTACACGGTGAAGCGTGTGAGAAAATTCGGACCGTTGTGCACAAGGAGAGAGAAAAATGGGACACACGGCCTGGTCGTGTGTTTTCCCACGGTCGTTCCCGACCAACCTGAGGTACAAATGGTCTGGCCGTGTGTTTTCACATGGCCATGTTGTGCGAGGTTAAAAATGGCATGCCGTGCATTTTCACCCCAAATGTGCCATGTATTTCGATTTTTCTTGCCCTAGTCATATGGATCCTTCATCCCCACCACCTAGAAGCTTTTCCAACCTTCAAAGAAGCCAAAAGAAGCAAGGATGAGGAGGACCAAGCAAGGAGAACTGACACCCCTCAAGCTTCGGAGGAGGGTAACGCTCTTCCAACCCTTCTTTTTTGCAACAATGAACATAAGGTTAGATATAACATGCTTTATACTTGTAAAATCACTGCAACTAGGTATCTTGATGATGATTTACTAGAGTCCTTAGGGTTGTTGGGAGACATTCTAGCCCTATTTGCAAAAATAGGGTGGGGAGAGATAATGGGGATAAAACACCCAACCTACCCTAGGATAGTTTTGGAATTTTTAAGTTCTTTAGAAGCTGAAGTTTTAATGGGTAGAGAGAGCGAAGAGGGTAGGATTACCTTTAGGATATTTAACATTGAGCATGAATGGACACTACACCAATGGAACTCATGTTTTGGCTTGCCGAGTGGGAGAGAGAAAAGAACGCCTATAGGGTTCAACTCTCGAATCTTTTGGACTGAATTAACAGGAGAGCACGCTTACGGCCCTTCTAGGGCCAAAGCATCATGCCTCCAAAAACCCATTTTTCGATACCTCCACCGAATCATGGCAAGCACTATTTTTGGTCATGGGGGGAGTGATGGTGTAGTGAGAGCTAGCGTGCTACTTTGCCTATGGGACATGCTACAAGAAAGGAGTAGCATCGATGTAGGGTCT
Source organism: Wurfbainia villosa (assembly GCA_025175895.1). Classification (NCBI taxonomy): domain Eukaryota; kingdom Viridiplantae; phylum Streptophyta; class Magnoliopsida; order Zingiberales; family Zingiberaceae; genus Wurfbainia; species Wurfbainia villosa. Next base: position 17,936,342 of record CM046005.1, on the reverse strand, counting down.
CATTTCATTAGACACTTAGTGAAAATTGGCAAAGCAACGAGAGAAGAGATTAATGTGGAAGGCCTGCTTACCCACATTTGTCATAGGATGGGGTACGACTACACTGCACTAGATAGCATAGAGGGGAACCCTAAGATCGACCTGGGAGTGTGTATGGCCATGAAGATGATTGTAAGAGAGGGACACTCCTTATGCTTTGTAAGGAAAAACCTGACGGCCCTTAGGCTCCCCGACCCTGATCATACCACCATCACCACACGTGCCAACTGGTGCTTAGACCTGATAGTGGAGTCCCCGCCATATGAGGAACCATCCACATCGGCACCCATCTCTCCCCCTTTGAATCACTCTCCCTCCAGTCCACACATGCATAGGAGCCGACCTAGTCCACGTCAACATGAGTATGCACCACCACCTTTTTCTACTTTTGAGCAGGATGCAGGTACATCGCCTATGATTTTTTGGAGTTTCGATCGTGACTCGATGACATATATGCCGAGCAGCAGACACAGAGGCAGCGATGGGAGGATCAGAGCGTCTACACGCAGGTAGAGTTTCAGGGCTTCCAGGAGCACTTCTAGCAAACTAAGGAGTTCAACGATGAGACCCGTGTCTACTTCCAGGAGGAGGCTACCCATCGCCAGGCGGAGGCCGCCTACCACCAAGAGATATGGTAGCATATGCGAGCCAAGCAGGCACAGTGGGCTAGGGAGGAGGAACACCGAGCAACCGCCGCATCCACTAGCTCTTAGATCGACCACATGTACATATAGCATCAGTGGCTCAGCAGCATATTCTCTTAGAATCCCGAGATGTCGAGGCTACCAGACTTTCCACCTCGTCCACCATACTAGAGGTATGCTTCAATTAAGTCTGGGGAGAAACCCCAAGTTTTGTTTTGTTTCTAACAGTGATTTCTTTTCTAATGTTTACATTTTAGTTAGCATTCATTTATTCATGCATTAGTTGCTTAGTTTCTTTCAACGCTTAGTGTTTGCTATCTATAAGTTGCCTCAGTAGTATTTTTAAAGTTACTTTCATGAGTTGTTCCCATAGGTAGCTTAACTTTATTTATCTCATGGTATTTTATTTTATTTTCTCTAATGAATGTTCTATACTTACACTGGTTAGCTTTTATTTTTACACCTACACATGTCGAACATTCTAAAAGGGAGAATCTAGTACATACCTAGTTATGATTCATCTCAGTAGTCTAGTACTTTGGAATCCATAGGTGACCCTAAGTTTAGCATTTTAGTTACTGGAGATGCTTAGATTGTGTAAGCCCATTTGAAAAAAATCAAAATCTCAGTGAGCCGAGAAATAAAAGAGAGAAAAGAAAAATAAATAAGAGAGAGAGAGAGAAAATGAAAAAGAAAATAAAGAAGAAAAAGAGATTATGAGAGATAAAAAAATAGTTGTCGTGGGTGGAAATGGTTAGGTGCCCCTTTGAGATCGAGTTAGGTTATTGGGGAAACACCTACCAATTTCTATCAATGCCAAGCATGCCTTTGAGACTTTGTGCTAGATTTAGGAAACGACCCTCGCTTTGGGAAAGTAAGTGCCTAAGAGCCGAAGACCTTAGGAAAGCTATAGGATGACGACTTAACTCACCATGGAACGAGTATCCCCTAAGAAGATTCGCTTAGCACGAGCATAAGGAGCTAACTTAGTGAATTTCTAGAACATGTCTATTTTGCTTTGATTGCAAATACCATTTGATAAATCTAGTTAACATGCTAAGTATGGAACAACACCTTTTGAAATTTTATGGCACTGAGGTTTGCTTGAGGACAAGCAAAGACTTAAGTCTAGGGGAATTGATGTGAGCAAAACATATAAGGTTTTTGGAGTAGTTTTTGCTCACATCTCATCTCATTTTATGTTGGTTTTATGCATATTTAACTTTGTTGTCCATTCATTTCCTGTTTTCTAGTTCGGAGAGATGCTCTGTATACTTTTGTGCTCAGGTTAGTGTTTCGTGGGGATAACAGCGCACTTTCGGAGCAAAAAGAAGACATTTGGCAGCTGGACGCAGAAGGGAACACGGCCAGGCCATGTGTTTACACAAGGCCGTGTTAAGAAGGCGAAAATGGCCACCATAGCCCAACACAGGCCAGGCCATGTGTTTTCACACGGCCGTGTAGCGGCCAAACGATTTGACGCGACTAGGATTTTTTCCAGATTTCACAGCGATCCGACATGATGTCTATATAAGGAAAGCTCCACCCAAACCCTAGGGAGGAGGCACACCGGCTGGGATGGCACTCCGGAGCTCTAACAAGCTTCAGGAACTTGCATCGGGGAAGGAGAGAGCCGCTCGAGGATCAAGATAAGCACCACAATGTCAGAGGGAAGAGCTACAATTACATTGTAATTCCTATTTCTTTCACGTTTATCATTTTTCTCATGAATTCTAGAATGTATTGTGACTCTCTTCTCGTATCCATGGAGTAGATTCTCCGATTCGAGGATTAGAGAGTAGTTTGTGTTGAGTAGAACATTGCTATTTCAAATATGTTTTTGTTCTTGAAATATATTTGCAGTTGAATGCTTGTTTAGATCAATATGTTTTTGTTTCCTATCTTCTATGAGTAGATGATACAAGGGGTGACAGTCCTCGTATCTAAGATTTAGGGGATATTAGTGAAGGTTTTGGAACCGAAGCTCTGATACCACTTGAAGGGAGGAAACTTCGCTTCCCACTTCAATTCGGTCTCTTATGCATGGCGATCCCATCTACATCCCCGGATTAAAAAATTAATGTTTGACGAAGAGGGATTACCCAAGCGACCGTTCCATCGTCATGCTATTCGATTAGAGTGGTCACTTGAACAAACTTGTTGTTCAAGTAACCTACCTCTTTTCTTCAATTAGTCGCGGAATAAACGATGTACGGATCGCCGATTTTTGTGTTTGTCTTCAAGGTCCAAGTAAATTATCCACATACAATTGTAAACAATTATATACATAATACAAAAGAACACTAATCAAAGTGAACAAGCTTATACCTCTTGATCTTCTATTGTATATCCTTCCTCCTTTTGGACGTCGTGTGGGTGACGATCTTCCAAAAGTCGAAGCCTCCTAGATCACGTTCTTCCCTTCCTTGCTCGCTCCAAACAAAAGGAAGAATGAAACGAAACTCTTTCTCCTATATAGAATGGGCCACCAAGCTCCAAGCTTGATGTTGTCGCTGGCCAAGGAGTGGATGTAGGGCGTTGGCCAAGGAGTGGATGTAGGGCGCCATCCAAACTTAAAGAAAGGTTGCCGCCGGCCAACCTAGAGAGAGAGAGAGAGAGAGGGAAGAGTTGCCGCCGGTCTAGAGAGAGAGAGAGGGTGGAGTTGCCGCCGGCCAAGAATGTAGGGGATCGAACGGCCGGCTAGAGGGAGGGTGAATAGCCCTCAATCGATGGATAAAGTAATTTACTCGTTCTTCTTGCGTTTCTTGTCTACGATTGTCGTTAGCACAGCGGAATAACAATAATAATGAAACTAACAATACACAATCACACAACACAAGATATACGTGGTTCGGAATCGAATGGTTCCTACTCCACGGGGTGAGCTCAACGAGCTCGTGTTATGCGCACGGCACTAACAACACTCCTTATCGACAACACGTCGGAGGTGGAGAAACCTCTCACAAGCAACTACAATGTAATATAGAAATACAAGCAAATATACAAATACAATACACAAGAAAACTTTCACCGATTGCTTTGATCGCTTTGTTTGTTGCTTGCTTTGATTGGCTCTTGAAGGACTGGAATGCAGCAGCAATTCCCCTCCAATAGCTCCACAAAAACCATTGCAAAAACCTCCATCTTGAGCTCCTTTTATAAACTGCATCGAGCTATTTTCGTGCCTAGTACGATCGCCAAAGACACCTCGATCGCATCGTAGTCGTTGTCTCACAACGGCGGATCCACGCTGACAAGTTCCAACGAATCACCTACTGATCGATGATGCCCATCACGATCGGTGGTGAACTAGTAGTTGATCGCCCGATCGGCTACGGAGCGCTCTGCTCGCGACACTCCCATTAGTCGATCGCCATCCTCGGCCGAGCGCTATCGGCAACGATCGGCCGATCCATGGCAATGATCGCTAAGCACAAAACTCTAGCCTTACACCAGCCGAACCCTAGTCGACTTGGATCAGTCGAACCGGCAACTATGCCAGTCGACTGATGTCGGGCAAAACCTCAAATGCCAAGTTGTTTGAGCATCCAACCATCGGGTAAACCCTCAAACATCAAGTTTGTGCCTTCGACACTCAGTCTTAGCCACTTGGCCAAGTCCACCTAATCCCTCATGGAGTTCCCCACTGAAGCTCTCTTCCCTCGGCCTACGTCCCTCGGATGCGCCAAGCGCACGGCTTCGCAATGCCATCCTTCGCGTCTCATACCCTAGAAGTATGCTTCCCTTTGGGCTCACTCCATTCGCTCCCCGTCAGGCGGTCCCTCGGATGCACCAAGCACACGGCTTCACAATGCCATCCTTCACCGACTCAAGGACCCGAGCCTAGTGAACTTGCCAAGTTCTCAAGACTTCCCAAATGCACCAAGCACACAGCTTCACAATGCATTTCTCACCAAGCACCAAGCGCACGGCTTCGCAATGCTTTGGATTTCCCATGCCAACCCCATGTTGGACTTTCCCACACCAAAATCCATGCTTGGATTTTCCATGCGAACACCATGTTGGACTTTCCCATGACAATCCCATGTCATGAGTTTTGTCTATCATCAAAATACCATCAAGGTACTACTGGGCCGATTGCACCAACAAAGAATAGCCAAACCCTAGAATTTCCTTGCCGCCGCCCAATAGGAAGAAGCAAACCCTAGGTTTGCCGCCCACCTCTCCTCTCAAGCCAACTCCTAAAACCCTAACCCTTGTCTTATGATCTCCACGCCCAAGCCCCAAACCCTTATTTATAGAGTTAGGCTTGAGCCTCCTTTTAATCTCCACCGTTGCATCTAGAGATTTAATCTCAACCGACGGATCTAGAGATTTAATCTCGACCGTCGGATCTAGAGATTTAACCTCCACCGTTGGATCTAGAGTTTCATTTTTCATCATCGGATCTAGGCTTCATGAGAGTTTTAATAGGCTATAATAGGAACCATGAGGAGAAGTTGGATCTTGGCCACCCAATGGATCAAGCCCACATAAAGTCCGATCCATTAATGATAATCCATTACACTAGAGGATTATCATTGATCTACCTCACCAACCCCATAAATAAATATGGGCTCCATATATTATTTGTACAAATATCTCCCTGTGTTTAAGATCTCGAATGTCCATCAATTAATTAATTTACTAACAATTAATTAATCAACATCTAACTCCATGAGTAGTACCACTCAACCTTATCATCATGTCGGACCAAGTCCACCTGCAAGGTTTACATGATGAACGTTATGAGCTCCTCAAGGGGACATCATCATCCTAATATATAGGACACAGTTTCCTCCTATAATCAATGACACACCATATAAATAATATCATTTCCCACCTTATCGAGCCTATCGATTTACTCTATCAATCTCGCCCATTGGTAAATCAAGAAAATAAATACTAAGTATATGTGCCCATTATTATATCGGAATTAAGAGCATATACACCATAATATCTGAGGTCTGATTCAATTATGTAGTCAGCAATAAATTGAATCACCTCTAAGTCGGTCCTGCTCAATACACACAAAGTGTACTAGTGTAATTCTATGATCAAGACAAACCGATACCAAATCACACTACAACCATACCAATGGTTTGTCCAAAACCATCTCGGTTGTGAGCCTTTACTTATACTCTATAAGGAACTGATAACATGATCTCCCGTGTGACACTACACCATGTTATCTACAATGTAATATATTAGACAATATGCATAACCATAAATATGAAAATAATGATCATGTGATTCTTATTTCAAAAACAAAGATGTTCATAATAAAGATAGACTTTTCAGTATACATCCCAACAATCTCCCACTTATACTAAAAGACAATGTTGTCCTTATACTGTCATACATCTAATTCCCATTCCCTCCACATGCCTATCAAAATCTCTCACTGGAAGGGCCTTAGTGAAAGGATCTTCCAGGTTATCCTTTGATGCAATCTTGGCCACTACAACTTCTCCTCGCTTTACAATTTCTTGTATCAGGTGGTACTTGCACTTTATGTGTTTACTTACCTTATGGGCTCGTGGTTCCTTCGAGTTTGCAACTGCGCCCCTGTTATCACAATAAATTGTGATACTTCTGGGCAAACCAAGAATCACATCCAAGTCCATCAAGAAGTTCCTGAGCCATACAACTTCTTTGGCCGCCTCAGAGGCTGCCACCTACTCAGCTTCCATGGTAGAGTCCGCCACACATTTCTGCTTGACACTTCTCCATACAATGGCTCCACCTCCCAAAGTAAACACAAAATCTGAGGTAGACTTACTGTTATCCCTATTTGATTGAAAGTCGAAATATGTGTAACCCACAAGGAGTAATTGATCTACCTGGTACACTAGCATATAATCCCTAGTCCTTCTCAGGTACTTCAATATATGCTTTACCGCAGTTCAATGTCCCTGTCCTAGATTACTTTGATATTTGGTAACCATGCCAATGGCAAAATAGATATCTGGTCTCGTACATAGCATAGAATACATGAGGCATCCTACTGTCGAAGCATAAGGAACCACCTTCATCTCCTCTATCTCCTTTGATGTTCTAGGACACATCTCTTTAGATAAAGGTATTGTTAGTAATATATGAGAGATGTCCTAAGGCAATCGCCTTATGTATGAACCATTTATATGATAAATGAAGATTCACTATTTGAGTATACATGTTTTATGTATTTGATTGGATCTTAAACTCATTTACTGAATGTCCACGATACGATTCACAGCATGAGAGAATTTGTGATTGGATCACAACTAGTGAGTATCTCTACATGTGTAATTGTGATGTATCGGAATTATCCCTAGTCGATGAATTGATGGATCTGGACACCATCAATTCTGTTGAGACTAGCATGAGGTATACTCCTTGGTGTATCCAAGCAGCTGATTCTCACTGGCTGGAGACATAGTGATGTCCGGAGTTAATCGTGGATGCTAGTTATGGTAACTAGTTCATGTGACGGTAGTAAGACTTCATATGGTTCTCTGCATATATAGATATGTCAATGAAGTTCTTCTTGTGGCTTAAGTGCGATGTTCCTTTGACTTGCGGTATTCAAGTCATCTTGATCATGGAGACTTATGCTTTGACATCTTAAGCAAACATCTCTAAGGAGATGTGGACCCGGATGATTGGGTATAAGTCAGTGATCAAGGTGTTTGAATAGCCTATAAAGGATTCACCACTCCTTGCGAGGAGATGTATACCCATGGCCTCGGATTGTTACTAAAGTCTTTGGCCAAAGCAATACATGTTTAGAGTAAGGTACTCTTCGATACATGTGGAGTAACTAGAATCCGTAGGACGAGGAAATGATACTTGGGCTAGGTGTGACGTAGTCAGCCTAGTGGGGACTGACACAATAGACCATGTCCTGAACCAAGTGGGTATAAGATGAGTGAAGGGAATGGGGCACGATTCATTCGAGCTACTGAAGGGTTTCAGAAATAGTTCTGGATCAACCGTTGATCTTTTCGGTTAATTGGGGATCATGATGTACTACTAGGTGCCACTCATGATCGTTCTATAATTAATGGTTAATTATAGACGGCCAACATAAACCGAGAACCTATTTGGTCACACGACAACGAGTGTAATCCAAAGGATTTAAACGAGCTTGAGAATGGGATTCTCGCATCGAGAGAAACTATGTTTGGTTGGACCAAACATAAAGCGAGCATGAAATTGTTTGATCGCAATGGAAGCGTTGATGTGTGTCGTCTTATTAAGACGTAATGGATTGACCAAAATGGTTTGGTTCTAATCCAATGGATAAGAATAAACCAAAGGGTTTGGTTTATTTTAAACGAATGAACCAAAAGTTGGTTCGGTTCGTTTTAACTTAAAATAAACCATCATGGTTTGGTTTATTTTAACTTATCTTAATGGAGCGGGTTAACGGGCTTTATGGATTTGATCCATTAACCATTAAGAGAATTAGTTCTCTATAAAAGTGGGCTTAAGGGATTGTTAAACACTAATTAATCAAAACACTAGACTCCCCTTGTGTTGCCCACCCTTGTTGAAGGATTTGGCGCCAACCCAAAGAGCAGCCACCGCCCATCTTGTGTGCAGCCGTCCAAGTCGTAGTCGGCGACCAAGCTCCAGCCGGTGAACCTCCTGCGACCCACCGGTGATCCCCTATAGGTTTGGCAACAAGGTGAGGCTTTTCTCTCCTTGTTTTGGCCGGCGCCTACTCCTCCACCAAGCTGTCCAGTTTTCTGGACAGCTTCTTCTCCTCTCGTCGGAGCGTCGTTTGGACGACGGTTAGTGCTCCGACAGCGGCTAACTTACCGGGATTTGATCTCCGGTAATCCTCTGAGGTGGAGGACGGCGATTCTGGCCAATCGGTTGACGAATACCTCTCGGAGAAGCAAGTCTTGAGGACTTGTTTTAGGTCCGAATTTGGATTCGGACCGTGATCATCTCGATCACGCCGCCTTCAACACGAGGCTAGTAACCCGCACGTAAGACGGCTCGTGGGCTTGGCGAAGTCATCCCGAGGAGCTCGGCGTGGATACGGATAGAGACGATTCTTACGAGAATCGCTCCGCTGATGCCGTTCCCGCTACACGTCATACGGAAGGTATAACGTAGTTTAAATTTCTTTTATTGCAATTTTAATTTACGGTTATGTCTACACTTGTTGTAATAGCATGCGTGTGTTGTGTGTGTTGTAATAAATAGGAGTATTTATTATTTTTATTGCTTCTGCTGTGCTCATGTTTACGAAACATGATCGAACACACACACGCCGCGGTGCCGGAAACCCAACAGTGGTATCAGAGCCCAGGTTGTGTTTCGACATAATCGTAAAATTGGTTTTGCGATAGTCATAATGTATTTCTGGAAATTTTCTAAATTTTGGAAATTTAGAAGTATTTATGGAAATTTTTAATTTTGGAAAGTCTAGAAGTATTTATGGAAATCTTCCACTTTTGGAAAGTTGGAAGTATTTATGGAAATTTATATTTTCCATAAATAAAATATTTGATTAGATTCTGGAAATTTGTTTCCTAATTTAATCATGATTTGATTTGGGAAATCAAATCTTAAAATATTTTATTTCCATAAGTAGTTTTAAAGATTTAGGAAATTGGTTTCCTAAATAGATTATCCTTAATCAAATAATTCCATGAATAAAATATGTGATTAGATTTGGAAATTTGTTTCCTAATTTAATTATGATTTGATTTGGAGAATCAAATCTTAAACATATTTTATTTCCATAAATAGTTATGACATATAAGGAAATATAGACATGACATAATTGTATGCCATGTAATTGCATTAGATGCATAACATTATGCCATGCGTGTCGTGACATGTAGATGTATGCCATGTATGCCATGCCATGTAGATAATAGTTATTTGCATGCAAAGAGGATGAGACATTAAAAACCCTTAATCAATATTAAAGCCTACACCTTCCATTAATATGGTTAGAACCAGAGTTCTGTTTCTTGTTTGGGTTGTTGGACTCTCTCCAAGCCCGGCTCGAACCTGAATATGTTCAAACCATGGAATAGTTTAATACTAATATGGTAAGAGTCAGAGGTCAATCGTTAGCTTTGGTTGTTGGACTCTCTCCAAGCTGGGCTAATTGGTTGAATGCGCTCTAACCATATTAAAACTATGTCCCGATTAATGGGTTGGCTTTAACCTGGAGCATTGGCTTGTTGGACTCTCTCCAAGGTCGATGTAAAGGGAGGTGAAGTTGGGTGCTATGCATATGATGCATACTTGTTAATGTGTTAACAACCCGATGTATGTGTGAACATTCAAATAGTTGATAGCACATTGTGATAGTTGCATATACGTGATATGCAATCGGTATAGATGATACCTACCGTCGTAGTTATGAATGGCTTGTTGGACTCTCTCCAAGGTTGTTCATAACTATGATGGATATCAGCCCATTCGGAGATGGACCTACAATCTCCCGAAGTGATTTTGGGGTTTTTGAAATTCGAAAAATGAATGGGATTTATAAATGTATATTGATGCATTTTTAAAATCATCTTTCTCATATATGCTCGTTTTGTATTTCTAAATTAATATATTGATCATGATGTGTTTGAATTTGCGTTCCATTTTGGATTCAAATAAATTGACTGGGCCGAGTTTCATGGACTGGCTTAGAAGCTTGAGAATTGTTCTCAAGGTTGAAAAGCTTGCAAATGTCCTCGAAGCGCCTCTTCCCGCCCGTCCTAGTGACAATGCAACTCTGGACCAATTGTTGGCCTATCAGAAACATTTGAGTGATTCTGAACAAATAAGTTGCATCATGCTAGCCACGATGGAACCCAAGCTACGAAAGAAGCATGAGCATATGGATGCTCATATCGTAGTCCTTCATCTTTGTGAGTTGGTTGATGAGCAAGTGAGATTCGAAAGGTTCGAAGTCTCAAAGCTCCTCTTCACCTCTGAGATGCAAGGAGGTTCATCTGTGGTACTGCTCAATATGCTGAAGACTGAGGAGTCTTCTGAGAAGCATGAGCAGGGGACGGTGTTGTTAGTTGATTCCTCGAAGAAAGGTTCTAAGAGGAAGTCAAAGGAACAGCAGAAGGGAAAGAAGAGAAGGGCTAAGAAGGTAGAACTAGCACAAAAGGAAACTTGCCATCATTATGGCAAGGAGAGCCATTTGTGAAGAAAGTGCAAGATTTATCTTGAGTCCGTGAAGAAGGATAAGACATCGGATGCCCCATCTTCTTCAGAAATCTTCTTTATTGATTGTCATTCTATTTCCTCAGACACTTGGGTATTTGATACTGGGTGTGACTCACATATATGTAATGACATACATGGGCTAAGGAATAGCCAAGGGGAGAGTCAAATTTACGTGTTGGGAATGGAGCAACGGTTGCTGCACTCGCCATCGGAACGTATTTGTTGAAACTCCCTGCAGGACTTGTCTTAGAACTGGACAATTGCTTTTATATTCCTTTGTTGATAAAGAACATCATTTCTATTTCTTGTTTAAATAGAAATGGTTTCCATTTGACATTTAGTAACAATTGTTGTTACATAACTTTGAATGGGGTTCTTTATGGGACTGGAACTTTAAGCAATGGTGTTTATACGTTGGACGTATCCAGTGACATTTGCAATATCGAAGCGAGCAACAAGAGTGCTCGAAAGGATAATCAAATAGACTCCTATATGTGGCATTGTCGTCTTGGCCATATAAGCAAGAAACGCATGTCCGAATTACACCGATGTGGAATTCTGGAATCGTTTGAATTGGATTCATACGATACATGCGAATCATGCTTAAAAGGCAAGATGACTAAGTTACCTTTTACTGGAAAAGGTGAACGAGTGGGAGAGTTACTAGGTTTAGTACATACTGATGTATGTGGACCTATGTCAACTCAAGCATTAGGAGGCTATAGCTACTTCATTACCTTCACCGATGATCACTCACGGTTTGGGTATGTGTTCTTGATGAAACACAAGTCTGAAGCCTTTGAAAGATTCAAAGAATTCAGAAATGAAGTAGAGAAACAACATGACAAGAGTATTAAAATACTTCGATCGGATCGAGGTGGTGAATACTTAAGTCAAGAGTTTCTTGATTATCTAAGAGACAATGGCATATTGTCTCAATGGACTCCGCCCTATACACCACAGCATAATGGTGTATCTGAGAGGCGTAACCGGACCTTGTTGGACATGGTCAGGTCAATGATGAATCATGCAACTCTTCCCAAGTCCTTTTGGGGTTATGCACTTCAGACAGCTGTTTACTTGTTAAACAGAATGCCTACCAAGGTAGTCTCAACTACTCCATATGAGATATGGAATGGTAAGAAACCTCATGTATCTTACTTGAAGATATGGGGTTGTCCTGCTTATGTGAAGCGGACTGTATCAGACAAACTGGATGCTAAGTCTGATAAATGTCTATTCATTGGATACCCTAAGGAAACAAGGGGTTACCAATTCTATCATCCTGTGGAACAAAAGGTGTTTGTTTCAAGGCATGCTGTGTTTCTAGAGAAAGAGTTTCTCTTGCAAGAAAACAGTGGGAGTGTCATCGAGCTTGAGGAGGCTCGAGAGACTCAAATAGACATTAATGAGATACCTGGTGAAGCACAACAGCCGACAACTCATAGTGATGAGCAATCGGCTGGACCTATTGTAACACCACATCTTCGTAGATCTGGTAGAACACGCAACATTCCTGAGAGATATGGATTTCTCGTAAGCGAATCGAACGACGTGTTACTCATTGATGATGAGGAGCCTACCAGTTATGAAAGAGCCGACAAGTTCGAGAAGGGATAAGTGGCTTGGTGCCATGAAGTCGGAAATGGATTCCATGTACGAAACCAAGTTTGGAACTTGGTTGACCCACCTGAAGGCATAAAGCCTATAGGGTGCAAGTGGGTTTTCAAGAAGAAAACCGACATGGATGGTAATGTGATTACCTATAAGGCTAGATTGGTGGCGAAAGGATATCGTCAAAAGCAAGGTGTTGATTATGACGAAACCTATTCGCCTGTAGCTATGCTTAAATCCATTCGGATGCTCCTGGCCATAGCGGCTCATTATGATTATGAGATATGGGAGATGGATGTGAAAACAGCTTTCCTTAATGGAAACCTGCTCGAGGACGTGTATATGATACAGCCTGAGGGTTTCACATCGGTTGATAAAACCAAGGTATGCAAATTGCGACGATCCATTTATGGATTGAAGCAAGCATCCGTGAGTCGGAATATCCGCTTTGATGAGACGATCAAAAAGTTTGATTTCTCACAAAAATCCGCATTTAACCTTGTGTGTACAAGAAGGTTAGTGGGAGGCAACAGATTCCTAGTATTGTATGTCGATGACATACTACTTATAGGAAACGATGTTTCAATCTTACAATGCTGAAGGTTTGGTTATCCAAGACATTCTCCATGAAAGACTGGGAGAAGCAACCTACATCCTTGGGATTAAGATCTATAGAGATAGATCAAACAGCTTGCTTGGTCTTCGCCTACATATATATCCGAAAAGCAAAGAGGTTTAGCATGTCGGAATCCAAGAAAGGTTATCTGCCCATCAGGCATGGGGTACACCTTTCGAAGTCTATGTGTCCGCACACAGAAGACGAGAGGATTTGCATGAGTAAGATTCCCTATGCATCCGCAATAGGATCTATCATGTATGCTATGTTATGTACGAGGCCCGATGTATCGTATGCTCTGAGAGTCACGAGCAGATACCAGTCTGATCCAGGAATGGATTATTGGGTGGTTGTTAAGACGATCCTTAAGTACTTGAGAAGAACTAAGGATGTGTTCCTAATATATGGAGAAGGGTACATGGTGATACGTGGGTATACGGATGCCAGCTCCAGACAGACAAGGATGATTCCATGTCTTTGTCTGGGTATGTATTCACCTGGAATGGAGACGCAATAAGTTGGAAAGGTTCCAAGCTTGACACTATAGCGGATTCTGCCACTAAGGCAGAATACATTGCAGCTTTGGAAACAGCAAAGGAAGCGGTTTGGATCAAGAAGTTCATCTCTGAACTTGATGTGGTCTCATCAATGATCCAAACATGTGCTTCGCCGCTATCATCTTATCAGAGAGATCATCAGTAGGAACGAAATACAAATCGAGAAAATTCCCACTGAAAGGAACTTAGCGGATCCCTTGACTAAGGCATTACCTCAAAATAAGTTTGAGGGTCATGTTGGTGCTTATGGTATTGGATACCGTAGCGATTGACATTAGGCCAAGTGGGAGTCTGTTAGTAATATATGAGAGATGTCCTAAGGCAATCGCCTTATGTATGAACCATTTATATGATAAATGAAGATTCACTATTTGAGTATACATGTTTTATGTATTTGATTGGATCTTAAACTCATTTACTGAATGTCCACGATACGATTCACAGCATGAGAGAATTTGTGATTGGATCACAACTAGTGAGTATCTCTACATGTGTAATTGTGATGTATCAGAATTATCCCTAGTCGATGAATTGATGGATTTGGACACCATCAATTCTGTCGAGACTAGCACGAGGTATACTCCTTGGTGTATCCAAGCAGCTGATTCTCACTGGCTGGAGACATAGTGATGTCCGGAGTTAATCGTGGATGCTAGTTATGGTAACTAGTTCATTGAGTGACCACCGTAAGACTTCATATGGTTCTCTGCATATATAGATATGTCAATGAAGTTCTTATCGCGTGGCTTAAGTGCGATGTTCCTTTGACTTGCGGTATTCAAGTCATCTTGATCATGGAGACTTATGCTTTGACATCTTAAGCAAACATCTCTAAGGAGATGTGGACCCGGGATGATTGGGTATAAGTCGAAGTGATCGAAGGTGTTTGAATAGCCTATAAAGGATTCACCACTCCTTGCGAGGAGATGTATACCCATGGCCTCTTGTCGGATTGTTACTAAAGTCTTTGGCCAAAGCAATACATGTTTAGAGTAAGGTACTCTTCGATACATGTGGAGTAACTAGAATCCGTAGGACGAGGAAATGATACTTGGGCTAGGTGTGACGTAGTCAGCCTAGTGGGGACTGACACAATAGACCATGTCCTGAACCAAGTGGGTATAAGATGAGTGAAGGGAATGGGGCACGATTCATTCGAGCTACTGAAGGGTTTCAGAAATAGTTCTGGATCAACCGTTGATCTTTTCGGTTAATTGGGGATCATGATGTACTACTAGGTGCCACTCATGATCGTTCTATAATTAATGGTTAATTATAGACGGACAACATAAACCGAGAACCTATTTGGTCACACGCACAACGAGTGTAATCCAAAGGATTTAAAACGAGCTTGAGAATGGGATTCTCAGACCGAGAGAAACTATGTTTGGTTGGACCAAACATAAAGCGAGCATGAAATTGTTTCAGTCGCAATGGAAGCGTGGATGGGCTGCGTCTTATGAAGACGTAATGGATGGACCAAAATGGTTTGGTTCTAATCCAATGGATAAGAATAAACCAAAGGGTTTGGTTTATTTTAAACGGATGAACCAAAAGTTGGTTCGGTTCGTTTTAACTTAAAATAAACCATTATGGTTTGGTTTATTTTAACTTATCTTAATGGAGCGGGTTAACGGGCTTTATGGATATGATCCATTAACCATTAAGAGAATTAGTTCTCTATAAAAGTGGGCTTAAGGGATTGTTAAACCCTAATTAATCAAAACCCTAGCCTCCCCCCTTGTGTTGCCGCCCACCCTTGTTGAAGGATTTCGGCGCCAACCCAAAGAGCAGCCACCGCCCAGCTTGTGTGCAGCCGTCCAAGTCGTTGTCGGCGTCCAAGCTCCAGCCGGTGAACCTCCGGCGACCCTCCGGTGATCCCCTATAGGTTTGGCATCAAGGTGAGGCTTTTCTCTCCTTGTTTTGGCCGGCGCCTACTCCTCCACCAAGCTGTCCAGTTTTCTGGACAGCTTCTTCTCCTCTCGTCGGAGCGTCGTTTGGACGACGGTTAGTGCTCCGACAGCGGCTAACATACCGGGGATTTGATCTCCGGTAATCCTCTGAGGTGGAGGACGAAGGATTCGTCAATCGGTTGACGAATACCTCTCCGGAGAAGCAAGTCTTGAGGACTTGTTTTAGGTCCGAATTTGGATTCGGACCGTGATCATCTCTCGATCACGTCGTCTTCAACACGAGGCTAGTAACCCGTATGAAGACGAAGCTCGTGGCTTGGCGAAGTCATCCCGAGGAGCTCGGCGTGGATACGGATAGAGACGATTCTTACGAGAATCGTTCCGGTTGATGCCGTTCCCGCTACACGTCATACGGAAGGTATAACGTAGTTTAAATTTCTTTTATTGCAATTTTAATTTACGGTTATGTCTACACTTGTTGTAATAGCATGCGTGTGTTGTGTGTGTTGTAATAAATAGGAGTATTTATTATTTTTATTGCTTCCGCTGTGCTCATGTTTACGAAACATGATCGAACACACACACGCCGCGGTGCCGGAAACCCAACAGGTACTCCATGCCTAAAAGGTAGTAAACCTTTGTTGGAGTTCTGCATGCTAAAATGAGCCAAAATGGTGTCTATGTATGAAGCTTGAGATAAGCACAACATCCTTTTCCTGCAATCCCTTATAACCTTGATCCCAAGGATGTGTCCCACTTCTCCCAAGTCCTTCATATCAAACTATTTGGATAACCATACCCTTACATCTGATAACACCTTGACATTGTTGCTAATTAACAAAATGTCATCTACGTATAGTATAATAAATACCACTACGTTTCTGTCACATCTCTTGTATAGACAAGACTCATCCGAACTTTGAATAAATCCATAAGACTGGATTACCTCATCAAAGCGGATGTTCCAAGATCTCGAAGCTTGCTTCAATCCATAAATGGATCGATTAAGCTTGCACACAAGATGCTCTTTGCCCTTTGCAATGAATCCCTCTAGTTACTTCATATAGATGTTTTCCTAAAGACTTCCATTAAGGAAAGTTGTCTTGATATCCATCTGCCACACCTCATAATCCATATGAGCAGCAATACATAAGAGAATCCAGATAGACTTAAGCATAGCTACCGGTGAAAAGGTCTCCTCATAATCGATACCCTCATTCTGAGTATACCCTTTCGCAATAAGTCTTGCTTTGAAGGTCTCAACCTTTCCATCTATTCCTCTCTTTCTTTTGTAGATCCACTTGCATCCAATGGTTTTTACACCATTGGGTGGTTCTACTAGATCTCAGACCTGATTTGAATCTATAGATTCTATCTCAAAATTCATCGCACTTTGCTAAGATACTGCATCTTTATCTTGGATTGCCTCATCATATGTCCAGAGATCAGATTCATGTTCGCCAAGGACCAAATTAGAAGATTCTTCCAAGAACATAAATCTATCAGGCTGTCTAACAACCCTCCCACTACGATGAGGTACCACCTGTGTATCCTCTGAGACACGCGGTGTAGTCACTTGTGGTATATCCTCTTGTACCGGTGGTACTGAAGTAGTGACTTCCCCTCTCAATTCCTTCAGAACAATCTTACTCATGGGCTTGTGGTTCATCACATAGTCTTCCTCTAGAAATCTGGCATTCGTGCTAACGATCACCCTATGATCTCTAGGACTATAAAACAAACCACCTTTCGTTCCTCTAGGATAGCCAATGAACATACGCACTTCTGTACGAGGTTCCAACTTACCAGCATCTGCCTTCAACACATGTGCTGGACTCCCCCAAATTCGAATATGTCTCAGACTAGGCTTTCGCCCAGTCCATAATTTTGTGGGAGTAGAAGACACTGATTTAGATGGTACCAAGTTCAAAATATACACTGTCGTATCTAGAGCATATCCCCAGAACGAATCTAACAACTCAGAATAACTCATTATCGATCTAACCATCTCCATAAGTGTCCTATTCCTTCACTCCGCTACACCATTCTGCTAGGGTGTACCAGGTACAGATAGCTGGGATTGAATCCCAACCTCTGATAAGTAATTCCTAAACTCTCCCAAGAGGTACTCACCACCACGATCAGATCGTAGTATCTTGATACTTTTACCTTGATGTTTCTCCACATCAGCCTTGAATTCTTTGAACCTGTCAAAGCATTTAGACTTGCGGCGCATCAAGTAAATGTATCCATATCTTGAATAATCGTCTATAAAAGAGATGAAATATTCAAAACCACCTCTTGCCTGGATAGACATAGGACCACACAAATCAGAATGAACCAATTCAAACACATCTTTGGCTCTATACCTCTTGGCCTTAAAAGGCCTCTTGGTCATTTTACCTTCCAAGCAAGATTCGCAGGTTGGGAAATCTTCCACCACTAATGAACCCAGAGGTCCATCAGCTATCAACCTTTGAATTCTACTTAGGTTAATATGACCTAACCTTAGATGCCAAAGATATGTTTGGTTCATTTTCGAAGGTTCTTTTCTCTTATTAGAATTAGAAGATGAGTTATTTACTTCTATTTGCATCATGAGAGCTTTTGGTTCAAGGGTATATAAATTTTCTATCAATGTATCAGAACAGATAATCTCCCTATTCCTTTTTATAACAACTCTATCATTAAAAGAAATAGAATACCCATCCATAAACAATTTAGAAACCGAAATCAAATTCTTTCTAAATAAAGGTACATAAAAGTAATTTTTCAGAACCAAAATTTTATTGCTCTCAAAAGATAAATAAACATCTCCCACTACAACAGATGCCACCTTCGTGGCATCGCCCACGTAAATGGTAATCTCCCCTTCAGCCAGTCGTTTGGTTTCCTGGAACCTTTACAAAGTATTACAGACATGATCAGTGACTCCCGTATCTACACACCAAGTGTCGGTAGATAACACCGCTAAACATGTTTCAACGACTAGACCAAAAGATATACCGTTGTTCTGCTTCCGGTTGGGGCAGTCCTTCTTCCAGTATCCAGTCTACTTGCAAGTGAAGCACTTGCCTTTC
The DNA here is from genome assembly GCA_025175895.1 of Wurfbainia villosa. Lineage (NCBI taxonomy): Eukaryota > Viridiplantae > Streptophyta > Magnoliopsida > Zingiberales > Zingiberaceae > Wurfbainia > Wurfbainia villosa. The sequence continues at coordinate 17,917,697 of CM046005.1, read as the reverse complement.
AGCTTCTTCACTCCTCCCTGAGATCTTCCCGCCATCTTTGCCCCACCTTGTTTCTTCTTCTTCTTGCCTTTTGGCTTAGAAGTAGAAACCTTTTGGGCAACCATGGCCTGAGCCTGAGCACTCTGACAAAAAAGCCTCTATGCCGCTTGGAGTTCTGTCAGAAGCTCCGCCAACGAATACAACCTCTTGTTCATGTTGTATTTTAGGCAAAACTGCTCAAAACTCCTAGGTAGAGACTGGAGAATGATATCGACCTGGGTTTCCCCATCGATCTCAGCTCCAAGGACTTCCAGCTCATTCAAATGAGCCATCATCTTGAGAACATGATCCCTCATGGGTGTTCCCTCAATCATGGTGGTCGTCATCAAGTTCCTCATGGCTTCCTACCCCGCAGTTCGATTTTGGTTTCTGAAAAAGCTCTTTGAGATTGAGTATCATGTCATAAGCAGTGGGCATGGCTTGATGTTGATGTTGCAATACATTTGACATAGAAGCCAAAATGTAATACCGCGCCATCTCATCGGCCTTTATCCACTTCTTATAACTCTCCTTCTCCTTTTCCCCAGAATCATCCTCAAGCTTCAGAGGACACTCTTCAAAGAGCACATATTTGTACTCCTCAGCAGTCAAGACAATATCAAGATTCCTCTTCCAATCAATATAATTGGGTCCAGTAAGTTTATTTTCTTTCAGTATCACAGCAAGCGAGTTGAAAGTCATTTTTGAAAAACCTAAGAATCACATAGATCAAAACATTAGATTTCAAAAAATTATTGATACCTCAAACAATAAAATTTTAAAATCAACCAACACCTTAAAACACCGAGAATATTGTATGCCACGATCGTGTGGACGTATACGAATTCTACATTTGTAAAAAGAGGTTTTACCCATTAATTTTACTATCTTGTCAACCGAACTTTTTGACAAATAAAATTAATAGTTGGTTCCTCTTCGGCCCTATAAATAAAAGCAGTGACTCCGATGGGGGGGATACTCCATTTTTCATCTAGTAATAAGGTAATTATCTCGGGTTATGTGCCTTCCGATGGGGAAGTACACCCACTCCTTAATAATTTCCTATAACCATATTCGACCCTGTGATCCGCAAAACAAACTCATCCGATGGGGTGGAAGGCACTCAGAGCCGACGCGCATGTTTGTTTGCATCACATGTCAAATCGTAGTGGAGGCCCTGAGAATTTATAAAAAAATCCCTCTCCCACTTAGTAATTTATAATTGAGGAATTTTCCTAGCACACGACATGCATATCAAACAAGAAGCAATAAATATGAAAAAAAAAATATTTTCCAACTATTATGGCTTTTGTTCTCCAATATGCCTCCCGTCGTATCGCCATCTCGTCCGCTCCTCCCTACGCCATGTACAAGCCATCCGGAGATCCGAGCCGAGAATAATTATTTTAATTTACATCCATCGATCCTATACTCCACGAAAGAGTGTACATAAAATCTAGATCGAAAGTAAATTAAAATAAAAGAGTTGCTAAACAATGTTGTACTTAATTACAAAAATTAAATACTAGCCTCGTCAACCCCATGGATTCAAATAATATTATACACATGCAATCACATACACACACATATGGCCATAATAGTTGGATCTTATGCCTGCAACCAAAAAGTTAGCCTATGCACATCCTACTATCATCCGACACATACTATATATGATAAGTGCATAAAATTAACCAAATCTTAAACAATCAAAACCAGAAACCGTGGCTCTGATACCACTTGAAGGTTTTGGAACCGAAACTCTGATACCACTTGAAGGTAGGAAACTTCGCTTCCCACTTCAACTCGGTCGCTTGAGCATGGCGATCCCATCTACGTCCCCAGATTAAAAAATTAATCCTTGACGAAGAGGGATTACCCAAGCGACTGTTCCATCGTCGTGCTATTCGATTAGAGTGGTCACTTGAACAAACTGTTAGTATGAGTCCTTAGTGCCAATTATGAGATGATTGGTGAGGGAGACGTTTGTATTATATTCTTATATTAATAAAGGAAAAGAGTGATTATTATATTTCTTTATGCGTGTGCCAGCTAAATAAATATAATAATGCCCATGAATAGTAGGTTATTATCTACAGTATATCAATTGGTAGAATAGATTATGAGAAGCTCTAGAGAACACTATTCTTAAAAATTCCTAGTCGAGTATTGTATTAATAGACAAGGGCTATATTGATACATTGAGACTAGCATGTAGGTCAATGGATGACTTGGTCTAACAAGTCATGGATATGTGATATCACATTGATACATGGGTATATATATTGGAGACTATATATACTGAATTGACCCACCATGAGAAAGTATAATGGATCGTTATATGAGTGTCATATACTTTCTCATGTGACTATTGGTATGAATAGTCCTTAGACCTGAAGTCACTACGGTTCCCTACATAAGGAGTTATGTACTTTGGTATCGCCTAACGTCACACCGTAACTGGGTGACTATAACGGCGATCACTGAGTATGTAACGAATTATGTAGAGGATGAGATGATGGAGATGGGATTTATCCCTCCCATATGACGAGAGAGATATCTTTGGCCTCTTGATAGAGTAGGACCACGAAATGCATGGCCATGCTCAAATGAGTCAATATGAGATATTGAGCTCATTTGTTTGAGTGAGTCTACTTGGGGATCAAGAAACATAAAGATTGATAAGAGGGTGACACGGTCTATGCCTCATTGATCGATCTGAGATATCAAGGATAGAAAGATTCTGTCATATGATAATAGTCACGGAAGAGGTTGTCGGATCTCGACATTCTCATCACTTGGGTAGCAATGATGTATTGCTAGATGCCGCTCATTACTTATGTATCTAAAATGGTTTTGGATACATTGCCAACGTTATGAGAGCCTATAGGGTCACACACAAAGAATATATTATTTTGTAGAGGAAATCATTTTAGTTTGACTAAAATGAATTATTAGTTAATTGGATTAACTAGAATGAGTAAGACTTGGCTAAATTTGAGTTGTACTCAAATTGGTTTATGTTGAGTAAGACTCGAGTCAAACCAAGTGAAGAAGGCTTAAATGATTAATTGTGATTAATCATATTTTCGCATGATTAATTATGATTAATCATTTGATCACACGAATTATTGAAATAGAGTTTTAAATGATATTTAAAGTCTCATTTAAGGTGCATTAAATGAGCATTAAATGTGCATTAATGGTTTTCCTATTTTTCATTCACGTTGAAAGAAAGATTAGGAAAAATGGTAGTGCATTTAATGTATCATTAAAGTGCATTAATTTGATTAATGCATCGTGTGTGTTTGAATGATAATTTGATTCTCATTTTTCTTGTGTTGTTCGGTTCATGAAGAAAAAGAAAAAGAAAAGGATCGAAGGACTTCTTCCTTGTAGCCGAGTAAGAAGAAAGGGAGTGGACGGATATTTTGTGGTTGCTAGCACAATCATTAGTTCACTTCTTCTCTCCAAGTGTGTGTGTGTGTGCACCGTAGAGGCATGGACATTCTGACCACGCTGAGATCCGCAAGTGTTACTGACGGGAATTCGAAGGGCACGCATCGAAGGTAATCTCGATTCCTATAGGATAGAATCGATAATAGAAACGAGTATGATTTTTCACTTGGATCTTTGGAGGGATCCTCACCTTTCCGCTGTAAAAATTTTGTTTATCGCTTGGGATCCCTACAGTGGTATCAGAGCCACTTGTGAAAAAAATAGTACACGTTTTTTTTTAGATCTTTTATGTAATATAAACATCAGAATAGTTTTATTATGTTTTTTTTTCCCGAGTAAAAATCCCGATGGGATTTTTCGAGTGCCGACTCGGTCTATGTCCGAGTTGATTTAGCCAAGCAGATAGTCTGCCAAGTGGGCTGAATCAAGTCGGATGGTGCCGACTCCGCCTGTGTCCGAGTTGATTCAGCCAAGCAGATGGTCTGCTAAGTGGGCTGGTTCAAGTCGGACCGTGTCGAACACACCTGGCCATCTGGAGGTCTCGGGTTCATAGATTTGGACAAAATGGGCAGCAACTCATAAGATGAGTTAGCCCCAGCGCCGCTGACTTCGCCGCTAAGCCAGCAAGACCGCCGTGGTGTAGCAGCTAATCGGCATAGCGGCTTAAAAATCGCACATAATAAAATTGATAAATAAAATAATTTATTAAATCATTGTGAATGATTTGTATATGGTGCATGGTTATGGCCTAGGACCCAATATTATTGTGGTTATGTGTTGTAATTCATAATACGCCCTGTGTGTCATCATATGTATGTGGGTGTTGTACTGCTTTACACGGCCTGCATGTCGTACCTTCACTATTATTTTCTAGTTGTAAAATAGATTAAGACTCGAATGTAACTCGAGTGTTCTCATTTTGTAATGTACAAAATAAATAAGCAATGGGAAGTCCATTGAAGGTGGATGTTACAAGGACGATGCTAACAACACATGTTGACCAAAGGAAGCGCTTGGAGAAGATGCTATCCCTAGGGTAACCAATCGATTTTCTCATTGGCTTGAGAAATCATAGAATAAGGGCCATAACCATGTCACGTTTAGCGTATATGTGATATATGTTCTGTGTATGTGATGCATGCTAGATAATTTATTATCTTAAAATTAAGTCAAATGAATATGCCTACAAAAGTTTAGTACTCATAAACTACCTCGATCATTTGTGTTGGGTTTGCCAAAGCAAAAAGCAACATTTTATCTTGGTAGAGTGCGAGAGGACAATAGTGATGTCCCGCTATCAAACTTTGGATGAGACTGTCTCAATTAGATTGAGAAAAACTTAGAGGCATTTCCTAATAGTTAGGAGACACGGATAAGAGAACATTTATACTAAGTCTTGGGCGATTAGCCAAAGCTAACTCAAGATGATGTATAATGTGAATCTTGATCCTTTATTCCAAGAGTTTCATACGATGCAATTGGTAAAATGTTACCTACCTAGTGATACTAAATCTTGGGCGATTAGCCAAAGCTAACTCAAGGTGAGGTATGATGTGGATCTTGTCCCACATGAACTTGAAGCTCAATAGAACTGGTATGACTAGCTCCTATTGAAGCTAAAGGAATCAGTGGGAGTCTCATTTAATTAAAGGCCTAATTAAATGATTTCATATATAATACTCATTTCTGCATATTATTTCTGTTGTAGATTACTATGTCTTCAAATACGTCAAATACCCTCTCTCTGCGATCGGTCCTTGAGAAGGACAAGCTCAATGGAGAAAACTTCATTGACAGGTTTAGAAATTTGAGAATAGTTCTCAAACAGGAGCAGAAACTCTATGTCCTAGAGCAACCCATTCCTGAACCACCCGCCAATAATGCTACTCGTGCAGATAAGGATGCATACAAGAAGCATCAAGATGATGCATTAGATGCATCATGCCTTATGCTTGCAACCATGAACTCTGAGCTTCAGAAGCAACATGAGAACATGGATGCCTTTGATATGGTTGCACACTTGAAGCAACTATATCAAGGGCAGGCGAGGCACGAGAGATTTGAGGTATCTAAGGCATTATTTTCATGCAAAATGCAAGAAGGAACACCCGTAGGAACTCATGTACTTAAGATGATTGGGTATGTTGAGAATCTTGAAAGATTGGGGTTTCCTTTAAGCCAAGAGTTGGCCACTGACCTTATTCTGTATTCGCTGCCTAGAGGCTTTAGTCAATTTGTCATGAATTATTACATGAGCGAAATTGACAAACCATTGCCTGAGCTCTTAAGCATGTTGAGAATTGCTGAGAGCAATCTTAAGAAGATGCAACCTGGTACTAGTGATGTACTTATGGTTAAAAAGGGCAAGGGTAAGAAAAAGTCTAAAGGCAAGGGTAAGACCCAGAATAAAGATAAGGACAAAGCATTGAAGCCTAAAGGTGGGGTGGCCAAGGAAGGGACTTGCTTCCACTGCAAGGAAGCTGGACATTGGAAGAGGAACTGCAAAAAGTACCTCGAGGAAGTTCAGAAGAAAAAAGGAAGTGAGACTTCCACTTCAGGTATACATGTTATAGAAGTCAATCTATCTATTTCTTCCTCATGGGTATTAGATACCGGTTGTTCTTCTCACATTTGTACTAATGTGCAGGGCTTGAGAAGAAGTAGATCTTTGACAAAAGAAGAAGTTGACCTATGTGTTGGCAATGGCGCAAGAGTTGCTGCTATAGCTATAGGAACATATTCCTTATCATTACCGAGTGGTTTAATTCTAGAACTTGAAGAGTGTTATTTGGTACCTGCAATAACTAAGAACATTATATCTGTGTCTTGTTTGGACAAGAAAGGTTTTTCATTTATTATTAAGGATAAGTGTTGTTCTGTATATTTAAATGAAATGTTCTATTGTAGTGCACACTTGATGAATGGACTCTATGTTCTAGACCTTGAAAACCCAGTCTATAACATAAATACCAAACGATTCAAATCTAATGATTTGAATCAGACATATCTTTGGCATTGTCACTTGGGTCACATAAATGAGAAACGTTTATCTCAGCTCCATAAGGATGGATTACTGGACTCATTTGATTTTTAATCATATGAGGTATGTGAATCTTGTCTTTTAGGCAAGATGACCAAGACTCCATTTAGTGGACAAGGAGAATGAGTGACAGATTTGTTAGGCCTCATACATAGTGATGTATGTGGTCCTTTCAAAGTCGCAGCCAGAGGAGGTTATCAGTACTTCATCACATTTACTGATGATTTCAGTAGATATGGATATGTGTATCTTATGAGACACAAATCAGAATCCTTTGAAAAGTTCAAAGAATTCAAGAATGAAGTACATAACCAACTTGGTAAGAGTATTAAGATGCTTCGATCAGATCAAGATGGGGAATACCTAAGCCAAGAGTTTTGTGACTATCTAGTTGAGTGTGGGATAAGATCTCAGCTCACTCCACCTGGAACACCACAGTGGAATGGTGTATCCGAGAGGAGAAATCGTACTCTATTAGATATGGTACGATCAATGATGAGTCATACAGAACTTCCTCCTTCCTTCTGGGGATATGCTCTAGAGACCGCCGCTTTCACACTTAACCGTGTTCCTTCTAAGGCAGTCGTAAAGACACCATATGAGATATGGACTGGGAAGAGTCCCAAGATGTCTTTTATGAAGATTTGGGGTTGTGAGGCTTACGTACGACGTCATGTTTCAGATAAACTAGGCCCCAAATCAGATAGATGATATTTCGTTGGATATCCCAAGGAAACTAAGGGATATTACTTTTACAACCCCACACAAGGCAAAGTGTTTGTTGCTAGAAATGGTGTTTTTCTAGAAAGGGAATTTATTTCTAGAAAAATAAATGGGAGTAAAATTGATCTTGAAGAAGTTCAAGATACACAAAATAGCATTGATACCTTAATGGAACAAGAACAGTCATCACAAGGAGTTGTGGTACAACCTGTTCATGTAGACCAAGTTCTGCAAAGGTCTGATAGGATACGTCGTCAACCCGAGAGATATTCTTTTCTCTTGGATGACAATGATGGTATCATGCTTGATGAGCCGACATCCTATCAGGAAGCTGTAATGAGCCCAGATTCTAAGAAATGGCTTGAGGCCATGAAATCCGAAATGGAATCCATATATACTAACCAAGTATGGACTTTGGTTGATCCACCTGAAGGGGTCAAACCCATTGGGTGTAAATGGGTCTTTAGGAGAAAGACTGACATGGAAGGTAATGTGCATACCTATAAAGGGCGATTGGTAGCAAAAGGATTCAAGCAGATTCATGGTATTGACTATGATGAAACTTTTTCTCCAGTTGCGATGCTCAAATCCATTCGGATCATGCTTGATATTGCAGCTTACTGTGACTATGAGATCTGGCATATGGATGTCAAAATAGCATTTCTTAATGGAAATCTACTCGAGGATGTGTATATGACACAACCTGAGGGTTTTGTCGATCCAAAGGATGCTGGAAAGGTTTATAAGTTGCATAGGTCCATTTATGGTTTAAAGCAAGCTTCTAGAAGTTTGGAATCTTCGTTTCGATAATGAGATCAAAATGTTTGGTTTCATTAAGAACGAAGATGGACCTTGTGTCTACAAGAAGTTTAGTGGGAGCTCAATTGTTTTCCTCATATTGTATGTAGATGACATACTGCTTATTGGAAATGATATCCCTATGCTGCAGTGTGTGAAGACTTGGCTTGGGAATTGTTTCTCAATGAAAGACTTAGGTGAAGCAGCCTATATTCTAGGCATCAAGATCTATAGAGATAGATCTAAGAGATTGCTTGGCTTGAGTCAAAGTACATATGTTGACAAGGTTCTTAAGCATTTTGCCATGCAGAATTCCAAGAAGAGATTTTTGCTAATGTCACATAGTGTGAGTCTTTCGAAGACTCAATCTCCCTCTTCTAAGGAGGAGAGAGATCGCATGGATCAGATCCCTTATGCATCAGCTATAGGATCTTTCATGTACGCCATGATTTGTACTCGCCCCGATGTCTCGTATGCTTTAGCATGACGAGCAGGTACCAGTCAGATCCCGGTGAATGTCACTAGACAACTGTCAAGAATATTCTTAAGTACTTGCGAAGGACAAAAGAATATTTCTTGATATTTGGAGGCGATGAGGAGCTAGCTGTAAAGGGTTACAGTGATGCAAGCTTCCAAACTGACAAGGATGACTCCAGTATCCAGTCTACTTGCAAGTGAAGCACTTGCCTTTCAGCTTCTTCACTCCTCCCTGAGATCTTCCCGCCATCTTTGCCCCACCTTGTTTCTTCTTCTTCTTGCCTTTTGGCTTAGAAGTAGAAACCTTTTGGGCAACCATGGCCTGAGCCTGAGCACTCTGACAAAAAAGCCTCTATGCCGCTTGGAGTTCTGTCAGAAGCTCCGCCAACGAATACAACCTCTTGTTCATGTTGTATTTTAGGCAAAACTGCTCAAAACTCCTAGGTAGAGACTGGAGAATGATATCGACCTGGGTTTCCCCATCGATCTCAGCTCCAAGGACTTCCAGCTCATTCAAATGAGCCATCATCTTGAGAACATGATCCCTCATGGGTGTTCCCTCAATCATGGTGGTCGTCATCAAGTTCCTCATGGCTTCCTACCCCGCAGTTCGATTTTGGTTTCTGAAAAAGCTCTTTGAGATTGAGTATCATGTCATAAGCAGTGGGCATGGCTTGATGTTGATGTTGCAATACATTTGACATAGAAGCCAAAATGTAATACCGCGCCATCTCATCGGCCTTTATCCACTTCTTATAACTCTCCTTCTCCTTTTCCCCAGAATCATCCTCAAGCTTCAGAGGACACTCTTCAAAGAGCACATATTTGTACTCCTCAGCAGTCAAGACAATATCAAGATTCCTCTTCCAATCAATATAATTGGGTCCAGTAAGTTTATTTTCTTTCAGTATCACAGCAAGCGAGTTGAAAGTCATTTTTGAAAAACCTAAGAATCACATAGATCAAAACATTAGATTTCAAAAAATTATTGATACCTCAAACAATAAAATTTTAAAATCAACCAACACCTTAAAACACCGAGAATATTGTATGCCACGATCGTGTGGACGTATACGAATTCTACATTTGTAAAAAGAGGTTTTACCCATTAATTTTACTATCTTGTCAACCGAACTTTTTGACAAATAAAATTAATAGTTGGTTCCTCTTCGGCCCTATAAATAAAAGCAGTGACTCCGATGGGGGGGATACTCCATTTTTCATCTAGTAATAAGGTAATTATCTCGGGTTATGTGCCTTCCGATGGGGAAGTACACCCACTCCTTAATAATTTCCTATAACCATATTCGACCCTGTGATCCGCAAAACAAACTCATCCGATGGGGTGGAAGGCACTCAGAGCCGACGCGCATGTTTGTTTGCATCACATGTCAAATCGTAGTGGAGGCCCTGAGAATTTATAAAAAAATCCCTCTCCCACTTAGTAATTTATAATTGAGGAATTTTCCTAGCACACACGACATGCATATCAAACAAGAAGCAATAAATATGAAAAAAATATTTTCCAACTATTATGGCTTTTGTTCTCCAATATGCCTCCGTCAGACGCCATCTCGTCCGCTCCTCCCTACGCCATGTACAAGCCATCCGGAGATCCGAGCCGAGAATAATTATTTTAATTTACATCCATCGATCCTATACTCCACGAAAGAGTGTACATAAAATCTAGATCGAAAGTAAATTAAAATAAAAGAGTTGCTAAACAATGTTGTACTTAATTACAAAAATTAAATACTAGCCTCAAATCAACCCCATGGATTCAAATAATATTATACACATGCAATCACATACACACACATATGGCCATAATAGTTGGATCTTATGCCTGCAACCAAAAAGTTAGCCTATGCACATCCTACTATCATCCGACACATACTATATATGATAAGTGCATAAAATTAACTAAATCTTAAACAATCAAAACCCGTAAACCGTGGCTCGATACCACTTGAAGGTTTTGGGAACTCGATACCACTTGAAGGTAGGAAACTTCGCTTCCCACTTCAACTCGGTCGCTTGAGCATGGCGATCCCATCTACGTCCCCAGATTAAAAAATTAATCCTTGACGAAGAGGGATTACCCAAGCGACTGTTCCATCGTCGTGCTATTCGATTAGAGTGGTCACTTGAACAAACTGTTAGTATGAGTCCTTAGTGCCAATTATGAGATGATTGGTGAGGGAGACGTTTGTATTATATTCTTATATTAATAAAGGAAAAGAGTGATTATTATATTTCTTTATGCGTGTGCCAGCTAAATAAATATAATAATGCCCATGAATAGTAGGTTATTATCTACAGTATATCAATTGGTAGAATAGATTATGAGAAGCTCTAGAGAACACTATTCTTAAAAATTCCTAGTCGAGTATTGTATTAATAGACAAGGGCTATATTGATACATTGAGACTAGCATGTAGGTCAATGGATGACTTGGTCTAACAAGTCATGGATATGTGATATCACATTGATACATGGGTATATATATTGGAGACTATATATACTGAATTGACCCACCATGAGAAAGTATAATGGATCGTTATATGAGTGTCATATACTTTCTCATGTGACTATTGGTATGAATAGTCCTTAGACCTGAAGTCACTACGGTTCCCTACATAAGGAGTTATGTACTTTGGTATCGCCTAACGTCACACCGTAACTGGGTGACTATAACGGCGATCACTGAGTATGTAACGAATTATGTAGAGGGATGTGAGTGATGGAGATGGGATTTATCCCTCCCATATGACGAGAGAGATATCTTTGGCCTCTTGATAGAGTAGGACCACGAAATGCATGGCCATGCTCAAATGAGTCAATATGAGATATTGAGCTCATTTGTTTGAGTGAGTCTACTTGGGGATCAAGAAACATAAAGATTGATAAGAGGGTGACACGGTCTATGCCTCATTGATCGATCTGAGATATCAAGGATAGAAAGATTCTGTCATATGATAATAGTCACGGAAGAGGTTGTCGGATCTCGACATTCTCATCACTTGGGTAGCAATGATGTATTGCTAGATGCCGCTCATTACTTATGTATCTAAAATGGTTTTGGATACATTGCCAACGTTATGAGAGCCTATAGGGTCACACACAAAGAATATATTATTTTGTAGAGGAAATCATTTTAGTTTGACTAAAATGAATTATTAGTTAATTGGATTAACTAGAATGAGTAAGACTTGGCTAAATTTGAGTTGTACTCAAATTGGTTTATGTTGAGTAAGACTCGAGTCAAACCAAGTGAAGAAGGCTTAAATGATTAATTGTGATTAATCATATTTTCGCATGATTAATTATGATTAATCATTTGATCACACGAATTATTGAAATAGAGTTTTAAATGATATTTAAAGTCTCATTTAAGGTGCATTAAATGAGCATTAAATGTGCATTAATGGTTTTCCTATTTTTCATTCACGTTGAAAGAAAGATTAGGAAAAATGGTAGTGCATTTAATGTATCATTAAAGTGCATTAATTTGATTAATGCATCGTGTGTGTTTGAATGATAATTTGATTCTCATTTTTCTTGTGTTGTTCGGTTCATGAAGAAAAAGAAAAAGAAAAGGATCGAAGGACTTCTTCCTTGTAGCCGAGTAAGAAGAAAGGGAGTGGACGGATATTTTGTGGTTGCTAGCACAATCATTAGTTCACTTCTTCTCTCCAAGTGTGTGTGTGTGTGCACCGTAGAGGCATGGACATTCTGACCACGCTGAGATCCGCAAGTGTTACTGACGGGAATTCGAAGGGCACGCATCGAAGGTAATCTCGATTCCTATAGGATAGAATCGATAATAGAAACGAGTATGATTTTTCACTTGGATCTTTGGAGGGATCCTCACCTTTCCGCTGTAAAAATTTTGTTTATCGCTTGGGATCCCTACAGTGGTATCAGAGCCACTTGTGAAAAAAATAGTACACGTTTTTTTTTAGATCTTTTATGTAATATAAACATCAGAATAGTTTTATTATGTTTTTTTTTCCCGAGTAAAAATCCCGATGGGATTTTTCGAGTGCCGACTCGGTCTATGTCCGAGTTGATTTAGCCAAGCAGATAGTCTGCCAAGTGGGCTGAATCAAGTCGGATGGTGCCGACTCACTTTGTGTCAGGTTGATTCAAGCGGATGAGTGCGCTAAGTGGGCTGGTTCAAGTCGGACCGTGTCGAACACACCTGGCCATCTGGAGGTCTCGGGTTCATAGATTTGGACAAAATGGGCAGCAACTCATAAGATGAGTTAGCAAAAAAAAAAAAAAAAACCCCCAAGGGGCGCTGCCCCTTGACCCCGCTCGCTAACCGGCTAGCAAGACCGCCGTGGTGTAGCAGCTAATCGGCATAGCGGCTTAAAAATCGCACATAATAAAATTGATAAATAAAATAATTTATTAAATCATTGTGAATGATTTGTATATGGTGCATGGTTATGGCCTAGGACCCAATATTATTGTGGTTATGTGTTGTAATTCATAATACGCCCTGTGTGTCATCATATGTATGTGGGTGTTGTACTGCTTTACACGGCCTGCATGTCGTACCTTCACTATTATTTTCTAGTTGTAAAATAGATTAAGACTCGAATGTAACTCGAGTGTTCTCATTTTGTAATGTACAAAATAAATAAGCAATGGGAAGTCCATTGAAGGTGGATGTTACAAGGACGATGCTAACAACACATGTTGACCAAAGGAAGCGCTTGGAGAAGATGCTATCCCTAGGGTAACCAATCGATTTTCTCATTGGCTTGAGAAATCATAGAATAAGGGCCATAACCATGTCACGTTTAGCGTATATGTGATATATGTTCTGTGTATGTGATGCATGCTAGATAATTTATTATCTTAAAATTAAGTCAAATGAATATGCCTACAAAAGTTTAGTACTCATAAACTACCTCGATCATTTGTGTTGGGTTTGCCAAAGCAAAGCAACGCATTTTATCTTGGTAGAGTGCGAGAGGACAATAGTGATGTCCCGCTATCAAACTTTGGATGAGACTGTCTCAATTAGATTGAGAAAAACTTAGAGGCATTTCCTAATAGTTAGGAGACACGGATAAGAGAACATTTATACTAAGTCTTGGGCGATTAGCCAAAGCTAACTCAAGATGATGTATAATGTGAATCTTGATCCTTTATTCCAAGAGTTTCATACGATGCAATTGGTAAAATGTTACCTACCTAGTGATACTAAATCTTGGGCGATTAGCCAAAGCTAACTCAAGGTGAGGTATGATGTGGATCTTGTCCCACATGAACTTGAAGCTCAATAGAACTGGTATGACTAGCTCCTATTGAAGCTAAAGGAATCAGTGGGAGTCTCATTTAATTAAAGGCCTAATTAAATGATTTCATATATAATACTCATTTCTGCATATTATTTCTGTTGTAGATTACTATGTCTTCAAATACGTCAAATACCCTCTCTCTGCGATCGGTCCTTGAGAAGGACAAGCTCAATGGAGAAAACTTCATTGACAGGTTTAGAAATTTGAGAATAGTTCTCAAAGCAGAGCGAAACTCTATGTCCTAGAGCAACCCATTCCTGAACCACCCGCCAATAATGCTACCTCTGCGGATAAGGATGCATACAAGAAGCATCAAGATGATGCATTAGATGCATCATGCCTTATGCTTGCAACCATGAACTCTGAGCTTCAGAAGCAACATGAGAACATGGATGCCTTTGATATGGTTGCACACTTGAAGCAACTATATCAAGGGCAGGCGAGGCACGAGAGATTTGAGGTATCTAAGGCATTATTTTCATGCAAAATGCAAGAAGGAACACCCGTAGGAACTCATGTACTTAAGATGATTGGGTATGTTGAGAATCTTGAAAGATTGGGGTTTCCTTTAAGCCAAGAGTTATTACGACCTTGATTCGTATTATTTGCCTAGAGGCTTTAGTCAATTTGTCATGAATTATTACATGAGCGAAATTGACAAACCATTGCCTGAGCTCTTAAGCATGTTGAGAATTGCTGAGAGCAATCTTAAGAAGATGCAACCTGGTACTAGTGATGTACTTATGGTTAAAAAGGGCAAGGGTAAGAAAAGTCTAAAGGCAAGGGTAAGACCAGAATAAAGATAAGGACAAAGCATTGAAGCCTAAAGGTGGGGTGGCTAAGGAAGGACTTGCTTCCACCGCAAGGAAGGCTGGACATTGGAAGAGGCTGCAAAAAGTACCTCGAGGAAGTTGGAAGAAAAAGGAAGTGAGACTTCCACTTCAGGTATACATGTTATAGAAGTCAATCTATCTATTTCTTCCTCATGGGTATTAGATACCGGTTGTTCTTCTCACATTTGTACTAATGTGCAGGGCTTGAGAAGAAGTAGATCTTTGACAAAAGAAGAAGTTGACCTATGTGTTGGCAATGGCGCAAGAGTTGCTGCTATAGCTATAGGAACATATTCCTTATCATTACCGAGTGGTTTAATTCTAGAACTTGAAGAGTGTTATTTGGTACCTGCAATAACTAAGAACATTATATCTGTGTCTTGTTTGGACAAGAAAGGTTTTTCATTTATTATTAAGGATAAGTGTTGTTCTGTATATTTAAATGAAATGTTCTATTGTAGTGCACACTTGATGAATGGACTCTATGTTCTAGACCTTGAAAACCCAGTCTATAACATAAATACCAAACGATTCAAATCTAATGATTTGAATCAGACATATCTTTGGCATTGTCACTTGGGTCACATAAATGAGAAACGTTTATCTCAGCTCCATAAGGATGGATTACTGGACTCATTTGATTTTTAATCATATGAGGTATGTGAATCTTGTCTTTTAGGCAAGATGACCAAGACTCCATTTAGTGGACAAGGAGAATGAGTGACAGATTTGTTAGGCCTCATACATAGTGATGTATGTGGTCCTTTCAAAGTCGCAGCCAGAGGAGGTTATCAATACTTCATCACATTTACTGATGATTTCAGTAGATATGGATATGCGTATCTTATGAGACACAAATCAGAATCCTTTGAAAAGTTCAAAGAATTCAAGAATGAAGTACATAACCAACTTGGTAAGAGTATTAAGATGCTTCGATCAGATCAAGATGGGGAATACCTAAGCCAAGAGTTTTGTGACTATCTAGTTGAGTGTGGGATAAGATCTCAGCTCACTCCACCTGGAACACCACAGTGGAATGGTGTATCCGAGAGGAGAAATCGTACTCTATTAGATATGGTACGATCAATGATGAGTCATACAGAACTTCCTCCTTCCTTCTGGGGATATGCCCTAGAGACCGCCGCTTTCACACTTAACCGTGTTCCTTCTAAGGCAGTCGTAAAGACACCATATGAGATATGGACTGGGAAGAGTCCCAAGATGTCTTTTATGAAGATTTGGGGTTGTGAGGCTTACGTACGACGTCATGTTTCAGATAAACTAGGCCCCAAATCAGATAGATGATATTTCGTTGGATATCCCAAGGAAACTAAGGGATATTACTTTTACAACCCCACACAAGGCAAAGTGTTTCTTGCTAGAAATGGTGTTTTTCTAGAAAGGGAATTTATTTCTAGAAAAATAAATGGGAGTAAAATTGATCTTGAAGAAGTTCAAGATACACAAAATAGCATTGATACCTTAATGGAACAAGAACAGTCATCACAAGGAGTTGTGGTACAACCTGTTCATGTAGACCAAGTTCTGCAAAGGTCTGATAGGATACGTCGTCAACCCGAGAGATATTCTTTTCTCTTGGATGACAATGATGGTATCATGCTTGATGAGCCGACATCCTATCAGGAAGTTGTAATGAGCCCAGATTCTAAGAAATGGCTTGAGGCCATGAAATCCGAAATGGAATCCATATATACTAACCAAGTATGGACTTTGGTTGATCCACCTGAAGGGGTCAAACCCATTGGGTGTAAATGGGTCTTTAGGAGAAAGACTGACATGGAAGGTAATGTGCATACCTATAAAGGGCGATTGGTAGCAAAAGGATTCAAGCAGATTCATGGTATTGACTATGATGAAACTTTTTCTCCAGTTGCGATGCTCAAATCCATTCGGATCATGCTTGATATTGCAGCTTACTGTGACTATGAGATCTGGCATATGGATGTCAAAATAGCATTTCTTAATGGAAATCTACTCGAGGATGTGTATATGACACAACCTGAGGGTTTTGTCGATCCAAAGGATGCTGGAAAGGTTTATAAGTTGCATAGGTCCATTTATGGTTTAAAGCAAGCTTCTAGAAGCTGGAATCTTCGTTTCGATAATGAGATCAAAATGTTTGGTTTCATTAAGAACGAAGATGGACCTTGTGTCTACAAGAAGTTTAGTGGGAGCTCAATTGTTTTCCTCATATTGTATGTAGATGACATACTGCTTATTGGAAATGATATCCCTATGCTGCAGTGTGTGAAGACTTGGCTTGGGAATTGTTTCTCAATGAAAGACTTAGGTGAAGCAGCCTATATTCTAGGCATCAAGATCTATAGAGATAGATCTAAGAGATTGCTTGGCTTGAGTCAAAGTACATATGTTGACAAGGTTCTTAAGCATTTTGCCATGCAGAATTCCAAGAAGAGATTTTTGCTAATGTCACATAGTGTGAGTCTTTCGAAGACTCAATCTCCCTCTTCTAAGGAGGAGAGAGATCGCATGGATCAGATCCCTTATGCATCAGCTATAGGATCTTTCATGTACGCCATGATTTGTACTCGCCCCGATGTCTCGTATGCTTTAGCATGACGAGCAGGTACCAGTCAGATCCCGGTGAATGTCACTAGACAACTGTCAAGAATATTCTTAAGTACTTGCGAAGGACAAAAGAATATTTCTTGATATTTGGAGGCGATGAGGAGCTAGCTGTAAAGGGTTACAGTGATGCAAGCTTCCAAACTGACAAGGATGACTCCAGATCACAGTCAGGGTATGTATTTTGCTTGAATGGTGGCACTGTGAGCTGGAAGAGTTCAAAGCAGGACACAGTCGCAGATTCTACAACAGAAGCCGAGTATATTGCTGCTTCTTCTACAACAAAGGAGGTTGTTTGGATCCGAAAGTTCATCACTGAACTTGGGGTGGTTCCTAGCATAGCAGACCCTATAGACCTCTATTGTGACAACAATGGAGCTATTGCTCAGGCTAAGGAACCTCGCTCTCATCTGAGGACCAAACACATATCGCATGCCAGATTACCTCATTCGAGAGATCATCGATAGAGGAGATGTTCAGATATGCAGTAGACACGATGCTAACATTTGGATCCCTTGACCAAGGCTTTGTACGAGGAAGCATGATGGTCACACTAGGTCACTGGGTCTTAGAGATTACAGTGATTGGCACTAGTGCTAGTGGGAGATTGTTAGTATGAGCCCTTAGTGCCAATTATGAGATGATTGGTGAGGGAGACGTTTGTATTATATTCTTATATTAATAAAGGCAAAGAGTGATTATTATATTTCTTTATGCGTGTGCCAGCTAAATAAATATAATAATGCTCATGAATAGTAGGTTATTACCTACAGTATATCAATTGGTAGAATAGATTATGAGAAGCTGTAGAGAACACTATTCTTAAAAAATCCTAGTCGAGTATTGTATTAATAGACAAGGGCTATATTGATACATTGAGACTAGCATGTAGGTCAATGGATGACTTGGTCTAACAAGTCATGGATATGTGATATCACATTGATACATGGGTATATATATTGGAAACTATATATACTGAATTGACCCACCATGAGAAAGTATCATGGATCGTTATATGAGTGTCATATACTTTCTCATGTGACTATTGGTATGAATAGTCCTTAGACCTGAAGTCACTACGGTTCCCTACATAAGGAGTTATGTACTTTGGTATCGTCTAACGTCACACCGTAACTGGGTGACTATAACGGCGATCACTGAGTATGTAACAAATTATGCAGAGGGATGTGAGTGATGTAGATGGGATCTATCCCTCCCATATGACGGGAGAGATATCTTTGGCCTCTTGATAGAGTAGGACCACGAAATGCATGGTCATGCTCAAATGAGTCAATATGAGATATTGAGCTCATTTGTTTGAGTGAGTCTACTTGGGGATCAAGAAACATAAAGATTGATAAGAGGGTGACACGGTCTATGCCTCATTGATCGATCTGATATATCAAGGATAGAAAGACACTATCATATGATAATAGTCACGGAAGAGGTTGTCGGATCTCGACATTCTCATCACTTGGGTAGCAATGATGTATTGCTAGATGATGCTCATTGCTTATGTATCTAAAATGGTTTTGGATACATTGCCAATGTTATGAGAGCCTATAGGGTCACACACAAAGAACATATTATTTTGGAGAGGAAATCATTTTAGTTTGACTAAAATGAATTATTAGTTAATTGGATTAACTAGAATGAGTAAGACTCATTACTTGGCTAAATTTGAGTTGGACTCAAATTGGTTTATGTTGAGTAAGACTCGAGTCAAACCAAGTGAAGAAGGCTTAAATGATTAATTGTGATTAATCATATTTTCGGATGATTAATTATGATTAATCATGTGATCACACGAATTATTGAAATAGAGTTTTAAATGAGATTTAAAGTCTCATTTAAGGTGCATTAAATGAGCATTAAATGTGAATTAATGGTTTTCTTATTTTTCATTCACGTTGAAAGAAAGATTAGGAAAAATGGTAAAGCATTTAATGTATCATTAAAGTGCATTAATTTGATTAATGCATCGTGTGTGTTTGAATGATAATTTGATTCTCATTTTTCTTGTGTGGTTCGGTTCATGAAGAAAAAGAAAAAGAAAAGGATCGAAGGACTTCTTCCATGTAGCCGAGTAAGAAGAAAGGGAGTGGACGGATATTTTGTGGTTGCTAGCACAATCATTAGTTCACTTCTTCTCTCCAAGTGTGTGTGTGTGTGCACCATAGAGGCGTGGACATTCTGACCACGCTGAGATCCGCAAGTGTTACTGACGAGAATTCGAAGGGCACACATCGAAGGTAATCTCGATTCCTATAGGATAGAATAGATAATAGAAACGAGTATGATTTTTCGCTTGGATCTCTGGAGGGATCCTCACCTTTTCGCTGTGAAAATTTTGTTTATCGCTCGAAATCCCTACACAAACTTGTTGTTCAAGTAACCTACCTCTTTTCTTCGATTAGCCATGGAATAGACGATGTACGGATCGCCGATTTTTGTGTTTGTCTTCGAGGTCCAAGTAAATTAGTCACATACAATTATAAACAATTATATACATAATACAAAAGAACACTAATCAAAGTGAACAAGCTTATACCTCTTGTTATACCTCTTCATCTTCTATTGTATGTCCTTCCTCATTTTGGACGTTGTGTGGGTGACAATCTTCCAAAAGTCGAAGACTCCTAGATCACGTTCTTCCCTTCCTTGCTCGAACCGAACAAAAAGAAGAATGAAACGAAACACTTTCTCCTATCTAGAACTGGACAACAAGCTCCAAGCTTGATGTTGCCGCCGGCCAAGGAGTGGATGTAGGGCACTGGCCAACCTTAAAGAAAGGTTGTCGCCGGCCAACCTAGAGACAGAGAGAGAGGGAGGAGTTGCCTCCAGTCTAGAGAGAGAGAGAGGGTGGAGTTGCCGCCGGCCAAGAATAGCCAAACCCTAGAATTTTATTACCACCACCCAATAGGAAGAAGCAAACCCTAGGTTTGCCACCCACCTCTCCTCTCAAGCCAACTCCTAAAACCCTAACCCTTGTCTTATGATCTCCATGCCCAAGCCCTAAGCCCTTATTTATAGAGTTAGGCTTGAGCATCCTTTTAATCTCCACCGTCGAATCTAGAGATTTAATCTCAACTGTCAGATCTAGAGATTTAATCTCTACCGTCGGATCTAGAGATTTAACCTCCACTGTTGGATCTAGAGTTTCATTTTTCATCATCGGATCTAGGCTTCATGAGGGTTTTAATAGGCTACAATAGGGACCATGAGGAGGAGTTGGATCTTGGCCACCCAATGGATCAAGCCCACATAAAGTCCGATCCATTAATGATAATCCATTCCACTAGAGAATTATCATTGATTTATCTCACCAACCCCATAAATAAATATGGGCTCCATATATTATTTGTACAAATGTCTCCCCATGTTTAAGATCTCGAATGCCCCTCAATTAATTAATTTACTAACAATTAATTAATCAACATCTAACTCCATGAGTAGTACCACTCAACCTTATCATCATGCCGGACCAAGTCCACCTGTAGGGTTTACATGATGAACCTTATGAGCTCCTCAAGGGGACATCATCATCCTAATATATAGGACACGGTTTCCTCCTATAATCAACGGCACACCATATAAATAATATAATTTCCCAACTTACCGAGCCTATTGATTTACTCTATAAATCTCTCCCATTGATAAATCAAGGAAATAAATACTAAGTATATGTGCCCGTTATTATATCGGGATTAAGAGCATGTACACCATAATATTCGTGGTCCGATTCAATTATGTAGTCAGCAATAAATTGAATCACCTCTAAGTCGGTCCTACTCAATACACACAAAGATTACTAGTGTAATTCTATGGTCAAGACAAACCGATACCAAATCACACTACAACTATACCAATGGTTTGTCCCAAACCATCTTGGTTGTGAGCCTTTACTTATACTCTACAAGGAACTGATAACATGATCTCCCGTGTGACACTACACACCATGTTATCTACAATGTAATGTATTAGACAATATGCATAACCATAAATATGCAAACAATGATCATGTAATTCTTATTTAAAAAACAAAGATGTTCATATAAAAGATAGACTTTTCAGTATACATCCCATCAATTAGAAGGAACCTATAGGTTGGCCTCATCGCTTGCAACTGTGGATAGAAGGATGCAATAGAGTTGGTAACGTGTCTCGTTTCCGGCTCATCGCACGGATCGATTCAACATCCTCATACCATAGTGTATGATGTCCTTTCCACAAAACCCTAGCTAGAAAATCGTGATCTATTCGATTGATAGCATGTTCTACGACACGAAAATAAAACCGAAGTCCTAGAATCCCATTCAAATCCTCATAGCAACCTTATCTCTTCTTCCGTGTGACACCGTCCTGAGTTCGAACCACCAATAACCTCTCATTCGTGAACCCTTAAATAACTAATCCGAACAACAACACATCCACTGGACAAACCGATACTCAAAATCTCAGTCCCTGTGGGATTGATATTTTTATTACTTGACGACATCCATGCACTTGCGGGCGTTGAGTGCGAGCGCGCACTTTGAGTCCTCGACGGTCTCCGTCGTGAGGTTTGAGGTTGCGTTTGTGTGCATCAATCATAGAGGTGGACAAGGAGATGTGGCCCCTATTTCACAATGTCGGATTCTAGCGGAGCCCCTCTCACACGACAAGGAGAAAGTTATGACCGTGAGCACAGCAGCGGCGATGCACGTGAGATCGAGTGGAGGTCACAGATCACATCGGGGAGAAAGCTATGATCGTGAGCACAACGTACTGGGCTTGGAGCAGAGTGAGGCTCACAAGGCGGAGCTGGTCTATGGGCTACACACGAAGAGAACAATTGCAGCTCTGCTCAATGGGTGAGGAGTTCTCGCTGGTGGCACCACTGGCTTGGTGGGGATCGAAGGGAGCGTTGGTCGAGCAGTGCCGAGAAGCGATGTCGCGGAAGAGACTGTGTCCACAATGAAGGGCGCTGGAGACGAGGCGAGCTCCGAAGAAAGAAGTCGCGAAGGGGATGCAAGGGGAAACCCTAATGTTATGATACCATGTTATTTCATAGAAAAAAGAAAATCTACTTTATTACATTAAAGAAGCCCTATTTATAGGCAGAGTTAGGACCTATTCTTAAATCAAACTCTATTCTAGGAGATAAATTAAGAAATAATTATCCTTAATCCTATTTAGGGATAACAAATTATTCCTAGCAATATTTATAATATTCTAACAGGTGGGAATTGAAAAAGAAGTCTCAAGTTGGGGGAAGAAGATTGGTCATCTCCTCCGAACATGGGGGAGGATAAGAAATGGTAGGGAACATTGTCGAAGATTTCGATGAGGAAGAAGAGGAAGCTACAGAGAGGAGAGGAAAGGTGAAGGCAAGGGGATTGATTGTAGTAGAGGTAGTTTCCCCTAGAAGGGGAAGAGAAAGAGAAGGGAGATGGGGGTTTTGTGATACCGAAAAAAGAGGGGGCTCCTCTGTTTGCGAGGCAGAGACAGTAGAGGGAGGATTTGTGGGAATTGAAAGGGATGTTGAGGAAGGCATGAGGGATGCAAGAGCTAGAAGGGAGGTGACCTAGGGAGGAAGGTCAATAATTGGAGAAGACGCGAAGGAAGAGGAATCAGCGGGTAGCTAAGGGCTTCTTGCATGTTTCCTTTGAAGTTTCTTGCGAACAGCTTCAAGCATACCTGCATGCATTTTCGTAGGGGATGGAGTACCAATGGTGTCGAAGGAGGAGGAATAGATGCGGTAACGGATATAACAACGGTGAAGTATAAGGAAATGCAGGAGAGTCTTAAAAGGTTGAAGAAGAAGTACCCCATAACCCTACAATAGGTATAATGGAAGCAACATAAAAGGTTTGTAGGTAAACTCTCAAAAGGTCCAGGTCATAAATAAATTATGGGTCAGTAATTAGGAAGGCCCAGACTAGAAACGGTACTACGACGGAGTATCTCTATGGTCGACTGAGGCGATTCGTAAGCCCTCAGGTAAGGTCTATATTCTTACACAGCTCGGCAATAGCCAAAGCTGCAATCCCTATGCGGTGATGGAGCAGAGGAGTTGGTTTAGGTTAGAATTCATTCATGGAAGAATGACGGAGTATCTCTATGGTCAGCCGAGGTGATTCGTAAGCCCTCAGGTCAGGTCTATATTCTTACATAGCTCGGCAATAGCCGAAGCTAAAATCCCTGTGCGGTGGTGGAGCAGAGGAGTTGGGTTTAGGTTAGAATTCATTCATGGAAGAACAATGAAGTGTCTCTATGGACGACTGAGGTAATTCATAAGCCCTCAGGTCAGGTTTATATTCCTACACAACTCGACAATAGTCGAAGCTACAATCCCTGTGCTGTGGTGGAGCGGAAGGGTTGGGTTTATGTTAGAATTCATTCATAGAAGAACAGTGAAGTATCTCTATGGTCAATCGAGGTGATTTGTAAGCCCTCAAGTCAGGTGTATATTCCTACACAGCAATAACTAAAGCTACAATCCCCGTGCGGTGGTGGAGCTGAGAAGTTAGGTTTAGGTTAAGATTCATTCATGGAAGAACGATGAAGTATCTCTACGATCGGTCGAGGCAATTCGTAATCCCTCATGTCAGGTCTATATTCCTACACATCTCGATAATAGTCAAAGCTACAATCCTCGTGTGGTGGTGGAGCGAAGAAGATGGGTTTATGTTAGAATTCATTCATGGAAGAACAGCGGAGTATCTTTACGATTGACCGAGGCAATTCGTAAGCCCTCAGGTCAGTTCTATATTCCTACATAGCTCGGCAATAATCGAAGCTACAATCCCCGTGTGATGGTGGAGGAGAGGAGTTGGGTTTAGGTTAGGATTCATTCATGGAATAACGATGGAGTATCTCTATAGCTGGTTGGGGCGATTCATAAGCTCTCAGGTCAGGTCTATATTCCTACACAGCTAGGCGATAATCGAAGCTACAATCTCCGTGCAGTGGTGGAGCAGAGGAGTTGGGTTTAGGTTAGAATTCATACATGGAAGAACAACAGAGTATCTCTACGGCTTCCCAAGGTGATTCAGGTCATATCTATATTCTTACACAGCTCGACGATAGCCAAAACTACAATCCCCGTGCAGTGGTGCAGCAGAACAGTGGGGTTTAGGTTAGAATTCATTCATAGAAGAACGGCAGAGTATCTCTACAATCAGCTGAGGAAATTTGTAAGCCTTCGGGTCAGGTCTATATTCCTACACAGCTCAACAATAACTGAAGCTACAATCTTCATGCGGTGGTGGTGCGGAGGAGTTGGATTTAAGTTATAATTCATTCATGAAAGGATAGGGAAGTCATTATTATCAGACAGTGGAGTATTCTGTCCAAAGTATTCCTCTCCGTAGTCTACATTTATGCTTATCTTTGTGTAGCTTCAGCATAATTTTTTTTGTCAGGAAAGGAAACGAAGAAATGAGAATTAATATCTGGCCAAATTATATACTAGAGTTTATTCCTAAGATGTTGGGTTACGCTATGTATATGTTTAACCCATATGCCCAAGAAGAGTGATAAGATAATAAGACGATCTCCATTTCGGGTTGGCTTCTGTATCTATGTTCAATTATTCCACCTAAGGTGATTCGTAAGACCTGGGGGAGAGTGGTTCCAGATGGGTTATCTTGTATGCTCAGTTTAGGCCCCCGAAGTATTGTGTTATATGTGGTAGGATTTTCGCACGGGTATCATTATTATGTTTGTCATATGTTGAAGAATTATTTCTCTATGGATCATAAAAATTACTCAAGGAAACGAAGTCAAGATCAAACTCCAGAACAGGTATACTATATTAATTGTCAAAAGTTATATTTCCTCATAACATAGTTGACATAATTCATCTCGTGGTACATTCTTGTTAAATAAACTTAGTCATTCTAACTTACTAAGATAAAGAAGGGGATACATGATGTGAGCAAAACATATAGGGTTTTATGAGTAGTTTTCGCTCACATCTTGTTACATTTTGTGTTAGTTTCATGCATATGTTACTCTATTCTTGCACACATTGCTTATTTTCTGGTTCGGAGGTCTGCTCGTTGTACTTTTGTGTGTAGGTTAGCTTTTCGGGTGAAAAAGATGCATTTTCGGAGCAAAAGGACTTTCGCAGCTAGACGCAGAGTGGGACACGACCAGAGCGTGTGGATTCACACGGTCGTGTCCAATGGGTGAAGATCAGCACCCTAGGGCCGCACACGGCCTGGCCGTGTGGAAACACATGGTCGTGTGGCGGCCCGACGGATTTGCGCAACTAGGGCTTTTTTCGAATTTTGCAGCGGTCCGAGGTGATGTCTATATAAGGATGGCTCCGCCCAAACCCTAGGGAGGAGGCACGATGACTAGGATGGCACGCCGAAGCCCTAAAAAGCTTCGGTAACTCACAACGGGGAGGAGGAATGTCGTCGGAGGTCCACACCTTGCAATACAACGCCAGAGAGAAGATCACGAAAGCATTGTATATCTCTATTTCTGCGCTTTATTCCTATTGTATTCAAACGTAAACATGCTTTGTGATTCTTCCTTCGTATTTATGGAGTAGTACTTTCGATTCTAGGATTAGGGAGTAGCTTGTGTACATAAACAATGTTAGTTCATGTTTAATTCTGGCCAAGAGTTTGATTTGACAATTGGTAGTTTCTCTTTATTATATCTATGTGTGTTTGGCTTTCTTTCTGCTGTTCTTAGGCGATACGAGGTGGTGACAACCCTCGCAATCTAAAATTTAGGAGATTTGATTAAGGAACCTAAGGGTAAACCTGATCTCCTAAAACTGTGTGGAAAAGGGTGCAGTGGAATCGGAAACGATCCACCATAGGGATTGATTTGGCATCCTCGTACCCTCTATCTCGTCCTTGTGGGCAGAGATAGCTCCCGGTGAATGCGGTGGCTCTGCGAGAGAGTGTATAATGTCCCTTCCACAAAATCGTAGGTAAACGTCTAGACAACACCAATTTACAACATTGTTCTGTGATACGCAAGTGAAACTGAAGTCCTAGAATCACCTTTAAAGACCTCGGCACACTCCTTTCCTCCTCCATATGACACCGTACAGAGTAGAGTCCACCGACAACCCTCACCAACGGTAACCTCTTAGAGATCACATCCGAACAATTATAACCACTAAGTATATTGGTATTCGAATCTCAGTCCCTGTGGGATCGATAATCTTTATTACTTGATGACATTCGTGCACTTACGGGCATTGAGCGCAAACGTGCACATTGAGTCCTCGATGATATCCGATGCAAGATTCGAGGTCGCGTCTGTGCACATCAAGTTTTTAGCGCCATTGTCGGGGACTGTCAATTCGATATCAAATCGAATAGTGGTAAATTGTATCGGACTTAGGATTAGATTATTTTCTTGCTTTATTTTCTTTCTAGTTTATTTTATTTGCTTTAGTTTTATTTTCCATATTTAGATTTAGTTTTTACTTTTTAGCAGTAGTTTCCTATTTACTTATTGCATCTTAGATTTTTATTTGCTAGATTGTTTATTTTCTATTTTTAGGATTAGATTAGCACTCTTAACTTTGTGGTTTAGTTTGTCGTATGCTTAGACGATTAGGGTCGAAAGGTCTAATTCCGATCGACTTAGAAATTGAGCGAACCTTTCATCGTCAGAGAGCAAATCAGCGAAAGATGGAAGATCAAGCAGCATCTGAGGTGAACATAGGAAGCCGACCTCTACATGACTACGCATCTCCTAGCGCTAGAGGATTCAGGCCGAGCATAGCTGGACCGTCTATTTTAGCAAATAACTTTGAGCTGAGCTGAGCTGACACTTATACATATGGTCCAGCAGAGCCAATTTGGGGGAGCTGCGACTGATGACCCGAACCGACATCTTGAGGCTTTTCTCAAAATCTGCTCAATAATGAAACTGAACGGAGTCCCTTCTAACGCGATCCGCCTAAGCCTATTCCCGTTTTCACTGCGAGATAAGGTTAAGGCATGGCTTCACTCCCTACCCTCTGGCAGCATCACCACATGGGAGCAGTGTGAGCAGCAGTTTTTGTATAAATACTTCCCACCAAGTAAGACTGCTCACATGCACCATCTTATCACGAGCTTTCGCCAGAAAGAGGGGGAATCCTTGTTTGAAGCTTGGGATCGCTATAAGGGGCTACTCTACCAATGCCCCCACCACGGACTGGAGAGGTGGCTGGTGATCCACATTTTTTATAATGGGATCGCATACGCCACAATGATGTCCCTAGATTCTGCCACAGGAGGAGCACTAATGAATAAGACCATAGAGGAGGCAGAGGAGCTTATCGAAGAGGTGGCACAAAACCACCACCAATGGGCTTCCGAACGTGGTCAATCCACGCCTGCGGTAGGACGATACACTGTCAACTCCATGGACCACCTTTCAGTAAGGATGGACGCACTCAGCAGATGGTTTGAATCTTTGAATCCTTCATCTGCATGCGTGGCCATTGATTTTGGAGAGGGAGCGGTAGCATATCGAGAGGACCACTATGGAGGGCAGGGGACCTCAGACGAGCAGATTGAGCACTGTGACGCGATTGGGGACTACGACAAAAGGCCCCACAACCCATACTCCAACACTTATAATCCCAGATGGAGGAATCGCCTGAATTTCTCCTATAAGAATAACTCAGGAAACTCCCAACCATCAGGGGGTATGGGCAGTAGAAGCAAGGCAGGCAGCGACCACAGAAGTCCAAACTGGAACTGATGATGGAGGACTTCATCGCTACCCAAACTAAGGCCAATGAGAAATTTCGTCGCCAACATCAGAAGTCTAAAGAAGCACTCCGAGACTTGAAGGCCACCGTTGACGGCCTTGCAAGTCATACCCGGATGTTGGAGACACAAGTGGGCCAAATAGCCCAATCCGTATCGCAACCTGTGAAGAGCTCTCCGGCGAGCCAATGAAAAGAGGAAGGAGTGGGGCAAAATAGTCAATTCGCCAAGGGGTGTGCAGCCATGATTACCACCCTACCTGACCAAGCTGAGTTTGAAGAGAAGATTCCAGTACAGCTTGAGGACCCTAGTGAATTTGTTATCCCCTGATCGATTTATGGGGAGAGCTTCGACGAAGCGCTATGCGACTTGGGGTCATCAGTCAGTGTGATGCCCTACGTATATTTTCTAAAGAAGGGACTGAGCGGGCTCCAACCAGCGAATCTCGGTATTCGTATGGGGGATGATTCAGTCAAGAAGCCCATTGGACTACTACCACACGTGACTATGATGATTGAGAATTTCGTGATACCCATGGACTTCATCATACTGGACACAGGATCAAATCCCCAGAACCCTATCATTCTAGGAAGACCTTTTCTAGTGACCGCAGGGGAGTGCATAGATGTGAAGGCACATCAGATCTCCCTGGAGGTAGACGGGGAGATCATCCTTTTCAACCTTTCGGAGCATAGAGCTCCCTACCATGACGGCTTCACATTTAGCAGAATGAAGCCGGAACCTCCAGACCTAGATCCCAATACGAATGAATGGAGGTTCACTGAACCACCAGAGCCGAGTTGATAGTAGAGTGCGGTCAAGCTAAACAACCTTAAACAAAGCGCTTCTAGGAGGAAACCCAAGTTTAGTTTTAGATTTCCCTTTTCGATTGCATTGTATACATTTGTTTGATTTTAGTTTTGATTTCCTTCACATTTAGAGTTAGGACTAGAAAAGAACTTTTCTATGCAAAAATGAGACTCATATTAGCCTACACGGCGAAGTGTATGAGAAAATTCGGGCTGTGGTGCATAAATGGGCAAAAAATGGGGACACACGGCCTGACCGTGTATTTTCCCACGGTCGTGCCCAATTGACCAGAGGCGCACATGGCCTGGTCATGTGTTTTCACACGGCCATTGAGCGCGAGGTTAAAAGGGGCGAGCCATGTGTTTTCACTCTATTTGCGCCGTGTGCTTCAAAAGTTCTTGCCCTAGCCATGTGATTTCATTTTCCCCATTCTCTAGAAGCATTTTTAACCTCTAAAAAAGCCAAAGGGAGCAAGGATGAGGAGGACCAAGACCATAGCACCCCGATCCGGTGCCTCGGAGCGACGAACAAGAAGAGTCGATGCCCCTCAAGCTTCGGAGGAGGGTAACGCCCTACCCACTCTACTTTTTTACAATAATGAACAAAGAGATAGGTACAATATGCTCTCTACTCATAAACTTACTGCTACTAGGTACTTTAATGAGGATTTGCTAGAATCTTTAGGGTTGTTGGGAGATATACAAGCCCTATTTGCAAAAATGGGGTGGGAAGAGATTATGGGAATAAAGCACCTAACCTACCCTAGGATAGTTTTGAAATTTTTAAGTTCCTTAGAGGCGGAAGTTTTAACGGGTAGAGAGAGCGAGGAGGGTAGGATAACTTTTAGGCTTTTTAACATTGAGCATGAGTGGACCCTTCACCAATGGAACTCATGCTTTGGCTTACCAAGTGGGGGGAGAGAAGAACCCCTATTGGGTTCAACTCTCGGGAATGTTGGACCGAGTTGATGGGGGAGCACGCTTATGACCCTTCTATGGCCAAAGCGTCACGCCTCCAAAACCCCGTCTTTCAATACCTTCACCGCGTCATGGCCAGTACTATATTTGGTCGTGGGGAGAGTGACGGTGTAGTTAGAGCTAGCGAGCTGCTTTGCTTATGGGATATGCTACAAGAAAGGAGTAGCATCGGTGTAGGGTCCCACTTCATCAGACACTTAGTGAAGATGGGCAAAGCAGCACGCGGAGAGATCAATGTGGGAGGCCTACTTACCCACATTTGCTATAGGATGGGGTACGATTACACAACATTAGAGAGTATAGAGGGGAGCCCTAGAATCGACCTAGGAGTATGCATGGCCATGAAGATGATTGTGAGAGAAGGAGACTCCTTACGCTGTGTAAGGAAAAATCTTACGACCCTTAGGCTCCCTGACCCAGATCGTACCACCATCGTTATACGCGCCAACTGGCGCTTGGACCTGATAGTGGAGTCCCCTCCACATGAGGGACCATCCACATCAGTGCCCATCTCTCCACCTTTATATCACTCTCCCTCCAATCCACACATGCATAGGAGCCCACCTAGTCCACGCCGACATGAGCCTACACCTGCACCACCACATTTTTATACTTTTGAGCAGGATGCAAGTACGTCGGCCTATGATTTTTCGGAGTTCCGATCGTGCCTCGATGACATTTACACTGAGCAGACGCAGAGGCAGCGATGGGAGGATCAGAGCACCTACCAGCAGGCAAAGTTCCATGGATTCTGAGAGCATTTCCAGCGGGTCGAAGAGTTCTACGACGAGGTCCGCATATATTTCCAGGAGGAGGCTGTTCATCGCAAGGATGAGGTAGCCTATCTCAGGGAGATGCGACAACACATGCATGCCCAGCAGGCACAGTGGGCTAGGGAGGAGCATCGAGCAACCGCTGCATCCACCAGCTCCCAGATCGACCACATGTATATGTGGCATCAGCGGCTTAGCAGCAGGTTCTCCTAGGATCCAGAGATGCCCAGGCTCCCAGACTTTCCACCTCGTCCACCCTATTAGAGGTATATTTTCATTTAAGTCTGGGGGGGAGACCACAAAGTTTATTTTGTTTTGTTTCCAAGAAGTAGTTTCTTTTCTGGTATTTTCATTCATTTGTTCATGCATGCATGAGTTGTTTAGTTTCTTTCAGTACTTAACTTTTAGTGTCTATAAAGCTACCTCAGTAGTATTTTTGAAAGTTGCTCACATGAATTGTTCCCATAGGTAGCTTAACTCCATTTATCTTGTGGTATTTTATTTTATTCGCTCTATTGAATGTTCTAGACTTACACTGGTTAGCTTTGTTTTCGCACTTACACATGTCGAATATCCTGAAAGGGAGAATCTAGTACATACCAAGTTATGATTCACTTCAATAGTCTAGTACTTTGGAATCTATAGGTGACTCTAGGTTTAGCATTTTAGTTACTGGAGATGCTCGGATTGAGTAAGCCCATTCGAAAAAATCAAAATCCCAGTGAGCTGAAAAGAAAAAGAGAGACAAAAGAAAAAGAGAAAAAGAAAAAAAAAGAGAAGAGAGAAAAGATTTTGAGTGATAAAAAAATAGTTGTCGTGGGTGGAAATGGCTAGGTGCCCCTTTGAGACTGAGTTAGGTTACTAGGGAAACACCTACCAATTTCTCTCAATACCGAGCATGCCTTTGAGACTTTATGCTAGATCTAGGGAACGACCCTCGCTTTGGGCAGGTAAGTACCTAAGAGTCGGAAACCTTAGGAAAGCTATGGGGTGATGACTTAACTCACCATGGAACGGGCATCCCCTAAGAATGGTTCGCTTAGCATGAGCACAAGGAGCTAACTTAGTGAATTTTTAGAACATATCTATTTTGCTTTGATTGCAAATACCACCTAAAAAATTTAGTTAGAATGCTAATTATGGAACAATATCTTTTTAAAATTTTATGGCACTTAGGTTTGCTTGAGGACAAGCAAAGATTTAAGTCTGGGGGAAGTGATGTGAGCAAAACATATAGGGTTTTAGGAATAATTTTCGCTCACATCTTGTTACATTTTGTGTAAGTTTCATCCATATGTTACTCTATTATTGCACAAATTTCCTATTTTCTGGTTCAGAGGTCTGCCCGTTGTACTTTTGTGTGCAGGTTAGCTTTTCGGGTGAAAAAGATGTGTTTTCGGAGCAAAAGAAGGACTTTCGTAGCTAGACGCAGAGTGCGACACGGCCAGGGCGTGTGGATTCACACGGTCGTGTCCAATGGGTGAAGATCAGCACCCTAGGGCCGCACACGGCCTGGCCATATGGAAACACACGGTCGTGTGGCGGCCCGACGGATTTGCACGACTAGGGCTTTTTCCGAATTTTGCAGTGGTCCGAGGCGATGTCTATATAAGGATGGCTCCACCCAAACCCTAGGGAGGAGGCACGATGGCTAGGATGGCACACCGAAGCCCTAAAAAGCTTCGGTAACTCGCAATGGGGAGGAGGAACGCCGTCGAAGGTCCACACCTTGCAATACAATGCCGGAGAGAAGATCACGAAAGCATTGTATATCTCTATTTCTGCACTTTATTCCTATTGTATTTAAACTTAAACATTATTTGTGATTCTTCCTTCGTATTTATGGAGTAGTACTTTCGATTCTAGGATTATGGAGTAGCTTGTGTACATAAACAATGTTGGTTCATGTTTAATTCTGGCCAAGAGTTTGATTTGACAATTGATAGTTGCTCTTTATTATATCTACGTGTGTTTGGCTTTCTTTCCGCTGTGCTTAGGCGATACGAGGTGGTGACAGCCCTCGCAATCTAAAATTTAGGAGATTTGATTAAGGAACCTAGGGATAAACCTGATCTCCTACAACTGTGGGGAAAAGGGTGCAGTGGAATCAGAAACAGTCCATTGTAGGGATTGATTTGACATTCTCGTACCCTCTATCTTGTCCTTGTGGGCGGAGATAGCTCCCAGTGAATGCGATGACTCTGTGGGAGAGTGTATGATGTCCCTTCCACAAAACTGTTGGTAAATGTCTAGACAACACCAATTGACAATATTGTTCTGTGATACGCAAGTGAAACCAAAGTCCTAGAATCACCTTTGAAGACCTCGGCACACTCCTTTCCTCCTCCGTGTGACACCGTACAGAGTAGAGTCCACCGACAGCCCTCACCAACCATAACCTCTTAGAGATCACATCCGAACAATTATAACCACTAAGTATATTGGTATTCAAATCCTAGTCCCTGTGGAATCGATTATCTTTGTTACTTGACGACATCCGTGCACTTACGGGCTTTGAGTGCGAGCGTGCGCTTTGAGTCCTCAACGATATCCGTCGCGAGATTCGAGGTCATGTCCATGCGCATCAATACATGATAGTAGGACCGAAATTAAGGGGCTTCACGGAAAATTCTTTCCAAGGGTGCAGGTTGGGTAAAAGGGTGTTGCGGAGGTCCACCCGAGTATGAAGCTGTCTAACAAGATACTGGTTGATCTCAAGAATCCTCGATAAGTTGCATTGAGCTATTGCTAGTTCTTGGCATAGAGAGTAGTTGCGGGTAGAACTGGAACGCAACCAGGAGCGCAAACATTCTACCAACTCTTCCAACTCCACTATGCACTGTTGATCTGTATTAGTTAGTGCATCAGAAGAAAGCTCCTCTTTAGGGAGAGCAAGGTTGGCCATGGAAATAGAAACAATTGGGAAGGAAAAAGAAAGTACTAAAGGAATGCTTAAGAGAAAGGTGTCTATCATAGTAGGAGGATCAATTTATAGAGGAAGAAATTAAAGGTGTAAAAGTCGAAGGGTTTTCTATATTAAAGAGGGAAGGTGGAGAGTTAGAGTTTTTAATGAGATTGTGGGTTCCGAGGAGATGGCTAGGAAAAAATCGGCAAAGTAGATAAGAATGCATAAGGTCATCATTTATTATAGATACAATCCCTGGTTAGAAGTTGGACTGGTGGATGTCCATAAGATCCCTGAGTGTCAAACAATCGATATGAAAATAAAGCAATGACTCTTTCAACCCTACTTGGCAGGATGTACATTCCTTTTTCATGATATAAGCATTGAAGTAAAGGGAAACAGAAAAATGTATTTTCTTTAATATTCTCCTAGAAACATTACCATTAATAAAAAGGAAAAATATCCTTATCTTCAAAGAAAGAGTAGTGGAGGAAGACTCCACGGAGGATTCCTTTCTAAATTAGGAGTTCGAGATAACAAAAAGGAATGATTAACAACCAACAAAGGGCAAGTAGGAGGAACCTGCCATCGAGGCAAATGAGTCAAAGGGTGAAATAGGCGATTGACAAAGGAGGGGGAAAGGAGATTAGAAGGGTCCCCATTTGCTTGGTGCTTTGAGAGAGTTCCTGGAAGATAGTGGTCAACATGTTGAAGTTGCGGTAGAATGAGTATTTGAGCCCAAAGTCTCGTAAGTGTTAATATTTATATGAATAAGATGCTTGGAGGATGCCATGAAAAAAAAATAGGTATGCATCAAGGAAAGTGCTATATGTAGTAATGAAAATAAGAGGAATTGGGGAATTAAACGGGGTTAGTAATTTGGCTAACCCGTTTTGGGGTGAGAGAAGGGAAGAAGTATCAGCTCAGAAAATATGAAATGACAATTCAGCTAAGGAACCTGCATTACACCCCAATAATGGCTTAGCACTTGGGAGTGTGTTAAGATCCCACTGTGTCAGTCGACTGGTATGAAGATAAGAGTGGAAAGTATCGATACTAGACATCAATTACTTTCGAAAAGAGAATGCACATAAACTATGAAAAGGAAAATACATATATCAACATACTAAAAGGATAAGTAAGTTATATTACTATATGGAGATAAATAATTACAAATCAAAAGTTTCAGGGGGATATTTTGCCAGAGATTTAGTGATATATTTACAACCCCTTCAAAGCCCAAGATAAAGATGTCAGCTACCTTGGGGCTGAATTTACTTATCATCTCCTATTCTTTAGCCTTCCAATGCATTTCTTCGACAGCTTGGTAGGTAGTGAAGACTAATTCGAGATCTTTTTTATTTAGAAATAGCCAATACCTTTTGTGCACATGCCTCTAATTCGGTAGTACAGTTGGTCTTCAAGGCGTCGGTTCGATTGGCTATCTCTAAGAGATCTCCAGAGATTTCAGAAGTTAGAGAAGACAGATAATCCAACTGGTTACGGTGGGAAGTGCGGGTTGTTTCCATAATCTTGATGAATGATAGGGCCTGAGTTACCTCGGCTAAAGACTCCAATCGTCTAGCTTGAGTTTCTTGTAATTGAATATTGCATTCCTCTAACTCTCGGGATATTATTTCTTTCCTATGCACTTTTTCTTGTTGAACCAATAACTGAGATCGCAGCAGATGAACTTCCCAAAGTATTTCTTATCGAGCTTGTTTGGCTATTGTTAGCTCAATCTTTAGGTCAATGCATGTTTTCTTTAAATTTTCTGCTGAGACAACTAAGGTTAATTCCCATTGTTTGGATTAAGCCAGTTGGTTTTCCATGTATTTTAACTATTTTTCTGAGGCCACATGGTGAACCTCCATAGTAGATTGGTATGTAGCCAAATGTTGAATGACTTCATTATAATCCGCAGTAACCTATTTTAAGAATAGGGGTTAGGAAAAAAAATTTACATATATGAGTAGATGGAAGGGGTTAGTAGTGATACCTTTGTAAGGTCGATCCTCATGCATTCCTGGGGACCTTGCACCCCTGATTGAGCAAAAAGTTTGACTCCTTGAGGGATGTGAATATGAAGCATAGAATTTAAAGTGGTGGTTGGAGGGTCTACAGGGGCAGGAATATCAACATAATCAATGGGGGAAGGAAGCTCCGAGACTAAGTAGGGAAAAAGGGGCTCGGGCAGAGAAGAATCAGGAGGAAGGGAGGTGGAAGCAGGCTCTTTGGAGGATGATTAAGCAGGCAGCGTGGTGTCATAAGGATCTTCTTCTGCAAGAGGAGGAAAAGACCTTCCAGAAGAGAGAAGGGGGGAATTCCCCTAGAGCAGGGAAAGAGGTCTTTGAGGGGGAGTAGATCCTCTTCTAAGACAGGGGGAGGATTGTAAGGGCGAAGGTGATGGTGGCAAAGAGCAGGAGGACCAAGGGAGGAAGGGGGTAAAGATTGTATATGAGTGGAAAGACCCTCCAACAACCATGGTGACCTCCTCTGAGAAGGAGGGGAGGGTAAATGACAGAGGTCAGGGGTATCATGTTCTTTTGAAGGCATGGAAATTGCCTCGCCAGTAGATTTAGGGGAAGAAGTTGGAGAATGAATTATTAATTCTGCTCTTTTTCTCTTCTTCTTCTCCTTCTCTACCCTAGCCTCTATAAGGCTCATCATTGCCCTCTGCATTAGTTCGTATGTTACAAGGAAAGAAAATTATAGAGTGTTATCCATAACTGCAATCTTGTAAAACCATTTATGATAGGACACCACCTAGTACAACGACATCGTCTATGATGAAAG
The DNA here is from genome assembly GCA_025175895.1 of Wurfbainia villosa. Classification (NCBI taxonomy): domain Eukaryota; kingdom Viridiplantae; phylum Streptophyta; class Magnoliopsida; order Zingiberales; family Zingiberaceae; genus Wurfbainia; species Wurfbainia villosa. Next base: position 17,881,451 of record CM046005.1, on the reverse strand, counting down.
GGGATATTTCAAAATGCCCTAGGAGATGATCATCCAGCAGAATGTCAGAATTATATTGATGGTCTTAGAGAACTCTCTTGACCTCTGTGAAAGTGAATTATAGTCGGCTCTCCTGGAACGAGAGAAGGTTCGACATATCTGTCTTATAGAGATCGGAATGAAATAGGGGTGTAGGAAGCTAGGCGAAGAAATATTGTTCTTTCCACCCTTTGTGGGAAGAAGGTTATGTATAAATTGACAGTTCAAACATCTCGCAAAATAAAACACCTATATCAGTCGTCTTAATCTGGAAGAGACTGTGGAACATCAAAGGGGATAGGGGAAGACCTAGATCCTTAAAGATAATAACAATGCTAGATAAAATACAAAAATATTGGGAGAAAATTGATTTATAGCTACCTTATGAAAGTCTAAGATGTCGAAGTATACAAATGGAATAGGAAGGCAAAGATCATTTTCTAGCTGATCCAAGAAGAAGGCATGGTATCCTGGGGGAGGAAGATAAGGCCTCTGGGTGGGTAAGGCAAGCCTACATTTGACACTATCATCTATGTAGGATTTCTTGACACTACTAAAATAATGGTTACCTTTTATGCAAGAAGGAGTGGTTTCATACTAGGGGCTCTTGCTAGGGTTTTGAGGAGAAGGAGCCATGGAAGAAAGAGAATAAGGAATGACAATGCTACTTACTTGGAATAAAATAGAGGCACTTATGAAAAAGAGAAAAGGCCTCAAATAGTTGAAGGAGATCCGAGGAGAAGAATAGTGGTTGACTGAAGTGATTGAGAAGAGCGAAAAACCTAAAGTTGGAGGAAGAGGGAAGACGATGCAAGAGGGCAGTGAGAAAGCGAGGTCCTTAGAGTTCAGGTATTAAAATACTTTGCCCTAATAGGTAAATAGGTGTTTCCCAATAACAAAATAATCCTCTATGGTCTCCTGCAGGAAGGGGTGATAGTATGCTGATGTGTCATCCTAAAATAAAATTAAGGTTCATAAGTAATGAGTCATGTCCAACCCAGGAAGATAGCCATGCGCCCCACATGGCCAACCATGTGGATTCCACATGGCCATGTGGCGTTGGGTTGTTTTGACACAACTAAGGTTTTCGTGGGATTTATGAAGAGACGACTGCACGTCTATAAAAAGGAAAGCACACCCAAACCCTAGGGAGGAGGCCTGATGGCTAGAACAGCACAACGGTGCCCTGAAAAGAATCGGAGACTCGCAACGGATAAAAAGGAAGCAACTCGAGGACAGAAATCTATGCTCTAATGCCAAATAGACGACCAAGAGTACTATGATTTTATTCTTAGACATCTTTACATTGTAATGAGTCATTCTATGATGACTTGTGTCTGTTCTCTTTCATTTATGGAGTAGAAACCTTGATTCTAAGATTAGGGAGTAGCTTGTGTACGTTGGACATGCTAGTTCGAATATATTTTTATGTTCTTGAATTTATATTTGCAATGCGTGTTGTTTGGATTGATGAAAATTATGTTTTGATTCTATATCTAGTGTGCATAGCCGACACAAAGGATGACGGCCTTTGTATCAAAAACCTAGGAGAACCAAGGAGGAACCTAGCAGTCGTCCTCCCTCTGATAACTGTAGATAGTAGAATATGATAGAGTAGGAAATGAAATACGTTCCGACTCTTCATAGGGATTATTAGGACATCCTTGTACCCAATAGCCTATACTAGCAGAAGGGCTAAAGTAGGAGAAATTAACTCTAGAAGGGTTGAGGGACCTTAGTGACAGAGGGCTCCTAACGGTATCAACCCCCTGAGCTCTGATGATCCAAAAGGTAAACTTGGCTAGGAATAGGTAGTTCCCGGTAGAAGCAAAAGTTCATCGGGTAAATGTATGATGATCCTCCCGCAAGATGGTAATTAGAGATCTAGAAAGCATTTAGTTGTTAGCATGTTCCACAGTGCACAAGTGAAACTAAAGTCCTAGAATCCTCTTAGGGAACTTTGAACCTACCTTTGCTTCCTCTGAGTGACACCGTACTTGAGTTAGGACAGTCACTAACCTCACAACCCTTGTCTTTAGAACATTCATTCCGAACAACAAAATCCACTAGACAAACGGTACTCGAATCTCAGTCTCTATGGGATCAATAATCTTTTATTACTTGACGACATCCGTGCACATGCAGGCATTGAGCGCGAGTGTGCGCTTTGAGTCCTTGATAATTCCCGTCAGAGATTTGAGGTCATGCTCATGTGCATCAAGTTTTTGGCGTCGTTGTCGGAGACTGTTGATTCGATATCAAAATCGAAAGTGGATAGTTTGGATCGGGCTTAGGTCAGATTTTCTTCCTTGTTTTATTTCATTACAGTTTATTCAGTTTTATATTTTTTCCATTTTAATTCAGTTTAGCTTAATTTTAGTAGTCACATTTCATCTTGCTCTAGTTTAGTCCTTAGGTCTTCTTCGTTTTGTTCAGTGCATTAATAAGTAGTAGATATACTCCCAATTGCGCAGTTTGGTTCATTGTATGCATAGATGATGCAAGTGAGCACAACTTTCAAATCTCCGACGAGGATCGTCGAGGACCCGAAGCGCGCACTCGCGCTCAATGCCCGCAAGTGCACGGATGTCATCAAGTAATAAAGATATCTATCCCAAAGAGACTATGATTCAAGTATCGTTTTTCCAGTGGATGTTATTTGTTCGGAATGAAATATTTTGCTAGTCAAGTGTACGAGGTAGATGGTGGTCCTAACTCAATTACGGTGTCACTCAAAGAAAGTGAAGGTAGGTTCAAAGTTCCTAAAAGGATTCTAGGATTTCAGTTTCACCTAAATGATTATAAACATATGTCTTACTCATATCTCTCAATGGTTATTCATGTAGGTAGGATATCATATTTTATTCGACGTGATCTTTTGGAACTACACCAGATTACCCTATTCCTAACCAAGTTTACCTTTCGAATCATCAGAGCTCAAGGGGTTGTTATCTTTGGGAAGCCCCCTATCACTAGGTCCCATAATGCTTCTAAAGTTAATTTCTCCTACTTTTGACCTTCTACTAGAATAGGTTCATTATGTACTATGATACCTATGTGTCCTCGCGATGAATCAATCTACTTGTGGGGTAACCTTAGTCGCATAGGGAACCTGTCACGAGAACCCCAGCGGATTAATGCCCCACCCGTAATCAATCCCCCACATCTCGGTTCTCTATGGCTCAGAGGATTGGGTTCTCCTTTCGGTCCTTCCCCATACCTCTAAAATATGACCTAGTGCTTTTGGCATCTAAATTGGATTAACACAATAAAGTCAGACAATGAATACTCATATCATAGAATAAAAAAAAAGCATGAATATATAGCAATCGAAAACAGTGTAAGCAAACATGGATTCATTGCAATATACTATTTACAAATCAAGATAGGCTGCTCCCTAATCCTAGAATCGAAGTATCTACTCCATGAATAGTTGAGAACAAACACAAAGCACCATAAAGAGAATCATTATAATGCAAAGATGTTCAAGAATAAATGCAGTACTTGTGTCGTTCTCTAAGGCGTTAGAGCATAGATTCCTATCTTTGAGTCGCTTCCTCTCTCCCCGTTGCGAGCCTTCCAGCCGTCGTGCCTCCTCTAGGGCTTGGGAGCCCTTGGGCGGCTCCCCTCGTGATACCCAGCCTCTTAGACGAGTATCCTATATAGAGAGGCGACTCTGGCTTTCCAAAAATGCTCGAAAAAAACCCTATTTCTTCGAATTTGTGGCACCGCCACATAATCGTGTGAATTTCACACCGTCCGTCATGTTCAAGGCTAGAAATGACTAAAATCTAGGCTAAAAATCATGCTAGAAATTTAACACGACCATGTGGATTTCACACGAGCGACCTTGTGAATTTCTAGAACCTCCGTTTTAATTCGTTTTGCTTCAGAAACATGACCATGTCTTGGGACATGGCCAGTGCGTATTCCCTAAGGTTCGTGCTCCACAAATTGCTCCATTTTTGCTCCAAAAATATCATCCTGCACATAAATTAACAAAACTAGATCTCCGAACTAGAAAATAGGAAATAAATGCAAAACAAGGAAGAATATTCATGAAACAAGTATAAAATGCAAAGAGATGTGTACTAAAACTACTCCTAAAACTTTATATATTTTGCTCACATCAATAGACGATCAGGATCAGAAAATCTGCTTCCGATAGACCCAGAGATAGAACGAACCTACCATCATAGGAGAACTGAGTAGAGGAATCTGGAAGACCAAGACGCCTCTTTGGTAAACCTAGGTAGCCGATCTCTATAGGACTATGCAATCCCGAGTGCTAGAGGATAGGCCGAGTATAGCTGGACCATCGATCACAGCTAATAACTTTGAATTAAAACCTGCACTCATGCACATGGTCCAGCAGGGCCAATTCGGAGGAGCTGCAATTGAAGACCCGAACCGACACCTAGAGATATTTTGGAGATATGCTCGACATTGAAGTTCAACAGAGTGCCCACTGATGCGATCTGTCTAAGCCTATTCCTATTCTCACTGTGGGACAAGGCGAAGACATGGCTACACTCCCTTCCCTCATGAACCATCACCACATGGGAGCAGTGTGAGCAGCAATTTATGAATAAATTTTTTCCACCAAGTAAGACTGCCCACATGCGCCATTTGATTACTAACTTCCGTCAAAAGGAAGGGGAGTCTCTATTTGAAGCCTGGGATCACTACAAAGGGTTGCTCTATTAGTGCCCCCATCATGGTCTAGAGAGGTGGTTGGTCATCCATATATTCTATAATGGGATCACATATGCCACGAAGGTTTTCCTCAATTTTGCTGCAGGAGGAGCGTTAATGAATAAGACCAACTAGGAAGTGGAAGAGTTGATTGAGGAGGTGGCCCAGAACAACTATTAGAGCAATCTCTTGCCATGATAAGGTTTTGATGTGTGTGGCAAAGGGTTTAAGTTAGATTGTTATTATGATTTGATATGTGCATTGGAGTCTTGCAGGGCTTAGTAATTCGCACATGGAGCCTTAGCGAGTTTCACCTCTCATGACTCGGTCCTTGAGTCGGTGAAGGATGGCTTTGCGGAAGCCGTGCGCTTGGAGCATCTGAGGGACCGTCGAACGAAGAGCTTGGAGTGAACCCGGAGGAAGTAGACTTCAGGGCAAGATGCGAAGGATGGCGCTGCAGAGTCGTGCGCTTGGCGCATCCGAGGGACGTGGTTGGACGAAGATAACTTCAAAGGCGAGGGACTCCGAGGGATGAGAGTGAGCGAATGTAATCCGGGAAAGGGGTAGCGCTCTTTAGGTGAAACTTGGTCATTTGGCTAAGTGTCGGATGGGATTTCCCGACATTAGTGGATTACCATGTTATGGTAGTCGACTACTCTAAGTCGATGGTGACTCGACTAGTGTTCGAGTTCGGTTCAAGTGCGATCATTGCCATGGAATGGCGATTGCAATTCCGATCGATGAAGGCATTAGTCGACTGGTCGCAAGTGTTTCAGGCACAGAATGTAGTGAAGCTCGCGAAGCACTCGACTGATTGAGCATCAGTCGACTGATGGCAATATCAGTCGACTGATGTCGGTACCGTTGGATATAATCCAACGTGAAAAGCAGTCGTTATTGGGCAATGACTACAGGACCAGTCGACTGATAGTGACATCAGTTGACTGCTCCTGTGTCAACGGGAAGAAACCCTCTTCCTCTATAAAGAGGAAGGGTGTGGGGCTTTGGGGACCTAATGTTCATGCTCTAATCTTATCCCAAAGTGCCCTAAAGTATTCCCACTCTTCTTACTTGCTATTATTCCATTCTATTGTAAGAAGAGGGTTTGTAAAGAGGTTACCTCCACCTAGCTTGGTGCAAAGGAGAGATTTAGTGAATTTGGCAAAGGAGTGATTCACCTTGGACGAATCGGGATCGTGTATTAGCGACGTAGCCGTGAACCACGTTACGACTTTGTGTTAGCATTATTTGTTTCCTTTACTTTGTCTTTCTTTGCTTGATTTCCTTGTCTTGTTGTTTCTTTTGCACTAATCTTGTTTGTAGATGAGAAAATTCCGTTATCAAATGAAAGAGGGTTATTCACCCCCCCCTCTAGCCGATCGATCGATCCCCTACAAGTGGTATCAGAGCAAAGGAAAGCTTGTCGAGGACTAACCGCCACAACAAGCACATTCAAGAATGGTCGGCTCAAATATTCACCCTCCAAAGTTTGAAGGGGAATTCTCTTGGTGGAAAAACAGAATGGAGGTATTTTTCGAAACCGATTTTGAAATCCTTTTGATTATGGAAAACGGTTTCGAATTGCCTAGGAATGAAGAAGGGGAGCTATTGGAGAAATCAAGATGGACTAAAAGACAAAGAGAGGAGTACTTGGCGAATTCAAAGGCCAAGCACCACCTCTACAATGTACCTCCCCAACAAGAGGTGAATAGGATAGGGGAATGCTCTAGTGCGAAGGAGATGTGGGAGAAGCTAGTAGAGCTTCATGAAGGCACCTCGGAAGCCAAACTTGCAAGAAGAGACCTCCTCCGCTCCCAACTATCAAATATCAAGCTTGAAAAGGGAGAAAAGGTAACCTCCTTACATTCTAGATTCAAAGAAATTTTAATTGGGCTAACGAGTGTAGGAGAAAGACTTTCGAACCAGGATATGCTTATGAAAGTAATCGACGCTTTTCCCCGGTCATCGAAATGGAGTTCAATGGTGGACTCCTTCTACATGTCAAAGAATTTAGAAGTGAGCACCTTAGAGGAGTTCTTCTCAACCATGGAGCTTCATGAAACAAGACTTGAAGGAATAATAGAAGAGCCAAGATTTCAACCTTCAAGAGGAGTAGCACTTTTGGCCAACAAGGGGAAGAAGAAGATAGAGATCCCCTCCTCCTCCGATGAAGCATCCTCATCCTCCTCCATGGATAGCACGGAAGAAGCCTAAATGGTAAGGAGGGTAAGGCGTGCATTAAAAGGTTTTAGATTTAACAAATCTAATGATAGGAGTAGAAGACCAAGGGGGAAGGTCATTTGCTACAATTGCCAAGGGGAAGGACACATAAGGGACAATTGTCCCCTCTTGAATAAAAGCAAGGAGGAGAAGAGAAAGAAGGAAGAAAAGAAGAAGAAGGGGAGCAAGAAGAAAAAGGAAGAAGAAAAGAAGGCCAAAGAAAAAGGGAAGGCCAAGGCACTAAAAGCAAGGACATGGGATGACCCCTCTTCATCATCTTCATCATCATCGGAAGAGGAGAATGCCTTTGTCACAAATTTGGCATTAATGGCTTTTGACGACCTAGACACTTCATCCTCCGAGAAAGAAGAAAGATCAAGCTCAAGTGGAGAGAGCTCAAGTGAAGGGGGAGCCTCCTCTACATCCTCATCATCAAAAGAGGATTTGGTAAGTGAGGTAACGAATCTACCCCCTAAGCAAATAATGTCCATGATTTCTAGCTTCACTAAGGATTTATTTAGGGCAAAGAAAAGGAATAAATGCATGCTTGAGCAAATTAAGGATTTAGAAAATAATCTAGAAAAAGCATGCTTAAATGATAATGATAATGATGCATGCCCACATGATAACTATATGTCTTTGGATGTTAGTGATGCATGTATGGAAGAAAATAGGGCTCTAAGGGAAAAGGTAGATTATTTGACCAAAGCCCTAGAAAAATTCACAATAGGCTCCAATACCCTTAACATGATAATTGGGAGCCAAAGGGCAAGCTTCAACAAGAAAGGCCTAGGATATAAAGAAAATAAAAATGAAAAGGCCTATAAATGTTTAATTGCTAGGGGTCAAGACAAAAAGAAAGTAATTGCTAGAAAATGGATCCCTAAGGAGTATTTAGTGAACCCCATAGGTAAGAACTTATTTTGGGTCCCTAAATCCATCCTAAAGGGTTAGGAAAACCCTAGGATAGTCAACCATATGGACTTTACCTATATCATATTTTTGGTTGACTTAGGATGGTGGGACAACATTTTTGAAATAGTATTAGGTGATGATAATGCACCTATAAATAGATAAATCATGCTTTAGGTAATATTTGCTTTATTATCATCATGTAATACCTAATGCATGATCACAATTTGATGAATACATTTGTTTCATGATCATAATGTGAAATTAATTCATATATGTCTTTATGATCATGTGGATTGTTAGGATGATACTTAACTTTGATAGAATTGCATGAAAATAATGGTTAAGTATATACAAATACCTTTAGGATACATCTCACACTCACCATAGGCTACCATGATTGAAAACTTAGCATGGGTGACATGGTAGGATGATACAAATGTCCACTAATGCCTATAGCATTTAGATGATCATTTAAGGTATCAAAATAGCAATAATAGAACAATCATGGGGAAGGCTTATGTTTAATTCATAGACATATTTCCCAAAGATCATGGTTGGATATTTCATATGTTTTCAAAATAATTTCTTACTTTAAAATCTGTGTGTTCATGTTTTGAAACAATTGAAAGCAAAACTAGGTGTTAAAATGGATACAAACATGATCAAAAACCTAGTAGTTTTTAAAGTTTTTGGATTTTTGGCAAATACTTGAAAATATAATGATTTTTCATGGACAACTATTTTTTATTGATAAATATACTTACAAGAAATGTGTTCCTCAAATTTTATGATTTTTCGAATTTTATAGAATTTTTTATGCATTTCTGAAATTCACTCCGGAAAATTAGAAATCCTGAAATCCATGTGCCAGTCGACTGGTAGTCTGAACCAGTCGACTGGTAGCCTGATAACATGCCCAGTAATTCCTTTTATCCAATTTTAAGGCATGTTTTGGTTTTTCCTTCTCTCTAGACTTGATGCCATGCTGTATGAACTTTGTTAATTATTTTTTATGGTGTCAAAGGGGGAGAAATATATTTGTTTAAGTAAGGGGGAGTTTCATGTATTAAGGGGGAGAGTTGCTAATCATGTTATTCACATGCTTTCTTTCCTTAATAGTTCATCAAATGTTTTACCTAACTTAAACGGATTGCCACACATCAAAAAGGGGGAGATTGTTAGGGCAATCTCTTGCCATTATAAGGTTTTAATGTGTGTGGCAAAGGGTTTAAGTTAGATTGTTATTATGATTTGATATGTGCGTTCGAGTCTTGCAGGGCTTAGTAATTCGCACATGGAGCCTTGGCGAGTTTCACCTCTCATGACTCGGTCCTTGAGTCAGTGAAGGATGGCTTTGTAGAAGCCTTGTGCTTGGAGCATCCGAGGGACCGTCGGACGAGGAGCTTGGAGTGAAGCCGAAGGAAGTAGACTTCAGGGCAAGATGTGAAGGATAGCGTTGCAGAGTCGTGCGCTTGGTGCATCCGAGGGACGTGGCCGGACGAAGATAACTTCAAAGGCGAGGGACTCCGAGGGATGAGAGTGAGCGAATGTAACCCGGGAAAGGGGTAGCGCTCTTTAGGTGAAACTTGGCCATTTGGCTAAGTGTCGGATGGGATTTTCTCGACATCAGTCGACTACCATGTTATGGTAGTCGACTACTCTAAGTCGACGGTGACTCGACTAGTGTTCGAGTCCGGTTCAAGTTAATACCGATCGTCATGGAATGACAATGATCGGCGAGATTACCCGATCGGGATGAAGGCATCAGTCGACTGGTCACAAGTGTTTCGGGCACAAAATGGAGTCAAGCTCGTGGAGTACTCGACTGATCGAGCATCAGTCGACTGATGGCAATATCAGTCGACTGATGTCGGTACCGTTGGATATAATCCAACGTGGAAAGCATCCATTATTGGGCAACGGCTACAGGACCAGTCGACTGATAGGGACATCAGTCGACTGCTCCTGTGTCAACGGGAAGAAACCCTCTTCCTCTATAAAGAGGAAGGGTGTGGGGCTTTGGGGACCTAATGTTCATGCTCTAATCTTCTCCCAAAGTGCCCTAAAGTATTCCCACTCTTCTTACTTGCTATTATTCCATTCTATTGTAAGAAGAAGGTTGTAAAGAGGTTACCTCCACCTAGCTTGGTGCAAAGGAGAGATTTAGTGAATTTGGCAAAGGAGTGATTCACCTTGGATGAATTGGGATCGTGGATTAGCGGTGTAGCCGTGAACCACATTATGACTTTGTGTTAGCATTGTTTGTTTCCTTTGCTTTGTCTTTCTTTGCTTTATTTGCTTGTCTTGTTGTTTCCGTTGCGCTAATCTTGTTTGTAGATGAGCAAATTTCGTTATCCAATGAAAGAGGGCTATTCACCCCCCCTCTAGTCGGTCGATCGATCCCCTACAACAACTACCAATGGGCTTCTGAGCGTAGTCACCCAGCACCTATAGCCGGTAGATATGCTATCAACTCCATTAATCACCTAGCGGCAATAATGGATGCACTAAGCAGACAGTTTGACTCTCTAACCCCTGCTTCTTCATGTGCGACCAACTTCTTTGGAGAGGGAGTAGCGGTGTATCAGGAGGACTACTATGGAGGGCAGTGTAGCTCTAAGGAGTAGATTGAGCATGTCGATGCAGTTGGCGACCGTAATCAGAGGCCTAATAACCCATATTCTAACACTTACAACCCCGAATGGAGGAACCATCCGAACTTTTCCTATAGGAATAATTTGAGAAATTTACAACAATCGGGAGGATTTGGGCAACAACAGGGCAATGGGCAGCCGCAACCACCCGATACCCGACTTGAGCAGATAATAGAAAACTTTATGTGGATGCAACAAGAGGCGAACATAAAATTCCAACGGCGACATTTGTAGATAGATACAATGATTCAAGAATTAAAATTGTCTATGAAATATCTTGTTAACCGGCAAAGGATGCTAGAGACTCAAATAGCTCAGATCGCTAGCCAGGTTGCTAGAGCACTGGGGCGATTTCCCAGAAAGTCAGAAGCTAATCCAATGGAGAAGTGTAAAGCAGTGACATTACAGAGTTGGAGGATTCTGAAAGAATCATCAAGCAGGTTGGTTGCTAAACTAGAACAAGGATCCGAAGCAAAGGAATCTTCGGGGGAGACCGGGAAGGAAGACGTTGAAAACATTGAGCGTGAACCAACCACAAAGACTCAACCACCTTTGGCAGTACCATTCTCACAACGGCTGACCAATGCAAAGAGAGATGCTGAGTTTGGAAAATTCTTAAACATGTTAAAATCAATCTCAGTGGAGGTGTCAATACTCGAAGCTTTGCACCAAATGCCTCAATTTGCAAGATTCATGAAAGATATTATGGCGCACCACAGGAAGGTCGAGTGGTCAGAAACAGTGGCCCTTACGAAAGAATCGAGTGCCTACCTCCAGAACGAGACCACTCGGAAATTGAAGGATCCAGGGAGTTTCTATTTTCCATGTCATATAGGGACGACCCTAATTAGCATGGCCTTCTGCGACTTGGGCGCCAGTGTGAGCTTGATGCCTTATACCTTATGCAAAAAATTCGGGTTAGGGAATTTAAAGTTCACCACTATGACATTACATCTTGCTGACCACTCATACTGATACCCGCTAAGGATTCTGGAAGATGTGTCGGTTAGAGTGGGGAATTTTACACTTCCTACGGATTTTGTGGTGATGGAAATGGAGGAAGACCCAAAATCCCTATGATTCTCGGATGACCATTTTTAGCCACATCAGGAATGGTCATCGATGTAAAGAATCATAAGCTGACTTTGACATTGTGGGATAATAATTTATAGTTCCAGCTTACTAGTGATGGGGATTTGAAACCTGCCTTAGGTAAGTATATCATTCCTGCAAGAGCTAAGGTATAGATTGAGGGTGAATATTCTAAAACGGATGAATGGAGGTTCATAGAGCCACCAGAGCCAAGCTGAGGCAAAGGAGTGTGGTCGAGCTAAAGACCTTAAATAAAGTGCTTCTTGGGAGACAACCCAAGTTTAATTTTATATGTTTTTTACTTTTATTGCATTCATGTGTATAATTTAGACTTTACTTTATGGACATCAACATCTTAGGAAATAGATTAGGGTCAGAAAGAACCTACCAGGTAGAAAAGAGACACTTTGTTAAAGCCTCAGAAAAAGGTACAAGCGGTCATGTGGATTCCACACAGTCGTGCCCCATCATCAGAAGCGCACACGGCAGGGCATGTGGAAAGTCTCAGACTGTGTTGCACTATGGGAGAAATCCAGAGTCACACATGGCCGATCATGTGAATTTCACACAGTCATGTCGAATCCAAAACTTTTCCAAGCTAGGCCCCCAGTCCACGCCAAGAGCCTACACCTGCACCTCCTTCTTTTACTACTTTTGAGCAGAATGCAGGTATGTCTACTTGCGACTTTTCTGAGTTCCGATCATGCCTCGATGACATATACGCCGAGAAGCAGACACAGAGGCAATGATGGGAGGAGCAGAGCATCCACACATGGGCAGAGTTTCAGGGCCTATGGGAGCACTTCCAGCGGGTCGAGGAGTTCTACGGTGAGGCTCATGTCTATTTTCAGGAGAAGGCTACCCATCGCCATGAGGAGACTGCCCAATGCCAAGAGGTTCGGCAGTACATGTGTGTCATGCAGGCACAATGGGCCAGGGAGGAGGAGCACAGAGCCGCCGCTGTGTCCACCAGTTCCCAGGTAGACCACATGTACATGTGGCACCAGCAGTTGAGCACCAGATTGTCCCAGGAGCCCGACATGCCGAGACTACCAGACTTTCCACCTCAGCTGCCATATTAGAGGTACTATTTCACTTAAGTCTAGGGAGGCCCCAAATTCTGATACATCTTTCTTCCAATAGTAGTGTCTTTCTTGACATTTAGGTCTAATTGTAGTTTGCATTCATTTATCCATGCATAGAGTGTTTAGTTTCTTTTCAGCACTTAGCTTTTGCCATTTTTAAGCTGCCTCAGTAATGTTTTTAAAAGTTCTTAACGAATGGCATTCATGATATAGATAGCTTAACTTCATTTATCTTTTGGTATTTTATTTTAGTTGCTTTAATTAATGTTCTAGAGTTACACTTGTTAGCTTTTATCTTTCACTTACACTTGATGAATATTCTAAAAGGTACAATCTATTACATACATAGTTGTGATTCATCCAATTAGTCTAGAACTTTGGAAACCATAGGTGACTCTAGATTTAGCATTTTAGTTATTAGAGATGCTTGGATTGTGTAAGCCCATTCGGAAAAATCAAAATCCCTATGAGAAGGTTCTTTGAAAAAAAAAGAGAGGGGAAGAGACAGAGAGAAAACAGAAAAAATATGAGGGATAAAAAAATAATTGTCGTGGGAGGAAATAGTTAGGTGCCCCTTTGAGACCAAGTTAGGTTACTAGGGAAACACCTACCAACTTCTCTCAATACTGAGCACGCCTTTGAGACTTTATGCTAAATCTAGGGAATGACCCTCTCTTAGGGCAGGTAAGTGCCTAAAAGTCAAAGACCATAGGAAAGCTATAAGATGATGACTTAACTCACTGTAGAACGAGTATCCCTTAGGAAAATTCGCTTAGCACATGCACAAAAAGCTAACTTAGTGAACTTTTAGAACATATCTATTTTGCTTTGATTGAAAATACCACTTGATAAATCTAGTTAACATGCAAAGTATGGAACAATACATTTTTAAAATTTCATGGCACTAAGGTTTGCTTGAGGACAAGAAAAGATCTAAGTCTGGGGGGTTTGAAGTGAGCAAAATATATAAGGTTTTAGAAGTAGTTTTCGCACACATCTCATTACATTTTATACTTATTTCATGCATATTCTACTTTGTTTTGCATGCATGCCCTATTTTCTAGTTCAGAGATCTGCTCTTGTTATTTTTGTGTCCAGGACAGCATTTTATAGGTGAAACAACATATTTTTGGAGCAAAAGGAAGGCATTCATTGACAAGAATAGAGCCAAACACGGACAACCATGTAAATTCCACACAACCATGTCCAACTAACAAAGACAGCCATTCCAGCGCCCCACATGGTCGCCCGTGTGGATTCCACACGGTCGTGTGGTGCTAGGCTATTTTGACACGACTAGGGTTTTCATGGGATTTATTAAGAGTCGGCTGCACGTCTATAAAAAGGAAGGCTCAACGGCTAGAACGTTACAACGGTGCCTTGAAAAGCACCAGAGACTCGCAGCGGGGAGGAAGGAAGCGGCTCGAGGATCGAAATCTGCACTCTAATGCCAAATAGAACGACCAAGAGTACTGTGATTTAATTCTTAGACATCTTTACATTGTAATAAATCATTCTATGATGCCTTGTGTCTGTTCTCTTTCATCTATGGAGTAGATACTTCAATTCTAGGATTAGGGAGTAGCTTATGTATGTTGGACATGCTAGTTCGAATATATTTTCTATTCCTGAATTTATATTTGTAATGGGTGTTGTTTGGATCGATAAAAATTATGTCTTGATTCTATATCTAGTACGTATAGCCGACACAAAGGGTGATAGCCTTTGTATCAAAAACCTAGGAGAACCAAGGAGGAACTTTGCGGTCGTCATCCCTCCGATAACTATAGATAGTAGATTATGATAGAGTAGAAAATGAAATACGTTCTGACTCTTCATTGGAATTATTAGCGTTGGTGCAATCGACCCAGGTCATGATTGCCGAGACACAAGTGGGACTCGATTAGGGTTTTAATGTTCGACAATGGTTTACAATGTGGTTTGACCACATGATTAGTGGATGGTATGGGACATCCAAGGTCATATGAGGGAGACTATTGGAGAAATCCAAGTCGGTCAAGATTGATCGGACACTGGGTGTGGAGAAGTCCAAGTAGGTGACTTGGCAAGGTAAAGTCCAAGTATGGATACTTGGCAAGAGAAAATCCAAGTTGGTCAAGAGAGACCGGACACTTGGTGTTGGAAAGATCAACAGGGAGGTGGCGAGGGAAGTCCCAGAAGGTCTGGGAGACCGTGTTTGGCAAGTGAAGTCCCGAATGAGGAGTCTTGGCAGTGAAGTCCTGGAGGCATGGCCTCTTGACAGTGAAGTCCCGGATGAGGAGCCTTGGCAGTGAAGTGCCGGAGGTGTGGCCTCTTGGCAGCGAAGTCCCGTAGGAGGAGTCTTGGCAAGGGAAGACCCGACTGATCAGGGAGATCGAGCTTGGAAAAGGGGAAGTCCTGAAGGCTAGGCCTCTTGGCAAAGGTAGATCCGAGAGCATGACGATAGCCAATGGAAGAACTTAAAGGCTAGTGCAAGAATGAAGAGTCACGGACTCGAGGGATCTGGGAGTCGTGAGGCTAATAGAAGTGGGTTGAAGTCTTAGGTCTAGGCTTAGGGTGAGTATCAAGTATGAAGGGATCATACTTGAGGTGTTAAACCTTAGTGTAGAGGTATAACAGTCGACTGTCAGCTCAATTAAGTCGACTGGGCTTCGTTTGTAGGCAAACAGAAGCAAGGTGACCTTAACCAACGCCTCGACTGGACTGTAGTCGAGGTGGCACCTCTACTGGTAAGGGGTGTGCTTGGAGGTGAGACTTAGAGAGTCGAGTGAGTGCTATGAAAGCACTCGACTGGCGCCTCGACTGGCTTATCAGTTGAGGTGGCACCTCGACTAGACCAGCACCTCGACTAGACCAGTACCTCGACTAGTTAGGAGATAGAACGTGAGAGGATTCACTCAGAAGCGAGGCTGGCTCGACCTGTGCCTCTACTGGAAATCTTGCCTGGCACTTCGACTGGGTTTAAAACAAGTGTGAAAACAACAACTCATATGCAAGGAGGACTCGACTGGCACCTCGATTGGGATATTAGTCGAGGCGGCGCCTCGACTAGCGAAGCGACAATTGCAGGTTGAGAACCTTCGATGCAGCTTTATAAGAGGAAGCTTGAGGGGGTCTTCGAGCAAGGTTTTGAGGGGTGATTTGATGTGAGGTGTTGTTGTATTTCTGAGCCTTCAAAGTCATCCCAATGCAAATAACAAGCAATGATTCAAAAGCCCTAATTTGTAAAGTGTATTCACTTTTTCTTCTATGACTTTTGTAATTGTTGTATTTGCTTGTTATTTCTTGTTCTTATTATTGTAAGAGTCTTGTAAGAAGTTCCTCCACCTCTGATGTATAATCGAGAAGGAGAAGTGTGATAGTGGTGGTGTGTGTCACATCCCGAGAGTATGACTAGCCCGATAAACGTACAACATCTCCACTATATGACAATGCAATATCCTATTGATACAAAGCCTTTCGGCCACAACCACACAACACATAGATGTATATACCCAAAGTCACAATGGAAATCATCACAAAAGAGTTATAAACTCAACATTCCTGCATACCGGTATGACTGTGTTAGTAATATATGAGAGATGTCCTAAGGCAATCGCCTTATGTATGAACCATTTATATGATAAATGAAGATTCACTATTTGAGTATACATGTTTTATGTATTTGATTGGATCTTAAACTCATTTACTGAATGTCCACGATACAATTCACAACATGAGAGAATTTGTGATTGGATCACAACTAGTGAGTATCTCTACATGTGTAATTGTGATGTATCGGAATTATCCCTAGTCGATGAATTGATGGATCTGGACACCATCAATTCTGTTGAGACTAGCACGAGGTATACTCCTTGGTGTATCCAAGCAGCTGATTCTCACTGGCTGGAGACATAGTGATGTCCGGAGTTAATCGTGGATGCTAGTTATGGTAACTAGTTCATTGGAGTGACCAGCCGTAAGACTTCATATGGTTCTCTGCATATAAAGATATGTCAATGAAGTTCTTACTGTGGCTTAAGTGCGATGTTCCTTTGACTTGCGGTATTCAAGTCATCTTGATCATGGAGACTTATGCTTTGACATCTTAAGCAAACATCTCCGAGGAGATGTGGACCCGGGATGATTGGGTATAAGTCGAAGTGATCAAGGTGTTTGAATAGCCTATAAAGGATTCACCACTCCTTGCGAGGAGATGTATACCCATGGCCTCTCGTCGGATTGTTACTAAAGTCTTTGGCCAAAGCATTACATGTTTAGAGTAAAGTACTCTTCGATACATGTGGAGTAACTAGAATCCGTAGGACGAGGAAATGATACTTGGGCTAGGTGTGACGTAGTCAGCCTAGTGGGGACTGACACAATAGACCATGTCCTGAACCAAGTGGGTATAAGATGAGTGAAGGGAATGGGGCACGATTCATTCAAGCTACTGAAGGGTTTCAGAAATAGTTCTGGATCAACCGTTGATCTTTTCGGTTAATTGGGGATCATGATGTACTACTAGGTGCCACTCATGATCGTTCTATAATTAATGGTTAATTATAGACGGCCAACATAAACCGAGAACCTATTTTGTCACACGCACAACGAGTGTAATCCAAAGGATTTAAAACGAGCTTGAGAATGGGATTCTCAGACCGAGAGAAACTATGTTTGGTTCGACCAAACATAAAGCGAGCATGAAATTGTTTCAGTCGCAATGGAAGCGTGGATGGGCCGTGTCTTATGAAGACATAATGGATGGACCAAAATGGTTTGGTTCTAATCCAATGGATGAGAATAAACCAAATGGTTTGGTTTATATTAAACGAATGAACCAAAGGTTGGTTCGGTTCGTTTTAACTTAAAATAAACCATCATGGTTTGGTTTATTTTAACTTATCTTAATGGAGCGGGTTAACGAGATTTATGGATATGATCCATTAACCATTAAGAGAATTAGTTCTCTATAAAAGAGGGCATTAGGGTTTGTTAAGCCCTAATGAAGAGGCAAACCCAGCTTTGGCCGCCCACCCTCCTCCTCTTGTTGGCGCCAACTCTATTGCCGCCAACTATCTCTTCCAACCGGCGACCAGCTGCTGCCGTTTCCTCCTCTTGCCGGCGACGAGCTGCTGCCGGAGGAGCTCCGGTGATCTTCCTTGGCTCCGGCAACAAGGTGAGCAAGTCGCTTTCCTTATTTGGCCGGCGCAAGGTCTCCACCAAAGCTATCCAGTTTTCTGGACAGCTTGTTCTCCTCTCGTCGGAACGTCGTTTGGACGACGGTTAGAGCTCCGACAGCGGCTAACTTACCGGGGATTCGATCTCCGGTAATCCTCTGAGGTGGAGGACGAAGGATTCGTCAAACGGTTGACGAATACCTCTCCGGAGAAGCGAGTTTTGTGAACTCGTTTGAGGATCCGAATTTGGATTCGGATCGTGATCATCTCTCGATCACGTCGTCTTCAACACGAGGCTAGTAACCCGTACGAAGACGAAGCTCGTGACTTAGCGAAGTCATCCCGAGGAGCTCGGCGTGGATACGGATAGAGACGATTCTTACGAGGATCGTTCCGGTTGATGCCGTTCCCGCTACATGTCATACGGAAGGTATAACGTAGTTTAATTTCCTTTTATTGCAAATTTTAATTTACGGTTATGTCTACACTTGTTGTAATAGCATGCGTGTGTTGTGTGTGTTGCAATAAATATAGATTTATTATTTTTAATTGCTTCCGCTGTGCTCATGTTTACGAAACATGATCGAACATACACATGCCGCGGTGCCGGAAACCCAACAGTGGTATCAGAGCCCAGGTTGTGTTTCGACATAATCGTAAAAATGGTTTTGCGATAGTCATAATGTATTTCTGGAAGTTTTCTAAATTTTGGAAATTTAGAAGTATTTATGGAAAATTTTCAATTTTGGAAAGTCTAGAAGTATTTATGGAAATCTTCCACTTTTGGAAAGTTGGAAGTATTTATGGAAATTTATATTTTCCATAAATAAAATATTTGATTAGATTCTGGAAATTTGTTTCCTAATTTAATCATGATTTGATTTGGGAAATCAAATCTTAAAATATTTAATTTCCATAAGTAGTTTTAAAGATTTAGGAAATTGGTTTCCTAAATAGATTTTCCTTAATCAAATAATTCCATGAATAAAATATGTGATTAGATTTGGAAATTTGTTTCCTAATTTAATTATGATTTGATTTGGAGAATCAAATCTTAAACATATTTTATTACCATAAATAGTTATGACATATAAGGAAATATATACATGACATAATTGTATGCCATGTAATTGCATTAGATGCATAACATTATGCCATGCGTGTCGTGACATGTAGATGTATGCCATGTATGCCATGCCATGTAGATAATAGTTATTTGCATGCAAAGAGGATGAGACATAAAACCCTTAAACAATATTAAAGCCTACACCTTCCATTAATATGGTTAGAACCGTAGTTCTCGCTTCTTGTTTGGGTTGTTGGACTCTCTCCAAGCCCGGCTCGAACCTGAATATGTTCAAACCATGGAATAGTTTAATACTAATATGGTAAGAGTCAGAGGTCAATTGTTAGCTTTGGTTGTTGGACTCTCTCCAAGCTGGGCTAATTGGTTGAATGCGCTCTAACCATATTAAAACTATGTCTTGATTAATGGGTTGGCTTTAACCTGGAGCATCGGCTTGTTGGACTCTCTCCAAGGTCGATGTAAAGGGAGGTGAAGTTGGGTGCTATGCATATGATGCATACTTGTTAATGTGTTAACAACCCGATGTATGTGTGAACATTCAAATAGTTGATAGCACATTGTGATAGTTGCATATACGTGATATGCAATCGGTATAGATGATACCTACCGTCGTAGTTATGAATGGCTTGTTGGACTCTCTCCAAGGTTGTTCATAACTATGATGGATATCTTCCCATTCGGAGATGGACCTACGATCTCCCGAAGTGATTTTGGGGTTTTTGAAATTCGAAAAATGAATGGGATTTATAAATGTATATTGATGCATTTTAAAATCATCTTTCTCATATATGCTCGTTTTGTATTTCTAAGATTGATCATGATGTCTTTGAATTGCGTTCCATTTTGGATTCGAATAAATTGACTGGGCCGAGCTTCATCGATCTTAGAAGCTTGAGAATTGTTCTCAAGGTTGAAAAGCTTGCAAATGTCCTCGAAGCGCCTCTTCCCGCCCGTCCTAGTGACGATGCAACTCTGGACCAATTGTTGGCCTATCAGAAACATGTGAGTGATTCTGAACAATTGAGTTGCATCATGCTAGTCGCAATGGAACCCAAGCTACGAAAGCAGCATGAGCATATGGATGCTCATATCGTAGTCCTTCATCTTTGTGAGTTGGTTGATGAGCAAGTGAGATTCGAAAGGTTCGAAGTCTCAAAGCTCCTCTTCACCTCTGAGATGCTAGAAGGTTCATCTGTGGTACTGCTCAATATGCTGAAGACTGTGGAGTCTTCTGAGAAGCATGAGCAGGGGACGGTGCTGTTAGTTGATTCCTCGAAGAAAGGTTCTAAGAGGAAGTCAAAGGAACAGCAGAAGGGAAAGAAGAGAAGGGCTAAGAAGGTAGAACTAGCACAAAAGGAAACTTGTCATCATTATGGCAAGGAGAGCCATTTGCAAAGAAAGTGCAAGATTTATCATGAGTCCGTGAAGAAGGATAAGGCATCGGATGCCCCATCTTCTTCCGAAAACTTCGTTATTGATTGTCATTCTATTTCCTCAAACACTTGGGTATTGGATACTGGGTGTGGCTCACATATATGTAATGACATACATGGGCTATGGAATAGAAGAAGACTCATCAAGGGAGAGTCAAATTTGCGTATTGGGAATGGAGCAAAGGTTGCTGCAGTCGCCATTGGAACGCATTTGTTGAAACTTCCTACAGGACTTGTCTTAGAACTGGACAATTGTTTTTATGTTCCTTCGTTGATAAAGAACATCATTTCTATTTCTTGATTAAATAGAAATGGGTACCATTTGACTTTTAGTAACAATTGTTGTTACATAACTTTGAATGGAGTTCTTTATGGACCGAACTTTAAGCAATGGTGTTTATACGTTGGACGTATCCAGTGACATTTTCAATATCGAAGCGAGCAACACGCGTTCTCGAAAGGATAATCAAATAGACTCCTATATGTGGCATTGTCGTCTTGGCCATATAAGCAAGAAACGCATGTCCGAATTACACCGATGTGGAATTCGAATCGCTTGAATTGGATTCATACGATACATGCGAATCATGCTTAAAAGGCAAGATGACTAAGTTACCTTTACCGAAAAGGTGAACGAGTGAGAGTTACTAGGTCTAATACATACCGATGTATGTGGACCTATGTCAACTCAAGCATTAGGAGGCTATAGCTACTTCATTACCTTCACCGATGATCACTCACGGTTTGGGTATGTGTTCTTGATGAAACACAAGTCTGAAGCCTTTGAAAGGTTCAAAGAATTCAGACATGAAGTAGAGAAACAACATGACAAGAGTATTAAAATACTTCGATCGGATCGAGGTGGTGAATACTTAAGTCAAGAGTTTCTTGATTATCTAAGAGACAATGGCATATTGTCTCAATGGATTCCGCCTATACACCACAAAGATAATGGTGTATCCG
The DNA here is from genome assembly GCA_025175895.1 of Wurfbainia villosa. Classification (NCBI taxonomy): domain Eukaryota; kingdom Viridiplantae; phylum Streptophyta; class Magnoliopsida; order Zingiberales; family Zingiberaceae; genus Wurfbainia; species Wurfbainia villosa. The sequence continues at coordinate 17,860,130 of CM046005.1, read as the reverse complement.
AGAGGCGAATCGATCTTGTGGACATGGTCAGGTCAATGATGAATCATGCGACTCTTCCCAAGTCCTTTTGGGGTTATGCACTTCAGACAGCTGTTTACTTGTTAAACAGAATGTCTACCAAGGTAGTCTCAACTACTCCATATGAGATATGGAATGGTAAGAAACCTCATGTATCTTACTTGAAGATATGGGGTTGTCCTGCTTATGTGAAGCGGACTGTATCAGACAAACTGGATGCTAAGTCTGATAAATGTCTATTTATTGGATACCCTAAGGAAACAAGGGGTTACCAATTCTATCATCCTGTGGAACAAAAGGTGTTTGTTTCAAGGCATGCTGTGTTTCTAGAGAAAGAGTTTCTCTTGCAAGAAAATGGAGGAGTGCGAGCTTGGAGGCTCGAGAGACTCAAATAGACATTAATGAGATACAGTGAAGCACAACAAATGTGATGAGCAATCGGCTAGACCTATTGTAACACCACATCTTCGTAGATCTGGTAGAACACGCAATATTCCTGAGAGATATGGATTTCTCGTAAGAGAATCGAATGACGTGTTACTCATTGATGATGAGGAGTCTACCAATTATGAAGAAGTGCTGACAAGTTCAGAAAGGGATAAGTGGCTTGGTGCCATGAAGTCGGAAATGGATTCCATGTACGAAAACCAAGTTTGGAACTTGGTTGACCCACCTGAAGGCATAAAGCCTATAGGGTGCAAGTGGGTTTTCAAGAAGAAAACCGACATGGATGGTAATGTGATTACCTATAAGGCTAGATTGGTGGCGAAAGGATATCGTCAAAAGCAAGGTGTTGATTATGACGAAACCTATTCTTTGTAGCTATCTTAAATCCATTCGGATGCTCTGGCCATAGCGACTCATTATGATTATGAGATATGGCGGTGGATGTAACACTTTCCTTAATGGAAACTTGCTCGAGGACGTGTATATGATACAGCCTGAGGGTTTCACATCGGTTGATAAAACCAAGGTATGCAAATTGCGACGGTCCATTTATGGATTGAAGCAAGCATCCAGGAGCTGGAATATCCGTTTTGATGAGACGATCAAAAGGTTTGATTTCTCATAAAATCCAGACGAACCTTGTGTGTACAAGAAGGTTAGTGGGAGTGCAGTCGTGTTCCTAGTATTGTATGTCGATGACATATTACTTATAGGAAACGATGTGTCAATCTTACAGTCAGTTAAGGTTTGGTTATCCAAGACATTCTCCATGAAAGACCTGGGAGAAGCAACCTACATCCTTGGGATTAAGATCTATAGAGATAGATCGAAACGGTTGCTTGGTCTTTCGCAGTCTACATATATAGACCGAGTGCTAAAGAGGTTTAGCATGTCGGAATCCAAGAAAGGTTATCTGCCCATCAGGCATGGGGTACACCTTTCGAAGTCTATGTGTCCGCGCACAGAAGACGAGAGGATTTGCATGAGTAAGATTCCCTATGCATCCGCAATAGGATCTATCATGTATGCTATGTTATGTACAAGGCCCGATGTATCGTATGCTCTGAGTGTCACGAGAAGATACCAGTCCGATCCAGGAATGGATCATTGGGCGGCTGTTAAGACGATCCTTAAGTACTTGAGAAGAACTAAGGATGTGTTCCTAATATATGGAGAAGGGTACATGGTGATACGTGGGTATACGGATGCCAGCTCCAGACAGACAAGGATGATTCCATGTCTCAGTCTGGGTATGTATTCACCTAGAATGGAGGCGCAATAAGTTGGAAAGGTTCCAAGCTTGACACTATAGCGGATTCTGCCACTAAGGCAGAATACGTTGCAGCTTTGGAAGCAGCAAAGGAAGCGGTTTGGATCAAGTAGTTCATCTATGAACTTGATGTAGTCTCATCAATGATCCAAACATGTGCTTCGCCGCTATCATCTTATCAGAGAGATCATCAGTAAGAACGAAATACAAATCGAGAAAATTCCTACTGAAAGGAACTTAGCGGATCCTTTGACTAAAGCATTACCTCAAAGTAAGTTTGAGGGTCATGTTGGTGCTTATGGTATTGGATACCATAGCGATTGGCATTAGGCCAAGTGGGAGTCTGTTAGTAATATATGAGAGATGTCCTAAGGCAATCGCCTTATGTATGAACCATTTATATGATAAATGAAGATTCACTATTTGAGTATACATGTTTTATGTATTTGATTGGATCTTAAACTCATTTCTTGAATGTCCACGATACGATTCACGGCATGAGAGAATTTGTGATTGGATCACAACTAGTGAGTATCTCTACATGTGTAATTGTGATGTATCGGAATTATCCTAGTCGATGAATTGATGGATCCTGGACACCATCAATTACATGAGACTAGCACGAGGTATACTCCTTGGTGTATCAAGCGGTGATTCTCATCGGGTGGAGACATAGTGATGTCTGGAGTTAATCGTGGATGCTAGTTATGGTAACTAGTTCATTGGAGTGACCAGCCGTAAGACTTCATATGGTTCTATGCATATAAAGATATGTCAATGAAGTTCTTACTGTGGCTTAAGTGCGATGTTCCTTTGACTTGCGGTATTCAAGTCATCTTGATCATGGAGACTTATGCTTTGACATCTTAAGCAAACATCTCCGAGGAGATGTGGACCCGGGATGATTGGGTATAAGTCGAAGTGATCGAAGGTGTTTGAATAGCCTATAAAAGATTCACCACTCCTTGCGAGGAGATGTATACCCATGGCCTCTCGTCGGATTGTTACTAAAGTCTTTGGCCAAAGCATTACATGTTTAGAGTAAAGTACTCTTGATACATGTGGAGTAACTAGAATCGTGGGACGAGGAAATGATACTTGGGCTAGGTGTAGCGTGAGTCGACCTAGTGAGGGTGACACAATAGACCATGTCTGAACCAAGTGGGTATAAGATGAGTGAAGGGAATGGGGCCGCGATTCATTCGAGCTCTTGAAGGGTTTGAGAAATAGTTACGGATCAAGTTGATCTTTTGGTTAATTGGGGATCATGATGTACTACTAGGTGCCACTCATGATCGTTCTATAATTAATGGTTAATTATAGACGGCCAACATAAACCGAGAACCTATTTGGTCACACGCACAACGAGTGTAATCCAAAGGATTTAAAGCGAGCTTGAGAATGGGATTCTCAGACCGAGAGAAACTATGTTTGGTTGGACCAAACATAAAGCGAGCATGAAATTGTTTGATGCAATGGAAGCGTGGATGGGCCGTGTCTTATGAAGACATAATGGATGGACCAAAATGGTTTGGTTCTAATCCAATGGATGAGAATAAACCAAATGGTTTGGTTTATATTAAACGAATGAACCAAAGGTTGGTTCGGTTCGTTTTAACTTAAAATAAACCATCATGGTTTGGTTTATTTTAACTTATCTTAATGGAGCGGGTTAACGAGCTTTATGGATATGATCCATTAACCATTAAGAGAATTAGTTCTCTATAAAAGAGGGCATTAGGGTTTGTTAAGCCCTAATGAAGAGGCAAACCCAGCTTTGGCCGCCCACCCTCCTCCTCTTGTTGGCGCCAACTCTATTGCCGCCAACTATCTCTTCCAACCGGCGACCAGCTGCTGCCGTTTCCTCCTCTTGCCGGCGACCAGCTGCTGCCGGAGGAGCTCCGGTGATCTTCCTTGGCTCCGGAAACAAGGTGAGCAAGTCGCTTTCCTTATTTGGCCAGCGCAAGGTCTCCACCAAAGCTCTCGAGTTTTCTGGACAGCTTGTTCTCCTCTCGTCGGAACGTCGTTTGGACGACGGTTAGAGCTCCGACAGCGGCTAACTTACCGGGGATTCGATCTCCGGTAATCCTCTGAGGTGGAGGACGAAGGATTCGTCAAACGGTTGACGAATACCTCTCCGGAGAAGCGAGTTTTGTGAACTCGTTTGAGGATCCGAATTTGGATTCGGATCGTGATCATCTCTCGATCACGTCGTCTTCAACACGAGGCTAGTAACCCGTACGAAGACGAAGCTCATGACTTAGCGAAGTCATCCCGAGGAGCTCGGCGTGGATACGGATAGAGACGATTCTTACGAGGATCGTTCCGGTTGATGCCGTTCCCGCTACACGTCATACGAAAGGTATAACGTAGTTTAATTTCCTTTTATTGCAAATTTTAATTTACGGTTATGTCTACACTTGTTGTAATAGCATGCGTGTGTTGTGTGTGTTGCAATAAATATAGATTTATTATTTTTAATTGCTTCCGCTGTGCTCATGTTTACGAAACATGATCGAACATACACATGCCGCGGTGCCGGAAACCCAACAGACTGACCATAAAATAAGAAAGTACCGTAATAAATCGAGAAAGATAAGTGCAAACACTGACAACTATCCAACAATACAAACCACCATACGAATCTAAGATCATAACAAAATAAAACTATATGATAAACCAAAAGCCAGGACCCTCAGAGGTGAGATGAGATGAAATTAGCTAGCGATGCTCCAAGCCTATCACAAAGTCTTCTACCTGTCACCTGGGCAATAAGAAAACCAGGGTTTGTGGTGGTGAGTATAAAACTTAGCGGCAATATGGAAAATGTGCATGCATATCATATATCATATGAGAGTCAACGATATACAGTCTAAAGGTGCAACAAATAACCACCAGTGTAATATAACCAATAAGTATACTAAAAGGATCAACTGAATAACACAAGGTACTGTCATACCTGGAGCTCTACTGCTATACAACTCATACAACCTGAACACATAAGTCACAATATAACCCATACAACATAAAAAAACATCACTAAGCATGAAATCAGCACACTTCCCTATGAACCTATAAGCAACATCATCAATGAATCTAATCAACCCTATACACCATCATGATACTGATCATAAGAGTACAACAGTCTGGTCCAACTCATACGCTGGTATCCCACACACAAAAGTATAGATCATGAAAATAACATGCAAGATGATGTACAACTAAATACAGCAAACATAGCATAAACAAATGCAACAATACAATAAGCATATATAGACTATATCTATATATACTGATCACACTTTCATACATACATACATATATATATATATATATATATGTTGGTGCAACAATGCCCCAAGTATTTATATGTTTTGATGTTTAGATAATCATCTAAGTTAGGCAATGCTTTGTGATCTAATTGTGAATATGTTTGAGTGACAGGGAAATCCAAGTATGAAGACTTGGTAAAAGAAAAGTCCAGGTATTATCTTGGCAAGGGAAGTCCAAGGGATGGACTTGGCAGCGTAAGACCAAGCTTATAGTCTTGGCAGCGTAAAGTCCAAGTGAACCTTGGCAAAGAGAAGTCCAAGGGATGGACTTGGCAGTGTAAGACCAAGCTTGTAGTCTTGGCAGTGTAAAGTCCAAGTGAACCTTGGCAAAGGAAGTCTAAAGTAAAGTCTTTGCAGCATAAGTCCAGGCTTGTAGTCTTGGCGGCGTAAAGTCCAAGCATTTGGCAACCCAAGACATGATGAGGCCGAAGGAAACTCTTGAAGGTAGGCACAAGGCTGAAGGAAGAGTTAGAAGGTCAAGTCTAGGTCTAGGGGGTGGAATCAAGTATGAAATATTCATACTTGATGAGTATCAGTCAACTGATACGATGTATAAGTCGACTGGTCAGGCGTTCGACTAAGTCAGGGTGAAACCGCGATCGATCGCCTTAGTCATGATGATCGATGTTGTGATCGATCGACCGCAAAGCGTGAGTCAATCGATCAAGGGAAAATTCGCCACAGAATGCAGTCTCACTCGACTGCTGCTTTGATCACTCGACTGATCACTCCATCAGACGACTGATTGAGGGATCAGTCGACTGATAGGCCTTCCATTGGAAATGGCGGCTTCGAATCCCTGCGGATCTGCTTTGTCAGAAGCCGTTATCTTTGATGGCAGTCGACTGATGGTAATCATCAGTCGACTGATCAAAGCCCAACGGAAAAAAATAGGCCCTCTTCTATAAGAAGGGGCCTTGGGGAGCTTGGTGAAGCTAGTGCTCTCATTCCTAGCTAAACCCTTGGGCTCACCAAGCTTTCTCCAAGTGTTTTTATGATTCTAAACCTCCTCTTCTCTAATCTTAATCTTCCATCATTGTAAAGAAGAGGAGTGCATTGTAAGACAAGGTTTCTCCACCTTGGTTCATCAAAAGGAGGTTTTAGTGAAGATTGGCTAGGGCTAATCCACCTTATGGATTACCGTGGAGTAGGAGCGTCATCTCCGAACCACGTACATCGGGTGTTAGCATTGTTTTCTTGTTTCGTAGTCTTATTTACATTTGTATTTGTATTGCTTCCGCTAACATATTTTGTAGAAATGAAGAAAGGCTAATCACCGCCCCCCCTCTATCCATTACAAAGATCCTAACAAGTTAGTGGTATCAGAGCCCGGATAGCTTGGAAGATTTCACCATCAACCAAGGCATCAATGGCTCTTCAAGAGGGATATAGCACTGCCAAGCCACTGCTCTTCGATGGGAGTCATTTTGCATATTGGAAAGGTAGGATGAAGTATTATCTAATGAGTAATATTGAAATTTGGCATAGCATTGTAGATGGCTTTGAGGAATCGGTGGATGAACATAGAAATCCTATTCCAAGCAAGGATTGGACAAGAGAAATGAATAGGAGGTTCGAATCAAATGCAAAGGCGGTACTCACCATCCAATGCGGCATTACAATGGAGCAACTCAACAAGGTGGGGCCTTTCGAATCCGCCAAGGAGTTATGGGAAAAGCTCATTGAGCTAAATGAAGGATCCAAGGAGTCAAAGAGGGACAAGAAGGACTTGCTAATTGGACAACTTCAAGCCATCCAAATGAAGATGCATGAAACCGTAAGCCAAATGCATGGAAGGTTCAAGGAGATTGTGAATGGACTCCACATCATAGGTGAGCGAGTTGACAATTGGGATTTGGTAAGGTACATACTTCAAGCATTTCCAAGAAATTCTCTATGGACTTCTATAGTTGATGTTATTAAAGTAACTAGGGATCTTTCTCAAATTAAAATTGATGAATTATTTTGTGAGTTTGAATTGCATGAGCAAACTAACATATCCTCTAAGGAAAAGGGTTTAGCTCTATTTGTTGAAAAGAAAGAAAAGAAGAAGAAAGAAAGGAAAGAAGTGTCATCATCATCCGAATCGGAGCATGACTCAAGTAGTGATGGAGACTCATCTAGCGAGATGGCCAACTTTGTCAAGAAACTCTATAGAAAATCAAAGGAGTTCAAGAATAGAGAAGCAAGGAAGGGGTCCCATTCTTCAAGTGGTAAAATTAGTGGTAATTCAAATTTTAATAATAATGTGATTTTCCATGCTTGCAATAAAAAGGGGCACATAAAGCCGAATTGCCCGGAGCTAAAAAAGAAGGAAGAAAAAGAAAAGAAAAAGAAGGAAAAGAAGAAGAAGAAGAAGGAGGAGGCCATGATGGCTCAAACCACATGGGACACATCAAGTGTTGAAGATTCTTCCTCCGATGATGAGCTTTGCCACGTCACACGCCATGTGGCACTTATGGCCCAAGGAGACGACTCCGATACATCAAGCCAAGAGGAAGACTCTTCAAGCGATGAATCGTCATCTAGTGGCGATGAGGTAATGAACTCTCCCGAAGTTAAGCTTCTTTATAAATCAATTGTGTTAGTTATAGCCCTAAGAACCAATCATGTGATGGTTGAATAGGGAACATTTTGTATCATATTCTATAAAGGCAAAGGATTGGTTATTATATTTAAGTCTTGCTTGTGCCAGCTAAATTAAATATAGTAATGCCCTAGAAAAGTAGGTTCTTATCTACAGCACATCAATTGGCAGAATTGATTATGAGAGGCTGTAGAGAACACTTTCTAAATGTTCCTAGTCAAGTATTAATATGCAAGGGCAATATTAATACATAAAGACTAGCATGTAGGTCAATTGATGACTTGATCTCACAAGTCATGGATATATGATATCGAGTTGACACATGGGTATATATTAGAGAATATATACTGAACTGACCCGCCATGAGAAAGTTTCATGGATCGTTATATGAGTGTCATAAACTTTCTCATGTGACTATTGGTATGAATAGTCCTCAGACCTGAAGTCACTACGGTTCCCTACATAAGGAGTTATGTACTTTGGTATCGTCAAACGTCACCCGTAGAATGTGGACCATAAAAGCGATTCTTGGGTATATGACAAATTATGCGGAGGGATGTGAGTGATGTAGATGGGATCTATCCCTCTCATATGACGAGAGTGATATCGGTGGGCCCCTTGATTGAGTAGAACTACTAAAACGCATGGCCATGCTCGAATGAGTCAATATGAGATATTGAGCTCATTTGTTTGAGGTAGTTTACTCAAGGATCAAGAAACACATAGATTGATCGAGGATGACACGGTCTATGCCTCATTGATCAATCTGATATCAAGGATAGAAGGACACGGTCATATATTATAGTAGTCACGGAAAGGTTAGTCGGATCTTGACTTATCTCGTAACTTGGGTAGCAATGATGTATTGCTAGATGCCGCTCATTGCTTGTGTATCTAAAAGAGTTTAGATCCACGCCAACTTAGCGTTATGAGCCTATAGGGTCACACACAAAGAGCATGATAATTAGAGGAATTAGAGTATTCTAGTTTGACTAGAATAATTTGGGAATAAGCTTAAGTACAAAATGGTTTTTGGACTTTAAGCTTAATGAGAATTTTAGCTAATTGATTTAATGAGATTAATTCAATATGTTACCTTATTGATTTAATAAGATTAATTCAATATGATAACATAAGCTTAATTGAATTAATAAGATTAATTCAATATGATTGAATTAATAAGATTAATTCAATATGATAACATAAGCTTAATTGAATTAATAAGATTAATTCAACATGCATGAATGCCACATAAGAATGCCACATAAGCATGCCACCTAAGCATCCACCTAAGCTAGTTAAGGTGGAAGGAAACAAAATGGTTTTGTCTCCTTAAGTGGCCGGCCAAACAAGGATATGTCTCAATGCAATGGATTGCATTGAATGTGTGGAGGTGAAAGGGTTTTTCCAACCCTATAAAAGACACCTCAAGTGGCCAGCCAAAAGACAGCATTGGCTTTGTTGTTGGTGGAAGCTTTGGTTGTGTTGTTGTGGTTGTGAGAGAGCTTGGTGGAAGCTTTGGTTGTGTGGGTTTGTGAGTGTAGGCTAGCAAGAAGAGGAGTCTTCTTCTTCCTTTCTCCTTTTCCCTCTCTTCCTCTCCTTTAGGGACTTCTCTAGCAAGAAGTAAAGGAGAGCTCCTCTAGTTTTTCTTTTGTGAGACAAGAGCTTGCTCGTGTGGATACATATAGAGGCACGGACACTTGAACGTGCTAAAGATCCAACAAACAAAAGGAAGAAGCGGGATTAACAAGGGCACGCAACAAAGGTAATCCTCTCCTATAAGATAGGTTTGGTTTAGAGAAATTTATTTTATACGAGTTTGCTTTCGCATGGATCACTTGGAAGGGATCCTAATTTTTCCGTTGCGCATATGCCATTTGGCATAAAGAATTCCCATCAAATTGCTTATCTTAAAGAGGCTTTAGATAAGTCTAAATCTAATGTTAGAAGCATGAAGGTAGAACTAAAGGCCATTAGGAATGAAAAACCGTCACATGTTGATTCTTGTATACTTAAGGAAGAGAATGACAAACTTAAGGATGTGGTTAGTGAATTAAAGACATGCTTAGAAAAATTTACAAATAGCTCAAAATATCTTGACATGATCCTTAGCCGACAAATAGCCGTTTACAACAAGGCCGATTTAGGATATAAGTCAAAAGAAAAAGAAGTTGCTTATATCTCATTGATTAATAGAAAAGCAACCATTAAGGGTAAGGTTAAGAAAGCATGGGTACCTAAGAAGTTCTTACTTAATGTTACCGGTCCAAATGTTTGGGTACCAAAAGATTGTGTTTTTCATGTGATTTAGGTAGGAGAGCAAGGTATGTGGATTATGAATAGCGGTTGCTCAACACACATGACCGAGGATGTGAGCAAGTTCTCCACAATTAAGTATGTGAAGAAGGGAGCAGTGACTTTTGGAAATAGTGGAAAACTCAAGATACTAGGTAGAGGTACAATTGAGGTATCGCCCAAAATTGTCATTCACAAAGTTTTACTAGTTTAAAAAATTAAATTTAATTTACTAAGTGTTAGTCAACTTTGTGATGCAAGCTACCATGTTTCTTTTGAATCCTCAAAATGCATGATTAGGCACAAGGAATTAAATGATTGTATGTTAGTTGGATATAGGAAATCAAATATTTATTAAGTTGATCTTTCATATGCTTCTAACAAACTAAGTGTTTTGTTGCAAAAGAAGCAGAAAGTTGGCTATGACATAGGAGATTGGGGCACATCAACATGAAAAACATAGCCAAGGTAGCCAAGTTGGAGTTGGTCAAAGGGCTACCAAAGATCAAGTATGTCAAGAACAAAATGTGTGATGCATGCCAAGAAGGAAAACAATCAAAGGCATCACACAAAGGTAAAACCTTAACTAATACCTCTTTACCGTTAGAATTATTGCATCTTGACTTATTTGATTGTCATAGTACTCCTTCTTTAAATAGTAACAAATATTGTTTAGTCATAGTAGATTATTTTTCTAGGTATACTTGGGTTTATTTTATGAAACATAAGGATGATACCTTAAAAATACTCATAGGATTTAGTAAAAGAGTTGAAAATTAAAAGAGTCTCAAAATCAACCGGATCCGTAGTGATCATGGTGGTGAATTTGAGAATTCTAAATTTTCAAAATTTTGTTTAGAGCAAGGGTACAAGCATGAGTTCTCTTGTCCTAGAACACCCCAACAAAATGGGGGTGGTGGAAAGGAGAAATCATTCCCTACAAGAGGCGGCTAGGACTATGCTTAATGCATATTCTCTACCTAGCTACTTGTGGGCGGAAGCGATTAATACCGCATGCTATATCCAAAATAGGGTTCAAATCCATAGGTTTTTAGGAAAGACACCATTTGAATTATGGAATGGGACTATCCCCACAATTCATTATTTCAAAGTCTTTGGATGTATGGTTTATATTTTAAACACAAAAGATAACTTAGGAAAATTTGAATCCAAAGCGGATGAGGGGATCCTAATTGGATACTCATCTATGAGTAGAGGATATAGAGTCTACAATAAGAGAACTCAAGGGATTGAGGAGTCTTCTAATGTTCAATTTGATGAAACCACTAGTACCTACCCTAGAAAGTCCTCCATTGATAAGGATATTAATGACAATAATCAAGACATTACCCAAAAACTTCAAAAATTGACCATAAGGGATAATGATCAAGGGGGAGGAAGAGGAGATTTCGATGATGAAAGGAGGGTAGAAGATAACAATGAACAATTTGAAACCCCTTCTAGAACCCTAAGAATTCATCAAGATCATCCACTTGACCAAGTAGTAGGAGATCTATCTCAAGGGGTAAGACCTAGGTCATTTCATAGACCTCCTACTAGTCAAGTAGCTCTTATTTCACAAATCGAGCCCAAATCGATCAATGATGTGTTACATGATCCGGATTGGATTTTGGCAATGCAAGATGAATTGGCTCAATTTGAGAGGAGTCAAGTATGGGAGTTAGTACCTAGACCAAATGATAGCACCATAATTACTACAAGATGAGTCTTTAGGAATAAGCTAGATGACCAAGGAAATATCACTAGAAATAAGGCTAGGTTGGTTGCTAGGGGATTCAATCAAGTTGAGGGGCTTGACTATGATGAGACTTATGCCCCGGTTGCTAGGTTAGAATCTATTAGAATTCTCATAGGATATGCTTCCTATATGAAATTTAAACTTTATCAAATGGATGTTAAATCGGCATTTCTAAATGGTTATATTAAGGAATAAGTAGATGTAATACAACCACCCGGGTTTGATAACATAGATTATTCAAACAACGTATATAAGCTTAGAAAAGCATTATATGGGTTAAAACAAACTCCCCGGGCATGGTATGAAAGATTGTCATCCTTCTTAATCTCTAAGGATTTTAGATGAGGCCAAGTAGATCAAACCTTGTTCATAAAGTCAACATTAAAGGATATCTTCATAGCCCAAGTATATGTTGATGACATTATTTTTGGGTCAACAAATGATGATCTTCTTCAAGACTTTATAAAAAATATGGAGAATGAATTTGAAATGAGTTTAGTTGGAGAGATTAACTTTTTCCTAGGGTTACAAGTCAAGCAAACCAATGAAGGGATTCATATTTATCAAACCAAATATGCAAATGAAATGATCAAGAAATTTGGTTTGGAAAATGCCAAAATTGTAACCACTCCTATGGCCACTAGCACTAGAATAGATAGTGATCATGATGGTAAATCAATTGATCTTAAACTTTATAGGAGTATTATTGGTAGCCTACTATACCTAACCGCTAGTAGACCTGATATCTTATTTGCGGTAGGTATTTGTGCAAGATACCAATCTTGTTCCAAAGAATCACATTTAGTAGCCGTTAAGAGAATTTTAAGATATGTTAAAGGAACCCTAAATGTAGGACTTTGGTATCCTAGGACTAGGTCGTTTGAGTTGCTTGGCTATACCGATTCCGATTATGCCGATTGCATATTGGATAGGAAGAGTACTAGTGGTGGATGCCAATTTCTTGGGTTCTCCCTAGTTAGTTGGAGTAGTAGGAAGCAACATTGTGTTGCTTTATCAACCACCGAAGCCGAATATGTGGTTATGGGTGGTTGTGTGGCTCAATTACTTTGGATGAGACATACTCTTGAGAACTATGAGTTACACTACTCTAACATTAAAGTTTATTGTGATAATGTGAGTACCATCAACTTGACCAAAAATCCGGTATATCACTCTAGGACCAAGCACATTGAAGTGAAACATCACTTCAAAAGAGATCATGTGGCAAGAGGGGACATTGAACTTAATTATGTAGAATCTAAGTCCAATCTTGCCGATATCTTCACCAAAGCTCTTCCCGAAACCGAATTTTCATCTTTAAGGAGAGAGCTTGGTATGTACTTTGTAGAGTAAAAATTCTAGGTTTGCATGATCCCATATTCATATGTTAGCTTTATATCTTTATACATCTCACAAAAAGCCTTAAGAAAACCTTGATTTTTGTATGGAGACACTTAGGAACATGTGAGATAATAGGGAAGGTGTAATTGGCTCATCATGCTTGTTATGATGCATTACTATGAGCCAATGACACACCTAGAGACATGAATACCTCATGGACCAATCATTGGGAAGGCTTGTATTCAAGTAATGAATACATAGCTCTAAGAACATGGTTGGAAATTCTAAATCATATATATTTAAAACTATGTTCATCATATTTTGAAAAATAGTTTTCAAGTGGAAGACTAAAGTGATACAAAGTTTGCAAAAATATTAGAACTTTTGTTAGTTTCCAAGTTTGTATCAATCTCGAAATATGGAAAACAATTATTTTTCAAATTATTTTTCCTTGATAAAGAATGATTTCAGAAATGTGTACGCAAAATTTTGTGATTTTTTGAGATTTTTGGAATTTCTAACGCATTTCTGAATTTGGGCTGAAAAGGTTGAAATTCAGATTTCAGGCTTATGAGTCGACTGGTTCAGAAACCAGTTGACTGATACACTGTGTTTTCTGACAAATAGCTTCATTTTGTGATATTTAGTGTATCCTTGATGCCCTAACACTCTAGCATGATAATATTGGGCATATTAAAACTTGTGTAACTGTTTCATGCAATGTTATAGGGGGATGCTTCATAATGTATATCTTTTCATCCCCAAACTTACATTGTTGGTGCAAAGTTAGGACTTAACCTTCAAACTTTTGTTATGCTTTGCTTCAAATGTTCGTCACACATCACATAGCATATCTTGGATTAAGGGGGAGCTTAATTTCAATCTTATACTTTAGTCCAAGATACAACTACCTTAATTCTTTCAAGAAATCTATAAATTCCTCTCTTTTCGATGTATGTCAAAGGGGGAGAAGGAATGGTTAAGTTAGAATTCATATTATGTGCATATTGAGAAGACCTAACTTATATGATTGCCAAAGATCAAAAAGGGGGAGATTGTTGGTAGTGAAGTGCCGGAGGTGTGGCCTCTTGGCAGCGAAGTCCCGGAGGAGGAGTCTTGGCAAGGGAAGACCCGGCTGATCAGGGAGATCGAGCTTGGAAAAGGGGAAGTCCTGAAGGCTAGGCCTCTTGTCAAAGGTAGATCCGAGAGCATGACGATAGCCAATGGAAGAACTTAAAGGCTAGCGCAAGGATGAAGAGTCACGGACTCGAGGGATCCGGGAGTCGTGAGGTTGATAGAAGTGGGTTGAAGTCTTAGGTCTAGGCATAGGGTGAGTATCAAGTATGAAGGGATCATACTTGAGGTGTTAAACCTCAGTGTAGAGGTATAAAAGTTGACTACCAGCTCAGTTAAGTTGACTGGGCTTCGTTTATAGGCAAACAGAAGCAAGGTGACCTTGACCAGCGCCTCGACTGGACTATAGTCGAGGTGGCACCTCTACTGGTAAGGGGTGTGCTTGGAGGTGAGACTTAGAGAGTCGAGTGAGTGCTATGAAAGCACTCGACTGGCGCCTCGACTGGCTTATCAGTTGAGGTGGTGCCTCGACTTGACCAGCACCTCGACTTGACCAGTACCTCGACTAGTTAGGAGATAGAACGTGAGAGGATTCACTCAGAAGCGAGGCAGGCTCGACCTGCGCCTCTACTGAAATCTTGACTGGCACTTCGACTGGGTTTAAAACAAGTGTGAAAACAACAACTCATATGCAAGGAGGACTCGACTGGCACCTCGATTGGGATATTAGTCGAGGCGGCACCTCGACTAGCGAAGAGACTATTACAGGTCAAGAACCTTTGATGCAGCTTTATAAGACGAAGCTTGAGGGGGTCTTCGAGCAAGGTTTTGAGGGGTGATTTGATGCGAGGTGCTGCTGTATTTCTGAGCCTTCAAAGTCATCCCAAAGCAAACAACAAGCAAGGATTTAAAAGCCCTAATTTGTAAAGTGTATTCACATTTTCTTCTATGACTTTTGTAATTGTTGTATTTGCTTGTTATTTCCTGTTCTTATTATTGTAAGAGTCTTGTAAGAAGTTCCTCCACCTCTGATGTATAATCGAGAAGGAGAAGTGTGATAGTGGTGGTGTGTGTCACATCCCGAGAGTATGCCTAGCCCGATAAACGTACAACATCTCCACTGTATGACAATGCAATATCCTATTGATACAAAGCCTTTCGGCCACAACCACACAACACATAGATGTATATACCCAAAGTCACAATGGAAATCATCACAAAAGAGTTATAAACTCAACATTCCTACATAGCGGTATGACTAGCAATAAAAAAAGAAAGTACCGTAATAAATCGAGAAAGATAAGTGCAAACACTAACAACTATCCAACAATACAAACCACCATACGAATCTAAGATCATAACAAAATAAAACTATATGATAAACAAAAAGTCAGGACCCTCGGGGGTGAGATGAGATAGAATCAGCTAGCGATGCTCCAAGCCTATCACAAAGTCTTCTACCTGTCACCTGGGCAATAAGAAAACCAGGGTTTGTGGTGGTGAGTATAAAACTTAGCGGCAATATGGAAAATGTGCATGCATATCATATATCATATGAGAGTCAACGATATACAGTCTAAAGGTGCAACAAATAACCACCAGTGTAATATAACCAATAAGTATACTAAAAGGATCAACTGAAT
Source organism: Wurfbainia villosa (assembly GCA_025175895.1). Lineage (NCBI taxonomy): Eukaryota > Viridiplantae > Streptophyta > Magnoliopsida > Zingiberales > Zingiberaceae > Wurfbainia > Wurfbainia villosa. The sequence continues at coordinate 17,844,364 of CM046005.1, read as the reverse complement.
AACACAAGGTACTGTCATACCTGGAGCTCTGCTGCTATACAACTCATACAACCTGAACACATAAGTCACAATAAAACCCATACAACATAAAAGAACATCACTAAGCATGAAATCAGCACACTTCCCTATGAACCTATAAGCAACATCATCAATGAATCTAATCAACCCTATACACCATCATGATACTGATCATAGGAGTACAACAGTCTGGTTCAACTCATACACTGGTATCCCACACACAACAGTATAGATCATGTAAATAACATGCAAGATGATATACAACTAAATACAGCAAACATAGCATAAACAAATGCAACAATACAATAAGCATATATAGACTGTATCTATATATACTGATCACTCTCACATACATACATACATACATATATATATATATATATATATATATATATATATGTTGGTGCAACAATGCCCCAAGCATTTATATGTTTTGATGTTTAGATAATCATCTAAGTTAGGCAATGCTTTGTGATCTAATTGTGAATATGTTTGAGTGACAGGGAAATCCAAGTATGAATACTTGGTAAAAGAAAAGTCCAGGTATGATCTTGGCAAGGGAAGTCCAAGGGATGGACTTGGCAGCGTAAGACCAAGCTTGTAGTCTTGGCAGCGTAAAGTCCAAGTGAACCTTGGCAAAGGAAGTCTAAAGTAAAGTCTTGGCAGCATAAGTCCAGGCTTGTAGTCTTGGCGGCGTAAAGTTCAAGCATTTGGCAACCCAAGACATGACGAGGCCGAAGGAAACTCTTGAAGGCAGGCGCAAGGCTGAAGGAAGAGTTAGAAGGTCAAGTCTGGGTCTAGTGGGTGGAATCAAGTATGAAATATTCATACTTGATGAGTATCAGTCGACTGATATGATGTATCAGTCGACTGGTCAGGCGTTCGACTAAGTCAGGGTGAAACCCTGATGATCAGTCGACTGCCTTAGTCATGGCAGTCGACTGATGTTGCGATCAGTCGACTGCCAAAGGCAGCAGTCGACTGATCAAGGGAAAATTTGCCACAGAATGCAGTCTCACTCGACTGCTGCTTTGATCACTCGACTGATCACTCCATCAGTCGACTGATTGAGGGATCAGTCGATTGATAGGCCTCCCGTTGGAAATGGCTGCTTCGAATCCCTACGGATCTGCTTTGTCAGAAGTCGTTATCTTTGACGGCAGTCGACTGATGGTAATCATCAGTCGACTGATCAAAGCCCAACGGAAAAAAAAATAGCCCCTCTTCTATAAGAAGGGGCCTTGGGGAGCTTAGTGAAGCTAGTGCTCTTATTCCTAGCTACACCCTTGTGCTCACCAAGCTTTCTCCAAGTGTTTTTATGATTCTAAACCTCCTCTTCTCTAATCTTAATCTTCCATCATTGTAAAGAAGAGGAGTGCATTGTAAGACAAGGTTTCTCCACCTTGGTTGATCCAAAGGAGGTTTTAGTGAAGATTGGCTAGGGCTAATCCACCTTACGTATTACCGTGGAGTAAAAGCGTCATCTCCGAACCACGTACATCAGGTGTTAGCATTGTTTTCTTGTTTCGTAGTCTTTTTTACATTTGTATTTGTATTGCTTCCGCTAACATATTTTGTAGAAACGAAGAAAGGCTAATCACCCCCCCCCCTCTAGCCATTACAAAGATCCTAACAAGTTAGTGGTATCAGAGCCCGGATAGCTTGGAAGATTTCACCATCAACCAAGGCATCAATGGATCTTCAAGAGGGATATAGCACCGCCAAGCCACCGCTCTTCGATGGGAGTCATTTTGCATATTGGAAAGGTAGGATAAAGTATTATCTAATGAGTAATATTGAAATTTTGCAAAGCATTGTAGATGACTTTGAGGAACCGGTGGATGAACATGGAAATCCTATTCGAAGCAAGGATTGGACAAGAGAAATGAATAGGAGGTTCGAATCAAATGCAAAGGCGGTACTCACCATCCAATGCGGCATTACAATGGAGCAACTCAACAAGGTGGGGTCTTTCGAATCCGCCAAGAAGTTATGGGAAAAGCTCATTGAGCTAAATGAAGGATCCAAGGAGTCAAAGAGGGCCAAGAAGGACTTGCTAATTGGACAACTTCAAGCCTTCCAAATGAAGATGCATGAAAGCGTAAGCCAAATGCATGGAAGGTTCAAGGAGATTGTGAATGGACTCCACATCATAGGTGAGCGAGTTGACAACTGGGATTTGGTAAGGCACATACTTCAAGCATTTCCTAGAAATTCTCTATGGACTTCTATAGTTGATGTTATTAAAGTAACTAGGGATCTTTCTCAAATTAAAATTTATGAATTATTTTGTGAGTTTGAATTGCATGAGCAAACTAACATGTCCCTTAAGGAAAAGGGTTTAGCTCTATTTGTTGAAAAGAAGCAAAAGAAGAAGAAAGAAAGGAAAGAAGTGTCATCATCATCCGAATCGGAGCATGACTCAAGTAGTGATGGAGACTCATCTAGCGAGATGGCCAACTTTGTCAAGAAACTCTATAGAAAATCAAAGGAGTTCAAGAATAGAGAAGCAAGGAAGGGGTCCCATTCTTCAAGAGGTAAAATTAGTGGTAATTCAAATTTTAATAATAATGTGATTTGCTATGCTTGCAATAAGAAGGGGCACATAAAGCTGAATTGCCCAGAGCTAAAAAAGAAGGAAGAAAAAGAAAAGAAAAAGAAGGAAAAGAAGGAGAAGAAGAAGGAGGAGGCCATGATGGCTCAAACCACATGGGACACATCAAGTGTTGAAGATTCCTCCTCCGATGATGAGCTTTGCCACGTCACACGCCATGTGGCACTTATGGCCAAAGGAGACAACTCTGGTACATTAAGCCAAGAAGAAGACTCTTCAAGTGATGAATCGTCATCTAGTGACGATGAGGTAATGAGCTCTCCTAAAGTTAAGCTTCTTTATAAATCAATTGCTTATCTTAAAGAGGCTTTAGATAAGTCTAAATCTAAGGTTAGAAGCATGAAGGTAGAACTAAAGGCCATTAGGAATGAAAAACCGTCACATGTTGATTCTTGCATACTTAAGGAAGAGAATGACAAACTTAAGGATGAGGTTAGTGAATTAAAGACATGCTTAGAAAAACTTACAAATGACTCAAAATATCTTAACATGATTCTTAGCCGATAAAGAGCCGTTTACAACAAGGCCGGTTTAGGAAAGAAGTCAAAAGAAAAAGAAGTTGTTTATATCTCATTGATTAATAGAAAAGCAACCATTAAGGGTAAGGTTAAGAAAGCATGAGTATCTAAGAAGTTCTTACTTAATGTTACCGGTCCAAATGTTTGGGTACCAAAAGATTGTGTTTTTCATGTGATTTAGGTAGGAGAGCAAGGTATGTGGATTGTGGATAGCGGTTGTTCAACACACATGACCGGGGATGTGAGCAAGTTCTCCACAATTAAATATGTGAAGAAGGGAGTGGTGTCTTTTGGAAATAGTGGAAAACTCAAGATACTAGGTAGAGGTACAATTGAGGTATCGCCCAAAATTGTCATTCACAAAGTTTTACTAGTTGAAAATATGAAATTTAATTTACTAAGTGTTAGTCAACTTTGTGATGCAAGCTACCATGTTTCTTTTGAATCCTCAAAATGCATGATTAGACACAAGGAATTTAATGATTGTATGTTAGTTGAATATAGGAAATCAAATATTTATTATGTTGATCTTTCATATGCTTCTAACATTTCTACTAAGTGTTTTGTTGCAAAAGAAGAAGAAAGTTGGCTATGGCATAGGAGATTGGGGCACATCAACATGAAAAACATAGCCAACGTAGCCAAGTTGGAGTTGGTCAAAGGGCTACCAAAGATCAAGTATGTCAAGAACAAAATGTGTGATGCATGACAAGAAGGAAAACAATCAAAGGCATCACACAAAGGTAAAACCTTAACTAATACCTCTTTACCGTTAGAATTATTGCATCTTGACTTATTTGATTGCTATAGTACTCCTTCTTTAAATGGTAACAAATATTGTTTAGTCATAGTAGATGATTTTTCTAGGTATACTTGGGTTTATTTTATGAAACATAAGGATGATACCTTAAAAATACTCATAGGATTTAGTAAAAGAGTTGAAAATGAAAAGAATCTCAAAATCAACCGGATCCGTAGTGATCATGGTGGTGAATTTGAGAATTCTAAATTTTCACAATTTTGCTTAGAGCAAGGGTACAAGCATGAGTTCTCTTTTCCTAGAACACCCCAACAAAATAGGGTGGTGGAAAGGAGAAATCGTGCCCTACAAGAGGCCGCTAGGACTATGCTTAATGCATATTCTCTACCTTGCTACTTGTGGGCGGAAGCGGTTAATACCGCTTGCTATATCCAAAATAGGGTTCAAATCCATAGGTTTTTAGGAAAGACACCATTTGAATTATGGAATGAGACTATCCCCACAATTCATTATTTCAAAGTCTTTGGATGTAAGGTTTATATTTTAAACACCAAAGATAACTTAGGAAAATTTGAATCGAAAGCGGATGAGGGGATCCTAGTTGGATACTCATCTACGAGTAGAGGATATAGAGTCTACAATAAGAGAACTAAAGAGATTGAGGAGTCTTCTAATATTCAATTTGATGAAACCACTAGTACCTACCCTAGAAAGTCCTCCATTGATAAGGATATTAATGACAATAATCAAGACATTACCCAAAAAATTCAAAAATTGACAATAAGGGGTAATGATCAAGGGGGAGGTAGAGGAGATTCCGATGATGAAAGGAGGGTAGAAGATAACAATTATCATTTTGAAACCCCTTCTAGAACCCTAAGAATTTATCAAGATCATCCACTTGACCAAGTAGTAGGAGATCTATCTCAAGGGGTAAGAACTAGGTCATTTCATAGACTCCTACTAGTCAAGTAGCTCTTATTTCACAAATCGAGCCCAAATCGATCAATGATGCATTACATGATCCGGATTGGATTTTGGCAATGCAAGATGAATTGGCTCAATTTGAGAGGAGTCAAGTATGGGAGTTAGTTCCTAAACCAAATGATAGCACCATAATTACTAAAAGATGGGTCTTTAGGAATAAGCTAGATGACCAAGGAAATATCACTAGAAATAAGGCTAGGTTGGTTGCTAGGGGATTCAATCCGAGGGCTTGACTATGATGAAACTTATGCCCCGGTTGCTAGGTTAGAATCTATTAGAATTCTCTTAGGATATGCTTCCTATATGGGATTTAAACTTTATCAAATGGATGTTAAATCGGCATTTCTAAATGGTTATATTAAGGAATAAGTATATGTAATACAACCACCCGGGTTTGAGAACATAGATTATCCAAACCACGTATATAAGCTTAGGAAAGCATTATATGGGTTAAAACAAACCCCGGGCATGGTATGAAAGATTGTCATCCTTCTTAATCTCTAAGGATTTTAGATGAGGCCAAGTAGATCAAACCTTGTTCATAAAGTCAACATTAAAGGATATCTTCATAGCCCAAGTATATGTTGATGACATTATTTTTGGGTCAACAAATGATGATCTTCTTCAAGACTTTATAAAAAACATGGAGAATGAATTTGAAATGAGTTTAGTTGGAGAGCTTAACTTTTTCCTAGGGTTACAAGTCAAGCAAACCAATGAAGGGATTCATATTTATCAAACCAAATATGCAAATGAAATGATCAAGAAATTTGGTTTGGAAAATGCCAAAATTGTAACCACTCCTATGGCCACTAGCACTAGAATAGCTAGTGATCATGATGGTAAATCAATTGATCTTAAACTTTATAGGAGTATTATTAGTAGCCTACTATACCTAACCGCTAGTAGACCTGATATCTTATTTGCGGTACGTATGTGTGCAAGATACCAATCTTGTGCCAAAGAATCACATTTAGTAGTCGTTAAGAGAATTTTAAGATATGTTAAAGGCACCCTAAATGTAGGACTTTGGTATCCTAGGACTAGGTCGTTTGAGTTGCTTGGCTATACCGATTCCGATTATGCCGATTGCAAATTGGATAGGAAGAGTATTAATGGTGGATGTCAATTTCTTGGGTCCTCCCTAGTTAGTTGGAGTAGTAGGAAGCAACATTGTGTTGCTTTATCAACCACCAAAGCCGAATATATGGCTATGGGTGGTTGTGTGGCTTTGGATGAGACATACTCTTGAGGACGATGAGTTACACTGCTCTAACATTAAAGTTTATTGTGATAATGTGAGTACCATCAACTTGACCAAAAATCCGGTACATCACTCTAGGACCAAGCACATTGAAGTGAAACATCACTTCATAAGAGATCATGTGGCAAGAGGGGACATTGAACTAAATTATGTAGAATCGAAGTCCAACCTTGCCGATATCTTCACCAAAGCTCTTCCCGAAACCGAATTTTTCATCTTTAAGGAGAGAGCTTGGTGTGTACTTTGTAGAGTAAAAATTCTAGGTTTGCATGATCCCATATTCATATGTTAGTTTTATATCTTGATACATCTCACAAAAAGCCTTAAGAAAACCTTGATTTTTGTATTGAGACACTTAGGAACATGTGAGATAATAGGGAAGGTGTACTTGGCTCATCATGCTTGTTATGATGCATTACTATGAGCCAATGACACACCTAGAGACATGAATACCTCATGAACCAATCATTGGGAAGACTTGTATTCAAGTAATGAATACATAGCTCTAAGAACATGGTTGGAAATTCTAAATCATATATATTTTAAACTATGTTCATCATATTTTGAAAAACAGTTTTCAAGTGGAAGACTAAAGTGATACAAAGTTTGCAAAAATATTAGAACTTTTGTTAGTTTCCAAGTTTGTATCAATCTCAAAATCTGGAAAACAATTATTTTTCAAACTATTTTTCCTTGATAAAGTATGATTTTAGAAATGTGTACGCAAAATTTCGTGATTTTTCGAGATTTTTGGAATTTCTAACGCATTTCTGAACTTGGGATGAAAAGGCTGAAATTCGGATTTCAGGCTTATCAGTCGACTGGTTCAGAAACCAGTCGACTGATACACTGTGTTTTCTGACAAATAGCTTCATTTTGTGATATTTAGTGTATCCTTGATGCCCTAACACTCTAGCATGATAATATTGGGCATATTAAAAGTTGTGTAACTGTTTCATGCAATGTTCTTGGGGGAGTCTTCATAATGTATATCTTTTCATCCCCAAACATACATTGTTGGTGCAAAGTTAGGACTTAACCTTCAAACTTTTGTTATGCTTTGCTTCAAATGTTCGTCACACATCACATAGCATATCTTGGATTAAGGGGGAGCTTAATTTCAATCTTATACTTTAGTCCAAGATACAACTACCTTAATTCTTTCAAGAAATCTATAAATTCCTCTCTTTTCGATGTATGTCAAAGGGGGAGAAGGAATGGTTAAGTTAGAATTCATATTATGTGCATATTGAGAAGACCTAACTTATATGATTGCCAAACATCAAAAAGGGGGAGATTGTTGGCAGTGAAGTGCCGGAGGTGTGGCCTCTTGGCAGCGAAGTCCCGGAGGAGGAGTCTTGGCAAGGGAAGACCCGGCTGATCAGGGAGATCGATCTTGGAAAAGGGGAAGTCCTGAAGGCTAGGCCTCTTGTCAAAGGTAGATCCGAGAGCATGACGATAGCCAATGGAAGCACTTAAAGGCTAGCGCAAGGATGAAGAGTCACGGACTCGAGGGATCCGGGAGTCGTGAGGCTGATATAAGTGGGTTGAAGTCTTAGGTCTAGGCTTAGGGTGAGTATCAAGTATGAAGGGATCATACTTGAGGTGTTAAACCTCAGTGTAGAGGTATAACAGCTGACTACCAGCTCAGTTAAGTCGACTAGGCTTCATTTGTAAGCAAACAGAAGCAAGGTGACCTTGACCAGCGCCTCGACTGGACTGTAGTCGAGGTGGCACCTCTACTGGTAAGGGGTGTGCTTGGAGGTTTGACTTAGAGAGTCGAGTGAGTGCTATGAAAGCACTCGACTGGTGCCTCGACTGGCTTATCAGTTGAGGTGGTGCCTCGACTAGACCAGCACCTCGACTTGACCAGTACCTCGACTAGTTAGGAGATAGAACGTGAGAGGATTCACTCAGAAGTGAGGCAGGCTCGACCTGCGCCTCTACTGGAAATCTTGACTTGCACTTCGACTGGGTTTAAAACAAGTGTGAAAACAACAACTCATATGCAAGGAGGACTCGACTGGCACCTCGATTGGGATATTAGTCGAGGCGGCGCCTCGACTAGCGAAGCGACTATTACAGGTCGAGAACCTTCGATGCAGCTTTATAAGAGGAAGCTTGAGGGGGTCTTCGAGCAAGGTTTTGAGGGGTGATTTGATGCGAGGTGCTGCTGTATTTTTGAGCCTTCAAAGTCATCCCATTGCAAACAACAAGCAAGGATTCAAAAGCCCTAATTTGTAAAGTGTATTCACTTTTTCTTCTATGACTTTTGTAATTGTTGTATTTGCTTGTTATTTCTTGTTCTTATTATTGTAAGAGTCTTTTAAGAAGTTCCTCCACCTCTGATGTATAATCGAGAAGGAAAAGTGTGATAGTGGTGGTGTGTGTCACATCCCGAGAGTATGCCTAGCCCGATAAACGTACAACATCTCCACTGTATGACAATGCAATATCCTATTGATACAAAGCCTTTCGGCCACAACCACACAACACATAGATGTATATACCCAAAGTCACAACGGAAATCATCACAAAAGAGTTATAAACTAAACATTCCTACATAGCAGTATGACTAGCCATAAAATAAGAAAGTACCGTAATAAATCGAGAAAAATAAGTGCAAACACTTACAACTATCCAACAATACAAACCACCATACGAATCTAAGATCATAACAAAATAAAATTATATGATAAACCAAAAGCCAGGACCCTCGGAGGTGAGATGAGATGGAATCAGCTAGCGATGCTCCATGCCTATCACAAAGTCTTCTACGTGTCACCTGGGAAATAAGAAAACCAGGGTTTGTGGTGGTGAGTATAAAACTTAGCGACAATATGTAAAATGTGCATGCATATCATATATCATATGAGAGTCAATGATATACAGTCTAAAGGTGCAACAAATAACCACCAGTGTAATATAACCAATAAGTATGCTAAAAGGATCAACTGAATAACACAAGGTACTGTCATACATGGAGCTCTGCTGCTATACAACTCATACAACCTGAACACATAAGTCACAATATAACCCATACAACATAAAAGAACATCACTAAGCATGAAATCAGTACACTTCCCTATGAAACTATAAGCAACATCATCAATGAATCTAATCAACCCTATACACCATCATGATACTGATCATAGGAGTACAACAGTCTGGTCCAACACATACACTGGTATCCCACACACAACAGTATAGATCATGTAAATAACATGCAAGATGATATAAAACTAAATACAACAAACATAGCATAAACAAATGCAACAATACAATAAGCATATATAGTCTGTATCTATATATACTGATCACACTCATATACATATATATATATATATTTGTTGGTGCAACAATGCCCCAAGCATTTATATGTTTTGATGTTTAGATAATCATCTAAGTTAGGCAATGCTTTGTGATCTAATTGTGAATATGTTTGAGTGACAGGGAAATCCAAGTATGAATACTTGGTAAAAGAAAAGTCCAGGTATGATCTTGGCAAGGGAAGTCCAAGGGATGGACTTGGCAGCGTAAGACCAAGCTTGTAGTCTTGGCAGCGTAAAGTCCAAGTGAACCTTGGCAAAGGAAGTTTAAAGTAATGTCTTGGCAGCATAAGTCCAGGCTTGTAGTCTTTGCGGCGTAAAGTTCAAGCTTTTGGCAACCCAAGACATGACGAGGCCGAAGGAAACTCTTGAAGGTAGGCGCAAGGCTGAAGGAAGAGTTAGAAGGTCAAGTCTAGTTCTAGGGGGTGGAATCAAGTATGAAATATTCATACTTGATGAGTATCAGTCGACTGATACGATGTATCAGTCGACTTGTTAGGCGTTCGACTAAGTCAGGGTGAAACCCTGACGATCAGTCGACTGCCTTAGTCATGGCAATCGACTGATTTTGCGATCAGTCGACTGCCAATGGCAGCAGTCGACTGATCAAGGTAAAATTCGCCACAGAATGCAGTCTCACTCGACTGCTGCTTTAATCACTCGACTGATCACTCCATCAGTCGACTGATTGTGGGATCAGTCCACTGATAGGCCTCCCATTGGAAATGGCAGCTTCGAATCTCTGCAGATCTGCTTTGTCAGAAGCCATTATCTTTGACGGCAGTCGACTGATGGTAATCATCAGTCGACTGATCAAATCCCAACGGAAAAAAATAACCCCTCTTCTATAAGAAGGGGCCTTGGGGAGCTTGGTGAAGCTAGTGCTCTTATTCCTAGCTACACCCTTGTGCTCACAAAGCTTTCTCCAAGTGTTTTTATGATTCTAAACCTCCTCTTCTCTAATCTTAATCTTCCATCATTGTAAAGAAGAGGAGTGCATTGTAAGACAAGGTTTCTCCACCTTGGTTCATCCAAAGGAGGTTTTAGTGAAGATTGGCTAGGGCTAATCCACCTTACGGATTACCGTGGAGTAGGAGCGTCATCTTCGAACCACGTACATCGGGTGTTAGCATTGTTTTCTTGTTTCATAGTCTTATTTACATTTGTATTTGTATTGCTTCCGCTAACATATTTTGTAGAAACGAAGAAAGGCTAATCACCCCCCCCCCCTCTAGCCATTACAAAGATCCTAACAAGTTAGTGGTATCAGAGCCTGGATAGCTTGGAAGATTTCACCATCAACCAAGGCATCAATGGCTCTTCAAGAGGGATATAGCACCGCCAAGCCACCGCTCTTCGATGGGAGTCATTTTGCATATTGGAAAGGTAGGATGAAGTATTATCTAATGAGTAATATTGAAATTTGGCATAGCATTGTAGATGACTTTGAGGAACCGATCGATGAACATGAAAATCCTATTCCAAGCAAGGATTGGACAAGAGAAATGAATAGGAGGTTCGAATCAAATGCAAAGGCGGTACTCACCATCGAATGCGGCATTACAATGGAGCAACTCAACAAGGTGGGGCCTTTCGAATCCGCCAAGGAGTTATGGAAAAAGCTCATTGGGCTAAATGAAGGATCCAAGGAGTCAAAGAGGGCCAAGAAGGACTTGCTAATTGGACAACTTCAAGCCTTCCAAATGAAGATGCACGAAACCGTAAGCCAAATGCATGGAAGGTTCAAGGAGATTGTGAATGGACTCCACATCATAGGTGAGCGAGTTGACAACTGGGATTTGGTAAGGTACATACTTCAAGCATTTCCTAGAAATTCTCTATGGACTTCTATAGTTGATGCTATTAAAGTAACTAGGGATCTTTCTCAAATTAAAATTGATGAATTATTTTGTGAGTTTGAATTGCATGAGCAAACTAACATGTCCTCTAAGGAAAAGGGTTTAGCTCTATTTGTTGAAAAGAAGGAAAAGAAGAAGAAAGAAAGGAAAGAAGTGTCATCATCATTCGAATCGGAGCATGACTCAAGTAGTGATGGAGACTCATCTAGCGAGATGGCCAACTTTGTCAAGAAACTCTATAGAAAATCAAAGGAGTTCAAGAATAGAGAAGCAAGGAAGGGGTCCCATTCTTCAAGAGGTAAAATTAGTGGTAATTCAAATTTTAATAAAAATGTGATTTGCCATGCTTGCAATAAGAAGTGGCACATAAAGCCGAATTGCCCGGAGCTAAAAAAGAAGGAAGAAAAAGAAAAGAAAAAGAAGGAAAAGAAGGAGAAGAAGAAGAAGGAGGCCATGATGGCTCAAACCACATGGGACACATCAAGTGTTGAAGATTCCTCCTCCGATGATGAGCTTTGCCACGTCACACGCCATGTGGCACTTATGGCCAAAGGAGACAACTCCGGTACATCAAGCCAAGAAGAAGACTCTTCAAGTGATGAATTGTCATCTAGTGACGATGAGGTAATGAGCTCTCCTAAAGTTAAGCTTCTTTATAAATCAATTGCTTATCTTAAAGAGGCTTTAGATAAGTCTAAATCTAAGGTTAGAAGCATGAAGGTAGAACTAAAGGCCATTAGGAATGAAAAACTGTCACATGTTGATTCTTGCATACTTAAGGAAGAGAATGACAAACTTAAGGATGAGGTTAGTGAATTAAAGACATGCTTAGAAAAATTTACAAATGACTCAAAATATCATGACATGATTCTTAGCTGATAAAGAGCCGTTTACAACAAGGTCGGTTTAGGATATAAGTCAAAAGAAAAAGAAGTTGCTTATATCTCATTGATTAATAGAAAAGCAACCATTAAGGGTAAGGTTAAGAAAGCATGGGTATCTAAGAAGTTCTTACTTAATGTTACCGGTCCAAATGTTTGGGTACCAAAAGATTGTGTTTTTCATTTGTTTTAGGTAGGAGAGCAAGGTATGTGGATTGTGGATAGCGGTTGCTCAACACACATGACCGGGGATGTGAGCAAGTTCTCCACAATTAAGTATGTGAAGAAGGGAGCGGTGTCTTTTGGAAATAGTGGAAAACTCAAGATACTAGGTAGAGGTATAATTGAGGTATCGCCCAAAATTGTCATTCACAAAGTTTTACTAGTTGAAAATAGGAAATTTAATTTACTAAGTGTTAGTCAACTTTGTGATGCAAGCTACCATGTTTCTTTTGAATCCTCAAAATGCATGATTAGACACAAGGAATTTAATGATTGTATGTTAGTTGGATATAGGAAATCAAATATTTATTATGTTGATCTTTCATATGCTTCTAACATTTCTACTAAGTGTTTTGTTGCAAAAGAAGAAGAAAGTTGGCTATGGCATAGGAGATTGGGGCACATCAACATGAAAAACATAGCCAAGGTAGCCAAGTTGGAGTTGGTCAAAGGGCTACCAAAGATCAAGTATGTCAAGAACAAAATGTGTGATGCTTGACAAGAAGGAAAACAATCAAAGGCATCACACAAAGGTAAAACCTTAACTAATACCTCTTTACCGTTAGAATTATTGCATCTTGACTTATTTGATTGCTATAGTACTCCTTCTTTAAATGGTAACAAATATTGTTTAGTCATAGTAGATGATTTTTCTAGGTATACTTGGGTTTATTTTATGAAACATAAGGATGATACCTTAAAAATACTCATAGGATTTAGTAAAAGAGTTGAAAATGAAAAGAATCTCAAAATCAACCGGATCCGTAGTGATCATGGTGGTGAATTTGAGAATTCTAAATTTTCACAATTTTTTTTAGAGCAAGGGTACAAGCATGAGTTCTCTTGTCCTAGAACACCCCAACAAAATGGGGTGGTGGAAAGGAGAAATCGTGCCCTACAAGAGGCCGCTAGGACTATGCTTAATGCATATTCTCTACCTTGCTACTTGTGGGCGGAAGCGGTTAATACCGCTTGCTATATCCAAAATAGGGTTCAAATCCATAGGTTTTTAGGAAAGACACCATTTGAAATTATGGAATGAGACTATCCCCACAATTCATTATTTCAAAGTCTTTGGATGTAAGGTTTATATTTTAAACACCAAAGATAACTTAGGAAAATTTGAATCCAAAGCGGATGAGGGGATCCTAGTTGGATACTCATCTACGAGTAGAGGATATAGAGTCTACAATAAGAGAACTCAAGGGATTGAGGAGTCTTCTAATGTTCAATTTGATGAAACCACTAGTACCTACCCTAGAAAGTCCTCCATTGATAAGGATATTAATGACAATAATCAAGACATTACCCAAAAAATTCAAAAATTGACAATAAGGGGTAATGATCAAGGGGGAGGAAGAGGAGATTCCGATGATGAAAGGAGGGTAGAAGATAACAATGATCATTTTGAAACCCCTTCTAGAACCCTAAGAATTTATCAAGATCATCCACTTGACCAAGTAGTAGGAGATCTATCTCAAGGGGTAAGAACTAGGTCATTTCATGACTCCTACTAGTCAAGTAGCTCTTATTTCACAAATCGAGCACAAATCGATCAATGATGCATTACATGATCCGGATTGGATTTTGGCAATGCAAGATGAATTGGCTCAATTTGAGAGGATTCAAGTATGGGAGTTAGTTCCTAGACCAAATGATAGCACCATAATTACTAAAAGATGGGTCTTTAGGAATAAGCTAGATGACCAAGGAAATATCACTAGAAATAAGGCTAGGTTGGTTGCTAGGGGATTCAATCAAGTTGAGAGGCTTGACTATGATGAAACTTATGCCCCGGTTGCTAGGTTAGAATCTATTAGAATTCTCTTAGGATATGCTTCCTATATGGGATTTAAACTTTATCAAATGGATGTTAAATCGGCATTTCTAAATGGTTATATTAAGGAATAAGTATATGTAATACAACCACCCGGGTTTGAGAACATAGATTATCCAAACCACGTATATAAGCTTAGGAAAGCATTATATGGGTTAAAACAAACCCCGGGCATGGTATGAAAGATTGTCATCCTTCTTAATCTCTAAGGATTTTAGATGAGGCCAAGTAGATCAAACCTTATTCATAAAGTCAACATTAAAGGATATCTTCATAGCCCAAGTATATGTTGATGACATTATTTTTGGGTCAACAAATGATGATCTTCTTCAAGACTTTATAAAAAACATGGAGAATGAATTTGAAATGAATTTAGTTGGAGAGCTTAACTTTTTCCTAGGGTTACCAGTTAAGCAAACTAATGAAGGGATTCATATTTTTCAAACCAAATATGCAAATGAAATGATCAAGAAATTTGGTTTGGAAAATGCCAAAATTGTAACCACTCCTAAGGCCACTAGCACTAGAATAGATAGTGATCATGATGGTAAATCAATTGATCTTAAACTTTATAGGAGTATTATTGGTAGCCTACTATACCTAACCGCTAGTAGACCTGATATCTTATTTGCGGTAGGTATGTGTGCAAGATACCAATCTTGTGCCAAAGAATCACATTTAGTAGTCGTTAAGAGAATTTTAAGATATGTTAAAGGCACCCGAAATGTAGGACTTTGGTATCATAGGACTAGGTCGTTTGAGTTGCTTGGCTATACCGATTCCGATTATGCCGATTGTAAATTGGATAGGAAGAGTATTAGTGGTGGATGTCAATTTCTTGGGTCCTCCTTAGTTAGTTGGAGTAGTAGGAAGCAACATTGTGTTGCTTTATCAACCACCGAAGCCGAATATGTGGCTATGGGTGGTTGTGTGGCTTTGGATGAGACATACTCTTGAGGACTATGAGTTACACTACTCTAACATTAAAGTTTATTGTGATAATGTGAGTACCATCAACTTGACCAAAAATCCGGTACATCACTCTAGGACCAAGCACATTGAAGTGAAACATCACTTCATAAGAGATCATGTGGCAAGAGGGGACATTGAACTAAATTATGTAGAATCGAAGTCCAACCTTGCCGATATCTTCACCAATGCTCTTCCCGAAACCAAATTTTTCATCTTTAAGGAGAGAGCTTGGTATGTACTTTGTAGTGTAAAAATTCTAGGTTTGCATGATCCCATATTCATATGTTAGCATTATATCTTGATACATCTCACAAAAAGCCTTAAGAAAACCTTGATTTTTGTATTGAGACACTTAGGAACATGTGAGATAATAGGGAAGGTGTACTTGGCTCATCATGCTTGTTATGATGCATTACTATGAGCCAATGACACACCTAGAGACATGAATACCTCATGGACCAATCATTGGGAAGACTTGTATTCAAGTAATGAATACATAGCTCTAAGAACATGGTTGGAAATTCTAAATCATATATATTTTAAACTATGTTCATCATATTTTGAAAAACAGTTTTCAAGTGGAAGACTAAAGTGATACAAAGTTTGCAAAAATATTAGAACTTTTGTTAGTTTCCAAGTTTGTATCAATCTCAAAATCTGGAAAACAATTATTTTTCAAACTATTTTTCCTTGATAAAGTATGATTTCAGAAATGTGTACGCAAAATTTCGTGATTTTTCGAGATTTTTGGAATTTCTAACGCATTTCTGAACTTGGGATGAAAAGGCTGAAATTTTTGATTTCAGCTTATCGATCGACCGGTTGAAACCAGTCAGATAAAATAGCTTCATTTTGTGATATTTAGTGTATCCTTGATGCCCTAACACTTTAGCATGATAATATTGGGCATATTAAAACTTGTGTAACTGTTTCATGCAATGTTCTAGGGGGAGTCTTCATAATGTATATCTTTTCATCCCTAAACTTACATTGTTGGTGCAAAGTTAGGACTTAACCTTCAAACTTTTATTATGCTTTGCTTCAAATGTTCGTCACACATCACATAGCTTATCTTGGATTAAGGGGGAGCTTAATTTCAATCTTATACTTTAGTCCAAGATACAACTACCTTAATTCTTTCTAAAAATCTATAAATTCCTATCTTTTCGATGTATGTCAAAGGGGGAGAAGGAATGGTTAAGTTAGAATTCATATTATGTGCATATTGAGAAGACCTAACTTATATGATTGCCAAACATCAAAAAGGGGAAGATTGTTGGCAGTGAAGTGCTGGAGGTGTGGCCTCTTGGCAGCGAAGTCCCGGAGGAGGAGTCTTGGCAAGGGAAGACCCGGCTGATCAGGGAGATCGAGCTTGGAAAAGGGGAAGTCCTGAAGGCTAGGCCTCTTGTCAAAGGTAGATCCGAGAGCATGATGATAGCCAATGGAAGCACTTAAAGGCTAGCGCAAGGATGAAGAGTCACGGACTCGAGGGATCCGGGAGTCGTGAGGCTGATAGAAGTGGGTTGAAGTCTTAGGTCTAGGCTTAGGGTGAGTATCAAGTATGAAGGGATCATACTTGAGGTGTTAAACCTCAGTGTAGAGGTATAACAGCTGACTACCAGCTCAGTTAAGTCGACTAGGCTTCATTTGTAGGCAAACAGAAGCATGGTGACCTTGACCAGCGCCTCGACTGGACTATAGTCGAGGTGGCACCTCTACTGGTAAGGGGTGTGCTTGGAGGTGAGACTTAGAGAGTCGAGTGAGTGCTATGAAAGCACTCGACTGGCGCCTCGACTGGCTTATCAGTTGAGGTGGTGCCTCGACTAGACCAGCACCTCGACTTGACCAGTACCTCGACTAGTTAGGAGATAGAACGTGAGAGGATTCACTGAAGCGCTGCGCCTCATCGAAATCTTGACTTGCACGGGTTTAAAACAAGTGTGAAAACAACAACTCATATGCAAGGAGGACTCGATGGCACCTCGATTGGATATTAGTGGCGCCTCGGACTATTACAGGTCGAGAACCTTCGATGCAGCTTTATAAGAGGAAGCTTGAGGGGGTCTTCGAGCAAGGTTTTGAGGGGTGATTTGATGCGAGGTGTTGCTGTATTTCTGAGCCTTCAAAGTCATCCCAATGCAAACAACAAGCAAGGATTTAAAAGCCCTAATTTGTAAAGTGTATTCACTTTTTCTTCTATGACTTTTGTAATTGTTGTATTTGCTTGTTATTTCTTGTTCTTATTATTGTAAGAGTCTTGTAAGAAGTTCATCCACCTCTGATGTATAATCGAGAAGGAGAAGTGTGATAGTGGTGGTGTGTGTCACATCCCGAGAGTATGCCTAGCCCGATAAACGTACAACATCTCCACTGTATGACAATGCAATATCCTATTGATACAAAGCCTTTCGGCCACAACCACACAACACATAGATGTATATATCCAAAGTCACAACGGAAATCATCACAAAAGAGTTATAAACTCAACATTCCTACATAGCAGTATGACTAGCCATAAAATAAGAAAGTACCGTAATAAATCGAGAAAAATAAGTGCAAACACTTACAACTATCCAACAATACAAACCACCATACGAATCTAAGATCATAACAAAATAAAACTATATGATAAACCACAAGCCAGGACCCTCGGAGGTGAGATGAGATGGAATCAGCTAGCGATGCTCCAAGCCTATCACAAAGTCTTCTACCTGTCACCTGGGCAATAAGAAAACCAGGGTTTGTGGTGGTGAGTATAAAACTTAGCGACAGTATGTAAAATGTGCATGCATATCATATATCATATGAGAGTCAACGATATACAGTCTAAAGGTGCAACAAATAACCACCCGTGTAATATAACCAATAAGTATACTAAAAGGATCAACTGAATAACACAAGGTACTGTCATACCTGGAGCTCTGCTGCTATACAACTCATACAACCTGAACACATAAGTCACAATATAACCCATACAACATAAAAGAACATCACTAAGCATGAAATCAGTACACTTCCCTATGAAACTATAAGCAACATCATCAATGAATCTAATCAACCCTATACACCATCATGATACTGATCATAGGAGTACAACAGTCTGGTCCAACTCATACACTGGTATCCCACACACAACAGTATAGATAATGTAAATAACATGCAAGATGATATACAACTAAATACAGCAAACATAGCATAAACAAATGCAACAATACAATAAGCATATATAGTCTGTATCTATATATACTGATCACACTCATATACATATATATATATATATATTTGTTGGTGCAACAATGCCCCAAGCATTTATATGTTTTGATGTTTAGATAATCATCTAAGTTAGGCAATGCTTTGTGATCTAATTGTGAATATGTTTGAGTGACAGGGAAATCCAAGTATGAATACTTGGTAAAAGAAAAGTCCAGGTATGATCTTGGCAAGGGAAGTCCAAGGGATGGACTTGGCAGCGTAAGACCAAGCTTGTAGTCTTGGCAGCGTAAAGTCCAAGTGAACCTTGGCAAAGGAAGTCTAAAGTAATATCTTGGCAGCATAAGTCCAGGCTTGTAGTCTTTGCGGCGTAAAGTTCAAGCTTTTGGCAACCCAAGATATGACGAGGCCGAAGGAAACTCTTGAAGGTAGGCGCAAGGTTGAAGGAAGAGTTAGAAGGTTAAGTCTAGGTCTAGGGGGTGGAATCAAGTATGAAATATTCATACTTGATGAGTATCAATCGGCCGATCGATACGATGTATCGCTGATCGTCAGCGTTCGACTAAGTCGGTGAAACCGACGATCAATCGATCGCCTTAGTCATGGCAATCGATCGGATGTTGCGATCGATCGCCAAAGCGCGATGACCGATCAAGGTAAAATTTTTGCCATTGCATGCGCCTCACTCGATCGCTTGATCACTCGGATCGATCACTCCATCACCGACCGATTGAGGATCACGATTGATAGGCCTCTCGCTGGAAATGGCCGCCGAATCCCTGCGGATCTCGCTGTCGGTCGTTATCTTTTGATGATCGATGGTAATCATCATGATGATCAAAGCCCAACGGAAAAAAATAACCCCTCTTCTATAAGAAGGGGCCTTGGGGTGCTCTTATTCCTAGCTACACCCTTGTGCTCACCAAGCTTTCTCCTAGTGTTTTTATGATTCTAAACCTCCTCTTCTCTAATCTTAATCTTCCATCATTGTAAAGAAGAGGAGTGCATTGTAAGACAAGGTTTCTCCACCTTGGTTCATCCAAAGGAGGTTTTAGTGAAGATTGGCTAGGGCTAATCCACCTTACGGATTACCGTGGAGTAGGAGCGTCATCTCCGAACCACGTACATCGGGTGTTAGCATTGTTTTCTTGTTTCGTAGTCTTATTTACATTTGTATTTGTATTGCTTCCGCTAACATATTTTGTAGAAACGAAGAAAGGCTAATCACCCCCCCCCCTCTAGCCATTACAAAGATCCTAACAAGTTAGTGGTATCAGAGCCCGGATAGCTTGGAAGATTTCACCATCAACCAAGGCATCAATGGCTCTTCAAGAGGGATATAACACCGCCAAGACACCGCTCTTCGATGGGAGTCATTTTGCATATTGGAAAGGTAGGATGAAGTATTATCTAATGAGTAATATTGAAATTTGGCATAGCATTGTAGATGACTTTGAGGAACCGATGGATGAACATGAAAATCCTATTCCAAGCAAGGATTGGACAAGAGAAATGAATAGGAGGTTCGAATCAAATGCAAAGGCGGTACTCACCATCCAATGCGGCATTACAATGGAGCAACTCAACAAGGTGGGGCCTTTCGAATCCGCCAAGGAGTTATGGAAAAAGCTCATTGAGCTAAATGAAGGATCCAAGGAGTCAAAGAGGGCCAAGAAGGACTTGCTAATTGGACAACTTCAAGCCTTCCAAATGAAGATGCATGAAACCGTAAGCCAAATGCATGGAAGGTTCAAGGAGATTGTGAATGGACTCCACATCATAGGTGAGCGAGTTGACAACTAGGATTTGGTAAGGTACATACTTCAAGCATTTCCTAGAAATTCTCTATGGACTTCTATCGTTGATGCTATTAAAGTAACTAGGGATCTTTCTCAAATTAAAATTGATGAATTATTTTGTGAGTTTGAATTGCATGAGCAAACTAACATGTCCTCTAAGGAAAAGGGTTTAGCTCTATTTGTTGAAAAGAAGGAAAAGAAGAAGAAAGAAAGGAAAGAAGTATCATCATCATCCGAATCGGAGCATGACTCAAGTAGTGATGGAGACTCATCTAGCGAGATGGCCAACTTTGTCAAGAAACTCTATAGAAAATCAAAGGAGTTCAAGAATAGAGAAGCAAGGAAGGGGTCCCATTCTTCAAGAGGTAAAATTAGTGGTAATTCAAATTTTAATAATAATGTGATTTGTCATGCTTGCAATAAGAAGGGGCACATAAAGCCGAATTGCCCGGAGCTAAAAAAGAAGGAAGAAAAAGAAAAGAAAAAGAAGGAAAAGAAGGAGAAGAAGAAGGAGGAGGCCATGATGGCTCAAACCACATGGGACACATCAAGTGTTGAATATTCCTCCTCCGATGATGAGCTTTGCCACGTCACACGTCATGTGGCACTTATGGCCCAAGGAGACGACTCCGGTACATCAAGCCAAGAAGAAGACTCTTCAAGTGATGAATCGTCATCTAGTGACGATGAGATAATGAACTCTCATAAAGTTAAGCTTCTTTATAAATCAATTGCTTATCTTAAAGAGGCTTTAGATAAGTCTAAATCTAAGGTTAGAAGCATGAAGGTAGAACTAAAGGCCATTAGGAATGAAAAACCGTCACATGTTGATTCTTGCATACTTAAGGAAGAGAATGACAAACTTAAGGATGAGGTTAGTGAATTAAAGACATGCTTAGAAAAATTTACAAATGGCTCAAAATATCTTGACATGATCCTTAGCCGATAAAGAGCCGTTTACAACAAGGCCGGTTTAGGATATAAGTCAAAAGAAAAAGAAGTTGCTTATATCTCATTGATTAATAGAAAAGCAACCATTAAGGGTAAGGTTAAGAAAGCATGGGTATCTAAGAAGTTCTTACTTAATGTTACCGGTCCAAATGTTTGGGTACCAAAAGATTGTGTTTTTCATGTGATTTAGGTAGGAGAGCAAGGTATGTGGATTGTGGATAGCGGTTGCTCAACACACATGACCGGGGATGTGAGCATGTTTTCCACAATTAAGTATGTGAAGAAGGGAGCGGTGTCTTTTGGAAATAGTGGAAAACTCAAGATACTAGGTAGAGCTACAATTGAGGTATCGCCCAAAATTGTCATTCACAAAGTTTTACTAGTTGAAAATATGAAATTTAATTTACTAAGTGTTAGTCAACTTTGTGATGCAAGCTACCATGTTTCTTTTGAATACTCAAAATGCATGATTAGACACAAGGAATTAAATGATTGTATGTTAGTTGGATATAGGAAATCAAATATTTATTATGTCAATCTTTCATATGTTTCTAACATTTCTACTAAGTGTTTTGTTGCAAAAGAAGAAGAAAGTTGGCTATGGCATAGGAGATTGGGGCACATCAACATGAAAAATATAGACAAGGTAGCCAAGTTGGAGTTGGTCAAAGGACTACCAAAGATCAAGTATGTCAAGAACAAAATGTGTGATGCATGACAAGAAGGAAAACAATCAAAGGCATCACACAAAGGTAAAACCTTAACTAATACCTCTTTACCGTTAGAATTATTGCATCTTGACTTATTTGATTGCCATAGTACTCCTTCTTTAAATGGTAACAAATATTGTTTAGTCATAGTAGATGATTTTTCTAGGTATACTTGGGTTTATTTTATGAAACATAAGGATGATACCTTAAAAATACTCATAGAATTTAGTAAAAGAGTTGAAAATGAAAAGATTCTCAAAATCAACCGGATCCGTAGTGATCATGGTGGTGAATTTGAGAATTCTAAATTTTCACAATTTTGTTTAGAGCAAGGGTACAAGCATGAGTTCTCTTGTTCTAGAACACCCCAACAAAATGGGGTGGTGGAAACAAGAAATCGTGCCCTACAAGAGGCGGCTAGGACTATGCTTAATGCATATTCTCTACCTAGCTACTTGTGGGCGGAAGCGGTTAATACCGCTTGCTATATCCAAAATAGGGTTCAAATCCATAGGTTTTTAGGAAAGACACCATTTGAATTATTGAATGGGACTATCCCCACAATTCATTATTTCAAAGTCTTTGGATGTAAGGTTTATATTTTAAACACCAAAGATAACTTAGGAAAATTTGAATCCAAAGTGAATAAGGGGATCCTAGTTGGATACTCATCTACGAGTAGAGGATATAGAGTCTACAATAAGAGAACTCAAGGGATAGAGAAGTCTTCTAATGTTCAATTTGATGAAACCACTAGTACCTACCCTAGAAAGTCCTCCATTGATAAGGATATTAATGACAATAATCAAGACATTACCCAAAAAATTCAAAAATTGACCATAAGGGGTAATGATCAAGGGGGAGGAAGAGGAGATTCCGATGATGAAAGGAGTGTAGAAGATAACAATGATCAATTTGAAACCCCTTCTAGAACCCTAAGAATTCATCAAGATCATCCACTTGACCAAGTAGTAGGAGATCTATCTCAAGGGGTAAGAACTAGGTCATTTCATAGACCTCCTACTAGTCAAGTAGCTCTTATTTCACAAATCGAGCCCAAATCGATCAATGATGCGTTACATGATCCGGATTGGATTTTGGCAATGCAAGATGAATTGGCTCAATTTGAGAGGAGTCAAGTATGGGAGTTAGTACCTAGACCAATTGATAGAACCATAATTACTATAAGATGGGTCTTTAGGAATAAGCTAGATGACCAAGGAAATATCACTAGAAATAAGGCTAGGTTGGTTGCTAGGGGATTCAATCAAGTTGAGGGGCTTGACTATGATGAGACTTATGCCCCGGTTGCTAGGTTAGAACCTATTAGAATTCTCTTAGGATATGCTTCCTATATGGGATTTAAACTTTATCAAATGGACGTTAAATCGGCATTTCTAAATGGTTATATTAAGGAAGAAGTATATGTAGAACAACCACCCGGGTTTGAGAACATAGATTATCCAAACCACGTATATAAGCTTAAGAAAGCATTATATGGGTTAAAACAAGCTCCCCGGGCATGGTATGAAAGATTGTCATCCTTCTTAATCTCTAAGGATTTTAGAAGAGGCCAAGTAGATCAAACCTTGTTCATAAAGTCAACATTAAAGGATATCTTCATAGCCCAAGTATATGTTGATGACATTATTTTTGGGTTAACAAATGATGATCTTCTTCAAGACTTTATAAAAAACATGGAGAATGAATTTGAAATGAGTTTAGTTGGAGAGCTTAACTTTTTCCTAGGGTTACCAGTCAAGCAAACCAATGAAGGGATTCATATTTATCAAACCAAATATGCAAATGAAATGATCAAGAAACTTGGTTTGGAAAATGCCAAAATTGTAACCACTCCTATGGGCACTAGCACTAGAATAGATAGTGATCATGATGGTAAATCAATTGATCTTAAACTTTATAGGAGTATGATTGGTAGCCTACTATACCTAACCGCTAGTAGACCCGATATCTTATTTGCGGTAGGTATGTGTGCAAGATACCAATCTTGTGCCAAAGAATCACATTTAGTAGCCGTTAAGAGAATTTTAAGATATGTTAATGGCACCCTAAATGTAGGACTTTGGTATCCTAGGACTAGGTCGTTTGAGTTGCTTGGCTATACCGATTCCGATTCTGCCGGTTGCAAATTGGATAGGAAGAGTACTTGTGGTGGATGCAAATTTCTTGGGTCCTCCCTAGTTAGTTGGAGTAGTAGGAAGCAACATTGTGTTGCTTTATCAACCACCTAAGCCGAATATGTGGCTATGGGTGGTTGTGTGGCTCAATTACTTTGGATGAGACATACTCTTGAGGACTATGAGTTACACTACTCTAACATTAAAGTTTATTGTGACAATGTGAGTACCATCAACTTGACCAAAAATCCGGTACATCACTCTAGGACCAAGCACATTGAAGTGAAACATTACTTCATAAGAGATCATGTGGCAAGAGGGGACATTGAACTTAATTATGTAGAATCTAAGTCCAACCTTGCCGATATCTTCACCAAAGCACTTCCCGAAACTGAATTTTCATCTTTAAGGAGAGAGCTTGGTATGTGCTTTGTAGAGTAAAAATTCTAGGTTTGCATGATCCCATATTCATATGTTAGCTTTATATCTTGATACATCTCACAAAAAGCCTTAAGAAAACCTTGATTTTTGTATTAATACACTTAGGAACATGTGAGATAATAGGGAAGGTGTACTTGGCTCATCATGCTTGTTATGATGCATTACTATGAGCGAATGACACACCTAGAGACATGAATACCTCATGGACCAATCATTGGGAAGGCTTGTATTCAAGTAATGAATACATAGCTCTAAGAACATGATTGGAAATTCTAAATCATATATATTTTAAACTATGTTCATCATATTTTGAAAAACAGTTTTCAAGTGGAAGACTAAAGTGATACAAAGTTTGCAAAAATATTAGAACTTTTGTTAGTTTCTAAGTTTGTATCAATCTTGAAATATGGAAAACAATTATTTTTCAAACTATTTTTCCTTGATAAAGTATGATATCAGAAATGTGTACGCAAAATTTTGTGATTTTTCGAGATTTTTAGAATTTCTAACGCATTTCTGAACATGGGTTGAAAAGGCTGAAATTCGGATTTCAGGCTTATCAGTCGACTGGTTCAGAAACCAGTTGACTGATACATTGTGTTTTCCGACAAATAGCTTCATTTTGTGATATTTAGTGTATCCTTGATGCCCTAACACTCTAGCATGATAATATTGGGCATATTAAAACTTGTGTAAATGTTTCATGCAATGTTCTAGGGGGAGTCTTCATAATGTATATCTTTTCATCCCCAAACTTACATTGTTTGTGCAAAGTTAGGACTTAACCTTCAAACTTTTGTTATGCTTTGCTTCAAATGTTCGTCACACATCACATAGCATATCTTGGATTAAGGGGGAGCTTAATTTCAATCTTATACTTTAGTCCAAGATACAACTACCTTAATTCTTTCAAGAAATCTATAAATTCCTCTCTTTTCGATGTATGTCAAAGCAGGAGAAGGAATGGTTAAGTTAGAATTCATATTATGTGCATATTGAGAATACCTAACTTATATGATTGTCAAACATCAAAAAGGGGGAGATTGTTGGCAGTGAAGTGCCGGAGGTTTGACCACTTGACAGCGAAGTCCCGGAGGAGGAGTCTTGGCAAGGGAAGACCCGGCTGATCAGGGAGATCGAGCTTGGAAAAGGGGAAGTCCTGAAGGCTAGGCCTCTTGTCAAAGGTAGATCCGAGAGCATGACGATAGCCAATGGAAGCACTTAAAGGCTAGCGCAAGGATGAAAAGTCACGGACTCGAGGGATCCGGGAGTCGTGAGGCTGATTGAAGTGGGTTGAAGTCTTAGGTCTAGGCTTAGGGTGAGTATCAAGTATGAAGGGATCATACTTGAGGTGTTAAACCTCAGTGTAGAGGTATAACAGCTGACTACCAGCTCAGTTAAGTCGACTAGGCTTCATTTGTAGGCAAACAGAAGCAAGGTGACCTTGACCAGCGCCTCGACTGGACTGTAGTCGAGGTGGCACCTCTACTCGTAAGGGGTGTGCTTGGAGGTGAGACTTAGAGAGTCGAGTGAGTGCTATGAAAGCACTCGACTGGCGCCTCGACTGGCTTATCAGTTGAGGTGGTGCCTCGACTAGACCAGCACCTCGACTTGACCAGTACCTCGACTAGTTAGGAGATAGAACGTGAGAGGATTCACTCAGAAGCGAGGCAGGCTCAACCTGCGCCTCTACTGGAAATCTTGACTGGCACTTCAACTGGGTTTAAAACAAGTGTGAAAACAACAACTCATATGCAAGGATGACTCGACTGGCACCTCGATTGGGATATTAGTCGAGGCGGCACCTCGACTAGCGAAGCGACTATTGCAGGTCGAGAACCTTCGATGCAGCTTTATAAGAGGAAGCTTGAGGGGGTCTTCGAGCAAGGTTTTGAGGGGTGATTTGATGCGAGGTGCTGCTGTATTTCTCAGCCTTCAAAGTCATTCCAATGCAAACAACAAGCAAGGATTCAAAATCCCTAATTTGTAAAGTGTATTCACTTTTTCTTCTATGACTTTTGTAATTGTTGTATTTGCTTGTAATTTCTTGTTCTTATTATTGTAAGAGTCTTGTAAGAAGTTCCTCCACCTCTGATGTATAATCGAGAAGGAGAAGTGTGATAGTGGTGGTGTGTGTCACATCTCGAGAGTATGCCTAGCCCAATAAACGTACAACATCTCCACAGTATGACAATGTAATATCCTATTGATACAAAGCCTTTCGGCCACAACCACACAACACATAGATGTATATACCCAAAGTCACAACGGAAATCATCACAAAAGAGTTATAAACTCAACATTCCTGCATACCGGTATGACTAACCATAAAATAAGAAAGTACCGTAATAAATCGAGAAAGATAAGTGCAAACACTGACAATTATCCAACAATACAAACCACCATACGAATCTAAGATCATAACAAAATAAAACTATATGATAAACCAAAATCCAGGACCCTCGGAGGTGAGATGAGATGGAATTTGCTAGCGATGCTCCAAGCCTATCACAAAGTCTTCTACCTGTCACCTGGGTAATAAGAAAACCAGGGTTTGTGGTGGTGAGTATAAAACTTAGCGCCAATATGGAAAATGTGCATGCATATCATATATCATATGAGAGTCAACGATATACAGTCTAAAGGTGCAACAAATAACCACCAGTTTAATATAACCAATAAGTATACTAAAAGGATCGACTGAATAACACAAGGTACTGTCATACCTGGAGCTCTGCTTCTATACAACTCATACAACCTGAACACATAAGTCACAATATAACCCATACAACATAAAAGAACATCACTAAGCATGAAATCAGCACACTTCCCTATGAACCTATAAGCAACATCATCAATGAACCTAATCAACCCTATACACCATCATGAGACTGATCATAGGAGTACAACAGTCTGGTCCAACTCATACACTGGTATCCCACACACAATAGTATAGATCATGTAAATAACATGCAAGATGATGTACAACTAAATACAGTAAACATAGCATAAACAAATGCAACAATACAATAAGTATATATAGATTGTATCTATATATACTGATCACACTCACATACATACATACATACATATATATATATATATATATATATATATATATATATATATATGTTGGGTTTCCGGCACCGCGGCGTGTGTGTGTTCGATCATGTTTCGTAAACATGAGCACAGCGGAAGCAATAAAAATAATAAATACTCCTATTTATTACAACACACACAACACACGCATGCTATTACAACAAGTGTAGACATAACCGTAAATTAAAATTGCGATAAAAGGAAATTAAACTGCGTTATACCTTCCGTATGACGTGTAGCGGGAACGGCATCAACCGGAACGATCCTCGTAAGAATCGTCTCTATCCGTATCCACGCCGAGCTCCTCGGGAAGACTTCGCTAAGTCACGAGCTTCGTCTTCGTGCGGGTTACTAGCCTCGTGTTGAAGACGACGTGATCGAGAGATGATCACGATTCGAATCCCAATTCGGATCCAAAACGAGTTCTCAAAACTCGCTTCTCCGGAGAGGTATTCGTCAACCGTTTGACGAATCCTTCGTCCTCCACCTCAGAGGATTACCGGAGATCAAATCCCCGGTATGTTAGCCGCTGTCGGAGCACTAACCGTCGTCCAAACGACGCTCCGACGAGAGGAGAAGAAGCTGTCCAGAAAACTGGACAGCTTGGTGGAGGAGATAGGCGCCGGCCAACAAAGGAAGCCAAGTGCTTACCTTGATGCCAAACCTAAGGAGGATCACCGGAACTCTTCCGGCAGCAGCTCGACGCCGGCGAGGAGGAAGAAACGCCTTACGGGCGGGTTGGCGGCAACTCTTGATGTTGGGCGGCCAAAAATAGATTAGGTTTAGGGTTAGGGTTTAATCCCTATTTTATAGAGAACTAATTCTCTTAATGGTTAATGGATCATATCCATAAAGCCCGTTAACCCGCTCCATTAAGATAAGTTAAAATAAACCAAACCATGATGGTTTATTTTAAGTTAAAACGAACCGAACCAACCTTTGGTTCATTCGTTTAATATAAACCAAACCCTTTGGTTTATTCTCATCCATTGGATTAGGACCAAACCATTTTGGTCCATCCATTATGTCTTCATAAGACACGGCCCATCCACGCTTCCATTGCGACTGAAACAATTTCATGCTCGCTTTATGTTTGGTCCAACCAAACATAGTTTCTCTCGAGAATCCCATTCTCAAGCTCGTTTAAATCCTTTGGATTACACTCGTTGTGCGTGTGACCAAATAGGTTCTCGGTTTATGTTGGCGTCTATAATTAACCATTAATTATAGAGCGATCATGAGTGGCACCTAGTAGTACATCATGATCCCCGATTAGAAAAGATCAACAGTTGATCGAACTATTTACGAAACCCTTGATGCTCGAATGAATCGTGCCCCATTCCCTTCACTCATCTTATACCCACTTGGTTGGGACATGGTCTATTGTGTCGATCCCACTAGGTGACTCGTCACACCTAGCCCAGTATCATTTCCTCGTCCTCACAGTTCTAGTTACTCCACATGTATCGAAGAGTACCTTACTCTAAACATGTATTGCTTTGGCCAAAGACTTTAGTAACAATCCGACGAGAGGCCATGGGTATACATCTCCTCGCAAGGAGTGGTGAATCCTTTATAGGCTATTCAAACACCTTCGATCACTTTGACTTATACCCAATCATCCCGGGTCCACATCTCCTTAGAGATGTTTGCTTAAGATGTCAAAGCATAAGTCTCCATGATCAAGATGACTTGAATACCGCAAGTCAAAGGAACATCGCACTTAAGCCACAGTAAGAACTTCATTGACATATCTATATATGCAGAGAACCATATGAAGTCTTACGGCTGGTCACTCCAATGAACTAGTTACCATAACTAGCATCCACGATCAACTCAGGACATCACTATGTCTCCAGCCAGTGAGAATCAGCTGCTTGGATACACCAAGGAGTATACATCGTGCTAGTCTCGACAGAATTGATGGTGTCCAAATCCATCAATTCATCGACTAGGGATAATTCCGATACATCACAATTACACATGTAGAGATACTCACTAGTTGTGATCCAATCACAAATTCTCTCATGCTGTGAATCGTATCGTTTACATTGATAAATGAGTTTAAGATCCAATCAAATACATTAAACATGTATACTCAAATAGTGAATCTTCATTTATCATATAAATGGTTCATACATAAGGCGATTGCCTTAGGACATCTCTCATATATTACTAACAGACTCCCACTTGGCCTAATGCCAATCGCTACGGTATCCAATACCATAAGCACCAACATGACCCTCAAACTTACTTTGAGGTAATGCTTTAGTCAAAGGATCCGCTAAGTTCCTTTCAGTGGGAATTTTCTCGATTTGTATTTCATTCCTACTGATGATCTCTCTGATAAGATGATAGCGGCGAAGCACATGTTTGGATCGTTGATGAGACCTTGGCTCTTTCGCCTGTGCAATTGCTCCATTGTTGTCGCAGTAGACCGGTATTGCTTCAACAATGGCTGGAATCACACCAAGTTCATGAACGAACTTCTTGATCCAAACCGCTTCCTTTGCTGCTTCCGAAGCTGTAATATATTCTGCCTCAGTGGTAAAATCCGCTACAGTCTCTTGTTTGGAACTTTTCCAACTCACTGCGCCCCCATTCAAGGTGAACACGTATCGGTGAGACACAGGAATCATCCTTATGCATGCGGAAGGCATCTGTATCACCATGTCCCCTTCTCCATATATTAGGAACACATCCTTAGTTCTTCTCAAGTACTTAAGGATCGTCTTAACAGCCGCCCAATGATCCATTCCTGGATCAGACTGGTATCTGCTCGTGACACTCAAAGCATACGATACATCGGGCCTCGTACATAACATAGCATACATGATAGATCCTATTGCGGATGCATAGGGAATCTTACTCATGCAAATCCTCTCGTCTTCTGTGCGCGGACACATAGACTTCGAAAGGTGTACCCCATGCCTGATGGGCAGATAACCTTTCTTGGATTCCGACATGCTAAACCTCTTTAGCACTTGGTCTATATATGTAGACTGTGAAAGACCAAGCAACCGTTTCGATCTATCTCTATAGATCTTAATCCCAAGGATGTAGGTTGCTTCTCCCAGGTCTTTCATGGAGAATGTCTTGGATAACCAAACCTTAACTGTAAGATGGACACATCGTTTCCTATAAGTAATATGTCATCGACATACAATACTAGGAACACGACTGCACTCCCACTAACCTTCTTGTACACACAAGGTTCGTCTGGATTTTGTGAGAAATCAAACCTTTTGATCGTCTCATCAAAACGGATATTCCAGCTCCTGGATGCTTGCTTCAATCCATAAATGGATCGTCGCAATTTGCATACCTTGGTTTTATCAACCGATGTGAAACCCTCAGGCTGTATCATATACACGTCCTCGAGCAGGTTTCCATTAAGGAAAGTTGTTTTCACATCCATCTGCCATATCTCATAATCATAATGAGCCGCTATGGCGAGCATCCGAATGGATTTAAGCATAGCTACAGCGAATAGGTTTTCGTCATAATCAACTTGCTTTTGGCGATATCCTTTCGCCACCAATCTAACCTTATAGGTAATCACATTACCATCCATGTCGGTTTTCTTCTTGAAAACCCACTTGCACCCTATAGGCTTTATGCCTTGGTGGGTCGACCAAGTTCCAAACTTGGTTTTCGTACATGGAATCCATTTCGACTTCATGGCACCAAGCCACTTATCCCTTTCGAACTTGTCGGCACTTCTTCATAAGCGTAGGCTCCTCATCATCAATGAGTAACACGTCGTTCGATTAAACTTACGAGAAATCCATATCTCGAGAATGTTGCGTGTTCTACCAGATCTACGAAGATGTGGTGTTACAATAGGTCCAGCCGATTGCTCATCACTATGAGTTGTCGGCTGTTGTGCTTCACCGGGTATCTCATTAATGTCTATTTGAGTCTCTCGAGCCTCCTCAAGCTCGGCGACACTCCCCCTTGTTTTCTTGCAAGAGAAACTCTTTCTCTAGAAACCACGGCATGCCTTGAAACAAACACCTTTTGTTCCACGGGATGATAGAATTGGTAACCCCTTGTTTCCTTAGGGTATCAATAAATAGACATTTATCGGACTTAGCATCCAATTTATACGTCTGATCGCTTCACATAGCGAGGACAACCCCATATCTTCAAGTAAGATACATGAGGTTTCTTACCATTCCATATCTCATATGGAGTAGTTGAGACTACCTTAGTAGGCATTACATTTAACAAGTAAAGCATGCGAAATGCATAACCCCAAAGGACTTGGGAAGAGTTGCATGATTCATCATTGACTGACCATGTCCAACAAGGTCGATTCGCCTCTCGGATACACCATTATCTTTGTGGTGTATAGAGTCCATTGAGACAATATGCCATTGTCTCTTAGATAATCAAGAAACTCTTGACTTAAGTATTCACCACCTCGATCCGATCAGTATTTTAATACTCTTGTTATGTTGTTTCTCTACTTCATTTCTGAATTCTTTGAACCTTTCAAAGGCTTCAGACTTGTGTTTCATCAAGAACACATACCCAAACCGTGAGTGATCATCGGTGAAGGTAATGAAGTAGCTATAGCCTCCTAATGCTTGAGTTGACATAGGTCCACATACATCGGTATGTACTAAACCTAGTAACTCTCCCACTCGTTCACCTTTTCGGTAAAGGTAACTTGTCATCTTGCCTTTTAAGCATGATTCGCATGTATCGTATGAATCAATTCAAGCGATTCCGAATTCCACATCGGTGTAATTAGGACATGCGTTTCTTGCTTATATGGCCAAGCGACAATGCCACATATAAGTCTATGTGATTATCCTTTCGAGCAGCGTGTTGCTCGCCGATATTGAAAATGTCCTTTGAATCGTCCAGCGTATAAATGCCATTACTCAAAGTTCCAGTTCCATAAAGTCGCCATTCAAAGTTATATAACAATAATTGTTACTAAGCGTTAAATGGAAACCATTTCTATTTAAGCGGAAATAGAAACAATGTTCTTTATTAGAGAAGGAACATAATAGCAATTGTCGTTCAAGACTAGTCCACTAGGGAGCTTGACAAATAAGTTCCGATGGCGTAGCGACCTTTGCTCCATTGCGACTAAATTTGACTCCCCTCGACAAGTCTTCTTCTATTCCTTAGCCCCTGTATGTCATTACATATGTGAGCTACACCTAGTATCAATACCCAAGTGTCTAAGGAAATAGAATGACAATCAATAACGAAGATACACGAAGAGGATGGGGCATCGGATGCCTTCTTCTTCTTCATGGACTCAAGATAAATCTTGCGATTTCTTCGCTGATGGCCTTCCTTGCCATAATGATGGCAAGTGCCCTTTTCTTAGTTCGCCTTCTTTGCCTTTTTCTTTCCTTTCTTACATTCTTTTGCCTTCCTCTTAGAACCTTTCTTTGAGGAATCAACTATGAACCGCCTTCTCCTCATGCTTGAAGGCTCCACAGTCTTGACATATTGAGAGCTCGGGAATGGTGGATTCCAATTTGTTCATCAGATAGTTCATCACAAATTGCGAGAAACTCTTGGGCAAACAATGCGAGAATTAAGTCAATACTTAACTCATGATCCATCACAAAACCGAGGGTAGCTAAGCGCTCGATGTACCCGTTCATCTTTAGCACAAAGCGTACTCTGAGCGAACCTTCTTGCATCTTCGTGGTGAAGAGGAGCCTAGAGACCTCGAACCTTTTGGATCTCGCTTGCTCATCGAACAACTCATGAAGATGGAAGACCATAGTGTTAGCATCCATATGCTCATGCTTCGCCTGCGGCTCGGTACCATCGGCTAGCATGATGCAACTTCGCCTCGAGAATCGCCACATGCTTCGATAGACCAACATTTAGTGCAGGTTGCATCGTCCTTAGGGCCCAGATCGGAAGAGGCTCTTCAAGGACATATGCAAGCTTTTCGCCTTGAGAACAATTCTCGAGTTTCTAAGCCGATCCGAAGTTAGGCCCGGTCGGTTTATTCGAATCCAAAATAGTGCGCAAATTCAAAGGCGTCATGATCAATTTATTGACCTAGAAATACAAAGCGAGCATATATGAGAAAATGATTTTAAAATGCATCAATATACATTTATAAATCCCATTCATTTTAATTTCAAAAACCCCAAAATCACTTGGGAGATCGTAGGTCCATCTCGAATGGGTGATATCCATCATAGTTATGAACAACCTTGGAAGAGTCAACAAGCCATTCATAACTCGGCGGTAGGTATCATCTATACGATTGCATATCACGTATATGCAACTATCACAATGTGCTATCAACTAATTGAATGTTCACACATACATCGTTGTTAACACATTAACAAGTATGCATCATATGCATAGCACCCAACTTCACCTCCCTTTACATCGACCTTGGAGAGAGTCCAACAAAGCCGATGCTCCGGGTTAAAGCCAACCCATTAATCGGGACATAGTTTTAATATGGTTAGGCGCATTCAACCAATTAGCCCAGCTTGGAGAGTCCAACAAGCTAACGATTGACCTCGACTCTTACCATATTAGTATTAAACTATTCCATGGTTTGAACATATTGAGTTGTAGGGCTTGGAGAAGTCCAACAACCCAAACAAAGCGAACTACAGTTCTAACCATATTAATGGAAGGTGTAGGCTTTAATATTGTTTAAGGGTTTTTATGTCTCATCCTCTTTGCATGCAAATAACTATTATTTACATGGCATAGCATACATGGCATACATCTACATGTCACGACACGCATGGCATAATGTTATGCATCTAATGCAATTACATGGCATACAATTATGTCATGTATATATTTCCTTATATGTCATAACTATTTATGGAAATAAAATATGTTTAAGATTTGATTCTCCAAATCAAATCATAATTAAATTAGGAAACAAATTTCCAAATCTAATCACATATTTTATTCATGGAATTATTTGATTAAGGAAAATCTATTTAGGAAACCAATTTCCTAAATCATTAAAACTACTTATGGAAATAAAATATTTTAAGATTTGATTTCCCAAATCAAATCATGATTAAATTAGGAAACAAATTTCCAGAATCTAATCAAATATTTTATTTATGGAAAATATCAATTTCCATAAATACTTCCAACTTTCCAAAAGTGGAAGATTTCCATAAATACTTCTAGACTTTCCAAAATTGAAAAATTTCCATAAATACATTATGACTATCGCAAAACCATTTTACGATTATGTCGAAACACAACCTGGGCTCTGATACCACTGTTGGGTTTCCGGCACCGCGGCGTGTGTGTGTTCGATCATGTTTCGTAAACATGAGCACAGCGGAAGCAATAAAAATAATAAATACTCCTATTTATTACAACACACACAACACACGCATGCTATTACAACAAGTTTAGACATAACCGTAAATTAAAATTGCAATAAAAGGAAATTAAACTACGTTATACCTTCCGTATGACGTGTAGCGGGAACGGCATCAACCGGAACGATCCTCGTAAGAATCGTCTCTATCCGTATCCACGCCGAGCTCCTCGGGATGACTTCGCTAAGTCACGAGCTTCGTCTTCGTACGGGTTACTAGCCTCGTGTTGAAGACGACGTGATCGAGAGATGATCACGATCCGAATCCCAATTCGGATCCAAAACGAGTTCTCAAAACTCGCTTCTCCGGAGAGGTATTCGTCAACCGTTTGACGAATCCTTCGTCCTCCACCTCAGAGGATTACCGGAGATCAACTCCCCGGTATGTTAGCCGCGGTCGGAGCACTAACCGTCGTCCAAACGACGCTCCGACGAGAGGAGAAGAAGCTGTCCAGAAAACTGGACAGCTTGGTGGAGGAGATAGGCGCCGGCCAACAAAGGAAGCCAAGTGCTTACCTTGATGCCAAACCTAAGGAGGATCGCCGGAACTCTTCCGGCAGCAGCTCGACGCGCGGCGAGGAGGAAGAAGCCGCCTTCGGGCGCCGGTTGGAGGAGCGGTGGTGGCAACACAAGCTGGGCGGCAACTTCACCAAGGAGGTTGGCGGCAACTCTTGATGTTGGGCGGCCAAAAATAGATTAGGTTTAGGGTTAGGGTTTAATCCCTATTTTATAGAGAACTAATTCTCTTAATGGTTAATGGATCATATCCATAAAGCCCGTTAACCCGCTCCATTAAGATAAGTTAAAATAAACCAAACCATGATGGTTTATTTTAAGTTAAAACGAACCGAACCAACCTTTGGTTCATTCGTTTAATATAAACCAAACCCTTTGGTTTATTCTCATCCATTGGATTAGGACCAAACCATTTTGGTCCATCCATTATGTCTTCATAAGACACTGCCCATCCACGCTTCCATTGCGACTGAAACAATTTCATGCTCGCTTTATGTTTGGTCCAACCAAACATAGTTTCTCTCGGTCTGAGAATCCCATTCTCAAGCTCGTTTTAAATCCTTTGGATTACACTCGTTGTGCGTGTGACCAAATAGGTTCTCGGTTTATGTTGGCCATCTATAATTAACCATTAATTATAGAGCGATCATGAGTGGCACCTAGTAGTACATCATGATCCCCAATTAACCGAAAAGATCAACGGTTGATCCAGAACTATTTCTGAAACCCTTCAGTAGCTCGAATGAATCGTGCCCCATTCCCTTCACTCATCTTATACCCACTTGGTTCAGGACATGGTCTATTGTGTCAGTCCCCACTAGGCTGACTACGTCACACCTAGCCCAAGTATCATTTCCTCGTCCTACGGATTCTAGTTACTCCACATGGATCGAAGAGTACCTTACTCTAAACATGTAATGCTTTGGCCAAAGACTTTAGTAACAATCCGACGAGAGGCCATGGGTATACATCTCCTCGCAAGGAGTGGTGAATCCTTTATAGGCTATTCAAACACCTTCGATCACTTGACTTATACCCAATCATCCGGGTCCACATCTCCTTAGAGATGTTTGCTTAAGATGTCAAAGCATAAGTCTCCATGATCAAGATGACTTGAATACCGCAAGTCAAAGGAACATCGCACTTAAGCCACAGTAAGAACTTCATTGACATATCTATATATGCAGAGAACCATATGAAGTCTTACTGGTCACTCCAATGAACTAGTTACCATAACTAGCATCCACGATCAACTCGGACATCACTATGTCTCGGCCCGGTGAGAATCACCGCTTGGATACACCAAGGAGTATACCTCGTGCTAGTCTCGGCGTCCAAATCCATCAATTCATCGACTAGGATAATTCGATACATCACAATTACACATGTAGAGATACTCACTAGTTGTGATCCAATCACAAATTCTCTCATCTTGTGAATCGTATCGTGGACATTCAGTAAATGAGTTTAAGATCCAATCAAATACATTAAACATGTATACTCAAATAGTGAATCTTCATTTATCATATAAATGGTTCATACATAAGGCGATTGCCTTAGGACATCTCTCATATATTACTAACAATATATATATATGCAAATGCCCTTACACATGGCAATGCAAATGCATGGTCATGCCTACACACCCAACTCGCTACCACGACCCCAGTGTGGTCTAGGTGGCACGACATGATAACTATCCCAACTCAACAATAACTACTACTCTCGAGTGGTCGAGTGGGCAGTATGAATAAGTAGCGATAAGCTAAAGAGCTATAAGCTGTTAGGGCAATCTCTTGCCATGATAAGGTTTTGATGTGTGTGGCAAAGGGTTTAAGTTAGGTTGGTATTGTTATTTGATATGTGCGTTGGAGTCTTGCAGGACTTAGTAATTCGCACATGGAGCCTTGGCGAGTTCACCCTCACAACCTCGGTCCTTGAGTCGATGAAGGATGACTTTGCGGAAGCCGTGCGCTTGGAGCATCCGAGGGACCGCCGGACGAAATGACTTGATGTGAAGCCAAGGAAGCAGACTTTGGAGGCAAGAGACGCGAAGGAGCATTGCAGAGTCGTGCGCCTGATGCTGCCGAGGGACGTGGCCACGAACGAAGAGAGCTTCGGTGGGGACTTCGAGTGAGATGAGAGAATGAGTGAAATGTAAGTAGCTCATTAGGTGAACTTGGCCGAATGGCTGAGTGTCGGAGACTTGACCGCAAGGGTTAAGGTTTACCCGACCGCTGGAAGCTCAAACTTATGTTAAGTTTGAGTTTCACACGGCACCAGTCGACTGCAATGGAATGGAAGTCGACTGCTCTGAGTCGAGTGTGTTCAACTGGTATCTGACTGATGGGTTTATGCCCAGTGATCATTGCGAAGGATATCGCGCATAGAACCGCTTCGTAGCCGTGGCGTCGACTATGGAGGCGATCTCGTGGTGAGTCCATCGATCATTGCCAAGAGTTCCGTTAGACTACAATGGTCTAGATCTGACGTGTTCGGAGGCCATTGTAGTGACGGCAGTCGACTGCCAAGGGCAGCAGTCGACTGGTGGCGGCCAACGGGAAGAAATCAGCCCTCTCTATAAAAAGAGAGGGTGTGAGCCTTTGATAGGCCAATGCTCATGCTCCAAGTGATCTTCCTAGTGCCCCACAAGCTCTAAACTCTTCTTACTTATTTTTACTCCATTCTTATTGTAAGAAGAGTGATCTTGATTGTAAAAGTTACCTCCACCTAGCTTGGTGCAAAGTAGAGACCAATAGTGATTGGCTTTGGAGGAGTGATTCACCTCAGACGAATCGGGATCGTGGATTAGCGGTGTAGCCGTGAACCATGTTACATCTTCTTTGTTAGCGTTTGTATTTTCGTTTATTGCTTTGTCTTTATTGTTTATGCTTCCGCTTGCGCTAACGATTGTGTAGACGAGCAAACGAACGAGAGAATTCCGACATCCATCGTAAGAGGGCTATTCACCCCCCTCTAGCTGGCCAATCGATCCCCTACAAGTGGTATCAGAGCCAAGGAAAGCTTGTCGAGGACTAACCGCCACAACAAGCAACATTCAAAATGGCCGGCTCCAACATCCATCATCCGAAGTTTGAAGGAGAATTCGCTTGGTGGAAGAAACAAATGGAGGTATTTTTCGAAATGGATTTTGATATTATGATTACAATGGAATCCGGTTTCGTTTTGCCTAGGGATGAAGAGGGGAAGCCAATAGAGAAATCTAGGTGGACCTAAAGGCAAAGGGAAGAGCACCTTGCAAATTCAAAAGCCAAGCATCATCTCTTCAATGTGCTCCCCCAACAAGAAATCAACCGAATAGGAGAATGCCTAAGTGCCAAGGAGATGTGGGAGAAGCTAATTGAGCTTCATGAAGGCACATCCGAGGCGAAGCTAGCAAGGAGAGATCTCCTCCGCTCCCAACTATCCAACATTAAATTAGAAAAGGGAGAAAAGGTAACTTCTTTACATTCTAGATTCAAAGAAATTTTAATTGGACTAACAAGTGTAGGAGAAAGGCTCTCCAATCGGGATATGGTAATGAAGGCCATAGATACCTTTCCCCGGTCCTCAAAGTGGAGCTCCATGGTGGACTCATTCTATATCTCAAAGAATTTAGAAGTGAGCACCTTGGAGGAGTTCTTCTCAACAATGGAACTCCACGAAACGAGGCTTGAAGGAATACAAGAAGAGCCAAAAATCCAACCTTCAAGAGGAGTAGCTTTGATGGCAAACAAGGGGAAGAAGAAGATAGAGATCTCCTCCTCCGATGATGATGAAGCATCCTCTTCCTCTTCCATGGATAGCACCAAAGAAGCCTATATGGTAAGGAGGGTAAGACGTGCTTTAAAAGGTTTTCATTTTCATAAATCAAATGATAGGAATAGAAGACCAAGGGGGAAGGTCATATGCTACAATTGCCAAGGAGAGGGGCACATAAGGGATAATTGTCCCCTCCTAAACAAGAGCAAGGAAGAGAAGAAAAAGAAAGAAGAAAAGAAGAAGAAAAAGGGGAGCAAGAAAAAGAAGGAAGAGGAGAAGAAGACAAAAGAAAAGGGGAAGACCAAAGCTCTAAAGGCAAGGACTTGGGATGACCCATCCTCATCCTCCTCATCATCATCGGATGAGGAGAATGCCTTTGTCATCAATTTGGCCTTGATGGCCTTTGATGATTTGGATTGCTCTTCCTCCGAAAATGAAGGATCAAGCTCAAGAGGAGAGAGCTCAAGTGAAGGGGGAGCTTCTACATCCTCCTCATCCGAAGAAGAAGAAGAGGATATGGAGACTATGGTAACGAATGCCTCTCCTAAGAAAATAGTTTTCATAATTTCTAGTTTAACTAAGGACTTATTTGGAATGAAAAAGAAAAATAAAAGCATGCTTAATCAAATTAAGGCATTGGAAAATAAGCTAGAAAATGCATGCTTAAATGATAATATTTCTTCTAGCTTAAATGATGCATGCTCACATGATCTTTATGTGTCATTAGATGTTAGTGATGCATGTATAAATGAAAATAGGGCCCTAAGGGAAAAGGTAGACTATTTAACCAAAGCCCTAGAAAAATTCACAATTGGCTCCAACACATTGAATATGATAATTGGGAGCCAAAGGGCAAGTTTTAATAAGAAGGGCCTAGGTTATAAAGAAAAGAAAAATAAAAAGGCCTACAAATGCCTAATTGCTAGGGGACAAGATAAGAAGAAAGTAATTGCTAGGAAATGGATTCCTAAGGAATTTCTAGTGAACCCCATAGGCAAGAATCTATTTTGGATTCCAAAATCCATCCTTAAGGGTTAGGAAAACCCTAGGGTAGTCAACCATATGGAATTGACCTATATCATATTTTGGTTGACTTAGGATGGCGGGACAACATTTTTAGAATAGTGTTGGGTGATGATAACGTGCCCATAAATAGATAATAATGCTTAAATCATGATGATTAATGTAATTGCTATGTATGCAATCATGATTTATGATTTTGAAATTTGGCACGTCATCATGAGAAATAGGGTTAAATCATGCTTTAGGTGATAATTTGTTATTATCATGACATAATACCTAATGCATGATGACAATTCAATGAATACATGTGTTTCATGATCATAATGTAGAATTAATTGATATATGTCTTTATGATCATGAGGATTGTTAGGTTGATACTTAACCTTGATAGAATTGTATGAATATAATGGTTAAGTATATACAAATACCCCCTAGGATGCATCTCACACTCACCATAGGCTACTTTGATTGAAAACTTAGCATGGGTGAGATGTTAGGATGATACAAATGTCCACTGATGCCTATGGCATTTAGATGGTCATTTAAGGTATCAAAATAGCAATAATAGACCAATCATGGGGAAGGCTTATGTTTAATTCATAGACATATTGCCCAAAGATCATGGTTGGATATTTCATATGTTTTCAAAACAATTTCTTACTTTAAAATCCATGTATTCATGTTTTGAAACAATCCTAAGCAATACTAGGTGTTAAAATGAATACTAACATGCTCAAAAACTAGTGGTTTTTTAAAGCCTTTGGATTTTTGGCAAATCTTGGAAAATATAATGATTTTTCTTGAAAAAATATTTTTCATTGATAGATATAATTAAAAGAAATATGTTCCTAAAATTTCATGATTTTTTGAATTTTTTGGAATTTATAATGCATTTCTGAATTTCACCCAGAAAATCAGAATTTCGGAATCCTTTGTGCCAGTCGACTGCCATACTGATAGCA
The DNA here is from genome assembly GCA_025175895.1 of Wurfbainia villosa. Classification (NCBI taxonomy): domain Eukaryota; kingdom Viridiplantae; phylum Streptophyta; class Magnoliopsida; order Zingiberales; family Zingiberaceae; genus Wurfbainia; species Wurfbainia villosa. The sequence goes on along the minus strand of CM046005.1, from coordinate 17,803,138 downwards.
GTCGACTGCCCACCTGAAAAACAGCCCAATATTTTCTGATTTCAGATTTTAATCATGTTTTTGGTATTCTCCTTCTATTTAACTTGATGTCATGGATTTATAACTTAGTGTTAATCTTTTTGATGGTGTCAAAGGGGGAGAAGTAATTATGTTTAAGTAAATTATGATAGGGGGAGAAAATTTGAAAATTTGTATGGGGAGTTTCATGGATTAAGGGGGAGTTGCATGTTGCTATATCATGTTTATGTTTACATGCTTTCTTACCTTAGAAATTTATATCAAATGTTTTTACCTAACTTAAACGGATTGCCACACATCAAAAAGGGGGAGATTGTTAGGGCAATCTCTTGCCATGATAAGGTTTTGATGTGTGTGGCAAAGGGTTTAAGTTAGGTTGGTATTGTTATTTGATATGTGCGTTGGAGTCTTGCCGGACTTAGTAATTCGCACATGGAGCCTTGGCGGGTTCACCCTTACAACCTCGGTCCTTGAGTCGGTGAAGGATGACTTTGCGGCCGTGCGCTTGGAGCATCAGGGACCGCCGGACGAAAATGACTTGAAGTGAAGCCAAGGAGCGGAAGAGACCCGAGGCAAGAGGCGAAGGAGCATTGCAGTCGTGCGCGATCTTTGCTTAGGGGCGTGGCCGAGCGAAGAGGCTTGGCGAGTGAGATGAGAGAATGAGTGAAATGTAAGTAGCTCATTAGGTGAACTTGGCGAATGGTGAGTGTCGGAGACTTGACCGCAAGGGTTAAGGTTTACCGTAGGAAGCTCAAACTTATGTTAAGTTTGAGTTTCACCGACACCGATCATTGCCATGGAATGGCGATCGCTAATCGAGTGTGTTCATTGGTATCCAATCGATGGGTTTATGCCCGTGATCGGCCATGGAATGGCGATCGCCGAAGATATCGCGCGCAGAACCGCTCGTATGGCCGTGGGCGATCGACTACGGAGGCGGCCGATCGGGTGAGGTCCATCGGTCGATCGACAAGAGTTCCGTTGGACTACAGCGGTCGGGATCCGGCGTGTTCGGAGGCCATTGTAGTGTGCAATGATGCCAAGGCGTGATCGTAGTGGCGGCCAACGGGAAGAAATCAGCCCTCTCTATAAAAAGAGAGGGTGTGAGCCTTTGAGAGGCCAATGCTCATGCTCCAAGTGATCTTCCTAGTGCCCCACAATCTCTAAACTCTTCTTACTTGTTTTTACTCCATTCTTATTGTAAGAAGAGTGATCTTGATTATAAAGGTTACCTCCACCTAGCTTGGTGCAAAGGAGAGACCAATAGTGATTGGCTTTAGAGGAGTGATTCACCTCGGACAAATCGGGATCATGGATTAGCGGCGTAGCCGTGAACCACGTTACATCTTCTTTGTTAGCGTTTGTATTTTCGTTTATTGCTTTGTCTTTATTGTTTATGCTTCCGCTTGCGCTAACGATTGTGTAGACGAGCAAACGAACGAGAGAATTCCGACATCCATCGTAAGAGGGTTATTCACCCCCCTCTAGCCGGCCAATCGATCCCCTACATAAGCTACATAACGGGGGTCCCTATTGCTGGCCACTCCGACTTACACTACCCATGAGTGGTTGAGTGTCACACACACAAGACAACTGCACGCAACTCCGACTAGCACTATCAATAGTAGCCCAGTGCAACACAATAAATGAACTGCCCTCATGCCAGTTACTCTACCACGAGTAACTATAGAGGCAAGATGATTGACGAACCTCAAAACCACAAGGGAGACCAAGTCGCCAACATGCATGTAAATGAAATGAATGCACAACCACACATATGTACATCCATGACACACTCTCTATCTCACAAAGATTCACAAAACTAACAATTGACCATGATAGGACCTCTAGTACGTAGCGACACACCGTCGACAACCCACACTACCATGTACAAACATATGATCCGTAATAGTTATACAACGAAAGGTAAGATGATACAACTACTATTCCTACATTAAGGACATCACCCACCCTCGGATGATTGTTCCTGATGACACGAGTCAAATCAACAACAATACGCAGCTACATACACATGGTTAAGCATCTAAAGATTCACATACCATAGCATCGGTAATTTATAGCAATGATGAACGAAATATTACAACAACAACAGTATATCTCAAAGTGCAAAGACTAAGTATCAAGAACAGAATAACATGAGTGGAGTCAGAGTATGATATTAACAATATAGAAACTCATGTACTTAGAATAATCAACTACCTGACCAGGGTAGGAAATATTACCCACCTGATATGAATCTCGTAACGATAAACCTCACGCCCGCGGACCTGCCTCGTATCCACATCCTGCACACCACATCAACCACAGTTAAGTTCAAGAACTCAACCGCATACAATTTAACTACTACAACGTTCCTATATTCACGTCCTTTTAACGGATCTGAATTAGAAACCCTGATCGCCTATGGTCGATTCACAACAACCAAACTCCCCTATTACACCCTCAGCTTCTACATTTAACACATTCACATAACAAAACCCAAATAGCCAACTTAACCACTTAATCCATCGCTCACAGCTCCGTCACAAGCACAAACAGCGCGTCACACCCCATCAACATTCATCCATGCTGAAACATAACCATATAATCATATCATAGATCAAAACAAATCTAAACAACTCTGGATAAACACACACATCTACCGCATAAACATCACCACAATCATCTCATTGTAGCAAAGCAATCAACAACATCCTAGATCAAGCCCGCGTCTCACCTCTGGCCAAATTCACTCCTCTGATCATCCTGTCGTCGTTGCCCTTGACTCAAAAATCGACAATCACATTCATTCAACACTTACAATCCATAGAAGCACACTCGACGGAAGAGAAAGAGAAACAAATGAGAGAAATACAACGGTAATTGCGCCTTCATTGGCGGCACTCCCCCAAACTGCCCTATTCGCTGGAAAAAGAAACCCATGTTGCCCTACACCACAGATTGGTGAGTTACAATGGAAAAAGGCTATGATCGAGGAATTGAACTCATCTGAGATCAAAGAATAAGAATAATGTCTCAACTTTCTTCGGTAGAAATCACGAAGAGCACTCCCGATCAGAACATGGTGAAGCTGCTACCGATGCAGACTCCTAGCCACACACACCCTCACCGTCGACACGTCCGTGGGCACCATCGAGGGTCGTCGATCGTCGCTTGTAGAAGGAGAGGGAGAGTTGTTCGAGTGATGGAGATGCGGCGTGGGGAGAGGGTCACGAGAAAGAAAAGATTACTAGGAGGAAAGGGGGGTCACATACGGTGGAGAAGAAAACCAAGGATCTAAATAAATCGAGTTGGTTTTAATAAATGACTAGTTTAATTAAGTACCGTTAACCCTAGATTAGGTTTAATTAATCCATAAGCTACAATAGGTTAGGTTCAAATTAATCCCCAACCATGCGTCACTAATTTATTTTATCCAATAATAATGTTGTTCCTTAGAAATTTATTTATGGTATTTTATATTCTCCCCCACTTAATAAAAATTTGGTTCCCAAATTTCGTACTTAAATGCGATAATAAATTCAAGATATTTCTTGAACTACTACATAGCTCAAGTGAATAGATGAGGGTATCAAGCTCGGATAGTATCTTCCAGCTCCAATGTAGCCTCCTCATTAGTATGATGTTGTCATCCAACCTTTACAAGTCGGATGATTTTGTTCTGCAACTGACGCTCCTTGCGACCAAGAATTCACACTGAAATCTCCTCGTAAGTCGCACTAGACTGTAGTGGAATCGGTACCTCTTTCATAACATGATCAGAATGCAGCACATATTTTTTAAACATAGAAACATGAAATATGTTATGAACTCCGCAAGTGTCAGAGGTAGAGCTAACCGGTAAGCCACACCCTCAATCCGCTCCAATATCTCAAACAGACCAATATAGCATGGAGATAATTTTCCTTTTAACCCAAATTGTTTGACTTCTTTTGTAGGTGAAACACGCAGAAATACATGATCCCCTACTAAGAATTCCAAAGGTCTTCACCTTCAATCTGCGTAACTTTTTTGTCAATCCTGTGATAACCATCGTCTGATGATGCGCACCAACTCTGCATCATGCTGGATACTCTGTGGCCCTAGCAACTATCGTTCCCCAACTTCCTCCCATAACACGGGAGATCTACAAGGTTTGTCGTATAAGGCCTCAAAAGGAGCCATCTGAATGGAGGAGTGATAAATGTTGTTATAAGAAAACTCCACCAAATGAGCATGGTCCTCCCAACTACCTCTGAAATCCATAACACAAGATCGCAATAGGTCCTCTAGAGTATGAATGGTACGCTCAGACTGTCCATCGGTTTGCGGGTAAAATGTTGTACTGAGTTGAAGCTCTGTGCCCATGGCCTACTGAAGACTTTGCCAAAATCGAAAGGTAAATCGTGGATCTCTATCGGATATAATACTCAAAGGCACTCCATGCAGCCTGATAATCTTTCAATAGTATAACTCTGCTAAACGATCCAATGAGTTCTTTGCACGAATCAGAAGGAAATGAGCGGATTTGGTTAACCGATCCACAATCACCCAAACTGCATCATATCCTTTACAGATTCTGGGAAATTACGTAACGAAATACATAGTGATATGCTCCCACTTCTATTTTGGAATCGGAATTTCCTGAAGCAACCCAGCAGGTTTCTGATGTTCAGCCTTTACCTGCTAGTATACTAAACATCGAACAACAAAATCTGCAATGTCTTTCTTCATACCATTCCACCAGTATAAACGTTTTAAATCTCAGTACATCCGAGTACCACTAGGATGTATAGCAAATCTCGAATGATGTGCTTCCCGTAACAACTCTTCCTTAACTGGATGTGTGTCCGGAACACATAATCGTCTACGGAAACTAAGTACTCCATTCTCATCACTCGAGAAATCCGTCTGTCATTCTGAGTCTATTATGTTGCAGAAGAATTACAGATGTTGATCACTCATTTGTGTTTCTTTGATCTTCTCACCAATAGTGGACTTGGGCCACCATAGAAACTAATACTCCCCGGGATGTTTGACCTTGTTCTGATAATCCCAACTCTGAGAACTGTCAAACTAGATCGGTAATTACTGTCATATGACTGGCTAGAACCCCACGAAACTTCCTGCTCAGTGCATTCACTACTACATTAGCCTTTTTCGGATGATAATGAATTATGCGATCGTAATCCTTCATATATTCCATCCACCGTCTCTGTCTCAGATTCAGTTCTTTCTGTGTGAAAAGATATTTCAAACTTTTATGATCTGTATAGATCTCAAAAGTAATTCTATACAAATAGTGTCTCCATATCTTCAATGAAAAAATAATAGCTGCTAACTCCAGGTCATGCACAGGTCATGCACTGCATCAAAACTACTCCCAACCCTTTGATAGAAGCATCAGTATATAGTATCATCCCCTCAACACCAGAAGGAATCACTAACACTGGTGTAGAAATTAGCCACTGCTTAAGCTCTTGAAAGCTAATTTCACACACCTCTGACTAGGTGAACTTGATCCCTTTCAGAGTCAAGCAAGTAAGTGGTGTGGCAATCTTGGAAAATCCCTCCACAAATCTATGGTAATACTCGGCCAAACCAAGGAAACTACGGACTTCTTGAACTAATTTTGGCTGCTCCCAACTGGTAATCACCTCAATATTTTGGTAATCTACAGAAATACCTCTGTTAGACACCACGTGTCCAAGGAAACCCACTGAGGATAATCAGAACGTACATTTACTGAACTTGGCATATAGATGCTCTCGTCGCAACGTCTCCAACACAATCCGAAGATGATGGTTATACTCATCCTCATATCGAGAATATATCAATATATCATCTATGAATACTATCACAAACTGATCTATATACCTCAAGAATACCCTGTTCATCAAGTCTATAAATGTGGTTGGGGCATTAGTGAGACCAAAGGGAATCACCAGAAACTCGTAATGTCCATAACGAGTGCGGAACACTGTCTTCTAAACATCCTCACCTCTTACTCAAAGCTGATGATAACCTGAGTGCAAATCAATCTTAGAATACACACATGTATCCTTGAATTGATCAAACAAATCCTCTATCCTTAGCAATGGATATTTGTTCTTCATAGTTACCGTATTCAATTGTTGGTAGTCAATGCATAACCGCAATTATCTATCTATCTTTTTGACAAAAAGAACTGGGGTTCCCCATGGTGAAACACTAGGCCGAACAAATCCCTTATCCAACAACTCCTATAATTGTACTTTAAGTTCATTCAGCTCTTCTGGTGCCATTCGATAAGAAGTTTTCGATACCGGTGCGATTCCTGGAATCACTTCTATCACAAATTCCACTTGCCTAGAAGGTGGTAAACCTGGAAGTTCCTCTGGAAACACATCCGGGTACTCTCGGACTATCCACACTTGAGAGGGGTGGTAGTCCCTCACTCTCTACTTTGACTAGAGACAATAAGTAACCCTGACAACCCTAAGACAATAGTTTCTGAGCTTGTAATGAAGATATAATAGACACTCCATCATCTCTAGTACCAATGAATTCCCATGCAGGTTGATCCGGTGGTCGAAAAGTCACTACTCTTACTCTACAATCCACTGTAGCATAATAAGTAGTCAGCCAATCCATACCGAGATTGATGCCAAATACCACCATTTCCAACACCAGAAGATTCGCTGTAAGAATATGCCCATCGAAATCCAATGGGCAACCCTTAATTTCTTGATGGCTAGATAGCACCTCTCTTGATTGCAAAGATACTGCTAACCCACAAGAACGAACCATTAGAATCCTACCAATCATACCCAGAAATATTCTAGATACAAAGGAATGTGAACTACCAGTATCAATCAAAGTATTAGCATATATGGAATAAACTGAAACCATACTCCGAATAACTGATCCCTCGGCACACTGTGCCTCCTCTCTGGTTATAGCATAAACACCAGCCTCCACGTTTGACGGTTGCATCCCTACTGAAGTAGTAGAGTGCCTCCACTCAGGCTAAATTTTGCTCTGCGATACCGAAGACTGAGTTGACTGTGTAGGCATAATATACCCCTGAGAGCTTGTTGGTAAAAACTATTGTGTAGGTACCCCGGGATAGTAAATCACTGGAGTTGCAAGATATTGAATAGCTGTCAGCGTCACTGAAGAGGCACCCCCTGTATGTGATACAACTATGCCTATGGAGGTACTAGATGCTTCTGACCATATGCCTGTGTCCTTGGTGTTGTCCTCTGTTGCGGTTAGGCTTCTTTCCCTTGTTGGAGTTATCTGAAAACTCCAACTGTGCCCTCAAAGTACACTCTCGGCTGATATGCCCCGAATGCTTGCAATAATAGCAAACAGGCTACTCCAAAGGACACTCTAGAACTTTGTGTTAGGGCAATCAACCCGTGATATGATTTTGATGTGTGTGGAAAAGGGTTTAAGTTAGGATGATTGGATTTGATATGTGCGTTGAAGTCTTGTAGGACTTAGTAATTCACACATGGAGCTTAGGCAAGTGTCACCACTCACAACCTCGTGCTTGAGTCGGAGAAGGAGCATTGCAGAGTCGTGCGCTTGATGCTGTCGAGGGAACGCCGGACGAGATGACTTGAAGCGAAGCCAAGGAAGCAGACTTCGAGGGCAAGAGACGCGAAGGAGCATTACAGAGCCTTGCGCCTGATGCTGCGGAGGGACGTGGCCGCGAACGAAGAGAGCTTCGGCAAGGGACTTCTAGTGAGATGAGAGAATGAGTGAATTGTAAGTAGCTCATTATGTGAACTTGGTCGAATGGCTGAGTGTCGGAGGCTCAACTGCAAGGGTTGAGGTTTACCCAACCATCGGAAGCTCAAACGGATGTTAAGTTTGAGTTTCACATGGCACCAGTCGACTACCATGTCAAGGCAGTCGACTGCTCCAAGTCGATCGGCAATCGACTGGTGTTAGTCTTGAAGCGATCGACATCGATCGCTTAAGGGAAAAGCGATCGATCGCCTTGTGCCGCAGACGCAAGCTAGTCGAGCTCGCGGGCACTCGATTGGAAGTCGACATCAGTCGACTAATAACTTCATCAGTCGACTGATGTGGGAGCCATTGGTTGGAATCCAACGTGGAAGAAGTCATTATTGGGCAACATCTACAGGATCAGTCGACTGATCAGGGCATTAGTCAACTGTTGTATTAACGGGAAGAAACCCTCTTCCTCTATAAAGAGAAGGGGTGAGGGCCTTTTGGAGGCTAATGTTCATGTTCTAAACTTCTCCCAAGTTCCCAACATGTTTTCCATCCTCTTACTTAAGCTTATTTACATTATATTGTAAGAGGAGTGATTCTTGTGTAAAAGAGGTTACCTCCACCTAGCTTGGTGAAGGGTTTTGCCCGGAACTGAAGCTCTGATACCACTTGAAGATAGTAAACTTCGCTTCCCACTTCAACTTGGTCGTTTGTTCATGGCAATCCCTTCAAGGTCTCCGGATAAAAAAATTTATCCTTGACAAGAGGAATTGCCCAAGCAACCATTTCATCGTCGTACTATTCGATTAGAGTAGTCACTTGAACAAACTTGTTGTTCAAGCGACCAACCTCTATTCTACGAATAGCCGCGGAATAGACGATGTACGGATCATCGACTTTTGTGTTTATGTTTGGGGTCCAAGTTATATTTAGCCACAAAACAGAATATATCATGCATATATAATTGAAAAACAATTACAAACATGTTACATATGAAGATAGATAAGTGTTATATCTCTTGATCTTCTATTGTATGACCTTCCTCCTTTCGAACGTCGTGTGGGCGACGGTCTACCAAAAGTTGAAGCTCCTAGATCACCAATATTCCTTCCTTGCTCGTTCCAAGCAAGAGGAAGAATAGAAACAAGACCCTTCTCCTTCCTTTAGCCAACCAACAAGCAACAAGCAAGTTGCTTGCCGCCGGCCAACAAGGAGAAGGAGAAAGATGGATGCCGGCCAAAAACTCCAAGGGAGGACCCTAAGCCTTGTTTCCACCAGCCAAGGAGAGGAGAAGAAGTTGGTTTGGACGCCGACCAAGGGCTAGAAAGGCTGGTATGGGCGTCGGCCACCAATGGAGAAGAAGAAGACAAGGAAAGAATTTCCTTATTTGGTGCCGCCAAGCTCCAAACCCTAACTCCAAGCCTCTTGCCGCCAACTCCAAACCTCCCCTTGCTTCTAATTCTTTTCCACGCTAGCCTCCTTTTATAGAGTTTAGGGATAAGCCTTGTTTTAATCTCCACCATTGGTTCTAGAGATTTAATCTCAACCTTTGGATCTAGAGATTAATCTCAACCGTCGGATCTAGAGATTTTAATCTCTACCATTGGATCTAGAGTTTTGTTTTCATCCATTGGATCTAGGCTTCATGAGGTATTAATAGGCTACAATAGGGACCATGAGAAGGAGTTGGATCTTGGCCACCCAATGGATCAAGCTCACATAAAGTCCGATCCATTAATGATAATCCAATCCACTAAAGGATTATCATTGATCTACCTCACCAACCCTCATAAGTTAATATGGGCTCCATATATTATTTGTACATTTTCTCCCCGTGTTTAAGATATCGAATGTCCATTGATTAATTAATTTACTGACCATTAATTAATCAACATCTAACTCCATGATTAGTACCGCTCAACCTTTTCATCATGCCGGACCAAGTCCACCTGCAGAGTTTACATGATGAACCTTATGAGCTCCTCAAGGGGACATCATCATCCTAATATATAGGACATGGTTTCCTCCTATAATCAATGGCACGCCATATAAATAATATCATTTCCCAACTTACCGAGCCTATCGATTTAATCTATAAATCTCACCCATTGGTAAATCAAAGAAATGAATACTAAGTATATGTGTCCGTCATTATATCGGGATTAAGAGCATGTACAATATAATATCTGAGGTCTAATTCGATTATGTAGTCAGCAATAAATCGAATCACCTCTAAGTCGGTCCTGCTCAATACACACAAAGTGCACTAGTGTGATTATATGGTTAAGACAAACCAATACCAAATCACACTACAACCATTCCAATAGTTTGTCCAAAGTCATCTCGGTTGAGAGTCTTTACTTATACTTTACAAGGAGCCGATAACATGATCTCCCGTGTGACACCACACACCATGTTATCTACAATGTAATGTATTAGACAATATGCATAACCATAAAAATATGCAAACAATGATCATGTGATTCTTATTTCAAAATAAAGATGTTCATACAAAAGATAGACTTTTCAGTATACATCCCAACACTTGGTGCAAAGGAGAGATCTAGTGGATAGATTGAGGCGTGATTCACCTTGGATGAATCGGACCGTGGATTAGCGGCGAGGCCGTGAACTATGTTACATCCCTTGTTAGCATTGTTTGGTATCTTGCTTGTCTTTATTGTTGTTTAGTTATATTTTTCGCTTGCGCTAACGATAGTTGTAGACGATCAACGAACGACTTTCATCATACGATGAAAGAGGGCTATTCACCCCCCTCTAGCTGGCCACCATCGATTTCCTATATTTTGTGGCTTTCAGATCCACATCTATAACACCCGGTCCTGTTCTGGCCCTTACGACTCTTCTGAGAACCTCCCGAAAATTAAAAGTTGGTCGCTTCCCTTTTTGCGACCTGGATGACCCCTCTGCCGCACCTCGAGTAGCTCCATCTCGATCCTGCTTCTTTTGAGTCTCCTTTGTTGAATTTTGCTTTGGCTGCTTACCTTGTGACATCTGCTTCTCAACATACTTTTCCCTAGCAATCTGCTGGGAAGTCATCTCGATAAAGATAGCCCGATCTAATGCCTCGCTATAAGAGTTAATAGTATATCCCGACATCCTAGCCCGAATATATGCAGCTAGACCCTGAGTGAACTGAAACATCCGATCTCCTTCCTGAGTCACCAGATAGGGCAGAACTCCGTAAGTCTGGTAAACTCTACCATAAAAAATACAGAAGGAAAATACTGCCTCAAGAAAGCGTCTCGAAAAACTGACCATGTAATCTCACACTCCCCAAATAGGATTTTCTGCATCTTCCACCAAGTGACCGCCTGATCTCAAAGATGGTATGCAGGTAAGCCCACTTTCTCCCCGTCTGTACAATCCACGTACTCGAAAGTGTCCTCCAAATTATCCAGCCAAGCACGGGCTATCCATGGATCAGACTCCCCTTGAAACAAAGTATGTCGATCCTTGGCTGAATGCGCCAATACAAGTATCCGTGCTTTATCGTTGAGCCAACTAGAATCCACATGTACCGACATAGTCGGTGGTATATCCGGACTTTGAGATTTTGAACCTCCAATATGAGGATGACGAGGTTGTTCCTGACTAACAGGCTTAGTCGTAGTAGTCTCTGGTCACACAACTCCGACTGGACGCCTTGGTAGACGACCCCTACTACGAGTCTATACGGGTGGCATAACTCTGTCTGTCAATACCTGTTTAACAATTTTAGATAAGTATCTAACCAGAATATAAGGTATTCAAGAATTCTTACTTCGTGTTGCTCAGAGCTCATTCCACTGTCAATCCCATATCACAAAACCCAAAACCAAAAGCAAAACAAAACAACTTCTGAGGTCCAAAACTCGACAAAACATTATTGTACGGCAACACAACCTTGACACTGATACCAATAAAATTGTCACATCCCGAGAGTATGCCTAGCCCAATAAACGGACAACATCTCCCCTATATGACAAGGTAGTACCCTATTGATACAAAGCCTTTTGGCCACAACCACACAACAAATAGATGTATATACCCAAAGTCATAGCGGAAATCATCACAAAAGAGTTATAAACTCGAAATCAATGCATATCGGTATGACTAACCACAAAATAAGAAAGTACCGTAATAAATCCAAAAAGACAAGTGCAAACACTGACAACTATCTAACATTACAAACCACCATACGAATCTAAGATCAAAACAAAATAAAACCATACGATAAACTAAAAGCCAAGACCCTCGGAGGTGAGATGAGATGAAATCAGTTGGTGATGCTCCAAGCCTATCACAAAGTCTTCTACCTGTCACCTGGGCGACAAGAAAACCTAGGGTCTGTAGTGGTGAGTATAAAACTCAGTGGTAATATGGAAAAAGTTCATGCATATCATATATCATATGAGAGTCAACGATATACAGTCTAAAGGTACAACAAATAACCACCAGTGTAATATAACCAATAGGTATACTAAAAGGATCAACTAAATAACACAAGGTACTATCATACCTAGAGCTCTGATGCTCTACAACTCATACAACCTGAACACATAAGTCACAATATAACCCATAAAACATGAAAGAACATCACTAAGCATGAAATAAGTACACTGCCCTATGAACCTATAAGCAACGTCATCAATGAACCTAATCAACCCTATACACCATCATGATATCTTATAGGCGTATAGATAATCAACTCATACCTAACTCATACATGTAAATAACATGCAAGATCATGTATAACTAAATGCAACAAATATAGCACAAACAAATGCAATAACACAACAAGCATATATAGAATGTATCTATATATACTGATTACACACACACACACACACACATATATATATATGCAAATGCCCTCACACATGACAATGCAAATGCATGGTCATCCCTGCACAGCCCACTCGCTACCACGACCCCAGTGTGGCTTAGGTGGCATGACATGACAACTGTCCCAACTCAACAATAACCACTACTCTCGAGTGGACGAGTGGGCAGTATGAATAAGTAGCAATAAGCTAAAGAGCTATAAGCTACACAATGGGGGTCCCTGTTGGCCACTCCGACTGACACTACCCATGAGTGGTCGAGTACAACACACACAGAACAACTGCACGCAACTCTAACTACCACTATCAATAGTGGTCGAGTGCGGCACAACAAATGAACTTCCCTCACACCGGTTACTATTACCACGAGTAACTGTGGAGGCAGGATAACTGATGACTCTCTCAACCATAAGGGAGACCAAGTCGCCAGCATGTATGTAAATTAAATGAATGCACAACCACACATACATACATCCACGACACACTCTCTATCCCATAGAGAGTCACACAACTAACAATCGATCATGCTAGGACCTCCAGTCCGTAGCGACACACCGTCGACAACCCACACTACCATGTACAGACATATGATCCATAATAGTTATACAACGAAAGGTAAGATGATACAACTACTAACCCTACATTAAGGAAATCATCCACCCCTAGATGATTGTTCCTGATGACACGAGTCAAATCAACAACCATATGGTTAAGCATCTAAAGATTCACATGCCATAGCATCAGTAATTTATAGCAACGATGAATGAAATATGACAACAACAATAGTATATCTCAAAGTGAAAAGACTAAGTATTAAGTATAGAATAACATGAGTGGAATCAGGGTACGATATTAACAATATAGAAACTCAAGCACTTAGAATAATCAACTACCTAACCAGGGTAGGAAATATTACCCACCTAATATGAAGCTTGTAATGATAATCCTCATGCCTATGGACCTGCCTCGTATCCACGTCCAGCACACCACATCAACCATGATTAAGTTCAAGAACCCGACCACATACAATTTAAGTACTACAGTGTTTCTATATTCACTTCCTTTTATCGGATCCGAATTAGAAACCCCGATTGTCCATGGCTGATTCACAACAACCAAACTCCCCCATTGCACCCTCAGCTTCTACATTTAACACATTCACAGAACGAAACCTAAATATCCAACTTAACCACTTAATCCATTTCTCACAGTTCCGTCACAAGCATAAAGAGCGCATCACACCCCATCAAAATTCATCCATGCTGAAACATAACCATATAATCATATCATAGATCAAAACAAATCTGAACAACTCTGGATAAACACACACATCTACCACATAAACATCACCACAACCATAACATTGTAGCAAAGCAATCGACAACATCATAGATCAAGCTCGCGTCTCACCTCCGACCAAATTCACTCCCCCGATCATTCTGTCACCACTGCCCTTGACTCACAAATCGACAACCACATTCATTCAAAACATACAATCCATAGAAGCACACTGGATAGAAGAGAAAGATAAACAAACGAGAGAAATATGCCAGTAATTGCGCCTTCACCGGCGGCACTCCCCCAAACTGCCCTGTTCATCGGAAAAAGAAACCCCTGCTACCCTAACACCACAGATTGGTGAGTTACAAGGGAAAAAGGTTGTGATTGGGGAATGAATCTCAACCTAGATCGGGGAAGAATAATAACACCTCACCTTGCTCCGGTAGAAATCATGAAGAGCACTCCCGATCAGAACACAGTGAAGCTACCGCCGACGCAGACTCCCAGTCGTGCCACCCTCACCGTCGGTGTGTCCATGGGCACCATTGATGTGTTATTTCCGCAAGTGCACAGTTGTCGTCAAGTAATAAAAATATCGATCCCACAGGGATTGAGACAATTACCAAATGATCGTGATACCAAGTTATCTAGTCAATCGATTTGTGGTTTAAGCAAAGAACCTGAGCAGTCAAGAACAACGAATGAGAAGAACGTGCTGAAAGTCAAGAGTTGAGGAGAATCTCAGGATATGGGTTTCACCACGTCGACGATTTATAAGGTGATTTAATTCTTTCCTACCCCTATTAGAGTTGTTTTGATGGAACCTATCCTATGGTAAATCAACGACCCCTTTCGAGGTCTACGCTAACTGTACCTATCAAACTCAATTTACCTGTCACGGTGTTCGAGCATAGGGGATCATAATCAGCTAAGGGGACCTGTCACGAGACCCCCGCAAACCTCCCTGTGTCTTACCTTCGTTACTTGGTAAAAACTGGATTTGATAGATCCATTAAGTCCATAAGAGTTCCTCTAGAGTCAAATTTCCTCTTCACGGTAGGTTTGCACACGGGACTATAATCAGCTAAGGGGACCTGTCACGAGACCCCCGCAAGCCCTCATAGATACACTACCGCTACTTGGCAGGAGTTATTCCCTAGTTGGTTCTGGGTTTCGAGAACTTGGGTTCACCGTTAGGTACTTCCCCTTAGCTCCTTAGGTTTATCAATAAGAATCCAAAAGAACCAGATCAAAATAAACAATAATTCAAGTAGTATAGATTACATCATCCATCATAAATCGTCAAGGGCTACTCCCCCATCCTAAGATTACAAGATACTACTCCATAGTCTAGTAGGAATTGCTAGAGAAAGAAATTACGATACTTAGTGCCATCTGCGTGCGTTCCTCTGTCGTCGACTCCTTCTTTGATGCTTCTTCTCTCGTCCTCTTTGACCACCCACCGTCCTCTTTAGGGTTAGGATATCCCTTCTTTTATAGCCTTGGCCTCCTCTTTTATATAAGGCAAAAGATTTTCCTTTAATTGAGATGAAGATCGCGGATCTCACAGAAAAGGAAATCCGGAGTCAGGACAACACGCCCGTGCCAAGTGAGGGCACAGGCGTGTCGCGGGTTTCCCACAGGGCGTGCTACGCTTGACTTGGGGCGTGTTGAAGGATGAACTGGGCGTGTTGAACGCTGGAACTCCTGACACGGACTTGTCGCTGATAACACGCCTGTGTTGTCTTGATACGCCGACCGTGTCAACACTTTGACTAGGGCATGTCGACTGTTGAACCAGGGCGTGTTGTTTTGATATGTCACTTCTTTGCCCTGTTAACACAAAAACACCCAAAAGCAGTCTCTTTGTCCAAAATATGCTAAACTTAACTAAATCGTGATAAAATACATGCCTAGAACATGAGATGAGATAAAATGCATGCATATGGAGTAGTGAAAATATAGCATGATTTACACACATCAAAAATCCCCTAGTCCTAAACTTTTGCTTGTCCTCAAGCAAAGAAAACTCAAAAGACAGCTTAATTGTGGAAATGCTAGACACCATCTAGAAGTATACAATCTGATCTAAATCTTTTCAAATCATTCCTAGTTGCCAAGATTGAAAGATCCCTATATAGTGCATGTGAAAAGTTGGACTAAAGTCATTGGACACCAATCCTGATTTGACATCCCTTCTATCGTAGGGCATTCTTATTTCTGGCATAGAGGCACTTACCTGCCTTAATGCATGGATCATCCTTGCCTAACAACAAAAGGTCTCAAAGGAGCACTTTCTAAGAAGAAAGAAAGGGAAGGAATTTATAGAGAGCATTTCCCCAGTAACTAGTTAGTCTCAAAGGAGCACCTTTTAGGTGTTTCCCCAGTAACTACTTGGTCTCAAAGGGGTGCTTGAAAACAATTCCTAGAGAGCATTTCCCCAGGAACTAGTTAGTCTCAAAGGGGCACCTTTTAGTTGTTTCCCCAGTAACTACTTGGTCTCAAAGGGGTGCTTGAAAAAAAAAATTCCTCTTTTTTTTTTTCAATACTTCTAGGGAAAGTGTTTCTCCAGTAACCAAATTGCACAGGCAAGTCTCCAATGGAAAATTGAGTACTCACTCGATATGGGGGATTTTTTTTTTTTGGATACCTCAGACCTATAGACCGTGTTAGAAGTGAAATAGGGTTCTTATCAAATAGGCAAAAAGGAATATCATGATCCTACCAATGTTCAGTTGTATTACGCTAGATGATATAAAAATGCAATGTTATGATATATGAAAAGATGCAAACAAAATAGCACTAACCAGACTAAAAATCGAAACTCACAAAATAGCTCAAGGTGGTCTTTAAGCGCGACATAGGCGTGCTCCTTCTCCCCAGGCGTGTCAGCCAAGCGTGCCGCAGTCCAGCCCAGGCATGCCGCAGGTAAGAAAGGTGCGACACGAGCATGCTCAGCAGCACGCCCGACCTGTGTTGTCTTCGGGTAAACTCAACACGCCTGTGTCATTCGGCACAGGCGAGTCGTGTCAATCAGACACGCAGTGGCACGTTTACATGTGTGTCCTGTAAACCTGAAAAATATAAAACTCAAAATAAAATGAACTTGGGTTCACCGTTAGGTACTTCCCCTTAGCTCCTTAGGTTTATCAATAAGAATCCAAAAGAATCAGATCAAAACAAACAATAATTCAAGTAGTATAGATTACATCATACATCATAAATCATCAAGGGCTACTCCCCCATCCTAAGATTACAAGACACTACTCCATAGTCTGGTAGGAATTGCTATAGAAAGAAATTACGATACTTAGTGCCATCTGCATGCGTTCCTCTGTCGTCGACTCCTTCTTTGATGCTTCTTCTCTCGTCCTCTTTGACCACCCGCCGTCCTCTTTAGGGTTAGGATATCCCTTCTTTTATAGCCTTGGCCTCCTCTTTTATATAAGGCAAAATATTTTCCTTTAATTGAGACGAAGATCGCGGATCTCGCAGAAAAGGAAATCCGGAGTCAAGACAACATGCTCGTGCCAAGTGAGGGCACAGGCGTGTCGCGGGTTTCCCACAGGGCGTGCTACGCTTGACTTGGGGCATGTTGAAGGATGAACTGGGCGTGTTGAACGCTAGAACTCCTGACACGGACTTGTCGCTGATAACATGCCTGTGTTGTCTTGATACGTCGGCCGTGTCAACACTTTGACTAGGGCGTGTCGAATCGAACGATGGTTGTTTGATCGCCGCTTCTTTGTAACACAAAACACCCAAAAGTAGTCTCTTTGTCCAAAATATGCTAAACTTAACTAAATCGTGATAAAATACATGCCTAGAACATGAAATGAGATAAAATGCATGCATATGGAGTAGTGAAAATATAGCATGATTTACACACATCAAAAATCCCCTAGTCCTAAACTTTTTCTTGTCCTCAAGCAAAGAAAACTCAAAAGACAGCTTAATTGTGGAAATGATAGACACCATCCAGAAGTATACAATCTGATCTAAATCTTTTCAAATCATTCCTAGTTGCCAAGATTGAAAGATCCCTATATAGTGCATGTGAAAAGTTGGACTAAAGTCATTGGACACCAATCCTGATTTGGCATCCCTTCTATCGTAGGGCATTCTTATTTCTAGCATAGAGGCACTTACCTGCCTTAATGCATGGATCATCCTTGCCTAACAACAAAAGGTCTCAAAGGAGCACTTTCTAAGAAGAAAGAATCGGAAGGAATTTATAGAGAGCATTTCCCCAGTAACTAGTTAGTCTCAAAGGGGCACCTTTTAGGTGTTTCCCCAGTAACTACTTGGTCTCAAAGGGGTGCTTGAAAACAATTCCTAGAGAGCATTTCCCCAGTAACTAGTTAGTCTCAAAGGGGCACCTTTTAGGTGTTTCCCCAGTAACTACTTGGTCTCAAAGGGGTGCTTGAAAAAAAAATTCCTATTTTTTTTTTCAATACTTCTAGGGAAAGTGTTTCTCCAGTAACCAAATTGCACAGGCAAGTCTCCAATGGAAAATCGAGTACTCACTCGATATGGGGGATTTTTTTTTTTTTGGATACCTCAGACCTATAGACCGTGTTAGAAGTGAAATAGGGTTCTTATCAAATAGGCAAAAAGGAATATCATGATCCGACCAATGTTCAGTTGTATTACGCTAGATGATATAAAAATGCAATGTTATGATATATGAAAAGATGCAAACAAAATAGCACTAACCAGACTAAAAATCGAAACTCACAAAATAGCTCAAGGTGGTCTTTAAGCGTGACATAGGCGTGCTCCTTCTCCCCAGGCATGTCAGCCAGGCGTGCCGCAGTCCAGCCCAGGCGTGCCGCAGGTAAGAAAGGTGCGACACGGGCATGCTCGGGAAGACGCCGACCTGTTGTCTTGGGTAACCTCAACATGCCCTGTCGCGTTCGGCATAGGCGTCGTGTCAATCAGCACTTGCGTGCAAGTTTACATGTGTGTCCTGTAAACCTGAAAAATATAAAACTCAAAATAAAATAAAATTACAAAAAAAATGAAAATAGCTTGGGTTGCCTCCCAAGAAGCGCTTGTTTAAGGTCGTTAGCTTGACCCCTCAGTTATCCCCTAGTTTTGGGGATATGGCTCGAGGAGTGTGCTCTGCCCCTCTTCCTCCTCAACCAGCTCTGTGGTGTTAGGTTGGGGTCGGAAATCTCCAGCTCTTTATCCTCAAAATCCCCTCTGACCTTATTAAGATGAGTTTGTTCTGGTGCTCCTTCTAGTGCTATTGATTGGAAACTGTCAATCCTACAACAAACATCAAAAATAGAAGGTTGTTTAACAGCTTTTGAAAGGTCGAATTCAATTTTGTCGTTTCCAAATGCAAGTGAGAGTTTGTGGTTCTTGACATCTATCATTGCCCCTGCAGTAGCCAAGAAAGGTCTCCCCAAAATGAGTGGAATGCATGGGTCTTCATCCATGTCAAGTACTACAAAATCGGCAGGAATAATAAAATTTCCCACCTGCACTGGTACATCTTCTAAGATTCCCAAAGGATATCTAATGAAGCGATCGGCTAACTGCAAGGCCATAGTAGTTAGTTTCATTTCTCCCAAATCCAATTTCTTGCATATGGAAAGAGGTAATAAAAATATCTAATGGAGCGCCAAAAACTTGATGTGTTATTTCCGCAAGTGCACGGTTGTCGTCAAGTAATAAAAATATCGATCCCATAGGGATTGGGACAATTACCAAATGATCGTGATACCAAGTTATCTAGTCAATCGATTTGTGGTTTAAGCAAAGAACCTGAGCAATCAAGAACAACGAATGAGAAGAACGTGCTGAAAGTCAAGAGTTGAGGAGAATCTCAGGATATGGGTTTCACCACGTCGATGATTTATAAGGTGATTTAATTCTTTCCTACCCCTATTAGAGTTGTTTTGATGGAACCTATCCTAAGGTAAATCAACGGCCCCTTTCGAGGTCTACGCTAACTGTATCTATCAAACTCAATTTACCTGTCACGGTGTTCGAGCATACGGGATCATAATCAGCTAAGGGGACCTGTCACGAGACCCCCGCAAACCTCCCTATGTCTTACCTCCATTACTTGGTAAAAACTGGATTTGATAGATCCATTAAGTCCATAAGAGTTCCTCTAGAGTCAAATTTCCTCTTCACAGTAGGTTTGCACACGGGACCATAATCAGCTAAGGGGACATGTCACGAGACCCCCGCAAGCCCTCATAGATACACTACCGCTACTTGGCAGGAGTTATTCCCTAGTTGGTTCTGGGTTTCGGGAACTTGGGTTCACCGTTAGGTACTTCCCCTTAGCTCCTTAGGTTTATCAATAAGAATCCAAAAGAACCAGATCAAAACAAACAATAATTCAAGTAGTATAGATTACATCATCCATCATAAATCGTCAAGGGCTACTCCCCCATCCTAAGATTACAAGACACTACTCCATAGTCTGGTATGAATTGCTAGAGAAAGAAATTACGATACTTAGTGCCATCTGCCTGCGTTCTTCTGTCGTCGACTCCTTCTTTGATGCTTCTGTCTCGTCCTTTTTGACCACCCGCCGTCCTCTTTAGGGTTAGGATATCCCTTCTTTTATAGCCTTGGCCTCCTCTTTTATATAAGGAAAAAGATTTTCTTTTAATTGAGACGAAGATCGCGGATCTCGCAGAAAAGGAAATCCGGAGTCAGGACAACACGCCCGTGCCAAGTGAGGGCACAGGCGTGTCGCGGGTTTCCCACAGGGCGTGCTGCGCTTGACTTGGGGCGTGTTGAAGGCTGAACTGGGCATGTTGAACGCTGGAACTCCTAACACGGACGTGTCGCTGATAACACGCCTGTGTTGTCTTGATACGCCGGCCATGTCAACACTTTGACTAGGGCGTGTCGACTGCTGAACCAGGGCGTGTTGTTTTGATACGCTGCTTCTTTGCCCTGTTAACACAAAAACACCCAAAAGCAGTCTCTTTGTCCAAAATATGCTAAACTTAACTAAATCGTGATAAAATACATGCCTAGAACATGAAATGAGATAAAATACATGCATATGGAGTAGTGAAAATATAGCATGATTTACACACATCAACCATCTAGGGTCGTCGGGCGCCGCTTGCAGAAGGAGGGGGAGAGCTTTCTGAGGGATGGAGATGCGGCGCAGGGAGAGGGTTGCGAGAAAGAAAAGATCGCGAGGAAGAAAGGGGGGATGCGTGCGGCGGAGAAGAAAACCAAGGATCTAAATAAATCGGGTTGCTTTTAATAAAGGATTGGTTTAATTAAGTACCGCTAACCCTAGATTAGGTTTAATTAATCCATAAGCTACAATAGGTTAGGTTCAAATTAATCCCCAACCATGCGTCACTAATTTATTTTATCTAATAATAATATTGTTCCTTAGAAATTTATTTGTGGTATTTTATAGTGTGCATTACTAGAGCTCGCTAGGGCTCGCCCGTGGAGTAGGAACTAGGGTTCCGAATCATGTAAAATCCATATGTTGTACTTGTCCTGTGATTTTTATATGTGTTTGTATTTCCGCTGTGTACTAACAATTGTAGACAAGCGCGATGAATTCCACCAACGAAATCGAAAAATTGTTATTCACCCCCCCCCCTCTAGTGACGCCAACGGTCCTGCAAGTGGTATCAGAGCCTGGTCGGCTCTAAGAAGAAGAAGATGCTCCGATATCTACAAGTGTTCTTCAATCGAACTAATCGTTGAGGGAGCTAAAGCTAGAGGTAATGGAATTTGGAGATGGATTTGGGCGTGATGTTCGATTTCCACCACCCTATGAATTTGGAGGATTTGCTCAATGGAAGACGATGATTGAATTCTTCTTCCAAATGAACATAGAGGAGTGGTTTACACTAACAGAACGGTTCAAGACTCCTACGGATAAGAAGGGGAGAACTCTAGACCAGAGTAAATGGACTAAGGGAGAAATTCAAAGATTTGAAGCTAATGAAAAGGTAATGAATATTTTAGTCAATTTAATACCTAACACCATTTTGTGCATATTAGGGAATTTCGTAGATGCTAAAGAATTATGGAGAAAACTTGCTAAGCTCAATGGTAAAACTTCCATGATTCAAGAAGATGAGGATGAATATATAGGATTGGAGTGTTCATCATCCCAAACTCTTGATGATTCAGAGGATGAGAAGTGTTCAACTTCCGAGATTGAAGAAATTAGGGAAGTCTCCACTTCAAATATTGAGGGGGAGGTTAGATGTTCAACCCTGGAACAAGAGCAAGAGGAGCCCTCTACCTCTGGGAGAAATGAAGAAGAAGCCCAAAATTCACTAATCATTCAAGAAGGTAATTTAAATGCAATTCATAAAAATAAAAGTCATATAACATGATTTGAGTGTAGGGAAGTAGGACACTATAAGAGTAAATGCCCAAAAAGAGTCAAGAATGTTCAACCAGCACCAAGGGCCAAAGAAAAATCAAAGGAAGCTAGAGCCTCAATTCATAAGAGCAAGGAGCATATAGTATGCTCAAGTGCAATAAAAGGGGACACTACCAGAGCGAATGTCCTAGGAGGAGGCACCCTCAGAAGGGCAAAGGAGAGAGTTCAAATATAGGGAGAGCTAAGACAAACCCTAAGATAATTTTATATTGGAGTATTGGGAATACAATCAAAGTCCCACATTGGTAAGACATGGAAAAGATCATGTGCTTATAAGATGAAAAGATATCTCCATTGGTGTGAGGCTTTTTGAGCCCAAAAATAAAACCATGAGGGCTTGGGCCTAAAGTGGACAATATCATACCATTGTGGAGATATGTGGATCTTATAGGCACTAACATTTTAAATAAAGCTCTTCCTTTATCTATTGTTAGAAAGTATAATGATAACTTTAATGCACTTGCTATTTTTCATGAAAAACATGCTAGAAATAGATTTTATTGTTTAGGCGCTAAGCATATCAATTTATCTAAGGACAATGCTAGATCAACTTTACCTAAGGATAGGAAGGTAGAAAATAACAATTTAGGCATTACCCCTAAATGGACTAGACATATATGCCTAGAAAGAAGAATATCACAGGAAACGATGGAAATTCAAAAATTGAGGTATTAGAAGAGGAAAATCAAGCTTTGAGGTCAAAGCTTGAGAAATTAAAAAAGACTCTTCAAAAGATGACAAACATGATTAATGGGTCAAATGAACAAAAATTAGGTTCTATGAGACAAGGTGCATTTAAGGACAAGCAAGGCTTGTGTCACAAGCCTAGGTCCAAGGTTGATAAACCTACCTACCATAGTGTTTCATATAGTTATGGGACAAGTTCTAGGTCTAGGAAAACCAAGGTCACAAGGGAAGTCATCCCTAGAGTTTACCATGGTAAGTGTCTAGTGGCTAAGGTTTCAATGAAACCTTAGAAAGCCACTAACAAGGTTATAAGGGAAGCAATCCCTAGGATTAACCTTGACAAGACCAAAATGACCAAGGCTTCTAAGCCTAGGAGGGTCATTAGAAAGGTACTAAGAGAAGTTATCCCTAGTGAGTACCTAGTAAACTCAAGGAGCTCAAATAGATATTGGGTTCCTAGGAGTGTGATACCCTCACGCTAGATGGGTTTAGGGTGTGCCAACTTTGAATGGATAGGTAGTTAACCTAACCATGGTAAAGGTGACACTTTAGGATATTTTCAAAGTTTTGGGATTCCTTGGAAATGAGATTGAATCATGCCCTAAAAGATTTTAGGATGTGCCAATGAATTGTGTGGAAGTTGAAAAATTAATCAAAATTGGAACAATTAGGTTTAGAGGTCATGGTGTGTCATTTTGGGTTTTTGCCACACTTGGGAGAATGATCTAGTATGACAAATGTGGTCTTAATCCTAGAAATGGCAATTTGACCTTAACACTTAGGTATTATATACCCTTGTATTTTATACTTGTCATGCCTTGTTTTCATTGTCATGTCATGACATCATATTTCATTTAATCATATAAAATGTCATGATAATATTTAGGTTTAATTTTTATGTCATGTTAATGTTTAGATTTTATTTATATGCTATGATATCATGATTATTGGCTATGTGCTAATTCATGCTATCTATAATATCGTAATCATCATTCATGCATTTAGGATTAATTCAAATTGATTTAAGGACTATGGCATAATTTGAAGTCCCATATATAAAAGAATCAAATATAGGTGCCTAGGAAAATGCATGAGACCATAGATTAAGAAAATGAAAACCCACATCTCACAAGAACACTTGACTTGGATGTGTATTGATATACCTAGATACATGTGAGATGCTAGAAAGTGAGTCAAGTTCAAGGTGCATAAATATTGCATCTAGATGAACTCAAACTCATCTCAATCATAGGTATAAATCATGAGGAAAGCTAGTATACAGGTCATGTATACTTAGCCCATAGACCATGATTGAAATTAAGATTTTGACAACATTTTGAAATCATTTTGAAAAACCATGGTGAAGCCTATCTTTTAATGGCAATCACCATTGAGAAGATTGAAATAAAGTTGGATTAAAACATTGAAAGTTTCAATGCTTTTGAACTTTGTTTCATTCTTTGAATTTAAAAGTTATTTTCATAGAAAACTATTTTTCCCCTATAGTGTTGGTATAAGTAACGTGTGGTTAAAATTTCAAGATTTTTTGAATTTTTTAGAATTATTTATGCATTTCTGAAGTTGGTCTGAAAATTAAATTTCAGGAATTTCAGAAACCAGTCGAGGCGCACATCGACTGGAAATGTTGCCACTCGACTAAGAGTCTTCTCAGTCGACTTTTTCCACTGTTTTGGCATACCAATGTTGGTTTAAGTCATCTGATCATAACCCTAAGCTAGATAACTACTCCTACACCTCTAATATACTTAGATAAGCATTGAAATGGTGAGATTTTCATTAGAAATGAATTGGAGATAGAAATGAATTGGAGAGTTAATTAGGATAAAAATAAAATTTTAAGGGTTGTGAAAGTTAAAATTTGAACCTTTATTCTTATTTTCTATTGTTTAAGGTTCTTATAGGCTTAGGAATTCTCCAAGGACATTGTTGGTGCAATGGTCAAGGGGGAGTAAATTTTTAGTGGGAGATTATCTATTTAGGTATGATAGATGATGGCTTATAAAAAAGGGGAAAAAATAGAAGATTGCTTTTCATTTAGTGATAGATCACTAAGGAGAATGAAAGCATTCAAGATGATTTTTTATCAAGGGGGAGAAGGAAGAATTTTATTGAAAATGAGACATGGTAAACCTTGGTGGACTTTTTGATGTGTGTCAAGAAGGGGGAGAAATAGAAGGGGTTAAGTTAGGATCCTAAGTTAGGGTCAACCCTAATATACACTAAACGGAAGGGGTTAAGTTAGGATCTTAAGTAAGGGTCAACCCTAATATACACTAAACTCTAAAAATTTCAAAAATTTGAAATTCTAATTTGGGAACACTTTGTTTTGCTTTGGCATAAGAAAAGTCAAGTTGGGTTATAGGATAACCTAACTTAACGGTATTGTTAAACATCAAAAAGGGGGAGAATGTTGATACAATCGACCCAGGTCACTATTGACCTGACTCGAGTGGGACTCGAGTAGGGTTTTGATGTTCGACAATGGTTTACAATATGGTTTGACCACATGACTAGTTGATGGTATGGGACATCCAAGGTCATATGAGGTAGACTATTGGAGAAATCCAAGTCAATCAAGGTTGACCGGACACTTGGTGTGGAGAAGTCTAAGTATGGTGACATGGCAAGGAAAAATTCAAGTATGGATACTTGGCAAGAGAAAATCCAAGTTGGTCATGGGAGACCGGACACTTAGTGTTGGAAAGACCAACGAGGAGTTGGTGAGGGAAGTCCCGGCAGGTCTGGGAGACCGTGCTTGGCAAGTGAAGTCCTGAACGAGGAGTTTTGGTAGTGAAGTCCCGGATGCGTGGGCTCTTGGCAGTGAAGTCCCGGAGGCGTGGCCTCTTGGAAGTGAAGTCCTAGACGAAGTGTCTTGGCAAGGGAAGACCCAACTGATCAGGGAGATCGAGCTTGACAAAAGGGAAGTCTCAGAGGTGAGGCCTCTTGGCAAAGGTAGACCCGAGAGTATGACGATAGCTGATGGAAGCACTTGAAGGCTAGCGCAAGGATGAAGAGTCACAGACTCGAAGGATCCGGGAGGCATGAGGCTGATGGAAAGTGGGTTGAAGGCTTAGGTCTAGGCTTAGGGTGAGTATCAAGTATGAAAGGATCATACTTGAGGTGTTAAACCTCAATGTAGAGGTATAACAGTTGACTGCCAGCTCGATTTAGTCAACTGGGCTTCGTTTGTAGGCAAACAGAAGCAAAGTGACCTCGACTGAACTGTAGTCGAGGCGACACCTCAACTGGTAAGGGGTGTGGTTGGAGGTGGGACTTAGAGAGTCGAGTGAGTGCTATGGAAGCACTCAATTGGTGCCTTGACTGGCTTATCAGTCGAGGTGGCGCCTCAACTGGACCAACACCTCGATTGGTTAGGAGACTGAGCATGAGAGGATTCACTCAGAAGCGAAGCAGGATCGACCTGCGCCTCCACTAGAGGCTAATCAAGGCAGTGCCTCAACTAGACATCTCGACTAGCACCTTGACTGGGTTCAGAGCAAGGGTGAAAACAGCTGCACAGACGCAAAGAGGACTCGACTAGCGCCTCAACTCGGGTATCAATCGAGGCGGCACCTTGACTGGCGAAGCGATTATTGCAGGTTGGGAAGCTTCGACGAGGCTCTATAAGTGGAAGCTTGAGGGGGTCTTCGAGCAAGGTTTTGAGGGGCAATTTTGTTAGTGAAAGCCCTAGAGTCGATCATGTGATGATTGTTGTATGGACTTGTTGTATCATATTCCTATATATATTTATAAACGTATTTCTTTATAGTTATTATACTTACTTGTATTGGTGTCAAATAACTAAGTATAATAGCGTCCTTGAGTAGAAGGTTCCTATCTTTATCAATCGATTGGTAGAATCGATAATGAGATGATATAGAGAATACTACTCTTAATCATTCCTAGTCAAGTATTAATATTCAGGGACAATATTAATGCGAAGAGACTAGCATGTAGGTCAACTCGATGACTTGATCTCACAAGTCATGGATATGAGATATCAAGTTGACACATGGGTATGCATTAGAGAATGTATACTGAATGACCCGCCATGAAAAAGTATCATGGATCATTATATGAGTGTCATATACTTTCTCATATGACTATTAGTATGACTATTAGTCCTTGGACCTGAAGTCACCATAGTTCCCTACATAAGGAGTTGCATACTTTGGCTTCGTCAAACGTCACCCGTAAATGGGTGGACTATAAAGGAGATTATTGGGTATGTAACAAATTATACGGAGGGATGTGAGTGGTATAGATGGGATTTATCCCAACTATATGATGGGAGTGATATCATGATTCTTGATAGAGTGAGACCATTAAGTGCATGGTCATGCTCATATGAGTCAATATGAAATATTGAGTTCATTTGATTAGAGTGAGTCTACTTGGAGTTCAAGATATAGATTGTACAGAGGATGACACGGTCTATGCCTCAATTGTTCAATCTAGATGTCAAGGATAGAGGGACATTATCACATATTGTGAGAGTCACAATTAGTAGTCACAAAGGTGATGTTGGATCTCAACATTCTTGTAACTTGGGTGGCAATGATGTATTGCTAGATATCGCTCATTGCTTATATTTCTAAATCAGTTTAGGAGCATTGCCAACGTTACAAGAACATATAGGGTCACACACAAAGGGCAATTAGATGGAGATTAGGTTCATATGATGGACCAAAAGGATTAGGTTCATGTGATGAACCAAATTGGATTAAGTATAATCCAAATTAGACTAATTGAGTTGGACTCAATTTGATTGAAGTGTTGAATGAGTCTAATTTAGATTTTATTCATTGAGTCAATTTAAACTAATGAATAGAGATTCATTAAATTAAATTAACTTGAATCAAAGGTTGGATTTGATCAACCATGGGAGATAAGAGGTCAAGTTTGCCTTGACTTGAGAGGGAAGATGAAGGGTCAAGTTTGACTTGACTAAATGTCACTTCATGGTGACTTGGCATAGGGCCGACCAATGATGATGTTTCACATCATCATGAACACATCATGGTGTGCCACCTCATGAGGAAGACCAAGAGCTATGGCTCTTGGTATTACATGGATGGTTTTAACCCTCCTTAATGTGGCCGACCAAAAACATAAGTGTGGTATTGAATTCTTCTTCCTCCTTCTCCTATCTTCTTCTCTCCCTCTCCTCCATGGCCGAAACCTCCCAAGAGTGCTAGCACAGTCTAAGTAGTTCTCTCCACCTTTTGTCCGTGTGGATACGTGTGTTGAAGATTCGGTGACCGCTAGAGGGAGGTGAATAGCATTTTTCGATGCTTCGATGGAATTTGATCGCGTTCGTCTCTACAATACTTGTTAACGCAGCGAAATATATAATAACAAAAATAAATACAACACAAACACACGATGCACAGCGATATAACGTGGTTCGCAACCGAATGGTTCCTACTCCATGGATTGGGCTCGTAAGAGCCCTAGCGATGCCAATCACACACCACTAATCAAATAACTCCTTCTCGAAACAATCCGGAGGTGGAAAAACCTCGTACAAGTGATTACAAAAGAAAAACACGAAAATACAAGCAAAATACAAAGAAATGTAAAGAGCACTTTACAATCTAGGGTTTTTGAGAGCTTGCTTGTTGGTTGCTTGGATGAGCTTGAAGGACCCTGAAATGCACCTGCAATTCGCCTTCACATCGCCTCACCAAAGCTCCCAAAGAACCATTGTCAAAATCCTCCTCGAGCTCCTATTTTTAACCTTTATCAGGCTGAATTTCTGCCTAGCAATCGACTGTTATAAAGCCCCAGTCGACTGCCAACACTATTGTCGTGAGACAACGACTCGATCCATGCTGAAAAAATTCCAACGGATCTCTTGACAGTCAACTGATGGCATCACCAGTCGACTGCTAATGTCTGTAGCTGACTACCCAGTCGCCTACGTAGCGTTCTATAGTCGTGGCCGAAAAATCTCGTCCAGCAGTCGACTGCCATCCATGGCAGTCGACTTCCATCAGTCGACTGATCCAATGATCAGTCGACTGCCAAGGCATTTTCAGCCCTTAGCCAGTAGTCGAACTCTAGTCAACTCACGCCAGTGGAACCGGCCATATTGTCAGTCGACTGCCAACCTCAAACATGAGGTTTTAACCCCAAGTATGGTGCCCCCATACTTGCTAGACCACCCTTAGCCAAGACCTAAGCCTTCTAGCCACCTCCGTCAGCCTCGTGCCTATCAGATCCCTCCAAGTCATCCATGATTTGTTCATCCATATGCTAGCCTTCAAGTGCTTCCATCGGTTATTGTCATGCTAACTGTGTCTACACCGCCAAGGCACATTGAACTTACGCTGTCAAGACTCCGCTTGGACTTTACGCCGCCAATATCAAACATCTTGGACTTTCCAAATGTCAAGTACTCATGACTTGGACTTTCACCACCAAGACTACACCCTTGGACTTACGTGACCAAGACTACACCCTTGGACTTTACTTGCCAACCCATGTTGGAATTTTCATGCCAAGACTCATGCTTAGACTTTTCATGCCAAGTACTCAAGACTTGGACTTTCCATGACATGGTCAACCCCAATCAACCATCAAAATCCCCCTCGAGTCAAACTCGAGTCCAGTCAATCATGACTCGGGTCGATTGCACCAATAATCTCCCCAAAAACATTATCAGACATTAATGTCAAACATCAAAACATCGCTTGAGTCAAACTCGAGTCCGATCAATCATGACTTGGGCCGATTGCACCAACAATCTCTCCCTTTTTGATGTTTGACAAAACACATACCTTTGAGTTAGAACACTAACTCAAATCTTCTTACCAATTTTCCCAAATTGGTAATCCCATAAATTCTCCCAAACATTCTCCCCCTTTTTGACTAACATCAAAAAGGTTTTCTCCAAGGAGGTCAATGTCTTATGTCCCAATGAGATCTTACAATCTCCCCCTTGGTCTAAAAATATCTAGGATGCCTATAATCTTTCTAGTGATAAGTCTCATATCACTCAAGAGAGGTAATCCTACAAACTCTCCCAATTTTCAAATTGGGTATTTCAAAATTCTCATTTTTCCCTCTCATGAGGAAAAATAACATTCATCATCCCATGATTGATACCTCCCCCTAAAGGTTTGCTCCCTCTTGACCATTGCACCAACAATTTCCTTGGGAAGTTCCTAAGCCAATAGGAACTCTAAACCATCAAAAATAAAGTCTAAAGTTCAACATAGAACTTTCTCATACCTTAAATTTGATACATTACCCTAACAACTCTCCTAATCCATATCCAATGGATTTTCACCCTTTATAATGCTTCCTAAAGCATATCCAAGGGTTAGGAGTAGTTAGAAAACTTTACCGTAGATGAACACGAGCTAAACAATCTTGTTTTTCCCAAAATCAACCTAGCAATCGACTCCTGATAGTTATCATCGCTTCATCGATCAAATCAAGCGAGCGATCGATAATCAAATCGCCAAATTCAGTTTCAGAAATCGAGTTTTGAAAAAGCATAAGTAATTCTACGTATTTTTAAAAAAATCATGAAAATTCATACGTACATTACTTATGACACATATAATGGGTGAAAATGTTAGAAAAATATTTTACCTATAAAATAGCGAAATTGACACAAAGTTCAAAAGTGAAGAAAAACTTCAATGTTTTAGCTCACTTTGTATCAATTTCATTAATGGTGATTGCTATCAAAAGATAGACTTCACCAATGTTTTCTAAAATGATTTTAAAATATTTTCGAAAACTTATATTGGATCATATTCCTTGGGCTCAATGTACATGACTTGTACACTAGCTTTCCCAATAATCCACTATTAAAATAAGATGAGTTTTAGTTCATCTAGATGCAAAAGCTATGCATCTTGAACATAACTCATATCTTAGCATCTCACATATGTCTAAAGTGTATGAAAACACATACAAGTCAATGTGATGTGAGATTTGAGTTTTGTTCTCTTAAACTAGGGGTTCATGCATTTTCTAGGGCAACCCTACTTGATTCCCTTACACATGGGACTTTAAGTCATGTCATAGTCCTTAAATCAATTTTAATTAAATTAAATGCACGAATTGTTAGTAATATATGAGAGATGTCCTAAGGCAATCGCCTTATGTATGAACCATTTATATGATAAATGAAGATTCACTATTTGAGTATACATGTTTTATGTATTTGATTGGATCTTAAACTCATTTACTGAATGTCCACGATACGATTCACATGAGAGAATTTGTGATTGGATCACAACTAGTGAGTATCTCTACATGTGTAATTGTGATGTATCGGAATTATCCCTAGTCGATGAATTGATGGATTTGGACACCATCAATTCTGTCGAGACTAGCACGAGGTATACTCCTTGGTGTATCCAAGCAGCTGATTCTCACTGGCTGGAGACATAGTGATGTCCGGAGTTAATCGTGGATGCTAGTTATGGTAACTAGTTCATTGGAGTGACGGTAGTAAGACTTCATATGGTTCTCTGCATATATAGATATGTCAATGAAGTTCTTACTGTGGCTTAAGTGCGATGTTCCTTTGACTTGCGGTATTCAAGTCATCTTGATCATGGAGACTTATGCTTTGACATCTTAAGCAAACATCTCTAAGGAGATGTGGACCCAGGATGATTGGGTATAAGTCGAAGTGATCGAAGGTGTTTGAATAGCCTATAAAGGATTCACCACTCCTTGCGAGGAGATGTATACCCATGGCCTCTCGTCGGATTGTTACTAAAGTCTTTGGCCAAAGCATTACATGTTTAGAGTAAAGTACTCTTCGATACATGTGGAGTAACTAGAATCCGTAGGACGAGGAAATGATACTTGGGCTAGGTGTGACGTAGTCAGCCTAGTGGGGACTGACACAATAGACCATGTCCTGAACCAAGTGGGTATAAGATGAGTGAAGGGAATGGGGCACGATTCATTCGAGCTACTGAAGGGTTTCAGAAATAGTTCTGGATCAACCGTTGATCTTTTCGGTTAATTGGGGATCATGATGTACTACTAGGTGCCACTCATGATCGATCTATAATTAATGGTTAATTATAGACGGCCAACATAAACCGAGAACCTATTTGGTCACACGCACAACGAGTGTAATCCAAAGGATTTAAAACGAGCTTGAGAATGGGATTCTCAGACCGAGAGAAACTATGTTTGGTTGGACCAAACATAAAGCGAGCATGAAATTGTTTCAGTCGCAGAGGAAGCGTGGATGGGCCGTGTCTTATGAAGACATAATGGATGGACCAAAATGGTTTGGTTCTAATCCAATGGATGAGAATAAACCAAAGGGTTTGGTTTATATTAAACGAATGAACCAAAGGTTGGTTCGGTTCGTTTTAACTTAAAATAAACCATCATGGTTTGGTTTATTTTAACTTATCTTAATGGAGCGGGTTAACGGGCTTTATGGATATGATCCATTAACCATTAAGAGAATTAGTTCTCTATAAAATAGGGCTTAAACCCTAATCCAAAACCCTAATCTATTTTGGCCGCCCAACCTAGTTGCCGCCCACCCCTTGTTGGTGATTTCGGCGCCCAACTACAAGCTGCCGCCGCCCAGCTTTGTGCCGCCGTCCAAGACCCTTGCCGGCGTCCAAGCTCCAGCCGGTGAACCTCCGGCGACCCTCCGGTGATCTCCTATAGGTTCGGCATCAAGGTGGGCTTTTTCTCTCCTTGTTTTTGGCCGGCGCCTACTCCTCCACCAAGCTGTCCAGTTTTCTGGACAGCTTCTCCTCCTCTCGTCGGAGCGTCGTTTGGACGACGGTTAGTGCTCCGACAGCGGCTAACTTACCGGGGATTTGATCTCTGGTAATCCTCTGAGGTGGAGGACGAAGGATTCGTCAAACGGTTGACGAATACCTCTCCGGAGAAGCGAGTTTTGAGAACTCGTTTTAGGATCCAAATTTGGATTCGGATCGTGATCATCTCTCGATCACGTCGTCTTCAACACGAGGCTAGTAACCCGTACGAAGACGAAGCTCGTGACTTAGCGAAGTCATCCCGAGGAGCTCGGCGTGGATACGGATAGAGACGATTCTTACGAGGATCGTTCCGGTTGATGCCGTTCCCGCTACACGTCATACGGAAGGTATAACGTAGTTTAATTTCCTTTTATTGCAAATTTTAATTTACGGTTATGTCTACACTTGTTGTAATAGCATGCGTGTGTTGTGTGTGTTGTAATAAATATAGATTTATTATTTTTAATTGCTTCCGCTGTGCTCATGTTTACGAAACATGATCGAACACACACATGTCGCGGTGCCGGAAACCCAACAGTGGTATCAGAGCACATGTTGTGTTTCGACATAATCGTAAAATGGTTTTGCGATAGTCATAACGTATTTCTGGAAATTTTCTGAATTTTGGAAATTTAGAAGTATTTATGGAAATTTTTCAATTTTGGAAAGTCTAGAAGTATTTATGGAAATCTTCCACTTTTGGAAAGTTGGAAGTATTTATGGAAATTGATATTTTCCATAAATAAAATATTTGATTAGATTATGGAAATTTGCTTCCTAATTTAATCATGATTTGATTTGGGAAATCAAATCTTAAAATATTTTACTTCCATAAGTAGTTTTAAAGATTTAGGAAATTGGTTTCCTAAATAGATTTTCCTTAATCAAATAATTCCATGAATAAAATATGTGATTAGATTTGGAAATTTGTTTCCTAATTTAATTATGATTTGATTTGGAGAATCAAATCTTAAACATATTTTATTTCCATAAATAGTTATGACATATAAGAAAATTATAAACATGACATAATTGTTTGCCATGTAATTGCATTAGATGCATAACATTATGTCATGCGTGTCGTGACATGTAGATATATGTCATGTATGTCATGCCATATAGATAATAGTTATTTGCATGCAAAGAGGATGAGACATAAAAACCCTTAATCAATATTAAAGCCTACACCTTCCATTAATATGGTTAGAACCAGAGTTCTGTTTCTTGTTTGGGTTGTTGGACTCTCTCAAGCCCGCTCGAACTGAATATGTTCAAACCATGGAATAGTTTAATACTAATATGGTAAGAGTCAGAGGTCAATCGTTAGCTTTGGTTGTTGGACTCTCTCCAAGCTGGGCTAATTGGTTGAATGCGCTCTAACCATATTAAAACTATGTCCCGATTAATGGGTTGGCTTTAACCTGGAGCATCGGCTTGTTGGACTCTCTCCAAGGTCGATGTAAAGGGAGGTGAAGTTGGGTGCTATGCATATGATGCATACTTGTTAATGTGTTAACAACCCGATGTATGTGTGAACATTCAATTAGTTGATAGCACATTGTGATAGTTGCATATCGTGATATGCAATCGGTATAGTTGATACCTACCGTAGTTATGAATGGCTTGTTGGACTCTCTCCAAGGTTGTTCATAACTATGATGGATATCAGCCCATTCGGAGATGGACCTACGATCTCCCGAAGTGATTTTGGGGTTTTTGAAATTCGAAAAATGAATGGGATTAATAAATGTATATTGATGCATTTTAAAATCATCTTTCTCATATATGCTCGTTTTGTATTTCTAGGTCAATAAATTGATCATGACGTCTTTGAATTTGTGCACTATTTTGGATTCGAACAAACTGACTGGGCCTAACTTCCTGGACTGGCTTAGAAACCTGAGAATTGTTCTCAAGGCAGAAAAGCTTGCATATGTCCTCGAAGCGTCTCTTCCCGCTCGTCCTAGTGACAATGCAACTCTGGACCAATTGTTGGCCTATCAGAAACATGTGAATGATTCTGAAATGGTGAGTTGCATCATGCTAGCCGCGATGGAACCCAAGCTACGAAAGCAGCATGAGCATATGAATGCTCATATCGTAGTCCTTCATCTTTGTGAGTTGGTTGATGAGTAAGTGAGATTCGAAAGGTTCGAAGTCTCAAAGCTCCTCTTCATCTCTGAGATGCTAGAAGGTTCATCTGTGGTACTGCTCAATATGCTGAAGACTGTGGAGTCTTCTGAGAAGCATGAGCAGGGGACGGTGCTGTTAGTTGATTCCTCGAAGAAAGGTTCTAAGAGGAAGTCAAAGGAACAGCATAAGGGAAAGAAGAGAAGGGCTAAGAAGGTAGAACTAGCACAAAAGGAAACTTGCCATCATTATGGCAAGGAGAGCCATTTGCGAAGCAAGTGCAAGATTTATCTTGAGTCCATGAAGAAGGATAAGGCATTGGATGCCCCATCTTCTTCAGAAATCTTCTTTATTGATTGTCATTCTATTTCCTCAGACACTTGGGTATTTGATACTGGGTGTGGCTCACATATATGTAATGACATACATGGGCTAAGGAATAGAAGAAGACTCGTCAAGGGGAGAGTCAAATTTACGTGTTGGGAATGGAGCAACGGTTGCTGCACTCGCCATCGAAACGTATTTGTTGGAACTCCCTGTAGGACTTGTCTTAGAACTGGACAATTGCTTTTATGTTCCTTCGTAGATAAAGAACATCATTTCTATTTCTTGTCTAAATAGAAATGGGTTCCATTTGACTTTTAGTAACAATTGTTGTTACATAACTTTGAATGGAGTTCTTTATGGGATTGGAACTTTAAGCAATGGTGTTTATACGTTGGACGTATCCAGTGACGATTTCAATATCGAAGCGAGCAACACGTGTGCTCGAAAGGATAATCAAATAGACTCCTATATGTGGCATTGTCGTCTTGGCCATGTAAGCAAGAAACGCATGTCCGAATTACACAGATGTGGAATTCTGGAATCGTTTGAATTGGATTCATACGATACATGTGTATCATGCTTAAAAGGCAAGATGACTAAGTTACCTTTTACTGGAAAAGGTAAACGAGTGGGAGAGTTACTAGGTCTAATACATACTGATGTATGTGGACCTATGTCAACTCAAGCTTTAGGAGGCTGTAGCTACTTCATTACCTTCACCGATGATCACTCACGGTTTGGGTATGTGTTCTTGATGAAACACAAGTCTGAAGCCTTTGAAAGGTTCAAAGAATTCAGAAATGAAGTAGAGAAACAACATGACAAGAGTATTAAAATACTTCGATCGGATCGAGGTGGTGAATACTTAAGTCAAGAGTTTCTTGATTATCTAAGAGACAATGGCATATTGTCTCAATGGACTCCGCCCAATACACCACAGCATAATGGTGTATCTGAGAGGCGTAACCGGACCTTGTTGGACATGGTCAGGTCAATGATGAATCATGCAACTCTTCCCAAGTCCTTTTGGGGTTATGCACTTCAGACAGCTGTTTACTTGTTAAACAGAATGTCTACCAAGGTAGTCTCAACCACTCCATATGAGATATGGAATGGTAAGAAACCTCATGTATCTTACTTGAAGATATGGGGTTGTCCTGCTTATGTGAAAGCGGTATATGTCGAATAAGCTGGATGCTAAGTCGATAAATGTCTATTTATTGGATACCCTAAGGAAACAAGGGGTTACCAATTCTATCATCTGTGGAACAAAGGTGTTTGTTTGAGGCATCTTTGTGTTTCTAGAGAAAGAGTTTCTCTTGCAAGAAAGCGATGGGAGTGTTCGAGCTTGAGGAGGCTCGAGAGACTCAAATAGACATTGATGAGATACACGGTGAAGCACTGCAATGAGCAACTCATAGTGATGAGCAATCAATTTGGACCTATTGTAACACCACATCTTCGTAGATCTGGTAGAACACGCAATATTCACGAGAGATATGGATTTCTCGTAAGTGAATCGAGCAGCGTGTTACTCATTGATGATGAGAGCCTACGGTTATGAAGAAGTCTTGACAAGTTCAGAAAGGGATAAGTGGCTTGGTGCCATGAAGTCGGAAATGGATTCCATGTACGAAAACCAAGTTTGGAACTTGGTTGACCCACCTGAAGGCATAAAGCCTATAGGGTGCAAGTGGGTTTTCAAGAAGAAAACCGACATGGATGGTAATGTGATTACCTATAAGGCTAGATTGGTGGCGAAAGGATATATGTCAAAAACAAGGTGTTGATTATGGCGAAACCTATTACTTTGTAGCTATCTTAAATCCATTCGGATGCTCTGGCCATAGCGGCTCATTATGATTATGAGATATGGCGGATGGATGTGAAAACGGCTTTCCTTAATGGAAACACGCTCGAGGGGCGTGTATATGATCTGACTGAGGTTTCACATCGGTTGATAAAACCAAGGTATGCAAATTGCGATGATCCATTTATGGATTGAAGCAAGCATCCAGGAGCTGGAATATCCGTTTTGAAGAGACGATCAAAAAGTTTGATTTCTCACAAAATCCAGACGAACCTTGTGTGTACAAGAAGGTTAGTGGGAGTGCAGTCGTGTTCCTAGTATTGTATGTCGATGACATATTACTTATAGGAAACGATGTGTCAATCTTCTGATCGATTAAGGTTTGGTTATCAAGACATTCTCCATGAAAGACCTGCAAGAAGCAACCTACATCCTTGGGATTAAGATCTATAGAGATAGATCGAAACGGTTGCTTGGTCTTTCGCAGTCTACATATATAGACCGAGTGCTAAAGAGGTTTAGCATGTCGGAATCCAAGAAAGGTTATCTGCCCATCAGGCATAGGGTACACCTTTCGAAGTCTGTGTGTCCGCGCACAGAAGACGAGAGGATTTGCATGAGTAAGATTCCCTATGCATCCGCAATAGGATCTATCATGTATGCTATGTTATGTACGAGGCCCGATGTATCGTACGCTCTAAGTGTCACAAGCAGATACCAATCCGATCCAGGGATGGATCATTGGGCGACTGTTAAGACAATCCTTAAGTACTTGAGAAGAACTAAGGATGTGTTCCTAATATATGGAGAAGGGGACATGGTGATACGAGGGTATACGGATGCCAGCTTCCAGACAGACAAGGATGATTCCAGGTCTCAGTCTGGATACGTGTTCACCTTGAATGGGGGCGCAGTGAGTTGGAAAAGTTCCAAACAAGAGACTGTAGCGGATTCTACCACTGAGGCAGAATATATTGCAGCTTCGGAAGCAGCAAAGGAAGCGGTTTGGATCAAGAAGTTCGTTCATGAACTTGGTGTGATTCCGGCCATTGTTGAAGCAATACCGGTCTACTGCGACAACAATGGAGCAATTGCACAGGCGAAGAGCCAAGGTCTCATCAACGATCCAAACATGTGCTTCGCCGCTATCATCTTATCAGAGAGATCATAAGTAGGAATGAAATACAAATCGAGAAAATTCCCACTGAAAGGAACTTAGCGGATCCTTTGACTAAAGCATTACCTCAAAATAAGTTTGAGGGTCATGTTAGAGCTTATGGTATTGGATACCGTAGCGATTGGCATTAGGCCAAGTGGGAGTCTGTTAGTAATATATGAGAGATGTCCTAAGGAAATCGCCTTATGTATGAACCATTTATATGATAAATGAAGATTCACTATTTGAGTATACATGTTTTATGTATTTGATTGGATCTTAAACTCATTTACTGAATGTCCACGATACGATTCACAGCATGAGAGAATTTGTGATTGGATCACAACTAGTGAGTATCTCTACATGTGTAATTGTGATGTATCGGAATTATCCCTAGTCGATGAATTGATGGATTTGGACACCATCAATTCTGTCGAGACTAGCACGAGGTATACTCCTTGGTGTATCCAAGCAGCTGATTCTCACTGGCTGGAGACATAGTGATGTCCGGAGTTAATCGTGGATGCTAGTTATGGTAACTAGTTCATTGGAGTGACCAGTCGTAAGACTTCATATGGTTCTCTGCATATATAGATATGTCAATGAAGTTCTTACTGTGGCTTAAGTGCGATGTTCCTTTGACTTGCGGTATTCAAGTCATCTTGATCATGGAGACTTATGCTTTGACATCTTAAGCAAACATCTCAAAGGAGATGTGGACCCGGGATGATTGGGTATAAGTCGAAGTGATCGAAGGTGTTTGAATAGCCTATAAAGGATTCACCACTCCTTGCGAGGAGATGTATACCCATGGCCTCTCGTCGGATTGTTACTAAAGTCTTTGGCCAAAGCATTACATGTTTAGAGTAAAGTACTCTTCGATACATGTGGAGTAACTAGAATCCGTAGGACGAGGGAATGATACTTGGGCTAGGTGTGACGTAGTCAGCCTAGTGGGGACTGACACAATAGACCACGTCCTGAACCAAGTGGGTATAAGATGAGTGAAGGGAATGGGGCACGATTCATTCGAGCTACTGAAGGGTTTCAGAAATAGTTCTGGATCAACCGTTGATCTTTTCGGTTAATTGGGGATCATGATGTACTACTAGGTGCCACTCATGATCGATCTATAATTAATGGTTAATTATAGACGGCCAACATAAACCGAGAACCTATTTGGTCACACGCACAACGAGTGTAATCCAAAGGATTTAAAACGAGCTTGAGAATGGGATTCTCAGACCGAGAGAAACTATGTTTGGTTGGACAAAACATAAAGCGAGCATGAAATTGTTTCAGTCGCAATGGAAGCGTGGATGGGCCGTGTCTTATGAAGACATAATGGATGGACCAAAATGGTTTGGTTCTAATCCAATGGATGAGAATAAACCAAAGGGTTTGGTTTATATTAAGCGAATGAACCAAAGGTTGGTTCGGTTCGTTTTAACTTAAAATAAACCATCATGGTTTGGTTTATTTTAACTTATCTTAATGGAGCGGGTTAACGGGCTTTATGGATATGATCCATTAACCATTAAGAGAATTAGTTCTCTATAAAATAGGGCTTAAACCCTAATCCAAAACCCTAATCTATTTTGGCCGCCCAACCTAGTTGCCGCCCACCCCTTGTTGGTGATTTCGGCGCCCAACTACAAGCTGCCGTCGCCCAGCTTTGTGCCGCCGTCCAAAACCCTTGCCGGCGTCCAAGCTCCAGCCGGTGAACCTCCGGCGACCCTCCGGTGATCTCCTATAGGTTCGGCATCAAGGTGGGCTTTTTCTCTCCTTGTTTTTGGCCGGCGCCTACTCCTCCACCAAGCTGTCCAGTTTTCTGGACAGCTTCTCCTCCTCTCGTCGGAGCGTCGTTTGGACGACGGTTAGTGCTCCGACAGCGGCTAACTTACCTGGGATTTGATCTCCGGTAATCCTCTGAGGTGGAGGACGAAGGATTCGTCAAACGGTTGACGAATACCTCTCCGGAGAAGCGAGTTTTGAGAACTCGTTTTAGGATCCGAATTTGGATTCGGATCGTGATCATCTCTCGATCACGTCGTCTTCAACACGAGGCTAGTAACCCGTACGAAGACGAAGCTCGTGACTTAGCGAAGTCATCCCGAGGAGCTCGGCGTGGATACGGATAGAGACGATTCTTACGAGGATCGTTCCGGTTGATGCCGTTCCCGCTACACGTCATACGAAAGGTGTAACGTAGTTTAATTTCCTTTTATTGCAAATTTTAATTTACGGTTATGTCTACACTTGTTGTAATAGCATGCGTGTGTTGTGTGTGTTGTAATAAATATAGATTTATTATTTTTAATTGCTTCCGCTGTGCTCATGTTTACGAAACATGATCGAACACACACATGTCGCGGTGCCGGAAACCCAACATGAATGATCATGGAATAAATGATAATGTAAATAAAGCATGGCCAATGATCATGATGTCATGACATAAGATGGAATCTAAGCATACATGACATTTAACCCTAATCCTAAACATGATCATGACATATTAAAAGATTGAAAGTAGATATGATATCATGGCATGTTATATGGAAAATCAAGCATGGCAAATAAAATATAAGGTATATAATACCTAAATTTTAGTATTTGTTGTCATTTGTTATTATTAATCTCATGTTTCCATATTATCATTTATTCTCCAAGTGTGCCAAAAGTCCAAAATGGCACACTACAACCTCTAAACCTAAAATGTACCAATTTTAATTTATTTTTTATGATCCCAAAAATATATTGGCACATCCTAAAATCTTTTAGGATTATTATTCAAATCTATTTCCAAGGTATCCATAACATTGAAAATGACCTAAGGTGTCACCTTTACTATGGTTAGGTTAGCTACCCATCCATTTAAAGTTGGCACACCTAACCCCATCTAGCATGAATCGATCACGCTCTTAGGAACTCAACTTATTTGAGCTCCTAGGGTTTACTAGGTATTCCTTAGGGATAACCTCCCTAGATACCTTCCTAATGACCCTTTTAGGCTTGTTAGCCTTGGGCATTGTGGTCTTGCCTAGGTTAACTCTAGGGGTGACTCCCCTTGTAACCTTCTTAGTGGTCTTCCTAGGTTTCATGAAAACCTTGGCCACTAACCACCCACCTTGATCAACCTTAGGGATGACTTTCCTATTGAACTTGGTTTTCCTAGACCTAATTTGAGTTCCATAATCAAATGGAACATTATGGTAGGTCTTTTTGGGCTTAAGCTTGCCCTTGGATGGTTCTTGATTTTTAGGTCTTTGACTTTGACCATTGGACCTAGATTTTTGATCATTTGACCCTTTAAATTGATTTTGTATATTCCTAAGGGTCTTCTCTAATTTCTAAAGCTTTGACCTCAAAGCTTTATTTTCTTTTTCTAATTGTCCAATTTTTGAATTTTGATTTAATCTTTGGGCATTGTTCTTTCTAGGCATATGTCTAGTCTATTTGGGATTAAAACCTAGGTGGTCTTCAATTTTTCTAATAGATTCCCTAGGTAAGGTTTTTCTAGGGACATTAGTCTCAAATTTCTCCTTATTTAAAAAATTAACACTCTTAGCACCTAGACAAAAATATTTATTGTTTCTAGCATGCTTTTCATTTACAATAGCAAGATTGTTAAAAAATTTCCTAGCATGCTTTTTGATATTTAAATTAGAACTAGAAGGTGCATTAAAATATACCTTAGGGTTTGCCATAGAGACTCCCCCTACTTGTGATGCTCCTTCCTTATCTTTGATTTCTTTCTTCCTAGGACATTGACTTCTATAGTGCCCCTTCTTATGGCACTTGAAGCATACTACCAGCTCCTTGGTCTTCTTGGTGGGGACACCGGCATCCTTTGACTTTAATTGACTTTTAAGTGCCGGTGGACTTTTCTTGACCTTCTTTGGGCACTTTCTCTTATAGTGCTCAAACTCTCTACACTCAAAATAAATTATATGATTTTTATTTAAACTTACATTGTTTGAGTTACCTAGGTCCATGGTGGAAGCCAGAGTTGCTTCTTCACTTCTTCCGGAGGTTGAAGCGACTTCTTGCTCTTGCTCCTGTGTGGGAATTCTCTCCTCCCCCTCAATCCTAAAGGTGGAGGCTTCTTCCACCTCTTCTTCCTTCTTGGATGTTGATTCTCTATCAACTTTCGAATCCTCACTTTCTTGGGAGGATGATGTGCTTGCTTCCTTGGTCTCCTCCAATTGAGCCGATGAGCACTCTTGTTCTTTGGGTTCCTCATGGAGTCTTGCCACTTGGCTCCATAGCTCTTTGGCATCCATGTATTCACCTAAGCTACACAAAATGACATTAGGAAGCAAATCAATAATAATTTTTGCTACCTTCTTATTTTTCTCGAATCTTTGGAGTTGTTCCTCACTCCATCTCTTCATCTTGAGGAATCCTCCCTTGAGTCCTCTTGGGTATTGGAATCCTTCCATTAGGATGGGTCACTCCTCAAAGTCCCTCATCATCAAGAAATCTTCAATTCTTGTCTTCCATTGCCTAAACTCTTCTTGTCCATAGAAGGCATATAGAATTGGGGTGTTGATGTCCCAACCAAATTGTTCTTCAAATTCCATCTTCCCTCTAGCTTGCTCCCTCGGATGTGAAGCCGGTGAAGAGTAACCCGCTCTGATACCAATTGTTGAGGATTCGATGACCACTAGAGGGGAGGTGAATAGCATTTTTTGATGCTTCGATGGAATTTGATCGCGTTCGTCTCTACAATACTTGTTAACACAGTGGAATATATAATAACATAAATAAATACAATACAAGCAGATGAGACACAGCGATATAACGTGGTTCGGAACTGAATGGTTCCTACTCCACGGATTGGACTCGTAAGAGCCCTAGCGATGCCAACCACACACCACTAATCAAATAACTCCTTCTCGGAACAATCTGGAGGTGGAGACACCTCGTACAAGTGATTACAAAAGCAATACACAAAAATACAAGCAAAA
This sequence comes from Wurfbainia villosa, assembly GCA_025175895.1. Classification (NCBI taxonomy): domain Eukaryota; kingdom Viridiplantae; phylum Streptophyta; class Magnoliopsida; order Zingiberales; family Zingiberaceae; genus Wurfbainia; species Wurfbainia villosa. Next base: position 17,760,001 of record CM046005.1, on the reverse strand, counting down.
TACAAAGAAATGTAAAGAGCACTTTACAATCTAGGGTTTTTGAGCGATTGCTTGTTGGTTGCTTGGATGAGCTTGAAAGACCCTGAAATGCACCTACAATTCGCCTTCAAATCGCCTCACCAAAGCTCCCAAAGAACCATTGCCGAAATCCTCCTCGAGCTCCTCTTTTTAACCTGCATCGGACTAGATTTCCATCTGGTAGTTGACTGCCATAAGGCCCTAGTCGAGTGCCAACACTGTTGTCGTGAGACAACGGCTCGATCCACGCTGGAAAAATTCCAACAGATCTCTTAGCAGTCGACTGATGACATCACCAGTCGACTGCTAACGTCCGTAGCTAACTGCCCAATCGGCTACGAAGCATTTTGTGGTCGTGGCTGAAAAATCCCGTCCAACAGTCGACTGCCATCAGTCGACTGATCCAATGATCAGCTGATTACCAAGGCATTTTCATCCCTTAGCCGGCAGTCGAACTCTAGTCGACTAACGGCAGTCGAACCGGCCATATTTTCAGTCGACTGCTAATCTCAAACATGAGGTTTTAACCCTAAGTATGGTGCCTCCATACTTGCTAGACCACCCTTAGCCAAGACCTAATCCTTCTAGCCACCTCCGTCAGCCTCGCGCCTATCGAATCCCTCCAAGTCATCCATGATTTGTTCATCCATACGCTAGCCTTCAAGTGCTTCCATTAGCTATTGTCATGCTAATTGTGTCTACACCGCCAAGGCACATTGGACTTACGCTGCCAAGACTCCTCTTGGACTTTACGCCGCCAATATCAAACTCCTTGGACTTTCCAAATGCCAAGTACTCATGACTTGGACTTTCACCGCCAAGACTACACCCTTGGACTTATGTGGCCAAGACTATACCCTTGGACTTTACTTGCCAACCCATGTTAGACTTTCCATGCCAAGACCCATACTTGGGCTTTTCATGCCAAGTACTCAAGACTTGGACTTTCCATGACATGATCAACCCCAGTCAACCATCAAAATCCCCCTCGAGTCAAACTCGAGTCTGATCAATCATGACCCGGGTCGATTACACCAACAATCTCCCCAAAAATATTATCAGACATCAATGTCAAACATCAATGTCAAACCTTCATGTCAAACATCAAAACATCGCTCAAGTCAAACTCGAGTCCAGTCAATCGTGACCTGGGCCGATTGCACCAACAACGTGTAGAGGAGTGTACACTTGACACTCTACGAGATCCGACAACCTTTGGACGAGTGGGATAAGCAAAGGGCATCGCTACAAGGGTAACGTTCTTCTTATGTATATCTAAGGTAGATCTAGTGTAGATAAACATGTACATGAATTTTTTTATTATTATTATTATTTATCTTTGCACAGATCCCTGGTCGACTTCCGAGGTTTTCGCAACGCAAAAAGAGATTTTGGCGGCTCGGAGAGTCTAACATATTTGAGGCAAGGTGGTGCTGCATTTCAGGGCCTTTAAAGTCATTTCAAAGCAACTAACAAGTAATGATTCAAAAGCCCTAATTTATAAAGTGTGTTCACTTGTTCTTCATTTACTTTTGTAATTGTTGTATTTGTTTGTTGTTTCTTGTTCTTATTGTTATAAGAGTCTTGTAAGAGGTTCTTCCACCTCCAGTGCGTAATCGAGAAGGAGAAAATGTGATAGTGGTGGTGTGCATCACTAGAGTTCGCTAGCACTCGCTCGTGGAGTAGGAACTAGGGTTCTGAACTACATAAAATTTGTGTGTTGTGCTTGTCCTGTGATTTGTATGTGTATTTGTATTTGTATTTGTATTTCCACTGCGTACTAACAATTGTAAACAAGCGTGATGAATTCTATCAACGAAATCGACAAATTGCTATTCACCCTCCCCTCTAGCGACGCCAACGATCCTACAATTAGGACATCCTTGTACTCAATAGCCTATCTTAGCAGAAGGGCCAAAGTAAGAGAAATTAACTCTAGAATGGTTTAGGGACCTTAGTGACAGAGGACTCCCAACAGTATCAACCCCTTGAGCTATGATGATCCGAAAGAATAGGTAGTTCCCGGTAGAAACAAAAGTTCATCAGGCAAATGTATGATGATCCTCCAGTAAGATCGTAATTAGAGATTTAGAAAGCATTTAGATGATAGTATGTTCCACAGCGCACAACTGAAACTAAAGTCCTAGAATCCTCTTAGGGAACTTCGAACCTACCTTCGCTTTCTCCGAGTGACACCGTATGTCACGCCCCGGGGGAGTCTCCGCCAGACAAAAATCCGACAACATCACCCATGTACGGGTGACAATATCAATCTTGCATACAAGGCCTATACGGCCACTATACATCGGTCAACATGACCAGAACATACCACAACACAATATGCGGCCTTAGGCCATCAACCAAAATAAATAAAATATCTAAAACATCGAGACCTACCCCTTCTGTCATCTGAGCAGGAACATACAACCAAACCAATCGAATAGTCCATAAGGACACAACAAATATCTCCAAACTTCCACAAGTACATAACCAAAATATTAGGACCTAATCATATCTTCTATATAAAATCCAAAACCATAACTCAAATAACTAATAAACTATCACGACGAGGGGGGGGGGGTATGGCAACTGGACTCTCCTGACAGCTTCATCCTGAAATAAATATAAAACCACGGGGTAAGTTCAAAGAACTCAGCGGTTATAGTCGATATGTAAAGTAAGATATATCTAACTATAACAATCATGCCAGTACAGTCTCATATATAGGGTATGCAAGAAAGAAATACAAAAGGACTGTACTTACCTGAATCTCCTATCCTGATATAGGAGCATGTGTCATATTAGATGAAATAAAGTCGTTGAACCATATACAAATATATATCCTGTATGCATGACAATCATATGCAACATCCAAGACAGCAATAAAAATGTAGCAAACACAATACAAATTCTATCTATGCAAAATGCATATCGTGCAAATGACATGGTCACCCTTGATGCCAGTCAGCCACCTCACACGCGATGGTGAAGCCGAGTGGGTAGGGCTATAACAACTGTACACTCTGCCATCACTGCTCTTGAGTGACCGAGTGGACAGGATGTTGTTGGAGTACACCTATCCTCCTGCCCCAAACAGAGTGGGGGAGAAAAGCTCTCATCTCCCGGTGTCATAGACCAGAGGAGGGATCCCTGCCCGCTACCACGCTGACTCAACGCTACCCATGAGCGGACCAGCGGAGCCTGACAAAGCAACTGCACACACCCTCCTGATGTACCACTAACCCATGAGTGGCAGTGTATGCAGACCATGTAACTACTGCGGGCTCAACTATAAAGGAACCCCATCCAGCAAGCATGCAATCATGCAAGATGGTGCATGATACTAAAGCATGTAAATCCAACTAAAATACATATCCGAATAATATGCACAACCAATAAGTACATATCAATGATCCAAGTAAAATAGGGAAGATATAACTATAAAATGATCCAATGCATGTATCAAGTAGGCACAATAACATACTAGGCATATAAACATGAAAATTATTGCAAGCTATACAAACTAGCATATCAACATGACTATATCTAAAAGATAAGTCAAAATACCCGCCTGCTATGTAGACTGTGCTGATTGTATTCACGTCTCCGAACCTGCCTCATATCAAAGTCCTGTACTCAACACGCAAACATTGACAAAGTCTATCATAAGTCCAATGATGGTATCACATCCCCAAATCAAGCCTAAATCTTGATTAGCTTTAGATCTAACATCATAATCATAACAAACATTAGACCAACTATATAATAGTGTACATCCATAACGTATCCATATCTAAGCTTACCTAACAATTGCTTCAATCACACGACTCCTTGATCCAGGTTTTAGGGTATTAAATCTGTATCAATCGAACTACAACACCTCGTACTCAGATTTTCTTCAACACCTGATCATTTGCAAATTATCACCATCCATAACCTATTAAAGAGACATATAAACTAAAGTCCATCCCAACGAATACCGTCAATGAGGAGATTGCCCTGGACTATCGATCGGACCCCCAACCACTCTCAGAAGCAAAAGAATTGAGCTTTTCTGGTGCAACAACAAGTCAGCTGATTAAAACTCATAGATCACCCAAACATCACAGTCCTCTTCACCCTCCATTTCTGATTTGATAGTGAGGAATAGTGTGGCAGCTTTAGGATCTCGGAACTCCAAAATAGAGCTGCCGTGAAGGTGTGGGAGAAAGCGACGGCGAGCTAGATTAGGGCACTGGCGATGGGATGAGGCGCACCGTCGGAAGATGAGGAACGGTCGGCGCTCGAGCATCGACGACGGAGAGGAGAAGCGACGACGCATGAGAAAGGAATCGGGGAATTAGAAAGTAGATAAACCTAGATTTATAAACTAGGTTAAATTTATCCTATTTACTCATCTAAACAGGCCCTTTTTAAAAGCATGTTTTTATTATCCCCGTAATTATCTTGTACAGGCTCCATTTAAATCCAGAAAAATTATGGAAAAATTCCTAAAATTCCCTAAAAATCCCGAAAAATTCCCAAAATTATTTTTCCTAAATTTTGGCCATTTAATTTAGTATTTTAAATTTTTCGTATTTAACATTTTTCTCCACTAATAAAAATTTGGTCCCTAAATTTCCTACTCAAATGCTTAATGAGTAAGAGATACCACAAGTACTAAAAACATATCTCATGTACCTTAAGTAAACAGGTGGGGGTATTGAGCCCTGATCTTTTCTTCAAGCTCCCAAGTAGCCTCCTCATCGGGGTGGTGACTCCACCCGACCTTGATAAGTCACACAGTCTTGTTCCGCAATTGTCGTTCTTTGTGATCCAAAATCCGTACCGGAACCTCTGCGTAAGTAGCATCAGGTTGAATGGAACCTGACACATCTAATAGAATATGTGTAGAGTCTGGCACATACTTCCTCAGCATGGACACATGAAACACATCGTGGATACCAGCCAAAGACGGTGGTAGCGCTAGTCGGTAAGCGACTGCTCCGATCCTCTCAAAAATCTCGAAAGGCCCAATGTACCTTGGAGCTAACTTACCACGGAGGTCAAATCTCTTCACCCCTTTCGTAGGTGAGACTCGCAGGAATACCTGGTCACCAATAGAGAACTCCCGAGATCTCCGTCTCCGATCTGCATAACTCTTCTGACGATCCTGCGTCTCGGCCATCCTTTGTCTGACAGTACGGACCAACCCTGCCTCATACAGAGCTCTATGGGTCCTAGCAACTAGTCCTCCTAGTTGCCCCCGAAATCCATAACACAGGACCTGTTCCTTAAACTAACGCAACTCCGAAAACCATTATCCTCCTCGGAGTTAGAGACGGGAAATTATCTCTTCACAAGAGAAGTCCATCTACCGTACAAAATCCACTCCCCCCACACACCTTGTAAGTGCATGGGAGGCTATCGCGACCAAACTTCTTTGTTACAACCGTTTGTGTTCCAGCTACTCTATAGTAGTTATCCAGTAGCTAACCCAAAACCCCATGAGCATTACTGCTCCTCACCTCTACAAAACAACATAATCACTGCTAAGTCCACGTCATATATATGACGGCTTATCTCGCAGTTCTTTAACTGCCGTAAGCTTAGGATACGTCTTATTCTATAGTATCGGAATCGCTCCGATCTCCGAAATGATGCATCCATGTACACCACCCTTCCATCTATACCAAAATGATTAATCAACACTGGTGTAAAAGTCAACCATCATTTAAACCCTGAAACTAGTTTCACAAGCTTCAGACTAAATAAATTCCATCACCTTCCTGGTTCAACCAGTCAGTGATGTAATACCGCTAGAGCATCCTATCCATATCTATGGTAATAATCAAATCAATTCTAGGAAACCACCATCTATGGTGGTCGAGTGCGCAACTCCAACTACCACCATCAACAATGGCCAAGTTACACAACTCCAACGACCATAATTGATCCAATCGTGTCCATAATACATGACTTCCCAGATCCCTGGATGACTAAGTCGTCAATAAGTCTAATAAGACATTCAAAAGCTTATACAATTCATACCAAGTATGACATTGTCATCGCTACACACCTGCATTCTCTTTACTCTAGGCTGATGATATAACAATCATTACAACGATAATGATAATTGTATGACACCATGTCACTACAATATCAACACACCCATCATAAATCAACCCTAGAGTATACACAGGTGTTCTATAGCTGATCTAAATAGATCCTCTATCCACAATGAAGGATATTCATTTCCTTCTGCAACTACCGCATTCTATTATCGATAATCGATGCATAATCTCAAAGGTTCATCTCTCTTTTAACAAAGAATTTCAGATCTTCCCTAGAAAAAATACTAGGACAGATAAATATCCCATCCAACACCTCCTATAATAAGGTAAAATGATCTTTCATCGTCTTGACCAGTGTAGACATACACGCCTTATCCATAACCAAATCACTTTTAGTAAGGACTGATATTTTCTGAGGGTTTACTCCTTGTCCTTCAAATTGGTGGCTAGCAGGTCAAATCCCTAGTTTCCTAATTCGTCATCAGTCGACACCTCTAAAGAGTTCGTACTTCTGAAATCATCGTTAGGTTCCGTAAGGTCACTACGTCCTCGACCTCGTCCCCGACCATGAGTAGGGGCAATTTCACTAAGTCAATACTCTTCCTAACCACTAAAGACAACACTTTTTCTATAGCTCAGAGATATCCTTCAGCTCGCCTGGTCCCAAAACCCGAGAACTCCCAAAAATACAAGGAAAAGAAAATCCTCGAAACACAAACCCACAAACCAAAACCGCAAACCAATAAAATTGTCACGTCCTGGGGGCATATCCGTCATCCAAATGACAGAGGAGCCCCTTAGTGACAATATTCAGAAATACCTGGACCAGATCTGGTAAAAACCTCAAAATAATAATAAAAATATAAGTATTTTATTAACTGCATGCATGCACGACTAAACATATATCCATTAAAGTAAAATAGTTTTTATGACACCAAAACAAATTGCGACAAAATCCAAAGTGCATAACCAAAATGCAATACCGATAAAGTAAACAAAGAGGCATCTCGACGATGCAGTAGAACAAGCACAGCAAGGAACTCTCTGAGCGACTCGAAGGTAGGTCAACAGGACACGTCCTCCATCAGTTAACCTAAAGGATAAGAGAGGAGATAAGTACAACCACTCAGTGGATGGATAGACAATAGTGCATACTCATAATGCACATAATGGAAGTCAAAGGAAACAACTAGAGTAACCCAACCCTCAGAGTATCAATATCAGTCTGCTACTAACTTGGTCGGCGGTATAACAAATATCAATAGCATTGTCTACGCGCAACTACAAGCTACCATGAATAGAACTCGTGGATAGATAGACAGTATATAAATATCTAGTTATTGACTGCACGCACTAGCATACTACCACTAATAGGTCGTGTGGGCAGTCGATTATCCTAGGTTATTAAACCTAGGGTTATCCAATACATCCAGCATAAAACGACCATCGACGTCGACAAAGATCATCGATCTACCATTAACCCATTGAGGTGGTCAAGCGAGGGTTTCAACACCTCTAAAACGAAATGTTTACCAAAGTCGGTAAAGATCATCAACTTATAAATAAATAAGTCGAGATGGTTAAGTCTAGAGGTTCCAACTCTTCTAACCTGAACGGTTATCAAGGTCGATAAAAATCATAAGTCCACTAATAAACACATCGAGACGATTAATCATAGGGTTTCATCCCATCTAACAGGAAATGTCTATCGAGGCCAATAAGAACAACCCATCTACTAACAAGTACGACAAGAGGGTTAAGCCTAAATTATATCATTTCTACCAGTTTAATCATGCATGCTCCAACATGCTACCACGAACAGATCTCGTGGACACTTAAGATGTAAAGTAGTTATCTTGCTACAGACATCATATGAATCCGATTATCACCAACTCTGAACGAATAATGAAAGAGTATAACCTTACAGTAGATTATCTCAACCATGTATGGGGGACATGATTGACCACAAATATACAAAAACAACCATAGAGAGACTCTACTGCAGACTCTCTCTCAACCAAGAATGGGAGATATAGTAAGGATTAATCGCATCCTAACCATACGAACTCTACTAGTCCGATCACCATATAAAATGAAATAATAAATAGATAATCACATACCAATATGCACATCCGGGTTATTACGCCTAGGGTTCCAACACCTAGGATTCTACTAATGTTGTTTTATTCCTGAGATCCGCTCCTACAGAATAACTTCATCTAAGTTATTCTATCTATACTAGTCTTAATCATGGTATCCACCGCAAAAACACACAACTATATAAACATATAACACGTTGTCTAATAAACGACAGCATAGTCATACTAATGGCAATCAATGGCTGAAATTAATTAGGGTATAACTAAAGGATCATGCCAGAACAAAGTCAAGGCAATACTAAATAAAACATCAAATGCCTATATATACCCTAAACTACGTAAGCAATGTAATCATGTCATCATGCACTAGGATCTAGAGAGTCAAAGAACCTATATGTATATCTTCTACGAATTTATCCATCTTAGTCATATTATTCAACTAGTCTAATCTCAATACTAGTCCAATCCTAATACTAGTCCAAAAAGTAAGAGAGAAACATCTACCAATAATATCTAATCATTTATATCACCATGATAACTAGCTACGTATAGCAGTAATAACAATTAATAACCATATGCTAACGATAAACCAGCAACCTAAAAATCTAACAGTCTAACAGATATCAGGTTAAAACAATACTAGACAAAACATAATACCACCACATAACTAATATAACCAATACAAATATACACTAAATCTAGAAAATTTTCTAGAATTTATTTACCTGTTAGCCGTCTGGAGATGTCCTGTCGCCGCCAAATCCCCAAATTGACCTCGTCAATAATACCTCGAATTTCCGAAACATAAAAATCGTCGGAAATCCATACAACTCCGAAAATACCCTAGTTAACCTGCCAAATGAGGCAAACTCTCCGAAAACCTAAAGACCCTAAGAAACTCGAAAACCTACACTCTGATACCAATAAATTGTCATACCCCGGGGGAGTCCCCGCCAGACGAAAATTCGACAACATCTCCCCTGTACGGGTGACAATATCAATCTTGCATACAAGGCCTACACAGCCACTATACATCGGTCAACACGACCGGAACATACCACAACACAATATGCGGCCTCAGGCCATCAACCAAAATAAATAAAAGATCTAAAACATCGAGACCTACCCCTTCTGTCATCTGAGCAGGAACATACAACCAAACCAATCGAATAGTCCATAAGGACACAACAAATATCTCCAAACTTCCACAAGTACATAACCAAAATATTAGGACCTAATCATATCTTCTATATAAAATCCAAAATCATAACTCAAATAACTAATAAACTATCATGACGAGGGGGGGTATGACAACTGGACTCTCCTGACAGCTTCATCCTGAAATAAATATAAAACCACAGGATAAGTTTAAAGAACTCAGCGGATATAGTCGATATGCAAAGTAAGATATAGCTAACTATAACAATCATGTCAGTACAGTCTCATATATAGGGTATACAAGAAAGAAATACAAAAGGACTGTACTTACCTGAATCTCCTATCCTGATATAGGAGCATGTGCCATACTAGATGAAATAAAGTCGTTGAACCATATACAAATATGTATCCTGTATGCATGACAATCATATGCAACATCCAAGGCAGCAATAAAAATGCAGCAAACACAATACAAATGCTATCCATGCAAAATGCATGCCGTGCAAATGACATAGTCACCCCTGACGCCAGTCAACCGCGTCACACGAAATGGGGAAGCCGAGTGGGAAGGGCTATGACAACTGTGCACTCTGCCATCACTGCTCCTGAGTGACCGAGTGGACAAGATGTTGTCGGAGTATACCTATCCTCCTGCCCCAAATAGAGTAGGGGAGTAAAGCTCTCATCTTCCGGTGTCGTAGTCCAGAGGAGGGATCCCTGCCTGCTACCACGCTGACTCAATGCTACTCATGAGCGGACCAGCGGAGCCTGACAGAGCAACTGCACACACCCTCCTGATGTACCACTAACCCATGAGTGGCAGCGTGTGCAGACCATGTAACTGGCTGCGGGCTCAACTATAAAGGAACCCCTTCCAGCCAGCATGCAATCATGCAAGATGGTGCATGATACTAAAGCATGTAAATCCAACTAAAATACATATCCGAATAATATGCACAACCAATAAGTACATATCAATGATCTGAGTAAAACAGGGAAGATATAACTATAAACTGATCCAATGCATGTATCAAGTAGGCACAATAACATACTAGGCATATAAACATGAAAATTATTGCAAACTATACAAACTAGCATATCAACATGACTATATCTAAAAGATAAGTCAAAATACTCGCCTGCTATGTAGACTGTGCTGATTATATTCGCGTCTGCAAACCTGCCTCATATCAAAGTCCTGTACTCAACACGCAAACATTGACAAAGTCTATCATAAGTCCAATGATGGTATTACATCCCCAAATCGAGCCTAAATCTTGATTAGCTTTAGATCTAACATCATAATCATAACAAACATTAGACCAACTATATAATAGTGTACATCTATAACATATCCATATCTAAGCTTACCTAACAATTGCTTCAATCACACGACTCCTTGATCTAGGTTTTAGGGTATTAAATCTGTATCAATCGAATTGCAACACCTCGTACTCAGATTTCTTTCAACACCTGATCATTTGCAATTTATCACCATCTATAACCTATTAAAGAGACATATAAACTAAAGTCCATCCCAACGAATACCGTTAATGAGGAGATTGCCCTGGACTGTCGATCGGACCCCCAACCACTCTCAGAAGCAAAAGAATTGAGCTTTTCTGGTGCAGCAACAAGTCAGCCGATTAGAACTCATAGATCACCCAAACATCACATTCCTCTTCACCCTCCATTTCTGATTTGATAGTGAGGAATAGTGTAGCAGCTTTAGGATCTCAGAACTCCAGAATCGAGCTACCGTGAAGGTGTGGGAGAAAGCGACGGCGAGCTAGCTTAGGGCGTTGGCGATGGGATGAGGCGCACCGTCGGAAGATGAGGAACGGTCGGCGCTCGAGCATCGACGACGGAGAGGAGAAGGCAATGGCGCATGAGAAAGGAATCGGGGAATTAGAAAGTAGATAAACATAGATTTATAACCTAGGTTAAATTTATCCTATTTACTCATCTAAACAGACCCTTTTTAAAAGCTTGTTTTTCTTATCCCCATAATTATCTCGTACAGGCTCCGTTTAAATTCAGAAAAATTCTGGAAAAATTTCTAAAATTCGTTAAAAATCTCGAAAAATTCCCAGGATTATTTTTCCTAAATTTTGGTTATTTAATTTAGTATTTTAAATTTTCCATATTTAACACCATACTTGAGTTAGGACTGTCGTCAATCTCGCAACCCTCGTCTTTAGGGCATTCACTCCGAACAATGAGATCTACAAGATAAAGGATACTCGAATCTCAATCTATCTGGGATCGATAATCTTTTATTACTTGACGATATCCGTGCACTTGCAGCCGTTGAGTGCGAGCACACGCTTCGAGTCCTTGACAATTCTCATCGAAGATTTGAGGTCATGCTCATGTGCATCAGTCAGCTCGAAGAATAAGTGGAGAACTGAGCTAAGGAATGTCAACTCGGAGAATAAGTAAAGAACTTAGCTGGGGAAAGTCAACTCGGAGAGTAATTCGAGGGTCGAGCTGAGGTAGGTTAGCTCGGAGATCAAGTGGAGAGCTGAGTTGAAGAAGGTTAGCTCAGTGAATAAATTGAGAGTTGAGCTAAAGTTGGTTAGCTCGGAGAACAAGTAGAGAATTGAGTTGAAGAAAGTCAGCTCATGGAATAAATTGAGAGTTGAGCTGAGTACTCGGGAAGCAGATTAAGGGCGGAGCTTAGAGGGAATAGATCGGAAAGCGAGGTGAATGATATATTAGAAAGAAGACAACTCAAAAGACAAATCGACTGGTGGATTAAGAGTTGTTTAGGATAGATGTTCGATTATTGAGCTTCATGGGAGAAAAAATGAGAAAAAGAAATAATATATTAATGGCCATGAGGCCTCTTTACGAAGAAGGAAGATCATGTTGTTAAGAGGGGGGAATCTTATAATTTTTTTTTATCAGTTTGTTATAACGAAGGCATACTTGTCATCCTTGAAGATAACCATCGGAGACTCTTTGGGGGTCCCATAAGAGAATCATTCTCTAACAGCCTAAAAAGGAGCCTCACTTGGGTCCACATGGTCTTTTCATGTGGACGATCATCATGGCAACTGGTTATGCAACAACTTGCTCAAGGGTTAGAGGGGGATAAAAGGGAGACGGGAAGAAGGAAGAAGGGATCTAATCTCATTCGACATATATTTTTATTATTCTCTGCTACATTTATCTTCTTCATCATTGTTATTACTTGCTTTTTCTTCCTCGTACAAATTCTAACTTAAGCATCGGAGGATCCCTATCGGGTAGGTCGATGATGATCTAACGTATGTTAACTTTCACAGGAAGGGAGCAAAAAAATTCTAACTGCTGCGATAGGAGAAAACCCCTCTTTGACAATACTTCCTTAAGGAGAAAAATTCATGTTGCATCAAATATTTATACCGCTATAGCAAATTTCACATCATATTGGCAGCAGCCTTCTCAAGTTTCAATTACTTATTATTAATTATTCAAAAAAATGTCTTCCAATGTGGATTATCCTAGAGATTAAAATCTCAAGCCCTTGCCACCATGAGTGAGTTTTTTTCATCCTAACCATCATGAGTAGAACATTCCTTTGTCGCAATGGATCCTTCAGTGGCGTCTTTAGCGAGAAGCTGTGTAGCATAAGAAAAAGCTCCAAATCGAAGCTCATTCTTAATTGCGAGAAGCATGGAATCGTCCAGCCTTTCCAGAAGCTCTAGCTCTGTGTCAACTTCTTCTCTCCATCGGCTCCTTCCCCTGCATGCTAAACCCTTCTCTTGCGTGCTGAAACCCTTAAGCTTCAGCCTGTTCCAACATTGGCTCACGAGGTAGCGTTAGCGATGCTCCCTAGGTAAGCATCCTCCTCTCCTTAATTATTATTTATTACTGTTTTTTTTTTCCTTCTCCTCCCTGTGAATAAAATTTTAAACCTTGGATTGTCCTAATAATAAAATTGAAGAACTTAATCGAATCTTCAATTATAATTTTCCTTTATTAATCAATTATTTGCGACTTCAATTCAGTGTCCAAAACCCACTAACATGTTGGAAACCCTTGTGACTCATGTTGCCTACCGACAAAACCCCAACCTTGCGACTCATTGCTGGGCTTTCTGCTATTCGGCATCAAAAAGTCTACACGATAGGCTAGCCACCGATAATGGAGATCTGAATTCGATTGTTACAAAAGGGTGCAAAATATGGCCGGCAACATTGGGGAAGGTCAGCGGTAGCAGTCAGACAATCATCAGGGCATTGCTGTTGAAGTGGTGTGGTCAAATCTACTATTGTTGCTACAAGGCGAGAAGGCCCAGTAATGATCTCTGCTTGCGGGTGAGCTGTGGAAGAATGTTGATTTCTACTGCCCCAGCGATCGAGGAAGTAGCTCTATTGTGTCGGGACTAGATGAGATCGGTCAAATACGAAGCGTGAAGAGGGATTCAAAAGGAAACCGACTGGTGGCTTCAAGAGGGCTTTAGAGGGATGTATAAAAGCCAGAGATTTGGTACCGTGCGACGACGGAAATGCTTAGCAAAAGAATGACAGTTAAACAACTGCTTTATTGTTATAGTCTGAGAAGATGAAAGTGAAACAGCATAAGATGAAAAGCTTGGAGAGCGCATCAGAACTCTATTTCGATTCGTTCATTCTCCCCAACATCAAAGCAAAAGAAACATTACCGATCAGAAGGGAATTCCGGCAGCGGTCTTCGCCCAGGCAGGACGGGCGGAGACGTCCTCCCACCAGGCGAGCACGTGTGGACGAGAGGTGACAAGTCCGGCCTTGGACGTCTTCATCAGGTAGTTGATGTAGGGGATGTGATTGAGGTCGGCCAAGGTGAAGTGCGCTCCGGCGAGGTACTTGCTCTGTGCCAGCCGCGCCTCGTACACATCCAACACCTTCTCCAGCTTCGACGCCTGCGCCTCCACGACCGCCTCGTCGGTCGCTCTGCCAAGCTTTGGTTTGATCAGCGCCTCGTACACCAGCAAGGCAATGGCCGGCCCGAACTGCTGCGAATCGACCTCGAGCCAAATCTTCACCGCCGCACGCTCTGCGGGGGTTCCTCCGGAGAGGAGGAGGTCCGGCTCGGCTTCCGCATACTTTGTGGCGATGTATCGGTTGATCGCTCGCGACTCTGCGTGTCCAGTCGACGCAAAAAAGAAAAAAAAAAAAAGTATTGAGATCAGATCAGATCAGTTGACGCTTAAAATTATTCCAATCAAACAAAGATAGAAGATTAGGAGAAATTTTCATTTTATCCCATATTTTATCTCTTATAATTTAAAATATTATATTTTAATTCTTGCAGTTAGTCAAATAAAAATAAAATATATTTATTTGGATTTGCGTAAAATAATAATTTAAATTAAGAAAAATTGTCAAAATATTTCAATTTCATTAATACGTAATATATAGAATTCTAAAGGGCAAAAAACAAGTTGAAAAACATAAAGAGCGAAATGAAACTCTATCCTCACAAGCAAAATAGAGAACTCACCGAAGAGGACGACGTCTCCGTCCTCCAGAACTGGGATCTGGCCGAATGGCTGCAAATTTTAAGAAGAACAAGCAATTGATATAATAATAAATTAGAGAAGTAGAAATGGAATCAACTAAATAGAGGGGAAGAACAAGAATATTGCGTTGAGGGAAAGAAAATTGGGGTGTTATGCGCGCCGGTGCGGAGGTCGACGATGACGAGCTCGAAGTCGACGCCTTTCTCGTTGAGGGCTGCCAGAACACGGATGGTGTTGGTGGACATGGGCATCCCGTAGACCTTGATCCCTCCCATCTCTGCTTCTCCTCTTTTCTCTTTTTCTTTCTTTCTTTGTTTTTTTCTCTCTCTCAGTCTTTTCCTTTGCAGCTTAAATCGTAAGTCCAGCCGTGCTGGCCCACATTTAATTATCACGAAGAAGGAAGGAACATTCAATGTTTGATGGTGACGGTGAGAAGGAAGGTGAAACGCGAGGCAGCGGAACGGAACAACAAGGAAAGGGGGATAAAAACGTGATCTAAGTAGTTCATGCTTGTCAGCTCGATAAATCGGAATACACGCGAGCAAATATGTATGTGTGATTAATGGTGTTCACTTTTTGTCTGTTATATCATATCTGAGAAATCCTAATTAGATCCGTTACAAAGTAATGTTAAGGATGAAATAATGAATAATTTTTTTTTTCGATCATTTTATATCCTTGGAATAAACGCTACATCTGTCACTTCACAAAAGAGTGTTAGAGATTATCCGGCTTTCTGACACGGCCCCTCCGACGTTCAAATAAAAAATAATAGGATGAAGAAAATAAAAGTGCAGAAAGAATGAAGAAGAAGTGAACAGAAAATCTTTGAGGTATCGAATAGCGAAGGAACAACTTCCTCTGCTTCCTTCCACCTCCCCCCTTTTATAGATGATTTATCCCATCTTTTCTTTGAATTTGAATTTACTTTAATACTCTTTGTTCAAGATGTAATCATTTTTCATGCTCTTTTTCAAAATATATCCTTTGAATCTCTCATATGCTCTATATTTCCTTGCCAAATATTAATTAAATAAAATATATAAACAAATGATAAAATGTCTTATATTAATTACACTTATCATCCCCAAACCCCTCCTGCTACTTCTCATACTCCGAAACATTCATTCCTCCTTATTTCACCATGTTCAGAAAAAATCCTCGAAACTCATACATGGCTCGAGAAATAAACATACTATTTAAGAAATAAATATACCACTCGAGAAATACATTGACTACCTGGAAACTATATACACTGATCTGCCAATATCATACATTAACTCTGGACAACATTATCCCGTGCAACCCTATTAGGCTCAGGAAATATGTTGACTGCTCGGGAAACACACTGACTGCTCGGGAAACACACTGACTGCTCTGCCAATACAACATTTAACTCTAAGCAACACTATCCTATGCAACCCTACTGGGTTCGGAAAACTCATATATTGCCCAGCAAACACATATATGACTCGGTCAGTTCATAAACTACTTTATAATCACAATACTCAACTCTGAACTACACTTCTCTGTACTGCCCTACTAAGCTCGGGAAATACATATATTGCCCGGGAAACACATACATGGCTCGACAAATATATAAACTGCTCTGATATCACATTTCTGAATACGATTACTCAACTTTCTCCTACTTCACTCGGGCATCACATATACTGCTCGGGAATTAAATAAATAGCTCGGCAAACCTTCTAACTGATCAGAAAACTCCGACCCCATCATAAGTTCTCTCTCTTTTAGTAAAACTAAAGAGCGAAATCGAATGAAGTTTTATAAGTATTTACTGAAACTGTCCTTACTTAACAAAACCCAAACTTCCCTACTCTGATTTAACAATAAAAACTTCTCTGCCCTAGTTGAAAACCTCGAAAACTTCTTTGCCTTAGCTGAAAACACCAAAAACTTCACTACCTTAACTGAAAATAGCAAAAATTTCTTTGCCTTAACTGAAAAACCCTCACCCATCATAAGTTCCCTCTCTTTAGTGAAACTGAAGAGCGTAGTCAAATGAAGTTTTACAAGTATTCTCTGATATATGACCCCTCTTTCTCATCAAGCATAGAACCACAAGATATTACATTAGGTGCAGGGCCTTAAACTGTCATACTAGGCGCAGGGCCTTAAAAGCATTATATAAGGCGTAGGGCCTTAAAATATCATATGAGATGTAGAGCCTTAAAGTATCATGAGGTGTTGGGCCTTGAAAGTTAGCATTTTACCTGCTCATTATAGCTTTCGTTATAGTTCCCCATGGGGGAATGTAGCTACCTAGCCCATAGACTATTATAGGAGGCGTAAGAGCCTTGAGAGCATTTTACATATGTCATATAAGTGGCGTTATAGTCCCTGTAGAGGAATGTAACTACCTAGCCCATAGGCTATTATAGGAGGCGTAAGAGCCTTGAGAACATTTTACATATGCTATAGAAGTGATGTTGTAGTCTCCGCGGGGGAATGTAGCTACCTAGCTCATAGGATGTTATACGAGGCATAAGAGCCTTGAGTTAGTTTTATCACCAACATCCTGAAAAAGAACATTTATCACTTAGATTTAAAACTCCTGACTTAGGCAAAAATGCCTTATAAAAAATATCCATAATCCATGTAACATAATATTAGTTACTTAAGACTTCATATTAAACCTAAGAGCCTTAGAAAAACATGATTATCGGCTGTTAAAAAACATTTAACACGCCTTAAATTCATGTACTAGGCATAGAATGCCATAGAAAAATCACTAACCCCTACAAAAAAAAGTATTAGATAGCCTTCAAGCTCTATATTAGGCATAAAATACCTCAAAAATGATTTAAAAACTTCTGCAATAGAAAAAATTCTCAAGAAAAAATATTAGAGATAATGAAAATGCTTAACTTCCTTTTTCACCTTCACCGACCACCATACTTAGTTTCTATTTCCCTTTTAAAAATCACTACCTTCATTTTCACTTTACCGTTCAAACTCTGCCCTCTTCAAAAACCCTAGCTTCCTCCTCCGATACTTTCAAATTCTCTTCAACCATCTCTTCTTCATGGCTTCCTCATCTTCCACCATTCCCTGGTACGAAATGACCCCCAACAGATTGACCCTCAACCATCCTTTCTTTCTCCATTAGCCAAAGTATATCCCCGAGAGCTTCACCGCCATCATCCCAACCCCAATCAATGCCCCCATCAACCTCCGACCGACACCAACACCCTCTTTATAGGCCAACAAGAAGGAGGTGTCCGCCTTCTCGTGTCGAAATCCCTTTTTCACATTCTGACCTACTATGACCTTCCCATCAACCAACTGACCCCTAACTCCATTCACACCTAGTCGGAACCCTAATCGTATTCCAACACCTTAATATTCCCCAAAACCCCCCACATCTTCCATTGTCTCTATCAACTGAAAATGTTTGATATAGGCGTGTTCTACTTCATGGCACACCAAGGCCACCAATTCTTAACTAACATGCCCACTTCTCACAAAGGCTGGAAGGATCTTTACCTATATGTCCCCTTAGATCCAATCCTACAATTTTCCCTTTCCTAAAAAACCACTCTTCGATGCCTCCCCGACCTCAAAACTATTAAGGTTTCCATCGATTTCCCTTCCATTAACTCCATACTAAAAAACAAGCATTTCAGCATCACTGAAATATTACAAGAGCCCATTCTATCCTATTATGGATTATCCCCTATTCAATCGACAGAGGCTCATCCCATTGGTAAGTCTTATTCAACTGTTCACTTACTGCATTTACCTTTATATGCATAATAATACTATATTTTGCTTACTGTAGTTTGCATACTGATACTTTAATTTACACACCGTATTGATCTCCAAATGTATACTTTTTCCTTCACAGACATACTAATATCTCACCTTGCCTACCGAATTTACTTTTGAATGCTAAATAATATTCTGACCTGCATAAACACTGAATTGATCTCTAAATGCATACTGTCACTCTGTGCCACATAGTCATAGTTCTTATTACCCAATGCATACTAATACCTTGCCCTATATATTTACTGACTTTATTTTGAAATGTCCACTAATTTTTTATTTTGCAGAGGATATGATGTATGTAGCCATTGCAAAGCAACAAAAGAAGAAAAGAAAAAGAGCAGAGCTGGCAACTACCTCCTCTTCCACTCCCGAGCTTCCATCAGTAATTTCCTCCACTATTCCTTTCTCTAATTATCTTGATTCCATGTCACAAAGAATTAGTTATACTTCTATATCACAGGTTCCTCCCGAACTTTCCCCAGTTCCCATTATAACTATCGCCGAGCTAGATCAACCGACCATCACTTAAATTTCTTTTGATCTTATTCCACCTCCTCCAGAACCACTTCCCAATCCCTTTCTTCCTCTTGATACTTCCCTCCTCTCAGAACCTTCTTCCTCAACTCTTCCTCTAGAATCTTTACCCCTTCGGATACAACCATTCACAGTCCACCCCCCTGATACTTTTTATGATCCTATTGAACTTTCTTCCTCTCCTTCTCCCTCCTCTTCTACCAACGACATCCCACTAGCCTCCTTATTCCCTACTAGATACCAACAATAGCCATTACCTCCCTCTAATCCCATAATTCCAGAATTCCCAATTTCGTCTCCTCTAGACCTTCTGATACAAGCTGTATTAGACTCTTACCCTAGCCACCTCCTCTCTTCACTTCCTACACTCCCTATACCTCATTTTGTCCCAGACTCTCCTCGTACACTTCTCCTACCATCCCATTTGATACCCCTCTCCCCGTATCAGATTCTGCATTGCCGCAAACTACTCCCCTCCCCACTTCTTCTAAAAATTCCCCTAATCGTACAGGAACTGTAGGAAAGCCTCCAAATAGTAAGTTTCCTTATTTTACTAACTACTTTTAATGTACCAATAATCTATTTCATATTACTTCTATTCATCTTTCAGAGTACCACCAAACTCCAAACAATTGCCCAGTGGTTCTCTGAGTTTCAGAGCCAACAGTGTAAACCATCAACCTCTTATACAAAACCACCACGACAGTCTACAATTCCAGCTGCACCTTCAGTCTCCACTAAGAGCATCCATACCTACCCTGATGAATTCTCAACCCTTTCCCAAGGACTGTAGACCAACCCTCCTACCTCTCTTGACCGATCAGCAAAAGAGGCAGAATACCAACAAAGACTACAAGAATTACAATTTCAGGTACAAACCTTGACTGTTGAGTGAGACCAATTAATTGCAGAGAAAGAAAGAATTTCCACTCAATATAAAGAGGAATTACAAGAAATCAAAGGGAAACTTTCTATCAAAGATACAAATATCAGACTGCTGTGAGAATACAAGGAGCT
Organism: Wurfbainia villosa; assembly: GCA_025175895.1. NCBI lineage: Eukaryota > Viridiplantae > Streptophyta > Magnoliopsida > Zingiberales > Zingiberaceae > Wurfbainia > Wurfbainia villosa. The sequence continues at coordinate 17,739,839 of CM046005.1, read as the reverse complement.
ACTAGACCGGCAAACAACCTCTCAACATTTAGAAATTCATACAAAAGGAAAGGGATTGACACTTTCAATCAAGCTGATGCTTCCAACCACTAGAAGACCTCATAGATGCCTTCACCGAGCTCAAGGACAGAACTTTCAACAACCTAGATGAGTTCAGTTTCACTTTCATACATTGACGCAACATTTTCAGAAATTGTCAAATATGGCCAATGAAGAGACTAGACGAACTGCTCAACTCCACCAAGAACTGACCTAGCTTAAAAAAACATAAGTCAAGCGCTGGGCAACTCAACAATCCAAGATCTTAACTCAAATGGCAAAGAAATATGCAAAATATTTCCAGAGGGGATTTGAGGGTGCATTGCAAATGACCAATGAGAAAAATCTCTTCTTACCTAGCACTCCTAACCTTGAACTTAATATAGAGGAGGCTTACAAGAAATTTCCACCGGAGGCCTTTAACACTGAGTCAGATACCGTCTCAGAGTAGTAACTTGTAGTAGATATTCTTGTAATACATGACTTTTGTAATCATTAATTGTATCTAAACAATTCTGAAATGGTCTTATTACATTTACACTTGCTCTGCAATGAACAACTTTGCAACGAATGCTCTTATTATCTTTACACTTGCTATGTATCTATTTTCATAGAATTCCATACCAATCTATACTAAAAATTTATTTCCCCATTCTATTAAGATTATGTACTAAAAATTTACTTATACACTTGCCGTATAATGAAATCCACAAAAACTGGCACACCTTCTACCACATCAAAAAAATATCAAGACTGCATATACCTCATCATAAACTGATCTACTCCATTTTCACCATACAAAAACTGAATTCCTTACTTACCCATTATTTTCACCCTAACAAACTAATGTTATATGATTCCCTAATGCCACTTCTCTCAAAGTGAGCAGGAAAAATTATTATTTCCCTCATTTTTCCTCCCCCTTCCTCACTATAAATATAGAAGCAATCCTCATTGCCTATCACCCTATACCTCCAAGAAAAATGCAGCCTCTTTCTTCAATTCCACATCCATGGTTTGCTTCCACCTGCTCCAAAATATTAGGAGAACACTGCTGGTCTCTCTCTTCCCGACTACAACTTCCTTTAGATTTTCATATAATTGCAACTACCTCCACTAAACGTCCTCATTTACCTCCTGGGCGCACAAAAGCCTTCTATTTCCAAGCTTGATCAGAGTTTCAGTTCCTGACCGGAATCCCTTCCACACACAAAGGATGGAAGGAACACTACTTCTTTGTGCATTCTCCATCCCCCTTTCCTTTTCCCCCTACTTGATTAACTACTCTTCCTCCTCACATTTCCTTAGGCCTCTATCGAGACAATGAAGAATATCAAATGATGACCCTACTACTATCAGAAAGAGCAATTAAACTTAAACCAGCTATTGACCCAACCGTCACTATCACTAATCAGATCCGGCCATCCCCTGCAGTCGACTGACACTCTAGGTAATGACTCTTCTAACCATATTTCTGCATACTTTTATAATAGATATAAGTTTTACTCATTTTCCTTTTTCAGAATCACTGCTACTATAAGCTATCGGCTATGCTCAACCACCTTCCGTTACAAATCGTATTGAGATCCATCCCCGTAACTCAACACTTTCCATCCAACCTTTACCTCCCTACAAAACTCGACAAAGACTTCTCTCTTCCCCCTTCATTCCTGATTTGCCAGATTCCCTACTATCTAGTATTAATGAGGTTACCATACAATCGCCTTTATCCATTTTTACTTGGCACTGATATCTACTTTTGTAGGGCATCACAAGTATAACTCATTTAAACAATCAATGGGCTCAATAAACTAATATCCTAAAGAACGAGCTACAAGAATGTCGAAATCGATAACTAGCATTACAACAAGATTATCAGAGACTTGACAGAGAACTACAAGCTTTCTACATAAAAGCACAAGTCGATCGGGCAGAATTGTTAGCCCTTCATTTTCATGCAACTTATTTACAAAATACTCTAGACATTCTAAAAGCTCACCATCTCAAGAAGAAACTAGTGCCATCCTTGAAACTTTCGGGTCCTCAGCCGCCATCAACGACATGTTCCTAGATCAAGGTCTTGCTTTTCTGCAATGGGGTTTCCAAGACTGTATTAATCAATTTCAAGCAGCAGGCTACCCACCTCCCAGTCATTCTACCAATTTTTTAGACATTAACAACACAATTGATCGCACTCCTCCTGACCTATTATCTTTTCCTTTTCCTTCCAATATCGAAAAAATGTAACAACTTGTATTTAGTATAACACTTGTAATACAATACATGACTTAGATTACATTATACTATTCTTAATAGAATGAAAACACAAATTTTACAATGTCCTATCCACTGAAATAAGGGCGTAAGTGATACAAATTTCATGGTCTTGTTAAAAGCCTTCCTTGACCATCCTTTAAGTAATAAGCTCCTACTCCCGCTTGCCTCTCCACATGGAAGGGTCCTTCCCATTTGGGTCCTAGCTTACCCTTACATCTCTCGGGTAATACCTTCCTTAGTACTAGGTTTCCTACCTGAAAAGAACAAGGCACCACCTTTTATTATAAGATTTAATTACTTGCGATCTTTACTTTTCAACATTATATAGAGCAACATGGTTCGGAAAGACCAGAGTATACTAGTTAACTCTGTCACCCAGCTACCTCCTACATACTCCAACTTAGTTTTTAATCCATGTACTAATTCTCTATTAGTTACCTCAGTTTGTCCATTACTTTGAGGATAAGCCACTGATGTAAACATTTGCTCAATTTTAAAATCTTGACACCATTTTGCTAATTTCTTATCCTGAAACTGTCGATCATTATCCGATATCAGTTTCCTAGGAATACCTAAACGACACAATGTTTTTCAATAAGAACTTTAATACCATTTGCTTAGTAATACGGGCTGAGGGCTCATCTTCTACCCATTTATAAAAATAATCAACAACTACTAATAAAAACTTTTTTTGACCTTTCCCGATCAAAAATATGCCTACTATATCCATTCTCCTCTGATTAAAAGGACAACCTGATACAACTGCCTTCATATACTCAGTCGGCTGATGCTGCCAATTATGATATTTTTGACAACTTTCACACTGTTGTACTAACTGTATAGAGGTTTTCATCAAAGTGGGCCAGAAATATCCAGCCAATAATGTCTTTCGAGCTAATGATCGACCTCCTATATGGCTCCCACAAGCCCCTTCATGTATTTCCTGCAAAACATAACTTGCTTCTGTTTTTCCCAAATAGCATAACAAAGGTCCAGCACAAGTTCTTTTATATAAAATTCCCTTTACCATACATACATGAACTTCTTGTTGCTTAAATTGTCGAGCCCTTACAGGGTCACTCGATATCCTCTTATCTTGAAAGATTGAGATTAACTCTTTTCTCCAATCATCCTCTACTAACTCTTCTGATTTTTCTCCCTGAGGCAGTAATTCAACCTGCGTAATCACTTCCCGAGTACTCTAATTTCCCAAAGAGCTAGGCAATTGAGCCAGTTCATCATCCTTCTGATTTTTTGTTCGAGTAATCTTCTTTATCAATACTTCTGAAAAAATCCCCATGGCCTTCTCCACCAACTAACAATAACTCCTACATTTATCATCCTTAACTTCAAATTCTCATCCAGTTTGTTGTACTACAAACTAAGAATCCATATGCACTATTACCCGCTCAGCTCCTATGTTCTTAGAAACTTGCAAAGTTATAAGTAAGGATTCATATTCAACTTCATTATTAGAAGCCTTGAAGTGCAATCTAACTGCTAACTTAACCTCTTCTCCTTGCGGTGAAATCAGAATTACTCCAACTCCACAACCTTCCTTTCTAGAAGACCCATCTGCATATATTACCCATGGATCAGATTCTTCTTTATATATAGTCTCCACCAAGAAGTCTGCAAATGCCAGAGCCTTAATAGAGATACGAGGCTGATAAGTAATATCATATTCACTGAGTTCAGTAGCCCACTTAATAAGCTTTCCCGCATCCCCTAGATGAGTAAGTATTTTGTCCAAAGGAGTATCAGTGAGCACCACTAAAGGATGTGATAGAAAATAGGGTCATAGTCTCCGAGCAGTCAAAACTAATCCCCAAGTTAACTTCTTAAAATTAGTATAACGAATTTCAGGTCCCTTCAACGAATAGCTGATATAATAAATTAGATGCTTCTGACCCTTATCCTGTCGGACTAACACTGAACTCACAGCAACTTCCCAAAGAGCCAAATATACCCACAACACTTCCCCGGGTTAAGGCTTGGCTAGGAAAGGTGGCTCAATTAAGTATTCTTTCAAAGATTGAAAAGCGTTATCACAATGTTCATCCCATTGAAACCGAGTGGCTCTGTTTGAAATCTTAAAGAAAGGAAGACTTCTATCTGTTGATCGGGATATAAATCGAGATAAAGCAGTAATTCTGTCCAATAACTACTGTACTTCCCTCAAATTTTTTGAAGGCTGCATCTGCTGAATAACATCAATTTTAATAGGATTAGCTTTTATAACCTGCTTAATAACAACATATCCCAAGAAACAACTCTGAGTAACTCCAAATACACACTTTTCTGGTTTCAACTTCATTCTATACTTGCGTAGAGTGCTGAAAGATTCCTCTAAATCAGTTATTAACTGTTTGGGATATAGAGTTTTCACCAATATATCATCCACATATACTTCTACATTCCTTCCCAACTTGTTCTAAAAAATTTTATCCATTAATCTCTGATAAGTAGCCTCGACATTCTTTAACCCAAAGGGCATAACAACATAACAAAAAGTCCCATCAGCAGTAATAAAACTAACCTTATTTTGATCCTCCAAGGCTAATGGTATCTGATGGTACCCTTGATAAGCATCCATCATTGAAATAAATTGATGCCCAACAGTGGAATCTACTATCTGATCAATGCGAGGCAAAAGATAATAGTCTTTAGGACAAGCCTTGTTAAGATCTCGGAAATCTACACACATCCTCTATTTTCCTGATGGCTTAGGTACCAACACTACATTAGATAGCCAAGTCGGATATTGTACTGCTCTGATATGTCCTACTGTCAACAACTTATATACTTCCTATTTAATAATAGCATCCTTCCTAGCTCCAAAGTATTGACGTTTCTTCTTTACAAGAGATACAGTAGGCAAAATATACAGTTTATGCTCCATGACGGTAGGATTAATTCCTAATAAGTCCTGCGGTGACCATGCAAAAATATCAACATTTTTAATAAGACATTGTATCATATTTGCTTTAAGTGATAGAGGAAGGTCCCGAGCTATAAATGTAACATGCTCAACACACTTATCATTTAACACAATTGCCTTTTTATCAGATTCCCCTATTTCTTCAACACCCCCTTCTAAATAATACATACGGTATCCCCATATTGACTATACTTCTGAAAAGATCTATTAATAGATTTTCCCTTCTATCCCATCTGAATAACATCCACATAACACCTCCGAGAGAGCTGTTGACACCCTTAACTTCCCCTACTTCATTTCCGATAAGAAACTTAATTTTCTGATGATAAGGAAAAGTCACAGTCTGCAAACTGCTCAAAACAGGCCTACCCAAGATAGCATTATAGGAAGAAGGCATGTCAATTATTGTAAAATTGATAAGTACTGTTCTTCTTCTTGGCTCTTCCCCAAAAAATAGAGGTAAGTTTATCTGCCCCATTGGTTGTACCTCATGACCGAAAAACCCAAATAAAGAGGTGTCGACCGACTATAAATCACTCATATTAATTCCCATTTGTTCCAAGGCAGACCAATATAGAATATCCATTGAACTGTTCGGGTCTACAAAAACTCTTCCCATATCAAAATTAGCAATAAGGGCTCGAATAACTAGAGCATCAGTATGAGGGGTCATTACTCCCTATAAGTCACTGGAATCAAAACCCAGAACAGGTCCTCTAGCTCTAGGCAAAGCTATCATAGCTACATATTCTTCTCTACTATGTCTTTTTCGAGCCCGATTAGAATCTCCATTAGTGGAGCCTCCAGAAAACATATTAATAGACCCTCTTATAAGAGGTTAGCCTATAGGCATTATTCTGTCAGGAATTGCTTCTCTTGCCTGCACAAGATGTACAGTTCGATTAACAGGAGGCCTTAACTAATTTCCTCTGCCATAATTTCTGACCCAAGGCCTTGGCTGATAAGGAGCTGGATTCATCACCATTTTTTTAACTTGCACGGGGATTAGATCCCATAATTCTTTGCAGCTCAGAATCTAATTGCTGATAGTCCTGAGTACTATTCCCATAATCTTGATGATAAGAACAAAAAGTGGCAGATGACAATCTTCTAGGCCCTTTGGTAGCTCCAAAAGGCCTTCTCAATAACTATTGTTGCTCGCAAATATGCATAGCCCTCTCCTTAGAAATCCTTAACTGAGGAGCATATATAGGTCTCCCTCGAGCGGGTCTTACCCATTCAGGCCATCTCTCTGCAACTTCTGCCATCCGATAATCCTGAACAGTTTGTTGAGATTTCTGAGCATCCTCCAAATTAATAAATTTCTCTACTCGGGATAATAAGACATCAAAATCTATAGGAGGTTTCTTAGCTAAAGATTTGAAGAAATCTTCTTCCCTCAACCCTTGAGTAAATGCTCCTATCATCATGTCAGGCTCTATAGTAGGAATTTCCCGTGCAGACTGAGTGAATCTCTGCACATATTAACGAAGGGTCCCTTGCTCCTTCTACTTAAGATTAAAAAGACTTAACGATTGAGGCAGATACTTCTTAGAACTAGAAAAATGCCTTAGACATAATGCTAAAAAATCTTTAAAGGAAGCAATACTTTGCGACTTTAGAGTATTAAACCACTGTTGAGCAAGCCCTACCAATGTAGTAAGAAACACTCTACATTTAACTCCCTCAGTATATAGATATAATAATGTTGTGTTCTCAAACTTACCCAAATGATCCTTAGTGTTGGTGCAATCGACCCAAGTCACGATTGACTAAACTCAAGTTTGACTCGAGTAATATTTTGATGTTTGGCAATGGGTTGACTATATGGTTGACATGGGGTTGACCATATGATGGAGAAGTCCAAGAGGGACACTTGGCAATTGGAAGGTCCAAGTCTTATGTACTTGGCATGGAAAGTCCAAGTCTTGGACACTTGGCGTGGAAAGTCCAAGAATGGGTCTTGGCAATGGTAAAGACCAAGTCATGGGTACTTGACAATTGGAAAGTCCAAGCATGAGTCTTGGCATTTGCAAAGTCCAACATGGAGTTGGCAATGGAAAGTCCAAGGGTATGATATTGGCGGTGAAAAGTCCAAGCGATAGTCTTGGCAGCATAAGTCCAATGTTTGATAGCGTAAAGTCCAAGCATATGTCTTGATAGCGTAAGCCCAAATGGGCCTTGGTGGTATAGGTCCGGTTAGCATAATAATAGCCGATGGAAGAACTTGAAGGCTAGCGTATGGATGAACAAGTCATGGATGACTTGGAGGGATCTGATAGACGTGAGGCTGATGGAGCTGGCTAGAAGGCTTAGGTCTAGGCTAATGGTGGTCTAGCAAGTATGAGGGGATCATACTTGGGGTAAACCTCATGATTGAGGTTTAGAAGTCGACTGGGGTTATGGACCAGTCAACTTGTCAAGTATTTTGACACTTGGCTGCCGAGTCGACTCTGAGCAGTCGACTGGGATTATGACTAGTCGATTAGTTGAGTCACCGCAATCAGGCTAGTGGCCTTGGCGATCGCCCACTTGGGGCAATCAATTGTAGCGCTTGATCGCCATGAAGGGCGATCCACTGCGGCCACGAGCACAGAAAGCTCGATAGTCGACTGAGCAATCAACTTCTAGTAATGGTAGTTGACTGTCAGTGTATCTGTTAGCTGGAATGCCAACATCGATCAAGTCCGTTGTGGGACAATGTCACTGTAGTCAGACGATTGGAGCCTTTTGACAATTGACTGCCAAGAAGAAATCCAGGTCGCAAGGAGGAATAAAAGGTGCAGTTCGTGGGTGAATTTCAGGGTCCTTCAAGCTCGTCCAAGCAACCACATCAACAAGCATTCTAAGCCCTAGTTTGTAAAGTGCTCTTTACATTTCCTTTATACTCTTGTTGTATTTGGTTGTATTTTCATTCTTATTGTTGTAAGAATTGTTGTAAGAGGTTTTCTTAACCTCCAGAGTGTTTTTCGTGAAGGAGAGGTTAATTAGTGGTGGTTTGCATCACTAGACCTCATTTGAGCTCAACCCACGGAGTAGGAACCCTAAGGTTTCAAACCACGCTATATTCTTGTGTTCGTACGTGATTTTTTACATTTCGTTTGTGCTTTTATTTTCCACTATGTACTAATCATTTTATAGAGACAATCACACATGCAATCGAACGAAGAAATCCGAACCGCTATTCACCCCCCCCTCTAGCGACATCCAACGTTCCTACTGTTGGAGGATCATGGCCCGGCTAGAGGGGGTGAATAGCCCAATTTGTAGATGGAAATCGATCGCTTCTTAATCGTCTACACTTACGATTAGCGTAGCGAAAATACTAATAATAAAGACAATTAAGCAAATGCAAATGTAAAGAAACAAATGCTAACAAATCGATGTAACGTGGTTCACGGCCCTTGCGGCTAATCCACGGATGATTCATTCAGCGAATCACTCCCTCAACAATAACTAATCTCTCCTTCAATGTGGAGGTAAACCTTTCTTACAAATTCACTCCCTCTTACAATAAGATTGAAATAAACACAAGAAGAGGAGTGAAAATCATGTAGAGAACTTGGGAGAAGTTTAGGAGTTAAACATTAGCCTCCCAAGAGCACCCAAGGCCTCTTCTTATAGGGAAGAGGTCATTCTTCCCATTAGGCAATGAGCAATCAACTGATGTAGCAATCAGTCGACTGCTGCTGTAGTCGTTGCCTTACAATGGCTTCATCCACATTGATGTCCAACCAACGACTCCCTCATCAGTCGACTGATCAACCATATCAATCGACAGATAAAGCCATCAGTCGAGTGATCAGGCGATCAGTCGACTCTCAAACCCTCAGTGCCCGTGACCACCTTTACCAGTCGATTGCCGCCCCTTGGTAGTCAACTGATGGTGCAGTAGTCGACTGCTAAATCCTAGCAGTCAACTGCTAGGCCAGAAGGTCATCAGTCGAACACCGATCGAGCACCATTCGAGTGCCATCGACCCAGAGCAGTCGACTGATATCTATATCAATTGACTGGTGTCAGGTAAAACCTCAAACAAACACTTGTTTGAGCATCCAACTATCGGGTAAACCTTAAATCATCTGTTTGAGCATCCGACACTTCCAATCATTGGGTAGAAACCTCAAACTCATGTTTGAGCATCCGACTTATCCAAACGTCGGGTAAAACCTCGAACATAAGTTTGAGCATTCGACTAGTTGGGTAAAACCTCAAACCTTAAGTTTGAGCGTCCGACACTTGACTTAGTGATGTGAGCAAAACGTATAGAGTTTTAGGAGTAGTTTTTGCTCACATCTTGTTATATGTCATGTTAGTTTCATGCATATGTTACTCTATTTTGCACGCATTTCCTATTTTCTGGTTCGGAGGTCTGCTCGTTGGACTTTTGTGTGCAGGTTAGCATTTCGGACTAAAAAGACGCGCTTTTGGAGCAAAAGAATGACATTTCGTAGCTAGACGCAGAGTGGGACACGGCCAGGGCGTGTGGATTCACATGGTCGTGCCCAATGGGCGAGATCAGCACCCCAGGGTGGCACACGGCTTGGCCGTGTGGAAACACATGGCCGTGTGGTGGCCCACCATATTTGCGTGACTAGGGCTTTTTTCTAGATTTTGTAGTGGTCCGAGGCGATGTTTATATAAGGATGGCTCCACTCAAACCCTAGGAGGGAGGCACGACGGCTAGGACGACACGCCGAAGCCCTAAAAATCTTCGGTAACTTGCAATGGGGAGGAGGAACACCGTCAGAGGTCCATGCCTTGCACTTCAACGCCGGAGAGAAGACCACGAAAGCATTGTAATTCTTTGTTCCTGTATTTTATTCCTTATGTATTCGAACATAAACATGCTTTGTGATTCTTCCTTCATATACATGGAGTAGTACTTTCGATTCTAAGATTAGGGAGTAGCTTGTGTGCACATTACAATATTGGTTCATGTTAAATTATGCCTTTGAGTTTGATTTGACAATTGGTAGTTGTTTTTACTATATCTATGCATGTTTGGTTTTCTATCTGCTGTGCTTAGGCGATACGAGGGGTGACAACCCTCGTATCTAAGATTTAGGAGATTTTATACAAGGAACCTAGGGGTAAACCTGATCTCCTGTAATTGTGGGTAGAAGGGTGCGGTGGAATCGGAAACGGTTCATCGTAGGAATTGATTTGGCATCCTCGTACTGTCTATCCCATCCTTTTAGGCGGAGATAGCTCCCGATAGATGCGGCGGCTCTGCGGGAGAGTGTATGATGTCCCTTCCACAAAACCATAGCTAAACGTCTAGACAACGCCAATTGACAACATTGTTTTGTGATGCACAAGCGAAACCAAAGTCCTGGAATCACCTTTGAAGACCTCGGCACACTCCCTTCCTCCTCCATGTGACACCGTATAGAGTAAAGTCCACCGACAGTCCTCACCAATCGAAACCTCTGGAGTTACATCCGAACAATTACAACCACTGAATATATTGATATTCAAATCCCAGTCCCTATGAGATCGATAATCCTTATTACTTGACGACATCCGTGCACTTGCGGGCGTTGAGCGCGAGTGCGCGCTTTGAGTCTTCGACGGTCTCCATCGTGAGATTTGAGGTCGCATTCGTGCGCATCAAGTTTTTGGCACCGTTGTCGGAGACTGATCGATTCAATATCAAATCGAACAGTGGATAATTGGATCGGACTTAGGATAGATTTACTTTCCTTGTTTTATTTTATTTTATTTTATTTCATTTTTGTTTATTCAGTTGCTCTTTCCTTATTTATAATTTCCTGCTTATGACGATGCATGCTTTTACTCATGATTATGGTCAATTGAATGTTGTAAGTTTTGGTAATATTTATTATGAACATTGTGGTGAAACATGGCATACTATTAATGATTGTTCGGATATATTCGAACCTTCACAATTTGAACAAGAAGATGTCACCTACAATTACAACCAGTGGCCACAAGATGATTTCTATTCATATAGGTATAACCCTGGGTACTTAAACCCTCAATATTGTCCGCCTAAATCCCGACTTGAGCAGATGATGGAAGATTTCATTCGAACAGAACAAGCGGCGAATGATGAATTCCAACGGCGGTATTCCCAGACAGAGACTCAATATTTTTTCCAAAATGAGAACGAGAGCTATGAGTCACCATGCAAATTTTATCCAGAACCAAGTCCCAACTTAGAAGCCCCGCTAGATAATTTTACTAGGGAATGCGAGGAGCATAGCCAATAATTTGCGGAGATTATGGAACGAGATCTAGCAAGAGAAGAAACCAAATGACTAGAAGGTGGCTTTGATGACTGGATTAAACCTAATATGACAGCATATAGATGAAACAGAATTTCATGACCAAACTCCTGGTGATTCTTTAAAGATAAGCATGTTAACTCTCAATCCAAGGAAGGCAGCCAATAAATATCTTACCCCTCCACGAGCAAGATTTAAGAGATATGGTGATAAGAGTGTAGGGGATCGATCGGCCGGTTAGAGGGGGGTGAATATCCCTTTGTCGTTGGATGGTGGAATTTTGCTCGTCTACACAATTGTTAGCGCAAGCGGAATACTAATAAAGACAAGCAAATAAACAAAGAAGAATACAAACAATGCTATCACCGAAATATAATGTGGTTCATGGCTACGCCACTAATCCATGGTCCCCAATTCGTCCTCGGTGAATCACTCCGCAACCAAATCACTATCGGTCTCTCCTTTACACTAAGCTAGGTGGAGGTAACCCTTACAACGCAAGAAAACTCCTTCTTTTACAATAGATGTGAAAGAGATCTAGAAGAAGGAGTTTATCACTTGTGGAGCACTTGGATGATAGTTTGGAATATAAGCATTAGCCATCCAAAAGCCCACACCCTCTCTTTTTATAGAGAGGGTTGATTTCTTCCCATTGGCCGCCACCAGTCGACTGCTGCCCTTGACAGTCGACTGCCGCCACTTCAACGACCTCCAAACACGTCAGATCCCGACCATTGTAGTCCAACGGAACACTTGGCAGTCGACTGATGGATCCCATCAGTCGACTGCTGCCTCCGTAGTCGACTGCCCAGTCGGCTATGAGTGGTTATGTGGCCCAAACCCTCTTGATCAGTCGACTGCTGCCTTCAGCAGTCGACTGATGGTCTTGGCAGTCGACTGCCCACATATGACAGTCGACTGCTGGCCCCAAAACAACTCAGTCGGATACCAGTCGAACCCATTCGACTCAGAGCAGTCGACTGTCATTCCATGGCAGTCGACTGATGTCGAGAAAACTCATCCGACACTTAACCATTCGGCCAAGTTCACCTAATGAGCTACTTACAATTCACTTATTCTCTCATCTCACTCGAAGTCCCTCGCCGAAACTCTCTTCGTTCACGGCCACGTCCCTTAGCAACATCAGGCGCACGACTCTACAATGCTCCTTTGCGTCTCTTGCCTCCGAAGTCTGCTTCCTTGGCTTCGCTTCAAGTCATCTCGTTCGACGGTCCCTCGGCAGCATCAAGCGCACGACTCTGCAATGCTCCTTCTCCGACTCAAGCACGAGGTTCTGAGTGGTGAACCCGCCAAGGCTCTATGTGCGAATTACTAAGTCCTGCAAGACTCCAACGCACATATCAAATCATAATAACAACCTAACTTAAACCCTTTGCCACACACATCAAAACCTTATCATGGCAAGAGATTGCCCTAACAATCTCCCCCTTTTTGATGTGTGGCAATCCATTTAAGTTAGGTAAAAACATTTGATAAACTATTAAGGAAAGAAAGCATGTAAATAACATGATTAGCAACTCTCCCCCTTAATACATGAAACTCCCCCTAAATATATTCCCCCTTACTTAAACATATACATTTCTCCCCCTTTGACACCATCAAAAATATTAAACAATGTTTATACAAGCATGGCATCAAGTCTAGAGGTAAATAAAAACTAAAACATGCCTTAAAATAGGATACAAAAGGTTATTGGGCATATTATCAGGCTATCAGTCGACTGGTTCAGACTACCAGTCGACTGGCACATGGATTTCAGGAATTCTGATTTTCCAGGGTGAATTTCAGAAATGCGTAAAAAATTCTATAAAATTCGAAAAATCATGAAATTTGGGGAACACATTTCTTGTAAGTATATTTATCAATGAAAAATAGTTTTTCATGAAAAATCATTGTATTTTCAAGTATTTGTTAAAAATCCAAAAGCTTTAAAAACCACTAGGTTTTTGATCATGTTAGTATCCATTTTAACACCTAGTCTTGCTTTGAATTGTTTCAAAACATTAATACACAGATTTTAAAGTAAGAAATTATTTTGAAAACATATGAAATATCCAACCATGATCTTTGGGCAATATTTCTATAAATTAAACATAAGTCTTCCCCATGATCGGTCTATTATTGCTATTTTAATACTTTAAATGACCATCTAAATGTCATAGGCACTAATGGATATTTGTATCATCCTAACATCTCACCCATGCTAAGTTTTCAATCATGGTAGCCTATGGTGAGTGTGAGATGCATCCTAAAGGTATTTGCATATACTTAACCATTATTCTCATGCAATTCTATCAAGGTTAAGTATCATCCTAACAATCCACATGATCATAAAGATGTATATGAATTAATTTCACATTATGATCATGAAATAAATGTATTCATCAAATTGTTTTCATGCATTAGGTATTACATCATGATATAAAGCAAATATCACCTAAAGCATGATTTATCTATTTATAGGCGCATTATCATCACCTAACACTATTTCAAAAATGTTGTCCTGCCATCCTAAGTCAACCAAAAATAAGATATAGGTAAAGTCCATATGGTTGACTATCCTAGGGTTTTCCTAACCCTTAAGGATGGATTTTGGAACCCAAAATAAGTTCTTTCCTATGGGGTTCACTAAAAATTCTTTAGGGATCTATTTCCTAGCAATTACTTTCTTTTTGTCTTGACCCCTAGCTATTAGACATTTATAGGCCTTTTCATTTTTCTTTTCCTTATAACCTAGGTCTTTCTTATTGAAGCTTGCCCTTTGGCTCCCAATTATCATATTAAGAGTATTGGAGCCTATTGTGAACTTTTCTAGGGCCTTGGTCAAATAGTCTACCTTTTCCCTTAGAGCCCTATTTTCTTCTATGCATGCATCATTAACATCCAAAGGCATATAGTTATCATGTGAGCATGCATCATCATTATCATTATTAAAACATGCTTTTTCTAATTTTTGTTCTAAATCCTTAATTAGCTCAAGCATGCATTTATTTTTCTTTTTAGCTCTAAATAAATCCTTAGTGAGGCTAGAAATCATAGCCATTATTTGCTTAGGGGGTAGATTCGTTACCTCACTTACCAAATCCTCTTCCGATGATGAGGATGTAGAGGAGGCTCCCCCTTCACTTGAGCTCTCCTCACTTGAGCTTGCTTCTTCATTTTCTTGCTCGGAGGAGGAAGTGTCTAGGTCGTCAAATGCCATTAATGCCAAGTTGGTGATAAAGGCATTCTCTTCTTCCGATGATGATGAAGATGATGATGAGGGGTCATCTCAAGTTCTTGCCTTTAGTGCCTTTGTCTTTCCCTTTTCTTTGGCTTTATTCTCTTCTTCTTTCCTCTTGCTCCCCTTCTTCTTTTTCTTTTCTTCTTTCTTCTTCCTCTCTTCTTTGCTCTTGTTTAGGAGAGGACAATCTTCCCCCTTGATCTTCTACTCCTATCATTAGATTTATTAAATCTAAAACCTTTTAATGCACACCTTACCCTCCTTACCATATAGGCTTTTTCCATGCTATCCATGGAGGAAGAGGAGGACGCTTCATCGGAGGAGGAGGGGATCTCTATCTTCTGAGGGGATCTCTATCTTCTTCTTCCCCTTGTGTGCCATCAAGGCTACTCCTCTTGAAAGTTGAAACTTTGGCTCTTCTTGTATTCCTTCAAGCCTCATTTCGTGGAGCTCCATTGTTGAGAAGAACTCCTCCAAGGTGCTTACTTCTAAGTTCTTGGAGATGTAAAACGAGTCCACCATGGAGCTCCATCTTAAGGATGGCCTTCATTACCATATCCCGGTTAGAGAGCTTTTCACCTACACTTGTCAAGCCGGTTAGAATTTCCTTAAATCTAGAGTGTAGGGATTTTGCCTTCTCTTCCTTTTCGAGTTTGATGTTGGATAATTGGGAGCGAAGGACATCTCTCCTTGCTAGTTTTGCCTCGGATGTGCCTTCATGAATTTCTATTAGTTTCTCCCACATTTCCTTGGCGCTAGCACACTCCCCTATCCTATTCACTTCTTGTTGGGGAAGTACATTGTAGAGGTGGTGCTTGACCTTTGAATTCGCCAAGTACTCCTCTCTTTGTCTTTTTACTCCATCTTGATTTCTCCAATAGCTTCCCTTCTTCATTCCTAGGCAATTCAAAACCGTTTTCCATAATCAAAAGAATTTCAAAATTGGTCTCGAAAAATATCTCTATTCTCTTTTTCCACCAAGAGAATTCCCCCTCAAACTTTGGCGGATGAATATTAGAGTCGGCCATTCTAGAATGTGCTTGTTGTGGCTGTTAGTCCTCGACAAGCTTTCCTTGGCTCTGATACCACTTGTAGGGGATCGATCGGCCGGCTAGAGGGGGGTGAATAGCCCTTTGTTGTTGGATGGTGGAATTTTGTCGTCTACACAATTGTTAGCGCAGGCGGAATACTAATAAAGACAAGCAAATAAACAAAGAAGAATACAAACAATGCTAACACCGAAATATAATGTGGTTCAGGGCTACGCCGCTAATCCACGGTCCCCGATTCGTCCTCGGTGAATCACTCTGCAACCAAATCACTATCGGTCTCTCCTTTGCACTAAGCTAGGTGGAGGTAACCCTTACAACTCAAGAACACTCCTTCTTTTACAATAGATGTGAAATAGATCTAGAAGAAGGAGTTTATCACTTGTGGAACACTTGGATGATAGTTTGGAATATAAGCATTAGCCATCCAAAAGCCTACACCCTCTCTTTTTATAGAGAGGGCTAATTTCTTCCCGTTGGCCGCCACCAGTTGACTGCTGCCCTTGGCAGCCGACTGCCACCACTTCAACGGCCTCCGAACATGTTGGATCCCGACCATTGTAGCCGTAGTCGACTGCCCAATCGGCTACGAGTGGTTCTATGGCCCAAACCCTCTTGATCAGTCAACTGCTGCCTTCAGCAGTCGACTGCCCACATATGACAGTCAATTGCTGGCCCTAAAACAACTCAGTCGGATACCAGTCAAACCCATTCGACTCAGAGCAGTCGACTGCCATTCCATGGCAGTCGACTGATGTCGTCGGGAAAACTCATCCGACACTTATCCATTCAGCCAAGTTCACCTAATGAGCTACTTACAATTCACTCATTCTCTCATCTCACTCGAAGTCCCTCGCCGAAGCTCTCTTTGTTCACGGCCACATCCCTCTGCAACATCAAGCGCACGACTCTGTAATGCTCCTTCGCGTCTCTTGCCTCCGAAGTCTGCTTCCTTGGCTTCGCTTCAAGTCATCTCGTCCGGCGGTCCCTCGACAACATCAAGCGCACGACTCTGCAATGTTCCTTCTCTGACTCAAGCATGAGGTTCTGAGTGGTGAACCCGCCAAGGCTCCATGTGCGAATTACTAAGTCCTGCAAGACTCCAACGCTCATATCAAATTATAATAACAACCTAACTTAAACCCTTTGCCACACACATCAAAACCTTATCATGGAAAGAGATTGCCCTAACAAAGGGATCACAAGGGAGGAGGCATAAGGTGAGCAAATATCTTGCTCCCCCACGAGCAAGATTCAAATGCCTTAAATGAAATGTAGGAATAAGGTCAAGCTAAACAACCTTAAATAAATTGCTTCTTGGGAGGCAACCCAAGTTTAGTTTTAGATTTCCCCTTGATTTCATTGCATGCATTTGTTTGATTTTAGTTTTGATTTCCATCCCATTTAGAGTTAGGTCTAGAAAAGAACTTAGCTAGGCAAAAATAAAACCCATATTAGTCTACACGGTGAAATGTATGAGAAAATTCGAACCCTAATGCAAAACGGGGAGAGAAATGGGGATACACGGCCTAACCGTGTGTTTTCCCACGGCTATGCCCGACCGACTCAAGGCACACATGGCCTGACCGTATGTTTTCACACGGCCATGTCACGCAGGGTTAAAAGGGGCGAGTTGTGTGTTTTCACCCCATTCGCATCGTGTGCTTCGAAAGCTCTTGCCCTAGCCATGTGGTTTCGTCTTCCCCACCATTTAAAAGCACTTTTAACCTCTAAGAAAGCCAAAAGAAGCAAGTATGAGGAGGACCAAGCTAGTAGCACCTCGATCCGGCATTTTGGAGCGACGACCAAGGAGAGCCGACACCCCTCAAGCTCCGGAGGAGGGTAACACCCTACCCACTCTTCTTTTTCGCAATAATGAACATAGAGATAGATATAATGTGCTCTCTACTCGTAAGCTCACTGTTACTAGGTACTTAGATGAAGATTTACTAGAGTCTTTAGGGTTGTTGGGTGATATTCAAGCCCTATTTGCAAAAATGGGGTTGGAAGAGATGATGGGAATAAGGCACCCGACCTACCCTAGGATAGTTCTAGAATTTTTAAGTTCCTTATAGGTGGAAATTTTAACAGGTAGAGAGAGTGAGGAGGGTAGGATAACTTTTAGGCTTTTTAACATTGAGCATGAGTGGACCC
Organism: Wurfbainia villosa; assembly: GCA_025175895.1. NCBI lineage: Eukaryota > Viridiplantae > Streptophyta > Magnoliopsida > Zingiberales > Zingiberaceae > Wurfbainia > Wurfbainia villosa. The sequence continues at coordinate 17,721,884 of CM046005.1, read as the reverse complement.
TTCACCAATGGAACTCATGCTTTGGCTTGCCGAGTGGGGGAGAGAGAAGACTCCCTATTGGGTTTAACTCTCGGATAGTTTGGACTGAGTTGACGGGGGAACACGCTTATGACCCATCTAGGGGCAAAGCATTGAGCCTCCAAAATACCATTTTTCGATACCTCCACCGCATCATGGCCAGTACTATATTCGGTCATGGGGAGAGTGACAGTGTAGTTAGGGCTAGCGAGTTGCTTTGCCTCTGGGACATGCAAGAAAGAAGTAGCATCGATGTAGGGTCACACTTCATCAGACACTTAGTGAAGATGGGCAAAGCAGCACAAGGAGAGATTAATGTGGGAGGCCTACTTACCCACATTTGTCATAGGATGGGATACGATTATACTACATTAGAGAGTATAGAGGGGAGCCCTAGGATCGACCTAGGAGTGTGCATGGCCATGAAGATGATTGTGAGAGAAGGAGGCTCCTTATGCTTTATAAGGAAAAATATGACGGCCCTAAGGCTCCCCGACCCTGATCATACCACCATCACTACACGTGCCAACTGGCGCTTAGACCTGATAGTGGAGTCCTCTCCATATGAGGGACCCTCCACATCGGCGCCCATCTCTCCACCTTTATATCACTCTCCCTCCAATCCACATGTGCATAGGAGCTAACCTAGTCCACACCGACATGAGTCTGCACCTGCACCACCACATTTTTCCATATTTGAGCAGGATGCAGGTACGTCGGCCTATGATTTCTCAGAGTTCTGATCGTGCCTCGACGACATATACACTAGGCAGCAGACACAGAGGCAGCGATGGGAGGAGCAGAGCGCCTACCAGCAGGGGGAGTTCCAAGGATTCTGGGAGCACTTCTAGCGGGCTGAGGAGTTCTACGACGAGGCCTGCATATACTTCCAGGAGGAGACTGCTCGTCGCTAGGATGAAACCGCCTATCGCAGGGAGATGCAGCAACACATGCATGACTAGCAGGCGCAGTGGGCTAGGAAGGAGGAGCATCGAGCAACCGCTGCATCCACCAGCCCCCAAATTGACCACATGTACATGTGGCATCAACGACTCAGCAGCAGGTTCTCCCAGGATCTAGAGATGCCGAGGCTCCTAGACTTTCAACCTCGTCCGCCATACTAGAGGTATATTTTCATTTAAGTTTGGGAGGGAGACCCCAAAGTTTATTTTGTTTTGTTTCCTAGCAGTAGTTTCTTTTCTGGTATTTTCATTCATTTATTCATGCATGGGTTGTTGAACTTCTTTCAGTACTTAGTTTTTGTTATCTATAAAGCGGCCTCAGTAGTATTTATAAAAAAGTTGCTTACATGAGTTGTTCCCATAGATAGCTTAGCTTCATTTATCTCATGGTATTTTATTTTATTTGCTTTAATGAATGTTCTAGACTTACACTGGTTAGCTTTATTTCTTTACACTTACACATGTTGAACATTCCGAAGGGGATAATCTAGTACATACCTAGTTATGATTCATCTCAGTAGTCTAGTACTTTGGAATCCATAGTTGACTCTAGGTTTAGCATTTTAGTTACTTGAGATGCTCGGATTGTGTAAGCCCATTTGGAAAATTCAAAATTCCAGTGAGAAGAAAAAAAAAGAGAAGAGAGAAAGAGAAAAGGATGAAAAAGAAAACAAGAAAAAAAAAGATAGAGAAAAAAGAGAGAGAGAGAGAGATAGAAGATTATGAGGGATAAAAAAATAGTTGTCGTGGGTGGAAATGGCTAGGTGCCCTTTTGAGACCGAGTTAGGTTACTGGAGAAACACCTACCAATTTCTCTCAATACCGAACACATCTTTGAGACTTTATGCTAGACCTAGGGAACGACCCTTGCTTTGGGCAGGTAAGTGCCTAAGAGCCGGAAACCTTAGGAAAACTATGGGATGACGACTTAACTCACTATGGAATGGGCATCCCCTAAGAATGATTCGCCTAGTACGAGCACGAGGAGCTAACTTAGTGAATTTCTAGAACATATTTATTCTGCTTTAATTGTAAATACCACTTGATAAATTTAGTTGTCATGCTAAGTATGGAACAATGTCTTTTAATTTTCATGGTACTGAGGTTTGCTTGAGGACAAGTAAAGATTTAAGTCTGGGGGAAGTGATGTGAGCGAAACGTATAGGGTTTTAGGAGTATTTTTTGCTCACATCTTGTTACATTTCATGTTAGTTTCATGCATATGTTACTCTATTTTGCATGCATTTCCTATTTTCTGGTTCGGAGGTCTGCTCGTTGGACTTTTGTGTGTAGGTTAGCATTTCGGGTTAAAAAGATGCGCTTTTGGATCAAAAGAAGGACATTTCGTAGCTAGACGCAGAGTGGGACACGACCAGGGGCGTGTGGATTAACACAGTCGTGCCCAATGGGCGAGATCAACATCCTATGGCCGCACACGGCCTGGCCGTGTGGTGGCCCACCATATTTACGCGACTAGGGCTTTTTTCAAATTTTACAGCGGTCTAAGGCGATGTCTATATAAAAATGGCTCCACTCAAACCCTAGGAGGGAGGCACGATGGCTAGGATGACACATCGAAGCCCTAAAAAGCTTCGGTAACTCGCAACGGGGAGGGGGAGAGCCTCCGGAGGTCCACGCCTTGCACTTCAACACCGGAGAGAAGACCACGAAAGAATTGTAATTCTTTGTTCCTGCATTTTATTCCTTATGTATTCGAACATAAACATACTTTGTGATTCTTCCTTCATATACATGGAGTAGTACTTTCGATTCTAGGATTAGGGAGTAGCTTGTATGCACATTACAATGTTGGTTCATGTTAAATTCTGCCTTTGAGTTTGATTTGATAATTGGTAGTTGTTTTTACTATATCTATGCTTGTTTGGTTTTCTATTTGCTGTGCTTAGGCGATACGAGGGGTGACAACCCTCGTATCTAAGATTTAGGGGATTTTATACAAGGAACCTAGGGGTAAACCTGATCTCCTGTAACTGTGGAAAGAAGGGTGCGGTGGAATCGGAAATGGTTCATTGTATGGATTGATTTGACATCCTCATACCATCTATCCCATCCTTTTAGGCAGAGATAGCTCCCGGTAGATGCGGCGACTCTGCGAGAGAGTGTATGATGTCCCTTCCATAAAACCATAGCTAAACGTTTAAACAACGCCAATTGATAACATTATTTTGTGATGCACAAGCGAAACCGAAGTCCTGGAATCACCTTTGAAGACCTCGGCACACTCCCTTCCTCCTCCGTGTGACATCGTATAAAGTAAAGTTCACTGACAGCCCTCACCAATCGAAACCTCTAGAGTTACATCCGAACAATTACAACCACTGAATATATTGTTATTTGAATCTCAGTCCCTGTGGGATAAATAATCTTTATTACTTGACGATATTTGTGCACTGGCGGGCGTTGAGCGTGAGCGCATGCTTTGAGTCTTCGACGGTCTTCGTCACGAGATTTGTGGTCGCGTTCGTGCGCATCACTTAGCCATTCGGCCAAGTTCACCTATGAGCTACCCCGTCCCGGGTTACAATCGCTCACTCTCATCTCCCTTGGAGTCCCTCGCCTCCAAGCTCTCTTCGTCCGGCCACGTCCCTCGGATGCACCAAGCGCATGGCTTCCGCAATGTCATCCTTCACGTCTCACCCTGAAGTCTGCTTCCTTTGGCTTCACTTCAATGCTCCTCGTCCAACGGTCCCTCGGATGCACCAAGCACACGGCTTCCGCAATGCCATCCTTCACCGACTCAAGGACTCAAGCCATGAGATGGTGAACTCACCAATGCCATCATCAAGCTAACCATGTGCGATTTACTAAGTCCTGCACAACTTAAACACACATATCAAATCAACATACAATCCTAACTTAAACCCTTTGCCCCACACATCAAAACTACATCATACATGGGTTGATTGCCCTAACAATCTCTCCATTTTTGATGAGTGATAATCCGTTTAAGTTAAGTAAAATATTAACAAAATACATAAGGCAAGAAAGCATGTAAAACAAATATAAGTATCAAACACTCTCCCTTAATACATGCAACTCCCCCTTAACACATGCTAATTCTCACCGTAGCATGATTAACTTAAACCCTCACATTTCTCCCCCTTTGACACCATACAAAACATCCAACATATGTTATAAAACATGGCTTCAAAGTATAATGGAAGAAAAACACCAAAAACTTCCTGAAAACCTAGAAATCAGGCTACTATGCTCGTGCATAGTTTCATCAATTGAATGATTCAGACTACCAGTTGACTGGCACCTGTAATTCAGCCTTTTCTGATTTTTGAATCGAATTTCAGAAATACATTAAAAATTATAAAATTTTTTGAAAAATCATGAAATTTGGGGAACATATTTCTGATAAGTCCCTTTATCAATGAAAAATAATTTTTCATGAAAATTCATTCTATTTTCGAAAATTAGGCAAAAACTCAAAAGGTGTAAAATGTCTCAATTTTGTATCAAGTTTAAAGACTAGTTTTGCCTTAGAATGATTCAAATCATGAATTCACAGTTTATAAAATAAAAAATAGTTTTAAAACATTTGAAATATCCAACCATGATCTTTGGGCGATATGTCTATGAATTAAACATTTGTTTTCCCCATAGTTGGTCTATGATTGCTCTATTATGATACACCTAATGACCCATCAAAATGTCACAAACATAAGTGAGTCATTTGTATCATCCTAACATCTCACCCATGCTATGTTTTCAATCAAGTTAGCCTTATGGTGAATGTGAGATGTGCCTAAAGATATTTATACTTAACCATAAATTTCATGCAATTCTACCCAAGGTTAAGTATCATCCTAAAAACCCCATCATGATCATAAAACACGGATTATCTATAATTGCATATTATGATCATAAATCACATATTATCCATCATGATTTAAACATTATCACCCAATATCATAAGTCAAACATTTTTCAATTATGATCATAAATCAAATATTTCACCCAACACTAACATAAGTCAACCAAATAGCATGATATAAAATAATTCCACTTATGGTTGACTATCTTAGGTTTTTCTAACCTCTAAGGATGGACTTGGGAACCCAATATAAATTATTTCCAATGGGGTTCACCAAGTACTCCTTTGGGATCCATTTCCTAGCTACCATTGTTGTTTTTGATTGTCCCCTAGCTATTAAACAATGATAGGCTTTCTCATTTTTGGATCCTTTGTAACCTAAGTCTTTCTTGTTGAAACTAGCCCTTTGGCTCCCAATGATCATATTTAGGGTGTTGGAGCCAATTGTAAATTTCTCTAAGGCCTTAGTTAAATAATCTACCTTTTCCCTTAAGGCCTTATTCTCTTCTACACATGCATCATTAGTACTAGAAGAAATAGCATTATCATTTAAACATGCATTCTTCAATTTTTCTTCTAGACCCTTAATTTCATTTTGCATGTATTTATTTTTCTTTTTCTCCCTAAATAAATCCTTAGTCAAGCTAGTAATCATTGAAATGACTTTCTTAGGAGGGAGATTTGTTACCTCACTTACCCAATCTCCTTCTTGTGATTCTGATGAGGATGCTCCCCCTACACTTGAGCTCTCCTCCTCACTTGTGCTTCTTTCTTCTTGCTCGGATGAGGTGGAGTCCAAGTCTTCTATCGCCATTAGTGCAAGGCTTGTGAATGCTTGTTCTTCCTCCGATGAGGACGGATCGTCCCAAGTCGCTTTAAGGTTGCAAGGCTTTGACTTTTTCTCTTCCTTGGACTTCTTTTCTTCATCTTTCATTTTTCTTCCCTTCTTCTTATCCTCCTTCTTTCTCCTTTCTTCCTTGCTTTTGTTCAAGAGAGGACAATCATCTCTCATGTGTCCCTCTCCTTGGCAATTGTATCATATGATTTTCCTTCTCCTCCTATCATTAGACTTGTTGAATCTAAAATTTTTCAATGCACGCCTTACCTTCCTTACCATATAAGCTTCTTCATTGCTATTCATGGAGGAGGAGGATTCTTCATCCGATGAGAAAGGTGGAGTCTCCTTCTTCTTCTTCTTCCCTTTGTTGGCTACTAGTGCTAATCCTTTTGATGGGTTGATTGGATCTTCTACTATACCTTGAAGCCTAATTTCATGCAATTCCATAGTGGAGAAAAACTCTTCTAGAGTACTTACCTCTAGATTCTTGGAGATGTAGAATGAATCCACCATAAAACTCCATTTGGATGACCGGGGGAATGCATCTATTGCCTTCATTATCATGTCCCGATTGGAGAGATTTTCTCCTACACTTGATAAACCAGTTATTATTTCCTTAAATTGTGAATGAAGAGATAATACATTCTCCCCTTTATCTAGGTTGATATTGTTCAATTGAGAGCGGAGAAGGTCCCGTCTTGCAAGCTTTGCCTCGGAAGTGCCTTCATGGAGCTCTACAAGCTTTTCCCACATTTCCTTGGCGCTAGAGAACTCTCCAATCCTATTGATTTCTAGCATTCTCCCTTCTTCGTCCATAGGTATCTCGAAACCACTATCCATGATTAGCATTATATCAAAGTCCGTTTCGAAGAATACCTCCATTATCTTTTTCCACCAAGAGAAGTCCCCTTCGAACTTTGGCGGATGAATGTTGGAGCCGGCCATGAGTCCGTCGATAAGCTCCTCGCTCTGATACCACTTATTAGAGGATCGTGGCCTAGCTAGAGGTGGTGAATAGCCCAATTCGTAGATGGAAATAGATCGCTTCTTAATCGTCTACACTTACGATTAGCGCAGTAGAAATACTAATAATAAAGACAATTAAGCAAATGCAAATGTAAAGAAACAAACGCTAACAAACCGATGTAACATGGTTCACAACCCTTACCGCTAATCCGTGGACGATTTGTTCGGCGAATCACTCCCTCAACAATCACTAATCTCTACTTCCAGGTGTAGGTAAACCTTTCTTACAAAATCACTCCCTCTTATAATAAGATTGAAATAAACATAAGAAGAGGAGTGAAAATCATGTAGAGCACTTGGGAGAAGTTTAGGAGTTAAACATTAGCCTCCCAAGAGCACCCAAGGCCTCTTCTTATAGGGAAGAGGCCATTCTTCCCACTGGGCAGCGAGCAGTCGACTGATGCAGCAATCAGTCAATTGATGTTGTACCCGTTGCCTTACAACGACTTCATCCACGTTGGTATCTAGCTAATGGCTCCCTCATCAGTCGATTGATCAGCCATATCAGTCAACTGATAGAGCCATCAGAAAAGTGATCAGGCAATCAGTCGACTCTCAAATCCTCTATGCCTGCAACCACCTTTACCAGTCGATTATCGTACCTTGGCAGTCGACTGATGGTGCAGCAGTTGACTGCTAAATCCTAGCAGTCGATTATTGGGCCAGAAGACCATTAGTCGAACACTGGTTGACCACCAGTCGAGTGTCATCAACCCAGAGCAGTCGACTGATATCTATATTAGTCGACTGGTGTCGAGTAAAACCTCAAACAAAATACTTGTTTGAGCCTTCGACGGTCGAGTAAACCTCAAACCATCTGTTTGAGCATTCGACACTTCCAATCGTCGGGTAGAAACCTTAAACTCAAGTTTGAGCATCCGACTTATCCAAACGTCCGGTAAAACCTCAAACATAAGTTTAAGCATCCAACTTGTCGAGTAAAACCTCAAACCTTAAGTTTGAGCATCCGACACTTGACTTAGCCATTCGGCCAAGTTCACCTATGAGCTACCCCGTCCCGGGTTACAATTGCTCACTCTCATTGTTGGTGCAGTAGGCACCTAAGTCGAACCTGAGTTTTGATTATAGCAAACGATACAAAGTTAAGCTCATGTCGTTATCTCATGAGCTGAATCGAGTGGAAGATTGCTATAGCTAGAGCTGAAGGCTAGCGACACCCGAAAGAAGCCGCGGTGGTCAGGCGACACTCGAGTGACTTCGGAGGGAGCCGAAGGAATCAAGTGGAAGGACGGAAGCAAAAGTGACATGGTAAGTATCGAGGTAAGCTTGTGTGTGAGAGCGTAAGTGAGGTCGTATCCTCCTTACAGGGATGGTCTTAAGCATATATCCGACCAAAGACATTCCATCGATGGTCTAGGTCGAGATCGGACGGTCGAAGGCCGTCGAAATAATGTTTTCTTTGAGCTAACTTTGACTTGCAGCAAGCATCAGTCGACTGCCAGCTTGGAGGACTCGACTGCCATCAATCAGTCGACTGCCAGAGGTCAGCACTCGACTGATGCTGCCATCAGTCGACTGATGATGGCCATCAGTCGACTGATGGTCAATGATCAGCTTCGAGGAGTCAAGGCTTATCACCCCATTTCAAGAAGATTGGTGCTCAAATGTGATTGGTTAGGGTTCCTCTCGAAAAGGGGCTCAAAGGCTATAAAAGGAGGGCCAATCCTAGGGTTTTTTCATCAATTCCAAGCTTCCAAAAGCCTCCGCAAAGCTACCGACAATGAAGTACTTCTTCTCCAACGTCTAGGTTTCATTTCCTTTATTTTTGTACGTCGGTTTTAGTTTTAGAATTCGTTGTTCATTTACATTTGTCGAAGCTCTTTTTTCTATCGTAACGAGAAGAGGGGGAGTGTCCCTCTACCTCAAGTTTTTGTTCTTGTATCGATTAACTCCTACCTCTAACGAGGAGGAGTTCGTTTAGTGTTCTGCCCTCCGTGCGTGGTCAAGGACAACTAGGGCCTTGGAGTAGTAGCCGAAGGCTATGAACCAAGTAAAAAGAATTGTCTCTTTTATTTATTGCTTATCTTTTCCGCTGCAAATTAATTATCTACTTGGATTTTAGACGAACGAACAAAAAGAAAGTTTTAACGCTATTCACCCCCCCTCTAGCGTTTCAAATCGATCCAACAATTGGTATCAGAGTCGGGGGTTGCTAAGATTTGGTGAAACCACCAATCTAGCCATTTTACAGATTTTTTTTCTTTTTAATTCTGTTTATTTCAGATTTATTTCGTTTTGTTAATTTTTCTCCCGCACTACTAATCCAAGACGCAAGTCTTGGTACTTTCTTATGTGTTTTTGTCGTTGCTAGGTTTTTCGTCTTCGTCTCCTTGTGTCTTTTGTTCTAATGGCCCATCTCGAGGGTTTTAGCATCGTCCGACCTCCGTTTTACAACGGAGATGACTTCCGTTATTGGAAGGGTCAGATGGAATGCTTTCTCAAAACCCAAATCGAGATGTGGATCATAATCCAAACGGAATTCACACTTCCGACTAACGAAGTGGGTGAATCCTTGGATTATGACCAATGGACCATTGCGACAAAACGACAAGTCGAAGCCGACGCTAAGGAAACTCAAATCCTTCAATGCGGCTTATCCAAGGAAGAGCTAAATCGCGTCAGCCCCTTCATAAGTGCAAAGGACCTTTGGACAAAACTAGTGGAGCTACACGAAGGGACCGATGAAGCCAAGGTATGTAAGAGTGATCTTCTATTTAATAAACTATATAACCTAAAAATGCAGGAACACGAGTCAGCGACGCAACTCCACGCCCGCATCCAGGACATCATCAACAATCTACACGCAATCGGGCAAAAGGTCGAAAACCGCGACCTTATAAGGTATGTCCTAAACTCCTTTCCGAGGACTACCTTGTGGGCATCCATGGTCGATGCCTACAAGGTCTCCAAGGATCTCTCTAAACTTAGATTAGATGAACTTTTTTCTGATTTCGAACTTCATGAGCAGTCTAACTCGGAACCCGAGAAAGGTATAGCACTATTTGTAGGTTCAAAGAAGAAAACTGCCAGCAAGCCACCCCCGAAGGAAGAAGAGGATGAGTCCGATTCGGAGGTCGACTCGGAAATGGAGGCCGAACTAGTCAACCTAGTTCGGAGGATAGTCAAGAGCCGAAAATGAGCCGTCACTCGACCCAACGAAGGTAAGCCTAAAAGTTCAAACATAAGATGTTATGAATGCAACATGTTTGGACACATTAAGTCTGAATGCCCAAAACTCAAGAGCAAGGCACCAAAACACAAAAAGGCACTTAACGCTACTTTGGAAGAAGCTTCCGAGGAAGAAGATAACGATCGAGTCCTCATGGATAAACCGGTGGAATCGAAGATGGAGTCAGAACTGGAACTTGAATCGGAAACCGAAGACGAGTCGGACTGCAAAGCACTATTCAAGACGAGCCACGGATACGCATCCGGTTCAAAAGATACACTCAAGGTAAGTCGGTCTCTTATTACTACTCTTTATAGTGCAATTAAGTTTTTAAATAAAAAGTTAGCTAAGTCCGAGTCCAAGGTCGAGACCCTGGTTGAGGAAGTTAAACTCCTCAAACACGAGGTCTCCCTAACCTCTTCGACTAGTCGAGTTCAAGAGAAGGACTCAACTCGGGTTGAAAAACTCGAAGTTGAGAACTCACTCTTGAAAATTCAAGTCGAAGATCTTAGGAATACGTTGGAAAGGTTTACTTTGGGATCCAAAGGACTTGACCTCCTACTTGGATCGCAAAGGGTCGTGTACAACAAGGCCAGGCTAGGGTTTAGCTCAAACACGACCAATAAGTCGTATATGTCGATTGTAAGTCGACATAAAAAATGTGTCCAAGCATGGGGCCCTAAGACCACCTTGATTTCAATCTTAGGATCAAACCAGTACTGGGTTCCCAAGGACCAAATCCACTATGTGGAGAGACCGAATAGATTCAACGGTCCAGGGAGAGCTAGTACGAAATTTGTTTGTGTTTTAACTTAGAAATTGCATGCTTAGGTTTTTATTTAGTTTGATTTTTCTTTTTAGAATGGTTAGATAGGACTATAACTCGTCAATACTTAATAACATAGTACCAGGACGCGACGAGATGATAGTACGCTAGGAAAGCGGAGTCTTGTGTATTCGGGCTAGATAAGACGTATCTAGTTCGGTGCACTTGACCGAGCGGAACTAGCTGAAGCTACCTCACCATATCCTAGACTAGTTAGACCAGGAAGTGGTCTTAGGTGAGTCAAGTCTCTATTTTCTTGAAAATGGCTTTGTCTAAGGAAGTGGTCATTTTTCCGATCAAAGAAGGCCTCTGTGCCTCGCCACGACCTGGAAGCCATGATCTTGAAAAGGTGACTTGATGAGCCTAAGGTCAAATCCGAATCTAACGCAAGGTTGACAAGTGTTTAAGTCATTAAATTTAATTCAACTAAAATTGGAAGTCATCTCACAAGAACATATAGGATTAACATGTTTGATCATGTAGACATGGGTGAGATGATTTAGGTTAATAATTTTCAACCAATTTTTAATAAATCCAATATCCGATCCAACTACCTTGCGTGTAGGATCAATGGATGTTGGACAGTGGTTGCTCCCGACACATGACCGGGGATCAACTCAAGTTTTCGAAGCTTCGATTCAAATGATAAGGATCGGTAGCCTTCGAAAATAACGGTAAGCTCAAAATCATCGGATCAGGTGATATTGAGCTTAACTCAAATTTTGTCATTCAAAACGTTTTATTAGTAGAAAATTTTCAATATAATCTTCTCAGTGTAAGCCAATTGTGTGATAATAACTATAAGGTCATATTTCTAGAAAATGAATGCATAATTAATACAAACGAAACCTCTAAAACAATTCTTAAAGGGACTAGAAATAACAACATTTACACTATCAACTTAATTAACTCCTCAACTAAGTGTCTTATGACACGGCAAGAGGAATCATGGTTGTGGCACCGACGACTCGATCACTCACACCCAAGACTCATCCACAAGATGAGTCAGAGTGATTTAGTCAGAGGTTTGCCTAACCTCAACAACTTGGATAATAAAATATGTAATGCTTGTCAACAAGGTAAACAATCTAGGACACAACATCAACTAACTAGTCAAGAACGAACCAAAACTGTTCTTGAGCTCCTACACATGGATCTATTTGATTCACACGGAGCTAAGTCACTTAACGGAAGTAAATTCTGTTTAGTCATTATTGATGACTACTCTAGATTTACTTGGGTTAGGTTCATCAAACACAAAAGTGATACCCTAGATCAATTAATCAACCTATTTAAGTTAATAGAAAATCAACAAAGCATTAAAATCAAAAGACTTAGGACTGATCATGGTGGTGAATTCGAAATCCATAGGTTTACAGAATTCGGTAACCTAAATGGATACCACCATGAGTTCTCTTGCCCTAGAACTCCACAACAAAATGGCCTAGTAGAATGCAAAAATAGAACCCTACAAGAAGACGCTAGGACAATGCTTAATGAGTATAACCTACCCGATAGGTTTTGGGACGAAGCTGTGAGTACGGCATGCTATGTCCAGAATAGGATCCTTATGGTAAAGAGGCACCTTAAGACCTCATACGAGATTTATCACGATAAAATACCTAACATCAAGTACTTTAGGGTATTTGGGTGTAAGGTACATATCCTAAACACTAAAGATTACCTAGGGAAATTTACATCCAAAACTACGACCGGAATCTTTCTAGGATACTTGACTACAAGTAGAGCTTATAGAGTATATAACCACGACACCCTTAGAGTCGAGGAGACCATCAATGTAGTATTCGATGAAGGACACGAACCTACAAAACCCCCGGCAACCCCAATTAGCGAGCCGATTCATACTAGACCTAACTCTAATCCGGAGATGAGGTCTAGTGTTAATCCTAACCTAAGTCAACCAAGTCACTCTATTGATCAAGTGATAGATGACTCTAACCAAACTAGAACTCAAACAAGCCATCCTATGGATCAAGTTGTAGACTCAAATCCAAATCCAACTAGGACTCAAACGAATCATCCTATCGACCAAGTGATAGGTGATCCAAGTCAAGGAGTTCGAACTAGAGCCTCATACAGAAACATTAGTCAAATATCTTTGATTTCTAAAATTGAACCCAAAACTATTGACCAAGCTCTTCTTGATCCCGATTGGATTATTGCAATGCAAGAAGAGTTGGCTCAATTCACTAGGAACGAAGTATAGGAATTAGTACCACCACCTAAAGATAAAACAATCATTGGAACAAGGTGGGTGTTTAGAAATAAAATTGATGATAAAGGTGAAGTAGTTAGAAATAAAGCTAGACTAGTTGCTAAAGGGTTTAGTCAAGTCGAAGGTTTAGATTACGATGAGACCTATGCCCCAGTAGCGAGATTAGAGTCCATTCGAATGCTATTAGCATATGCAGCACATCGAGGATTTAAGTTGTTTCAAATGGATGTGAAATCTGCATTCTTAAATGGATACATTAAAGAAGAAGTTTATGTTAGTCAACCCCCCAGTTTCGAAAGTTTAGACAAACCCGATCATGTCCTTAGACTAAAGAAAGCGCTTTATGGACTTAAACAAGCTCCGCGAGCTTGGTACGAGAGACTTTCGATTTATCTTAAGTCCAAAGGCTTTAACCAAGGTGTAGTTGACCCAACCCTTTTCGTAAAAACCTTAGGTAAAGACATATTCATAGCCCAAATCTACATAGATGATATTATTTTCGGAACCACCAACTCAATCCTACTAAATGAGTTTATTTCACTTATGGAAAGTGAATTTGAAATGAATTTAGTAGGCGAATTAAGTTTTTTCTTAGGATTACAAATTAAACAAACTAAAGATGGAATATATCTACATCAACGCAAATATACTAGGGAATTAATTAAACGTTTTGGAATGCAAGACGCTAAAATTATTAATACCCCAATGGCAACTAATGTTAATATAGAAGAAGATGTAATTAGAAACCCAATTGATTTAAAATACTATAGGAGCATAATAGGGAGTCTCCTTTACTTAACTATGGCCAGGCGATATCTTATTTGCAGTGAGTATGTGCGCAAGGTTCCAAACCTGTGCCAAGGAGTCTCACCTAACTCTAGTCAAGCGTATCCTTAGATATCTAAAGGGTACACTTAATGTCGGTATTTGGTATCCTAGATCTACCGAGTTCAAACTAACCGGCTACTCCGATTCGGACTATGCCGGTAGTAAGCTCGATAGAAAGAGCACGAGTGGTTGTTGTCAACTTCTCGGCTCGAGTCTAGTGAGTTGGTGCAGTAGGAAGCAACACTGTGTTGCCTTATCTACCACCGAAGCCGAATACATCGCGATGGGTGAGTGTGTCACTCAACTTCTTTGGATGAAGCACACTCTCCGCGACTTTAAGTTAGATTTTACGAATACTAAACTTCACGTAGATAACATTAGTTCAATTAATCTTACTAAGAATCCGATATGTCACTCTAGGACCAAACATATAGAAGTCAAACACCATTTCATTCGAGAACATGTGGCCAACGGAGCCATACAACTTGAATACGTCGAATCGAAGTCTAACTTAGCATACCTATTTACTAAACCCCTACCCGAAGCCGAATTTAGTCTATTAAAACGAAAATTGGGCATGTACGTAATAGAATAGGAACTTGCAAATTATATGTTCTTACTACTATTTCTTTAATTTCATTTTTATGGAACTAGCATAGGACATACCTTAGATATCATGCACCTATAGATTTAAGGAGCCAATACATCTCACAACACATAGGACTATTGTGTTTGTGTACTTAGCCACGTAGATGGGCGTGAGATGTTAGGACCTTACTCCTGGTTCCAGATGTAGAGCTAGTGCATCGGCATGAACCACGGAGTATAATCATACATACTAACCGACTCTGACTAGGACTGGTTGATCTTTTATATCAATCAAGCCAAATATGAGTCGAACATTTTATAGATGAACTTATTTTCAGTATATTATTTTCAAAATAATATGGAACATGCTTGGACTTTAAATTTAACACTTATTTTTGTTTTCCACACACACCCTCACTCTTTTCGATATATGGCAAAAGGGGGAGAAAAAGGCCAAAGTTAAGGGGTCAAATTAATTGATTTAACTCTTACTTTATATTTAAACCAAAAGTTAACTTTAAGTTTTGAAAACTTATTAAAGGCCAAGTTAAGAGAATTCTTAACTTAAACTTATTTGTGCCATCAACGTTTTACTTATTTTAAACATTATGCCCTTAATGTTTTACTTAAGGGGGAGAAAGGGCCAAGTTAAGAAGAACTCTTAACTTAAACGTTTTACTAAGGCCAACTTTAAGTAATTACATAAAGCAACCCTCAAAGGGAGGATTAAGGTCTTTCTTCAAGACTCACCATCGGTCAAGGGGGAGGTTTCCTCAAGGGGGAGTACTTGAAGAAAATCCTTACTACTCCAACTTAATCTTGTTTATTTTTTGTTTATTTCTAATGCACATTATTCTTCATGCTTGCTATTTACTTAACTTTGTATGTGGGTTTGCCATAAATCAAAAAGGGGGAGATTGTTGGTGCAGTAGGCACCTAAGTCGAACCTGAGTTTTGATTATAGCAAACGATACAAAGTTAAGCTCATGTCGTTATCTCACGAGCTGAATCGAGTGTGCAGAAGATTGTTATAGCTAGAGCTGAAGGCTAGCGACACCCGGAGGAAGCCGCGGTGGTCGGGCGACACTCGAGTGACTTCGGAGGGAGCCGAAGGAATCGAGTGGAAGGCCAGAAGCAAAAGCAACATGGTAAGTATCGAGGTAAGCTCGTGTGTGAGAGCGTAAGTGAGGTCGTATCCTCCTTACGGGGATGGTCTTAAGCATAGATCCGACCAAAGACATCCCATCGATGGTCTAGGTCAAGATCGGACGGTCGAAGGCCTTCGAAATGATGTTTTCTTTGAGCTAACTTTGACTTGCAACAAGCATCAGTCGACTGCCATCTTGGAGGACTCGACTTCCATCAATCAGTCGACTGCCAGAGGTTAGCACTCGACTGATGCTGCCATCAGTCGACTGATGATGGCCATCAGTCGACTGATGGTCAATGATCAGCTTCGAGGAGTCAAGGCTTATCACCCCATTTCAAGGAGATTGGTGCTCAAATGTGATTGGCTAGGGTTCCTCTCGAAAAGGGGCTCAAAGGCTATAAAAGGAGGGTCAATCCTAGGGTTTCTTCATCAATTCCAAGCTTCCAAAAGCCTCCGCAAAGCTACCGACAATGAAGTGCTTCTTCTCCGATGTCTAGATTTCATTTCCTTTATTTTTGCACGTCAGTTTTAGTTTTAGAATTCGTTGTTCATTCACATTTGTCGAAGCTCTTTTTTCTATCGTAACGAGGAGAGGGGGAGTGTCCCTCTACCTCAAGTTTTTGTTCTTGTATCGATTAACTCCTACCTCCAACGAGGAGGAGTTCGTTTAGTGTTCTGCCCTCCGTGCGTGGTCAAGGACCACTAGGGCCTTGGAGTAGTAGCCGAAGGCTATGAACCAAGTAAAAAGAATTGTCTCTTTTATTTATTGCTTATCTTTTCCGCTGCAAATTAATTATCTACTTGGATTTTAGACGAACGAACAAAAAGAAAGTTTTAACGCTATTCACCCCCCCTCTAGCATTTAAAATCGATCCAA
Source organism: Wurfbainia villosa (assembly GCA_025175895.1). NCBI lineage: Eukaryota > Viridiplantae > Streptophyta > Magnoliopsida > Zingiberales > Zingiberaceae > Wurfbainia > Wurfbainia villosa. Next base: position 17,705,501 of record CM046005.1, on the reverse strand, counting down.
CACTCATCTCCCTTGGAGTGTCATGCCCCGAGAGGGGTACTTGTCCGAAGAAAATCGGACAACACCTCCCCTGTACTGCGGACAATTGAAACCGGTATATAAGGCCCACACGGCCCACTATGTTGGATCGATGCGGTTCGCTAGAGGGGGGGGTGAATAGCGAAAAACCTTTTCTTTTTCTTTCGTTCGTTAAAACTCGAGAGATAATAAATTAATTGCAGCGGAAATGTAAATATAAAATAAAAGAGACAATCGACACAAGGGTTTTACTTGGTTCGTAGCCGAAGGCTACTACTCCAAGGCCCTAGTGGTCCTTGACCACGTACGGAGGGCAGAAGCACTAAAAGAACTCCTCCTCGTTGGAGGTAGGAGTTAATCGATACAAAAACTTTAAGGTAGAGGGACACTCCCCCTCTCCTCGTATACGATAAAAGCTCCGAAAAGTAGATGAACAACTGATAACAAAATAATACCGACGTACAAAGACAAATAAGAAAAATTAAACCTAGACGTCGGAAGGAAGGACTTCGTTGTCGGAGAATTGTAGCTGTGCGGAGACTTTTTGGAGGCTTAGAATTGTTGATGAAACCCTAGGTTTGGCCCTCCTTTTATAGCCTTTGAGCCCCTTTTCGAGAGGAACCCTAGCCAATCAAATTTGAGCACATCTTCCCTTGAAATTTGGTGATAATCCTTGACTCCTCGAATCTGATCATTGACCATCAGTCGACTGATGGCCATCATCAGTCGACTGATGGCAGCATCACCGATCGACCTTCTGCTGATCGCTGACGGCAGTCGAGTCCTCCAAGCTGGCAGTCGACTGATGCTTGCTGCAAGTCAAAGTTAGCACAACAAAAACATAATTTCGATGGTCGTCGACCATCCGATCTCGACCTAGACCATCTATAAGAAGTCTTTGGTCGGATCTACGCTTAAGATCATCCCCGTAAAGAGGATACGACCTTACTTACTCTCGCACACGAGCTTACCTCGATACTTACGTGTCGCTTTTGCTTCCGGCCTTCCACTCGATTCCTTCGGCTCCCTCCGAAGTAACTCGAGTATCGCCTGACCACCGCGGCTTCCTCCGGGTGTCGCTAGCCTTCAGCTCCAGCTATATCAATCTTCTGCACACTCGATTCAGCTCGTGAGAAAACAAAATAGACTTAACTTTTGTGTCTTTGCTATAATCAAAACACAGGTTCGATTTCGGTGCCTCACTGCACCAACAATCTCCCCCTTTTTGATATATGACAAAAACACACAAAGTTAAGGAAATTAAGTGCATGAAGCGAAAGACAAGAAGCAAAAGTAGGAGTAGTAAAGATATTTCTCAAGTTCTCCCCTTAGAGGAACCCTCCCCTTGGCCAGGATGAGTACTTGAAAAGACTTTTAGTTCTCCAAACACAAAGGTAACGAGTTAAGTAAATGGCATTACTTAACTCCAAACACAAAAGATAACGAGTTAAGTAAATGGCATTACTTAACTTAGGCCTTTAAAGTTTTCAATTCAGAAGAGTTGAAACCTAAACCTTACTCCCCCTTAACTTAGGCTAGAATCAAAGTTAAAATTTGAAATTGAACCTTAACTTTGGCCTTGAACCTTAACTTTGGCCCTTTCTCCCCCTTTTGACATAAATCAATCAAAAAGTGGGTGGGGTTTAAGAAAACCTTAAGTCCAAGCATGATGATTTTGAAAATAGTATGTGAAAATAATTCATCTAAATGTTCAACTCTAGTTTGACTTGATTGAAATGATATTATCAACAAGTCCTGATTATAGTTGGTTAATATTAGTTGCATATTTATACTCCGAGGTTCATATTGACGCACTTGATCTACATCTTGGAACTCAGGTAGGTCCTAACATCTCACGCCCATCTACGTGGCTAAGTACACAAACACATTAGTCCTATGTGTTGTGAGATGTACTGGCTCCTTAAATCTATAGGTGCATGATATCTAAGGTATGTCCTATGCTAGTTCCATCAAAATGAAAAATACGAAATAGTAGTAAGAAAATATAGTTTGCAAGTTCTTATTCTATTACGCACATGCCCAATTTTCGTCTTAATAGACTAAATTCGGCTTCGGGTAGGGGTTTAGTAAATAGGTCTGCTAGGTTAGACTTCGATTCGACGTACTCGAGTTGTATGGCTCCGTTGGCCACATGTTCTCGAATGAAATGGTGTTTGACTTCTATATGCTTGGTCCTAGAGTGACATATTGGATTCTTGGTAATATTAATTGAACTAATGTTATCTACGTGAAGTTTAGTATTCGTAAAGTCTAACTTAAAGTCACGGAGAGTGTGCTTCATCCAAAGAAGTTGAGTGACACACTCACCCATCACGATGTATTCGGCTTTGGTGGTAGATAAGGCAACACAATGTTGCTTCCTACTGCACCAACTCACTAGACTCGAGCCGAGTAGTTGACAACAATCACTCGTGCTCTTTCTGTCGAGTTTACTACCGGCATAATCCGAATCGGAGTAGCCGATTAGTTCGAACTCGGTAGATCTAGGATACCAAATACCGACATTAAGTGTACCCTTTAGATATCTAAGGATACGCTTAACTAGGGTTAGGTGAGACTCCTTAGCATAGGTTTGAAACCTGGCGCACATACTTACTGCGAATAGGATATCGGGTCGACTCGCAGTTAAGTATAGAAGACTTCCTATTGCGCTCCTATAGTACTTTAAGTCAATGGACTTACTTTCTAGGTCTTCTCCTATGTTAACATTTATCGCCATTGGGGTGTTTATTACCTTAGCGTCTTGCATTCCAAATCTTTTAATTAACTCCTTAGTGTATTTTTGTTGATATAGGTATATACCATCCTTAGTTTGTTTAATTTGTAGACCTAAAAAGAAACTTAACTCGCCTACCAAGTTCATTTCGAACTCACTTTCCATGAGCGAAACGAACTCGTTTAGTAAGGTTGAGTTAGAGGTTCCAAAAATTATATCGTCTACGTAAATTTGAGCTATGAATATTTCTTTACCTAAGGTTTTTACAAAGAGAGTTGGGTCAACTAAGCCTTGGTTAAACCCTTTTGACTTAAGATGGATTGAAAGTCTCTCGTACCAAGCTCGAGGAGCTTGTTTAAGTCCATAGAGAGCTTTCTTAAGTTTTAGAACATGGTCAGGTTTATCTAGATTTTCGAATCCGGGGGGTTGGCTAACATAAACTTCTTCTTTAATGTATCCATTTAGGAATGCCGACTTAACATCCATTTGAAACACCTTAAATCCTCGATGTGCGGCATAAGCTAGCAACATTCGAATGGATTCGAGTCTAACTACTGGGGCATAGGTTTCGTCGTAATCTAAGCCTTCGACTTGGCTAAAACCTTTGGCGACTAACCTAGCCTTGTTTCTAACTACTTTACCTTTATCATCAAGCTTATTTCGAAACACCCACCTTGTTCCAATTATCGTTTTGTCTTTAGGTGGTGGTACTAATTCCCACACCTTGTTCCTAGTAAATTGAGCTAGCTCTTCTTGCATTGCAATAATCCAATCGGGATCAAGAAGAGTTTGTTCAATTGATTTGGGTTCTATCTTTGAAATTAAGGAAATTTGACTAAGGTTCCTATAGGATGCTCTAGTTCGAACTCCTAGATTAGGATCTCCTATCACTTGATCGATAGGGTGGTTAGTCTGAATCCTAGATTGGGTTGGGTTTGTGTCACCTATGTAGGGGATCGATTGGCCGGCTAGAGGGGGGTGAATAGCCCTCGTACGTTGGACGTCGTAAATTGCTCGTCTACAAAAGATTAGCGCAAGCGGAATATACAAATACAAAGCAAAAGACAAACAATAAAACAAACGCTAACACGATGGTATAACGTGGTTCACGGCTACGCCGCTAATCCACGGTCCCCGATTCGTCCTCGGTGAATCACTCCGCTAAACCAATCCACTAAGTGGTCTCTCCTTTGCACCAAGCTAGGTGGAGGTAACCTTTACAACCAAGATCACTCTTCTTACAATAGGATTGAAGTAAAGACAAGTAAGAAGAGTTTAGAGCTTGTGGGGCACTAGGAAGATCACTTGGAGCATAAGCATTAGCCTCTCAAAGGCTCACACCCTCTCTTTTTATAGAGAGGGCTAACTTCTTCCCGTTGGCCGCCATCAGTCGACTGCCGCCCTTGGCAGTCGACTGCCGTCACTACAACGGCCTCTGAACACGTCGGATCCTGACCGTTGTAGTCCAACGGAACTCTTGGCAGTCGACTAATGGACCTCATCACGATCGCGCCTCCGTATCGACGCCTGATGGCTACGAACGGCGGTCGCGGGTCGAAACCCTATTGACGATCGTCGCGCCGCGCCGATCGATGGTCGGCAATCGACGCACATCGGCGCCGATCACCGCCGCTACAGATCTATACCAATAACTCACTGATCATTGAGGCGCCGCCATGACATGGCGATCGGTGTCGGAAAACCATCCGACACTTGGCCAAATGGCCAAGTTTCACCTAAGAGCTACCCTTCCCGGGTTACAATCGCTCACTCTCATTTCTGAGTCCCTCGCCTTGGTTCTCTTCGTTCGCCACGTCCCCTCGGCATCAGCGCACGACTGCAATGCTCCTTCGCCTCTTGCCTCAAGTCTACTTCCTCCGGCTTCACTCCAAGCTTCGTCCGGTGGTCCCTCGGATGCTCCAAGCGCACGGCTTGCAGCTATCCTTCACCGACTCAAGGCACGAGTCATGAGATGTGAAACTCGCCACGGCTCCATGTGCGAATTACTAAGTCCTGCACGACTTCAACGCACATATCACATCAACATATCAAACTAACTTAAACCCTTTGCCACACCATCAAAACCATATTACGACAAGAGATTGCCCTAACAATCTCCCCCTTTTTGATGTGTGGCAATCCGTTTAAGTTAGGTAAAAACATTTGATATAAATTCTAAGGTAAGAAAGCATGTAAAGATAAACATGATATAGCAACATGCAACTCCCCCTTAATCCATGAAACTTCTCTATGCAAATTTTCTCCCCCTATCATATATTTCTCCCCCTAAAATATATTTCTTCCCCCTAAAGTAATTAACTTAAACATACTTATTTCTCCCCCTTTGACACCATCAAAAAGATTAACACTAAGTTATAAGCTCATGGCATCAAGTATAAAGAGGGAAAATATGACAAGTTGATTTAAAATTGGGTACCACTTGTTGGTTTACAAACTGAATTCGGCCTTCAATGTTCTGATGATAGCTACCAGATCAAGCTATCGCATGGCAATGATCGCACAAAGGAATCCAATTTTTGATTTTTCGATTTAATTTCGTAAATGCATTATAAATTCCAGAAAATTCGAAAAATCATGAAATTTGAGGAGCATATTTATATTAAGTATATCTATCAAGGAAAAATAGTTTTTCATGAAAACTCATTATATTTTCTTGTTTTTGCCAAAAGTCCAAAAGCTCTAAAAACCACTAGGTTTTTGATCATTCTAGTATCAAGTTAGCTACCTAGTTTTGCATCCAATTGTTTCAAAACATGAATACATGTATTTTAAGGTAAGAAATTGTTTTGAAAACATATGAAATATCCAACCATGATCTTTGGGCAATATGTCTATGAATTAAACATAAGCCTTCCCCATGATTGGTCTATTATTGCTATGTTGATTCTTTAAATGACCATCTAAATGCCATAGGCATTAGTGGACATTTGTATCATCCTAACATCTCACCCATGCTAAGTCTGCAATCAAGTTAGCCTATAGTGAGTGTGAGATGCATCCTAGGGGGTATTTGTATATACTTAACCAATATATTCATGCAATTCTATCATGGTTAAGTAACATCCTAACAATTAACATGATCATAATGACATATATGAATGAATTCTACATTATGATCATGAAATACATGTATTCATCAAATTATAATCATGCATTAGGTATTATATGGTGATACTAAATAAAGTATTACCTAAAGCATGATTCAAACCTATTTCTCATGATAACGTACCAAATTTCAAAAACATAAATCATGATTGCAAATATACATAGGGATTACATTAATCATCATGATTTAAGCATTATTACCTATTTATGGGTACGTTATCATCACCCAACACTATCTAAAAAATGTTGTCCCGTCATCCTAAGTCAACCAAAATATGATATAGGTCAATTCCATATGGTTGACTACCCTAGGGGTTTTCTAACCCTTAAGGATGGATTTTGGAACCCAAAATAAATTCTTTCCTATTGGGTTCACTAAATACTCCTTGGGGATCCATTTCCTAGCAATTACTTTCTTTTTATCTTGTCCCCTAGCTATTAGGCATTTATAGGCCTTTTCATTTTTCTTTTCTTTGTATCCTAGGCCTTTCTTGTTGAAACTAGCTCTTTGGCTCCCTAAGATCATATTTAAGGTGTTGGAGCCAATTGTGAATCTCTCTAGGGCTTTGGTTAAGTAATCTACTTTTTCCCTTAAGGCCCTATTTTCCTCTATGCATGCATCATTAACATCCAAAGGCATATAATCATGTGAGCATGCATCATCATGGCAAGAAGAAATATTATCATTTACATTTAAGCATGCTTTTTCTAATTTTTGTTCTAATTCCTTAATTTGTTCAAGCATGCATTTGTTTTTCTTCTTTGCTCTAAATAAATCCTTAGTTAAACTAGAAATCATAGAAACTATTTTATTAGGTGAAGCTTTCGTTACCATAGTTTCCATGTCCTCTTCTTCTTCGGATGATGAGGATGTAGAAGCTCCCCCTTCACTTGAGCTCTCTCTTCTTGAGCTTGATTCTTCATTTTCGGATGAAGAGCAATCCAAGTCATCAAAGGCCATCAAGGCCAAATTGGTGACAAAGGCATTCTCCTCTTCCGATGATGATGAAGAGGATGAGGAAGGATCATCCCATGTCTTGGCCTTGAATGCTTTGGCCTGCCCGGTTTCTTTTGCCTTCTTTTTTTCTTCCTTTCTCTTGCTCCCCTTCTTCTTCCTCTTCTCTTCTTTCTTTTTCTTCTCTTCTTTGCTTTTGTTTAGGAGGGGACAATTGTCCCTTATGTGTCCCTCTCCTTGGCAATTGTAGCATATGACCTTCCCCCTTGGTCTTCTACTCCTATCATTTGATTTATCAAATCTAAAATTCTTAAATACACGCCTCACCTTCCTTACCATGTAGGCTTCTTCGGTGCTATCCATGGAGGAGGAGGAGGCTTCATCGGATGAGGAGGAGGGGACTTCTATCTTCTTCTTCCCCTTGTTTGCCATCAAGGCTACTCCTCTTGAGGGTTGAATTCTAGGCTCCTCTTGTATTCCTTCAAGCCTAGTTTCGTGAAGCTCCATGGTTGAAAAGAATTCCTCCAAGGTGCTCACTTCTAGGTTCTTGGAGATATAGAATGAGTCCACCATGGAGCTCCATTTTGAGGACCGGGGAAAGGCATCTATGGCCTTCATTACCATATCCCGGTTTGATAGCTTCTCACCTACACTTGTTAGCTCAATTAAAATTTCTTTAAACCTAGAGTGTAGTGAGGTTACCTTTTCTCCCTTTTCTAGTTTTATATTGGATAGTTGGGAGTGGAGGAGGTCTCTCCTTGCTAGCTTGGCCTCGGATGTGCCTTCATGGAGTTCTATAAGCTTCTCCCACATCTCTTTGGCGCTAGCACATTCTCCGATCCGGTTGATCTCTTGTTGGGGGAGCACATTGTAGAGATGATGCTTGGCTTTTGAATTTGCAAGGTGCTCTTCCCTTTGCCTTTTGGTCCACCTAGATTTCTCTATTGGTTTCCCTTCTTCATCCCTAGGCAAAACGAAACCGGATTCCATTGTAATCATTATATCAAAATCCGTTTCGAAAAATACCTCCATTCGCTTCTTCCACCAAGCGAATTCTCCTTCAAACTTCGGAGGATGAATGTTGGAGCCGGCCATTTTGAAAATTGCTTGTAGTGGCGGTTAGTCCTCGACAAGCTTTCCTCGGCTCTGATACCACTTGTAGGGGATCGATTGGCCGGCTAGAGGGGGGTGAATAGCCCTCGTACGTTGGACGTCGTAAATTGCTCGTCTACAAAAGATTAGCGCAAGCAGAATATGCAAATACAAAGCAAAAGACAAACAATAAAACAAACGCTAACACGATGGTATAACGTGGTTCACGGCTACGCCGCTAATCCACGGTCCCCGATTCGTCCTCGGTGAATCACTCCGCTAAACCAATCCACTAAGTGGTCTCTCCTTTGCACCAAGCTAGGTGGAGGTAACCTTTACAACCAAGATCACTCTTCTTACAATAGGATTGAAGTAAAGACAAGTAAGAAGAGTTTAGAGCTTGTGGGGCACTAGGAAGATCACTTGGAGCATAAGCATTAGCCTCTCAAAGGCTCACACCCTCTCTTTTTATAGAGAGGGCTAACTTCTTCCCGTTGGCCGCCATTAGTCGACTGTCGCCCTTGGTAGTCGACTGCCGTCACTACAACGGCCTCCGAACACGTCGGATCCCGACCGTTGTAGTCCAACGGAACTCTTGGATCGATGGACCTCATCACGATCACGCTCGTAGTCGATCGCCCTGGCTACGAACGGTTCCGCTGTCGAAACCCTATTGACTACCGATCACGCTTTTCAACAATGATCGATGGTCTTGGCCGATCGCCACACGATCATATGGCCGATCACGCCACATCGATACCAATGAACTCACTGATTAGAGGAATGATCGCCATGACATGGCAATGATCGGGTGTCGGAAAAATTCGACACTTGGCCAAATGGCCAAGTTTCACCTAAGAGCTACCCCTTTCGGGTTACAATCGCCACTCATTTCTCGGAGTCCTCGCTCGGTTCTCTTCGTTTCGCCACGCCCCTCGGCAGATCAGCGACGGCTCTGCAATGCTCCTTCGCGTCTCTTGCCTCGAAGTCTACTTCCTCCGGCTTCACTCCAAGCTTCTCGTCCGGCGGTCCCTCGGATGCTCCAAGCGCACGGCTTCCGCAAAGCTATCCTTCACCGACTCAAGGCATGAGTCATGAGATGTGAAACTCGCCACGGCTCCATGTGCGAATTACTAAGTCCTGGACGACTTCAACGCACATATCACATCAACATATCAAACTAACTTAAACCCTTTGCCACACCATCAAAACCATATTACGGCAAGAGATTGCCCTAACAACCTAATGCTTGATCAATGTGGTGACTTGGTTGAACACTAGTTTGGTTGGAGTCATCTATCACTTGATCAATAGAGTGACTAGGTTGACCTAGGTTAGGATTAACACTAGACCTGATCTCCGGATCAGAGTTAGGTCTAGTATGAATTGGTTCGCTAATTGGGGTTGCCGGGGGTTTTGTAGGTTCATGTCCTTCATCAAATACTACATTGATAGTCTCCTCGACTCTAAGGGTGTCGTGGTTATATACTCTATAAGCTCTACTTTTAGTTGAGTATCCTAGAAAGATTCCGGTCGTGGTTTTGGATGTAAATTTCCCTAGGTAATCCTTAGTGTTTAGGATATGTACCTTACACCCAAATACCCTAAAGTACTTGATGTTAGGTATTTTATCGTGATAAATCTCGTATGAGGTCTTAAGGTGCCTTTTTACCATAAGAATCCTATTTTGGACATAGCATGCCGTACTCACGGCTTCTGCCCAAAACCTATCGGGTAGATCGTATTCGTTCAACATGGTCCTAGCGGCTTCTTGTAGAGTTCGGTTTTTCCGCTCCACTAGGCCATTTTGTTGAGGAGTCCTAGGGCAAGAGAATTCATGGTGGTATCCTTTTAGGTTACAGAAGTCGGTGAACCTTTGATTTTCGAATTCACCACCATGATCGCTTCTAAGTCTTTTAACCTTAAGGTCTTTTTGATTCTCGATTAATTTGAATAGATTAATTAATTGATCTAGGGTATCATTTTTATGTTTGATGAACCTAACCCAGGTAAACCTGGAGTAGTCGTCAATTATGACTAAGCAATATTGACTTCTATTGAGTGACTTGGCTCCATGTGAATCGAATAGATCCATATGCAGGAGCTCAAGTACACTTGAGGTTGGTTCTTGGTTAGTTAACTTGTGTTGTGTCCTAGGTTGTTTTCCTTGTTGACAAGCATTACAGATTTTATTAACCAAGTTGTTGAGGTTGGGTAAGCCTCTGACTAAGCCACTCTGACTCATCTTGTGGGCCGAGTCTTGGGTGCAGTGACCAGTCGTCGGTGCCACAACCATGATTCCTCTTGCCGTGTCATAAGACACTTAGTTGAGGAGTTGGTTAAATTGATCGTATAAATATTGTTATTTCTAGTTCCTTTAAGAATTATTTCAGAGGTTTCGTTGGTATTAATTACGCATTCATTTTCTAGAAATATAACCTTATAGTTATTATCACACAATTGGCTTACACTAAGTAAGTTATATTCAAAATTCTCTACAAGTAATACATTTTTAATGACAAAATTCGTGTTAAGCTCGATATCACCTGATCCGATGATTTTGAGCTTGCCGTTATTCCCAAAGGCTACCGATCCTTGTCGTTTGAATCGAAGCTTTGCGAATTTGAGTTGATCCCCGGTCATGTGTCGGGAGCAACCGCTGTCCAACATCCATTGATCCTACACACAAGGTGGTTGGATTGGATGTAAGATTTTTGTTAAGAAAATTGGTTGTAAGTTGTTAACCCTAGGTCATCTCACCGGAGTCTATATGATCAAGCATGTTATACTTATGTGTTTTTTTTTTAGATGACTTCCAATTAAGTTGATTAAGTGGATTTAGGTTCAAGTAATTTTATGTTAGATTTGGATTTAACCCTAGGCTTGTCAAGTTTACCTTTTCAAGATCATGGCTTCCAGGTCGTGGTGAGGCACAGGGGCCTTCTTTTATCGGATCATCGACCACTTCCTTAGACAAAGCCATTTTCAAGAAAATGATGACTTGACTCACCTAAAATTATTTCCTCGTCTAACTAGTTATTTTTGAAAAGAGGCTCCCCGAGGCTCAATCTTTTTGAAGGATTTTAGTTGGTTATTTGAAAAGAGGCTCCCCGAGGCTCAATCTTTTCGAAGGCTTTTAGTTGGTTATTTACGTGTTCTAAGTGAGTTCACGAAAAAAAAACAAAAAAATATAAGCATGCAATTTCTAAGTTAAAACACAAACATGTTTTGTACTGGCTCCCCCTAGACCGTTGAATCGGTTCGGTCTATCCACATAGTGGATTTGGTCCTTGGGAACCCAGTACGAGTTGGATCCTAGAGTTGAAATCAAAGTGGTCTTAGGGACCCATGCTTGGACACATTTTTATGTCTACTTACGATTGACATATACGACTTATTGGTCGTGTTTGAGCTAAACCCTAGTCCGGCCTTGTTGTACCGGCCCCTTTCCAAGTAGGAGGTCAAGTCCTTTGGATCCCAAAGTAAACCTTTCCAACGTATTCCTAAGATCTTCGACTTGACTTTTCAAGAGTGAGTTCTCAACTTCGAGTTTTTCAACCCGAGTTGAGTCCTTCTCTTGAACTCGACTAGTCGAAGAGGTTAGGGAGACCTCATGTTTGAGGAGTTTAACTTTCTCAACCAGGGTCTCGACCTTGGACTCGGACTTAGCTAACTTCCTAGACAAAAACCTAACCGTATTATGTAAAGTATTAAATAAGGTTCGACTCACCTTAAGGGTATCTTTTGAACCGGATGCGTATCCGTGGCTTGACTTGAAGGTAGCTTCGTAGTCCGAGTCATCCTCAGGTTCTGACTCAAGTTCAGTCTCCGTGTCTGACTCAATTGATTTAGCCATGAAGACGTGGTCTTCGTCTTCTTCGGATGACGCTTCTTCCCATGTCGCATTGAGGGCCTTCTTGTGCTTAGGTGCTTGGTGGTTGAGCTTGGGGCACTCGGACTTTATATGTCCAAACCTGTTACACTCATAACACCTAATATTAGAACTTTTAGGCTTACCTTGGTTGGGTCGAGTTGTGGTTCGCTTTCGTCCCTTGGCTATCCTTCGAGCTAGGTTCATTAGTTCGGCAGTCAATTCTGGGTCAACTTCTTCTTCGGACTCATCTTCCTCCTCGGGTGGTGGTGGCTTGCTTGCGATTTTCTTCTTCTTTGAACCTGCAAACAAGGCTATACCCCTCTCGGGTTCCGAGTTGGACTGCTCATGTAATTCAAAATCCGAAAAGAGTTCATCTAATCTAAGTTTAGAAAGGTCCTTGGAGACCTTATAGGCATCAACCATGGATGCCCATAAGGTAGTCCTCGGAAAAGAGTTTAGGACATACCTTATAAGGTCGCGGATTTTGACCTTTTGCCCGATTGCGTGTAGGTTGTTGACTATGTCTTGGACACGGGCGTGGAGTTGCGTCGCGGACTCGTGTTCCTGCATTTTTAGTGTGTACAATTTATTGAATAACAAATCACGTTTGCAAACCTTAGCTTGATCCGATCCTTCATGTAACTCGATTAGCTTTGTCCAAAGATCCTTTGTGCTTATGAAGGGGCCGACGCGATTTAGCTCCTCCTTGGACAAGCCACATTGGAGGATTTGTGTTGCCTTGGCATCGGCTTCGACTTGTCGTTTTGTTGCAACGGTCCATTGATCATAATCCAAGGAGTCACCCACTTCATTAGTCAGAAGTGTAAAACCCGTTTGGATTATGATCCACATCTCGAAATGGGTTTTGAGAAAGCATTCCATCCGACCTTTCCAGTAACAGAAATCATCTCCGTTGTAAAACGGAGGTCGGACGGTGCTAAAACCCTCGAGATGGGCCATTAGAACAAAAAAACAAGGGGACTAAAAAGAAGACCTTCGATGTCCCCGAAAGGCTACTAAACGTCGATTTTTGAGGACAAAAACAAATTGTTACGGGGGTAAACCCCCTGTAAGTAGATCTCTGCGAGGGCTTCGATTTGGTAGGTAGACCATGTCGTGGGTCAACTTGTACAAAAAGTTATGCCCGTTTGACCGTCGACTACTCCAAAAGCGAATACTTGCAAAACAAAATCAAACGAAGAGTACCAAGACTTCGTCTTGGATTAGTAGTGCGGGAGAAAAATTTAAACGAACAAAAAACAAATCTGTAAAAAAAATGTTAGATTGGTGGTTTCACCAAATCTAAGCGCCCCCGGCTCTGATACCAATTGTTGGATCGATGCGGTTCGCTAGAGGGGGGGGGGTGAATAGCGAAAAACCTTTTCTTTTTCTTTCGTTCGTTAAAACTCGAGAGATAATAAATTAATTGCAGCGGAAATGTAAATATAAAATAAAAGAGACAATCGACACAAGGGTTTTACTTGGTTCGTAGCCGAAGGCTACTACTCCAAGGCCCTAGTGGTCCTTGACCACGTACGGAGGGTAGAAGCACTAAAGGAACTCCTCCTCGTTGGAGGTAGGAGTTAATCGATGCAAAAACTTTAAGGTAGAGGGACACTCCCCCTCTCCTCGTATACGATAAAAGCTCCGAAAAGTAGATGAACAACTGATAACAAAATAATACCGATGTACAAAGACAAATAAGAAAAATTAAACCTAGACGTCGGAAGGAAGGACTTCGTTGTCGGAGAATTGTAGCTTTGCGGAGACTTTTTGGAGGCTTAGAATTGTTGATGAAACCCTAGGTTTGACCCTCCTTTTATAGCCTTTGAGCCCCTTTTCGAGAGGAACCCTAGCCAATCAAATTTGAGCACATCTTCCCTTGAAATTTGGTGATAATCCTTGACTCCTCGAATCTGATCATTGACCATCAGTCGACTGATGGCCATCATCACCGATCGATGGCAAAGATCGATTGTCGACCTTCTAATGATCATCGTTGACGGCAATGAGTTCTCCAAGCCGGCAATGATCGATGCTTGCTGCAAGTCAAAGTTAGCACAACAAAAACATAATTTCGATGGTCGTCGACCATCCGATCTCGACCTAGACCATCTATAAGAAGTCTTTGGTCGGATCTACGCTTAAGATCATCCCCGTAAAGAGGATACGACCTTACTTACTCTCGCACACACGAGCTTACCTCGATACTTACGTGTCGCTTTTGCTTCCGGCCTTCCACTCGATTCCTTCGGCTCCCTCCGAAGTAACTCGAGTATCGCCCGACCACCGCGGCTTCCTCCGGGTGTCGCTAGCCTTCAGCTCCAGCTATATCAATCTTCTGCACACTTGATTCAGCTCGTGAGAAAACAAAATAGACTTAACTTTTGTGTCTTTGCTATAATCAAAACACAGGTTCGATTTCGGTGCCTCACTGCACCAACACACTATACATCAGCCAACATGGTCGGAACATACCACACCACAATATATATAATATATGGGCCTCAGGCCAACAACCAAAATAAATAAGGAATCTATAACTTCTAGACTCACCTCTTCTGCCATATGAACAGGAATACACAACCACACATAACCATAACCAATCGAACAAAAGTCCATAAATACATATCAAGGACCGCCAAAACAACCGACAATATAAAATACTACAAGTTTAAAACATAGAGTACTAGAGGTAAAAATATGGAAACATGAAATCAAAATACAGAGGAATCAGATCAGGGGACTGGCAACTGGACCCTCCAGAAGGCTTCATTTTGAAATAGAATAGATATCAACAGGGTGAGTAAAACTCAGTGGATATCTAATAGTCATGTATAGTAAACTATAAGTAGCAATAATAATCATGCCAGTACAACCTCCTGATCAATAATAGAAAATACAAGGAAAAAATGCGGAAAGACTATACTTACCTAAATCTCTTATCCTGACATAGGAGTGTAAACCATACTAGCAGAAGTAAGGTCGTCAGACCAAATACATGTTGTATCCTATATGCATGTCAATCATATGCAACAACCAAGACATCAACCAAAATGCATAATAGAAAAAAAACATATGCACATGATGCAATCACCTGACATAAAATACAACCACACAAGCATATGTAGAATCACCAAAACAAACAATATAACACCTCCTGTATGTGCATGGCAATCATATGCAACAACCAAAAGTGCAACAAGCAATGCATATAGTAAAACGTATGTACATGATGTAATCACCTGTGTCACCCCTGACACCAGTCAAGCCACCGACATGTCATGTGTGTCGACTGAGTGGGTAGGGCTATGACAACTGTACACTCTGTCGTCACCACACCTATGTGACCGAGTGGACAGGATGCTGGCAGAGTATCACCCTCCTACCCCATGTATCTATATGGGGGACAATCACCTCGTCTCATCTCCTAGTCTCACGACAAAGGAGGGATCCCTGTCTACTACCACGTCACAATACAAATCACCTGAGTGACCATCACGGAGCCCTGACAGAGCAACTACACACACACCTGAAATACCACTAACCCATGAGTGGTTATGTGTAGATAATGCGACTGACGATGGTCTCAACTACCAAGTATTATCACCTCCTATCGAGAAGCCAATGATCGTCAGTCATGCAATAATGCAAGATGGTGCATGTCCCTAATGCACGATACACCTATCAATCCATGGCTACCTATGGTATGTACCAATAGGAGCCCATATCAAATAACCTAAGTACATAAGTCTATATACACATGCAAGTTATATCCGTTATTCATCCAATGTTCAATATGTAAGGTATGTCACTACTCTAGTGCTAAATAAACAAATGACAAGTATCAAAATCATAAAGTATAATATAATAGGCATATGTAAGACTACAACACATACTACGGAGTGACACACCAGGGCAGTTAACAAGCATAGAAAACTACTACTAACTATAGTAAACCATGCATCATAAGATGACAATATCTAAAAGAAGATAAGTCAAAGATACCTGCCTGCTATGAAGAATGTCATCTATCTCTATGCTCGTGAACCTGTCTCGTGACCAAAACCTGCATAAAACATAATTACCATAAAATCCAAGCACACGACAATGTGCTAAATTACTACTATATAGTTTCTATATTCGCATCCTTTTATCGAATACAAATTAGAAGCCCCCCTACTGACCCTCAGCTTGTATATTTAATACATTCACACTACGAAACCCAACATAGGCGACTTAACTACTTAATCCATCAAATCCACCCTCCATAAGCCGGATCCAAACCTAAATAGCTACATTACCGATCAAAACACATCTCAACCATTCATAGCTCACTTAACCGTCACTCACAATCACAAACATCTCATCTACAGCTCACATACTCCCCTTCACAGCCACCTCTCACTCAGCCACAGCCAAGTAACATACCAATTATGGTCGTACAATCGACACCAAACCTAACCACAACCACCCCCATTGCAGTAAAGAAATTTAACAGTATCCTTAATCAATCCTTCATTTTCCTCAAGCCTAATTCACAACTCCACAACAATATATAGAACATCTCACCGATCAGCTGTTATCAATGATCACATAGAGAAGTATGAATCCAACCTAACCCTAGGTGACATACACACAGCTCAACCAAACCTTCTTCTCTCACTCACAGCCACGCAACCTCCGTCCAGCCCACTCCATCGCTCCAACTGCCGACGCTGCCATTCCTTCTCAAATCGCATAAACACTCCATTCAACACCGTCAATCCATAGAAAAACACCATGAACAGAAGAGAAAGGAAGAAACAAGGAAATATACCCAAACTTCAAACTTTGCCGGCAGAAATTTATCACTGCCCTAATCCCAAGTTTTTGAGCTCCGACGAAGATGGAAGCCTCCGATCAGATCCCACTGCAGATGTCGCCCACCCAAGCTCGCTGCTTCAACAACTGTAGGGTCATCTTCTGCCCGGTGCCTGAATGAAGGAACAGAGTTCCCAAAAACACCAATCCACTAGATCTAGACTGGCATCGCCTTGCGGGGCAAGTCGCAACAACGGACACTGGCCGAAAGGCAATAGGCGGCGAGGTAGAAGAAGTCGGGAAGAGGAATGATAGCGGCGGCGGTAGCTATGGGCGAAGGCGAGCGTGCGATGCATTCGCGTGAGCAGTGACGGCGGCGCGACCTCGGTGTCGGACGGCGAAGTGGAGAGCGGCTCACGGCGGCAATGAGATGGGTGACGATCATGACAAAGGAGACGGCGATGGCAGAGGAGAAGACGACCGCAAGCTCGAGTGGCGGAGAAACGGCTACGCGAGAGAAGGGAACGACGAAGAGAAACGGAAGGTGTCGGGTGCGGCGGGGAAAAAAATAAACCAAGGAACGGAAATAATTTGGATAGGTTTAAGTACAGAACCGAATTAATTTGTTAAACCTAGACCTAGATTAGGTTTTTAATTAATCCCTAACCATCTCCATTAGTTTAATTATCCCCGTAAATACCCCATACAAGTCTCGTTTAATTCCAGAAAATTTTTAGAAATATTTCTAAAATTCCCTTAAAATCCCAAAAATAATTCCTAAGATTATTTTCCTAAATTTTAGCCATTTAATTTAGTATTTTAAATTTTTAGTATTTAACATTCTCCCCCACTAATAAAAATTTGGTCTCCAAATTTCCCTCTCATGTATGAATACGAGATGTCACAACAATCATCTTAGGAATCTAGAGACAAGTCACACCTCAAGTGACTAAGTGGGGTTGCTGATATAGAGCTCTGACACTTGCTTCCAACAACCCTTCCAAAGTATGAATAGTATATTTATATCAACCACCTATCAAAAAGTACATAACTATACCATAGTGGAGCTCTATATCCGTGACCTATTGGAGACTTTGCCAGAATCGCAAGTTAAATCCTGAATCGCTATCACATACGATACTCAAAGATATTCCACGAACTAAAAATCTTCACAGTGTAAACCTATCCAGCGATCCAACAAACTCATCTTATGAATCGGAAGAAAATGAGCAAACTTGGCTAATCGATCACCGATTACCTGAAATCGCATCAAGTCCTTTCTAAATTCTAAATAATCTCCCAACACTGTCCATCTCATAAGGCTATCACGTCCATCTCGGTACAGAACTTTGTTGATTACTAATATTCCACCTTTACTAGTTCACACACTGAACACCAGACTACAAAATCAACTATGTTCCGCATGTCGTTCCACCACGGAGCACGCTTCAATACTTACTATTTCTCGGATACAATTCGAATACATCTGCAACATATACAACCTACCGCAATCTACTAGCAATACTTATCAAAGTATCGTGACAAAGCCTCGTGACTCTCGAGGTAATACAAAAGGCACTATCTGCAGGCAATGACATGCTACCACAATCGGAACTCGTGGGCAGATAGTCAATATACAGAGCACTGTCTACGCGCAACCACATGCTACCACGAACAGGACTCGTGGGTAGACAGAGTATATAGCTATCTAGCTATGGACTGCACGCAACCACATGCTACCATGACTGGGTCTCGTGGGAAGTCAAGATGTCAGGTAGCTATCTAGCTACAGACGATATACGAATTCCACTATCACTAACTCCGAATGGGTAGAGCAAGAGTATAACTCTATGGTAGATTCTCTCTATCATCACGACAGGGATCTATCTGCTGTCCTGAATCAAAAGTAACTCTTCCTAAATTCGAATGCAACTATGTAACCCACTATTCTCCTCGGAGACGGAGAAATATTTTCTCACAAGAGCAATCTACTGTCTAATATCCACTCTATCGCACAGAACGGGAGGTGACTGGGAGACTATAATGACCAATCTCCCTAGTTGCAACTATCCGTGTTCTAACAACTCTATGTAGCTACCCAGTAGCTAGCCAAAATCCCATGAGCATTCCTGCTCCTCACCTCTACAAAACAACATAAGAACTGCTAAGTCCACATCATATATTTGACAGCTTATCTCGCAGTTCTTTAACTACCGTAAGCCTAGGATACGTCTTATTCAATAACATCGGAATTGCTCCGATCCCCGAAATGATGCATCCATGTACACTACCCTTCCATCAACACCAGAATGATTAATCAACACTGGCATAAAAGTCAACCATCGTCTGAGCCCTGAAACTAGTTTCACAAGCTTCAGACCAAGTAAATTCCATCACCTTCTTGGTCCAACCAGTTAGTGATGTAGTACCGCTAGAGCATCCTATCCATATCTATGGTAATAATCAAATCAATACAAGGAAACCACCATCTACGGTGGCCGAGTGCGCAACTCCAACTACCACCATCAACAGTGGCTAAGTTACGCAACTCCAACGACCACAACTGATCTAATCATGTCCAAAATACACGACTTCCCAAATCCCTGGACGACTAAGTCGTCAATAAGCCTAACAAGATAATCAAAAGCTCATACAATTCATACCAAGTATGAAATTGTCGTTGCAACACACCTGCAATCTCTTTACTCTAGGCTGATGATATATCAATCATCACAACGACAATGATAATTGTATGACACCATGTCACTACAATATCAACACACCGGTCATAAATCAATCCTAGAGTATACACAGGTGTCCTATAGCTGATCTAAATAGATCCTCTATCCACAATGAAGGATATTCATTTCCTTCTACAACTACCGCATTCTATCATCGATAATCGATGCATAATCTCAAAGGTCCATCTCTCTTTTAACAAAGAGTTACGGATCTTCTCAAGAAATATTAGGACAGATAAATATCCCATCCAACAACTCCTATAATCGGAACTTAGATTCTTCCAATTCCCATAGTGTTAAGCAACACTATTACTAGCAAAATTATCTCCTGGTAAAATCATCATTCTAACAAATACCTACCGGGCATCATCAACCTTGCCAACTTTGAAAAATCGATCGATGACGATATCAAAGCAACTCGATATGGCTCACAGCCAATTAAATGACATTACCTTGAGTACATCATGAGCTTCAATGACTTTGTGTGCTTTACACCAGCCCTCAGCCAACACACCATAAGTAAAAACATTTGGCTCATAAAATATCATTAACTCATTACTAATTAAAATTGTCACCCAGTATGAGGTCTTCAATATCGACACTATTTTCGCAATCATTCCGATTGCCTACTCCACTTGCCTCTGCAGCACCAAGCCTAGGAGTTTATCCGAAAATACATCTGAATGCTCTCGGATTATACGCGCATTCGAAAGACATATCATACCATAATCTCACAATTTAACCATCTATAAGGTTATGTCTACCGTAATGGTATGTCTATCAAAATCTAAGGGCATCCATTGTCTTCTTAATTGTTAGTCAACATCTCACCCAACGGTAGAGATACCACCGACCCACAAGTCGATGTATAGTAACCCTACTAATCCGAACTAAGAATATTCTAGTCAAAGATACCTGTAAACTACAAGTATCTCTCAATATATTAGCCCAGAGGGTAAACTAAAGTAATACCCTGAACGATCAACTATCTGTCGATCTGATCACAAGGCTCCACGCAGGTCTCGACCTTTCCCCGAAGAGAACGAAATCAGATCCAACAGTCCGCGGCAAAGCGGTCGCATTTCTATGACGCATGACCCGGGGATTTTCTTGGATCGTCTGATCCCATCATTTAGAGACTTTTGATTCTAATAATTTGACCTGCTATATCTGCTTATTGGTCTCTAACTCTTAAACACTTGTACGGTGTCATTTCTAAACTCATGACTCGATCTAATGTCTTCCGGCATGATCTAATAGAAGATCCAAACATCCTAATCCACCTGTAAGCCAATAAACTATGGGTGGCTTAAATCATCCATTCACATTCTTGAGTTTTTAGGTGGTCGTAACCTCTGCAAGCCTCACGACTCTGCACGGTACACCATTACCCAACGATCGCCCTATTTGAAACTCAAGAATTTCCTGACAATGAGTCAAAGAAATACATGGGAAAAATACCCTCTCACAACATCACTACACCGTGACCTAGTGATGTACTATACCCTGAAGATTATTTCCCTGCATCTTCCACCAAGTACCAGCTTAATCCTAATAATGGTATGCACTAACTTCACTTTCTCTGTATAACACGAGATAAGTACTCAAAAGTACATCCTAAGTTATACAACCCAGCACGAACAACTCAAGGATCAAAATCCCTATGAAACACCGTAACCTAACCCTCTGCTATCTGCATCAACAATAGCCTACACATCTTGTCCATTACCCCACAGGTAATGAGCTAACTAGCATAATTAGTAAAAATACCTAAGACCGTAGTATTTGATTTCCACAAGAAATGTGACACTTGACCCCTACTTTCTGACTCAGTATCAGTCGGCTCTCAAAGAAAATTCACCTTTTTGACCCAGGTTCAAGACTCACGGACTAAACAGGTCATGCATGTGATCAACTCAAACTATGATTATGAATAATAACCAACACACTAAATGTTATTTCCTGTTATAACCACTAAATGCATAGCTCACCTAACCGAGAGTATAAACACTAATGGCAACTCCGGCTGGTCACCTTAGTGGGCGACCCCTACTACAAGTCTGCACATGTGTCATAACTCGGTAGACCTTTCTGG
This sequence comes from Wurfbainia villosa, assembly GCA_025175895.1. Taxonomy (NCBI): domain Eukaryota; kingdom Viridiplantae; phylum Streptophyta; class Magnoliopsida; order Zingiberales; family Zingiberaceae; genus Wurfbainia; species Wurfbainia villosa. The sequence goes on along the minus strand of CM046005.1, from coordinate 17,684,060 downwards.
CAACTCCATCACCAGAGATCTCAATGTCCTCTTGCGTGGCCACCCTGCACCCCGTCTCGGCATAGGAGCATGCCCACCTCGTTTATATTTGCTAAATTATTATCCAAGTATTACTATAAGTAGAAAATTTTAAAAATCACTACTTTCACCTCTTAGCCATATGGAGATGTCCTGTTGCCACTAAGTCCCCAATTCGATCATGTCAAAATTTGACTCAAAAATGTCCGAAACGCCAAAATGATGGAAATCCATAAATCCTAAAATACACAAGTTAACCTGCCAAACGTGGCGAACTCCGAAAACCCAAAGACCCTAAGGAACTCAGAACCTACGCTCTAATACCAAATAAATTGTCACGCCCCGAGAAGGGTACTTGTTCGACGAAAATCGGACAACACCAACCCTATACTACGGACAATTGAAACCGATATACAAGGCCCACATGACCCACTATACATCGACCAACATCATACCACACCACAATATATATAATATACGGGCCTCAGGCCAACAACCAAAATAAATAAGGAATCTACAACTTCTAGACTCACCTCTTCTGCCATCTGAGTAGGAATACACAACCACACATGACCATAACCAATCGAACAAAAGTCCATAAATACATATCAAGTACCGCCAAAACAACCGACAATATAAAATACTACAAGTTTAAAACATAGAGTACTAGCGATAAAAATACGGAAACATGAAATCAAAATACGGAGGCGTCAGATCAGGGGACTAGCAATTGGACCCTCCAGAAGGCTTCATTCTGAAATAGAATAGATATCAACGGGGTGAGTAAAACTCAGCGGATATCTAATAGTCATGCATAGTAAACTATAAGTAGCAATAATAATCATGCCAGTACAACCTCCTGATCAATAATAGAAAATGCAAGGAAGAAATGCGGAAAGACTGTACTTACCTGAATCTCTTATCCTGACATAGGAGTGTAAACCATACTAGCAGAAGTAAGGTCATCAGACCAAATATATGTTGTATCTTGTATGCATGTCAATCATATGCAACAACCAAGGCAGCAACCAAAATGCATAATAGAAAAAAAATATATGCACATGATGCAATCACCTGATATAAAATACAACCACACAAGCATATGTAGAATCACCAAAACAAACAATATAACACCTCCTGTATGTGCATGACAATCATATGCAACAACCAAAAGTGCAACAAGCAATGCTTATAGTAAAACGTATGCACATGATGCAATCACCTGTGTCACCCCTGACGCCAGTCAAGCCACCGACATGTCATGTGTGTCGACCGAGTGGGTAGGGCTGTGACAACTGTACACTCTGCCATCATCACACCTATGTGACCGAGTGGACAGGATGCTAGCAGAGTATCACCTTCCTAACCTATGTATGTATATGGGAAACAATCACCTCATCTCATCTCCTTGTCTCACGACAAAGGAGGGATCCCTGTCTGCTACCACGTTACAATACAAATCACCTGAGCAACCATCATGGAGCCCTGACAGAGCAACTACACACACACCTGAAATACCACTAACCCATGAGTGGTTGTGTGTAGATAATGCGACTGACGATGGGCTCAACTACCAAGTATTATCACCTCCTACCGAGGAGCCGACGATCGTCAGTCATGCAATAATGCAAGATGGTGCATGTCCCTAATGCATGATACACCTATCAATCCATAGCTACCTATGGTATGTACCAATAGGAGCCCATATCAAATAACCTAAGTACATAAGTCTATGTACACATGCAAGTTATATTCGTTATTCATCCAATGTCCAATATGTATGGTATGTCACTACTCTAGTGCTAAATAAACAAATGACAAGTATCAAAATGATAAAGCATAATATAATAGGCATATGTAAGACTACAACACGTACTAGGTAGTGACATAATAGGGCAGTTAACAAGCATAGAAAACTACTACTAACTATAGTAAACCATACATCACAAGATGACAATATCTAAAAGAAGATAAGTCAAAGATACCCACCTGCTATGAAGAATTTCATCTGTCTCTATGCTCGTGAACCTGTCTCGTGATTGAAACTTGCATAAAACATAATTACCATCAAATCCAAGCATACGACAACGTGGTAAATTACTACTATATAGTTTCTATATTCGTATCCTTTTATCGAATACAAATTAGAACCCCCCCTACTGACCCTCATCTTGTATATTTAATACATTCACACCACGAAACCCAACATAGGCGACTTAACTACTTAATCCATCAAATCTACCCTCCATAAGCCGGATCCAAACCTAAATAGCTACATTACCAATCAAAACACATCTCAACCATTCACAACTCACTTAACCTTCACTCACAACCACAAACATCTCATCTACAACTCACACACTCCCCTTCACAACCACCTTTCACTCAACCACAGCTGAGTAACATACTAATTACGATCGTACAACCGACATCAAACTCAATCACAACCACCGCCATTGCAGTAAAGAAATTTAACAGTATCCTTAATCAGTACTTCATTTTCCTCAAGCCTAATTCACAACTCCACAACAATATATAAAACATCTCACGATCAGCTGTTATCAACGATCACATAGAGAAGTATGAATCCAACCTAACCCCAGGTGACATACACACAGCTCAACCAAACCTTCTTCTCTCACTCACAGCCATGCAACCTCCGTCTAGCCCACTCCATCGATCCAACTACCGACGCTGCCCTTGCTTCTCAAATCGCATCAACACTCCATTCAACACCATTAATCCATAGAAAAACACCATGAATAGAAGAGAAAGGAAGAAACAATGAAATATACCCAAACTTCAAACTTCGCCGGCAAAAATTTATCACTGCCCTAATCCCAAGTTTTTTGAGCTCTGGCAAAGATGGCAGCCTCCGATCAGATCCCGCTGTAGATGTTGCCCACCCAAGCTCGCTGCTTCAACAACTGTAGGGTCATCTTCTGCCCGGTGCCTGAATGAAGGAACAGAGTTCTCGAAAACACTGATCCACTGGATCTAGACTGGCATCGCCTTACGGGGCAAGTCACGGCGATGGACACTGGCCGGAAGGCAATAGGCGGTGGGGCAGAAGAAGTCGGAAAGAGGAATGATGGCGGCGACGGGAGCAATGGGCGAAGGCGAGTGTGCAATGCATTCGCATCAGCAGGGATGACGATGCGACCTCGGTGTCGGACGGCGAAGTGGAGAGCGGCTCGCGGTGACAATGATATGGGCAGTGATCGCAACGAAGGAGACGGCGATGGCAGAGAAGAAGACGACCGCAAGCTCGAGCGGCGGAGAAACGGCTGCGCGAGAGAAGGGAACGAGGAAGAGAATGGAAGGTGTCGGGTGCGGTTGAGAAAAAAATAAACCAAGGAACAGAAATAATTTGGATAGGTTTAAGTAAAGAACCAAATTAATTTGTTAAACCTAGACGTAGATTAGGTTTTTAATTAATCCCTAACTATCTCCATTAGTTTAATTATCCCCGTAAATACCCCATACAAGTCCCGTTTAATTCCAAAAAAAATTTAGAAATATTTCTAAAAATCCCTAAAAATCCCGAAAATAATTCCTAAGATTATTTTCCTAAATTTTATCCATTTAATTTAGTATTTTAAATTTTTCGTATTTAACATGGAGTCCCTCGCCTCGAAGCTCTCTTCGTCCGACCATGTCCCTCATATGCATCAAGCTCACGGCTTCTGCAATGTCATCCTTCATGTCTCGTCCTAAAGTCTGCTTCCTTTGGCTTCACTCCAATTCTCCTTGTCTGGCGGTCCTTTGGATGCACCGAACGCACGACTTTCGTAATGTCATCCTTCACTGACTCAAGGACTCGAGCCATGAGATGGTGAACTCACCAATGTCATCATCAAGCTAACCATGTGTGATTTACTAAGTCCTACATAACTTAAACATACATATCAAATCAACATATAATCCTAACTTAAATCCTTTGTCCCACACATCAAAACCACATCATACATGGGTTGATTGCCCTAACACCTACAAGTGGTATCAGATCTATGAGCTCTTCTACAGATTAACAATCGGGGGAGCAAGCACACTAGCGAAGAAGGAGAAAATGGAGCTCAACGAGAGATTGGGCGATGACATAACAATTCCACCCGCCTTCGACTGCGAAGATTTTATGTATTGGAAAGGTAGGATGGAATATTTCCTAATGTCCAATATATAAAATTTGTTTGCTGTGATTATAGGATTCGATGTTCTGAGGGACAAGAAGGGAGAAATCTTCAAGATGAAGAGGTGGACCGAGGAGCGATGACAAAAATTCGAGACAATCGTTAAGGTAACAAAAATATTATTAAATTTGATACCTAACAATATTCTGTCTAGATTAGGAGGTTATAGGGATGCTAAGGAGTTGTTGAATAAGTTGTTCAAATTCCACGAAGATCCCAAATCGGAACAAGAAAAAGAAGAAGAGGAGTGCTCATCCTCTCAAGCTCAAGAAGAATGTGGATCATCATCCCAAGAGCTTGAGGATTCGGAGGTTGAAAGAGACTCAACATCTAGATAAGAATAGGAAGAATTAGAGGAAGCCTCCACCTCTAGGATTGAGGGGGAGGAGATTAGATCACCGGAGCCAGAACAAGAACAAGAGCCATCAACATCCAAGAGAGATGAAGAACCAACTCCAGCTCCTACCACTGACCTAGGTAACTCAAAGCATGTAAATTAAAAATAAAAATCATATTGTATGCTTTAAGTGTAGGGAGCAAGGACACTACAAGAGCAAGTGTCTAAAAAGAGTCAAGAAGACTCAACCGGCATCAAAAGTTCATGAAAAGCCTAAGGATGTCAGTGCCTCAACAATTAAAAGCAAGGAGCACATCATTTTCTTCAAATGTCATCAAAAGGGGCACTATAGAAGCCAATGCCCTAAGGGAAGACAACCTAGCAAGGGAAAGGGAGGAGCTACATATGTAGGGGGAGCTAAGGCAAACCCTAAAGTATATTTCAATAATGCTCTTTATTTACATAACAATCAAAAGCATGCTAGGAGTAATTTTAATTCTCTTACAATTGTGCATAATCATGAAAGGCATGCTAATAGCAATAAATATATTAAGAAGCTAGAAACAATAACCCTAAAACAAATTCTACCTAGGGAAACTATTAAAAAGGTAGAAGATCAACTAGGCATTAACCCTAAGAAGGGTAGGCATATGCCTAGGAAGAATCTTTCCCAAAGAAAGAATGAAAATTAAAAAATTGGGAAATTAGAGTTAGAGAACCAAGCCTTGAGGTCAATGCTTGAGAAATTAGAGAAGACCCTTAGGAAGATGCAAAATTCAATTTAGGGGTCAAATGATCAAAAATTAGGGTCTAGGAGGCAAGAGCCATCTAGGGGCAGAAAAGGTTTGGGTCACAAACCTAAAGCCAAGGAGACCTACCATAGTGTTCCATTCGATTATGGAACCATTTCTAGGTCTAGGAAAACCAAGGTTACTAGGGAAGTCATCCCTAATATTAACCATGGTAGATGTCTAGTGGCCAAGGTTTCTATAAAACCTAAGAAAGCCACTAAGAAGGTCACAAGGGAAGTTATCCCTAGAGTTGACCTAGGCAAGACCCAATTGACCAAGGCTTCCAAGCCAAAAAGGGTCATTAGGAAGGTATCAAGGGAGGCATCCCTAGTGAATACCTTGTAAACCTAAGGAACACCAATAAGTATTGGGTTCCTAGGAGCGTGATTCCCTCACGCAAGTGGGTTAGGATGTGTCAACCCTAAGTGAATGGGTAGTTAATCTAACCATGATAGAGTTGACACTTTAGGTTATCTCCAAGGTAATGGGATACTTTGGAAATGATGATTGGATTTATATCCTAAAAGTTTTTAGGATGTGCCAATTAAATTTGAGAAGTCTGAAAAATTGATCAAATTGGAATGAGTTAGGCTTTAGAGTAATGATGTGCTATTTTGGATTGTTGGCACACTTGGGAAATGAGTGGTTATGGAAAATTAGGTTTAACTCTAACAAATGGCAATTAATAGTAAAATTTAGATATTATTATGCCTTTATATTTTACTTGTCATGCTTTGCTTGCCATATTCCATGTCATGACATCATATTTATTTATTATTTAAAATGTCATGATAATGTTTAGATTTAGTTTTTATGTCATGTATACTTAGGTTAAGTTTTATGTCATGACATCATGATTATTGACACATTCTTCATTTATGCTATTATTATATGCCATAATCATCACTCATGCATTTAGGTTAATTAAAATTGATTCAAGGATTATGACATGATTTGAAGTCCCATGTATAAGGGAATCAAATAGAGTTGCCTAAAAAATACTTGGGACCTTAGATTAGGAAGGATAAAAATTCACATCTCACATTAAATTGACATGTATGTGTATTGATACACCTTAGACACATGTGAGATGGTAGGAAAATGAGTTAAGTTCAAGGTGCATAGTTCTTGCGTCTAGATGAACTAAAACTCATCTTATATCATTAAAGGATCATGGGAAAAGCTAATGTGCAAGTCATGTGCATTGAGCCCATAGATCATGATCCAATATAAGGTTTTAAAATCATTTTGAAAAACCTTAGTGAAATCTACTTTTGATAGCAATCACCATTGATGAAGTTGATACAAAGTAGATTCAAAACATAAAGTTATCTTTGTTTTTGAACTTTGTATCAATCTCACTATTTAATGGGTATTTTATTTTTTAAATATTTTTCACCCATAATGATTATTATAAGTATTATACATATAAAGTTTCATTATTTTTTAAATTATGTATATTTACTTATGAATTTCCAAATTTCATTTCTGAATTCTGGATTTCTGCATTTGCAGAAACCAGTCGACTGCCACCTTTGACAGTCGACTGACATTAAGAGTAGTCAACTTGTTGCTAACTAAGTCAACTGCCAAGTCTGATTTCGAGTAAACAAGGTTGTTTAGCCCATGTTTCAATCATTTTAGACTACCCTAACTGCTCCTAATCCTAGGATATGCTTTGGAAAGCATTAGAAAGGTAAAAATCCATTGGATATGGATTAGGAGAGTTGTTTAGAGTGATATATCATATTTTAAGGGAGGTGAAAGTTCAATATTGAATCTTTTCCCTTAGTTTTGATTATTTAGTGTTCCTATAGGCTTAGGGACTCTCCAAGAACATTGTTGATGCAATGGTCAAGAGGGAGCAAGCCTTTAGGGGGAGGTTATCCATCATGGGATGATTGATGTATATTCCTCAAAGGGGGAGATATGAAGGAATTGGAAACCCTCATTGTGCTTCTCAAAGGTGGAGAATTAGAGAATGAAGATTGTCTCTCATTTAGTGATATGTGATTTATCACTAGGAAGAGTGAAGGCATCCTAGATGCTTTAAGAACAAGGGGGAGATTATAAGATATTATTAGGATATGAGATATTGATACCCTTGGAGAGAGCCTTTTTGATGTATGTCAAAAAGGGAGAGAATTTGGGAATTGCCAATTAGGAGAATTGAGAGAATTTTGATTGGATTGAGTTAGGTGGCCTAACTCAAAGGTTTTTGTGGTTTTTGTCAAACATAAAAAGGGAGAGATTATTGATGGAATCGGCTCAGGTCATGATTGACCAGAATCGAGTTTGACTCAAGTAGTATTTTGATATTTGACAATGGGTTAACCATTGTTTGACAATTGGTTGACTATATGGTTGACATGGGGTTGACCATATGATGGAAAAGTTTAAGTGGGACACTTGGCAATTGGAAAGTCCAAGTCTTATGTACTTGGCATGAAAAGTCTAAGTCTTTGGCACTTGGCGTGAAAAGTTCAAGCATGGGTCTTGCCAATGGTAAAGTTCAAGTCATGGGTACCTGACAATTCGAAAGTCCAAGCATGGGTCTTGGCATTTGGAAAGTCTAACATGTAGTTGGCAATGGAAAGTCCAAAGGTGTGATATTGGAGGCATAAAGTCCAAGCAGTAGTTTGGTAGCATAAGTCCAATGTTTGGCGGTGTAAAGTTCAAGCATGTGTCTTGGCAGTATAAGCCCAAATGGGCCTTAGTAGTATAGACCCGGTTAGCCTGACAATAGCCGATGGAAACACCTAAAGGCTAGCATATGGATGAACAAGTCATGGATGACTTGGAGAGATCCGATAGGCGTGAGTCTGATGGAGGTGACTAGAAGGCTTAGGTCTAGGCTAAGGGTGGTCTAGCAAGTATGAGGGGATCATACTTGGGGTAAACCTCATGATTGAGGTTTAGCAATTGACTGGGGTTATGAACCAGTCGACTGGTCAAGTGTTTTGACACTTGGCAGCCGAGTCGACTCTGAGAAGTCGACTGGGATTATGACCAGTCGACTGTTCGGGAGTCAACTGGCGATCGACTGTAGTCAAGTGGCCTTGGCAGTCGACTGAGCGATCGCCGCCATGAAGGGATGGACTTTTGTTTGCGCCACGAGCACGTAAAGCTCCTGAGTCGATTAGCAGCTTGGCAATGATCGCGGTAATGGCAATGATCGCTAGTGTATCCGTTGGTTGGACTGCCAACGTGGATCAATTTTGTTGTGAGACAATGACACTGTAGGCAGTCGACTGTCGAGCGGTAATCTAGGTCGTGAGGAGGCATAAAAGAAGCAGTTTGTAGAGGATTTCGGCCATGGTTTCTTGAACGGTTCTAAGGGCAATTTGAGGCTAAATTCTAGTGCATTTCAGGGTCCTTCAAGCTTATCCAAGCAACCACATCAATAAGCATTCAAAGCCCTAGTTTGTAAAGTGCTCTTTACATTTCATTTGTACTCTTGTTGTATTTGGTTGTATTTTCATTGTTATTGTTGTAAGAATTGTTGTAAAAGGTTTTCTCCACCTCAGGAGTGTTTTCCGAGAAGGAGAGGTTGATTAGTGGTGGTTTGCATCACTAGAGCTCATTTGAGCTTTACTCGTGGAGTAAGAACCCTAAGGTTCCAAACCACATTATATTCTTGTGTTCGTGTGTGATTGTTTGCATTTCATTTGTGCTTTTATTTTTCACTGCGCACTAATCAGTTTATAGAGACAATCACACACGCAAACGAACGAAGAAATCCGAACCGCTATTCACCCCCTCTAGCGACGTCCAACGCTCCTACATTTAGGATATGAAGAACCATTATATTCATGCATGTGTGGAACTGGAAAGTGCCGAGGAAATTCTTCATTTAAGATATCCGGTGCAGAGGGATTTTGCTCTTCTATTTTTGAAATATTACTTACAAAAGGGAAACCCTCTTTACATGTTCTCTCCCTAGGGGAGCTACATATGGTTTCTTTCCTTTGGATTGCCTATGGACAAAGGCAGCATCTTTTCTTGGACGAGAAGCTCGCATCAATTCTTCCTCATAATCATTAGAAGTGTCATCCTCCTTCACATCACCAGGGGTAGCTCTCTATGACATCTAATCCATCACAACTGCTACTTCTTTTGCTAGGGGTAGATCTTCTTTACATAAAGGCTCATGGCATCTTTTGCTAGTGCCCCCTCTAGAGGTACTAGATGCAGATTTCTCTTCCACCACCGGCTCCTTCATTGTCCTAGTGTTCACCATCATAACTTTTTATTCATATTCCCAAAGATGACACCAATTTGATGGTGTTCACTTCTTTGGCCTACCAAGATCTCCCTCCTCCTTCTTCAGGATCTCCTCCGATCGCTTCAGATCTGAGAAATCCCAGCTAGATCTGTCACAAAGTAATGTTGAGAATGAAATAATGAATAACTTCTTCTTCGATGACCTTGTATCCTTGGAATAAACGTTAGATCTGCCACTTCACAAGAGAGTGTTAGAGATGGGCCAACTTCCAAGCACGAGCCCTCCGACACTCAAGTCAGAAACAATAGGATGAAGAAAGTAAAAGTGCAAAAAGAATGAAGAAGAAGAGAGAAGAAGATCCTTGAGGTACCGAATAGCAAAGGAACAACCATCTCTTGCTTCCTTCCACCTCCGCCCCTTTTATAAATGATTTATCCCGCCTTCTCCTTGAATTTGAATTTACTTTGATACCCTTGCCTAACTGTCAAATGTAATCCCTTTTCCCGCTCCTTTTCAAAATATCTTCTTTGAATCTCTTATATGCTCTATATTTCCCTGCCAAGTATTAATTAAATAAAATATATAAACAAATGACAATATATCTTATATTAATCACACTTATCATCCCCAAACCCCTCTTGCTACTCCCCATACTCCGGAACATTCATTCCTCCTTATTTCACCATATTCAGAAAAAACTCTCAGAACTCATACATGGCTCGGGAAATAATATTGCTCGGGAAATAAGCATACCGCTCGAGAAATAAGCATACCGCTCGGGAAATAAGCATAACGCTCGAGAAATACATTGACTACCCGTAAACTATATACACTGCTCTGCCAATACCATACTTAACTCTGACCAATCCTATCCCGTGATACTCCACTGGGCTCGGGAAATACACTAACTGCTCTACCAATACAACATCTAACTCTGGACAACACTGTCCCGTGCAACCCTATTAGGCTCAAAAAATACGCTGACTGTTCAGGAAACACACTAACTGCTCTGTCAATACAACATCTAACTATGAGCAACACTATCTCGTGCAACCCTACTGGGCTCAGAAAACACATATACTGCCAGGGAAACACATATATGGCTCGGCTAGTGCATAAACAACTCTGTAATCATAATACTCAACTTTGAACAACACTTCTCTATACTGCCCTACTAAGCTTGGGAAATACATATACTGTCCGGGAAACACATATATGGCTCGACAAATATATAAATTGCTCTTCTATCACACTTCTGAATATGATTACTCAACTTTCTCCTACTCTACTCGGGCATCACATATACTACTCGGGAACTATATAAATAACTCAGGAAACCTTCTAACTGATCAAAAAACCCTGACTCCATCAGTGGTAAATTAACTATAGGCAGAGCTTTTTGTTTGGTCATGGAACACATTTGTTAACCATCACAAGCATAGACAATTTAACAAAGAGCCACTTAACTTTTTAAAAATGCATAAAAATGCTCGGGTGGATATTCCTGCTAGGGTGTACCGAATATATTTCATCTGGGTCATTTCGTAGATGTCGGACTGGATCACCTAACTAATGGTAGAGCACACTAATTTCGGGAACACTATTGTCGAATTAGGCCTTATCTGATATGGCTAGCTGATCATTTTTGAAATCTATGATTATTAATTATGGTAGGCGGCCATTAAAACTCAAGATAGATACTATGATGAAAGTGATCACATGAGATCGTCGTTGTGCCCAAAAGGCAACATCGGATTGTTAACAATGTGGCCGAGGATCTATGTGGCTACCCACGTGAATAGAGGTTCCATCAACTATATAAAGGTAGACTTGGCAGAAAGAAGAGGATTTTTTTTTTCTTTCGGGCATCTAAAAACTCTAAATGAAGCGGAACATTCTTTTTCTCATCTTCTCTTTTTCACCTTCATTTAGCCTATGCTAATTTGACTAGGTCACATCAGTCATCATTGGCGCCCACTGATGATTGTTGATCTACATGCTTGGAGGACATCATCTTGACGGAAGAAGGGAAGTAGAAGCTCTAACAATAAAAAATCTATGTGATGCGGAACGGGTGAAAATCTATTCACTCCTTTTCAATGCAGTGAAGCACGGAGGGGGATCTCAGAGGGTTCTCACGGGCCGCAATCAGTAAAGAATAAGAAGATGAAGTAGATGGAACGCAAGAAACCGACACCAGCAATCGAGACTCAGACACAAGATGTAACGTGGTTCGGAATAATGATTCCTACTCCACGGAGGTGAACTTTTCTCACCGGATGCAGTGCCTAAGCACTTTCACTATGAAGATCCTCCTTTACGGAAAGTAAGTTTCCGAAGGTGGAGGAGAAAAACCTCTTACAGTGATATCACAAGACAAGAAAAACACAAGAGATGTAACAACGACAGATCTCCGTCCTTCTTCTCCGGCGAGACGGTTGTCGCTCCCCTTCTCCTCCTGCGTCTCCCTCTCTCTTGCTGGGTTGGAATAATTGCGGATCCTCTTTTCCTCCTTGCTTCCTTCCTTTTATCTTCCCCCTTCCGTCATTGTAACGTCGTGGGTTATCTCCATCGTACACGTGGCCACCACCTCCACCTGGGGAATAATTCTGTTACAGATATAAGAAGTGAAGACTCCTTGGAATATTGCATGGGGCCTCCCCAGCCGTTGCCTAATACCTTTTCCTCTACTTTTCGGGAAAATAGGTTACACTATCTCCCTCAACCCTCCGCTTTGAGTGAAGCTAGCTTAGGTCTATAGCCCACGGGTGCCCTAGCCCTAGGGTTCCTCATCAACCCGAACCAATTCCTCTTTTCCCCATGCCAGACTTCCTTTGTATAACCGTATCGATCAGGTTAAGTTGACCCTCTATCCATCCCATCGGCTTCTGGAATTATCTAGCTGAATCAATTCTTGCTCCACTCTTTAGCGAAGTGCCTTCTGTCTCTTCTTTCTTGTCAGATCAATTACTACTCACGACTCTCCCGTGCCAATTGCTTTCGATATTCTCCCGTATCAATGGACTCTGATATTCGCGCCCGAACCAATTCTTCCTTTTCTCCCTTCGCCGAGCCAAATATTTTGGATCGGATCATGGGTCCCCGCTAACCCTTCTATCGGGGATTATGTAGAAAGGGTACCAGCAGTATCATTAGTCAACCCCGAAAAATAGTCAAGCGAAGTTATAAGCTTGACTTTCCAAATGTACATAAAGTTTCTGACCTACTCTTCATTTCTCAACTTAAATCCATCCGTTCCCTTATACCTCCCTTAGGTATACTCAAGGAGGCCCGATGGGCTTATAGGCTCCGCTCCTCCTTCTCCTTTCATGCAGTTGAATCGTCACAGAAAATCCTATATAAACCCCTGCCTTCTCCTTTTAGGTATCATTTAGCGTGCTTAACAATCCAGCCTGTTCTTCTCCTTCCGTGATTATCACCGGCGGCGTTTCGGCGACCCAGTCCTTCCTTTCCCCACACGATTCTTCCTTAACCTCCGAGTAAGTGCTCTGCTTTGTTCACACCCATGGATCCTAGGACCATCTCTTCACCCGCCTGGTATGAACATACCATAACCCTGTTAGATTGTAACAATTATTTCTTTAATATTAAGAACAACTACATAGACCCCTCTATAAAATGTTGTTTCACGACTAAACTGCATCGGCCCCATAATCCTCCTCCCGGTTTGACATGTTTTTTCTCTGAACAATTTCTTAACGGCCTATCCCTGCCAGTACCATCGGTCTATTTGGACCTTCTAAACTTCTATGAACTACCCCTGAACCAATTCACCCCCAACTCCTTTCGAATTTTATCGGGAGCTCACATAGTGTTCCAACACTTGAACCTCTCTTTAACCCCCGAAATATTCCATTGCTTCTTCCAATTAAAGTCTTCCAAGGCAGGTCTCTTCTACTTATCTAGCCGTTCAGACTGCCAATTTTTGGTGAACCTGCCCACTTCCCACAAGGGTTGGGAAGAAATGTATTTCTTTGTACAGCTTCCCGAGTCTCTACCCTATTCTGATACATGGAAGGTAGCCTTCCCGAATTGCCTCCCTTCCGAGAAATGAGGACCAAATGTCCCTTCCCGAAAGTATATAGAGTATTAGGAGAGTTACATTACTGCTCAAACCATCTAATAGAAACTCCTCTTTTAAGCCATTTTGGATTGTCTCCTCTATCTTTGACGACTTCGGTTGCTGTAGGTAGGATGATACTTACCTTGCAATATGACTTCCTTTCTATGTTATTCATCTTTCTTATCAGCATACCTTGCAAATAATCTAATACAGAAGACTTTAGTGGAAGGGGAGGCGATCGAGGCTGCCAAGAAGAAGAAAACCTCGACTAAAAGAGGCAAATCAATAGTCGCTCCATCATCCCCCGGAAAAAGCTGCGACTCATCAAGAAAGGAGCCCCAAGTTTATCGGCTCGTCTCCCCTCGCCCTCAGACCAACCGGGGTCTCAGCCCCTAACCATTTATGAGCCAAGAAGAGGAGACACTACCTCATCTACCCTTTCTTCCTCTCCTTGAGGAGAGGATTCTCCCTCCCAGTTTCTTCATTCCTCCGCATCTGCACAAAATTCACCCCCACCTTCTCATGCGGAGTTCCTCTAAGCTCATATATCTTCCGACTCAAGAGCTGCTCCTACCCCCCTTTGTCGTCTCAGGCCCCCATCTTCCTCGGAAGGGGAGGATCTTTCCCTTCCCATTCCTCCGAAGGCCACGCTGGGATCCCTGCTGAAGATTCGACACCCCTCAGAGGTAAAATTCTTCAATCAGTCGGGCATACAAGGCCCGTGCGAACAAGTGAGCAAACTGTTGGCAAAGGTATTTACTCTTTCTTTTTCTCCTCTTCATTATGAGTATCTCTCTATGCCGATATATACCGATAATTTTTTCTTCCATTTAGGCCTCCACCCAACATAACAAAATGGTGGTTAAGCTGGCCCAATTCCAATCTAGTGTGGAAACTCGCCATTTTGCTGCCGTATCACAACAAAAGGAGCTCGTTCGGCGGTTAAACGAGCAAGAGGCCAAGGAGGCGGACTTCAGGGGCCAGTGTGAAGATGCCATGATACAACTAGCCCTGGTCCGAAGTGAGAAAGAGGAGCTGCAACGAAAAAATGAAGAACTTGAACAACGCCTCTTCTTACAGTCCAGCGAACTGCAACAGGTAGATGTCCTGACTCGTGAACTAGGGGAGTACAAGGGATATCTTGGGGACGCCATGATCAAGGCTGCTGACTCCTCGACTACTATTATACATCTTCAGTAAGAGCGACACCAGCTGGAATTGGAACGTCAAACATTGGAAACCACCAAGGAATCCTGTACAGAGAAATGTCAGGAGCTTTCCTCAATGGTGGCAGCTCTTTCTCACACCTTATCGCCGGTGGCTCATCAACAGTCTACCCTCCACCAGAAGTACCTAGAAGCTCTTTCAGCCTTAGGGCAGCAAGCTATAAAGGCAGCCACCGAAAGAGATGCTTTGGCAATTGGTAAAGTCAAGCCTGTGTGGTTCAATATCAAGACCAACTGAAGGAGCAAGAAGCCGACCTCAAAGGATGCTATGTCAAGAAGGGGGTAGATTTATTTATACTAGGTTTTGAGGGGTCCTCGACTCAAAATGCCGAACAGGGATACCCGCCTCCTGACACGAACACTAGCTATTTAGATCCCACGGAGGCGCTAGCTAAGTGTCCGCCCGAACTTTTTGAGTTGTAATTTCTACTATTCTCCTTTTTGGTAATTTTGTCAATAGTCTTTCTTTTGCTTCTGAATGATGAATTTGTCCATATGTTTAGTTATCATCATCTTGTCATGTTTCTTGACGGATCGGGAATTCTAAACCTATTTTAAACTCCTCCCTCTTTGTACCGTCATCTCTTTCCCCGTATTGTATGGCACAATCACCTTGTTGGTTCGGGGTTATTTGAGGTATCTCGAATAACATTATTCACCTCTATCCCAATTTTGGTTCGAATCTACTTTGAAGTATCTTGCTCGATTTTATGTACATCCGTCCCGATTTCGCTCGGGATTTACTTTAAGTGACTCTTTGGTTTTCCCCATTCCCTTTATCGCCTGAAGTCAGATCAACCTCTTCGTCATCTTCCCCTTCCCAAGAACCTCTGCCATCGCTTTTCTTCCATTATAAATCATTGCCCTCCATGTCTTCGTCCTCCTATCTTACTATCATGGCTTCGGAGGGACACCCCATCGAAATTTCTTCCAATTCAGAATCTTTCGAGTTGTGGGACCGGGTTTCTGAAGACACTGAAGATTCGGAGACCTGCTCAACTGCCACTTCAGCTTTTTCTCCTCTTCCTTTTCCGCCTCACACTCCAACTCCAACCCCTCCTACAGGGAGGTCCTTTCGTGCTCCCTTCCCTTCCTTCTGCAATAGAGTGTGGAATCCTCCCTTCACATGGGAGTATACAGTGGGAGACCCCCATGCCGCTGCCGAACTTCCTCCACTTTCACCAGCGCTGGCTTTCATCCCCGTCCCCCCAGTGGAAGCTCATCCTTCTCCGTTTGATGAAGGTCCATCCGCCATTCCTCCACCTCAAGGAGAGCGCTTCAAGGTCATCTTGGCGCCCTCTCCCCCCAAAGAGGCCTCTCCCGCTTCGTCTGTTAGGAGTAATCAGAGAAAATCTGTATAGATCAATTTACTGTAATCATTTCAAATATATCAATAAAAACGAGGGGGGGGGAACTTGATGTTTGTTTTTGTCTTTTTCTCGTAGAAGTAAGGTTTCTGTCTTCACAAGGACTGTAATCTGGTCCAAACATACCTTCTATCCTCGCCCGGGGATTCAGACCCTCTTAATTGCAGTTATAGTCCCGTCGACCTTCCCCCTTACTGCCCCCATGTTTCCTCTTCTTTACTGGCATTTATTGTCCCTATTTCTTCTACCAATAAATGCACTTTCCCCCTTCGTCGCTATAAAAACCTCCGCCCCTTACCTGATAGCTTCCATCCTTTCCCTTTCCTTTTATTTGCCATGGACAAAATATCTGAATAGGGTAGCAGTTCCTCTCCTGCTGAAGAGAAGATAAACGAACGTTGTTACATATCTAGTCTGGAGGAGCAAGTGAAGTATTTACAACAACAGCTGAAGGAAATCTCTGCCAGTAATCGCTCCCTGCATCAACAGCTGGTCAGGTCCCAAAAAGAATTGGCCAAGCAAATCTTCCTGCAGCAATCTTACCGTCGACAATTACTGTGCCAACCTCGACCGCACAAAGGAGTTCCATCCGTTCCTCCCAACAAAAAGTTGTAATACCCTAGATGTATAAGAGTTTCTTTTTGTTATTTCCCTCTTGTAAATGACTTGAAATATGTAATTTTTCCGCATCAATGAACTTTCCCCTGTTTATCTTCTTCTTCCTGTATCTCTTGAGTTGTGCCGTGCTTTACTTCTCTTCGTACTGACATATAGTTGAGGCATATTTTGGTTCTCCTTCCTTTTCGCCCTACAGGGAATATAGAACCATTAAATGAATTGACTCTGCTATTTTACAGGAATAAAACAATATCAAATTAAACAAGGACTTCAACTTCTCCCCCTTTACGGGGACAAAAAGTAATATATAACTAAGAAGATCTCAGTTCTTCCATTCCGCCACCACACGGGGATATCTTCCGCTTCACGGGGATAAAATTTTTGAGTATAACCGAATGAATTTCGGTTCTTCCGTTCCGCCACCACACGAGGATATCTTCCGCTTCGCGGGGATAGAAATTTATATATATATAATATATAACCGAGGAATTTCGGTTCTTCCGTTCCGCCACCACACGGGGATATCTTTCGCTTCGCGGGGATAAAATTTTTGAGTATAACCGAATGAATTTCGGTTCTTCCGTTTCGCCACCATACGGGGATATCTTCCGCTTCGCGGGGATAGACATATATATATATATATATATAATATATAACCGAGGAATTTCGGTTCTTCCATTCCGCCACCACACGGGGATATTTTCCGCTTCGCGGGGATAGAAATTTATATATATATATATATATATATATATATAATATATATAATCGAGGAATTTCGGTTCTTCCGTTCCACCACCACACGGGGATATCTTCCGCTTCGCGGGAATAAAAGTTTTGAGTATAACCGAATGAATTTTGATTCTTCCGTTCCGCCACCATACGGGGATATCTTCCGCTTTGCGGGGATAGAAATTTATATATATATAATATATAACCGAGGAATTTTGGTTCTTCCGTTCCGCCACCACACGGGGATTTCTTCCGCTTTATGGGGATAGAAATTTATATATATATATAATATATAATCGAGGAATCTCAGTTCTTCCGTTCCGCCACTGCACGGGGATATCTTCCGCTTCGCCTCGCGGGGATAAAAATTTATATATATAATACATAACCGAGGGATCTCGGTTCTTCCGTTCCGCCACCGCACAGGGATATATTCCGCTTCGCCTCGCGGGGATAGAAATTGATATATATATATATATATATATATATGGCTCAGAAGCCATCAACATAAAGGAGACAACATTTTCATATCATCCCTCTTTTGTGCTTGTCTTCCGAAGGGGAACTCCTATATCCGCCCCTTCCCATGCAAATGAAGGCTTTAGTACATACTGGGCTATTTAGAAAGAATAACCCCCTTTTTTTTTTCTTTTCACTTAGGGCCTCCTTTACCACAGACGAGGAGCCCAATAATGGTTACCAGCCCACTCTCCTCCCTTTTATAGGGGATCCTTTTGTCTTCGTTTCTTTTGCTATCTTCATCCCTTTGCCTTTTCATCTCCTTCTTCTCCGTCTGTTCATTCCTCCGCCGCCATACTCCGTTGCCTCAATCCCTTTTTTCAGCCCTTTCTCTTTATTCTCAGACCCTCAAAATGCATTCTACCTTCTTCCAGGAGATAGTGGGTCGTTATCCACATCGCAAGAGGAAGGCCGGTCAGCCGTCGGCTCTATCTTCTTCTTCACTTTCCCCGGTCACCACCACACCTGCTTCATCTTGTCTGTCTTCCTCTCCTCCCCCTGCATCCCTTGTTGCTTCTGCCCCAGAGGAAATCGGGACAATTGGTCCTTCCTCGATTTCTCCGACATTTACAAACCCTAGCTCTCATACTTTTTCTCCCTCTTCCACCAATATTCAGAAGTCGCCTTTTCCTTCACTGCAACCTGAGGATGAACCTGGGGAGGATGCACTTCTATGTCAGTCGATGACAGAGGCTGGCTCACCCCTGCCTTCTATCTCCCCTGAATACCATTCTTCTTCCGAACCCATGGCGGTTAATATCCCCTTACTGCAAACTTCCCCCCTCCACTCATCGCCTGAAGAGCCCTTCTCCACCCACAAATATCATCCCCCTTTTCCCAATCACCAATGAACTTCCCACCTCAGTATCATCTGTCCCATCTTCTTCCTTTTCTCCCAGAGTCTTCGGATCCTGAACTTAGAGGAAGTGGTTCCTCGCATGGAAAGCCTACGCCATGCTCTGGATTTGGTATGTTTTCTCAATTAGCTTCCTTAGCTTTGTCGTACTAACCGATTTCTTTTTCACAACCGGCATGCAGGCCTTGACCAACCATCAAGAGTTGGATCGCTCCCTCCATCAATATCGGGCTCAAGCTCAAGAATGGGAGCGGCAACAACGGGAAGATTTAGCGAATACTCAAAATCAAGAACAGCTCCTGTTGCAACAATTGCACCTGTGCCAGGAGCAATTAGCCGAAGCTCGCCAACAAATTCAGAAGGATGCTGACACTATTGCAGCGTTAAGGGAACAACAGCGTCCAGGTGTGCAGCCACCCGTCCCCCAGCGGGAAGTCCAACCGGCTCCTCTTGATAAGGAGTCTTCCTCGGCTCAAGAGTTAATATGTCTCCAAGGGCAGGTAGCAGAGCTCCTCAAGGGGAAGCAACAGGATTCCGACACCATCGCTCGCCTTCAGGTTCAATACCGGCGAGCACAGGATAAGATAGGAGACCTCCGCACCCGCTTGTGCAAGGAGGTACAAGAAAACTCATCCCTCATAAATTCCAGGGCGCATGCTCACGCCCGTCTACGCAGGCAAGAGACTTCCCTCCAGAGGCTGGGCACTGAACTCACCCGGACCAGATCTTATTCTGAAGCAGTGGAGGGGATTTCAGCTTCTATGCGTCAAAATATGATGGAGATGACGCACCTTGTGCAGCAGGACCAAAATTCCCGAGCCGACGATGTTTCCATACTAGCCGATGCCATTATGGAGGTGTCACGCCGCTATGTTGATGTACGCCGAGAACTTCAAGCACAACAAGAAAAATGCCAAAGGCTTCATCGTCCAAACCGCTAGGAGCGACTCATCATTTTACTGTGCGCCACTTATCAGGACGGATTTAATGAAGCGGTTCGGCAGTATGCCGACCAAGGATTACCTCCCCCAACTTATCCTTCATTTTCTTTAAATTGGGAGGCTGGCTTTCGACGTTATCCTCCCGACCGATTTAAGCTGTAATTCGATATCTTGTTTTGAAACGGGAATTTCCTTTCCATTTTCTTTCTCTTCTTCAAGATTTATTAACAGTACCGTATTGCTCTTGTAAATAACTCATTAACAAAATTTGGAGAGTACTTGACATCTAATTAACACGATCAAGTTAAGGAGTACACTCCTTCAGAGTCTCATAATTTCTCTTCTTCTATTCTCTACTCCTCATACAGTGTGAAAAAGTTTTAAATGAATGGCATTCCAAGGTCGTGGAAGCTCTTTACCTTGGTCATCTTTCAGATAATATGTTGACCCTGCTACGCAGTGCGTTATTTCATAGGGTCCTTCCCATTTTGGAGCTAGCTTTCCGGGGTCTCCAGCGGGATTAACTTTACGCAAAACCCAATCCCCTTCTTGAAATCTTCGAGGCATCACATTCTTATTAAAGGCTCGCTGCACTCTTTGCTTGTAGAATTCCGCTCGCCTCCATGCCATTTCCCGCTTTTCCTCCACCAAGTCCAATTCAGTGCTTCGAATAAGTTGGTTTTGATTTGGTTCATACGCCTTTATCCGAGCGCTATTTAACATAACTTCGATCGGAATAACATCTTCCGTCCTGTACACCAAACTGAAGGGAGTTTCTCCTGTTGCTGTCTTGGGTGTAGTTCGATAGGCCCACGGGACGCTTGGTAACTCTTCTACCCAGTTTCCCCTCTGAGCCCCCAACTTGGTCTTTAATCCTTGAATGAGGATCCTGTTAGTCACCTCCACTTGCCCGTTCCCTTGAGGGTGAGCTACCGAAGTGAAAGCCTGCTGAATGTTGAGACTTTGGCACCATTCTTGGATCTTTTTTCCTTGGAACTGTCGTCCATTGTCACTGACTATTTTCCGAGGAATACCGTATCGACAAACAATGTTTCTCCATAAGAACTGTATTACGGCATTCTCAGTAATTCTGGCTAGGGGCTCTGCCTCCACCCATTTGGAAAAATAATCCACAGCCACCAATAAAAAATTCTTCTATAAAGGTGTCACTGGCATTGGACCTACTATATCCATTCCCCATTGATCGAAAGGATAGGAAGAGACCACGACTTTCATTAACTCAGCTAGCCGTTCGGAACGGTTGCTATGCTTCTGACAAGCGAGGCAAGCTTGCACTATACGAGCAGCATCTTGCTGGAGAGTAGGCCAAAAATATCCTGCTAATAGGGCCTTTCTTGCTAAAGCTTTCCCTCCTAAATGATTGCTGCAGCAACCTTCATGAATCTCCCGGAGTACCCATTCCGCATCCTCATTTCCCAAGCATTTCAATAAGGGTCGTCTGAAAGAAGTCTTGTACAAATCTCCATTTAAGAGGGTGAACCGTTTGGCTCGGCTTATTAAAGCGGATGCCACTATTTTTTCTTCCGGGACCTTCCCGTGCCGTAAATAAGCTATGATGTCAGTCCTCCAATCAAGAATTAGGCTTGATTCGGGTGCGTCTTCCTCCACACTGCATATTGCTAGGGAAGTATGAATTTTCGTATGGACCGTTTCCGAGGACTTCATTCCTTCCATAGCACTAGCCATCCAAGCCAATTCATCTGCCTTCCCGTTATTCTCCCGCGGGATTTGCTTTAAGAGGACCTGACGGAATTGAGCCTTTTCTTTCTCAAAAGCCTTGAAGTACTTATGCAGCCTTTCCTCTCGAACCGCAAAAGAACCTTGAAGTTGTGATATTACCAACTGGGAATCCGAATGGATTACAATGGAAGAAGCCCCCACCACTTTAGCAGCCTGCAATCCCGCTAGGATGGCTTCATATTCTGCCTCATTATTAGATGCCCGATATCCCAGGCGAACGACTAATCGAGTTTCTTCACCATCAGGGGAAATTAGTAGAACACCGATGCCATTGCCCGTAGATCCCGAAGAACCGTCTACGAATATATTCCATGCCTCTGATCCTTCCTCTTTTATTGCCGAACCATCTTCCGAGCCGCAGGGTACCTCCGCCAGAAAATTAGCGAGCGCTTGGGCCTTGATAACTGTTCAAGGTTGGTAGTGAATATCATACTCGCTTAGCTCTACCACCCATTTGGCCAATCTTCCAAAGAAATTGGGCTTAGTGACGACCTTGGCCAATTCGCTGTGTGTTAGAACGGTGATGGGATGAGCCAAAAAGTACGACCTTAACTTGCGGGCGGTTAGCACTAGGATATATGCCAACTTCTCTAGCTCCATATAACGGAATTCCGCCCCCTTCAGGATATGGCTGGTATAATAAATAGCTTGTTGGTGAGAACCTTCTTGTCTCAATAATACCGAACTAACGGCTCCCTCCGAGACGGCCAGATACATCCATAGTGGTTCTCCAGCTATTGGTTTGGCTAACAGTGGGAGTCCAGCCAAATATTTCTTCAACTCCTGGAAAGCTTGTTCACATTGATCATCCCACTGAAATTTAGTAGCCTTGCGCAAGATCTTGAAGAAAGGCAACCCTTTGTCCGCCGATCTGGCTATGAATCGTGATAAAGAAACGATCCTGCCTACCAGCTTCTGGGTTTCCCGTAGATTAGCGGGTGACTTCATGTTACATAGTGCTTGCACCTTCTCAGGGTTGGCTTGCAACCCTTTTTCAGTCACGATGTACCCCAAGAACTTGCCGCTCTTTACCCCGAACAGGCATTTGTTAGGGTTTAGCTTCATATTAAACCGCCTTAATGTAGCGAAGGTTTCATTTAAATCCTTGACTAAATCCCGAGTGGCCTTCGATTTGACTAATATGTCATCCACGTAGACTTCCACATTTTTACCTTTCTGTTCTGTGAAGATTTTGTCCATAAGGCGCTGATAAGTGGCCCCTGCGTTCTTTAATCCGAACGGCATTACCACATAAGCGTATAACCCTCCCGCAGTCACAAAGCTAACTCTCTTTTGATCTTCTTTGGCCAAAGGTATTTGATGATATCCTTGATATGCATCCATTAGGGACACCACTTCATAACCCATAGTAGAATCCACCAATTGATCAATACGAGGCAAGGGGTAGCAGTCTTTAGGGCTTGCTTTATTTAAATCAAGAAAATCGATACACATACTCCATTGCCCCGAAGGTTTGGGGACCAGGACTACATTGGAAACCCATTCGGGAAACTGGATCTCCTTTACATGACCCACTTTTAGCAGTTTGTCTACTTCTTCGGCTATGACCTTGTCCTTTTCCCTTCAAAATGTCGCCTTCGCTGGACTTAGCGATATTGAGATGGTGTTCAACCACTCGAGGGTTGATCCCCGTGAGATCATGCACATCTTTTGCAAAGATGTCTTCATTCTCCTTCAGGCAAGCCACCAGCTCTTCTTTGGTTTCCAGCTGTTGTGCTATCCGTGTGGCCTTTCCTGGAGCAATTTCCACCAGTTCCTTCCTCTATTTTGCCAGCCTTGGGAGGAGATTCCTCCAGGACACAGACATCAGTGATGATGACAGCTTCGCCTTTGAGGTCATCGGTTCGGGCTTTCTTCTGATCGTCCCGAACCATTTGCACGTAGCAGCTCCTGGAGGCCTTATGTTCTCCACGGACTTCTCCCACCAATTGACCCACTGGAAATTTCACCGGTGAATGCAGGAGGCCACTACCAAAAGGGTGAGGAAAGGGCGCCCAAGAATAGTGTTATAAGTGGATGGAGCGTCCACAATGAGGAAAGGGATTATATTGGTTTTTTGGCTGGGCTTTACGCCCAGAGTTAGAGGCAATGAAATCTGCCCCGTAGGGTGTACTACATGCCCTGCGAATCCAAAGAGAGGGGTGGCCACATCTTCTAGCTGGGCATTCCCCAGTTGCATCTGTCCGAAGGCTTCCTGAAAGAGAATGTTGACGAAACTTCCCGAATCGACCAACACCCGGGCCACTTCATAATTGGCCAAGTATATACGAATAACCAAGGCGACCGTATGGGGCAGTAGGACACCCTGTAAATCTTCTGGCCCGAATGAAATAGGCGGTGCAACTTGAATAGTCTGGTCGGTGACGATGGCCAAACTCTCCATGAGACGGGCATACGACTTTCGCGCTCGGTTGGAGTCCCCATCAGTAGGTCCTCCAGCTATAACATGAATAACTCCTCGTGTGGGAACGTTATCTAGACTGGATGAAGGGCCCTCACCTGATGGGCCTCCTTGGGAGACAACCTCTTGGGACGGCGTTGAGGGAAAGTGACTTGAGGTTGTTGATTGTAGGGCCCTAGACGAGTTACATTAGGTCAGGGGCCTCGCCGTGCCGGTCCTCCTGCCTGTAACCTTACTTGCGGATATATAGTATGGAGGCGATCCAATTCCTCTTGCAACTTGAAACATCGGCCACTAGTGTGCCCATATTCCGTATGATATTGGCAGAAGAATGGGGCAGGGGGGTTACATGGGATCCCCCTGTATCCTAAAGGTCGTTGCAGCAGACCCTGTTGGTCATAGAATTCCATTTCCCGTTCTTTCTAAGTCCTCACAGGAGGAAGTGCTTCAGCGCCCATGATTTGTAATGGTGGGACGGGGCGAACACCTTGCAGCATAGGACGAGGCCTCGGAACCTCCTGTCGAAAAGGTCTTGTATACTCCTGCCGAGGGGGCTCTTGAGGAACAGCGGGACGAGCTCTTTCAATTGGGACTGCTGCGGCAGTCCGTTCAGCTCTCCGTACCTTTAATCCTTCTTCTTCGCGGATAAACTGCTCCGCACGACTCAGAAGATCCTCATAACTATCCGCAGATTGTCTTAACAAGGAACTGAGGAAGGGGCCCTCTTTCAGCCCGTGCTGAATAGCGCCTCTGAAAGATTCGGATCGGGCTGAGGGGATTCCCCTAGCTGCAGAAGTGAATCGATGAAGATACCCTCTAAGGGATTCTGAAGGTCCCTGGGTGATATGCATTAACATAGAGGTGTCCTGTTTATACGCCTTGCAGCTGACAAATTCCCGACTGAACATTCTCTGGAAATCAGCGAAATAAGTGATGGATCCTGGGGGCAGAGTATTGAACCACTTTTGTGCCGAGCCAGTTAGGGTGGTTCGGAAGACTTGGCACTTGAGAGCGTCAGTATAACAGTGGAGTGAGGCCGCTCCGTCAACTTGAGATATATGCTCTTCGGGGTCCGTTGAACCATCATACTTATTGATCTGAGGATTCCGGAAGTAAGATGGAGGGAGCTCAGAGAGAATGTCCATTGTAAAGGGACTGGGCTCGTATATTTCTGGAGGTCTGGTTGATTGACTTTCGCCCTATTCTTCCCTGCGCATTTGGGTGAAGGGCATAGTGTTCTGAGGCGTTCTTCCCCCAAGTCCGCCTCCAGGCAATATTTCTCCATTAACGGCTGTACGAGATGGAGGAGGCATTTCTGGGGGTGGGCCTCTGGAAGAAGGTTCACCGGAATGCGGATGCAGATATCCGGTCCTTCTCCTTTCCCTAGCGAGGGCTTCTATAATAGCATCATCCATCAGGGCCTTCAACTGCGATGGTAGAAGGGTGATAGGGCGCTCCTCCGCTGCAGAGGTAGCAGGTTGTTGTACTTCTTCAGGTTGCATCTCAACGTCCAGCTCAAAGTTCCCACAGACGGCGCCAACTG
This sequence comes from Wurfbainia villosa, assembly GCA_025175895.1. Classification (NCBI taxonomy): domain Eukaryota; kingdom Viridiplantae; phylum Streptophyta; class Magnoliopsida; order Zingiberales; family Zingiberaceae; genus Wurfbainia; species Wurfbainia villosa. The sequence continues at coordinate 17,658,433 of CM046005.1, read as the reverse complement.
ATGCGGAACGGGTGAAAATCTGTTCACTCCTTTCCAATGCAGTGAAGCACGGAGGGATATCTCAGAGGGTTCTCACGGGCTGTAATCAGTAAAGAATAAGAACATGAAGTAGATGGAACGCAAGAAACCGACGCCAGCAATCGAGACTCAGACACAAGATGTAACGTGGTTCGGAATAAGGATTCCTACTCCACGGAGGTGAGCTTTTCTCACCGGATGCAGTGCCTAAGCACTTTCACTATGAAGGTCCTCCTTTACGGAAAGTAAGTTTTTGAAGGTGGAGGAGAAAAACCTCTTACAGTGATATCACAAGATGAGAAAAACACAAGAGATGTAATAACGACAAATCTCCGTCCTTCTTCTCCGGCGAGGCGGTTGTCGCTCCCCTTCTCCTCCTGCGTCTTCCTCTCTTGCTGGGTTGGAATAATTGCGGATCCTCTTTTCCTCCTTGCTTCCTCCCTTTTATCTTCCCCCTTACGTCATTTTAACGTCGTGGGTTATCTCCATCATACACGTGGCCTCCACCTCCACCTGGGGAATAATTCTGTTACAGATATAAGGAGTGAAGACTCCTTAGAATATTGCGTGGGGCCTCCCCAGCCGTTGCCTAATACCTTTTCCTCTACTTTTCGGGAAAATAGGTTAGACTATCTCCCTCAACCCTCCGCTTTGAGTGAAGCTAGATTAGGTCTATAGCCCACGGGTGCCCTAGCCCTAGGGTTCCTCATCAACCTGAACCAATTCCTCTTTTCCCCGTGCCAGACTTCCTTCGTATAACCATATCGATCAGGTTAAGTCGACCCTCTATCCATCCCATCGGCTTCTGGAATTATCTAGCTGAACCAATTCTTGCTCCACTCTTTAGCGAAGTGCCTTCCGTCTCTTCTTTGTTGTATCAATTACTTCTGCTGACTCTCCCGTGCCAATTGCTTTCGATATTCTCCCATATCAATGGCCTCTGATATTCGCGCCCGAACCAATTCTTCCTTTTCTCCCTTCGCCGAGCCAAATATTTTGGATCGGATCATGGGTCCCCACTAACCCTTCTATCGGGGATTATGTAGAAAAGGTACCAGCAGTATCACTATGCAAGAGTTAGACTTGTATCAATTGACACTGTCTATAAAAAACTTTGAGAAAAGATGAAGATGACAAGTACTCGAAGAACTGTTACAAAGCCTTATGGAGAAGTGGCAGAGGAGCAAAGGCATTCCCCTTTGGGAACTGTGGTGGAAACAATGGAAGGCCCTATCTCTTGGAGACAATTGACATAACAAATCATTGTCACTTTAGATGAGGCAATGTAGAGGGATACCTAGAAAGGAGTCGAAACTAGGGTCATGAGAGTCCTACTTGCCACTCAGCAGTTGCCTATTATTTGTTGGTGCAGGGGCACCTAAGTCGAACCTGTATTTTGATTATGGCAAAAGACGCAAAGTCAAGGATATATCATTATCTCACGAGCTAAATCGAGTGTGCAGAAAAGTGCTAAAGCTGAAGCTGAAGGCTAGCGACACCCGGAGGAAGCCACGGTGGTCGGGCGACACTCGAGTGACTTTGGAGGGAGCCGAAGGAATCGAGTGGAAGGCCAAAAGCGAAAGCGACGCAGTAAGTATCAAGGTAAGCTCGTGTGTGTGAGCGTAAGTGAGGTCGTATCCTCCTTACGGGGATGGTCTTAAGAGTAGATCCAACCAAAGACATCCCATCGATGGTCTAGGTCGAAATCGGACGGTCGACGACCGTCGAAATTATATTTTTGTTGAGCTAACTTTGACTTGCAGCAAGCATCGATCATTTGCCGGCTTGGAGGACTCATTGCCATCAATCGATCGACTTAGGAGTTCGGCACTCGTGATCTTTGCCATCGATCGTGATGATGGCCATCATTCGACTAATGGTCAATGATCAGCCTCGAGGAGTCAAGGCTTATCACCTCTTTTCAAGGAGGTTTTGTGCCCATTTGTGATTGGTTGAAGACCCATTCGATGAGGTGCTCAAAGGCTATAAAAGGAGGGCTTGTCCTAGGGTTTTTCATCAATTAAAAAGCTTCCAAGTGCTTCCGGTACGCTGCTAGTCTCCGACATTCCTATGATGAAGCTCTGCAGACACGACGACTAGGGTTTCATCTTTCCATCTACGAGTCGTCGGTATAATCTAAGTTTAATTCAATTTTGTACTTCTTTTTATTTTGGTTTTATTATAACGAGAAGAGGGGGAGTGTCCCTCTATCTCGAGTCTCTTTCGTGGTTTTTGTATCCGATTAACTCCTACCTCCAACGAGGAGGAGTTCATTAGTGATTTGCCCTCCGTGTGTGATCAAGGATCACTAGGACCTTGGAGTAGTAGCCGAAGGCTACGAACCAAGTAAAAAATCTACTTGTCTCTTTTCTTTTTTATTTATCTTTCCGCTGCATATAAGTTTTTTGAAACTAATTCGTACGAAAAAGTTTTATCGCTATTCACCCCCCTTCTAGCGATCCGCTTCGATCCAACAATTGGAATCAGAGCCGGGGGTGCTCAGATTCGGTGCAACCACCGGTCGAGCATTTTTCTTTTCGTATTTATCGTTTTAAGATTTCTCCCATACTACTAATCCAAGACCAAGTCTTGGTACATAGTTTTTGGTTGTGTTTTTGCAAGTATTAATCGCCTTCGGAGTACCTCACGATCAAACGAGCATAACTTTTGCTACAAGTGGACTCACGAAATGATCTACCCACCAAATCGAAGCTCTCGCAGAGATATACACTTCTTACCTGGGTTTACCTCATAACAAGCTGTTTTTATCCCCAAAAAACGACGTTTAGTACCCTTTCGGGGACATTGAAGGTTGTGAGTACTTACTTTTTGTTTAGTTTCTTATCTCTTTGTTTAACTTTCTATTTCTCGTTTGTTTCCTTTTATTTTCCGCACCACTAATCCAAGACTCGAGTCTTGGCAAGTTTTTTTTGTTTTTTTTGTGTGTGCAAGTTTTTCTTTATGGCCCACATTGAGGGGTACAGCACCACCCGACCTTCGTTCTTTAGTGGAGATGATTTCCGTTACTGGAAAGGTCGGATGGAGTGTTTTCTAAAAACACAAGTCGAGTCTTGGATAATCATCCAAACCGGCTTTGCTCTACCCACCAATGATCAAGATGAGCCCTTGGATTTCAACAAGTGGACCAATGCAACCAAGAGGCAAATCGAAGCCGATGCAAGAGCAACCCAAATATTGCAATGCGGTTTGTCTAAGGAAGAGCTCAACCGCATCGGACCCTTCATCTACGCAAAATATTTGTGGACAAAACTCATAGAACTACACGAAGGGACTAATGACGCGAAGGTAAGTAAGCGTGACTTACTACTTAATAAATTGTATAACCTAAAAATGCAAGAATGTGAGACGGCAACGCAACTACACGCCCGCGTCCAGGACATTGTCAACGGATTGCACACCATCGTACATAAGGTCGAAAACCATGACCTCCTAAGGTACGTTATTAATTCATTTCCTAGGACTACCTTGTGGGCATCCATGGTTGATGCCTACAAGGTCTCTAAGGACCTTTCAAAGCTTAGGTTAGATGAATTATTTTCCGAGTTTGAACTTCATGAGCAAACTAACATGGTCCGGGCCGAGAGAGGTATTGCTCTACTTACAGGACAAAGAAGCAAGCCACCTACTAGGCAAGTAGATGAACTCGAACCCGAAGATGAATCGGAGTCCGAATCGGAAAAGGTGGAAGCAATAGTGAACGTAGTGCGGAAGATCGTTCGAAGGGAAAGGAGGCTACTAAAGAATCAAAAGAGGGCACAATTCAAATCAAATAAAAAGAAGAATTTTCATGCAACATGGGATAACGAAGAAGGCGGCGGCATAGCATGCATGGCAAGACCCGAAGAGTCCGAATCTGAATCCAATTACAACACCGACTCCGAACTCGAGGACTACTTCGAGAAGCAACTCAAAGCCGGATCGAAAGATAAAATTAAGGTTAGCCGCTCACTAATTCATACGCTTTACAATACGATTAAATTGCTAACTAGAAAATTAGCTAAATCCGAGTCTAGGGTCGAGTCCTTGGTTGAGGAGGTTGAAACCCTCAAACAAGAGACACCCCTAAACTCTTCGACTAGTCGAGTTCAAGAGGAGGACTCAACTCGAGTTGAAAAACTCGAAGAAGAGAACTCTCTCTTGAAAGGGCAAGTCCAAGAGCTCGAAGCTCGGTTGAACAAGTTCTCGACAGGGTCCAAGAATCTTAACCGACTTCTTGGAACTCAGAGAGCAGTGTACAACAGAGCCGGACTCGGATATAGCTCAAAGACTACGAATGTATCTTACATGTCTATCGTAAACCGTAGTCATCATCGAGTCCAAGCGTGGGTCCCAAAATCTTTATTAAACTCACATATAAGGACCAATAGGTTTTGGATTCCCAAGGATCAAGTTCATTACTTGACCAGACCATATCGGTTCAATGATCCAGGGGGAGCTAATATCAAAATAGTATATCCGATAACCTAAACCTCTTATTTCTTTTAGAATGGTTAGATAGGACTATAACTCGTCAATGCTTGATAACATAGTACCAGGACATGGCGAGATGATAATACGCTAGGAAAGCGAAGTCTTGTGTATTCGGGCTAGATAAGGCGTATCTAGTTCGGTGCACTTGACCGAGTGGAACTAGCTGAAGCTACCTCGCCGTATCCTAGACTAGTTAGACCAGGAAGTGGTCTTAGGTGAGTCAAGTTACTACTTTCTCGAAATTGGCTTTGTCTAAGAAAGTGGTCGTTTTTCCGATCAAAGAAGGCCCCTGTGCCTCGCCACGACCTGGAAGCCAAGATCTTGAAAAGGTGACTTGATGAGCTTAGGATCAAATCCGAATCTAATGCAAGGTTGACAAGTTTCAAATCATTAAATCTAAATCAAGATAAAATTGGAATAATCTCACACAACATATAAGGTGACCAATTCTAAGACACTTAGAATGGGTGAGATGAATAAGGAACAATTTCAATTTACATAAACTTTTCAAAAATGTTATCTATTTTTCAAACTATCGAGCTTAAACGTGTACTTATACTCGGACAAAATTCTAAATATACAACCTTCTAGGTCAATGTTTAGCTCCCCCTAACTCTTCTGTACCTTATATATTTGATTAAGGGGGAGAGCAAACTAACTCTAAGGGTTATATATATTTTCAAAAGTTATTAGCATATAAGTATTGTGGAACTCAAAGCTAATTTTATAAGTATTTTGAAAATCAAACTTAGTTTCCAAAAACTTTCATTGTTGGTGCAGAGGGCTATACCTCGAACCAAATTAAATCAAGACACATGCTTGGACTCATGTTAGATAATCTTTATGCATGCTACCTTTTCTATTAAAAAACCCCTACTTTTTATAAAAAACCCCACACTTTTTTTTGATTCATGGCAAAAGGGGGAGAAGAGCATAAGTTAAGGGGGAGAACAAAATTTAAATTTTTGAAAATTAAAACTTTTGCTTTAAAACTCACCGAAGGTTAAGAGGGAGTTCACTACAAATGAGCGTAATATTTATCTTACTCATTTTCTGCTTTATATTTTCCCTTAACTTTGCATAAATTTGCCATAGGATCAAAAAGGGGGAGATTGTTGGTGCAAGGGCACCTAAGTCGAACCTGTATTTTGATTATGGCAAAAGACGCAAAGTCAAGGATATATCATTATCTCACGAGCTGAATCGAGTGTGCAGAAAAGTGCTAAAGCTGAAGCTGAAGGCTAGTGACACCCGGAGGAAGCCGCGGTGGTCGGGCGACACTCGAGTGACTTCAGAGGGAGCCGAAGGAATCGAGTGGAAGGCCAAAAGCAAAAGCGACGCAGTAAGTATCGAGGTAAGCTCATGTGTGTGAGTGTAAGTGAGGTCGTATCCTCCTTATGGGGATGGTCTTAAGCGTAGATCCGACCAAAGACATCCCATCGATGGTCTAGGTCAAGATCGGACGGTCGACGACCATCGAAATTATATTTTTGTTGAGCTAACTTTGACTTGCAGCAAGCATCAGTCGACTGCCATCTTGGAGGACTCGACTGCCGGCCAATCCCGATCGCCGGAGTTCAAGACTCGATCGATCGCCATCGATCAGAATCGATGATGGCCATCGGGCCGATCGATGGTCAATGATCAGCCTCGAGGAGTCAAGGCTTATCACCTCTTTTCAAGGAGGTTTTGTGCCCATCTGTGATTGGTTGAAGACCCATTCGATGAGGGGCTCAAAGGCTATAAAAGGAGGGCTTGTCCTAGGGTTTTTCATCAATTAAAAAGCTTCCAAGTGCTTCCGGTACGATACTAGTCTCCGACATTCCTACGATGAAGCTCTGCAGACACGACGACTAGGGTTTCATCTTTCCATCTACGAGTCGTCGGTATAATCTAAGTTTAATTTAATTCTGTACTTCTTTTTATTTTGGTTTTATCATAACGAGAAGAGGGGGAGTGTCCCTCTATCTCGAGTCTCTTTCGTGGTTTTTGTATCCGATTAACTCCTACCTCCAACGAGGAGGAGTTCATTAGTGATTTGCCCTCCGTGTGTGATCAAGGATCACTAGGGCCTTGGAGTAGTAGCCGAAGGCTACAAACCAAGTAAAAAATCTACTTGTCTCTTTTCTTTTTTTATTTATCTTTCCACTGCATATAAGTGTTTTGAAACGAATTCGTACGAAAAAGTTTTATCTCTATTCACCCCCCCCCTCTAGCAATCTGCTTTGATCCAACATTATTAACAACTTTACTAGAGGATAAATGTCCAACCAACTTCTGACCACTACAGGTGTCTGAATACAATGACACTATTGACCCAAAATAATATTTACATTGCTTCGAGAATCCAATTCTCTTTCACAAATATCCCTAAAGGAGTAAAGTGTAAGGTTTTCTCACCTCTCTTAGGGCCCACTTAGGAGTGGCTTAACACTCTAAAAATAAACTTCACTTAGTCTTACGATTTTGCTATGCTTTTCATGTGACACTTTTTCAGTTTCAAGAAGTACCCTCCCACCTTAATCTATTTAGATTAATGGAAAGAGATTTCTTTAAGTCCCTATTAAGAAGCCTTTGATGGAGTATGATGAGCTACTAATATGGGTGGAAAAAAACATCAACATGGAGGATGCCTCGATTAGCCGAGCGGGAGAGAGAGAGAGAGAGAGAGAGAGAGAGAGAGAGAGAGAGGAACCCAAGACTCCTCCTCAACCTATGGCTTTTAGAAGTCTAATACACTTTACCCCCATGCAGGTAGATAAAAAAAGATCCTTGCAAATCTGTAAGGAGCAACAATTGTTGAAGAGGTCATTAGGGGTCAAGAAGAGGGTTCATAAACCTAAAACTGCCACTTTATACTTTTCATTAGTGTATGAGCATACCACTCATAGTAGTCATAAGTTAGATCAAGAAATTGAGTGAGCAATTAGTGTACATCCTCATGTATGAACAATGTTGATAGATGTCACAGCTTACCGACCTCTGTTATCAGGTTAAACCTAGGCTAAACCCGGAGTAGTCGATGCAAGGGAGAGGGAAATAAGGAGAGAAAAATCAATCCACCCACTTAGGAGATCATCCATATGATATTGGGAGGAGTTATCGATGAAGATTCTAATTGAGTAAGGAGGAAATACAACCCCATGGAGTGCATGATGGTTAATGAAGCTCCAACCCTAGATGGATTGGTTCTGGGATTGAGTCACTAAGACTTGGAGGGAGTCACCATCCCACACAACAACACCCTAGTCATTTGGGCTATAATTGCCAATTATAAGCTAACTCTAGTTTATGTGGATGCAAGGAGTTCAGTTAATGTGCTTTTTTACACAGCGTTGGAAAGAATGAGGATGAAGACAAAAGATTTACAATATATTGTCATTCCTTTTTGTTTATTCTTAGGACATGTAATGCAACTAGTAGAGCAAATCAAATTGTCCTTCTCATTAAGGGAGGAGCTGAGAAGGAAGAAGGCTTTGGCTACTTTCATAGTGGTAGATGCTCCCTAGGAATACAACATCATACTTGGTGTTGGTCCAGGAGCATCAATTAATTAAACCTAAGTTTTGATTACGACAAAGGTTCAAAGTTAAGTCATAATGTTATTTTATATATTATGTTAAGTGTTCAGAGCTTGAGTAGTCTTAGCTAAGGTCAAAGGATAAGATGATAATCAACGGATACAATTTCGAAGGTTAAGCAAAGGTAAGTGTTGGTGCAATCAACCCAGGTCACGATTGACTAGACTCGAGTTAGACTCGAACAATATTTTAATGTTCGACAAAATGCATGACATGTGATTGTCATGGAAAATCCAAGTCTTGGGTACTTGGCATGGAAATTCCAAGCATGGGTCTTGGCAATGGTAAAGTCTAAGTCATGGGTACTTGGCAATGGAAAGTCCAAGTCATGAGTACTTGGCAATGGAAAGTCTAAGCATGGGTCTTGGCAATGAAAAAGTCCAAGCATGAGTTTTGACAACGGTAAAGTCCAAGCACGGGTGTTGGAAATTGGAAAGTCCAAGTTGTTGGGTTTCCGGCACCGCGGCGTGTGTGTGTTCGATCACGTTTCGTAAACATGAACACAACGGAAGCAATAAAAATAATAAATCTATATTTATTACAACACACACAACACACGCATGCATATTACAACAAGTGTAGACATAACCGTAAATTTAAATTTGCAATAAAAGGAAATTTATCTACGTTATACCTTTCGTATGACGTGTAGCGGGAACGACATCAACCGGAACGATCCTCGCTAGAATCGTCTCTATCCGTATCCACGCCGAGTTCCTCAGGATGACTTCGCTAAGCCACGAGCTTCGTCTTCGTACGGGTTACTAGCCTCGTGTTGAAGACAACGTGATCGAGAGATGATCACGATCCGAATCCAAATTCGGATCCTAATACGAGTTCTCAAAACTCGCTTCTCCGGAGAGGTATTCGTCAACCAATTGGCCAGATCGCCGTCCTCCACCTCAGAGGATTACGGAGATCGAATCCCGATAAGTTAGCCACTGTCGGAGCTCTAACCGTCGTCCAAGCAGCGCTCCGGCGAGAGGAGAACAAGCTGTCCAGAAAACTGGACAGCTTTGGTGGAAGGTGATAGCGCCCGGCCAACCAAGGGAGATAGAGCTCACCTTGATGCCAAACTTGAAGGAGATCACCGGAGCACTAACCGGCAGCAGCTCGGCCTTGGCGAGGAAGAAGCAGCCTTACGGGCGCGGTTGGAGCCTCAAGGTGGGCGGCGGCAAGGAGGAGGAGAGTTAGCTCCGAATTTCTCCAAGGAGAGGTGGGCGGCAACTTAGGGTTGTGGATTAGGGCTTAATTATCCATTAAGCCCTCTTTTATAGAGAACTAATTCTCTTAATGGTTATTGGATCATAACCATTAGGCCCGTTAACCCGCTCCATTAAGATAAGTTAAAATAAACCAAACCATGATGGTTTATTTTAAGTTAAAACGAACCAAACGAACTTTTGGTTCATTCGTTTAAAATAAACCAAACCCTTTGGTTTATTCTCCTCCATTGAATTAGAACCAAACCATTTTGGTTCATCCATTACGTCTTCATAAGACTCGGCTCATCCACGCTTCCATTGCGATTGAAACGATTTCATGCTCGCTTTATGTTTGGTCCAACCAAACCTAGTTTCTCTCGGTCTGAGAATCCCATTCTCAAGCTCGTTTTAAATCCTTTGGATTACGCTCGTTGTGCGTGTGATCAAATAGGTTCTCGGTTTATGTTGGCCATCTATAATTAACCATTAATTATAGAACGATCATGAGTGGCACCTAGTAGTACATCATGATCCCCAATTAACCGAAAAGATCAACGGTTGATCCAGAACTATTTCTGAAACCCTTCAGCAGCTCGAATGATTCGTGCCCCATGCCCTTCACTCATCTTATACCCACTTGGTTCAGGACATGGTCTATTGTGTCAGTCCCCACTAGGCTGACTACGTCACACCTAGCCCACGTATCATTTCCTCGTCCTACGGATTCTAGTTACTCCACATGTATCGAAGAGTACCTTACTCTAAACATGTAATGCTTTGGCCAAAGACTTTAGTAACAATACGATGAGAGGCCATGGTTATACATCTCCTCGCAAGGAGTGGTGAATCCTTTATAGGCTATTCAAACACCTTCGATCACTTCGACTTATACCCAATCATCCCGGGTCCACATCTCCTTAGAGATGTTTGCTTAAGATGTCAAAGCATAAGTCTCCATGATCAAGATGACTTGAATACCGCAAGTCAAAGGAACATTGCACTTAAGCCACAGTAAGAACTTCATTGACATATCTATATATGTAGAGAACCATATGAAGTCTTACGGCTGGTCACTCCAATGAACTAGTTACCATAACTAGCATCCACGATCAACTCCGGACATCACTATGTCTCCAGCCAGTGAGAATCAGCTGCTTGGATACACCAAGGAGTATACCTCGTGCTAGTCTCGACAGAATTGATGGTGTCCAACTCCATCAATTCATTGACTAGGGATAATTCCGATACATCACAATTACACATGTAGAGATACTCACTAGTTGTGATCCAATCACAAATTCTCTCATGCTGTGAATCGTATCGTGGACATTTAGTAAATGAGTTTAAGATCCAATCAAATACATGAAACATGTATACTCAAATAGTGAATCTTCATTTATCATATAAATGGTTCATACACAAGGCGATTGCCTTAGGACATCTCTCATATATTACTAACACAAGCATGGCTCTTGGCATTTGAAAAATCCAACATGGAGTTGGCAAGAGAAGTCCAAGGGTGTGATATTGGTAGCGTAAAGTCCAAGATGTAGTCTTGGCGGCATAAGTCCAATGTTTGGCGGCGTAAAATCTAAGCGCGTGTCTTGGCAGTGTAAGCCCCAATGTACCTTGGCGATGTAGACTCGGTTAGCATGACAATAGTTGATGGAAGAATATGAAGGCTAGCGTATGGATGAACAAGTCATGGATGACTTGGAGGGATCCAATAGGCGTGAGACTGATGGAGGTGATAAGAAGGCTTAGGTCTAGGCTAAAGGTGGTCTATCAAGTATGAGGGCATCATACTTGAGTTAAACCTCATGTTTAAGGTTTATCAGTCGACTAGGATTATGGACTAGTCGACTGGTTAAGTGTTTTGACACTTGGCAGCCTAGTCGACTCTGAGCAGTCGATTGGGGTTATAACCATTCAATTGGTCGGGAGTCGACTAGAGCTCGACTGCGGCCGAGTGCCTTAGCAGTCGACTGCCAGCTTTGGGCAGTCGACTGGCCTTAAGCAGTCAACTGCCATGGAGGGTAGTCGACTGCTGTTTGTGGCCATGAGCATACAAAGCTCCATAGTCGACTGGGCAGTCGACTAATGGGGCAACAGTCAATTGATAGGGTTTGACAGTTGACTGATCGTGTAATATATCGAGAAAAAAACAAATTAAATAAAAATTAAAATAATATAATAATATAATATAATTTAAAAATGAGATAAATAAAATAAAGTTATTTTATTAAATGGAAAATAGTTATTTCCATTTGTATTTTAGTGGATAAATTCGGGATAAGCTTTTATCAGATTGGACTAAGTTTAATTGGCTTTATCTAATAATAAAGTTGATTGTTTCAAAAGCGGAATTTAGTTATTAAATATTTATTAGAAATTTCAGGATAAAATTTTATTAGATTTGGTTAAGTCTAATAATTTTATCCGAAACATTGATTAAGTCAATTAATCTAAGATTATATAAACTAAAGCCTAAGTTAGAATTTTAATGAAAGTCTAGGTTTGGAATTAGGGATTTAATCCCTCTTCCGCGCATTCGTCGTCTCACCCACCGCAACAACCTCCACGCCGACACACCGCCGCTGCTCCCGCTTCACCGCCATCATATGCACCTTCGCCAACTTCCATCACGCCGACGCCGGCCCTTCGGCCGCCTACGGCGATCGCCATCACCGCGACCTATCCCTGCCTCCACCATGAAAGAGTTCGAATGCGCGCTGCCCTTTGCTGCTGCCATCCGATGGTGTCGTCTCTGCCGTTGCCGACCTCACCTTTGGACAGCGTTGACCTTGCATACGATTGCCGATGGAGTCGCAACAGTAGCACAACTGTCGATCCGCGATCCCCATGTCTTCCACCACGCTGTTCCTACCCCAACACTGTCCGTGCGCTCAGAGGGTTGCCTCTCTCCATCATAGTCATTTTCTGACGCTATCAGGAAGCCCGCCGTCACCGCCCGCACAGCTGCGACGGGAATCTGATGATTGTCAGTTGAGGTCAGAAACAGAGAAAGTGGGTGAAGCCAGAAATAGGGGAAGGTTCGGTGAGCTGGGTTAATTCGATTGAAAAACAATTAATTAAAAGTTGTAGGATTTTAATTTGACATAGGTTGTTAAAATGAGAATCAATCTGTATTTAGTTGATTAATTAGCCTATAATTAATTAATCAAATTTTGATCGAATGATTTAGTGGGCTAGGAAAAAAAATGGAGATCTTTGGGTTAATTAAAATGTTGACAATTAAGTTAGATAACTTCTAGTTGAGTTAACAAAGTTTTTCGTAGGGTTGGAAGCGGAAGCACATTCTCGAATTTAGAGATAGTTAAGACGCTCTGCCGTTAGAGGTCGGTGGATCTTTAACTCTTTTTAGAATTTAGTGCATGGTTATATTGGTTATGTGGTTTACTTATGTTATATTGTAGTTGCACTTTATGTTATTGTTAGAGTTTCTTTGATACTATATTTGTTGAACCCATGGATTCTAGGTTACTTGCTCATCATTAGCATGTTGTTATTGATTGATATTACTATTTTATGTGCCTATTTACTGTTGAGATATAAATTGATAGATATTGCTGGTAGATGCTTACCTATTATTTGTTGGATTGGTATTATGATTGGGCTAGTGAAATAGTATAATTAAGATGAGATTAATCGTTAGAGGATATATAAATTTTCTCCCATCTCGACTACCAACTATGTCTCCCATTCGTGGTTGAGAGGGTCTACAGTAAAGGATTTATAACTTTTCTTATATCTCAACTGCCAATTATGTCTCCCATTCACGGTTGAGAGGGTCTGCAGTAGAGGATTTATAACTTTCTTCTATCTCAACTGCCAGCTATGTCTCCCATTCGTGGTTGAGAGGGTCTACAGTAGAGGATTTATAACTTTTCTTCTATCTCAACTGCCAGTTATGTCTCTCATTCGTTGTTGAGAGGGTTTACAGTAGAGGATTTATAACTTTTCTTCTATCTCAACTGCCAGTTATGTCTCCCATTCGTGGTTGAGAGGGTCTGCAATAGAGGTTCCCTACTTTTGAACTATGGTTACATTTGTATACCTATAGTCGATCATGTCTCCCATTCGTGGTTGTGAGAATCTACCGTGGAGTTATACTCTTGGACTACTCGTTCGGAGTTAGTGATAGTTAGATTCGTGTATCATCTGTAGCTAGATAGCTACCTTACATCTTGACTGCCCACGAGACCCGGTCGTGGTAGCATGTTGATACGTGTAGTCCATAGCTAGATAGCTATATACTTTGTTTGCCCATGAGACCTGGTCGTGGTAGCATGCTGTTGCCCGCAGACATAGTCTTTTATTGCCTATCTGCCCATGAGTCCCGTTCGTGGTAGCATGTGATTGTGCGTAGACAGTGCCCTGTATATTGCCTATCTTCCCACGAGTCCCGATCGTGGTAGCATGTTATTGCCCGCAGATAGTGCTCTTTGTATTACCTTGAGAGTCACGAGGCTTTGTCATGGTATTTTGATGTGTATTGCTTGTAGATTGCAGTTGGTTGTATATGTTGCAAGTATATTTGTTATATTGCTGACCAGGTTAGTTGCAGATTGATATTGGTACTCTGAGGTTTGGGTTACTCTAGTTTGTTTCCTTTGACTTCCATTATATCCATTGTGATTATGCACTATTTTCTATCCACCCACTGAGTGGTTGTACTCACCTCCTCTTCTCTTATCCTCTAGGTTAGCCGATAGAGGACAAGTCCATTTGGCTTACCTTTGCATCGCTCAGAGAGTCTCTTGCCGTGCTAGTCCCACTACATCGTCGAGATGCCGATTTGTCTTTTTTTTATTATTGTCACATTTTGTTTACATATTTGGATTTTATCGCAATTGGATTTGGTGTCATAAACTAATTTACTTTTAATTTATATATATATATATATATATATATATTAGTCTTGCATGCATGCGGTCAAAAACATAATTGTATTTCTATATCATTTCAAAGTTTTTACCAGATTTGGTTCCAGTGACGTATTTTAAAATATTGTCATTAAGGGGCTCCTCCGTCATTTGGATGGTGAATATGCCCTGGGGCATGACAGATCGGCTATCCGTTGAAGTTTTTCCAGCGTGAATTAAGTAATTCTGAGACAATGGCTACAAAGGCAATCGACTTATAGGTATGGACAATCAACTGCTAGGTGAAAATTAGTCCGAATTACAACTTTATAAGGAGCACGAAGGGCAGGTTTTTCGTAGAAGTTCTAAGGGAGATTTGAGGCGAAGTACTGGTGCATTTCAGAGTCCTTTAAGCTCATCCAAGCAACCAACAAGAAAAGCATTCAAAGCAATCTTGTGTAAAGTTTTTCTTTATGTTGTTTATTGTATTTCATTTGTATTTGCTTGTATTTCCTTATTATTGTTGTAATAACTATTGTAAGAGGTTGTCTCCACCTCTGGAGTGTTTTCCGAGAAGGAGAGGTTGCATCACTAGATCTTATTTGAGCTCAACCCGTGGAGTAGGAACACTAGGTTCCGAATCACGTTACATCTTGTGTTTGTGGGTGTGTTTGTCTTTGTTTTAGTTTATGCTTTCTATTTGTATTTCTGCTGCACATACTAACGAATTGTAGAGACGAACATGAACAAATTCTATCACACAATGCAAAAGGTTATTCACCCCCCCTTTTAGCGCGACCATCGATTCTCAACAAGTGGTATCAGACCGAGGTTGCTCTTCAAGGCTTAATAAACAAGGGAGGATCGCTAGAGGGAAGAAGGAGGATGGAGTTGCCCAACAATGGATTTGGATGGGACATCAACACTCCAATTCCATACACCTTCTATGGACAAGAAGGGTTCGATCAATGAAAGGCACGGATGGAGAATTTCTTCATGATGGACTTTGAAGATTGGGTCATCCTAAAGAAGGGATTCAAATTTCCAAGGAGTCCAAAAGGTGGATACCTTGAGAAGAAGGGATGGGCCGAAGATCAAGCTCAAGCCTTCGAAAGAAATGATAAGGTAACACAAATGATATTAAATTTGTTTCCTGATGATGTCTTGTCTATATTAGGTGAATTTCAAGATGTCAAGGAGTTATGGAGCAAATTGGTAAAGCTTCATGAAAATTCTTCACCAGCCTCAAGTGAAGAAAAATCTCAAGAGAGTGAGGATTCAGAAATTGAGAGATGCTCAACATCTGGATCGGAAGAGGAAGTTGAAGAAGTCTTCACCTCTAGGATTGAGGGGGGGATATTAGATCACTGGAGCCGGTGCAAGAACAAGAGCAAGAAGAACCATCTACCTCCGAGAGAGATGAAGAACCAACTTTGGTTCCTACCACCGACCTAGGTAACTCAAGCATTTTAATTATAATTAAAAATCATATTGTATGCTTTGAGTATAGGGAAGTCGGACACTACAAGAGTAAGTGTCCAAAGCGAGTCAAGAAGACTCAATCGACACCAAAAGTTCATGAAAAACTTAAGGATGCTAGAGCCCCAACAATCAAGAGCAAGAAGCACATCATTTTCTTCAAATGCCATCAACTATAGAAGCCAATTCTCTAAGAGAAGACAACCTAGCAAGGGCAAGGGAGGAGCTACACATGTAGGAGGAGCTTTTAAAGCAAACCCTAAGATATATTTTAGTAATGCACCTTCAAATCTTAATGATAAAAAGCATGCTTTTAATTCACTTGCAATTGTGGATAATCATAAGGAGCATGTTGGAAATAGAGCTTATTGCTTAGGTGCTAAATCTTGTGATGTTAGGGTTAAGGATAAATTTAGAACCAATAACCTAAGAACAATTCTACCAAAGGAAGCCATTAGTAAGGTAGAGAATCACTTATACATTAACCCTAAAGAGGTAGGCATATGACTAGGAAAAACAAAAATACTCAAAGAAATAATGGGCCCACCAAATTTAAGAAATTAGAGTTAGAAATTCAAGTCTTGAGGTCAAGACTTGAGAAATTAGAGAGGACCCTTGCAAGAATGACAAATTCAATTAAAGGGCCTAAGAGTCAAAACTTAGGGTTTAATAGACAAGAACCATCTAGGGGCAAGAAAGGTTTGGGTCACAAACCTAAGTCCAAGGAGATCTACCATAGTGTCCCATTCAATTATGGAACCATTTCTAGGTCTAGGAAAACCAAGGTTACTAGGGAAGTCATCCCTAAGGTTAACCATGACAGATGCCTAGTGGCCAAAGTTTCCATGAATCCTAGAAAAGCCACTAAAAAGGTTACAAGGGAAGCTATCCCTGTTGGTGCATTTGGCACCTAAGTCGAACCTGAGTTTTGATTATAGCAAACGATACAAAGTTAAGCTCATATTGTTATCTCACGAGCTAAATCGAGTGTGAAGAAAAGTGCTAAAGCTGGAGCTGAAGGCTAGCGACACTTGGAGGAAGCCACGGTGGTCGGGCAACACTCGAGTGACTTCGGAGGGAGCCGAATGAATCGAGTAGAAGGCTGGAAGCAAAAGCGACACAGTAAGTATCGAGGTAAGATCGTGTGTGTGTGAGAGTAAGAGAGGTCGTATCCTCCTTACGGGGATGATCTTAAGCGTAGATCCGACCAAAGACATCGTATAGATGGTCTAGGTCGAGATCGGACGGTCGGCGACCGTCAAAATAATGTTTTTGTCAAGCTAACTTTGACTTGTAGCTAGCATCAGTCAACTGCCAGCTTGGAGGACTTGACTGTCATCCATCAGTCGACTACTAGCTTGGAGGACTTGACTGTCATCCATAAGTCGACTACCTGCGGTCAACATTCGACTGATACTGCTATCAGTTGACTGATGATGGCCATTAGTCGACTGATGGTCAAGGATCAGCTTCGAGGAGTCAAGGCTTATCACCTCATTTCAAGAGGATTGGTGCTCAAATCTCATTGGCTGAAGTTCATCTTGAGAAGGGGCTCAAAGGCTATAAAAGGAGGGCCTCTCCTAGGGTTTTCTCATCAATTCTAAGTTTCCAAAAGCCTCCGCAACGTTGCAACTCTCCGACGATGAAGTGCTACTTCTCCGACGCTCTAAGTTTAAGTGTTATTTTTCATCGGTATAAGTTTCAATTCAGTTTATTTCTTTTCATATATTATCTCGGAGTTTTTATCGTAACGAGAAGAGGGGGAGTGTCCCTCTACCTCAAGTTTTTGTGATTTCTTGTATTCGATCAACTCCTACCTCCAACGAGGAGGAGTTCGTTTAGTGTTTTGCCCTCCGTGTGTGGTCAAGGACCACTAGGGCCATAGAGTAGTAGCCGAAGGCTACGAACCAAGTAAAAAATCTACTTGTCTCTTTTATTTATCATTTATCTTCTGCTGCGTTTTAATTTGTCTACTCAACGAATTCGTATGAAAAGTTTTATCGCTATTCACCCCCCTCTAGCGATCCGCTCGATCCAACAATTGGTATCAGAGCTGGGGGTGCTAAGATTTGGTGAAACCACCAATCTAGCTTTCTACAGATTTTTTTTTTATTTTCTGTTTATTTAGATTTTTTTTCTTTTTCATTCTTGTAGTTTTTCTTCTCCTGCACTACTAATCTAAGACGCGAGTCTTGGGACATTTCCGTCATTTATGTTTTTAGGTTTCTTCCGCTTCATCCTCTTGTTTTTTGTTTCAATGGCCCATCTCGAGGGTTTTAGCACCGTCCGACCTCCGTTTTACAACGGAGATGACTTTCGTTATTGGAAGGGTCAAATGGAATGCTTTCTTAAAACCAAAATCGAGATGTGGATCATAATCCAAATGGGATTCACACTTCCAACTAACGAAGTGGGTGAATCCTTGGATTATGACCAATGGACCAATACGACAAAAAGACAAGTCAAAGCCAACGCCAAGGCAACTCAAATCTTCCAATGCAGCTTGTCCAAGGAGGAGCTTAATCGTGTCGGCCCCTTCATTAGCGCAAAGGACCTTTGGACAAAACTAGTGGAGCTACACGAAGGGACCGATGAAGCCAAGGTATGTAAGTGCGATCTTTTGTTCAATAAGTTATATAATCTAAAAATGTAGGAACATGAGACGGCGACGCAACTTCACGCTCGCGTTCAAGACATAGTCAACAACCTACACGCGATCGGACAAAAGGTCGAAAATCGCAACCTTATTAGGTATGTTCTTAACTCATTTCCTAGGACCACCTTGTGGGCATCCATGGTTGATGCCTACAAAGTCTCCAAGGATCTTTCAAAACTTAGATTAGATGAGTTGTTTTCCGATTTTGAACTTCATGAGCAGTCTAACTCAGAACCTGAGAAGGGTATAGCACTTTTTGCAGGTTCGAGGAAGAAAACCTCGAGCAAGCCACCCCTAAAGGAGGAAGAAGATGAATCCGATTCAGAGGTCGACTCGGAAATGGAGGCCGTTCGGAGGATAGTCAAGGGCCGAAAATGAACCGTCACTCGACCCAACGAAGGTAAGCCTAAAAGTTCTAATATTAGGTGTTACAATGCAACAGGTTTGGAAACATCAAGTCCGAATGTCCGAAGCTCAAGAGAAAAGCACTGAAACACAAAAAGACACTCAACGCTACGTGGGAAGAAGTTTCCAAGGAAGAAGACGATGATCGCGTCCTCATGGCTAAACCGGTTGAATTGGAGATGGAGTCAAAATCAGAACATGAATATGAAACCGAAGACGAATTAGACTGCGAAGCGCTATTCAAGACAAGCCACGAATATGCATCCAGTTCAAAAGATACACTCAAGGTAAGTTGATCCCTTATTAGTATGCTCTATAGTGCAATTAAATTCTTAACTAGGAAATTAGCTAAATCCGAGTCCAAGGTCAAGACCCTGGTTGAAAAAGTTAAACTCCTCAAACATGAGGTCTCCCTAACCTCTTCGACTAGTCGAGTTCGAGAGGAGGACTCAACTCGGGTTGAAAAGCTCGAAGTTGAGAACTCACTCTTGAAGAGTCAAGTCGAAGATCTTAGGAACACGTTTGAAAGGTTTACTTTGGGATCCAAAGGACTTGACCTCCTACTTGGATCGCAAAGGGTCGTGTACAACAAGGTCGGACTAGGGTTTAGCTCAAATACGACCAACAAGTCGTATATGTCGATTGTAAGTCGACATAAAAAACGTGTCCAAGCATGGGTCCCTAAGACCACTTTGATTTCAAACTTAGGGTCAAACCAGTACTGGGTTGCCAAGGACCAAATCCACTATGTGGAGAGACCGAACCGATTCAACGGTCCGGGGGGAGCCAGTATAAAACTTATTTGTGTTTTAACTTAGAAATTGCATGCTTAGGTTAGTTATTTATTTTGATTTTCCTTTTTAGAATGATTAGATAGGACTATAACTTGTCGATACTTGGTAACATAGTACCAGGATGCGGCGAGATGATAGTACGCTAGGAAAGCGGAGTCTTGTGTATTCGGGCTAGATAAGGCGTATCTAGTTCGGTGCACTTGACTCAGCGGAACTAGCTGAAGCTACCTCATCATATCCTAGACTAGTTAGACCAGGAAGTGGTCTTAGGTGAGTCAAGTCTCTATTTTCTTAAAAATGGCTTTGTCTAAGGAAGTGGTCGTTTTTCCAATCAAAGAAGGCCTCTGTGCCTCGCCACGACCTGGAAGCATGATCTTGAAAAGGTGACTTGATGAGCCTAAGGTCAAATCCGAATTTAATGCAAGGTTGACAAGTGTTCAAATCATTAAATTTAAATCAAGTAAAATTGGAAGTCATCTCACAAGAACATATAGGGTTAACATGCTTGATCGTGTAGACATGGGTGAGATGATTTAGGTTAATAATTTTCAATCAACCTTTAATAAATCCAATATCTGATCCAACTACCTTGCGTGTAGGATCAATGGATGTTGGACAGTGGTTGCTCCCGACACATGACCGGGGATCAACTCAAGTTTTCGAAGCTTCGATTCAAACGACAAGGATCATAGCCTTCGGAAACAACGACAAGCTCAAAATCATCGGATCAGGTGATATTGATATCAACTCTAACTTTACTATTCAAAATGTCTTATTGGTAGAAAATTTTCAATATAATTTACTTAGTGTAAGCCAATTGTGTGATAATAACTATAAGGTCATATTTCTAGAAAATGAATGCGTAATTAATACAAATGAAACTTCTAAAATAATCCTTAAGGGAACCAGAAATAATAATATTTATACTATTAATTTAACTAACTCCTCAACCAAGTGTCTTATGACACGACAAGAGGAATCATGGTTGTGGCACTGACGACTCGGTCACTCACACCCAAGACTCATCCACAAGATGAGTCAGAGTGACTTGCTCAGTGATTTTCCTAACCTCAATAACTTGGATAATAAAATTTGTAATGCTTGTCAACAAGATAAACAATATAGGACACAACATCATCTAACTAATAAAGAACGAACCAAAAGTATTCTTGAGCTCCTACACATGGATCTATTTGATTCACACGGAGCTAAGTCACTTAAGGTTAGGTTCATCAAACACAAAAGTGATACCCTAGATCAATTAATCAACCTATTTAAACTAATAGAAAATCAACAAAACCTTAAAATCAAAAGACTTAGGAGTGATCATAGTGGTGAATTCGAGAACCACAGGTTTATAGAATTCTGTAACCTAAATGGATACCACCATGAGTTATCTTGCCCTAGAACCCCATAACAGAATGACCTAGTAGAACGTAAAAATAGAACCCTACAAGAAGCCTCTAGGACAATGTTAAACGAGTATAACCTACCCGATAGGTTTTGGGCGAAAGCCGTGAGTACAGCATGCTATGTCCAAAATAGTATCCTTATGGTAAAAAGGCACCTTAAGACCTCATACGAGATTTATCACGATAAAATACCTAACATCAAGTACTTTAGGTTATTTGGGTGTAAGGTACATATCCTAAACACTAAGGATTACCTAGGAAAATTTACATCCAAAACCTCGACCGGAATCTTTCTAGGATACTCGACTACAAGTAGAGCTTATAGAGTATATAACCATGACACCCTTAGAATCGAGGATACTATCAATGTAGTGTTTGATGAAGGAAACAAACCTACAAAACCCCCAGTAACCCCAATTAGCGAGCCGATTCATACCAGACTCAACTCCGATCCAGAGATCAAGTCTAGTATTAATCCTAACCTAAGTCAACCAAGTCATTCTATCGACCAAGTGGTGGATGACTCTAACCAAACTAGGACTCAAACGAGTCATCCTATTGACCAAGTGGTAGATGACTAAAACCCAAATCAAACTAGGACTCAAACGAATCATCCTATCGACCAAGTGATAGGTGATCCAAGCCTAGGAGTTCGAACTAGAGCCTCATACAGAAACCTTATTCAAATCTCCTTGATTTCCAAAATTGAACCCAAAACTATTGACCAAGCTCTTCTTGATCCCGATTGGATTATTATAATGCAAGAAGAGTTGCCTCAATTCACTAGAAACAAAGTATGGGAATTAGTACCACCACCTAAAGATAAAACAATCGTTGGAACAAGGTGGGTGTTTAGAAATAAACTTGATGATAAAGGTGAAGTAGTTAGAAATAAAGCTAGATTAGTCGCTAAAGGGTTTAGTCAAGTCAAAGGTTTAGATTACGATGAGACTTATGCCCCAGTAGCTAGATTAGAGTCCATTCGAATGTTATTAGCATATGCTGCACATCGATGATTTAAGTTGTTTCAAATGGATGTGAAGTCAGCATTCTTGAATGGATATATTAAAGAGGAGGTTTATGTTAGTCAACCCCCCGGTTTCGAAAGCCTAGATAAACCCGACCATGCCCTTAGGCTAAAGAAAGCCCTCTATGGACTTAAACAAGCTCCTCGAGCTTGTTACAAGAGGCTTTCGGTTTATCTTAAGTCCAAAGGATTTAACCAAGGTGTAGTTGACCCAACCCATTTCGTAAAAACCATAGGTAAAGACATATTCATAGCCCAAATCTACGTAGATGATATCATCTTCGAAACCACCAACTCGATCCTACTAAATGAGTTCATTTCACTTATGGAAAGTGAATTTGAAATGAATTTACTAGGTGAGTTGAGTTTCTTCTTAGGTCTACAAATTAAACAAACTAAAGATGGAATATACCTACATCAACGCAAATATACTAGAGAATTAATTAAACGCTTTGGAATGCAAGATGCTAAAATTATTAATACCCCAATGGAAACGAATGTAAATATAGAAGAAGATGTAATCGGAAATTCAATTGATTTAAAATACTATAGGAGCGTAATAGGAAGTCTCCTTTACTTAACTGCGAGCTGACCTGATATCTTATTTGCAGTAAATATGTGTGCAAGATTCCAAACATGTGCCAAGGAGTCTTGTTAGTGAAATCAACCCTTGATATGGTTTTAATGTGTGTGGCAAAGGGTTTAAGTTAGGATGTGTGAATTTGATATGTGTGTTGGATTCTTGCAGGACTTAGTAATTCGCACATGGAGCCTTGGCGAGTTTCACCTTTCACGACTCGGTCCTTGAGTCGGTGAAGGATGGCTTTGCGGAAGTCATGCGCTTGGAGCATCCGAGGGACCACCGGATGAGGAGCTTGGAGTGAAGCCGAAGGAAGTAGACTTCAGGGCAAGATGCGAAGGATGACACTGCAGAGTCGTGCACTTGGCGCATCCAAGGGACGTGGCCGGAGACAACTTCGAAGGCGAGGGACTCCGAGGGATGAGAGTGAGCTAATGTAATATGGGAAGGGGTAGTGCTCTTAGGTGAAACTTGGCCATTTGGCTAAGTGTCGGATGGGATTTCCCGACATTAGTTGACTACCATGTTATGGTAGTCAACTACTCTAAGTCGACTGTGACTCGACTAGTGTTCGAGTCCAGTTCAAGTGCCAACAGTCGACTGCCATAGATTGACAGTCGACTACAAGACCACCTGTCCACTGATGAAGGCATCAGTCGACTGGTCGCAAGTGTTTCGGGCACAGAATGGAGTCGAGCTCGCGATCACTCGACTGATCGAGCATCAGTCGACTGATGGTAATATCAGTCGACTGATAACGGTGTCGTTGGATGAAATCCAACATGGAAAGTAGCCGTTATTGGGAAACGACTACAGGATCAGTCGACTGATCAGGGGCATCAGTCGACTGGTCCTATGTCAACGGGAAGAAACCCTCTTCCTTTATAAAGAGGAAGGGTGTGGGGCTTTGGGGGCCTAATTCTTGAACTCCTAACAGCTCCCAAAGTGCCCTAAATGTTTTTCCACTCTTCTACTTGTGCTAATCTTCATTCTATTGTAGAAGAGTGATCCTTGTGTAAAAGAGGTTACCTCCACCTAGCTTTATGCAAAGGAGAGATCTAGTGGATTTGGAAAAGGTGTGATTCACCTTGGACGAATCGGGGACCGTGGATTAGCGACGTAGCCGTGAACCACATTACATATTGTGTTAGCATTGTTCATCTTTGCTTTTGTTGTTTTGTTTGCTTGTTTATTAGTATTCCGCTTGCGCTAACGATTTTGTAGATGAGCAAATTCCATCATCGTACGAAGAGGGCTATTCACCCCCCCTCTAGCCGGCCAACATCTACACTTCATCGATCGATCCCCTACAAGTGGTATCAGAGCCAAGTCGTTTGTCGAGGACTAACCGCCGCAACAAATACTTCATCAAGAGATGGCCAACTCTAATATTCATCCACCGAAATTTGAAGGAGAATTCTCTTCGTGGAAAAAGAGAATGGAGGTATTTTTTGAAACCGATTTCGAAATTCTTTTAATTATGGAAAACGGTTTTGAAATACCTAAGGATGAAGAAGGGGAGCCATTGGAAAAATCAAGGTGGAGCAAGAGGCAAAGGGAAGAGTACTTGGCAAACTCAAAAGCCAAACATCATCTTTACAACATACTCCCCCAACAAGAAGTGAATAGGATAGGGGAGTGTGCTAGCGCCAAGGAGATGTGGGAGAAGCTAGTAGAGCTTCATGAAGGTACCTCAGAGGCCAAGCTTGCAAGGAGAGACCTCCTCCGCTCCCAACTATCAAACATAAAATTAGAAAAGGGAGAAAAGGTAACCTCACTACACTCTAGATTTAAAGAGATAATAACCGGTTTATCTAATGTAGGAGAGAAGATTTCAAATAGGGACATGCTCATGAAGGCTATAGATGCCTTTCCCCTGTCCTCAAGATGGAGCTCTATGGTGGACTCTTTTTACATCTCCAAGAATTTGGAAGTGAGCACCTTGGAGGAGTTCTTCTCAACTATGGAGCTCCACGAAACAAGGCTCGAAGGAATAGTAGAAGAGCCAAAGTTTCAATCTTCAAGAGGAGTAGCCTTGATGGCTAACAAAGGGAAGAAAAAGATGGAGATTCCCTCCTCCTCCGATGAAGCTTCCTCCTCCTCCTCCATGGATAGCACGGAAGAAGCTTATATGGTAAGGAGGGTAAGGCGTGCATTAAAAGGTTTTAAATTTAATAAATCTAATGATAGGAGTAGAAGACCAAGGGGGAAGGTGATTTGCTATAATTGCCAAGGAGAGGGACACATAAGGGATAATTGTCCCCTCTTGAACAAGAGCAAGGAGGAGAAGAGAAAGAAGGAAGAAAAGAAGAAGAAAAAGGGGAGCAAGAAGAAGGAAGAAGAGAAGAAAGGCAAATAAAAAGGAAAGGCAAAGGCACTAAAAGCAAGAACTTGGGATGACCCTTCTTCCTCCTCATCATCATCCGAGGAAGAAAATGCCTTTGTCACAAATTTGGCATTAATGGCTTTTGATGACTTAGACTCCTCCTCCTCTGAAAATGAAGAAGCAAGCTCAAATGAGGAGAGCTCGAGTGAAGGGGGAGCTTCTTCTACATCCTCATCATCGGAAGAAGATTTGGTAAGTGAGGTAACAAATCTCTCCCCCAAGAAAGTTATGTCAATTATTTCTAGCCTCACTAAGGACTTGTTTAGGGCAAAGAAGAAAAATAAGACCATGCTAGACCAAATTAAGGACTTAGAAAATAAACTAGAAAAATCATGCTTAAATATTAATGAAAATATTTCTTCTAGTCATGATGATGCATGCTCACATGATCTTTATATGCCATTTGATGTTAATAATGCATGCATAGAGGAAAATAGGGCTCTAAGAGAAAAGGTAGATCATTTGACCAAGGCCCTAGAAAAGTTTACAATAGGCTCCAATACCCTTAACATGATAATTGGGAGCCAAAGAGCAAGCTTCAATAAGAAAGGCCTAGGATATAAGGAAAAGAAAAATGAAAAGGCCTATAAATGCTTAATTGTTAGGGGTCAAGACAAAAAGAAGGTAATAGCTAGAAAATGGATCCCTAAAAAATTTTAGTGAACCCCATAGGCAAGAATTTGTATTGGGTTCCAAAATCCATCCTTAAGGGTTAGGAAAACCCTAGGATAGTCAACCATATGGAATTTATCTATATCATATTTTGGTTGACTTAGGATGACGGGACAATATTTTTGAAATAGTGTTAGGTGATGATAATGGACCTATAAATAGATAAATCATGCTTTAGGTGATATTTGCCTTATTATCATGATGTAATATCTAATGCATGATTATTAATTGATGAATACAAGTGTTTCATGATCATAATGTGAAATTTATCCATATATGTCTTTATGATCATGTTAGATGTTAGGATGATACTTAACCTTGTGTAGAATTGCATGAATTAATGGTTAAGTATATACAAATACCTTTAGGATACATCTCACACTCACCATAGGCTATCATGATTGAAAACTTAGCATGGGTGAGATGTTAGGATGATACCAATGTCCACTAATGCCTATGACATTTAGATGGTCATTTAAGGTATCAAATAGAAATAATAGACCAATCATGGGGAAGACTTATGTTTAATTCATAGACATATTGCCCAAAGATCATGGTTGGATATTTCATATGTATTCAAAACAATTTCTTACTTTAAAATCTGTGTTCATGTTTTGAAACAATTTAAAGTAAAACTAGGTGTTAAATGGATACAAACTTGATTAAAACACTAGTTATTTTTAAATCTTTTGGATTTTTGGCAAATCTTTGAAAATATAATGATTTTTAATGAAAAAATATTTATCATTGATAAATATACTTACAAGAAATATGTTCCCCAAATTTCATGATTTTTCGAATTTTGTAAAATTTTTAATGCATTTTTGAAATCCACCCTGAAAACCTGAAAAACCCGAAATGCATGTGTCAGTCGACTGGTAGTCTGAACCAGTTGACTGGTAGCCTGATAACATGCCCAGTAATTTCTTTTATCCAATTTTAAGACATGTTTTGGTTTTTTGCTTTTCTCTAAACTTGATGTCATACTTGTATAAACTCTGTTTAATATTTTTGATGGTGTCAAAGGGGGAGAAATGTATATGTTTAAGTAAGGGGGAATTGTATTTAGGGGAAGTTTCATGTATTAAGGGGGAGAGTTTCTAATCATGTTATTTACATGCTTTCTTTCCTTAATAGTTTTATCAAATGTTTTACCTAACTTAAACGGATTGCCACACATCAAAAAGGGGGAGATTATTAGTGCAATCAACCCTTGATATGGTTTTGATGTGTGTGGCAAAGGGTTTAAGTTAAGATGTGTAGATTTGATATGTGCGTTGGAGTCTTGCAGGACTTAGTAATTCGCATATGGAGCCTTGGCGAGTTTCACCTCTCATGACTCGGTCCTTGAGTCGGTGAAGGATGGCTTTGAGGAAGCCGTGCGCTTGGAGCATCCGAGGGACCACCGGACGAGGAGCTTGGAGTGAAGCCGGAGGAAGTAGACTTCAGGGCAAGATGCGAAGGATGGCGCTGCAGAGCCGTGCGCTTGGCGCATCCGAGGGACGTGGCCGGAGACAACTTCGAAGGCGAGGGACTCCGAGGGATGAGAGTGAGCGAATGTAACCCGGGAAGGGGTAGTGCTCTTAGGTGAAACTTGGCCATTTGGCTAAGTGTCGGATGGGATTTCCCGACATTAGTTGACTACCATGTTATGGTAGTCGACTACTCTAAGTCGATTGTGACTCGACTAGTGTTCGAGTCCGGTTCAAGTGCCAACAGTCGACTGCCGTCGACTGCAAGACCACTAGTCGACGGATGAAGATATCAGTCGACTGGTCGCAAGTGTTTCGGGAAAAGAATGGAGTCGAGCTCGCGAGCACTCGACTGATCGAGCATCAGTCGACTGATGGCAATATCAGTCGACTGATGACGGTGCCGTTGGATGAAATCCAACAAGGAAAGCAACTGTTATTGGGCAATGGCTACAGGATCAGTCGACTGATCAGGGGCATCAGTCGACTGGTCCTGTGTCAACGGGAAGAAACCCTCTTCCTCTATAAAGAGGAAGGGTGTGGGGCTTTGGGGGCCTAATGTTTGAACTCCTAACAACTCCCAAAGTGCCCTAAACATTTTTTGACTCTTCTACTTGTGCTAATCTTCATTCTATTATAGAAGAGTGATCCTTGTGTAAAAGAGGTTACCTCCACCTAGCTTTGTTCAAATAAGAGATATAGTGGATTTGGAAAAGGAGTGTGATTCACCTTGGACGAATCGGGGACCGTGGATTAGAGGCGTAGCCGTGAACCACGTTACATATTGAGTTAGCATTGTTCATCTTTGCTTTTGTTGTTTTGTTTGCTTGTTTATTAGTATTCCGCTTGCGCTAATGATTTTGTAGACGAAAAAATTCCATCATTGTACGAAAAGGCTATTCACCCCCTTCTAGCCGGCCAACATCTACACTTCATCGATCGATCCCCTACAAGTCTCACCTAACTCTAGTCAAGCGTATCCTTAGATATCTAAAGGGTACACTTAATGTCGGTATTTGGTACCCTAGATCTACCGAGTTCGAATTAACCGGCTACTCCAACTTGGACTATGTCGGTAGTAAGCTCGATAGAAAGAGTACGAGTGGTTGTTGTCAACTTCTCGGCTCGAGTCTAGTGAGATGGTACAGTAGGAAGCAACACTGTGTTGCCTTATCTACCACCGAAGCCGAATACATCGCGATGGGTGAGTGTGTCACTCAGATTCATGGGATGAAGCACACTCTCCGAGACTTTAAGTTAGACTTTACGAACACTAAACTCCATGTAGATAATATTAGCTCAATTAACCTAACTAAGAATCCGATATGTCATTCTAGGAACAAATATATAGAGGTCAAACACCATTTCATTCGAGAACATGTGGCCAACGGAGCCATACAACTCGAATACGTCGAATCGAAGTCCAACTTGACAGACTTATTTACTAAACCCCTACCCGAAGCCGAATTCAATCTATTAAGACAAAAATTGGGCATGTGCGTAGTAGAATAGGAACTTACAAATTATATTTTCTTATTACTATTTCTTACTTTTGATGGAACTAGCATAGGACATACCATAGATATTATGCACCTATAGATTTAAGGAGCCAATACATCTCACAACACATAGGACTAATGTGTTTGTGTACTTAGCCACGTAGATGGGCGTGAGATGTTAGGACCTTACTCCTGGTTCTAGATGCAGAGCTAGTGTATCGCCATGAACCATGGAGTATAATCATATATATTAACCGACTCTGACCTGGACTTGTTGATCTTTCATATCAATCAAGTCAAATAAGACTCGAACATTTTATAGATGAACTTATTTTCAGTATATTATTTTTAAAATAATGTGAAACACGCTTGGACTTTAAATATAATACCTATATTTTTTTCAAACACCCCCCCCCACTCTTTTTAATATATGGAAAAAGGGGGAGAAAAAGGCCAAGGTTAAGGGATCAAAACCAAAGTTAAGGGATCAAAATTTTGATAACTTAACTCACTTCATACTTATTCACATGGGCAAAAGTTAAGTAAATGTTTACTTAACTTTAAATTTTGAAAATTTACTTAACTTTAATTTGTGCATCTTAACTTGTTTGAGTTAACAAAATGAAATAAAGTCCAAGTTAAGAGAATTCTTAACTTAAACTTATTTTTAATTCTATGGCCAAACGTTAATGCTTCACTTAAGAAAGGGGGAGAAAGTGCCAAGTTAAGAAGTCCTCTTAACTTAAACATTTTACTAAGGCCAACTTTAAGTAATGTTAATTACTTAAACTCTTTCGAAATAGCAACCGCCAAGGTGGAGGATTAAGGTCTTCTTTCAAGACTCACCCTCGGTCAAGGGAGAGGTTTCCTTAAGGGGGAGTACTTGAAGAAAATCCTTACTACTCCTACTTAATATTTATTATTCTTGTTTCTCATGCATATTATAATTCTTCATGCATATTATCTTCTTAACTTTGTATGTGGGTTTGCCATAGATCAAAAAGGGAGAGATTGTTGGTGCAGTTGGCACCTAAGTCGAACCTGAGTTTTGATTATAGCAAATGATACAAAGTTAAGCTCATATTGTTATCTCACGAGCTAAATCGAGTGTGCAGAAAAGTGCTAAAGCTGGAGCTGAAGGCTAGCGACACCCAGAGGAAGCCGCGGTGGTTGGGCAACACTCGAGTGACTTCGGAGGGAGCCGAAGGAATTGAGTGGAAGGCCGGAAGAAAAAGCGACACAGTAAGTATCGAGGTAAGCTCGTGTGTGAGAGAGAGTAAGAGAGGTTGTATCCTCTTTACGGGGATGATCTTAAGCATAGATCCAACCAAAGATATTCTATAGATGGTCTAGGTCGAGATCGGACGGTCGGCGGCCGTCGAAAAAATGTTTTTGTCAAGCTAACTTTGACTTGCAGCTAGCATCATTGCGTTGGAGGACTCGATCGCCGCCCATCGATCGACTACTGCGGTCGATTCGATCGAGCCGCCATCGATCGATGATGATGGCCATCAGTCGACTGATGGTCAAGGATCAGCTTCGAGGACTCAAGGCTTATCACCTCATTTCAAGGAGATTGGTGCTCAAATCTCATTTGCTGAAGTTCCTCTCGAGAAGGGGCTTAAAGGCTATAAAAGGAGGGCCTCTCCTAGGGTTTTCTCATCAATTCTAAGTTTCCAAAAGCCTCCGCAACATTGTAACTCTCCAATAACGAAGTGCTACTTCTCCGACGCTCTAAGTTTAAGTGTTTATATTTTTCGTCAGTATAAGTTTCAATTCAATTTATTTCTTTTCATATATTGTCTCGGAGTTTTTATCGTAACTAGGAGAGGGGGAGTGTCCCTCTACCTCAAGCTTTTATGATTTCTTGTATTCGATCAACTCCTACCTCCAACGAGGAGGAGTTCGTTTAGTGTTTTGCCCTCCGTGCATGATCAAGGACCACTAGGGCCTTGGAGTAGTAGCTGAAGGCTATGAACCAAGTAAAAAATCCACTTGTCTCTTTTATTTATCATTTATCTTCCGCTGCATTTTAATTTGTCTACTCAACAAATTCGTATGAAAAGTTTTATCGCTATTCACCCCCCTCTAGCGATCCGCTCGATCCAACAATCCCTAGAGTTGACTTAGGCAAGACTCAATTGACCAAGGCTTCAAAGCCAAAAAGGGTCATTAGGAAGGTACTAAGGGAGGATATCCCTAGTGAGTACCTAGTAAATCCAAGAGCACCAATAGGTATTGGGTTCCTAGGAGTGTGATTCCCTCACGCTAAATGGGTTAGGTTGTATCAACCTTGAATGGATGGGTAGTTAACCTAACCATAGCAAAGTTATCACTTTAAGTAATTTCCAAAGTTTTGGGATACTTTGGAAATGAGGGTTGGATTTATATCCAAAAAGATTTTAGGATGTGCCAATAAAATTGAAGAAGTTTGAAAAGTCAATCAAAATTGGCACAATTAGATTTCGAGGTCATAGTGTGCCATTTTGGGTTTTTTTGCACACTTAGTAGATTTGTTGGTTATGGCAAATTTGTGTACATTTTAGAAAATGACAATTTGAGCTCAACACTTAGGTATTATATACCTTTGTATTTTATACTTGTCATGCTTTGTTTGCCTTGTCATGTAGGACTTAGTAATTCGCACATGGAGCCTTGGCGAGTTTCACCTCTCATGACTCGGTCCTTGATTCGGTGAAGTATGGCTTTGCAGAAGTCGTGCGCTTGGAGCATCCGAGGGACCACCGGACGAGGAGCTTGGAGTGAAGCCGAAGGAAGTAGACTTTAGAGCAAGATGCGAAGGATGGCGCTGCAGAGTCGTGGACTTGGCGCATTCGAGGGACGTGGCCGGAGACAACTTCGAAGGCGAGGGACTCCGACGGATGAGAGTGAGCGAATGTAACCCGGGAAGGTGTAGTGCTCTTAGGTGAAACTTGGCCATTTGGCTAAGTGTCGGATGGGATTTCCCGACATTAGTTGACTACCATGTTATGGTAGTCGACTACTCTAAGTCGACTGTGACTCGACTAGTGTTCGAGTCCGGTTCAAGTGCCAACCGTCGACTGTCATGGATTGGCAGTCGACTACGAGACCACTAGTCGACTGATGAAGGCATCAGTCGACTGGTCGCAAGTGTTTCAGGCAAAGAATGGAGTCGAGCTCGCGAGCACTCGACTGATCGAGCATCAGTCGACTGATGGCAATATCAGTCGACTTATGACGGTGCCGTTGGATGAAATCCAACAAGGAAAGCAGCTGTTATTGGGCAATGGCTACAGGATCAGTCGACTGATCAGGGGCATCAGTCGACTGGTCCTGTGTCAACGGGAAGAAACCCTCTTCCTCTATAAAGAGGAAGGGTGTGGGGCTTTGGGGGCCTAATGCTTGAACTCCTAACAGCTCCCAAAGTGCCCTAAACATTTTTTGACTCTTCTACTTGTGCTAATCTTCATTCTATTATAGAAGAGTGATCCTTGTGTAAAAGAGGTTACCTCCACCTAGCTTTGTTCAAAGAAGAGATATAGTGGATTTGGAAAAGGAGTGTGATTCACCTTGGACGAATCGGGGACCGTGGATTAGAGGCGTAGCCGTGAACCACGTTACATATTGAGTTAGCATTGTTCATCTTTGCTTTTGTTGTTTTGTTTGCTTATTTATTAGTATTCCGCTTGCGCTAATGATTTTGTAGACGAGCAAATTCCATCATTGTACGAAGAGGGCTATTCACCCCCCCCTCTAGCTAGCCAACATCTACACTTCATCGATCGATCCCCTATAAGTCTCACCTAACTCTAGTCAAGCGTATCCTTAGATATCTAAAGGGTACACTTAATGTCAGTATTTGGTACCCTAGATCTACCGAGTTCGAACTAACCGGCTACTCTGACTTGGACTATGTCGGTAGTAAGCTCGATAGAAAGAGTAAGAGTGGTTGTTGTCAACTTCTCGGCTCGAGTCTAGTGAGTTGGTGCAGTAGGAAGCAACATTGTGTTGCCTTATCTACCACCGAAGTCGAATACATCGCGATGGGTGAGTGTGTCACTCAGCTTCTTGGGATGAAGCACACTCTCCGAGACTTTAAGTTAGACTTTACGAAGACTAAACTCCACGTAGATAATATTAGCTCAATTAACCTAACTAAGAATCCAATATGTCATTCTAGGACCAAATATATAGAGGTCAAACACCATTTCATTCGAGAACATGTGGCCAACGGAGCCATACAACTCGAATACGTCGAATCGAAGTCCAACTTGACAGACTTATTTACTAAACCCCTACCCGAAGCTGAATTCAATCTATTAAGATAAAAATTGGGCATGTGCGTAGTAGAATAGGAACTTACAAATTATATTTTCTTATTACTATTTCTTACTTTTGATGGAACTAGCATAGGACATACCTTAGATATCATGCACCTATAGATTTAAGGAGCCAATACATCTCACAACACATAGGACTAATGTGTTTGTGTACTTAGCCACGTAGATGGGCGTGAGATGTTAGGACCTTACTCCTGGTTCTAGATGTAGAGCTAGTGCATCGTCATGAACCACAGAGTATAATCATATATATTAACCGACTCTGACCTGGACTTGTTGATCTTTCATATCAATCAAGTCAAATAAGAGTCGAACATTTTATAGATGAACTTATTTTCAGTATATTATTTTTAAATTAATGTGAAACACGCTTGGACTTTAAATATAATACCTATATTTTTTCAAACACCCCCCCCCCACTCTTTTTAATATATGGAAAAAGGGGGAGAAAAAGGCCAAGGTTAAGGGATCAAAACCAAAGTTAAGGGATCAAAATTTTGATAACTTAACTCACTTCATACTTATTCACATGGGCAAAAGTTAAGTAAATGTTTACTTAACTTTAAATTTTGAAAATTTACTTAACTTTAATTTGTGCATCTTAACTGATTTGAGTTAACATAAAGAAATAAAGGCCAAGTTAAGATAATTCTTAACTTAAACTTATTTTTAATACTTTTGCCAAACGTTAATGCTTCACTTAAGAAAGGGGGAGAAAGTGCCAAGTTAAGAAGTCCTCTTAACTTAAACATTTTACTAAGGCCAACTTTAAGTAATGTTAATTACTTAAACTCTTTCTAAATAGCAACCGCCAAGGGGGAGGATTAAAGTCTTCTTTCAAGACTCACCCTCGGTCAAGGGGGAGGTTTCCTTAAGGAGGAGTACTTGAAGAAAATCCTTACTACTCCTACTTAATCTTTATTATTCTTGTTTCTCATGCATATTATAATTATTCATGCATATTATCTTCTTAACTTTGTATGTGGGTTTGCCATAGATCAAAAAGGGGGAGATTGTTGGTGCAGTTGGCACCTAAGTCGAACCTGAGTTTTGATTATAGCAAACGATACAAAGTTAAGATCATATTGTTATCTCACGAGCTAAATCGAGTGTGCAGAAAAGTGCTAAAGCTGGAGCTGAAGGCTAGCGACACCCAGAGGAAGCCGCGGTGGTCGGGCAACACTCGAGTGACTTCGGAGGGAGCCGAAGGAATTGAGTGGAAGGCCGGAAGCAAAAGCGACACAGTAAGTATCGAGGTAAGCTCGTGTGTGAGAGAGATTTAGAGAGGTCGTATCCTATTTATGGGGATGATCTTAAGCATAAATCCAACCAAAGATATCCTATAGATGGTCTAGGTCGAGATCGGACGGTCGGCGGCCGTCGAAATAATATTTTTGTCAAGCTAACTTTGACTTGCAGCTAGCATCAGTCGACTGCCAGCTTGGAGGACTCGACTGTCGTCCATCATTCGACTACCTGCGGTCAGCAATCGACTGATGCTTCCATCAGTCGACTGATGATGGCCATCAGTCGACTGATGGTCAAGGATCAGCTTCGAGGACTCAAGGCTTATCACCTCATTTCAAGGGTATTGGTGCTCAAATCTCATTGGCTGAAGTTCCTCTCGAGAAGGGGCTTAAAGGCTATAAAAGGAGGGCCTCTCCTAGGGTTTTCTCATCAATTCTAAGTTTCCAAAAGCCTCCGCAACATTGTAACTCTCCAATAATGAAGTGCTACTTCTCCGACGCTCTAAGTTTAAGTGTTTATATTTTTCGTCAGTATAAGTTTCAATTCAGTTTATTTCTTTTCATATATTGTCTCGGAGTTTTTATCGTAATGAGGAGAGGGGGAGTGTCCCTCTACCTCAATCTTTTGTGATTTCTTGTATTCGATCAACTCCTACCTTCAACGAGGAGGAGTTCGTTTAGTGTTTTGCCCTCCGTGCATGGTCAAGGACCACTAGGGCCTTGGAGTAGTAGCTAAAGGCTATGAACCAAGTAAAAAATCCACTTGTCTCTTTTATTTATCATTTATCTTCCGCTGCGTTTTAATTTGTCTACTCAACGAATTCGTATGAAAAGTGTTATCGCTATTCACCCCCCTCTAGCGATTCGCTCGATCCAACAATCCCTAGAGTTAACTTAGGCAAGACTCAATTGACCAAGGCTTCCAAGCCAAAAAGGGTCATTAGGAAGGTACTAAGGGAGGATATCCCTAGTGAGTACCTAATAAATCCAAGAGCACCTATAGGTATTGGGTTCCTAGGAGTGTGATTCCCTCACGCTAAATGGGTTAGGTTGTATCAACCTTGAATGGATGGGTAGTTAACCTAACCATAGTAATGTTATCACTTTAAGTTATTTCCAAGGTTATGGGATACTTTGGAAATGAGGGTTGGATTTATATCCAAAAATATTTTAGGATGTGCCAATAAAATTGAAGAAGTTTGAAAAGTCAATCAAAATTGGCACAATTAGATTTAGAGGGCATAGTGTGTCATTTTGAGTTTTTTGCACACTTAGTAGATTTGTTGGTTATGGCAAATTAGTGTACATTTTAGAAAATGACAATTTGAGCTCAACACTTAGGTATTATATACCTTTGTATTTTATACTTGCCATGCTTTGTTTGCCTTGTTATGTCATGACATCATATCTCATTTAATTATATAAAATGTCATGATAATATTTAAGTTTAATTTTTATGTCATTTTGGTGTTTAGATTTTATTTATATGTCATTACATCATGATTATTGGCACATGTTTATTCATACTATCATTTTATGTCATAATCATCATTCATGCATTTAGGATTACTTAAAATTGATTTAAGGACAATGTGTAAGATACCGGGAAAAAAAATAATACTCCTTGTTAATTAAGAATTTATCTTGTGAAGTTTTTCAGAAATTTTTAGAAATTTTTCTGGATTTAAACGGAAGTTTTATGGACATTTCATTGGGATAAAGTGGATAGGCTTTTGTAAAGCCTGTTTAGACTATCTGCTAGAAATTAATAGGTTTAATAAAATGATTTATTTTCTCCCCCGATTCCTTCCATTTTCCCCTCTCCCTCAATCAATGATTCCCTTGTTTTCCCGACTCTTTTTCTTCTTCTTCCTCCCGATCTCCGATGCCTCGCGACCAACGCCGTCGATGCCTCCTGCTTTCCCGATTGTGGGAGCTTGATTTTGTTTGCATCGTTGCCCATCTCACCAGTGCACAATGTTGGTTGCAAGCCTTTTCGAGGATATCCATCGCTTATCGTCGCCGTGAGCTCCTCTTCGATCGTCGGTGCCCCAAGCCAACCGCCACACCAATCACTGTCGCCATGTCACTGCCGTTGCCACTACGAGTTGGATCAGCCACTGTCGCCGGTGACGATCTAGTCCGATCTCTTCCCGATCTAGTCGATACTCGCTTTATCTTTGCCCGATCTCTGCTCGAGCACACCGTCGCCGCCGCACCATCGCCGCCGCCTTCTTACTACGCTCCACCGGTCTAGATGACTGTGGGTGTTTACGATCCCTTCTCCACCCAGTGGTGGCTAAACTATACGATCATCGCTTCTCTTCCGCCATGGACCTACTGACAGCCAGTTTTGCCAGACTTGAGCAAGGACAACCACCAAGAGAAGACTCCCCAGCTTCACCGTGTCCGATGGATGCTATCACCGGCCTCTCTCTCTATCGCCGACAATTTTCTCCATCTGTCGCCACATCCTATTGCTGGTAGTAGCTCTGTGGATCCAAGGGGCAGATTCAGTGGCAGGGTATGTTCTGTGAGTAGCCATGGAGGTTGTTAAGTGATTTAGGCTTATACGGTTGGGCGATCGTTGCTCTATTTCTGCTTTGGTTTGGAATAGTTGATGAATTTGTGTGGATGTTGTGATTTTTGGATATGAAGAGTGATTGGACAGGGGACTGCAGCTGAACAGTTAACCTAGAGCAGATCTAGGAATTGTGTATTTGCGATTGTGGAAGGAGAGTTTGATTGGTCGTGTTATTAGGTGGCAGCCGTGAAACGTGGTAATGATTAGGTGAGGAGAGTAATTGAAGTAATGATTCAGCTTATCTATCTAAATGTTATAGGTTGCTACTTCATATGTAGATCAAGAAGTTGTGGGTGATTGCAACAATTGTAAGGTAAGCGTTGATTTGGTATTGTTATGAAGTAGGATGTGTTATCTTTATAGTTAATGCTAGAGTTGACTCATGAACAATATGGTGATTTTAATCTGATTAAGGTTGGAGAATGTTGAATTAGTTGGATATAATGATCGATGTAGGGTTCGATTCAATCATTCGATGTAAAATAGAACTTAGTTATGCTCTATGTGTTCTTTTGTAGGACCTTGATCGGTGATAGATGCTTATACGTGTGGATAGAGAGCATGAGCTATTTGTCAGGTGGGTAATTTCCTACCCTGGTCAGGTAGTTGTAGTTGCATTCAGATTTAGATATAGATATAATCATCTTATATGTTCATATTATCTTGACCCTGCTCTTATTTATCCTTATGCTTGATACTTGTCGTTGGCTATATATACTCAAATGTTGATATCACATTTTCCTTTATCATGATTTAGGAGTTACAAATGTGATGTAAGTAGATCTATAAATGTTTAGTAGGGTGTAGATGTTAGAGTACGGATGATGACCTAATTTATAAATTGGGTAAAAGGTCATTCATGGGTAGGTATTGCCCTAAATGTAGGATTTATTCCAATACTCGTATGTTGTATACTTATTACCAATCATGTGTTATGTAATGGTCAGGTGAATCATGATTAGTGTGTCGCTACAGACCGGTGGTCCTAGCTTGTTATGATCAGTTGAGAATGACTCTCTACAGGATAGAGAGTGCATCGATCAGTTGAGTATGGCTCTCTACAGGATAGAGAGTCCATCGATCAGTTGAGTACGACTCTCTACAGGATAGAGAGTGTATTGATCAGATGGGTACGACTCTCTATTGAACAGAGAGTCTATGGTAGATGTCCGTATGTGTGACAGTACATTCATGTCATTTGCATGCATTCTGACGACATAGTCTCCTTTGGGGTTGAGAGAGTCGTCAGTCATTCTGCCTCCCAGGTTACTCCCCGAGGAGTAACTGGTGTGAGTGTAGAGCATTTGTTGTGCCACACTCTACCACTATAGACGGTGGTAGTTGGAGTTGCATGCAGTTGTCCTGGGTGCGTGACACTCGACCACTCAAAGGTAGTGTCAATCGGAGTGGCAAGCAGCAGGGACCCCAATTGTGTAGCGAGCTCTTTATGCTCATATCCTACTTGATCATATTGCCCACTCGACCACTATAGAGCAGTGGTTGGTGTTGAGTTGGGACAGTTGTCATGTCGTGTCACCTAGGCCACACTGGGGTCGTGGTAGCTAGTAGGGGTGCGCAGGCATGACCATGCATGCTGCATTGCTGTATCATACGACGTTTTACATATTGCTATATATATATACATATATGCATGTGTATATATATATATATATATATATATATGGATTATTGTGATTAGTATGTTAGGGCAATCAACCCGTGATATGATTTTGATGTATGTAACAAAGGGTTTAAGTTAGAATGTTTGGATTTGATATGTGCGTTGGAGTCTTGCAGGACTTAGTAATTCACACTTGGAGCATTGGCGAGTTTTACCTCTCATGACTCGGTCCTTGAGTCGATGAAGGATGGCTTTGCGGAAGCCGTGCGCTTGGAGCATCCGAGGGACCGCCGGACGAGGAGATTGGAGTGAAGCCGGAGGAAGTAGACTTCAGGGCGAGACATGAAGGATGGCGCTGCAGAGCCGTGCACTTGGCGCATCCGAGGGACGTGGTCGGACGAAGACAACTTCAAAGGTGAGGGACTCCAAGGGATGAGAGTGAGCGAATGTAACCCGGGAAGGGGTAGTATGCTTAGGTGGAACTTGGCCAATTGGCTAAGTGTCGGATGGGATTTCCCAACATCAGTCGACTGCCATGTAATGGTAGTCGACTACTCTAAGTCGACTATGACTCGACTAGTGTTCGAGTCCAGTTCATGTGCCAATAGTCGACTGCCATGGATTGGCAGTCGACTGAGAGACCACCAGTCGACTGGTCGCAAGGGTTTCGGGCATAAAATGGAGTGTCCGCTACCGACACTCGACTGATAGCTCCATCAGTCGACTGATGGTAAGATCAGTCTACTGATGTGGGAGCCGTTGGATGGAATCCAACGTGGAAGAAGCCGTTATTAGGTAACGGCTACGGGATCAGTCGACTGATCGGAGCATCAGTCGACTGGTCCTGTGTCAACGGGAAGAAACCCTCTTTTTCTATAAAAAGAAGGGGTGAGAGCATTTGGGAGCCTAATGCTTCAACTCATAACATCTCCCAAAGTAATCTAAAGATCTTCCACTCTTCTACTTGTGCTAATCTTCATTCCATTGTAAGAAGAGTGGATTCTTGTGTAAAGTGGTTACCTCCACCTAGCTTGGTGCAAAGGAGAGAATAGTGAAAGCTTGAGGTGTGATTCACCTTGGACGAATCGGACCGTGGATTAGCGGTGAGGTCGTGAACCACGTTACATTGTGGTGTTAGCGTTTGTGTTTCTATTCTTCCTTTGCTTTGTCTTTAATTGTCTATATTAGTATATTCCTCTTGCGCTAATAGTGTTTGTAGACGAGCAACGAACGAATGACTTCCACCATTTATGATAAAGGCTATTCACCCCCCTCTAGACGGCCACCATCGACCCTACAAGTGGTATCAGAGCCAAGTCGCTTGTTGAGGACTAACCGCCGCTACAAGCACTATATCAAGAGATAGTTGGCTCTAACATTCATCCGCCGAAGTTCGAGGGAGAATTCGCTTGGTGGAAGAAGAGAATGGAGGTATTCTTTGAAACCGATTTCGATATTATGCTTATAATGGAAAATGGTTTTGAGATGCCTAGGGATGAAGAGGGCAGAATACTAGACAAATCAAGGTGGACTAAAAAGCAAAGAGAGGAGCACCTTGCAAATTCAAAGGCTAAGCACCATCTCCTCAACGTACTCCCCCAACAAGAAGTAAATCGGATTGGGGAATGCTCTAGTGCCAAAGAGATGTGGGAGAAGCTAGTGGAGCTTCATGAAGGCACATCCGAGGCCAAGCTAGCAAGGAGAGATGTCCTACGCTCCCAACTCAACAGCATCAAACTCGATAAAAGGGAGAAGGTAACATCTCTACATGCTAGATTTAAAGAAATAATAACCGGTTTATCTAGTGTAGGGGAGAAGCTTTCAAATAGGGACATGCTCATGAAGGCAATAGATGCCTTCCCTCGGTCCTCAAGATGAAGCTCAATGGTGGACTCCTTTTACATCTCCAAGAACCAAGAAGTTAGCACCTTGGAGGAAGGAATTCTTCTCAACCATGGAGCTCCACGAAACAAGGCTCGAAGGAGTAGTAGAAGAGCCAAAATTTCAACCATCAAGGGGAGTGGCACTATTGGCCGACAAGGGGAAGAAGAAGATGGAGACTCCCTCCTCCTCCGATGAAGCATCCTCCTCCTCCTCCATGGATAGCACGGAAGAAGCTTACATGGTAAGGAAGGTAAGACATGCTTTAAAAAATTTTAAATTTAATAAATCTAATGATAGGAGGAGAAGACCAAGGGGGAAGGTAATTTGCTACAATTGCCAAGGAGAGGGACACATAAGGGATAATTGTCCCCTCTTAAACAAGAGCAAAGAAGAGAGGAGAAAGAAAGAAGAAAACAAGAAGAAGGGGAGCAAGAAGAAGGAAGAGGAGAAGAATGCCAAAGAAAAGGTGAAGGCCAAGACACTAAAGGTAAGGACATGGGATGACCCATCTTCATCATCATCATCATCGGAAGAAGAGAATGCTTTTGTCACCAACCTTGCTTTGATGGTGTTTGATGACCTAGACACCTCCTCCTCTGAAAATGAAGAAGCAAGTTCAAGTGAGGAGAGCTCTAGTGAAGGGGGAGGCTCTTCATCATCCTCCTCATCCGAAGAAGAAGACATGGAAACTATGGTAACGAATCTCTCACCCAAGAAAATAGTTTCCTTGATATCTAGCCTCACTAAGGACTTGTTTAGGGAAAAGAAAAAGAACAAATGCATGCTAGATCAAATTAAGGACTTAGAAGAAAAATTAGAAAAAGCATGCTTAACTATTAATGATAATAGTTCTTCTAGTCATGATGATGCATGCTCACATGATCTTTATATGCCATTTGATGTTAATGATGCATGCATTGAAGAAAATAGGGCTTTAAGAGAGAAAGTAGATCATTTAACCAAGGCCCTAGAAAAATTCACTATTGGCTCCAACACCCTTAACATGATCATAGGGAGCCAAAGGGCAAGCTTCAATAAGAAAGGCCTAGGATATAAGGAAAATAAAAATGAAAAGACCTATAAATCTCTAATTGCTAGGGGTCAAGATAAAAAGAAAATAATAGCTATAAAATGGATCCCTAAGGAATTTTTAGTGAACCCCATAGGAAAAAATTTGTTTTGGGTTCCTAAATCCATTCTTAAGGGTTAGGAAAACCCTAGGATAGTCAACCATAAGGATTTCATCTATATCTTATGTTTTGATTGACTTAGGATGATGGGACTTAATTTTAGAAATAGTGTTGGGTGATGATAATGCACCCATAAATAGTTTAAATCATGCTCAACACTTACTGTTATTTGATACTCATGACCTATACAATTTTAGCATAGTGTTGGGTGATGATAATGTGCCTATAAATTGATAATAATGCTTAAATCATGATAGTTAATGTAATTGTTACACATGTTTGCAATCATGATTTATGATCTTGATATTTGACACATAGTCATGGGCATTAGGGTTTAAATCATGCCTTGGGTGATACTTTACTTATTATCATAATTCATACCTAATGCATGATCACAAATTGATGAATACAATTGTTTCATGATCATAATGTGAAATTAATTCATATATGTCTTTATGATCATGTTGATTGTTAGGATGATACTTAACCTTGTATAGAATTGCATGAAATTGAAGGTTAAGTATATACAAATACCTTTAAGATACATCTCACACTCACTATAGGCTACCTTGATTGAAAACTTAGCATGAGTGAGATGATAGGATGATACAAATGGTCCACTAATATCTATGGCATTTAGATGGTCATCTAAAGTGTCAAAATAGCAATAATAGACCAATCATAGGGAAGACTTATGTTTAATTCATAGACATATTGCCC
The DNA here is from genome assembly GCA_025175895.1 of Wurfbainia villosa. NCBI lineage: Eukaryota > Viridiplantae > Streptophyta > Magnoliopsida > Zingiberales > Zingiberaceae > Wurfbainia > Wurfbainia villosa. The sequence goes on along the minus strand of CM046005.1, from coordinate 17,616,302 downwards.
AAAGATCATGGTTGTATATTTCATATGTTTTAAAAACAATTTCTTACTTTAAAATCTGCGTGTTCATGTTTTGGAAACAATCCAAAGCAAAACTAGGTGTTAAAATTGATACAAACTTGATAAAAAACCTAGTTGATTTTGAAACTTCTGGATTTTTGGCAAAATCTTGGAAATACAAGTATTTTTCATGAAAACCTATTTTTCACTAATAAAGGACCTTAAAAGAAATGTGTTCCCCAAATTTCTTGATTTTTTGAATTTTGTAGAATTTTTAATGCATTTCTGAATTTCACCTTGAAAATCTGAAAAACCCGAAATTAGAGTGCCAGTCGACTGATCGACTGATAACATGCCCAATAACCTTCTTTTATCAGATTTTAAGGCATGTTTTGGTGATTTTTGTTCCCTAGAGTTGATGTCATGCTTGTATAAACTTTGTTTAATATTTTTGATGGTGTCAAAGGGGGAGAAATATGCATGTTTAAGTAAGGGGAGAATTACATTTAGGGGGAGTTTCATGTATTAAGGGGGAGAGTTGATAATCATATTTATTTACATGCTTTCTTACCTTAATATTTTTATTAAATGTTTACCTAACTTAAACGGATTGCCACACATCAAAAATGGGGAGATTATTAGGGCAATCAACCTGTGATATGGTTTTGATGTGTGTGGCAAAGGGTTTAAGTTAGGATGTTTGGATTTGATATGTGCGTTGGAGTCTTGCAGGACTTAGTAATTCACACATGGAGCATTGGCGAGTTTCACCTCTCATGACTCGGTCCTTGAGTCAGTTAAGGATGACTTTACGGAAGTCTAGCGCTTGGAGCATCTGAGGGACCGCTGGACAAGCAGATTGGAGTGAAGCCGGAGGAAGTAGACTTCAGGGCGAGATGCGAAGGATGGCACTGTAGAGCCGTGCGCTTGGCGCATCCGAGGGACGTGGTCGGACGAAGGCAACTTCAAAGGCGAGGGACTCCAAGGGATGAGAGTGAGCGAATGTAATCTGAGAAGGGATAGTACACTTAGGTGGAACTTGGCCAATTGGCTAAGTGTCGGATGAGATTTCCCAACATCAGTTGACTGCCATGTAATGGTAGTCGACTACTCTAAGTCAACTATGACTCGACTAGTGTTCGAGTCTGGTTCATAAATAATCGATCGCGCCATGGATTGGCGCAATGATCGAGAGACCACCAATCGATCGGTGATGAAGGCATCACGATCGGTCGCATGGTTTCGAACGCAGAATGGAGTGTTCGCTTCCAGCACTCGACTAATAGCTCCATCAGTCGACTGATGGTAAGATCAGTCGACTGATATGGGAGGTGTTGGATGGAATCCAATGTGGAAGAAGCCGTTATTAGGCAACGGCTACGGGATCAGTCGACTGATCGGGGCATTAGTCGACTGGTCCTGTGTCAACGGGAAGAAACCCTCTTCTTCTATAAAAAGAAGGGGTGAGGGCATTTGGGAGCCTAATGCTTCAACTCATAATATCTCCCAAAGTGCTCTAAAGATCTTCCACTCTTCTACTTGTGCTAATCTTCATTCCATTGTAAGAAGAGTGGATTCTTGTGTAAAGAGGTTACCTCCACCTAGCTTGGTGCAAAGGAGAGAATAGTGAAAGCTTGAGGCGTTATTCACCTTGGATGAATCGGACCGTGGATTAGCGGCGAGACCGTGAACCACGTTACATTGTGGTGTTAGCATTTGTGTTTCTATTCTTCCTTTGCTTTGTCTTTAATTGTCTATATTAGTATATTCCTCTTGCGCTAATAGTGTTTGTAGATGAGCAATGAACGAACGACTTCCACAATTTACGATAAAGGCTATTCACCCCCCTCTAGCCGGCCACCATCGACCCTACATAGTATACATACAGATGCAGCCTATATGTATACTCACTTTGATGATGCATTTGTATGTACTATGCTTGTTGCATTTGTTTGTACATAATCATATATGCTATTTCATTTTTTGTATGGTAGTAGGCCTGGTACCTGTATACTTGTGGGTCGGTCACTGTGATTCCCTCGACCCGTATCATGATGTAGTGTGTGTTAGTATTACTCTTCATATCTTATGTTATGGATATATGCCAGGTTGGATGAGTGTAGAGTAGCTGACTATCAGGTATGTCAACATCTTTTGTTGTTCATTTTGTTTAGTGGTATACATGTATGTATATTTATTATGCTGATGTATACTTGTCGTACCTATAGATTATACGGTTGAATTACATGTGATATTGATATATTTACATGTTCTATCTTATTACCTGCTGAGTTATACTCACCACCATAGACCCTGGGTTTTTCTGTCACCCAGGTAACAGGTAGAAGTCTTCGTGACGGCTTGGAGCACCGCTGGCTGGCATCATCTCATCTCAACTCCGAGGGTCCGAGCTTTTGGGTTTTATCATTGATGTTTCGATATCTTTGGTTTTTATGTGATGATTTGTAGTCTGTAACACTATTGTTGTTGTACCTTTCTTTTCTGATTTTGTTATGGTGTTTCTTAGTTTTGGTGTTAATCATACAGGTATGCATGTGTGTGGGATTGTATTGTTGATGTGTTGTTTTCGCTGTGTTTTTTGTGTTATTATGGTTACATTTATATATGTTATTGTTATTGTGGGCCCAAGGGCCTTGTATTAACACGATATGTTGCCACATACAGGGGAGATGCCGTCCGTTTGCTTTTCGACATGGCATACTCTCAGGGCGTGACAACTTTATTGGTATCAGAGCCCTAGGTTTTGCAATGCCATACAATATTATTTTTTTTGTCCAGTCTTGGACTCTCGGGAGTCGATTGGTTTCGATTTTGGTTTTCTGAGATGAAACTGACAGCGGCCTGAGCTCCAAGAAACACTAGGTAAGAATTCCTGATAACTTATGATTTAGTAGATATTTATTTAAACTTAATCAATAGGTGTATACAGTCAGAGTTATGACACCTGTGTAGGCTCGTAGTAGGGGTCGTCCATCGAGGTGACTAATCGGAGTTACCTTTAGTGTTTATACTCCTGGTTTTGTTGGCTATGCATTTAGTGTATATAACAGGGAATAACCTGTAGTGTGTTGTTTATTGTTCGTAACCATGGTATGAGTTGACCACGGGAATGACCTGTTGAGTTTGTGAGTCTTGAACCTGTGTCGAAAAGGTGATTTACCTTTGAGAGCCGATTGATACCGAGTCGGAAAATAGGGGTCAAGTCATCACATTTCTTTTGGAAATCAAAGACTACAGTCTTAGAGATTTTCACTAATTATGCTAGTCAGATCATTACCTGTTGGGTAATGGACAAGACAAGTAGGCTATTGTTGATGCAGATAGCGGAGGGCTAGTTTACGGTGTTTCATAGGGATTTTTATCCCTGAGTTGTTCGTACTGGGTTGTATAACTTTGAAAGTACTTTTGAGTACTTAACTCGGGTTATATAGAGAAAGTAGAGTTATTTGCATACCATTATCGGGATCAAGCCGGTATTTGGTGGTAAATGCAGAAAATAACATTTGGGGAATAATATATCACTTGATCATGGTTTAGTGATGTTGAGAGAGAGTATTTCCCCGCATCACTTTCTGTGACACATTGTAGGGAATTCTTGAGCTTCAAGTAGGGTGATCGTCGGTAACGGGAATACTATGCAAAGTCATTAGACTTGCAGAGTTTATGCTCAACTAATAGCTCAAGAATGTGAATGGATGTTTTAAGCCACCCAGAGTTATTGGCTTATAGTTGGATTAGGATGCCGGGATCTTCTACTAGATCCTACCGAAAGATATTGGATTGAGTCAGGAGTTTAGAAATGACTCCGTACAAGTGTTTAAGAGTTGGAGACTGATAAAAAGATATTGTAGGTCAACTTATTTGGGTCAAAAGTCTCCGACTGTTTAAATAAAAGGAGCAAGATCGGAGTCATAGGCTTTGAGATACTTTCCGATTATAGAAGACCAACCGTAGATCATCAGGATGTTCTCGTGCACATCAGCGAAGTCAGAACAAAAACTCCGAAGGGATTATGTGCATGCAGTGCAGATCACGAAGACACGCGAAGTCAGATTATCTATTGGATCAGTTCATCTGTTGCTATTGTAAGCAACCAGTACAGTTGAGGAGGTGTATTTTGAAGACTCAGTTGAAGACTATCGATGGTGTTCTGGGAGGATGATGCACCGTCTCGACAGTAGAGATCAGCATAGAAGATTGGGTTATCTCATTAGAATCGACCTACTACCTTAGGCATGGTTGGAGTTCCGTGATACTCCCTTCAAGGAAAGTGATTTACTCAGCAGTATCAGCAGAAGACATCGTAGAAGACTCACGCAGACAACAACAACAGTTACCCCCAAATGTGGATTGGTTTTGTACAGAGGAGAGAGTATACGACGATAGTCATATCTATTTTGTATTCTACAGTTGCAACTCATAAGATTAAGTGATGGGATCAGATGACCTAGGAAAATCCCCGAGGCATTCGTCGTAGAAATGCGACCGCTTTATCGCGGACTGTTGGATTTATTCTTTTTTCTCTTAGGAGAAAGGTCGAGACCTGCGGGGAGCCTTTGGATCGAATCGGTAGATAATTAATCGTTCAGGGTATTACTCTAGTTTACCCTCTGGGTTAATATATTGAGAGATACTTGTAGTTTACAGGTATCCTTGTCTAGAATATTTTTGGTTCGGATTAGAAGAGTTCCTTTACATCGACTTGTGGGTCGGTGGTATCTCTACCATCTGGTGAGATGTGGATCAACAATTAAGAAGTCATGGGATGCCCTTAGACTTGGAAAGACATATCTTTACTGTAGACATATCCTTACCGATGGTTAAATTATTGAGATTATGTATGATTATGTCTCTAAGATATGTGAATAATCCGAGAGTATTCGAATGTAGTTTTGGATGAACTCCTAGACTTGCCGCTGCATAAGCAAGTGGAGTAGGCTACCAGAGTGATTTTAGAGATAGTGTCGATATTGAATACTTCATACGAGTGATAGTTTTGTTGGTATAAGTGTTACTAAACACTATGGGAATTGGAAGAATGTAAGTTGCGATTATAGGAGATGTTGGAGGGGATATTTATCTGTCATAGTATTTCTCCTTGAGAAGATCCAGAACTCTTTGTTAAAAGAAAGACGGACCTTTAAGATTATGCATCGATTATCGATGATGGAATGCGATAGCTGTTGAGAATGAATAACTTTCATTGTGGATAGATGATCTAATTAGATCAGCTGAGGACACCTATATATACTCTAGGATTGATTTACGAATGGAGCGTTGATATTGTAGTTGTTGGAATGTATACTGAAAGCCTAGCTCTTTTTGTATGAACATTTTATTTTGAAATAAGAATCACATGATCATTGTTTGCACTTTATATATTTATTATATGTGTGCATATTGTCTAATATTTTACATTGTAGATAACATAGTGCTTGGTGTGGCACAGAAGATCATGTTATCAGTCCCTTGTAAAATATAAGTAGAGGCTCACAACCAAGATGGTTTTGGACAAACCATTGGCATGGTTGTAGTGTAGCTTGGTATTGTTTTTTCTTGAACATAGAGTTACACTAGTACACTTAGGTGTATTGAGCAGGACCGATATAGAGGTGATTCAATTTATTGCTGACTGCATAATTGAATCGGACCTCAGATATTATGTTGTACATGCTCTTAATCCCGATATAATAACGGGCACATGTACTTAGTATTTATTTCTTTGATTTACCAGAGGGTGAGATTTAGATGGATTAAATCAATATGCCCGGTAAGTTGGGAAATGATATTATTTACATGGTGTGTCGTTGATTATAGGAGGAAACTGTGTCCTATATATTAGGTTGATGATGTCCCCTTGAGGAGCTCATAAGGTTCATCATGTAAACCCAGCTGGTTGACTTAGTCAACATGATGATAAGGTTGAGTGGTACTACTCGAGGAATTAGATGTTAATTAATTGATGGTCAGTAAATCAATTAATTGACGGACATTCGATATCTTAAACACGGGGAGATTAATGTACGAATAATATATGGAGCCCATATTAAGTTATGGGGGTTGGTGAGGTAGTTTAATGATGATCCTCTAGTGGAATGGAACATCATTGATGGATCAAGTTTGTGTGGTTCCGATCCATCGGGTGGCCAAGACCCATCTCCTGCTTATGGTCCCTATCGTAGCCTAATATAATTCTTGTGAAGTCTAGATCCAATAATGTAAAAAAAAACCTAGAACCAACGGTTGGGATTAAATCCCTAGATCCGATGGTTAGGATGAAACACTAGAACCAACAGTTGGGATTAAATCCCTAGATCCGATGGTTAGGATGAAACCCTAGAATCGACGGTTGAGATTAAATCCCTAGATCCGACGGTTGGGATAAAACCCTAGATCCGACGGTTGGGATGAAATCCTAGATCCGACGGTTGGGATGAAATCCTAGATCCGACGGTTGAGATGAAACCCTAGATCCGACGGTTGGGATAAAACCCTAGATCCGACGGTGGAGGTTAAATCCCTAGATCCGACGGTGGAGATTAAAGGAGTCCTAAGCCTAACTCTATAAAAGGAAAGCTTAGGGTTGGGTGGCAATAATCAATTGATTGAGGAATTAGGGTTTTGGCTCATCCAAAAGTGGGCGGCTAGGGTTTTTGGGTGGCTAGGGTTTTGGAGCAAAACAAGTGGACGACAACTCTTCCTTCTAGTTGATTGTCGACGCCCATCCTCCTCCATCAACACTTGGCCGGCGCCCATCCTAGAGGCCTCTCCCTTTTTCCCTGGCCGGCGATTCTCCTTCCATAGGTGGCCAGCATTCATCATCCTCCCTTCATCCTAGAGTGGCCGGCGGCAACACTTCTTGAAGTTGGCCGTGTTCGAATGTATACTGAAAGCCTAGCTCTTTTTGTATGAACATTTTATTTTGAAATAAGAATCACATGATCATTATTGGCATTTTATATATTCATTATATATGTGTGCATATTGTCTAATATTTTACATTGTAGATAACATGGTGCTTGGTGTGGCACAGAAGATCATGTTATCAGTACCTTGTAAAATATAAGTAAAGGCTCACAACCAAGATGGTTTTGGACAAACCATTGGCATGGTTGTAGTGTAGCTTGGTATTGTTTTATCTTGAACATAGAGTTACACTAGTACACTTAGGTGTATTGAGTAGGACCGACATAGAGGTGATTCAATTTAGTACTGACTACATAATTGAATCGGACCTCGGATATTATGTTGTACATGCTCTTAATCCCGATATAATAACGGGCACATGTACTTAGTATTTATTTCTTTGATTTACCAGTGGGTGAGATTTAGATGGATTAAATCAATATGCTCGGTAAGTTGGGAAATAATATTATTTACATGGTGTGCCGTTGATTATAGGAGGAAACCGTGTCCTATATATTAGGTTGATGATGTCCCCTTGAGGAGCTCATAAGGTTCATCATGTAAACCCAATTTGGTTGACTTAGTCAACATGATGATAAGGTTGAGTGGTACTACTCGAGGAATTAGATGTTAATTAATTGATGGTCAGTAAATCAATTAATTGACGGACATTCGATATCTTAAACACGGGGAGATTAATGTACAAATAATAAATGGAGCCCATATTAATTTATGGGGGTTGGTGAGGTAGTTCAATGATGATCCTCTAGTGGAATGGAACATCATTGATGGATCAAGTTTGTGTGGTTCTGATCCATCGGGTGGCCAAGACCCAACTCCTCCTTATGGTCCCTATCGTAGCCTAATATAATCCTTGTGAAGTCTAGATCCAAGAATGTAAAACAAAACCTAGAACCAACGGATGGGATTAAACCCCTAGATCCGATGGTTGGATGAAACCCTAGAACCAATGGTTGGGATTAAATCCCTAGTCCGATGGTTAGGATGAAATCCTAGAATCGACGGTTGGGATTAAATCCCTAGATCCGACGGTTGGGATAAAACCCTAGATTCGACGGTTGGGATGAAACCTTAGATCCGACGGTTGGGATGAAATCCTAGATCCGACGGTTGGGATTAAACCCTAGATCCGACGGTTGGGATAAAACCCTAGATTCGACGGTGGAGATTAAATCCCTAGATCCGACGGTGGAGATTAAAGGAGGCTTAAGCCCTATTCTATAAATAGATGCTTAGGGTTGGGCGGCAAGAAGAATCAAGGAATTGGAGTTAGGGTTTGGTTCATCCTCAAGTGGGCGGCTAGGGTTCATTGGGCGGCTAGGGTTTTGGAGCAAAGCTTGGGCGGCAAGCTTCTTCCTTCAAGTTGATTGCCGGCGCCCATCCTCCTCTATCATTCCTTGGCCGGCGCCCATCATAGAGCCCTCTACCTTCTTCCTTGGCCGGCGGTTCTCCTCCCATTGGTGGCCGGTTCTCTTCCTCCTCCCCATTCTCCAAAGTGGCCAGCGGCAACACTTCTTGAAGTTGGCCGGCGCATCATCCAATAGTTCCTTGGCCGGCGGTTACACCAAGTTCCATAATTTGGTGGTCGGTTCTAGATAGGAAGGTATTTGTGGTTTCTTCTCTTTGTTCGCAGCAGACAAGGTAGAGAAGAAAGTGATCTAGAAGGCTTCTACTCGTGTAGGATCTTCGTCCACACGTCGTCCACGAGAAGGATAGGACATACGGTAGAAGATCGTAAGGTATAAAGTTATTTTAACTTTATGTACAGATCTGAGCATGTTCTGTTAGGAATCGTTGGAATGGCTAGAGGGGGGGGTGAATAGCGAAGATGTAATTCGATCGCGTTTGTGTCTACAATTTCGTTAGTGCGCAGCGGAAATAGAAATAATAAAAGCGATAACGAAGTAGACAACAAGCTAACACAATGATATAACGTGGTTCAGAACCGCACAGTTCCTACTCCATGGATCGAGCTCTAAAGAGCCCTAGTGATGCACACGCACTCACTAATGATAAACACTCCTTCTCGACACAAGTCCGAGGCAGAGAAACCCCTTACAATAAATCTTACAATAGTAAGAATGTAATACAAGCAATATACAATGTAAATATGAAATACAAGTAAAGAAAAGACTTTACAACACTTGTTTTGATTGCTTGAATGCTTGGTTGCTTGCTTGCACTTGGAGACCTGATTTGCACCAACAAATCGTCCCAATAGCCCTCAAGAACCGATTGCTTTTTCCTCCATCACGAGCTTCATATATAGCTTCAACCTGTGCTGGAAAAAGTCTATCAGTCGACTGATCGAGACCATCAGTCGACTGATGCCACTGTTGTCGTGAGACAACGGCTAGTTCCACGTTGGATAAGTCCAACGGACCATCACCGATCGACAGTGACCATCGCCGATCGATGGAGTCCTCATCGACCACCGAGTCTCGACTCCATTCTCGTGGCGAATTTCGAGCACCGCCGACCGATCGACTATCACGATCGCTCAAGCCATCACCGATCCGCCAACCTATGGCAATCGACTGCTAGGCCATAACCCGCAGTCAAACCCTAGTTGACTCGGTCCAGTCGACTGCCACATGACACCAGTCGACTGGCACACCTCAAACATGAGGTTTTAACTCAAGTATGGTTCCCCTTAGCCTAGACCTAAGCCTTCTAGTCACCTCCATCAGCCTCACACCTCTTGGATCCCTCCAAGTCATCCATGATTTGTTCATCCATCGCGCTAGCCTTCAGGTGCTTCTATCGGCTATGTCATGCTAACGGTGTCTACACCGCCAAGGCACATTGGACTTACGCCGCCAAGACTCCGCTTGGACTTTACGCCGCCAACCATTGGACTTATGCTGCCAAGACTCCCGCTTGGACTTTACGCCGCCAATATCAAACCCTTGGACTTCTCAAATGCCAAGACTCAAGCTTGGACTTTCCCTTGCCAACCCATGTTGGACTTTCCATGCCAAGACCATGCTTGGACTTTCCTTGCCAACCCATGTTGGACTTTACATTGCCAAGTGTCCGACTTGGACTTTCCATGACAATTATATTGTCATATGTTTTTGTCGAAACATCAAAACACATCAAAACATCACTCGAGCCAAACTCGAGTCCTGGTCAATCGTGACCTGGGCCGATTGCACCAACAATCTCCCCCTTTTTGATGTTTGACAAAAACCAAACAAATAATTGAGTTAGAATACTAACTCAAATCCTTTACCAATTATCCCAAATGTTCTCCCCCAAACATTCTCCCCCTTTTTGACTAACATCAAAAAGGTTTTCTCTCCAAGGAGGTCAATGTCTCATGTCCCAATGAGATCTTACAATCTCCCCCTTGATCCAAAAATACCTAGGATGCCTACCATCTTCCTAGTGATAAGTCCCATATCACTCAAGAGAGGCAATCCTATTCACTCTCCTAATTTCCAAATTGGGTTTCTAAAAATCCATAAATTTCCCAAATTGATAACATTCTCCCCTTCAAGGAGAAAAACACATCCATCATCCCAAGATGGATATCTCCCCCTAAAGGCTTGCTCCCCCTTTACCATTGCACCAACAATGTCCTTGGGAAGTCCCTAAGCCAATAGAAACTTTAAACCGTCAAAACTTAGGTTAGAAATTCAACATTTAACTTTCCACACCTTAGAATTGATACAAACCCTAAACAACTCTCCTAATCCATATCCAATAGCTTTTCACCCTTTATAATGCTTCCCAAAGCATATCCTAGGGTTAGGAGTGGTTAGGGACCTTTGCCATGGCTGAACACGGACTAACCAAACTTAGTTTTCCCGAAATCAGCCTTGGCAGTCGACTCACCTACTGATGATCACATTGCCATCACCGATCCCACTCAGGCGATCGATAACTGAAATTTTCGAATTTCAGTTATCAGAATCAAGTTTCAGAAAATCATAAATAATTATACGTATATCAAAAAATCACGAAACTCGATACGTATAATACCTATGACACATAAAATGGGGAAAAAATGTTTGAAAAATATTTTACCCATAAAATAGTGAATTTGATACAAAACTCAAAACCATTGAAATTTTTAATGTTTTGGCCCTATTTTGTATCAACTTCATCAATGGTGATTGCTATCAAAAGATAGACTTCACCAAGGTTTTCTAAAATGATTTTAAAATGTTTTCAAAACCTTATCTTGGATCATATTCCTTGGGCTCTATGTGTGTGACTTGTACACGAGCTCTCCTAATGATCCACAACTAAAATTAGATGAGTTTTAGTTCATCTAGATGCAAAAACTATGCACCTTGAACTTAGCTCATATCCTAGCATCTCACATGTATCTATGGTGTATAAATACACATACATGTCAATTAGATGTGAGATGTGGGTTTTGTTCTCCCTAAACTAGGGTTTCATGCATTTTCTAAAGCAACTCTACTTGATTCCCTTATAAATGGGACTCCGAGTCATGTCATAGTCCTTAAATCAATTTTAATTAAATGCATGAATGATTATGGCATTTGAGATGATATAAATAAGCATATGCTCATAATCATGATGTCATGGCATAATATGAAATCTAAGAACACATGACATCTATAGTAACCCTAAACAATGTCATGACATGGTATATGATAGCAATACAATTATATAAATATTCATTCATACACACAAGATTTTTCAGAAACAAAGATTTCATTTAACTTAAAATTTGTCTTTTACATTCAAAATGAAGATTGGCTATGCTCAATCTCACTACAAAAATGACAACCACAAAAAAAATCTAATATCCTCTAATCGTCCGCAGGAGGTGGCGGCGGAGGAGGCTGCTGACTCAGAGTCCAGGCCCGCATCATCTCTAGCATATCGAGCTGATGCTGCTCTATGCGGCCCTGGGTCTCCTCCATCCTATCGAGACGAGCGCCGAAGGCAACCTGGCCTGTCAGTAGCTCGATGAAGCGCCAACCGATCACCGATACTCGAAGTCTCGACTCCACCGGCCACGACGCTCGACGGACCGGCCCGATGTGTCTGCCGGGCGGTCATCCTCATCAGTGGTCTCTGTATCCTCGTGGTCCTCTGTCGCCTCTCTGGGCGGTGGAGGAGGCTGTCTGTGTGCCCTGGGTGGTCGAGGCGCCAACTCCATCTGTCCAGCGCCCATCCGTAGCTTCGCTAAGGAGAAGTTACGAACTGATATACAGTCGTACACTTCCGATAGCTGTCGCAGAGAGCCCCTATGGATGTTGATGCCTACGGAGTCGAGCCATGCTGTGATGATATGTCCAAAAGGCATATGCACTTTCCCTTGTACAGGGGAAGTGAAGTGCACAATGCAATGGAAAATGTTCAATGCAAAGTTTATGTCTAACTGATGACGCATGGCATATAGAAGAAAGAGATGGGGAGGCCGAATCTTGGCCAGACCCCGAGTGACAATGGGCAGAAAACACCCAACAATGACCTTGTAAAGGACATTGTCAGGTGCAGATAACTCGGTGATAGGAAATAAATTCTGGGCCAGTGGACGAGGATAACCAAAAATATGCTCATGCATGGACTCCATAGAGATGTGGGCAAAAGGCTCAGGTAGAGGAAAGTCCATGGTAGGGTAAAAGATGAAGGTGTCATCTGAAGGCCTACACTCGAGAAACTCCTGCAGTATCGCAGGAGTGAACTCTAAGTCGCGTTTTGCAACGCGAGTAGTGTATGTAGGGCCGTCATCTACCTTTTTAAGGTTTTGGTAGAATTCCTTAATAAGGTCATCATTGATCGTGCATAAGACAATCTTCATCAAATTGTAGTATGCAATTAGTTCCATGACGTCACTACAATGCCTATTGAAAAAATTCCTATCGATGTACCTAACCAACATAAGTTGGTACAACCGAGATTCACTCTCGGATGGATCATTCCTACGGGCTCTCCTATTATGAATGTAATGTGATGATATGCAATGCAATGGCAACAATACGCGATTAGATAAACCTCCATTGTAATGGAAATGAAAATTAGGGCTCGGAAAGAAAAGTCGTTACTTAGGCGCCATGTGTGTGCCGGAGGGAAGACTCAAAAGTTGCTGAGGATCGCCGGAAAAGTCGTCGGAAAGCTTCAGCCGCCGGAACCCTAAACGGAACAAGAGCAATAAACCCTAAATCGCGTGAACTAGGGCTCCAAGTTAGGTCAAAATGGAAGAGGAGAGACATGCTTATCAAACCTAGGACTTTGGAAGGTTAAAGAGTTGGTGAGAGGGAGACGGCGATCGGAGACCGAAGGAGGAAGAAAGCTTTCGTCGCATGAAACGCCGAACCCTAGCGGTTCATGTTTTAAAACACGTGATTCGGCCGATCGATGTGGAGCATCGATCGATAGCGTTTATTATCGGGTTTACCGAGCCTGATCGATCCGGCTCGGCGATCAACAACCTTCAGAACGTGCTACGGTAGCAGCATCGATCGATGTTGCTCATCACCGATCGATGGCACATCACTCGACCGTCGTCGAGCACTCGACCGATGGCCTTCTACCTCGGTGAATAGTACCATCACCGATCGATGGACCTCATCGATCGATGTTCGATCGATCGAGTCATGGAGCTAGCACTCCGATGGCCGATCGTATCGTGCTAAGATGTTATCGATCGATAATCGATCGGGCCGATCGATGTCCGATTTCGATCGAAAATCTTAATATCTCGATTTTATCATCTTAATTATTCCATTTTATCACGTTAGATCTTGTATTTCGAATGTATTGACGTTATACTTTTATTTATGTATTTGTTAATGTATTTTAATGTTTTATTTCATTTTTGCAAACATTAACATTCAATGATTTCCAAAACCTAACATCTCACCCTTTCTAAGTGTTGAAATACACAATCAAGGTAAAAGACTTGTTTTGTGAGATGTAATCTATCCTAGACATTCATTCCATGCAAACATATGGTAAAACATATGAAGCATGGTGAATACAAGACATCAAGTTGTGTGGCACTTGAGTATCACTCTAGATGTTATTTTTACATCTTAACCACACATTTCTTGATACATGACCTTCCAAAGTGTGCCAATAATCAAAGGTACACACTATGACCTCTAAAACTAGATCGTGTCAATTTTATTGATTTTCATGTTTTCAAGATATATATTGACACAACCTAAACTTCTTTAAAATTAAGGCTCAAGGATATTTCCAAGGTAACCATAACCTTGAAAGTAACCTTAAGGTGCCACCTTTATTATGGTTGAGTTAACTACCCATCCAATCAAGGTTGGCACACCCTAAACCCATCTTAGCTTGAATCAATCACGCTCTTAGGAACCCAAAATCGATTTGAACTTCTAGGGTTAATTAGATATTCCTTAGGGATAACCTCCCTAGATACCTTCCTCATGACCCTCCTAGGCTTATTAGCCTTGGTCATTTTGGTCTTGCCTAGGTTAACCTTAGGGATTGCCTCCCTAACAACCTTCTCAGTGGCCATCCTAGGTTTCTTCGAAACCATGGCCAATAGGCACAAACCTTGGTCAACTCTAGGAATGACTTCCCCATTGACCTTGGTCTTCCTAGACCTAGTTAGTGTCCCATAGTCAAACGGAACACTATGGTAAGTCACCTTGGACTTAGGTTTGTGACCCAAACCATTCTTGCCCTTGGTTGACTTTTGACTCTTAGGTCTTAGAAGTTGATTTTGACTTCTTGACCTACGAGTTTGACAATTTGACCCTTGAGATTGATTTTGTATTTTGTTTAGGGTCTTTTCCAATTTCTCAAGCCTTGACCTCAAGGCTTGGTTTTCTAATTCTAATTGCCCAATTTTAGAATTTTTATTTAACTCTTGGGCATTGGACTTTCTTGGCGAATGCCTAGTCCATTTTGGATTAAAACCTAGATGTTCTTGGATTTTCTTAATAGATTTCTTAGGTATTGTTTTTCTAAGGACATTAGTCCCAAATTTCTCCTTATTCTTAAGGTGAACATTCTTAACTCCTAAACACATATGTTTGTTATTTCTAGCATGCTCTTTATGATACATACCACAATTGCTAAAATTAGTTCTAGCATGCTTTAAATTAGACGGAGCATTATTTAAATATACCTTAGGGTTTGCCTTAGTGGCTCCCCCTACTTGTGATGCTCCCCTTTGCCCCTTCTTCTTCTTCTTTGGGCATTGACTCCGGTAATGACCCGGTAGTCGGCATTTGAAGCAAATGACATGTTCCTTGCTCTTTTGTCTTGGAGAACCGGCGTCCGTTGACTTTTGTTGACTTTTAGGCACCGAAGGAGTTTTCTTGATCCTCTTTGGACATTTGCTCTTATAATGCCCATACTCCCTACACTCAAAGCACATAATATGATTTTTGTTTGAAAATAAAGTGTTTGAGTTACCTAGGGTGGTGGTAGGTGCCGGAGTTAAATTTTGAGCTTCCTCATCTTGATCGGATGTTGAGAGCTCTTCTTGAGGTTGCTCCGGTGTAGAGGATGGTCTATCCTCCTCAATCCTAGAAGTAGATGCTTCTTCCACCTCTTCTACTTCTTCTTTCTCCGATTCGGAAGTTGACTCCATCTCAACTTCCGATTCCTCACTTTCACTTGAGGATGAACTCTCCTCATGGTATCTTGCCAATTTTCTCCATAGCTCCTTGGCATACATGTAATCCCCTAACTTGCACAAAACATCATTAGGGATTAAATCTTCCAAAAGTTTCGTTACCTTAACTTCGGTCTTGAGCTTTTGGCGTTGCTCTTGGGTCCACTTTTTCAATTTTAGGACATTCCCCTTCTTATCCCTAGGGGGTTCAAGACCTTCAATGAGGATGAACCAATCCTCTATGTTCATCATCAAGAATGTTTCCATTCTTGCTCTCCATGCCGGAAAATCTTCTGGATCATATGGAGGTGGAGTGTTGATTTCCCATCCAAGCTTGTCTTGGAATTCCATCTTCACCCTCTAGCCTTTCACCTTAGCTCCCGGTTGTTAATCCGTAGAAGAGCCCCGGGCTGTGATACCACTTGTTAGGAATCGTTGGAATGGCTAGAGGGGGGGGTGAATAGCGAAGATGTAATTCGATCGCGTTTGTGTCTACAATTTCGTTAGTGCGCAGCGGAAATAGAAATAATAAAAGCGATAATGAAGTAGACAACAAGCTAACACAATGATATAACGTGGTTCGGAACCGCACAGTTCCTACTCCACGGATCGAGCTCTAAAGAGCCCTGGTGATGCACACGCACTCACTAATGATAAACACTCCTTCTCGACACAAGTCGGAGGCGGAGAAACCCCTTACAATAAATCTTACAACAGTAAGAATGTAATACAAGCAATATACAATGTAAATATGAAATACAAGTAAAGAAAAGACTTTACAACACTTGTTTTGATTGCTTGAATGCTTGGTTGCTTGCTTGCACTTGGAGACCTGATTTGCACCAACAAATCGTCCCAATAGCCCTCAAGAACCGGTTGCTTTTTCCTCCATCACGAGCTCCATATATAGCTTCAACCTGTGTTGGAAAAAGTCTATCAGTCGACTGATCGAGACCATCAGTCGACTGATGCCACTGTTGTCGTGAGACAACGGCTAGTTCCACGTTGGATAAGTCCAACGGAACTACCATCACCGACCGACAGACCATCCGATCGATGGAGTCCTCACTGACCAATGAGTCTCGACTCCATTCTCGTGGCGAATTCTCGAGCACCACCGATCCGATCGTACTATCGACGATCGCTAGAGCCATCACCGATCGCCACAACCTATGGCATCGCTAGGCCATAACCCGCAGTCAAACCCTAGTTGACTCGGTCCAGTCGACTGCCACATGGCACCAGTCGACTGGCACACCTCAAACATGAGGTTTTAACTCAAGTATGGTTCCCCCATACTTGCTAGACCACGCTTAGCCTAGACCTAAGCCTTCTAGTCACCTCCATCAGCCTCACGCCTCTCGGATCCCTCCAAGTCATCCATGACTTGTTCATCCATCGCGCTAGCCTTCAGGTGCTTCCGTCGGCTATGTCATGCTAACGGTGTCTACACCGCCAAGGCACATTGGACTTACGCCGCCAAGACTCCGCTTGGACTTTACGCCGCCAACCATTGGACTTATGCTGCCAAGACTCCCGCTTGGACTTTACGCCGCCAATATCAAACCCTTGGACTTCTCAAATGCCAAGACTCAAGCTTGGACTTTCCCTTGCCAACCCATGTTGGACTTTCCATGCCAAGACCATGCTTGGACTTTCCTTGCCAACCCATATTGGACTTTACATTGCCAAGTGTCCGACTTGGACTTTCCATGACAATTATATTGTCATATGTTTTTTTCGAAACATCAAAACACATCAAAACATCACTCGAGCCAAACTCGAGTCCTTGTCAATCGTGACCTGGGCCGATTGCACCAACATGTTCTTATTTGTTTTGATTATGCATGTGTGTGTATGAATATATATTGTATAATCATGGACCCCGAAGACAAACACAAAAACCGGCGATCCGTTCGTCGTCTCTTCCGCGGCTAACCAACTAGAAGAGTTGTGTTGCTTGAACAACTAGTTTGTTCAAGTGACCACTCAAGTTGTTAGCACGACGACGAATTAGTTGTGCTAAGGAAGCTCATCCCATCCGGATTAATTCTTTCATTAGTGAAAATTTTAATCCGGGGACATGGGAGCCAATGAGCCTCCGAAGCATCTACCCTACAATTGGTATCAGAGCCATGGTTTCCGGTTTTGTGTGTTTTGGAATCAGTTAATTTTTTTTTATGCACTTTTTCATATATTATATGTGCCGGATAATAGTAGGATATGCGTAGTTTAACTCTTTGGTTGCAGGCATAAGATCCGACTATTATGGCCATGTGTGTGTATGTGAATGGATGTGTGTAAAAATTTATTATTTGATCCTCGGGGTTGACGAGGCTAGATTAGTATTTAATTTTTGTAATTAAATACGACATTGTTTAGCCGCTCATTTTAGTTTACTTTCGATCTAGATGATTTGTACACTCCTTCGTGGAGTATAGGATCGATGGATGTAAATTAAAATGTTTTATCTCGGCTCGGAACTCTTTGGTGACTTGCGCACGGGAAAAGATGGAGCAGACGAGGTGGCGACACGACGGGATGTATATTGGAGGACAATGCCATAATAGTTGGAAAAAATTCTGTTTTTTTCATATTTATTGCTTATTTGTTTTATATGCATGTTGTGTATGTTTAAAATTCCTCATTTGCAATTTACTAAGTGGGAGAGGGACATTTTAATTAATTCCCGCGGCCTCCATTACAATTTGACGTGTGATGCAACAAACTTGCACGTTGGCTTTGAGTGCCTTCCTCCCCATCGGATGGGTTTGTTTGCGGATCACTAGGTCAAATAATGGTTATAGGAAATTATTAAGGAGCGTGTGTACTTCCCCATCGGTAAGGCACATAATCCGAAATAATTTCCTTAGTATCGTGTAATGGTGCACACTTAGATGCAAATTAAAAGTATCCTCCCCATCGGAGTCACTACTTTTATTTGTAGGGCCAAAGAGGAACCAACTATTAATTTTATTTATCAAAAAGTAAGGTTGACAAGATAATAAAATTAATAGGTAAAACCTCCTCTTACAAATGCGGAATTCGTATACGTCCACACTATCGCGGCATGCGATATTCTCGGTGTTTTGAGGTGTTGGTTGATTTCGGGATTTTATTGTTTTGAGGAATCAATAATATTTGAAATCTAATTTTTTTTTTATCATTGTGATTTTTAGGATTTTCAAATGGCTTTCAACCCACTTTCTGTGATTTTAAAAGAAAACAAACGTACTGGTCCAAACTACATTGATTGGAAAAGAAACCTGGATATTGTCTTAACTGCGGAAGAGTACAAATTTGTACTCTTCGAGGTTTGTCCTCCTAAGCCCACCGATGACTCTGATGAAAAGGAGAAAGAACGTTATAAGAAATGGGTTAAGGCAGATGAGATGGCGCGGTGTTACATTTTGCCATCTATGTCAACGGTTGGGATTAAATCCCTAGATCCGATGGTTGGATGAAACCCTAGAACCAACGGTTGGGATTAAATCCCTAGATCCGATGGTTAGGATGAAATCCTAGAATCGACAGTTGGGATTAAATCCCTAGATCCGACGGTTGGGATAAAACCCTAGATCCGACGGTTGGGATGAAACCTTAGATCTGACGGTTGGGATGAAATCCTAGATCCGACGGTTGGGATTAAACCCTAGATCCGACGGTTGGGATAAAACCCTAGATCCGACGGTGGAGATTAAATCCCTAGATCTGACGGTGGAGATTAAAGGAGGCTTAAGCCCTATTCTATAAATAGATGCTTAGGGTTGGGCGGCAAGAAGAATCAAGGAATTGGAGTTAGGGTTTGGTTCATCCTCAAGTGGGCGGCTAGGGTTCATTGGGCCGCTAGGGTTTTGGAGCAAAGCTTGGGCGGCAAGCTTCTTCCTTCAAGTTGATTGCCGGCGCCCATCCTCCTCTATCATTCCTTGGCTGGCGCCCATCATAGAGCCCTCTACCTTCTTCCTTGGTCGGTGGTTCTCCTCCCATTGGTGGCCGGTTCTCTTCCTCCTCCCCATTCTCCAAAGTGGCCGGCGGCAACACTTCTTGAAGTTGGCCGGCGCATCATCCAATAGTTCCTTGGCCGGCGGTTACACCAAGTTCCATAATTTGGTGGTCGGTTCTAGATAGGAAGGTATTTGTGGTTTCTTCTCTTTGTTCGCAGCAGACAAGGTAGAGAAGAAAGTGATCTAGAAGGCTTCTACTCGTGTAGGATCTTCGTCCACACGTCGTCCACGAGAAGGATAGGACATACGGTAGAAGATCGTAAGGTATAAAGTTATTTTTACTTTATGTACAGATCTGATCATGTTCTTATTTGTTTTGATTATGCATGTGTGTTTATGAATATATATTGTATAATCATGGACCCCGAAGACAAACACAAAAACCGGCGATCCGTCCGTCGTCTCTTCCGCGGCTAACCAACTAGAAGAGTTGTGTTGCTTGAACAACTAGTTTGTTCAAGCGACCACTCAAGTTGTTAGCACGACGACGAATTAGTTGTGCTAAGGAAGCTCATCTCATCCGGATTAATTCTTTCATTAGTGAAAATTTTAATCCGGGGACATGGGAGCCAATGAGCCTCCGAAGAATCTACCCTACAATTGGTATCAGTGCCACTGTTTCCGGTTTTGTGTGTTTTGGATTCAGTTAATTTTTTTTTATGCACTTTTTCATATATTATATGTGCCGGATAATAGTAGGATATGCGTAGTTTAACTCTTTGGTTGCAGGCATAAGATCCGACTATTATGGCCATGTGTGTGTATGTGAATAGATGTGTGTAAAAATTTATTATTTGAATCCTCGGGGTTGACGAGGCTAGATTAGTATTTAATTTTTGTAATTAAATACGGGATTGTTTAGCCGCTCATTTTAGTTTACTTTCGATCTAGATGATTTGTACACTCCTTCGTGGAGTATAGGATCGATGGATGTAAATTAAAATGTTTTAGCTCGGCTCGGAACTCTTTGGTGACTTGCGCACGGGAAAAGATGGAGCGGACGAGGTGGCGACATGACGGGATGCATATTGGAGGACAATGCCATAATAGTTGGAAAAAAATTCTGTTTTTTTCATATTTATTGCTTATTTGTTTTATATGCATGTTGTGTATGTTTAAAATTCCTCATTTGCAATTTACTAAGTGGGAGAGGGACATTTTAATTAATTCCCGCGGCCTCCATTACAATTTGACGTGTGATGCAACAAACTTGCGCGTTGGCTTTGAGTGCCTTCCTCCCCATCGGATGGGTTTGTTTGCGGATCACTAGGTCAAATAATGGTTATAGAAAATTATTAAGGAGCGTGTGTACTTCCCCATCGGTAAGGCACATAATCCGAAATAATTCCCTTAGTATCGTGTAATGGTGCACGCTTAGATGCAAATTAAAAGTATCCTCCCCATCGGAGTCACTGCTTTTATTTGTAGGGCCAAAGAGGAACCAACTATTAATTTTATTTGTCAAAAAGTAAGGTTGACAAGATAATAAAATTAATGGGTAAAACCTCCTCTTACAAATGCGGAATTCGTATACGTCCACACTATCGTGGCATGCGATATTCTCGGTGTTTTGAGGTGTTGGTTGATTTCGGGATTTTATTGTTTTGAGGAATCAATAATATTTGAAATCTAATATTTTTTTTTATCATTGTGATTTTTAGGATTTTCAAATGGCTTTCAACCCACTTGCTGTGATTTTAAAAGAAAACAAACTTACTGGTCCAAACTACATTGATTGGAAAAGAAACCTGGATATTGTCTTAACTGCGGAAGAGTACAAATTTGTACTCTTCGAGGTCTGTCCTCCTAAGCCCACCGATGACTCTGATGAAAAGGAGAAAGAACGTTATAAGAAATGGGTTAAGGCAGATGAGATGGCGCGGTGTTACATTTTGGCATCTATGTCAAATGTGCTGCAACATCAGCATCAGGCCATAGCCACTGCTTATGACATGATGTTCAATCTCAAGGAACTTTTCGGACATCAGAGTAGGGCGGCTAGGCAGGAGGCAATGAGAAACTTGATGACGACCACCATGGTCGAGGGAACACCCGTTAGGGATCATGTTCTCAAGATGATTGCTCATCTTAATGAGATGGAAGTCCTCGGAGCTGAGATCGATGGGGAAACCCAGGTCGATATCATTCTCCAGTCTCTGCCTAGGAGTTTTGAGCAGTTTCTCCTCAACTACAACATGAACAAGAGGTTGTATTCGTTGGCGGAGCTTCTGACAGAACTCCAGGCGGTAGAGAGGCTTTTTCGTCAGAGTTCTCAAGCCATGGTCGCTCAGAAGGTTTCTTCCTCTAAACCGAAAGGTAAGAAGAAGAAGAAGCAAGGTGGAGCGAAGAAAGTGGCAGTGGGACCTCAGGCAGGAGTGAAGAAGCCGAAAGGCAAGTGCTTCACTTGCAAGCAGACTGGACATTGGAAGGCGGACTGTCCTCGCCGAAAGAACAAAGGTATATCTTCTTGTTTAGTTGTTGAAACATGTTTAGCGGTGTTATCTATCGATTCTGGTGTGTAGATACAGGAGCCACTGATCATGTCTGCAATACTTTGCAGGGGTTCCAGGAAACCCGACGACTAGCTGAGGGAGAGATTACCGTCTTCATGGGCAATGCTTCAAAGGTGGCGGCTATTGCAGTGGGAGACGTTTATTTATCTTTTGATAGGAATAAATTTTTGGTTTTAAAAAATTGTCTTTATGTACCTACTTTTAGAAAGAATTTAATTTCAGTTTCTAAATTGTTTATGGATGGATATTCTGTTTCTTTTAATGACAAGGTGGTTATAAAAAGGAATAGGGAGATTATTTGTTCTGGTACATTGGTTGGCAATTTATATACTCTTGAACCAAAAACTCCCACGATGCAAATAGAAGTAAATAGCTCATCTTCTAAATCTAATAAGAGAAAAGAACCTTCGCAAATGAACCAAACATATCTTTGGCACCTAAGGCTTGGTCATACTAACCTAAGTAGAATTCAAAGGTTGATAGCTGATGGACCTTTGGGTTCATTAGTGGTGGAGGATCTCCCAACCTGCGAATCTTGCTTGGAAGGTAAAATGACCAAGAGGCCTTTCAAGGCCAAGGGGTATAGAGCCAAAGATGTGTTAGAATTGGTTAATTCTGATTTGTGCGGTCCTATGTCTATCCGGGCAAGAGGTGGTTTTGAATATTTCGTCTCTTTTATAGACGATTATTCAAGATATGGATACATTTACTTGATGCGCTGCAAGTCTGAATGCTTTGACAGGTTCAAAGAATTCAAGGCTGATGTGGAGAACCGTCAAGGTAAAAGTATCAAGACATTACGATCTGATCGTGGTGACGAGTACCTCTTGGGAGAGTTTAGGAGTTACTTATCAGAGGCTGGGATTCAATCCCAATTGACCGCACCTGGCACACCCCAGCAGAATGTCGTGGCGGAGCGAAGGAATAGGACTCTTATGGAGATGGTCAGATCGATGATGAGTTATTCTGAGTTACCTGATTCGTTCTGGGGGTTTGCTCTGGAAACAGCAGCACACATTCTGAACTTGGTTCCATCTAAGTCAGTACCCTCTACTCCCACAGAGTTGTGGACTGGGCAAAAGCCTAGTCTAAGACATATTCGGATTTGGGGTAGTCCAGCACATGTGCTGAAGGGAGATGCTGGTAAGTTGGAATCTCGTACAGAAGTGCGCTTGTTTGTTGGCTACCCTAAGGGAATGAAGGGTGGTTTATTCTATAGTCCTAGAGATCAGAAGGTGATCGTGAGTACGAATGTCAGGTTTCTAGAGGAGGACTATGTGATGAACCACAAGCCCACGAGTAGGATTGTTCTTGAGGAGTTGACAGGGGAAGTCCCGACTTCAGTACCACCGGTACGAGAGGAGACACCACAAGTCACTGCACCGCGTGTCACAGAGCATACACAGGAGGCACCTCGTCGTAGTGGGAGGGTTGTTAGACAATCCGATAGATTCATGTTTTTGGGAGAGTCTTCGGACTTAGTCCCTGGTGAACATGAACCTGATCCCTGGACATATGACGAGGCAATCCAAGATAGAGATGCGGTATCTTGGCAAAGAGCGATGAATTCAGAGATAGAATCTATGGATTCTAATCAGGTCTGGGAGCTAGTAGAACCACCCGATGGTGTAAAAACCATTGGATGCATGTGGATCTACAAGAGAAAGAGAGGAGTAGACGGGAAGGTTGAGACCTTCAAAGCTAGGCTTGTTGCGAAAGGGTATACTCAGAAAGAGGGTATCGATTATGAGGAGACCTTTTCGCCGGTAGCTATGCTTAAGTCTATTCGGATTCTCTTATCTATAGCTGCTCATATAGATTATGAGATTTGGCAAATGGATGTCAAGACAGCTTTCCTTAACGGAAGTCTTGAGGAGAACATCTATATGCGGCAACCAGAGGGATTCATTGCTAAAGGCAAAGAGCATCTTGTATGTAAGCTTAATCGGTCCATTTATGGATTGAAGCAAGCTTCTAGATCTTGGAACATCCGCTTTGATGAGGTAATCCAGTCATATGGATTTATTCAAAGTCCGGATGAGCCTTGTGTATACAAGAGATGTAGTGGTGTTTCTTGTACTATACGTAGATGACATTTTGTTAGTTGGCAACAATATCAAAGTGTTATCAGACGTAAGGGTATGGTTGTCCAAACAGTTTGATATGAAGGACTTGGGAGAAGTGGGACACATCCTTGGGATCAAAGTTATAAGGGATCGCAAGAAAAGGATGTTGTGCTTATCTCAAGCTTCATACATTGACACTATCCTTGCTCGTTTTAGCATGCAGAACTCCAAGAAAGGTTTTCTACCTTTTAGGCATGGAGTTCCTTTATCTAAAGAGATGTGTCCCAAAACATCAAAGGAGATAGAGGACATGAAGGCGGTTCCTTATGCTTCGGCAGTAGGAAGCCTTATGTATGCTATGCTATGTACGAGACCGGATATCTGCTTTGCCGTGGGCATGGTTAGCAGATATCAGAGTAATCCTGGACAGGGACATTGGACTGCGGTAAAGCATATATTGAAGTACCTGAGAAGGACTAGGGATTATATGCTGGTTTACCGGGCAGATCAATTAGTCCCTGTGGGTTACACGGATTCGGATTTCCAATCAGATAGGGACAAGAGTAAGTCTACCACGGGGTTTGTGTTTACTTTTGGAGGTGGGGACATAGTATGGAGGAGTGTCAAGCAGAAATGCATGGCGGACTCTACCATGGAAGCTGAGTATGTGGCAGCCTCTGAGGCAGCCAAGGAAGCTGTATGGCTCAGGAACTTCTTGATGGACTTGGATGTGATTCCTGGTTTGCCCAGAACTATCACAATTTATTGTGATAACAGTGGTGCAGTTGCAAACTCGAAGGAACCACGAGCCCATAAGGCGAGTAAACACATAGAGCGCAAGTACCACCTCATACGAGAGATCGTAAAGCGAGGAGAAGTTGCTGTCGCCAATATTGCATCAGAGGATAACCTGGCGGATCCATTGACTAAGGCCCTTCCAGTGAAAGCGTTTGATAGGCATGTGGAGGACATGGGGATCAGATGTATGACAGAGTGATGACAGCATAGTCTTTTAGTATAAGTGGGAGATTGTTGGAATGTATACTGAAAGCCTAGCTCGTTTTGTATGAACATTTTATTTTGAAATAAGAATCACATGATCATTATTTGCATTTTATATATTCATTATATATGTGTGCATATTGTCTAATATTTTACATTGTAGATAACATGGTGCTTGGTGTGGCACAGAAAATCATGTTATCAGTACCTTGTAAAATATAAGTAAAGGCTCACAACCAAGATGGTTTTGGACAAACCATTGGCATGGTTGTAGTGTAGTTTGGTATTGTTTTATCTTGAACATAGAGTTACACTAGTACACTTAGGTGTATTGAGTAGGACCGACATAGAGGTGATTCAATTTAGTACTGACTACATAATTGAATCGGACCTCGGATATTATGTTGTACATGCTCTTAATCCCGATATAATAACGGGCACACGTACTTAGTATTTATTTCTTTGATTTACCAGTGGGTGAGATTTAGATGGATTAAATCAATATGCCCGGTAAGTTGGGAAATAATATTATTTACATGGTGTGTCGTTGATTATAGGAGGAAACCATGTCCTATATATTAGGTTGATGATGTCCCCTTGAGGAGCTCATAAGGTTCATCATGTAAACTCAGCTGGTTGACTTAGTCAACATGATGATAAGGTTGAGTGGTACTACTTGAGGAATTAGATGTTAATTAATTGATGGTCAGTAAATCAATTAATTGACGGACATTCGATATCTTAAACACGGGGAGATTAATGTACAAATAATAAATGGAGCCCATATTAATTTATGGGAGTTGGTGAGGTAGTTCAATGATGATCCTCTAGTGGAATGGAACATCATTGATGGATCAAGTTTGTGTGGTTCCGATCCATCGGGTGGCCAAGACCCAACTCCTCCTTATGGTCCCTATCGTAGCCTAATATAATCCTTGTGAAGTCTAGATCCAAGAATGTAAAACAAAACCTAGAACCAACGGTTGGGATTAAATCCCTAGATCCGATGGTTGGATGAAACCCTAGAACCAACGGTTGGGATTAAATCCCTAGATCCGATGGTTAGGATGAAATCTTAGAATCGACGGTTGGGATTAAATCACTAGATCCGACGGTTGGGATAAAACCCTAGATCCGACGGTTGGGATGAAACCTTAGATCCGACGGTTGGGATGAAATCCTAGATCCGACGGTTGGGATTAAACCCTAGATCCGACGGTTGGGATAAAACCCTAGATCCGACGGTGGAGATTAAATCCCTAGATCCGACGGTGGAGATTAAAGGAGGCTTAAGCCCTATTCTATAAATAGATGCTTAGGGTTGGGCGGCAAGAAGAATCAAGGAATTGGAGTTAGGGTTTGGTTCATCCTCAAGTGGGCGGCTAGGGTTCATTGGGTGGCTAGGGTTTTGGAGCAAAGCTTGGGCGGCAAGCTTCTTCCTTCAAGTTGATTGCCGGCGCCCATCCTCCTCTATCATTCCTTGGCCGGCGCCCATCATAGAGCCCTCTACCTTCTTCCTTGGCCGGCGGTTCTCCTCCCATTGGTGGCCGGTTCTCTTCCTCCTCCCCATTCTCCAAAGTGGCCGGCGGCAACACTTCTTGAAGTTGGCCGGCGCATCATCCAATAGTTCCTTGGCCGGCGGTTACACCAAGTTCCATAATTTGGTGGTCGGTTCTATATGGGAAGGTATTTGTGGTTTCTTCTCTTTGTTCGCAGCGGACAAGGTAGAGAAGAAAGTGATCTAGAAGGCTTCTACTCGTGGAGGATCTTCGTCCACACGTCGTCCACGAGAAGGATAGGACATACGGTAGAAGATCGTAAGGTATAAAGTTATTTTAACTTTATGTACAGATCTGAGCATGTTCTTATTAGTTTTGATTATGCATGTGTGTGTATGAATATATATTGTATAATCATGGACCCCGAAGACAAACACAAAAACCGGCGATCCGTCCATCGTCTCTTCCGCGGCTAACCAACTAGAAGAGTTGTGTTGCTTGAACAACTAGTTTGTTCAAGCAACCACTCAAGTTGTTAGCACGACGACGAATTAGTTGTGCTAAGGAAGCTCATCCCATCCGGATTAATTCTTTCATTAGTGAAAATTTTAATCCGGAGACATGGGAGCCAATGAGCCTCCGAAGCATCTACCCTACAGGCCAGCGCATCATCCAATTGTTCCTTGGCCGGCGGTTGCACCAAATTCCCTAATTTGGTGGCCGGTTCTAGATAGGAAGGTATTTGTTGTTTCTTCTCTTTGTTCGCAGCGGACAAGGTGGAGAAGAAAGCGATCTAGAAGGCTTCTACTCGTGGAGGATTTTCGTCCACACGTCATCCATGAGAAGGATGGGACATACGGTAGAAGATTGTGAGGTATAAAGTTATTTTAACTTTATTTACAGATCTGAGCTTGTTCTTTTATGTTTTGATTATGCATGTGTAAATTAGTAAATATATTGTATAATCATGGACCCCGAAGACAAACACAAAAACCGGCGATCCGTCCGTCGTCTCTTCCGCGGCTAACCAACTAGAAGAGTTGAGTTGCTTGAACAACTAGTTTGTTCAAGCGATCACTCAAGTTGTTAGCACGACGACGAAATGGTTGTGCTAAAGAAGCTCATCCCATCCGGATTAATTCTTTCATTAGTGAAAATTTTAATCCGGGGACATGGGAGCCAATGTGCCTCCGAAGCATCCACCTTCATTTGGTATCAGAGCCACGATTTCCGGTTTTGTGTGTTGATGATTCGGTTAATTTTTTATGCATTTTTCATATATTATATGTGCCGGATAATAGTAGGATATGCGTAGTTTAACTCTTTGGTTGCAGGCATAAGATCTGACTATTATGGCCATGTGTGTGTATGTGAATGGATGTGTGTAAAAATTTATTATTTGAATCCTCGGGGTTGACGAGGCTATATTAGTATTTAATTTTTGTAATTAAATACGGCATTGTTTAGCCGCTCATTTTAGTTTACTCTCGATCTAGATTATTTGTACACTCCTTCATGGAGTATAGGATCGATGGATGTAAATTAAAATGTTTTATCTCGGCTCGGAACTCTTTGGTGACTTGCGCACGGGAAAAGATGGAGCGGACGAGGTGGCGACACGACGGGATACATATTCGAGGACAATGCCATAATAGTTGGAAAAATTCTATTTTTTCCATATTTATTGCTTATTTGTTTTATATGCATGTTGTGTATGATTTAAAATTCCTCATTTGCAATTTACTAAGTGGGAGAGGGACATTTTAATTAATTCCCGCGGCCTCCATTACAATTTGACGTGTGATGCAAACAAACTTGTGTGTTGGCTCTGAGTGCCTTCCTCCCTGCGGACAGGTTTGTTTGCAGATCACTAGGTCAAATAATGGTTATAGGAAATTATCTAGGAGCATGTGTACTTCCACAGCGGTAAGGCACATAATCCGAAATAATTCCCTCAGTATCGTGTAATGGTGCACACTTAGATCCAAATAAAGGTATCCTCCCCATTGGAGTCACTACTTTTATTTGTAGGGCCAAAGAGGAACCAACTATTAATTTTATTTGTCAAAAAGTAAGGTTGACAAGATAATAAAATTAATGGGTAAAACCTCCTCTTACAAATGTAGAACGTGGCATGCATACATTTGCGTGGCATGATTTGAGGTGTTGGTTGATTTCGGGATTTTATTGTTTTGAGGAATCAATAATATTTTAAATCTAATATTTTGATCATTGTGATTTTTAGTATTTTCAAATGGCTTTCAACCCACTTGCTGTGATTTTAAAAGAAAACAAACTTACTGGTCCAAACTACATTGATTGGAAAAGAAACCTGGATATTGTCTTAACTGCTGAGGAGTACAAATTTGTACTCTTCGAGGTCTGTCCTCCTAATCCCACCGATGACTCTGATGAAAAGGAGAAAGAACGTTATAAGAAATGGGTTAAGGCAGATGAGATGGCGCGGTGTTACATTTTGGCATCTATGTCAAATGTGCTGCAACATCAGCATCAGGCCATAGCCACTGCTTATGACATGATGTTCAATCTCAAGGAACTTTTCGGACATCAGAGTAGGGCGGCTAGGCAGGAGGCAATGAGAAACTTGATGACGACCACCATGGTCGAGGGAACACCCGTTAGGGATCATGTTCTCAAGATGATGGCTCATCTTAATGAGATGGAAGTCCTCGGAGCTGAGATCGATGGGGAAACCCAGGTCGATATCATTCTCCGCCGCCGCTTAGGAGTTTTGAGCAGCCCACCAACTACAACATGAACAAGAGGTTGTATTCGCTGCCATGAGCTTCCGATGTAACTAGCGCAGAGGGGCTTTTTCACGAGTGCTCAAGCCATGGTCGCTGTAAGGTTTCTTCCTCTAAACCAAAGGTAAGAAGAAGAAGAAACAAGGTGGAGCGAAGAAAGTGGCAAAGTGGGACCGTGCAGGAGTGAAGAAGCCGAAAGGCAAGTGCTTCACTTGCAAGCATCGACATGATATCGAAGGCTGACTGCCCTCGCCAAAGAACAAAGGTATATCTTCTGTTTAGTTGTTGAAACATGTTTAGCGGTGTTATCTACGATTGCACGGTGTGTAGATCACAGAGCCCTGATCATGTCTGCAATACTTTGCGAGGGTTCGAAGCAGACGACTAACTGAGGGAGAGATTACCGTCTTCATGGGCAATGCTTCAAAGGTGGCGTCTATTGCAGTGGGAGACGTTTATTTATCTTTGATAGGAATAAAGTTTTGGTTTTGAGAAATTGTCTTTATGTACCTACTTTTAGAAAGAATTTAATTTCAGTTTCTAAATTGTTTATGGATGGGTATTCTGTTTCTTTTAATGACAAAGTGGTTATAAAAGGAATAGGAGATTATCTGATTACAGTACATTGGTTGGCAATTTATATACTCTTGAACCGAAAACTCCCACGATGCATATAGAGATCAATAACTCATCTTCTAAGTCTAATAAGAGAAAAGAACCTTCGCAAATAAACCAAACATATCTTTTGCATCTAAGGCTTGGTCATATTAACCTTAGCGGAATTCAAAGGTTGATAGCTGATGGACCTTTGGGTTCATTAGTGGTGGAGGATCTCCCAACCTGCGAATCTTGCTTGGAAGGTAAAATGACCAAGAGGCCTTTCAAGGCCAAGGGGTATAGAGCCAAAGATGTGTTGGAAATAGTTCATTCTGATTTGTGCGGTCCTATGTCTATCCAGGCAAGAGGTGGCTTTGAATACTTCATCTCTTTTATAGACGATTATTCAAGGTATGGATACATTTACTTGATGCGTCGCAAGTCTGAATGCTTTGACAAGTTCAAAGAATTCAAGGCTGATGTGGAGAACCGTCAAGGTAAAAGTATCAAGACATTACGATCTTATCGTGGTGGCGAGTACCTCTTGGGAGAGTTTAGGAGTTACTTATCAGAGGCTGGGATTCAATCCCAATTGTCTGCACCTGGCACACCCCAGCAGAATGGTGTAGCGGAGCGAAGGAATAGGACTCTTATGGAGATGGTCAGATCGATGATGAGTTATTCTGAGTTACCTGTTTCGTTCTGGGGGTATGCACTGGATACGACAATGTACACTCTGAACTTGGTTCCATCTAAATCAGTACCTTCTACCCCTGTAGAATTGTGGACTGGGCGAAGGTCTAGTCTGAGACATATTCGGATATGGGGGAGTCCAGCACATGTGCTGAAGGCTGATGCTGGTAAGTTGGAACCTCGTACAGAAGTGTGCATGTTTGTTGGCTACTCTAAGGGAATGAAAGGTGGTTTGTTTTATAATCCTAGAGATCAGAGGGTGATCGTTAGCACGAACGCTAGATTTCTAGAGGAGGATTATGTAATGAACCACAAGCCCAAGAGTAGGATTGTTCTTGAGGAGTTGACAGGGGAAGTCCCGACTTCAGTACCACCGGTACAAGAGGAGACACCATAAGTCACTGCACTGCGTGTCACGGAGCATACACAGGAGGCACCTCGTCGTAGTGGGAGGGTTGTTAGACAACCCGATAGATTCATGTTTTTGGGAGAGTCTTCGGACATAGTCCCTGGGGAATATAAACCTGATCCCTGGACATATGACGAGGCAATCCAAGATAGAGATGCGGTATCTTGGCAAAAAGCGATGAATTCAGAGATAGAATCTATGGATTCTAATCAGGTCTGGAAGCTAGTAGAACCACCTGATGGTGTAAAAACCATTGGATGCAAGTGGATCTACAAGAGAAAGAGAGGAGTAGATGGGAAGGTTGAGACCTTCAAAGCTAGGCTTGTTGCGAAAGGGTATACTCAGAAAGAGGGTATCGATTATGAGGAGACCTTTCGTAGCTATGCTTAAGTCTATCCGATTCTCTTATCTATAGAGCTCATATGGACTATGAGATTTGGCGGATGGATGTCAAGAGCCTTTCCTTAAGAAGTCTTGAGGAGAACATCTATATGCGGAACTGAGGATTCATTGCTAAAGGCAAAGAGCATCTTGTATGTAAGCTTAATCGGTCCATTTATGGATTGAAGCAAGCTTCTAGATCTTGGAACATCCGCTTTGATGAGGTAATCCAGTCATATGGATTTATTCAAAGTCCGGATGAGCCTTGTGTATACAAGAGATGTGACAGAAACGTAGTGGTGTTTCTTGTACTATACGTAGATGACATTTTGTTAGTTGACAACAATATCAAAGTGTTATCAGATGTAAGGGTATGGTTGTCCAAACAGTTTGATATGAAGGACTTGGGAGAAGTGGGACACATCCTTGGGATCAAAGTTATAAGGGATCGCAAGAAAAGGATGTTGTGCTTGTCTCAAGCTTCATACATTGACACTATCCTTGCTCGTTTTAGCATGTAGAACTCCAAGAAAGGTTTTCTACCTTTTAGGCATGGAGTTTCTCTATCTAAAGAGATGTGTCCCAAAACATCAAAGGAGATAGAGGACATGAAGGCGGTTCCTTATGCTTCGGCAGTAGGAAGCCTTATGTATGCTATGCTATGTACGAGACCGGATATCTGCTTTGCCGTGGGCATGGTTAGCAGATATCAGAGTAATCCTGGACAGGGACATTGGACTGCGGTAAAGCATATATTGAAGTACCTGAGAAGGACTAGGGATTATATGCTGGTTTACCGGGCAGATCAATTAGTCCCTGTGGGTTACACGGATTCGGATTTCCAATCAGATAGGGACAAGAGTAAGACTACCTCAGGGTTTGTGTTTACTTTTGGAGGTGGAGCCATAGTATGGAGGAGTGTCAAGCAGAAATGCGTGGCGGACTCTACCATGGAAGCTGAGTATGTGGCAGCCTCTGAGGCAGCCAAGGAAGTTGTATGGCTCAGGAACTTCTTGATGGACTTGGATGTGATTCCTGGTTTGCCCAGAACTATCACGATTTATTGTGATAATAGTGGTGCAGTTGCAAACTCGAAAGAACCACGAGCCCATAAGGCGAGTAAATACATAGAGCGCAAGTACCACCTTATACGAGAGATCGTAAAGCGAGGAGAAGTTGCTGTCGCCAAGATTGCATCAGAGGATAACCTGGCAGATCCATTCACTAAGGCCCTTCCAGCGAAAGCGTTTGATAGGCATGTGGAGGACATGGGGATCAGATGTATGGCAGAGTTATGATGGCATAGTCTTTTAGTATAAGTGGGAGATTGTTGGAATGTATACTGAAAGCCTAGCTCTTTTTGTATGAATATTTTATTTTGAAATAAGAATCACATGATCATTGTTTGCACTTTATATATTTATTATATGTGTGCATATTGTCTAATATTTTACATTGTAGATAACATGGTGCTTGGTGTGGCACAGAAGATCATGTTATCAGTCCCTTGTAAAATATAAGTAGAGGCTCACAACCAAGATGGTTTTGGTGAACATAGAGTTACACTAGTACACTTAGGTGTATTGAGCAGGACCGATATAGAGGTGATTCAATTTATTGCTGACTGCATAATTGAATCGGACCTCGGATATTATGTTGTACATGCTCTTAATCCCGATATAATAACGGGCACATGTACTTAGTATTTATTTCTTTGATTTACCAGAGGGTGAGATTTAGATGGATTAAATCAATATGCCCGGTAAGTTGGGAAATGATATTATTTACATGGTGTGCCGTTGATTATAGGAGGAAACCGTGTCCTATATATTAGGTTGATGATGTCCCCTTGAGGAGCTCATAAGGTTCATCATGTAAACCCAACTGGTTGACTTAGTCAACATGATGATAAGGTTGAGTGGTACTACTCGAGGAATTAGATGTTAATTAATTGATGGTCAGTAAATCAATTAATTGACGGACATTCGATATCTTAAACACGGGGAGATTAATGTACGAATAATATATGGAGCCCATATTAAGTTATGGGGGTTGGTGAGGTAGTTCAATGATGATCCTCTAGTGGAATGGAACATCATTGATGGATCAAGTTTGTGTGGTTCCGATCCATCGGGTGGCCAAGACCCAACTCCTCCTTATGGTCCCTATCGTAGCCTAATATAATCCTTGTGAAGTCTAGATCCAAGAATGTAAAACAAAACCTAGAACCAACGGTTGGGATTAAATCCCTAGATCCGATGGTTAGGATGAAACACTAGAACCAACGGTTGGGATTAAATCCCTAGATCCGATGGTTAGGATGAAACCCTAGAATCGACGGTTGAGATTAAATCCCTAGATCCGACGGTTGGGATAAAACCCTAGATCCGACGGTTGGGATGAAATCCTAGATCCGACGGTTGGGATGAAATCCTAGATCCGACGGTTGAGATGAAACCCTAGATCCGACGGTTGGGATAAAACCCTAGATCCGACGGTGGAGGTTAAATCCCTAGATCCGACGGTGGAGATTAAAGGAGTCCTAAGCCTAACTCTATAAAAGGAAAGCTTAGGGTTGGGCGGCAATAATCAATTGATTGAGGAATTAGGGTTTTGGCTCATCCAAAAGTGGGCGGCTAGGGTTTTTGGGTGGCTAGGGTTTTGGAGCAAAACAAGTGGGCGGCAACTCTTCCTTCTAGTTGATTGCCGGCGCCCATCCTCCTCCATCAACACTTGGCCGGCGCCCATCCTAGAGGCCTCTCCCTTCTTCCTTGGCCGGCGGTTCTCCTTCCATAGGTGGCCGGCATTCATCTTCCTCCCTTCATCCTAGAGTGGCCGGCGGCAACACTTCTTGAAGTTGGCCGGCGCATCATCCAATTGTTCCTTGGCCGGCGGTTGCACCAAATTCCCTAATTTGGTGGCCGGTTCTAGATAGGAAGGTATTTGTTGTTTCTTCTCTTTGTTCACAGCGGACAAGGTGGAGAAGAAAGCGATCTAGAAGGCTTCTACTCGTGGAGGATCTTCACCCACACCTCGTCCACGAGAAGGATAGAACATACGGTAGAAGATTGTGAGGTATAAAGTTATTTTAACTTTATTTACAGATCTGAGCTTGTTCTTTTATGTTTTGATTATGCATGTGTAAATTAGTAAATATATTGTATAATCATGGACCCCAAAGATAAACACAAAAATTGGCGATCCGTCCGTCGTCTCTTCCGCGGCTAACCAACTAGAAGAGTTGAGTTGCTTGAACAACTAGTTTGTTCAAGCGATCACTCAAGTTGTTAGCATGACGACAAAATGGTTGTGCTAAGGAAGCTCATCCCATCCGGATTAATTCTTTCATTAGTGAAAATTTTAATCCGGGGACATGGGAGCCAATGAGTCTCCGAAGCATCCACCTTCAGTAGTGACATGGTGTCATTCAATTATCATTGTCATTGTGATGATTAATATATCATCAGCTTAGAGTAAAGAGGATGCAGGTGTGTAGAAACGACAATTTCATACTTGGTATGAATTTTACATGTTTTGATTATGTTGTTAGACTATTTAACGATTTAGTCATCTATGGACTTGAGAAATCATGTATTCTGGACACGATTGGATCAGTTATGGTTGTTGGAGTTGCGCAACTTGTCCACTGTTGATGGTGGTAGTTGGGGTTGCGCACTCGGCCACCGTAGATGGTGGTTTGCCTTGTATGGTTTGGTTAGTACTGTAGATGTGGATAGGATGTTTTAGCATTACTATACCATGGACTTGTTTGACCAAGGTGATGATGGAAATCATTTTAGTCGGAAGCTAGTGAAACCAGTTTATAGGACCTAGACGACGGTTAACTTTTTACACGAGTATTAGTTAATCCTTCCGGGGTGGATAAAAGGATGTTGTATGCAAATGTATTGTTTCAGGGATTGGAGTGAATCCGAAACAATTGCATGAGACGTATCTTATGCTTGTGACAGATAAGAAACTACGAGATAGGCTGTCATATACATGACGTGGCTTTAGTAGTTATTATCTAGATTTATGGATGTATGGAACGTAAGTGCTCATGGAGTTTTGACTAGCTACTGGGTAGCTACTATAGAGTTGTTGGAACACGAACAGTTACAGCTAGGGATATTGGTCACTATAGTCTTCCATGCACTTACAGAGTGTGTGGTGGAGTGGATTTTAGATGGTAGATGGACTTCTCTTGTGAAAAGATAATTTTCCGTCTCTAATATGGACATGTGTTCTGGACACGCATCCACTTAAGAAAGAGTTGCTACAGGAGGCACATCATTCGAGATTTGCTATGCATCCTGGTGGTACTCGGATGTACCGGGATGTGAGGTGTTTATACTAGTGGGAACGGTATAAAGATAGATACCACAGACTTTGTTGCTGGATATTTTGTATACCAGCAGGTGAAGGTTGAACATCAGAAACCCACTGGATTGCTCCAGGAAATTCCAATTTCGGAATGGAAGTGGGAGCATATACCACTATGAATTTTGCTACGGGATTGCTGAGAACCCATAAAGGACATGATGAGATTTGGGTGATTGTGGATCGACTGACCAAATCAACTCACTTCCTGCTTATTCATGGGACGGACTTGTTAGACCGTCTAGCAGAGTTGTACTGTCGAGAGATGCAGAGTCGGTGCACGTTATCAGACGAAGATTATCAGAGGCATAGGATCGACAGAAGAGTTAAGCAGACCGGAGGCGAAGACCTTTGGAAGTCTTAGTAGATCAGGTATTTCTGCGTGTTTCACCTACGAAAGAGGTGAAACGATTTGGGCTAAAAGGGAAATTAGTTCAACGCTATATTGACCCATTTGATATATTGGCGTGGATGGGAGGTGTAGCTTACAATACCCTCATCTGTTCACTTGAGGAATGTATGTGGTCCTTTCGAAAACTTGCTTGAAGTAAATTTTTGCATGTTAGTACGAAATTTGGGGACCAAATTTTTATAAGTGGGGGAGAATGTAAGATACCAGAAAAAAAATAAAAAAATAATACTCCTTGTTAATTAAGAAATTATCTTGTGGAATTTTTCATAAATTTTTAGAAATTT
Organism: Wurfbainia villosa; assembly: GCA_025175895.1. Taxonomy (NCBI): domain Eukaryota; kingdom Viridiplantae; phylum Streptophyta; class Magnoliopsida; order Zingiberales; family Zingiberaceae; genus Wurfbainia; species Wurfbainia villosa. Next base: position 17,579,765 of record CM046005.1, on the reverse strand, counting down.
TTCTGAATTTAAACGGAAGTTTTATGGACATTTCATGGGGATAAAGCAGATAGGCTTTTGTAAAGCATGTTTAGACTATCTGCTAGGAATTAATAAGTTTAATAAAACTATTTATTTTCTCCCTCAATTCCTTCCATTTTTCCCTTTCCCTCGATCGACGATTCCCTCATTTTCCCGACTCTTTTTCTTCTTCTTCCTCCTGATCTCCGATGCCCCGCAATCAACGTTGCCGATGCCTCCTGCCTTCCTGATCACGGGACATTGATTTCGTCTGAGTCGTTGACCCTCTCACCGGTGCATAGCGTTGGTTGCCAGCCTTGTCGGGGATATCCGTCGCTCGTCGTCGCCACGAGCTCCTCTTCGATCGCCAGTGCCCCAAGCCAGCGGCCATGCCAGTCACTGTCACCACGCTGCTGCCGCTGCCACCGCGAGTTGGATCAACCACTGCCACTGGTGCCGATCCAGCCCGATCTTCACCCAATCCAGCCCGATCTTCACCCGATCCAGTCAATCCCTGCTTTATCTTCACCCGATCTTTGCTCAAGCTCGCTGTCGCTGCCACACCATCACCGCGGCCTTCTTGCTGCACTCCACCGGTCCAGACGACCGTGGGCATTTACGATCCCTTCTCCACCTAGTGGTGGGCGGACTATACAATCATCGCTTCTCTTTCGCTGTGGACCTGCTGACAGCCAGTTTTGTCGGCCTTGAGCAAGGACGACCACCAAGAGAAGACTCCCCAGCTTCATCGTGTCCGATGGATGCTATCACCGGCCTCTCCCTCTATCGCCGACAATTTTCTCCATTTGTCGCCACCTCCTATTGCTGGTAGTAGCTCTGTGGATCCAAGGTGCAGATTCAGTGGCAGGGTATGTTCTGTGATCAACCAAGGAGGTTGTTCAGTGATTTAGGCTTATACGGTTGGGCGATCGTTGCTCTATTTCTTCTTTGGTTTGGAATAGTTGATGAATTTGTGTGGATGTTGTGATTTTTGGATAGGAATAGTGATTGGAATAGGGGACTGCAGCTGAATAGTTTCTCTATAGCAAATCCAGGAATTGTGTATCTGCGATTGTGGAAGGAGAGTTTGATTGGTCGTGTTATAGGGTGGCAGCCATGAAACGTGGTAATGATTAGGTGAGGAGAGTAATTGAAGTAATGATTCAGCTTATCTATCTAATTATTATAGGTTGCTACTTCATATGTGGATCAAGAAGCTGTGGGTGATTGCAACAATTGTAAGGTAAGCGTTGATTTGGTATTATTATGAAGTAGGATGTGTTATCTTTATAGTTAATGCTAGAGTTAACTCATGAACGATACGGTGATTTTAATCTGATTAAGGTTGGAGAATTTTGAATTAGTTGGATATAATGATCGATGTAGGGTTCGATTCAATCAACCGATGTAAAATAGAACTTAGTTATGCTCTATGTGTTCTTTTGTAGGACCTTGATCGGTGATAGATGCTTATACGCGTGGATAGCGAGAATGAGCTATTTGTCAGGTGGGTAATTTCCTACCCTGGTCAGGTAGTTATAGTTGCATTCAAATTTAGATATAGATATGATCATCTTATATGTTCATATTATCTTGACTCTACTCTTATTTATCCTTATGCTTGATACTTGTCGTTGGCTATATATACTTAAATGTTCATATCACATTTTCCTTTATCATGATTTAGGAGTTACAGATGTGATGTAAGTAGATCTATAAATGTTTAGTAGGGTGTAGATGTTAGAGTACGAATGATGACCTGATTTGTAAATTGGGTAAAAGGTCATCCGTGGGTAAGTAATGCCCTAAATGTTGGATTTATTCCAATACCCATATGTTGCATACTTATTACCAACCATGTGTTGTGTAATGGTCAAGTGAATCGTTATTAGTGTGTCACTACAGACCGGTGGTTCTAGATTGTTATGATCAGTTGAGTATGACTCTCTACATGATAGAGAGTGCGTTGATCAGTTGAGTACGACTCTCTACAGGATAGAGAGTCTGTCGATCAGCTGAGTACGACTCTCTACAGGATAGAGAGTGTATTGATCAGCTTGGTATGACTCTCTGTTGAACAGAGAATCCGTGGTACATGTCTGTATGTGTGACAATACATTCATGTCATTTGCATGCATTCTGACTACATAGTCTCCCTTGAGGTTGAGAGAGTTATCAGTCATCCTGCCTCCCAGGTTACTCCCTGCGGAGTAACTGGTGTGAGGGCAAGCATTTGTTGTCCTGCACTCTACCACTATAGACGGTGGTAGTTGGAGTTGTGTGCAGTTGTCCTGGGTGCGTGACACTCGACCACTCATAGGTAGTGTCAGTCGGAGTGGCCAGCAGCAGGGACCCCCGTTGTGTAGTGAGCTCTTTACGCTCATATACTACTTGACCATACTTCCCACTCGGCCAATCTAGAGCAATGGTTGGTGTTGGGTTGGGACAGTTGTCATGTCGTGCCACCTAGGCCACACTGGGGTCGAGGTAGCTAGTTGGGGTACGCAGGCATGACCATGCATGCTACATTGTTGTAACATATGGCATTTTGCATATTGCTATATATATATATATATATATATATATATATATATATATATATATATATATATATATATATATATATATATATATATATATATATATATATATATATATATATATATATATATATATATATATATATATATATATATATATATATATATATATATATATATATATATATATATATATATATATATATATATATATATATATATATATATATATATATATATATATAATATATATATATATATGCTATATATATATATATATATATTTTATTTGTATGTATGATAGTAGATTTGTTTGTAAATATTCATACATGCTATTTCATTTTTTGTATGGTAGTAGGTCGGGTACCTGTATACTTGTGGGTCGGTCACTATGATTCCCTCGACCCGTATCATGATGTAGTGTGAGTTAGTATTACTCTTCATACCTTATGTTGTGGATATATGTCAGGTTGGATGAGTGTAGAGTAGCTGACTGTCAGGTATGTCAGCATCTTTTGTTGTTCAGTTTGTTTAGTGGTATGCATGTATGTATATTTCTTATGCTGATGTATACTTGTCGTACCTATAGATTATACTGTTGAATTACATGTGATATTGATATATTTACATATTCTATCTTATTACCTGCTGAGTAATACTCACCACCACGGATCTTGGTTTTTTCTGTCGCCCAGGTAACAGGTAGAAGTCTTCGTGACGGCTTGGAGCACCACTGGCTGGCATCGTCTCATCTCAACTCTGAGGGTCCGAGCTTTTGAGATTTATCGTTGATGTTTCGATGTCTTTAGTTTTTATGTGATGATTTCTAGTCTGTGACACTATTGTTGTTGTACCTTTCTTTTCTGGTTTTGTTATGGCGTTTCTTAGTTTTGGTGTTAGTTATACCGGTATGCATGTGTGTGGGATTGTATTGTTGATGTGTTGTTTTCGCTATATTTTGTTGTGTTATTATGGTTACATTTATATATGTTATTGTGGGTCCAAGGGCCTTGTATTAACACGATATGTTGCCACGTATAGGGGAGATGTCGTTCGTTTTCTTTTCGGCACGACATACTCTCGGGGCGTGACACTATGTTATGATTTGAAGTTCCATGTATAAGGGAATCAAATAGAGTTGTCTAGAAAAATGCATGAGACCTTAGATTAAGAAGAACAAAAACTCACATCTCACATTAAATTGACATGAGTGTGTATTGATACACCCTAGACACATGTGAGCTACTAGAAAATGCATTATATTCATGTGCTTACTTAGTACATCATAATGAACTTAGAACTCATTAAATGATAAAGATGGATCATGGAAAAGCTAATGTGCAAGTTACGTACATTAACCCCATAGATCTGGGTCCAATATAAGGTTTTAAAATTATTTCAAAAATCATTTTGACAAACTTTAGTGAAGCCTATCTTTTGATAGCAATCACCACTACAAGAAAAATGGTAAATAGCGACGAATTATTTTCGTCGCTAATACCAAATATTCGCCACTAAATAATATTAACGACGATAATATTTCATCGCTAGTATTGTCGTAATAAGCTTGTCGCTAAGACACTTTAGCGACAAAATATTAATTTTTTGTCATTAATATTAACGACGATAGGAAAACCATCGCAAAAAACAAAAATTTCATTGCTAAATCTGTCGCGCCCCGGGGTAGACTCTGTCTGACCAACGGATGGTACCCCCTTATGACAATTCAATATACATATCCAGATAGTCGCAGCCAACACAACACATATGGAAATACATATAATCGATAGCGGAAAACAACCACAATAAGAGTTATAAACTCAATGATAAATGCATACCGATATATCCGTCCACAAAGTAAACGAAATCCCATAATGAAACAAAAAAGGAAAACACAATATCTATAATAACCAACAATATTAACTCCAATAGAATCCAAGTCCATAATGAGATACATACGATATATGAAAATCAGGACCCTCAGAAAAGTGATGGGATGGGATCAACTGGCGATGCTCCAAGTCCATTCCGAAGTCTTCTATCTGCCACCTGGGTGAAAAAGAAACCTAGGGTCTATGTGGTGAGTATAAACTCAGCGGTAATATAAGAAATAGTGCATGAACAACATATAAAGTATGGAAGCCAATGGTACACATTCTAAATATGCAACACATATCCACCGGTGTAATTATAACCAATGTATATACCAACTAGTCAACTAAACATAATGTAATGTACGGACATACCTGACGGTCTACAACAACACCACCTATGTCATCCTGAACAAGTATACAGTAACATAAACCATATAACATACAACAGTCTAAACCAACACGTACCTCATGCTCAACACACATCAGTATAGAATATACACATGACATGTAACATGACATACAAGCATATGCAGCAATCATAGCTCAACCAAATGCATCAACTCACAGGCATATATCAAACATATATCAAAATACATGTATACATATATACATATCCCAGCAATGCATATGCATGGTCATGTCTGTGGACCCTACGCACAACCATGACCCCAGTATGGCTTGGGTGGCATGACATGACAACTATCCCAACTCCAGCTACCACTACTCTCGAGTGGCTAAATGGGTAGTATGAGTAAGTAGCTAGACGCCAGAGAGTTATACGCTACACTACGGGGGTCCCTGCTGCTGGCCTCTCTGTCACTATCCATGAGTGGTCGAGCACTGCACACAGGACAACTGAACACCACACAACTACCACCATCTATAGTGGTCGAGTGCGTAACTCCAACTACCACCCTCAACAGTGGACAAGTACTCAGCTCCAGCTACCACCATCTATAGTGGCCGAGTGCGGCACAACCAATGATCTGCACTCAACCCTGCTACCACTACCCTGAGTGGCCGAGGAGGAAGGATGACTGACGACCCATATCAACCACAAGGGAGACCCAATCGACAACATTCATGCAATGTAATGATGCACAACTCCACACACGTATCCCCACAACACTCTCTATCACAATTCCTCCCCTAACAGTCACCTCGTCTCCCCTAACAGTCCATACCAAGCTCGTCTTCTTCACCTAACAGTCACCTCCCATAATTCCTCCCCTCTAATGTTGCCTACAATGAAGATCCAACCAAGGAACTCACGAGCTACTACGTCGACCAGGGAGTGAAGGCAAAGATCAAGTCCAATAATGAGATAATTAAATACACCCTAAAATCAAAGTTGTAACAGCAGCTTCCTACCTCGTCTCCCCTACTCACAATTGCATAACCACCCAACACGAAGAGTTGCAGCCACAAGCACGATCCACAGATTCAATCCCCACTGGTCGCTGTGACGATTGTAAATAGAGGAAAGAAAAACCCAATCAACCGAAGTCAAATCAGAATGTTACACTAAGGAAAATGACAATACCAGTTCTTACCCAGCTGCGACATCAATGGAGTCGATCTAGCATCCCTTGTCACCGGTAGAGAGATCAGCGACAACTCACTCCCACCCACTTCATAGCTCTCCAAGAAGAGCCTCCACCAGACTCAAGCCTGACATAACTTGGTCGGCCTCCTTCCCTCCAGCCGGATCACCCACCGAAGGCATTGGCAGCAGCTGGCTCGCGGAGGAAGAGGAGCGGAGAAATTGCAAGGAAGAGAGAAGAGGTAATCGCGATGCGAAGGGAATGAGGTTGATCGGGTTTGTTCGGCCCTTTTAAAGGTCATTCGAAAACTTTGGGGTTGAGCCATCTTTAAGTAGATCTAACCTAGGTTAAGCCCAAACCCAATTAATTAAACCCAGCCCTTGATTAATCCCAGTAGATAATTAAATAATTAACTCATATAATTAATTTAAATAATTTTTTTTCCATATTTTACAAAATCTAGAATATCGAAAAGAGAAAAATCACTAATATTGGCGATGAAATAGACCAACTTCATTGCTAATAATTAGTTAACTGAAGCATGAAACAATCGATTGTCTATTATTTGGACATCCACAGAATCAGGAGAGCCTCGATTGGCCAATCGATTGATATGCAAAACATTAGCGATGAAATTAAATATTTCATCGCTAACCCTAAAAATCCTGATGTCGTATATCGACGGTTAGCGACGAAATGAAACAAAATCGTCGCTAACCATGAAAATACATATTTTCAGAATTCATTTAATTTTTATTCGATATCCTGTAATACAATATTAATCACATAATTTATTTCAACACCTAACTTAACAACATACAACTCAAATATTTTAACAACAATTACATTTAACCACAACTAACATAACATAATTGAAATATATATATATATATATATATATATATATAAACCAAATTTTAAGTCCAAAACATCAAATTTCACAAATTCATAGTCTCCAAATTTAAAAACATTCAAGTTTACAATTTCACTAACTCAAAAAAGAAGTGTTCAAAAACTCTAAGATGGAGGAGGAGTGGAGCTGAAGATTACTCATGTATCAATTATTGTAAAGCTCCAAGTGCAAGTTGATTCAGAATTGCTTCAAACATATCTTGTCTTGATTGATAGGACGATTTTTAATTGTCGCAATACTGTTCCCAAATTATTTACCGAATACCCTAACTACACTAATGCAGTATAGGATTGACTCGGATCGTCTCCTAATGAACCTAATGGCTGGACGTTTGTTTTTAAATAGAAGTAAACACTAGGGGTTTTTACAATTATCAAAACAATTATTCAAAGCTAACCTAATGCAAGAATGATTCAACCTTGCATCGCACTGTCACTATACGATACAATGGTCAAACAATTCTAGTAAACAGACATGGAAATTAAATCTGCAGGAAGTAAATCTAACTATGAAATAACAATTAACAAGTAACTATCCTAATGCGCAAAAGTAAGTAATCATGCACCGCACTGTCACTATACGGTACAATGATCACGAAATAAAGGTAAACAATTCAACCAAGCACCGCGATCATTACTATACGGATGATGATCAAACAATACAAAATCAATGCAAGGAAAGTAAGCAATTCAACCAGGCACCACACTGTCACTATACGATACACTAGCCAAATATAAATGAAATCTAAACTAATAACGAAAGAAATTCTAATCGACTTTGTCACTATACGACACACTGGTCGAATGTAAATGAAAACTAACCTAAACATGATCAAACATAATAAACTAAACTAAACCTGATAAACATAGCCTAACAAATTAACCGTAACAGAACAAACATAACAAAGTAAACTATCCAATTAAATGGAATGAATTCAAATATAAGTAATCTATAACCCCACGATGGCCACAATAACCCGAACAACCATACCGACGGTGAATGCGAAGCTGCCCTGATCGGCGCAGCAGGGAGGACGGACATACAGAGGAATGCGAACACTGTTCTGACGATCTGAATTCACCGGATAGTGAATGGAATCTTCACCGGTTGGAGATGGAAATGCCCTAATCCGGCACAGCTGGTGGGTGACTCCGGCGATGTGGAAAGGCCTATCCCAGTCGCCGGAATGGAGTGGAACGCCGGTGAAGGTGAATCACCGGAATCCTGCCTCACCCCGCTTCGGATCAGCTGCCGCAATCAGCGCATCTGGATCTACCGTCGAGGATCGGTTGGGATTGCCGTCGGATCTCGAAAGGGAGGTCGCCGGAAGAAGCTGCCAGACTGTCGCCGCTGCTCGTGGGGAAGAAGACTCTGCCGCGCGTGAAAAGGGGGAAAAAAGCTACGGCTCGAGATCCGGCTGCCTATTTTGAGGATCTTCTTTTGCACGTTGCCGCCGGCTGCCTGTGCGATCCCGCTTCCGCGCTCGGAAATAGAAGAAGTCGTCGTGTCACTCGCGAGGAAGAAGACCCGATGCTCATGAAGTTTCTGCTACTTTCTCTTCTGCCGATTCTGTCGATTTTGGGAAGATAGGTAAGGTTTTAGTGATTTTCTCCCAGCCGTCCGATTTGAGCCTCATCTGATCCCAGCCGTCCAAACAAGCTAGGGTTTGATGGATATATTAATTGCTTAATTAAGCTGCTCCATCCAACGGCTGAAATCAGTCTGATTTGAAATGGACAGATCTGATCCGTCTGAAGGTATAATCAAGATCCAACGGCCTGGATGAACGACCAAGACGTGTAGATCTTAATGTACGGGTCGTATCGCTCCAGATCCAGATGGATGGCTCAGAATCAATCACTTTCCTCGGACGGTCCATAATGCTCAGATCTGAACCCTTGATTTCATTTGCCTTCTAATCTGGATGAAGGGCTCAGATTAAATCATCTTGAAATGTCCATTATGACCCCAGATGAAGCCATATTTGATCCAACTTGAGTCTAGTCCAGTGGCTCATCTCGATCTCCTACAAACAAAGATAAAATTTGCATATAAGTCCAAAAATTAGGAGAATTTATAATAAGGTCCAAAAATATATTCAACTCATAAAACATGATAATAATCAATAATAAATCACTCGAGAGGATAAAAACAGTAATATTAAGGACTAAAATAATACAACAAAATGACAGTTATCAATTCCCCCACACTTATTTTTGCGGGTCCCGAGCAATAATGAAAATAAAGAAATACTGACACACTCACTCATTCCCCAAACAATACCCAGATCAATAATTCAGAGATAAGAAAAATAAGTTACTTAGGATCACCAAATCGATCCGAATCCTAGGTAGTCAAAAGATTCGACTCCTACAACAATCAACATGTATGATGATTTACAGTCAAATCAAATAGACTAAGCCTTATACAAAACCTCCCAAAATGGATAAATGCACTAATGCTCACATAATAACATAGGAGTGGGGCGCCCTCAAAACAACATGCAATTTTGTACTACCATATGCTTGCTTATCATCTACTTCTCTACTACTATCAATACATCTCATACATGAATCAAAAGGATTTATCATGAATCAAAATAAGATCAAAAGTAGATTGCAGATAAAGTATGCAAAGAGAAGTACAAGACAAAGGTATAAATGAATAGGGAACAAGAGAATAATTGGAGAAATAAACCTGATGAGTTGCTCTGTGAAATGCTCAGTAACCAGCAATATGGGAAGAGAGTAGGACAATTAGAAACTTTAGAATTGGATTCAGGATCAAATGACCCTATCCAACACATTACAATCCCATTTGCCTGTATTACAATTGCACTTTTTTTTTCGTTTTTCTTTTTTTTCAACAAAAGAAACATCGATGGCGCCTTTTTTTTTTTTTGGTGTGCAGAAAATCAAGTACTAATCACAGACAAATATATCTCAGGACCAATGATCTCTGAAAACTATTCCTTCCATATCATGTTTCCAACAAAAATAATATAGCTCCTCCCCCACACTTAAAAATTTTGTCCGTCTCGGACAATACAACCCATCAAACTATTCCTCCAACATGAAAAACAATAAATATGAAAAAGATAATCCACAAAGATACAAAGACAATGGATAGCAATTGAAAAGATATGACAAGTAAGACATGGAGGATGGAAGTATCAAGTTGATTAGACAAGCAAACCAAGTCAGAAAAGAGTCAAGAATGAAATCCTTCATCATATTCATGCAAGTAAATGTTATTGCAATTTTGAAAAGACTCAAAGCAAGTTCTAGAGTAACAAGAATCACATGTGTTATCACATAAAAGTGGGTAGATGATAAGAATGACTTGCAACCTCACTAGGTGAATCAAAATCAAGCTTAGTCTACCAATAAAAAGTTCACCATCATAACAAGTGACTGCATGCAAGTGAAGTCTCCTATCATACACAAAAATCCACAATCTGATGATCAAACTTAACTAATTTTTACCACCTCTGAAATGATACTAAGGCATGCATAGAGAATATTATTTGACTCAACGAAAACAACTAAACAACCAAGGCAAACAGGCAGATAAACAAACAACTAACACAGATTATTCTGAACATGAAAGGAAGGAAACAAACGTAGTAAATAAAAGAACACACTCCCCTTTCAAGTCGGAAAAGAAGCATCATCATTTCTAGCCCCACCATATTCTCCAAAATAGACTTGATCTCTTTGCTTAAAATGACCTGCATCTATTACGAAAGTGAGACCCTTGATCACTAATGATCACCCTGGGTACTCCAAATCTGTAAAATATGTGAGACCTAACAAAATCCACAACAACTAGAGAATCATCAGTTCTGGTGGGGATGGCCTCCACCCATTTAGAAACATAATCATATGCCAAAAGAATATATGAAAATACAAAAGATTCAGGAAATGGACCCATAAAATCAATACCCCAAACATTGAAAATCCCATAGAATAACAAGGATTGTTGAGGCATTTCATTTCTACGTCCTATATTCCCTGTTCGTTGACATCGCTCACAAGACTTGTAGAATTTAGAGGCATCATGAAATAAGGTGGGCCAATACAAATCAGACTCTAAAACTTTCCTAGAAGTTCTTTGGGGTCCAAAACACCCCCCACAAGCCAGAGAATAACAAAAAGTAAGTACGTATGGAATGAAACTCATAATCAAGTGCACATCATCTAATAATCTGATCACTATAAAATTTTCAATGATAAAGATCATCCCATACATAATACTTAGCATCACTTTTCAATTTCTGGACTTGTGCATGAGTAAAATGTGAAGGTACAATACGACAACTAAATAAATAGCAAGATCTGCATACCATGGTGTCTTACCCTACAGGTGAAAAACTGCTTATCTGGAAAAGAAGCTACTATGGGGGTGGACTCGATCTTTATCACAATCTTGGTCAAGATGAAATACCATCTCCTTCTGCAACAAGTTGGTCAAGGATAGGGGGCAATCTTGCTGAAGTCTCTGATAAAACGTCTGTAGAAACCTGCATGACCTAGAAAAGCACGAATTTCTCGCATAGAAGTGGGATAAGATAAAGAAGACATAACATGAATTTTAGCAAGATATACTTCAATACCATACACAGAGATAATATAACCTAAGACTATCCCATGCTCAACCATGAAATGATATTTCTCACAAACATCTGATGGAAGTGATCCTTGGGGCGTCACCTGAAGCGTGCAAGTCCCTACACATTCCATATCTTTGTCTACAATAAAGAGGGCCCACAGATAGGTCCTCACAACAAATCATTATCAATATCAGAATCAACAGAATCAATAAAATCACAATAAAATATAGAAGGTGCAGAGATATCCAAATGAAAAATAGGCTAAGAAATAAAGTTCATGCAGTTCAGCTCATCAGCTATATCCACGCTAAGAATAGAATGATCCTCCATCGGGTGCTTCAAAGCGTCCAAAATACTGAACCGAACTACAGTATCTCCTACCTCCATAGAAAGAGTACAACTTCTCGTGAACACACAGATCTTAAAAAAAAACTTGGCATACTTGGGAATCTGTTAGCTCCTAGAATTCCCTAACCTTTTCTTCAACAACCCCCTTCCTAGGCTGGGCCTCTGAGGGAAGAGAAAAACTGCTGCATAAAACTCAAGAAGATTATCGCCTGAAGACCTATTCATCCACACAAACAAATACAATGAGAAACAAATATAGATAATAAGAAAGGCAATAATAATAAAAGAAAAAGAAAACAAACAAACAAACTACAGTTTAAAGACAAACGAACCCATTAAAGTTCCCCGGCAATGGCGCCAAAATTTAATAGGACGATTTTTAATTGTCGCAATACCGTTCCCAAATTATTTACCGAACCCCCTAACTACACTAGTGCAGTATAGGATTGACTCGGATCATCTCTCAACGAACCTAATGGCTGGACATTTGTTTTTAAACAGAAGTAAACACTGGAGGTTTTTACAATTATCAAAACAATTATTCAAAGCTAACCTAATGCAAGAACGATTCAACCTTACACCGCACTGTCACTATACGATGCAATGGTCAAATAATTCTGGTAAACATGTTAGGATGTATACTGAAAGCCTAGCTCTTTTGTATGAACATCTTTATTTTGAAATAAGAATCACATGATCATTGTTTGCACGTCATATTTATATGTGTGCATATTGTCTAATATTTTACATTGTAGATAACATGGTGCCTGGGTGCGGCACAGAAGATCATGTTATCAGTCCCTTGTAGAATATAAGTAAAGGCTCACAACCAAGATGGTTTTGGACAAACCATTGGCATGGTTGTAGTGTAGCTTGGTATTGTTTTGTCTTGAACATAGAGTTACACTAGTACACTTAGGTGTATTGAGCAGGACCGACATAGAGGTGATTCAATTTATTGCTGACTACATAATTGAATCGGACCTCGGATATTATGTTGTACATGCTCTTAATCCCGATATAATAACGGGCACATGTACTTAATATTTATTTCTTTGATTTACTAGAGGGTGAGATTTCTATGGATTAAATCAATATGCCCGGTAAGTTGGGAAATAATATTATTTACATGGTGTGCCGTTGATTATAGGAGGAAATCGTGTCCTATATATTAGGTTGATGATGTCCCCTTGAGGAGCTCATAAGGTTCATCATGTAAACCCTGCAGGTTGACTTAGTCAACATGATGATAAGGTTGAGTGGTACTACTCGAGGAGTTAGATGTTAATTAATTGATGGTCAGTAAATTAATTAATTGACGAACATTCGATGTCTTAAACATGGGGAGATGGATGTACAAATAATATATGGAGCCCATATTAATTTATGAGGGTTGGTGAGGTAGTTCAATGATGATCCTCTAGTGGAATGGAACATCATTGATGGATCAAGTTTGTGTGGTTCCGATCCATCGGGTGGCCAAGATCCAACTCCTCCTCATGGTCCCTATCGTAGTCTAATATAAACCTCATGAAGTCTAGATCAAATGATGGAAAACAAATCTCTATAACCGACGATTAGGATTAAATCCCTAGAACCGACGGTTGAGATTAAATCTCTAGATCCGACTGTTGGGATTAAAACCCTAGAACCGACGATTGAGATTAAATCTCTAAATCCGACGGTTGAGATTAAAACCCTAGAACCGACGGTGGAGATTAAACCAAGGCTTAAACCTAACTCTATATAAAAGGGAGAGGAAAGGTTGGATAAGGTGGGCGGCAAGAAAATTGGGAATTAGTTCCTATATTTTTGGCTACCTCATCAATAACCAACTTTCTCCTAAGTTCTATAAAAGGGTGGCTATGGGTTGGGCGGAAATAAGGAGAGTGGTTGATGTTGGATGATGGAAATAAGGGTTTAGCCTCTCTTTGCTTGGGCGGCAAGTAACCCTATGGAGCAAACCCTAATTAGGGTTTGGCTCCTTGGGTTGGCCGGCCAAAGTAAGGAAAGAAGGGTGGGCGGCAACTTGAGGAAGATCTCTTCTTCTTCCTTTGAAGGTGGCTAGCTCCTAGATCTCTTCTCTCCACCATGGTTGGGTGGCAAGAAACCCTAAGGAGGAAACCCTAATTTGATTAGGGTTTGGCTCCTTTGCATGGGCATCCAAGGTTTGGAAGGAGGGTAAGCGGCATCTTGTGGAAGAGTTCTTCTTCTTCCTAGGAAAGGTGGCCGGTTTAGATCTCCTCCTTCCACCTTGGATGGGCGGCAAGAAGACCTAAGGAGGAAACCCTAATTAGGGTTTGGCTCCTATGGTTGGGAGGCTAGGGTATGCAAGGAAGGTGGGCGGCAACTATAGGAGAGGAGCTCTTCCTCTTCCTAGGTTGTGGCCGGCTCCTTCCTCTATTCCCTCCACCGTGGCCGACGCCCAACATATTCCCTTTATCCTCTTCACTCCATCTTGGCCGGCGGCACCAAAACAAGGGTTTGTCCCTAGTTCGGTACCTTGGTTGTTTCCATTATGTTCTCTCTATTCTTGGGGCCGGCGGCATCAATTTTTTTGTGGAATGGTGGTTGGCTCAAGAAAGAAGGGAAAGAGAGTTCTTCTTTCTTTGGATTGAAGAAGATCTAGGAAGCTTCAACTTGTGGAGGATCTTCGCCCACACGAAGTCTACAAGGAGGTTAGGACATACGATAGAAGATCAAGAGGTATAAAAGTTTTATAACTTTTATTATTGTTCTTTGCATGTTCTTATTGATATGCTAGCTTATGTTCTTTATGTTAGTATATGTTGATTATACTAGTTTACATTTGTATGTATTTGTATAATCATGGACCCCGATAAGAAACACAAAAACCGGCAATCCGTCCGTCATCTCTTCTGCGGCTAACCGACTAGAAGAGTTGTGTTGCTTGAACAACTAGTTTGTTCAAGCGATCGCTCAAGTCGTTAGCACGACGATGAATTGATTGTGCTTAGGAAACTCATCCCATCCGGATTAGTTTTCATTAGTGAAAATTTTAATCCAGGGACATGGGAGCCTATGAGCATTCCGAGAAATAGCACGATCGCCAACAATTGGTATCAGAGCCACGGTTTCCGGTTTTGTGTGTTTTGGATTCGGTTACTTTCATGCATTTATCATATATTGTGTATGCCGGATAATAGTAGGATGTGCATAGACTAACTTTTTGGTTGCGAGCATAAGATCCAACTATTATGGCTATATATGTGTGTATGTGATTGCATGTGTGTGTGATTGTATATTATTTGAATCCTCGGGGTTGACGAGGCTAGATTAGTATTTAATTTTTGTAATTAAATACGGCATTGTTTAGCCGCTCATTTTAGTTTACTTTCGATCTAGATTGTTTGTACACTCCTTCGTGGAGTATAGGATCGATGGATGTAAATTAAAATGTTTTATCTCGGCTCAGAACTCTTTGGTGACTTGCGCACGGGAAAAGATGGAGCGGACGAGGTGGCGACACGACGGGACGCATATGGGAGAACAATGCCATAATAGTTGGAAAAATTCTGATTTTTCCATATTTATTGCTTATTTGTTTTGTATGCATGTTGTGTGTGCTTGAAAATTCCTCATTTTCAATTTACTAAGTGGGAGAGGGATATTTTAATTAATTCCCGCGGCCTCCATTACAATTTGACGTGTGATGCAACAAACTTGCGTGTCGGCTCTGAGTGTCTTCCTCCCCATCGGATGAGTTTGTTTGCGGATCACTAGGTCAAATAATGGTTATAGGAAATTATTTAGGAGCGTGTGTACTTCCCCATTGGTAAGGCACATAATCCGAGATAATTCCCTTAGTATCGTGTAATGGTGCACACTTAGATGCAAATAAAAAGTATCCTCCCCATCGGAGTCACTGCTTTTATTTGTAGGGCCAAAGAGGAACCAACTATTAATTTTATTTGTCAAAAAGTAAGGTTGACAAGATAATAAAATTAATGGATAAAACCTCCTCTTACAAATGTAGAATTCGTATACGTCCACACTATCGTGGCATGCGATATTCTCGGTGTTTTGAGGTGTTGGTTGATTTCGGAATTTTATTGTTTTGAGGAATCAATAAAATTTGAAATCTAATATTTTGATCATTGTGATTCTTAGGATTTTCAAAATTGACTTTCAGTCCACTTACTGTGATACTAAAGGAAATAAACTTACTGTACCTAAATAAAGTTGATTGGAAAAGATTCAAGATATTGTCTTATCTGCTAAGGAGTACAAGTATGCACTCTTCAAAGAGTGTCCTCAAGCCATCATTGCTCAAAAGGGTTTCTACTTCTAAGCCGAAAGGCAAGAAGAAGAAGAAACAAGGTGAAGCAAAGATGGTGGGAGGATCTCAGGGAAGAGTGGAAAAGCCGAAAGACAAGTACTTCACTTGCAAGCAGGATGGACATTGGAAGAAGGATTGTCCCAATTCAAAACAGAACAAAGGGGTTCCAGGAAACCCGATGACAAGCTAAAGGGGAGATTACCATTTACTTGGGCAATGCCATGATGGTGGCAGCTATTGCAGTGGGAGAAGTTTTATTTATCTCTTGAAAATAATAAAACTTTGGTTCTGGAAAATTCCCTTTATGTACCTTTATTTAGAAAGAATTTAGTTTCAGTTTCTAAATTTTTATGGATGGATAATCTATTTCTTTTTATGACAGATTTGTTATAAAAGGAATAGGGACATTATCTTTTCAGGTACATAGATAGGAAATTTATAACTTGAACCACAAGCTCCCACGATGCAAATAGAAGTTAATAACTCATCTTCTAATTCTGATAAGAGAAAAAAAAAACCTTCGAAGATGAACCAAACATATCTTTGTGATCTTAGTCTTGGTCATATTAACCTAAGCAAAATTCAAAGGTTGATAGCTGATGGACCTTTGGGTTCATTAGTGGTGGAGGATCTCCCAACCTGCGAATCTTGCTTGGAGGGTAAGATGACCAAGAGGCCTTTCAAGGCCAAGGGGTATAGATCCAAAGATGTGTTGGAATTGGTTCATTCTGATTTGTGTGGTCCTATGGCTATCTAGGCAAGAGGTAATCTTGAATATTTCGTCTCTTTTGTAGATGATTATTCAAGATGTGGATGACACTACGATCTGATCGTGGTGGTGACAACCTCTTGGGAGAGTTTAGAAACTACTTATCAGAGGTTGGGATTCAATCCCAATTGACTGCACCTGGCACACCCCAGTAGAACGGTGTAGTAGAGCGAAGGAATAGGACTCTTATAGAGATGGTTAGATCGATGATGAGTTATTCTGACTTGTTTTGTAGTCCTAGAGATCAGAGGGTGATCGTTAACACGAATGCCAGATTTCTAGAGGAAGACTATGTGATAAGCCACAAGCCCAAGAGTAAAATTGTTCTAGAGGAGTTAAAAGGGAAGTCACTTCTTTAGTACCACCGGTACAAGAGGATATACCACATGTCACTGCACCGCGTGTCACAAAGGATACACAGATGATACCTCGTCGTAGTGGGAGGGTTGTTAGACAGCCTCTTAGATTAATGTTTTTGGGTGAATCTTCTGATTTGGTCCCTAGCAAACATGAACCTGATCCCTAGACATACGACGAGGCAATCCAAGATATAAATACAGCATCTTGGCAAAGTGCAATGAATACTGAGATTGAATCTATGGATTCAAGTCAGGTCTGGGAGCTCTTATGAATAGCAGCTCATATGGATTATGAGGTGTGGCACATGGATGTCAAGACAGCTTCCCTTAATGGAAGTCTTGAGGAAAACATCCAAATGAAGCGACCAGAGGGATTCATTGCTAAGGGCAAAGAGCGTATTGTATGTAAGCTTAATCAGTCCGTTTATGGACTGAAGCAAGCTTTGAGGTCTTGGAACATCCGCTTTGATAAGGTAAATCCAGACTTATGGATTTATTCAAAGTACAGATGGGTCTTGTGTATATCAGAGATGTGACGGAAACGTAGTGGTATTTTTTTACTATACGTAGATGACATTTTGGTGGTTGGCGACAACATCGAAGTGTTATCAGACGTAAGGGTATGGTCGTCCAAACAGTATGATATGAAGGACTTGGGAGAAGTGGGTCACAACCTTGGGGATCAAGGTTGTTGTGCTTATCCCAAGCTTCATACATAGACATGATTTTGGATCGTTTTAGCATGCAGAACTCCAAGAAGGGTTTTCTACCTTTCAGGTATGGAGTTCCTTTATCTAAGGAGATGTGTCCTAGATCATCTGAGGTGATAAAGGAGCTGAAGGTGGTTCCTTATGCTTTGGCAGTAGGAAGCCTCATGTATGTTATGTACGAGACAAGATATCTGCTTTGCCATGGGCATGGTTAGTAGATATCAGAGTAATCCAGGACAGGGACATTGAACTGCGGTAAAGCATATATTGTAGTGCCTGAGAAGGACTAGGGATTATATTCTAGTTTACCGGGCAGACCAATTACTCCCTGTGGGTTACACGGATTTTGATTTCCAATCAAATAGGAATAACAGTAAGTCTACCTCAGGTTTTGTGTTTACTTTAGGAGGTGGAGCCATTGTATGGAGGAGTGCCCAGCAGAAATGCGTGACGGACTCCACCATGGAAGCTGAGTATGTGGCAGCCTATGAGGCAGCCAAATAAGTTGTATGGCTCAGGAACTTCTTGATGGACTTAGAAGTGATTCCTGGTTTGCCCAGAACTATCACAATTTATTGTGATAACAATAGTGCAGTTGCAAACTCGAAGGAACCACGAGCCCATAAAGCTAGTAAACACATAGAGTGCAAGTACCACCTGATACGAGAAATCGTAAAGGAGGTAGAAGTAAGCTGTCGCCTAGATTGCATCAGAGGATGACCTGGTAGACCCTTTTCACTAAGGCCCTTCTGGTGAGAGCTTTGATAGGCAAGTGGAGGGAAGGGGAATCAGATGTATGGCAGTATGATGACAGCATAGTCTTTTAGTATAAGTGGGAGATTGTTGGGATGTATACTGAAAGCCTAGCTCTTTTGTATGAACATCTTTATTTTGAAATAAGAATCACATGATCATTGTTTGCACGTCATATTTATATGTGTGCATATTGTCTAATATTTTACATTGTAGATAACATGGTGCCTGGGTGCGGCACAGAAGATCATGTTATCAGTCCCTTGTAGAATATAAGTAAAGGCTCACAACCAAGATGGTTTTGGACAAACCATTGGCATGGTTGTAGTGTAGCTTGGTATTGTTTTGTCTTGAACATAGAGTTACACTAGTACACTTAGGTGTATTGAGCAGGACCGACATAGAGGTGATTCAATTTATTGTTGACTACATAATTGAATCAGACCTCGGATATTATGTTGTACATGCTCTTAATCCCGATATAATAACGGGCACATGTACTTAATATTTATTTCTTTGATTTACCAGAGGGTGAGATTTCTATGGATTAAATCAATATGCCCGGAAAGTTAGGAAATGATATTATTTACATGGTGTGCCGTTGATTATAGGAGGAAACCGTGTCCTATATATTAGGTTGATGATGTCCCCTTGAGGATCTCATAAGGTTCATCATGTAAACCCTGCAGGTTGACTTAGTCAACATGATGATAAGGTTGAGTGGTACTACTCGAGGAGTTAGATGTTAATTAATTGATGGTCAGTAAATCAATTAATTGACGGACATTCGATATCTTAAACACAGGGAGATGGATGTACAAATAATATATGGAGCCCATATTAATTTATGGGGGATGGTGAGGTAGTTCGATGATGATCCTCTAGTGGAATGGAACATCATTGATAAATCAAGTTTGTGTGGTTCCGATCCATCGGGTGGCCAAGATCCAACTCCTCCTCATGGTCCCTATCATAGCCAAATATAAACCTCATGAAGTCTAGATCAAATGATGGAAAACAAATCTCTAGAACCGATGGTTAGGATTAAATCCCTAGAACCGACGGTTGAGATTAAATCTCTAGATCTGACGGTTGGGATTAAAACCCTAGAACCGACGGTTGAGATTAAATCTCTAAATCCGATGGTTGAGATTAAAACCCTAGAACCGACGGTGGAGATTAAACCAAGGCCTAAACCTAACTCTATATAAAAGGGAGAGGAAAGGTTGGATAAGGTGGGCGGCAAGAAAATTGGGAATTAGTTCCTATATTTTTGGCTACCTCATCAATAACCAACTTTCTCCTAAGTTCTATAAAAGGGTGGCTATGGGTTGGGCGGAAATAAGGAGAGTGGTTGATGTTGGATGATGGAAATAAGGGTTTAGCCTCTCTTTGCTTGGGCGGCAAGTAACCCTAAGGAGCAAACCCTAATTAGGGTTTGGCCGGCCAAGGTAAGGAAAGAAGGGTGGGCGGCAACTTGAGGAAGATCTCTTCTTCTTCCTTGAAGGTGGCTAGCTCCTAGATCTCTTCTCTCCACCATGGTTGGGCGGCAAGAAACCCTAAGGAGGAAACCCTAATTTGATTAGGGTTTGGCTCCTTTGCATGGGCGGCCAAGGTTTGGAAGGAGGGTAAGCGGCATCTTGTGGAAGAGTTCTTCTTCTTCCTAGGAAAGGTGGCCGGTTTAGATCTCCTCCTTCCACCTTGGATGGGCGGCAAGAAGACCTAAGGAGGAAACCCTAATTAGGGTTTGGCTCCTATGGTTGGGAGGCTAGGGTATGCAAGGAAGGTGGGCGGCAACTATAGGAGAGGAGCTCTTCCTCTTCCTAGGTTGTGGCCGGCTCCTTCCTCTATTCCCTCCACCGTGGCCGGCACCCAACATATTCCCTTTATCCTCTTCACTCCATCTTGGCCGGCGGCACCAAAATAAGGGTTTGTCCCTAGTTCGGTACCTTGGTTGTTTCCATTATGTTCTCTCTATTCTTGGGGCCGGCGGCATCAATCCTTTTGTGGAATGGTGGTTGGCTCAAGCAAGAAGGGAAAGAGAGTTCTTCTTTCTTTAGATTGAAGAAGATCTAGGAAGCTTCAAATTGTGGAGGATCTTCGCCCACACGAAGTCTACAAGGAGGTTAGGACATACGATAGAAGATCAAGAGGTATAAAAGTTTTATAACTTTTATTATTGTTCTTTGCATGTTCTTATTGATATGCTAGCTTATGTTCTTTATGTTAGTATATGTTGATTATACTAGTTTACATTTGTATGTATTTATATAATCATGGACCCCGATATGAAACACAAAAACCGGCAATCCGTCCGTCATCTCTTCCGCGGCTAACCGACTAGAAGAGTTGTGTTGCTTGAACAACTAGTTTGTTCAAGCGATCGCTCAAGTCGTTAGCACGACGACGAATTGGTTGTGCTTAGGAAACTCATCCCATCCGGATTAGTTTTCATTAGTGAAAATTTTAATCCGGGGACATGGTAGCCTATGAGCATTCCGAGAAATAGCACGATCGCCAACAAAACAGACATGGAAATTAAATCTGTAGGAAGTAAATCTAACTACCAAATAACAATTAACATGTAACTATCCTAATGCACAAAAGTAAGTAATCATGCACCGCACTGTCACTATATGGTACAATGATCACGAAATAAAGGTAAACAATTCAACCAAGCATCAGATCATTACTATACGCATAAAGTTGATCAAATAGTCAACAAAATCGAATGCAAGGAAATTAAGCAATTCAACCAGGCACCGCACTGTCACTATACGATACACTGACCAAATATAAATGAAATCTAAACTAATAACGAAAGCAATTCAACCAGGCACCGCACTATCACTATACAGTACACTGGCCAAATGTAAATGAAATCAAAACTAATAACGAAAGCAATTCAACCAGGCACCGCACTGTCACTATACGGCACACTGGTCGAATGTAAATGAAAACTAACCTAAACATGATCAAACATAATAAACTAAACTAAACCTAATAAACATAGCCTAACAAATTAACCGTAACAGAACAAACATAACAAAGTAAACTATCCAATTAAATGGACTGAATTCAAATATAAGTAATCGGTAACCCCACGATAGCCACAATAACCCGAAACCCATTCCGGCGGTGAATGTGAAGTTGCCCCGATCGGCGCAGCAGGGAGGATGGACATACAGAGGAACGTGAACACTATTCTGGTGATCTAAATTCACTAGACAGTGAATGGAATCTTCACCGGTTGGAGATGGAACTGCCCTAATCCGGCACAGCTGGTGGGTGACTCCGGCGATGTGGAAAGGCCTATCCCAGTCGCCAGAATGGAGTGGAACGCCGGTGAAGGTGAATCACTAGAATCCTGCCTCACCCCTCTTCGGATCAGCTGCCGTAATCAGCGCATCTGGATCTGTCGTCGAGGATCGGTTGGGATTACCACCGGATCTCGGAAGGGAGGTTGCCGGAAGAAGCTGTCGGACTGTCGCCGCCGCTCGTGGGGAAGAAGACTCTGCTGCGCGTGAAAAGGGGAAAAAAACGCTACGGCTTGAGATCTGACTGCTTGTTTTGAGGATCTTCTTCTGCGTGTCGCCGCCGACTGCCTGTGCGATCCCGCTTCCATGCTCGGAAACAGAAGAAGCCGCCGCGTCGCTCGCGAGGAAGAAGACCCGATGCTCGTGAAGTTTCTACCGCTTTCTCTTCTGTCGATTTTGGGAAGATAGGTAAGGTTTTAGTGATTTTCTCCCAGCCGTCCGATTTGAGCCTCATCTGATCCCAGCCGTCCAAACAAGCTAGGGTTTGATGGATATATTAATTGCTTAATTAAGCTGCTCCATCCAACGGCTGAAATCAGTCTGATTTGAAATGGACGGATTTGATCCGTCTGAAGGTATAATCAAGATCCAACGGTCTGGATGAACGACCAAGATGTGTATATCTTAATGTACGGGCCGGATCGCTCCAGATGGATGGCTCGGAATCAATCACTTTCCTCGGACGGTCTATAATGCTCAGATCTGAACCCTTGATTTCATTTTCCTTCTGATCTGGATGAAGGGCTCAAATTAAATCATCTTGAAATGTCCATTATGACCCCAGATGAAGCCACATTTGATCCAACTTGAGTCTAGTCCAGTGGCTCATCTCGATCTCCTACAAACAAAGATAAAATTTTCATATAAGTCAAAAAATTAGGAGAATTTATAATAAGATCCAAAAATATATCTAACTCATAAAACATGATAATAATCAATAATAAATCACTCAAGAGGATAAAAACAATAATATTAAGGACCAAAATAATACAACAAAATGACAGTTATCAATCTCATTAATGCCAACTCATCTTGGGTGCTAGCTAATTGAGCTCGAGTGTTTGCTAGCTCCTCTTGTGTCCCTTCTAATCGTTGCTCGGTGGACTCAAGTTTTTCACGCAGTGCTCCGTTAGTTAATCTAGAGGAGGAGCTGGCATCCAAAGAAGTGGATCTAACTAGTTTTGGCCCACTTACAAGTCATCTAATATATCCAGAATGAACACTGAGGACTTGATCACAAACTTGATCTGCAATCTGGACTGCATCGATGTCATCTTCGGTTTCTTATGATTGAATGTGCTCATCTCGCAGTCTCACCATATCATCCTAAGAATAACAAACATGTTATTAATATGTTTACAAAGAATTATGAAAATTTAAAAACAACTTTACTAAATTATATCGATTATATCTTATGTATACAACCTCAGCTCTCTCCCCACTCCACCCTTTTGACGAGCTATAATGGGTTGTATTAAAGACAGTAATCCGATCTTTTCTCTGAGACTGATCAGTCTGAAAAATATTATAATGTGTTAATATTAAAAATAACAAATAATATACTATAACTATAAAGTTTGTGCTTACACTGTCATAATTATATTTAATAAATGATTTTGAGCCACCTCGATGGCTAAATAGTAGTTGTGATCGATTTTGGGCATTTGTTGTCGATTGTGTCTACAATATAAAAATTTGTTAAGATAAAACGTAAAACATGAGTTATAGAACAAAAATTTTAATTTATATATAACTCAGATAATTGGTATAAATTGAGTTACCTGAAATTTCTCTGATTAAAACAGATCGCACATATAGTTCCAATCTTCCTGTGTCTCACAAAACTCGATCGACATATGATGTCGGCGCTCAGTAGTGGGAAGATGCAGTAGGCTCTTATAATGAGTGTGCATCTTATTTCGATTGTCTCTGTACCTTGCACTCATTAACTTGTCGATCTCCTTTCTTATCGATGTTGCCTCCTCGGCAAAATTGATATCGAAAGCAGCTTGAAAAAATACCAATATTAAAATTTATAAATGAAGGATGGCTGATTATATAAATATCAAATTACTGGTACTTATTGATAATCGATCATATATCATATGTTTATTGTCTGTGGGGATATGCTTCCAACTCTTAGCTTGTAGGGGAGCGAACTTCTTAATTGATAGACCTAACTCTGTCATAAAAGCAGCTGCATTTTACCTGATTGGATTACCATCGCTCTTAAGAAAGGTAATGGATAATTTACCCCGTTCCTTGATTTGTTGTCGGAGCCGATCGGAGTGTGTGCCTCGTGTATCTCTACGTGTCGGATAAACTGTAAATCAAAAAGTGTTAACTATTAACAAGTCAAATAAATTGCAAACTAAATAAACATATTTAAGACCACATAACTAACCAGTAGGAGTAGGAGAACTATCATCGTTAGGTGTAGGCACAACTGGGGGGCTCAATTCTCTTAGGCAGCATAGCTGTGACATAAGAAATATATACAGATCGACATATAATGAAAGATTATATTAAATACATGAATTATAAATGAAGAACAATGTAAATTCCATGTAAATACGTCTAATTGCTATCATCATCTGAAAAGGACAAACAATCATCCGCCTCACTGTCAATTTCACTATCTTCACCCTCATCATTATGATTACTTTGAGCGTCCATATCCAGATCCACTTGTGCATTTTCCATATTTATTTATTGATGCTCTGATGCACACAAGTATGACCTCAAATCTCTGACAAGAATCATCGAGGACTCGAAGTGCGTGCTCATGTTCAACGCCCACAAGTGCACGAATGTCGTCAAGTAATAAAAGATATCGATTCCACAGAGACTAAGATTCGAGTACCGTATGTCCAATACATCTTATTGTTTGGAGTGAATGTCCTAAAGATGAGGGTTGCGAGGTTGACGACAGTCCTAACTCTAGTACGGTGTTACTCGAAAGAAGCGAAGGAAGGTTCAAAGTTCCCAAGGAGGGTTCTAGGACTTAGGTTTCACTTGTGTGTTATTGGAATATGCTATCAACTAAATGCTTTCTAAATCTCTAATTATGATCTTGTGGGAGGATCATCATACATTTACCCGATGAACTTTTGCTTCTACCGAGAACTACAAATTCCTAGCCAAGCTAGCTGACCTTTTGGATCACCAGAGCTCAGGGGGTTGGTACCATTGGGAGCCCCCTGTCATTAAGGTCCCTCAATCCTTCTAGAGTTAATTTATCCTACTTTAGCCCTTCTGCTAAGATAGGCTATTGGGTACGAGGACGTCCTAATAATCCCTATGAAGAGTCCTAATAAACCACTTTTTGAGTTGCGGAAACCTCAGAAGTCGGCCACGGATCCGTGCGAAGGTAAAAAAAAAATTACATGTACATGTTTAAAAACCTTAGATCTACTTTAGATCTACATGTTAAGAGTTTTACCCTTGATGCAATGCCCTTCGCTTATCCCGCTCATCCAAACAGCTTGTCGGAACTCGAGAGTGTCAAGTGTACACTCCTCTATCGGTATCCACATGAGCAATAGGTGGAGAAAACCAACCTAGAGTGTGCTAGCACCCTTAGAAGCTCACGGCAAGGATGAGGGGAAGAGAGCTTGAGAGGAGAGGAGGAAGAAGATGAAGTTACTACTCTTAACTTCACACTAATGTACCAACATTATGGTGGCCGACCACTTCAAAAAAAGTTATATACATGCATGTAATACCAAGAGCCATGGCTCTTGGTCTTCCCCATGAGGTGGCACACCACGATGTGTCCATGATGATGTGAAACATCATCATTGGCCGTCCCCTATGCCAAGTCACCATGAAGTGGCAATTGGTCAAGTCAAAATTGACCATTCATCTTCCCTCTCAAGTCAAGTCAAACTTGACCTCTTATCTCCCATGGTTGATCAAATCCAACCATTTGATTCAAGTCAATTTAATTTAATGAATCTTTATTCATTAGTTTAAATTGACTCAATGAATCAAATCTAAATTAGACTCATTCAACACTTGAATCAAATTGAGTCCAACTCAATTAGTCTAAATTGGATTACTCTTAATCCAATTTGGTTCATCACATGAACCTAATCCTCATGGTCCATCATATGAACCTAATCTCCATCTAATTACCCTTTGTGTGTGACTCTATAGGTTCTTGTAACATTGGCAATGCTCCTAAACTGATTTAGGAACATAAGCAATAAGCGGTATCTAGCAACACATCATTGCTACCCAAGTTACAAGAATGTTGAGATCCAACATCACCTTTGTTACTACTAATTGTGACTCTCACAATATGTGACAATGTACCTCTATCCTTGACATCTAGATTGACCAATTGAGGCATAGACCGTGTCATCCTCGGTATAATCTATATCTTGAACTCCAAGTAGACTCACTCTAATCAAATGAGCTCAATATCTCATATTGACTCATTTGGGCATGGCCATGCACTTTGTGGTCTCACTCTATCAAGAATAACGATGTCACTCCCATCATATAGGAGGGATATATCTCATCTACATCACTCACATCCCTCCACATAATTTGTTACATACCCAGTAATCACCTTTATAGTCCACCCATTTACGGGTGACGTTTGACGAAGCCAAAGTATGCAACTCCTTATGTAGGGAACCATGGTGACTTCATGTCCAAGGACTAATAGTCATACTAATAGTCACATGAGAAAGTATATGACACTCATATAATGATCCATGATACTTTCTCATTGCGGGTCATTCAGTATACATTCTCCAATGCATACCCATGTGTCAACTTGATTCTCATATCCATGACTTGTGAGATCAAGTCATCGAGTTGACCTACATGCTAGTCTCTTCGCATTAACATTGTCCCTCTATGTTAATATTTAACTAAGAATGATTAAGAGTAGTGTTCTCTATATCATCTCATTATCGATTTAACCAATCGATTGATATAGATAAGAATCTTCTACTCAAGAACGTTATTATACTTAGTTATTTGGCACCAATACAAGTGAGTATAATAATCATAAAGAAATGCCTTTATAAATAGGATATGATACAAAAGTTCATACAACAATCATCACATGATTGGCTCTAGGGCTTTCACTCACAATCTCCCACAAGCACTAGTGTCAATCACTGTAGTATCTAATACCCAATGACCTAGTATGACCATCATGCTTTTTCTGTGCCAAAGCTTTGGTCAAGGGATCTGCGACGTTAGCCTCTGTGGGTACTCTGCAAATCTTCACATCTCCTCTATCGATAATCTCTCAAATGAGATGGAAGCGTCGTAGTATGTGTTTGGTCCGCTGGTGTGAGCGAGGTTCCTTAGTCTGCGCAATCGCTCCATTGTTGTCATAATAGAGCTCTATAGGACTGCTATAATAGGAACCACCCCAAGCTCAGTATTGAACTTGCAGATCCAATCTGCCTCCTTTGCTACCTCTGATGCAACAATATACTCGGCCTCTATTGTAGAATCAACAACTGTGTCATGCTTCGAACTCTTCCAGCTCACAGTGCCACCATTCAAGCAAAACACGAACCTTGACTGTGATCTATAATCATCCTGATCAGTTTGGAAGCTGGCATCGTTGTAACCCTTTACAGCTAGGTCCTCATTGCCTCCAAATATCAAAAAATATTCTTTAGTCATTCTCAAGTACTTAAGAATATTCTTGACTGTTATCCAGTGATGATCACCTAGATCTGACTGGTATCTACTCATCATGCTCAAAGCATACGAGACATCAGGATGAGTACATAGCATGGCGTACATGATAGATCTTATGGTCGATGCATAAGGGATCTTATCCATGCAGTCTTTCTCCTCTCTAGAAGAGGGACTTTGAGTCTTCGAAAGATTCATTGTTGGGTTTTTCGAGCCACAAAAACTGCTTTTTGCGTTGTGGAAACCACGTAAGCCCCGGTCACGGATCCATGCGAAGTATAAAAAATAAAACTAACATGTATGTGTTTAATACCTTTAGATCTACTCTAGATCTACATGATAAGAAGTTACCCTCGATGTGACGCCCTTCGCAAATCCCGCTCGTCCAAATAGCTTGATGGAACTCTAGAGTGTCAAGTGTACACTCCTCTATTGGTATCCACACAAGCAATAGGTGGAGAAAACACACCCTTGAGTGTGCTAGCACCCTATGGATGATTCGGACAAGGAGGAGAGGGACCTTGAGAGGATGATCCAAGGAGGAAGATGAAGTTCTAGTAACTCACAAAATGAATTCCCATCTAATGGAATGGTGGCCGGGCACTTCAAGGCTTGGGAGTTACATACATGCATGTAACTCCAAGAGCCAATGACTCTTGGTCTCCCTCATGAGATGGCACCACATGATAAGTCAATGATGATGTGGAACATCATCATTGGCCAGCCATGCCAAGTCATCATCATGACATGGCATTAGGTCAAGTCAAACTTGACCTTTCATCTTCCCTCTCAAGTCAAGTCAAACTTGACCTCTTATCTCCCATTGTTGATCAAATCCAACCATTAGATTCAAGTCAATTTTAATTTAATGAATCTCTATTCATTAATTTAAATTGATTTGATGAATCAAATCTAAATTAGACTCATTCAACACTTGAATCAAATTGAGTCAAACTCAATTAGTCTAATTAGGATTACTCTTAACCCAATTTGGTTCAACCCATGAACCTAATCCTCATGGTTCATCGTATGAATCTAATATCCATTACTTTAAAATCCAATATCTGGCACCTAAGGCGCCATGATTATGACCGATCTACCGCAAGTGGATGAGACATAAAGGTCCAGCGATTTGAACTTATATCAAACCTATAGCAAATACGTAACTGAACGAAGTAATAACATCACCTTTGTGACTACTAATTGTGACTCTCACAATATGTGACAATGTCCCTCTATCATTGACATCTAGATTGACCAATTGAGGCATAGACCATGTCATCCTCGGTACAATCTATATCTTGAACTCCAAGTAGACTCACTCTAATCAAATGAGCTCAATATCTCATATTGACTCATTTGGGCATGGCCATGCACTTCGTGGTCTCACTCTATCAAGAATATCGATGTCACCCCCATCATATAGAAGGGATAGATTCCATCTACATCACTCACATCCCTCCGCATAATTTATTACATACCCAATAATCGCCTTTATAGTCCACCCATTTACGGGTGACGTTTGACGAAGCCAAAGTATGCAACTCCTTATGTAGGGAACCATGGTGACTTCAGGTCTATGGACTAATAGTCATACTAATAGCCACATGAGAAAGTATATGACACTCATATAACGATCTATGATACTTTCTCATGGCGGGTCATTCAGTATACATTCTCCAATGCATACCCAAGTGTTAACTTGATATCTCATATCCATGACTTGTGAGATCAAGTCATCGTGTTGACCTACATGCTAGTCTCTACGCATTAACATTGTCCCTGAATGTTAATACTTGACTAGGAATGATTAAGAGTAGTGTTCTCTATATCATCTCATTATCGATTCAACCAATTGATTGATATAGATAAGAACCTACTACTCAAGGACATTATTATATTTAGTTATTTGGCACCAATACAAGTAAATATAATAATCATTCCTTTATAAATAGGAATATGATACAATAAAGTCCGTACAACAATCATCACATGATTGGCTCTAGGGCTTTCACTAACATTCACACCATGTGACATCGGCAGAAGTCCCTTCTTGAAATTCTACATGGCAAACCATAGTAATACCGTGTCAATATATGTACTCTGACTTAGGCCAAGTAATCTCTTAGATCTATCTCTATAGATCTTGATGCCTAGAATACAGGCTGCTTCACCTAAGTCCTTCATTGAGAAGCATGTCCCCAGCCAAGTCTTCACAGACTGTAGCGATGGGATGTCATTCCCAATGAGTAGTATGTCATCCACATATAATACAAGGAAGACAACTGTGTTCCCATTAAACCTCTTGTAGATACAAGGTTCATCTTCATTCTTGATGAAACCAAACTGTTTGATCACATCATGGAATCGAAGATTCCAGCTTCTAGAAGCTTGCTTTAGCCCATAAATGGACCTTTGTAGCTTGCATACTTTGCTAATATGCTGTGGATCTACAAAATCCTCAGGTTGTGTC
Source organism: Wurfbainia villosa (assembly GCA_025175895.1). Classification (NCBI taxonomy): domain Eukaryota; kingdom Viridiplantae; phylum Streptophyta; class Magnoliopsida; order Zingiberales; family Zingiberaceae; genus Wurfbainia; species Wurfbainia villosa. Next base: position 17,549,583 of record CM046005.1, on the reverse strand, counting down.
ATGTACACATCCTCGTGCAAGTTTCCATTCAGAAATGCGATTTTGACATCCATCTGCCAGATCTCGTAATCATGGTATGCTGCAATAGCAAGCAAGATCCGAATGGACTTAAACATCGCCACTGGAGAAAAGGTTTCATCATAGTCAATACCATAAATTTGCTTGAAACCTTTAGCCACCAATCGACCCTTATAGGTATGCGTAAGTCCATTCATGTCAGTCTTTCTCTTAAAGACCCACTTACACCCAATGCGTTTGATGCCTTTAGGTGGATCAACCAAAGTCCATACTTGATTGGTGTACATGGATTCCATCTCGGATCTCATGGCCTCTAGCCATTTCTCAGAATCTGGGCTCATCACAGCTTTCTGATAGGAGGTAGGCTCATTCTCAATGAGCATAACGTCATCATGGTCAGACAAGAGAAATGATTATCTCTTAGGCTGATGACGTACCCTATCAGACCTGCGAAGAGGTAGATCTACTTGAACAGGTTGTTGTTCCACAACTCTTTGTGCAACAATCTCATCACCCACAACACTTTGTGGTTCCTATTCAACCTCTATCAAGGCCTCAGTGTGATGGTCCTTATCTTGAATTTCTTCAAGATCGAACGTACTCCCACTAGTTTTTCTAGAAACAAAATCCCTTTCTAGAAATACCCTAGTCTTTGCCACTAGGAATGTAGAAGTAATATCCCTTCATTTCCTTGGGATATCCAACAAAATAGCACTTATCGGATTTGGGTCCCAGTTTGTCTGAGACTTGTTGAACATAAGCCTCACAACCCCAAATCCTCATGAAAGACATATTGGGATTTTTTTTGTCCATATCATATATGGTGTCTTTATCACAGTCTTGGATGGAACACGGTTAAGTGTGAAGGCTGTTGTGTCTAGAGCATATCCCCAAAAGGATATAGGAAGATCTGTGTGACTCATCATAGATCGTACCATATCTAATAGGGTACGAATCCTCCTTTCGGATACACCATTCCACTGTGGTGTTCCAGGAGGAGTGAGCTGGGATAGAATCCCACACTCAGTTAGATAGTCACGAAACTCATGGCTAAGGTATTCACCACCTCGATCTGATCGAAGTATCTTAATACTCTTGCCAAGCTGGTTTTGTACTTCATTATTGAATTCTTTGAACTTTTCAAAGGATTCCGACTTATGTGTCATCAGATACACATAACCATATCTACTAAAGTCATCAGTAAATGTAATGAAGTACCTATAACTACCTCTAGCAGCAACATTGAAAGGGTCACATATAGCCCCCAGGCAAACCTAGATGGCTAGCGTAGCCGTGTTAAGGCTTGAAAGGGCAAGGGGTCGATTCCTGGAGGTGATGACCAGGCTACCGATGACTCTGCATTTTTGCGCTAACCACCAGGGACCTTATTTACCCCCCTCCACACGTAGGGGCAGCGGTGGGGGGTCGCTAATGTAGCGGTTCCACATTTTGTTTTATTGAAAGGGCCACATACATCACTATGTATAAGTCCTAACAAGTCTGTTGCTCTTTCGCTGTGTCCACTAAAGGGAGTCTTGGTCATTTTGCCTAGAAGGAAAGACTCGCATGTCTCATATGATTCAAAATCAAATGAGTCCAGCAGCCCATCCTTATGGAGTTGGGATAAGCAACTCTCATTTATGTGACCTAAGCGACAATGCCAGAGATAGGTTTGGTTCAACTCATTTGACTTGAACCTTTTGGTACTTATGTTATAGATGGGGCTTTCTAAGTCTAGAATGTAGAGTCTGTTCATTAGAGGTGCACTACAATAGAACATATCATTTAAATAAACTGAACAATATTTGTTCTTTATTATAAATGAAAAGTCTTTCTTGTCCAAACAAGAAACTAAAATTATGTTCTTAGTCAAAGCAGGCACATAACAACATTCATCTAGTTCTAGTACAAGCCCAGAGGGCAGAGATAGAAAATAAATTCCTACAACAACAACAACAACCCTTGCTCCATTGCCTACTCGTAGGTCCACCTCGCCCTTCGTCAATGCCCTGCTATTTCTCAACGCCTGCACATTGGTACAAATGTGAGATGCACATCCGGTATCTAATACCCATGATGAAGAAATAGATAGATTGACTTCTATAACATTTATACCTGAAATAGAAGTCTCACCTCTCTTCTTCTTAAGATCTTCCAGGTATGCTTTGCAGTTACGCTTTCAATGTCCAGCTTCCTTACAGTGGAAGCAAGTCCCTTCCTTGGCCACCCCTCCTTTCGGTTTCAGTGCCTTGCCTTTGCCCTTGGCTTGGGACTTTCCCTTACCTTTCTTCTTTTGCACCATCAAAATGGAGTCAGGTTTTCCCTTCTTAAGGTTAAGCTCAGTAGTTCTCAACATGCTAAGCATCTCGGGCAGTGGCCTATCAATTTCATTCATGTTGTAATTCATAACAAATTGATTGTAGCTTTGTGGCAAAGATTGCAAGATCAAGTCAGTGGCCAGCTCTTGGCTAAGTGGGAACCCCAACCTCTATAGGTTTTCTATGTACCTAATCATCTTGAGTACATATGGACCTACAGGAGTCCCATCTTGCATCTTGCACTGAAATAGTGCCTTAGAGATCTCGTATCTCTCGTTCCTAGCTTGTCCTTGATACAATTGACGAAGATGTTCAACCATATCAAAAGCATTCATGAACTGGTGTTGCTTCTGAAGCTTAGAGTTCATGGCCACGAGCATGAGGCATAACACATCTAATGCATCATCTTGATGCTTCTTGTAAGCATCTCGGTCATCTCGCGAGGCAGTGGAAGGAGGTGCTTCCGGAATGGGCTGCTCCAGGACGTACAGTTTTCTTTCTTGGGTGAGAACGATTCTCATATTTCTGTACCATTCCAGGAAATTAGCTCCATTGAGCTTGTCCTTCTCAAGGACAGAACATAGGGAGAGAATGTTTGTGTTTATCGACATGGTAATCTACATCATACACAATGCAGAAAATTAATATCATATTTCATTTATCATTTAATTAGGCCTTTAATCAAATGATGCTTCCACTGAATTATAGGACTTTTGTATAATCGAGTCATGGATGTGGTCAAACCACATTACTAGATTCATACAAACTAGCTATAATTCTTGCGGGACAAGATCCACATCATACTACGCCTTGAGTTAGCTTTGGCTAAATCGCCCAAGACTTAGTATGATCGGTAGGTAACAAATTACCGATTACATCTCTATGCAACTCTTGTTTATAGGATCAAGATCCACATTTACAAAAGACCTTGAGTTAGCTTTGGCTAAATCGCCCAAGATTTAATGTAAATGTAATCTTATCCTACTTTCCAACGGTTGGAATATGCCTATAGTTTTACTCGATCCAATTGAGTTAACTAATTTTACTCAATCTAATTGAGCTTATTCTCACCCAAGCTGTGATAGGCGGGACCAAGATTGTCCCTCCGCACCCTACCAAGATAATATGCGTTGCTCTGCTTTGGCAGATTCAACAACAACAAATGATCGAGGTAGTGATGGGTATCAAAACTTGGTAGGCATTTTCGAGTTGATTCGATTAAGATCTAATCTAATCGTGAATGTGTATCATATACACATTAAGGCCTTTATTACCCTACACTAGCATGCATCACATACATACAAAGAAATATACTAGCATGCATCATATACATACAAGCAAAATTTACTAACATGCATCACATACATACAAGCAAAAACATATATATATATATATATATATATATAAATTGTGATGAGGTTATAGCCCTACTACGATCTTCTCAAGCCAATGAGAAGATCGGACGGTCAACCTAGGGTTAGCGGCTTCTCCAAGCGCCTCCTTTAACCGCCATGTGTCGTCGGCACCCTCTTCGTAACTCCGTCTACTAGTGGACCTTCCACTGCTCCATTTTGTACATTACAAACATGAAACTCGAGTTACATTCGAGTCTAAAACTATTTACAGCTAGAATATTTAAAAAGAGGCACGACGCGCAGGTCGCATATATTATACAACGTGCACAACACAAAAATGACATGCAAATCGTATTATGAATTACAACACATTTATCCAATCACATTGGGTTTCTTCGGCCATGACCATCACAGTATTATACATAATTCTAAATTATGTATTTTACAGAAATTTCTATAATTTTTTATATATTTTTTTCAATTTTATGAGTCACATCTCTATAATGGTCCCGCTAAGCGATTTCTGGGCACGATCGTGGGACAATGCCCCTTGCGGGGATAGGGCCAGCGCCCCTACTCACAAAAATGAATGTTGCGAGTGTCCCATCTAGATCTTACAACACCTTAAATCGCTGTCCCAAAAGACTATAGCGAGAACTCACCATTTCGGAGAGTTTTTCTCGATGGTTGAAGCCTACAAGTGTCCCAACACTTGTTGCTTCGACTCTATGAGAAAAATACTCAAAAAATCTATAAAAATAGGAAACTTACAGAAACTTACAGATCTATAATTTTTATATCTAATACAAAACTACAAAACTAAACCACATACATGCTTCTCATGTGGCTCTGATACCACTGTTGGACTATCTAAGCAACAAAAACCGCTTTTTGCATTGTGGAAACCTCGGAAGTCGCCACGGATCCGTGCGAAGGTAAACAAAAATTACATGTACGTGTTTAAAAACCTTAGATCTACTTTAGATCTACATGTTAAGAGTTTTACCCTTGATGCGACGCCTTTCGCTTATCCCACTCGTCCAAACGGCTTGCTAGAACTCAAGAGTGTCAAGTGTACACTCCTCTATCGGTATCCACATGAGAAATAGGTGGAGAAAAGCAACCTAGAGTGTGATAGCACCCTTAGAAGCTCACGGCAAGGATAAGGGGAAGAGAGCTTGAGAGGAGAGGAGGAAGAAGATGAAGTTACTACTCTTAACTTCACGCTAATGCACCAACATTATGGTGGTCGCCCACTTCAAAAAGGGTTATATATATGCATGTAATACCAAGAGACATGTCTCTTGGTCTTCCCCATGAGATGGCACACCATGATTTGTCCTTGATGATGTAGAACATCATCATTGGCCAGCCCCTATGCCAAGTCACCATGAAGTGGCAATTGGTCAAGTCAAAATTGATCATTCATCTTCCCTCTCAAGTCAAGTCAAACTTGACCTCTTATCTCCCTTGGTTGATCAAATCCGACCATTTAATTCAAGTCATTTTAATTTAATGAATCTCTATTCATTAGTTTAAATTGACTCAATGAATCAAATCTAAATTAGACTCATTCAACACTTGAATCAAATTGAGTCCAACTCAATTAGTCTAATTTGGATTACTCTTAATCCCATATGGTTCATCACATGAACCTAATCCTCATGGTCCATCATATGAACCTAATCTCCATCTAATTTCCCTTTGTGTGTGACCCTATAGTTTCTTGTAATGTTGGCAATGCTCCTAAACCGATTTAGAAACATAAGCAATGAGCGGTATCTAGCAACACATCATTGCTACCCAAGTTACAAGAATGTTGAGATCCAACATCACCTTTGTTACTACTAATTGTGACTCTCACAATATGTGACAATGTCCCTCTATCCGACATCTATATTGACCAATTGAGGCATAGACCGTGTCATCCTCGGTACAATCTATATCTTGAACTCCAAGTAGACTCACTCTAATCAAATGAGCTCAATATCTCATATTGACTCATTTGGGTATGGCCATGCACTTAGTGGTCTCACTCTATCAAGAATAACGATGTCACTCCCGTCATATAGGAGGGATAGATCTCATCTACATCACTCACATCCCTCCGTATAATTTGTTACATACCTAGTAATCGCCTTTATAGTCCACCCATTTACGGGTGACATTTGACGAAGCGAAAGTATGCAACTCCTTATGTAGGGAACCATGGTGACTTCATGTCCAAGGACTAATAGTCATACTAATAGTCACATGAGAAAGTATATGACAATCATATAACGATCCATGATACTTTCTCATGGCGGGTCATTCAGTATACATTCTCCAATGCATACCCATGTGTCAACTTAATTCTCATATCCATGACTTGTGAGATCAAGTCATCGAGTTGACCTACATGCTAGTCTCTTCGCATTAACATTGTCCCTCTATGTTAATACTTGACTAGGAATGATTAAGAGTAGTGTTCTCTATATCATCTCATTATCGATTCAACCAATCGATTGATATAGATAAGAATCTTCTACTCAATGACATTATTATACTTAGTTATTTGACATTAAAACAAGTAAGTATAATAACCGTAAAAAAAATCCCTTTATAAATAGGATATGATACAACAAGTCCATACAACAATCATCACATGATTGGCTCTAGGGCTTTCACTAACAGTAGATCCAGTGCATCGACATGAACCAACACGAGGTTTACAAGAGCAAATTGATCACTTCGGTGACTAACTCTAATTCAATGTTTGATGATTAATTCTATATCATTAGAGCTAGTAAAGAGTTGGACATTTGATTTAAGGACAATTTTTAGATGTGTATTTTCAAAATATAAGTATAATATTTTGGAATTCATGCTTGGACTTATTCCCTATCACTTTTGCATCAAATTAGGTGTTTTGAAAAAGTTTGAAATTTTTTAAAAGTTTAAAAATTCTTTAAAAATTTTGAAAATAAGTTCTTATTCAGGGGGAGTTTTGAAATTTTTGAAAATTTTTAAAGTTTGAAAATTCTTTAAAAATTTTGAAAATAAAAATTTTGAAAATAAGTTCTTATTTAGGGGAAGTTTTGAAAATTGTAAAGTTTAAAAATTCTTTAAAATTTTGAAAATAAGTTTTTATTCAGGGGGAGATTTGAAAAAAATTAAAAAAATTTAAAGTTTGAAATTTTTTGAAAAGTTAGATATATTGTGTGAAATTTATTAAAAAGCTTAAATTTAGTTTTTGAAATCAAATTCGCGGGTGAAAATTTTAAAACTTAATTTTTGAGCTTAAAAATTTCTTATTTCAACTCTCCACTATATTTTGTTGGCATTTTATAGTTAATCCTTATTTTGATGTATGCTAAAGGGGGAGAAAGAGATATAAAGTTAGAGATATACTTATTTAAAGAAAAGTGAAAAAAATTAAAGGAAAATTTTTATTGAAAGAAAGATGCAAAAAATTTGATAAGGACTTATGCATCTCATACATGGTTTAATTTATGCATTTATTGTACATGTCAATATTTGAATATTGCTATTTCATTCTCCTAACTTTAACTGGTGTATTGTCATACATCAAAAAGGGGAAGATTATTGATGCAGTGAGCATCACTCCTTAGTTTTGATGTATGAACCATAGTTAAATGTTAGGATTCACTTGTGTTCTAATATTAGTGTTAAGTGTGCAGGCTTAACAGGAAGTCCTAGTAGGTCATATTGACCGGATACTAGGCACGTATCTTGACAGATCAGGAGGACCGGACACCAAGCATGAAGTCCAGATGGGTCGCATGGACCGAACATTTTGCGTGAAGACCGGTTGGGTCAGGAGACTGGACAATCGGCAAAAAATCCAGCTGAGTCAGCCAGACCGAAAAGCTGGTAGAAGCCCTAGTGGGTCAGATCGGATGTCAAGAGTGGTAAGTCTGGTAGGTAGCCAGTAGGTAAGCCTCGAGTGAAGAGGTGAGGCCGAGTCCCCTGTAGGGGACAAAGCTAGTCGAGATCGAGCAGTATTACTACTGATATCACATTTCATATTATCTATTTATGCTAATCCTGTTTTGCAGGGATCAATATACTAAATGGATTCAAGTCGACAGAAGTTCAGTCGACTGGATATGTATCAGTCGACTGGATACCTATTTGGCAGGATCAACTGGTGATCGATCAGAGATCGTATGATGCAGATGGAAAGGGTTTCAGTCGATTGAAGGATTTAAGTTGACTAAAGAGGAAAATTTCCCAATGTGGAGTCGAGTGACGTGGAGTCGACTGGAGAGGTTTCAGTCGATTGGAAGACCATGAATTCCATATCGACGAGCTGATGTGGAGTCAACTGGAAGGCATTCCAGTTGACTGGAAAAGGTTTATAAAATATGTGCTCGATCAAATCCAAGTAGAACATCCAATCTATGTCGAAGTTCTGTCAAAATTTTCCCACGATCACAAAAGCTTCAAATCTTCAAAAGGGCTCTTTTCTGACACCTCGTGCCTACATCCGATTCTACATTTGTGTCGGTATAAAGTAGTTAATAATTTCTTTACTTTTTATTCGCTTGTGTACTTGAATTCAAAAAGAGGGTAGTGTGTTACCCTTCTCTCATCTATGTAAAAAATGAACCCCCTTCGAAGTCGAGAGTTCTCGAATCGGAGGGTATTATAGTGATTGGTCATCGAGGTAGCTCTCGGGAGAGCTACGAGCCTTGGAGTAGCAATGCAGTTAGGGTTGTGAACCAAGTAAATTGTCTGTGTCTAAACTGCATTTAATTTCCACAGTGTACTCTTTTTTGACAATATAAAATTAGTTTCAAAAATAAATAAAATTATTAAACACAGAGATTCACCCCCCTCTCTCGGTTTACTCGATCCTACAAGTATGACCTCAAATCTCTGACGGGAATCATCAAGGACTCGAAGCGCATGCTCGAGCTCAATGCCCGCAAGTGCACGAACGTCGTTAAGTAATAAAAGATTATTGATCTTACATAGACTGAGATTCGAATATCGTATGTCCAGTGGATCTTGTTGTTCGGAGTGAATGTCCTAAAGACGAGGGTTACGAGGTTGACGAAAATCCTAACTCTAGTATGGTGTCACTTGGAGGAAGCGAAGGAAGGTTCAAAGTTCCCTAGGAGGATTCTTGGACTACGGTTTCACTTGTGTGTTATTGAAACATGCTATCAACTAAATGCTTTTTAAATCTCTAAATGCGATCTTGCGGGAGGATCATCATACATTTTCCCGATGAACTTTTGCTTCTACCAGGAACTACCTATTCCTAACCAAGCTGACCTTTCGGATCATCAGAGCTCAGGGGGTTGGTACCCTTGGGAGCCCCCTGTCACTAAGGTCCCTCAACCCTTATAGAGTTAATTTCTCCTACTTTCGCCCTTCTACTAAGATAGGCTATTGAGTACGAGGACGTCCTAATAATCCCTATGAAGAGTCGGAACGTATTTCTTCTCCTAATCCTACTATCTATGGTTATCGGAGGGAGGACGACCGCAAAGTTCCTCCTTGGTTCTCCTAGATCTTTGATACAAAGGTTGTCACCCTTTGTATCATCTATGCACACTAGATATAGATTCAAAACGTAATTTTCATCGATCCAAACAACACCAATTGCAAACATAAATTCAGGAACAAAAAAAATATATTCGAACTAGCATGTCCAACATACACAAGCTACTCCTTAATCCTAGAATCAAAGTATCTACTCCATAGATGTAAGGGAATAGAAATAATGCATCATAGAATGAATCATTACAACTTAAAGATATCTAAGAATGAAATTATAGTGCTCTTTGTCATTCTCCTTGCCATTGGAGTGCAGATTTCGATCCTCGAGCCACCTTCTTCCTCACCGGTGTGAGTCTCTGGTGCTTTTTAGGGCACCTTCTTGCTGTTGCAACTGTCGGGCCTCCTCCCTTGGGTTTGGGCTTGCCTTCCTATTTATAGATGTGAAACTGACTCCTTAGAAATCCCATGAAAAACCCTAGTGCATCAAAATAACCCAGCGCCACATAGGCATGTGGATTCCACACGGTCGACCGTGTGGGGCGCTGGGGAGTTTGGACACGGCCATATCTGTTAAAGCAATCAACCCAAGTATGGGTTTTGTTTTGATGTGTGTGGCAAAGGGTTTAAGTTAGGGTTGTTATGGATTTGATATGTGTGTTTAAGTTGTGCAAGACTTAGTAAATCATGTTGGTACAGTAGGCACCTAAGTCGAACCTGAGTTTTGATTATAGCAAACGATACAAAGTTAAACTTATGTCGTTATCTCACGAGCTGAATCGAGTGTGCAGAAGATTGCTAAAGTTGGAGCTGAAGGCTAGCGACACCCGGAGGAAGCCGGGTGGTCGGGCGACACTCGAGTTACTTCGGAGGGAGCCGAAGGAATCGAGTGGAAGGTCGGAAGCAAAAGCGACATGGTAAGTATCGAGGTAAGCTTGTGTGTGCGAGCGTAAGTGAGGTCGTATCCTCCTTACGGGGATGGTCTTAAGCGTAGATCCGACCAAAGACATCCCATCGATGGTCTAGGTTGAGATCGGACGGTCGAAGGTCGTCGAAATAATGTTTTCTTTGAGCTAACTTTGCCTTGCAGCTAGCATCAATCGAGTGCGACTTGAGGACTCCGCCCTTCATCACCGATGCTCATCACGCGACTGATCGATGCTACCATCACCGATGATGGTCAATGATCAGCTTCGAGGAGTCAAGGCTTATCACCCCATTTCAAGGAGGTTTTGTGTCCATTTGTGATTGGTTGAAGACCCATTCGATGAGGGGCTCAAAGGCTATAAAAGGAGGGCTTGTCTTAGGGTTTTTCATCAATTAAAAAGGCTTCCAATGCCGAGATTTGAGACAGACGACTAGAGCTTCAACCTCCAACCTTTGAAGTCGCTTCAGAACGAAAGTTTAAATTGTATTTCAGTTTATTTTTTAGTAAAGCTTTCATTATAATGAGGAGAGGGGGAGTGTCCCTCTACCTCGAGCTTTTGTCATTTTGTGTATCCGTCTAACTCCTACCTCCAACGAGGAGGAGTTCTTTAGTAGTTTGCCCTCCGTATGTGGTCAAGGACCACTAGGGCCTTGGAGTAGTAGCCTTCGGCTACGAACCAAGTAAAACCCTTGTGTCTATTGTCTCGTTTGTTTTGTTTTTATCTTCCGCTGTGTCTACTCTCATTTTAACGAACGATTTTGAACGAAAAATTTCTATCGCTATTCACCCCCCCCCCTCTAGCGATCCGCTCGATCCAACAATTGGTATCAGAGCTGGGGGCGCTCAGATTCGGTGCAACCACCAATCGAGAAATTTTCTTTTCGTATTTATTGTTTTAAGATTTCTCCCACACTACTAATCCAAGACCAAGTCTTGGTACATAGTTTTTGGTTGTGTTTTGTGCAAGTACTAATCGCCTTCGGAGTACCTCACGATCAAACGAGCATAACTTTTGCTACAAGGGGATTCACGAAATGATCTACCCACCAAATCGAAGCTCTCTGAGAGATCTACACTTCTTACCAGGGTTTACCCCCATAACAAGCTGTTTTCATCCTCAAAAGTCGATGTTTAGTAGCCTTTCGGGGACATCGAAGGTTGTGAGTACTTACTTTTTATTTAGTTTCTTATTTCTTTGCTTAACTTTCTATTTCTCGTTTGTTTCTTTTTATTTCCCGCACCACTAATCCAAGGCGAAGTCTTGGAACCCTTTTTCGTGTTTTTTGTATTTTTTTTGTGCAAGGTTTTCCTTCCAAATGGCCCATCTCGAGGGTTTTAGCACCGTCCGACCTCCGTTTTACAACGGAGATGACTTCCGTTATTGGAAGGGTCGGATGGAATGCTTTCTTAAAACCCAAATCGAGATGTGGATCATAATCCAAACGGGATTCACACTTCCGACTAACGAAGTGGGTGAATCCTTGGATTATGACCAATGGACCATTGCGACAAAAAGACAAGTCGAAGCCGACGCTAAGGCAACTCAAATCCTTCAATGCGGCCTATCCAAGGAGGAGCTAAATTGCGTCGGCCCCTTCATAAGCGCAAAGGATCTTTGGACAAAACTAGTGGAGCTACACGAAGGGACCGATGAAGCCAAGGTATGTAAGCGTGATCTTCTATTCAATAAACTATATAACCTAAAAATGCAGGAACACGAGTCCGTGACGCAACTCCACGCCCGTGTCCAAGACATAGTCAACAACCTACACGCAATCGGGCAAAAGGTCGAAAACCGCGACCTTATAAGGTATGTCCTAAACTCTTTTCCGAGGACTACCTTGTGGGCATCCATGGTCGATGCCTACAAGGTCTCCAAGGATCTTTCTAAACTTAGGTTAGATGAACTTTTTTATGATTTCGAACTTCATGAGCAGTCTAACTCGGAACCCGAGAAGGGTATAGCACTTTTTGCAGGTTCGAGGAAGAAAATCACAAGCAAGCCACTCCCGAAGGAAGAAGAGGATGAGTCGGATTCGAAGGTCGACTCGGAAATGGAAGCCGAACTAGTCAACCTAGTTCGGAGGATAGTCAAGGGCCGAAAACGAGACGTCACTCGACCCAACGAAGGTAAGCCTAAAAGTTCAAACATAAGATGTTATGAATGCAATAGGTTTGGACACATTAAGTCCGAGTGCCCAAAACTCAAGAGCAAGGCACCAAAACATAAAAAGGCACTCAACGCTACTTGGGAAGAAGCCTCCGAGGAAGAAGACAATGATCGAGTCCTTATGGATAAACCGGTGGAATCGGAGACGGAGTCGGAATCGGAACCAGAATCAGAAATCTAAGATGAGTCGGACTATGAAACACTATTCAAGACAAGCCACGGATACGCATCCGGTTCAAAAGATACACTCAAGGTAAGTCGGTCTCTTATTACTACTCTTTATAGTGCAATTAAGTTTTTAAATAAAAAGTTAGCTAAGTCCGAGTCCAAGGTCGAGACCCTGGTTGAGGAAGTTAAACTCCTCAAACACGAGGTCTCCCTAACCTCTTCGACTAGTCGAGTTCAAGAGAAGGACTCAACTCGAGTTGAAAAACTCGAAGTTGAGAACTCACTCTTGAAAAGTCAAGTCGAAGATCTTAGGAATATGTTGGAAAGGTTTACTTTGGGATCCAAAGGACTTGACCTCCTACTTGGATCGCAAAGGGTCGTGTACAACAAGGTCGTGCTAGGGTTTAGCTCAAACACGACCAATAAGTCATATATGTCAATCGTAAGTAGACATAGAAAACGTGTCCAAGCATGGGTCCCTAAGACCACCTTGATTTCAAACTTAGGATCAAACCAGTACTGGGTTCCCAAGGACCAAATCCACTATGTGGAGAGACCGAATCGATTCAACGGTCCAGGGGGAGCTAATACGAAATTTGTTTGTGTTTTAACTTAGAAATTTCATGCTTAGGTTTTTATTTAGTTTGATTTTCCTTTTTAGAATGGTTAGATAGGACTATAACTCGTCAATACTTGATAACATAGTACCAGGATGCGGCGAGATGGTAGTACGCTAGGAAAGCGGAGTCTTGTGTATTCGGGCTAGATAAGGCGTATCTAGTTCGGTGCACTTGACCGAGCGGAACTAGCTGAAGCTACCTCGCCGTATCCTAGACTAGTTAGACCAGGAAGTGGTCTTAGGTGAGTCAAGTCTCTATTTTCTTGAAAATGGCTTTGTCTAAGGAAGTGGTCGTTGTTCCGATCAAAGAAGGCCTCTGTGCCTCGCCACGACCTGGAAGCCATGATCTTGAAAAAGTGACTTGATGAGCCTAAGGTCAAATCTGAATCTAACGTAAGGTCGACAAGTGTTTAAGTCATTTAACTAAATTCAACTAAAAAATTGGAAGTCATCTCACAAGAACATATAGGATTAACATGTTTGATCATATAGACATGGGTGAGATGATTTAGGTTAATAATCTTCAACCAATTTTTAATAAATCCAATATCCGATCCAACTACCTTGCGTGTAGGATCAATGGATGTTGGACAGTGGTTGCTCCCGACACATGACCGGGGATCAACTCAAGTTTTCGAAGCTTCGATTCAAACGACAAGGATCGGTAGCCTTCGGAAATAACGACAAGCTCAAAATCATCGGATCAGGTGATATTGAGCTCAATTCAAATTTTGTTATTCAAAATATTTTATTAGTAGAAAATTTTCAATATAATTTACTTAGTGTAAGCCAATTGTGTGATAATAACTATAAGGTCATATTTCTAGAAAATGAATGCGTAATTAATACAAACGAAACCTCTAAAACAATTCTTAAAGGGACTAGAAATAACAACATTTACACTATCAACTTAACTAACTCCTTAACTAAGTGTCTTATGACACGGCAAGAGGAATCGTGGTTGTGGCACCGATGACTCGGTCACTCACACCCAAGACTCATCCACAAGATGAGCCAGAGTGATTTAGTCAGAGGTTTGCCTAACCTCAACAACTTGGATAATAAAATATGTAATGCTTGTCAACAAGGTAAACAATCTAGGACACAACATCAACTAACTAGTCAAGAACGAACCAAAAGTGTGCTTGAGCTCCTACACATGGATCTATTTGATTCACACGGAGCTAAGTCACTTAACGGAAGTAAATTCTGCTTAGTCATAATTGATGACTATTCTAGATTTACTTGGGTTAGGTTCATCAAACACAAAAATGATACCCTAGATCAATTATTCAATCTATTTAAGTTAATAGAAAATCAACAAAGCATTAAAATCAAAAGACTTAGGACTGATCATGGTGGTGAATTCGAAAACCATAGGTTTACAGAATTTTGTAACCTAAATGGATACCACCACGAGTTCTCTTGCCCTAGAACTCCACAACAAAATGGCCTAGTAGAACGCAAAAATAGAACCCTACAAGAAGCCGTTAGGACAATGTTAAATGAGTATAACCTACCCGATAGGTTTTGGGCGGAAGCCGTGAGTACGGCATGCTATGTCCAAAATAGAATCCTTATGGTAAAGAGGCACCTTAAGACCTCATACGAGATTTATCACGATAAAATACCTAACATCAAGTACTTTAGGGTATTTGGATGTAAGGTACATATCCTAAACACTAAGGATTACCTAGGGAAATTTACATCCAAAACCACGATCGAAATCTTTCTAGGATACTCGACTACAAGCAGAGCTTATAGAGTATATAACCACGACACCCTTAGAGTCGAGGAGACTATCAATGTAGTATTTGATGAAGGACACGAACCTACAAAACCCTCGGCAACCCCAATTAGCGAGTCGACTCATACTAGACCTAACTCTGATCCGGAGATCAGGTCTAGTGTTAATCCTAACCTAAGTCAACCAAGTCACTCTATCGACCAAGTGATAGATGACTCCAACCAAACTAGAACTCAAACAAGCCATCCTATGGATCAAGTTGTAGACTCAAACCCAAATCCAACTAGGACCCAAACGAATCATCCAATCGGCCAAGTGATAGGTGATCCAAGTCTAGGAGTTCGAACTAGAGCCTCATACAGAAACCTTAGTCAAATATCTTTGATTTCTAAAATTGAACCCAAAACTATTGACCAATCTCTTCTTGATCCCGATTGGATTATTGCAATGCAAGAAGAGTTGGCTCAATTCACTAGGAACGAAGTATGGGAATTAGTACCACAACCTAAAGATAAAACAATCATTGGAACAAGGTGGGTGTTTAGAAATAAAATTAATGATAAAGGTGAAGTAGTTAGAAATAAAGCTAGACTAGTTGCTAAAGGGTTTAGTCAAGTCGAAGGTTTAGATTATGATGAGACCTATGCCTCAATAGCTAGATTAGAGTCCATTCGAATGCTATTAGCATATGCAGCACATCGAGGATTGAAATTGTTTCAAATGGATGTGAAATCTGCATTCTTAAATGGATACATTAAAGAAGAAGTTTACGTTAGTCAACCCCCCCCCCCCCCGGTTTCGAAAGTTTAGACAAACCCGATCATGTCCTTAGGTTAAAGAAAGCTCTTTATGGACTTAAACAAGCTCCGCGAGCTTGGTACGAGAGACTTTCGATTTATCTTAAGTCCAAAGGCTTTAACCAAGGTGTAGTTGACCCAACCCTTTTCGTAAAAACCTTAGGTAAAGACATATTCATAGCCCAAATCTACGTAGATGATATTATTTTCGGAACCACCAACTCAATCCTACTAAATGAGTTCATTTCACTTATGGAAAGTGAATTTGAAATGAATTTAGTAGGCGAGTTAAGTTTCTTCTTAGGTCTATAAATTAAACAAACTAAAGATGGAATATACCTATATCAACGCAAATATACTAGGGAATTAATTAAACGATTTGGAATGCAAGACGCTAAAATTATTAATACCCCAATGGAAACTAATGTGAATATAGAAGAAGATTTAATCGGAAACTCAATTGATTTAAAATACTATAGGAGCATAATAGGGAGTCTCCTTTACTTAACTGCAAGCCGACCTGATATCCTATTTGCAGTAAGTATGTGCGCAAGGTTCCAAATCGGTGCCAAGGAGTCTCACCTAACTCTAGTCAAGCGTATCCTTAGATATCTAAAGGGTACACTTAATGTCGGTATTTGGTACCCTAGATCTACCGAGTTCGAACTAACCGGCTACTCCGATTCGGACTATGCCGGTAGTAAGCTCGATAGAAAGAGCACGAGTGGTTGTTGTCAACTTCTCGGCTCGAGTCTAGTGAGTTGGTGTAGTAGGAAGCAACACTGTGTTGTCTTATCTACCACCGAAGCCGAATACATCGCGATGGGTGAGTGTGTCACTCAGCTTCTTTGGATGAAGATCACTCTCCGCGATTTCAAGTTAGACTTTATGAACACAAAACTTCACGTAGATAACATTAGTTCAATTAATCTTACTAAGAATCCAATATGTCACTCTAGGACCAAACATATAGAGGTCAAACACCATTTCATTCGAGAACATGTGGCCAACGGAGCCATACAACTCGAATATGTCGAATTAAAGTCTAACTTAGCAGACCTATTTACTAAACCCCTACCCGAAGCCGAATTTAGTCTATTAAGACGAAAATTGGGCATGTGCGTAGTAGAATAGGAACTTGCAAATTATATTTTCTTACTACTATTTCTTAAATTTTTATTTTTATGGAACTAGCATAGGACATACCTTAGATATCATGCATCTATAGATTTAAGGAGCCAATACATCTCACAACACATAGGACTAATGTGTTTGTGTACTTAGCCACGTAGATGGGCGTGAGATGTTAGGATCTTACTCCTGATTCCAGATGTAGAGCTAGTGCATCGCTATGAACCACGGAGTATAATCATACATACTAACCGACTCTGACCAGGACTGGTTGATCTTTCATATCAATCAAGCCAAATATGAGTCGAACATTTTATAGATGAACTTATTTTCAGTATATTATTTACAAAATAATGTGGAACATGCTTGGACTTTATATTTAACACTTATTTTTGTTTTCCACACACACCCTCACTCTTTTCGATATATGGCAAAAGGGGGAGAAAAAGGCCAAAGTTAAGGGGTCAAAATTTTTTTTATAACTTAACTCTTACTTTATATTTAAACCAAAAGTTAACTTTAAGTTTTGAAAACTTATTAAGACCAAGTTAAGATAATTCTTAACTTAAACTTATTTGTGCCATCAACGTTTTACTCATTTTTAATGTTTTACTTAAGGGGGAGAAAGGGCCAAGTTAAGAAGAACTCTTAACTTAAACATTTTACTAAGGCCAACTTTAAGTAATGTTAAGAAACCCTCAAAGGGGGAGGATTAAGGTCTTTCCTCAAGACTCACCCTCGGTCAAGGGGGAGGTTTCCTCAAGGGGGAATGCTTGAAGAAAATCCTTACTACTCCAACTTAATCTTCTTTATTTTTTTGTTGTTTGTTTCTAATACACATTATTCTTCATGCTTGCTATTTACTTAACTTTGTATGTGGGTTTGCCATAAATCAAAAAGGGGGAGATTGTTGGTGCAGTAGGCACCTAAGTCGAACCTGAGTTTTGATTATAGAAAATGATACAAAGTTAAACTTATGTCGTTATCTTACGATCTGAATCGAGTGTGCAGAAGATTGCTAAAGCTGGAGCTGAAGGCTAGCGACACCCAGAGGAAGTCGGGTGGTCGGGCGACACTCGAGTGACTTCGGAGGGAGCCGAAGGAATCGAGTGGAAGGCCGGAAGCAAAAGTGACATGGTAAGTATCGAGGTAAGCTCGTGTGTACGAGCGTAAGTGAGGTCGTATCCTCCTTACGGGGATGGTCTTAAGCGTAGATCCGACCAAAGACATCCCATCGATGGTCTAGGTCGAGATCGGACGGTCGAAGGCCGTCGAAATAATGTTTTCTTTGAGCTAACTTTGCCTTGCAGCTAGCATCAGTCGACTGCCAGCTTGGAGGACTCGACTGCCCTTCATCAATCGTCTATCACAAGACTCGACTGATGCTACCATCAGTCGACTGATGATGGCCATCAGTCGACTGATGGTCAATGATCAGCTTCGAGGAGTCAAGGCTTATCACCCCATTTCAAGGAGGTTTTGTGTCCATTTGTGATTGGTTGAAGACCCATTCGATGAGGGGCTCAAAGGCTATAAAAGGAGGGCTTGTCTTAGGGTTTTTCATCAATTAAAAAGGCTTCCAAGTGCTTCCGATATGCTCCGACTCTCCGACATCCCTACGACGAAGCGCTGCCGAGACGACGACTAGAGCTTCAACCTCCAACCTTTGAAGTCGTCGGTAATGAAAGTTTAAATTGTATTTCAATTTATTTTTTAGTAAAGCTTTCATTATAACGAGGAGAGGGGGAGTGTCCCTCTACCTCGAGCTTTTGTCATTTTGTGTATCCGTCTAACTCCTACCTCCAACGAGGAGGAGTTCTTTAGTAGTTTGCCCTCCGTACGTGGTCAATGACCACTAGGGCCTTGGAGTAGTAGCCTTCGGCTACGAACCAAGTAAAACCCTTGTGTCTATTGTCTCGCTTGTTTTGTTTTTATCTTCCGCTGTGTCTACTCGCATTTTAATGAACGATTTTGAACGAAAAATTTCTATCGCTATTCACCCCCCCCCCTCTAGCGATCTGCTCGATCCAACAAATCACACATGGTTTACTTGATGAAGCATTGGCGAGTTCATCATCTCATGGCTCGGGTCCTTGAGTCGGTGAAGGATGGCCTTTGAGAAGTCGTGAGCTTGGTGCATCCGAGGGACCGCCGGATGAGGAACGAATGGAGTGAAGCTAAAGGAACCAGACTTCAGGGCAAGTCACGAAGGATGGCATGGGAGAAGTTACAGGCTCAGTGCATCCGAGGGACGTAGCCGGACGAAGAGAGCTTCGGTGAGGGACTCCATGGGAGATGAGAGATTGAGCGATTGTAACCCGGGATGGAGTAGCTCAAGTAGGTGAACTTGGCCAAGTGGCTAAGTCAAGTGTTGGACGCTCAAACATGTGTTTGAGGTTTACCCGACAATTGGATAAGTCGGATGCTCAAACATGTGTTTGAGGTTTTACCCAATGATCGGATGCTCAAATATGTTGTTTGAGGTTTTACCCAATGATCGGATGCTGAAACACTTTGTTGTTTGAGGTTTTACCCGACAGCAGTCGACTGATATAGATATAGTCAACTGGTATGAATCAACTAATAGTTAAACGGTGTCAACTAGGGTTTTATAGCCCAATAGTTGACTGCCAAGGGATGACAGTCGACTGCTCCACCATTAGTCGATTGTCAAGGATGGTAGTCCACTGATATGGGTGAACGCGGGCACAGAACCGCTCGTAGCTGTCTGATCAGTCGGTTACACAGGCAACAGTCGATTGTTAATAGCAGTAGTCGACTGCCAAGGGTACCGTTGGACTGTGACAACGGCAAGTCAGAAGCCGTTGGAAGTCGACCATTAGAGTGGCAATCGACTGATGACATATATCATTCGACTACTGCATGCCCAATGGGAAGAAACCCTTCTTCTCTATAAAAAGAAGTGTTGGGGGTCTTGGGGAGGTTAATGCTTCCACTCCTAACTATTCCCCAAGTGTTGTGAACGTCTCTACTCTTCTCTTCCTTGCTCATATCTCAATTCTTTTATAAGAGGGAGAGATTGTGTAAGAAGGTTTACCTCCACCTTGTCTTGGGCTAAAGGAGAGATTAGTGGATTAGTTTGAGGGAGTGATTCGCCTAATGAATCATCCGTGGATTAGCGGCAAGGGTCGTGAATCATGTTACATCCTCGTCTTAGCATTTGCTTCTCTTTATCTTTGTCTTTAGTTTTAATTGTCTTGTTTTAGCATATATTCTGCTACACTAACTATTTGTAGACAATTTAGAACGTGAGAATTCCATCTACGACAATGAGGGCTATTCAACCCCCTTATAGTCAGGCCTTGATCCTCCAACAAGTGGTATCATAGCCAAGGTAGCTTGTCAACGGACTCACCGCCGCAACAAGGACAATAATGAAATGGTCGGCATGAACATCCATCCACCCAAATTCGAAGGGGACTTCACATGGTGGAAAAAGCGTATGGAGGTATTTTTCGAAACTGACTTTGAAATAATATTAATTATGGAAAATGTTTTCGAAGTGCCTAGGGATGAAGAAGGGGAGCTATTAGAAAAATCGAGATGGACCAAGAAGAAAAGTGAGGAGGACTTAGCAAATTCAAAAGCCAAGCACCATCTTTTAAATGTGCTTCCTCAACAAGAGATCAATAGGATTGGAGAGTGCTCAAGCACTAAGGAGATGTGGGAGAAGCTAGTGGAGCTTCATGAGGGCACCTCCGAAGCAAAACTCACAAGAAGGGACCTTCTTCGATCGCAACTTAACAATATCAAACTAGAAAAAGGAGAAAAGGTATTATCTCTACACTCAAGATTTAAGGAAATAATTAACGGTTTATCAAGTGTATGGGAGAAGTTTTCAAACCGAGACATGATAATGAAAGCAATTGATGCCTTCCCCCGGTCATCAAAGTGGAGCTCAATGGTGGATTCATTTTACATCTCAAGAAATCTAGAGGTAAGTACTCTAGAAGAATTTTTCTCTACTATAGAGCTTCACGAAACTAGACTTGAAGGTATAGTAGAAGAGCCAATAATTCATTCAAGGGGAGTGGAACTAGTGGCGAACAAGAGGAAGAAAAAAGAGACTACACCGCCTTCATCGGATGACGACTCATCTTCCTCCATAAACACTGATGAAGAGGCTTATATGGTAAGAAAGATAAGACGTGCATTGAAAAGCTTTAAATTTAACAAGTTTGATATGAGAAGAAGGAGGAGACTCATTTGCTATAATTTTCAAGGAGAGGTACACATGAGAGATGAGTGTCCCCTATTAAACAAGAGCAAGGAAGAAAAGAAGAAACATGACAAGAAGAAAGAAGGGAAGAAGAAAGAAGAGAAGAAGAGAAGAAGTCTAAGGAAAAGGAGAAGAAAGCCCGAAACTTGAAAGCCACGTGGGATGATCCATCCTCATCGGAGGAAGAAGAAATAGTCTCCCACTTTGCACTCATGAGAATTGATGACATAGCCTCCACCTCATCTGAACGAGAAGAAGGAAGCACAAGTGAGGAGAGCTCAAGTGTAGGGGGGACCATCAACCTCGGAATCGGAAGAAGAAGATTGGGTAAGTGAGGTAAAGAAACTTCCCTCTCAAGAAGTTATTTCTATGATTTCAAATTTGACTAGAAATTTATTTAGGACTAAAAATAAAAATAAATGCATGCAAAATGAAATTAAAGCTCTAGAAGAAAAACTCAAAAAAGCATGCTCACATGATGATTCTATTTCTTCTAGTTTAAATGATGCATGCTTAGAGGAAAATAAGATTTTAAGGGAAAAGGTAGATTACCTCACTAAGGCCCTTGAGAAATTCACTATAGGCTCCAATACCTTGAATAAGATCATTGGGAGTCAAAGGGCAAGTTTCAATAAAAAGGGCCTAGGTTATAAGGGATCTAAAAATGAAAAGTCTTACCATTGTTTAATTGCTAGGGGGCAATCAAAAACCACAATGGTATCTAGGAAATGGATCTCTAAGGAGTACTTGGTGAATCCTATTGGAAAGAATTTATATTGGGTTCCCAAGTCAATCCTTAAAGGTTAGAGAAACCTAGGATAGTGACCCATACTTGATTTTATTTCATATCATGTTATTTGATTAACTTATGAGTATGTTGGGTGATAATACTTGATTTATGATCATGATGAATAGTGATTTTGCATGATACTTAACCTTGGATAGAAATTGCATAAAATTTATGGTTAAGTATAAATACCTTAGTTACATCTCACATTCACCATGAGTCTAACTTGATTGAAGACATAGCAATGGGTGAGATGTTAGGTTGATACAAGTGATTCACTAATGCTTATGACATTTTGATGAATCATTATATGTATCATGATAGAGTAATCATAGACCAACTATGGGGAAAGCATATGTTTAATTCATGGACATATTGCCCAAAGATCATAGTTGAATATTTTTAATGAATTAAAACCATTCCATTTCTTGAAAACTGAAGGTTTATGTTTTGAAATGTTTTAAGGCAAAATTGACTTACCAAGTTGATACATCTTTAGAAAATTTTGAAGCTTTTGAGTTTTTGCCTAATTTTCAAAAATTGAATGAATTTTCATGAAAAAAATCATTTTTCCTTGATAGAGGAACTCATTAAAAATGTGTTCCCAAAATTTCGTGATTTTTTGAATTTTTTTATTTTTTAATGCATTTCTGAAGTTTGCTTCAGAAATCAGAATTTAGAACTTTCAGATACCAGTCGACTGATGAGGAATGCCAGTCGATTGCTATGTGCAAAAACTGGGGTTTTGGTTTCAAATCTGATTTTTGATAGTTTTTATCCCCTTAGACAGTGATACCAACTTGTATAACATATCTATGATATTTTTGATGGTGTCAAAGGGGGAGAGTATTGAAGTTTAAGTTAATCGTTCTAGGGGGAATTAGCATGTGTTAAGGGGGAGTTTGATGTCCATGTTTGATTTACATGCTTACTTTCCTTTAAATGATTTTGAATGTTTTTACCTAACTTAAATATATTGCCACACATCAAAAAAGGAGAGATTGTTAGGGCAATCAACCCAAGTATGTGTTTGGTTTTAATGTCTGTGGCAAAGGATTTAAGTTAGGGTTGTTATGGATTTGATATGTGTGTTTAAGTTGTGCAGGACTTAGTAAATCATACATGGTTTACTTGATGAAGCATTGGCGAGTTCATCATCTCATGGCTCGGATCCTTGAGTCAGTGAAGGATGGCATTGGAGAAGTCGTGATCTTGGTGCATCCGAGGGACTGCCGGATAAGGAGTGAATGGAGTGAAGCCAAATGAAGAAGACTTTAGGGCAAGATGTGAAGGATGGCACAGGAGAAGTCGTGGGCTTAGTGCATCTGAGGGATGTAGTTGGACGAAGAGAGCTTCGGTGAGGGACTCCATAGGAGATGAGAGATTGAGCAATTGTAACCCGGGACGGGGTAGCTCAAGTAGGTGAACTTGGCCAAGTTGCTATGTCGAGTGTCGGATGCTCAAACATGTGTTTGAGGTTTACCCGACAATTGGATAAGTCGGATTCTCAAACATGTGTTTAAGGTTTTACCCGATGGTTGGAAGTGTCGGATGCTCAACCATGTGGTTTGAGGTTTTACCCGATGGTCAGATGTTCAAACACTTTGTTGTTTGAGGTTTTACCCGATAGCAGTCGATTGATATAGATATCAGTCGACTGGTTCGAGTTGACTAGTAGTTGATCGGTGTCAACTAGGGTTTTGTGGCCCAATAGTCGACTACCAAGGGATGGCAGTCGACTGCTCCACCATCAGTCGACTGCCAAGGATGGCAATCGACTGCTATGGGTGATGTTGGGTTTCTCGGCACCGCGGTGAGTATGTGTTCGAACATGTTTCGTAAACATGTGCACAGTGGAAGAATTAAAAAGTAATAAATCTAATTTATTACAATACACACATCACACACATGCATAGTACAACATGTGTAGACATAATCACAATTTCAGATTTTGTAATAAAAGGAAATTACGCTAGTTCTACTTGACGTATCATATGCAGTGGGAATGACATCAACCGGAGCAACTCTCGCTAGAATTGCCTATATCCGTATCCACGTCGAGTACCATCGGGATAGCTTCGCCAAGCTACAAGCCTCATCTTCGTAGGAGTCACTAGCCTCTCGTCGAATACAATGTGATCGAGAGAATATCACAATCCAAATCAAAATTCGGATTCAAAAACGAGTCCCCAAAACTCGCTTCTCCGGAGAGGTATTCGTCAACCGATTGACGAATCCTTGGTCCTCCACCTATGAGGATTATCGGAGATCCAATCCCCGACAATAATGACGCTCCGACAAGAAGGAAACAAGCTCTCCAAAAAACTGGACAACTTGGTGGAGGACTTGGCGCCGGCCAAAGGGAGAGGGTCGACTGGCCCTTGGTCACCAGAGACAAGGAGGGTCGTCAGAGGATGGCCGGCAGCAGTTGGAGGCCGGCGGCAGTAGGTGGCAGTAGCAAGGTTGGGCAGCAACCTTGTTGGGCGGCAACGAGAGGAGAAGGGCTTGGGTGGCTAGGGTTTCCAACACACAAGTTATCCACGAAAAACCATTAAGCCATGTTTTATAGAGAACACATTCTCCTAATGGTTATTGGTTCATAACCAAAATCCGTTAATCCGCTCCAATAACTTAAGTTAAAATAAACCAAACTGCGTTGGTCTATTTTAAGTTAAAACGAAACGAACCAACTTTGGTTCATTCGTTTAAAATAAACCAAACCACTTTGGTTTATTTTCCACCATTGGATTAGAACCAAACCAATTTGGTTCATCCATCATGTCTTCATAAGAATCAGCCCATCCATGCTTCCGTTGCGACTGAAACGATTTCATGCTCGCTCCTTGTTTGGTCCAACCAAACCTAGTTTCTCTCGATCTGAGAATCTCATTCTCAAGCTCGTTTTAAATCCTTCGGATTACGCTCGTTGTGCGTGTAACCAAATAGATTCTCGATTTATGTTGGCCATCTATAATTAACCATTAATTATAGATCGATCATGAGTGGCACCTAGTAGTACATCATGATCCTCAATTAATCGAAAAATCAATGGTTGATTCCAGAACCGTTTCTGAAATCCTTCGGCAGCTACAATGAATCGTGCCCTGTTCCCTTCACTCATCTTATACCCACTTGGTTCAGGACATGGTCTATAGTGTCAGTCCCCACTAGGCTGACTACATCACACCTAGCCTAAGTATCATTTCCTCGTCCTACGGATTCTAGTTACTGCATATGTATCCAAGAGTACCTTACTCTAAACATGTAATGCTTTGGCCAAAGACTTTAGTAACAATCCGACGAGAGGCCATGGGTATACATCTCCTCACAAAGAGTGGTGAATCCTTTATAGGCTATTCAAGCACCTTCGACCACTTCGACTTATACCCAATTATCCCGGGTCCACATCTCCTCAGAGATGCTTGCTTAAGATGTCAAAGCATAAGTCTTCATGACCAAGATGACTTGAATATCGTAAGTCAAAGGAACATTGCACTTAAACTGCAGTAAGAACTTCATTGACATATCCATATATGTAGAAAACTATATGAAGTCTTACTCTGGTCACTCCAATGAACTAGTTACCATAACTAGCATCCACGATTAACTCCGGACATCACAATGTCTCCAGCCAGTGAGAATCAACTGTTTGGATACACCAAGGAGTATACCTCGTGCTAGTCTCAACAGAATTGATGGTGTCCAAATTCATCAATTCATCAACTAGGGATAATTCCAATACATCACAATTACACATGTAGAGATACTCACTAGTTGTGATCCAATCATAAATTCTCTCATGTTGTGAATCGTATTGTGGGCATTCAGTAAATGAGTTTAAGATCTAATCAAATAAAAGAAAACATGTATACTCAAATAGTGAATCTTCATTTATCATATAAATGGTTTAAACATAAGGTAATTATCTTAGGACACCTCTCATATATTACTAACAGGTGAACACGGGCACATAACCGCTCGTAGCCGACTGATCAGTCGGCTACGCAAGCAGCAGTCGATTGCCAAGGGTACCATTGGACGGTGACAACGGCAAGCCAGAAGTCATTGGAAGTTGATCGTTAGAGCGGCAATCGACTGATGACATGCATCAGTCGACTGCTGCATGCCCAACGGGAGGAAACACTTCTTCTCTATAAAAAGAAGGGTTGGGGGCCTTGGGGAGGTTAATGCTTCCACTCCTAACTATTCCCCAAGTGTTGTGAATGTCTCTACTCTCCTCTTCTTTGCTCTTATCTCAATTCTATTATAAGAGAGAGAGATTGTGTAAGAAGGTTTACCTCCACCTAGTCTTGGGCTAAAGGAGAGATTAGTGGATTGGTTTAAGGGAGTGATTTGTCTTACTAATCATCCGTGGATTAGTGGCAAGGTCCGTGGACCACATTACATCCTTGTCTTAGCATTTGCTTCTCTTTATCTTAGTCTTTAGTTTTAATTGTCTTGTTTTAGCATATATTCTGCTGCGCTAACTATTTGTAGGCGATTAAGAATGTGAGAATTCCATCTACGACAATGAGGGTTATTCAACCCCCCTTCTAGCCGAGCCTCGATCCTCCAACAATGTCCGCCTTTATTCCACCCGGTGAATGCCTTCCTTTTGCTCAAAATATGTATCGTTGCACCTATAAAGTGTCGTCATACACACAAAAGCAACAAGAGCAGATCTCCGAACTAGAAAATAGGAAATTCATGCAAAACAAAGTAGAATATGCATGAAACAAGTATAAAATGTAATATGATGTGTGCGAAAACTACTCCTAAAATCCTATATATTTTGCTCACATCATGCTCAACATCTAATTGACATAGTTGAGTTATGTCCAAGTCTTCACCGGCTACTGAAGTTGAATCATTGGATGAAATCTCTTGGTTTGACTCTATATTCAAGATATTACAAACCTCAAAATCTTCAGATACTTCATCAACTTCAGTTACTTCATATATTTCTCGGTGGTGAACCCTTTGCCCTACCTTCCAATGACCTCCACATTTGATATCATTCAAATAATACACTTGATTTGCTTGGTTTGCCAAAATGAATGGGTCATCATCGTACCATATTTTAGAAGTGTCAATACACAAGAGATCATACTCTTCAACCAACGATTATTTTTTTGGATTACATTGGAACCATTCACACAAAAATAATTTGACTTTATACTTAAAAGAGTAAAATATTTGAACCACATCCTTCAACACACCAAAAAAATCTAAATTGTCCCCATTGTCAGAGGATGGTACGTTGACCCCACTATTCTGAATAGTTCTGTGTGAATCACAAAAACCTTGTATGATATCGAATCCCATTTATAATGCATGCATCATATATTTGAACTTCAGCATCAGGTCCCATTGCTAAATAGTACAACTCATCTGTGATCTCTGAATTTGTAAAAAGATTTAGCGCTATAATTTTTTATCCCTAAACTACAGTGGAAAATCTCTCTCATGATTTTACATAACTTGATCAACATGAACCTTTTGGGACATAAGTTGCAGATGCTCACTGTATAAAAACTTAATCAATTTAAAATCTGTGAATGAAATAGAATTAAAGTAATAACTTAATGTAAAAATTTACTTTCGATATCGATCAACTTCTTTACAATTGTTCAGAATGTACCAATGTGCTTTCTTAAACAAAGACAATGGCAATTTTAGACTGTGTTGGTTGCCAAAGACTCTTGTTTCCTATGAGAAAACACTTAATTTGTATATTTATCGTTGAACATCTTTATTCCGTTGCGGCCTAGAAAAGCTTGTCTCAATCTGACTCATATATAACAAACTAAAAGTCAAGGCCTCATTTACAATATACCCCTCTGCAATAGATCCTTCAGGTCATGCTTTATTATGAATATATTTTTTTAGTCTTCTCAAATATCACTCAAAGGGATACATCCATCGTGACAAAACTGGCCCAGCTAACATGGCTTCACAAGGTAAATGAACTGTCAAATGAACCATAATATCAAAAAATATTGGAGGAAATATCTGTTCCATCTTACACAATATCAAGACTATTTGTTCCTCCATTTTACATATGTCCATTGTGTGTAAAGATCTTACAATAATCTTTTTGAAGAAATTACATAACTCAATTAGTGTGCTACATATGTCTGTTGGGAAAAATTTATGTACAACAACTGGAAGTATTCTTTGCAACAATACATGACAATCATGTGATTTTAGTCCATATATCTTTCCTTCATTAGCATTCACATTTCAAGATATATTAGCAACATAACAATCTGGAAACTTCACAGATTTCAAAAATTGACAAAATTCACGCCTTTCTTCCAATGTCAATGAGTAACTTACATACGGTTTCCTGAATTTGTTTCCTATTGGCTATAAATGCAATTCACTCTTTATCCCCATATTCTACAAGTCTAATCTTGCTTTGAGAGTGTCCTTTGACTTTCCATCTATATTTAATAATGTGTCAATTAAAGCATCATAGATATTCTTTTCAATATGCATCACATCTAAATTGGGTTTCAACTTTAAGTCTAACCAATATGGTAACTAAAAAAATATAGACTTCTTTACCCAATTTGTATCATCTAAAGCTCACTGTCATTTTTCACTGAATGAAGGATGCTTAATGAATGTCACTTGGGGTAATGCATTTACCTACGATAAAATTTCATATCCATTCATTATTCATGGTGGTTCTTCTTTTTCAACCTTTCCATTGAAATCATTATTTCTACACCATGGGTGTTGCACATTCAAGAATCGACGGTGACATGTGTAGCATATTTTACTTCTTAATCCTTGAGATCTGGTTTCATTCAAACATACTGGACATATCTTATAGCCCTTTGTGCTCCATCCAAAAATTGTTCTATATGCTAGAAAGTCATGAATGATCCACATCACAGTAGCATGTACTTGAAATACTTGTTCAGTCGATGCATCATATGCTTCTACCCTGTCATCCTATAGCTCCTTCAATTTGTTTATCAGAGGTCGTAGGTATACATCTATCTCTTTGCCAGGTGATTTAGGCCAAGGAATTAAAAGAGACATAATCATATATAGTGGCTTCATCATTTTCCATGGTGGCAAATTATAATTCACAAGTATAACATGTCACATACTATAAGCATTTAACATGTTTCAAATGGATTAAACCCGTCAGTAGCCAACTCTAAGCGAATATTTCGTGGATCACCTGTAAATATTTCATGTGCATTGTCAAATTCTTTCCATGATTCACTATCAGTTGGGTGTCTTAATACACTATCTATTTCAATTCACTTTTCTTTATGTCATCTCATCTCTTTGGTCGTATGCTTCGAAATAAACAACCACTTAAGTCTCGATTTCAGAGGAAAATATTGAAGAATTTTTTTAGGATTCTTTTTCTTATTCATCCCTTCGTATTTGTATCTGGGCTCCTTGCACACTGAGCATGCATACTTATTCTCGTGCTCATCCCAAAATAGTATACAATTATTCTTACATACATGTATCTTCTCATATGTCAATCCTACCTCTTTTAATAATTTTTTTACTTGATAATAAGAGTTTGGAATCATATTCGGTTTAGGAAATGCCTCTTGCAATAACTGAAGTAACATATCAAAAGATTTATTGCTCCAACCATTTAACACCTTCACATGCATTAGCTTCACCACAAAATTGAAAATAAAAAAATTAGTATAATTGGGATACAGTTCTTTTTGTGCTTCTTCCAACATTGAAGTATAACTTCATCTACAATCATTTGTATTTGTGTTTTCATTGATATCATCTGATTGAGGCTCACTGCTGTTTATATTTTTTGTATTTTGTAAATCAGTAAACATGTCTTCAAAATCATCTACTTCAACATCAAAATCATTTCCATCTTCATTCACAATATTTATATTATCCGATGATGTAGAAGCTTCTCCATGAAAGTTTCAGACTTTATATAATCTATCAAATCCCCACCTATAAATATGTCCTCGCATATAATCCAATTCATATTGAAACAAATTATCACACCATCGACATGGACAACAAATTTCGATAAATTCAGACTGATCATGTAATTCTCTACCATATTTATAAACTGATTCAACCCATTTATATATTTAGGACTAATCCATTTTTGAATCATTATCTAACTTTTATCCATATTTTTAAACCCTGGTTAAACATATATAAAATAATGATGTTAATTTTCAATAAAAGTAATTGAACAACTTAAATTTATTTATCGCATACAAAATAATCAAAAAATTTATAATTTAAACCTCACACAACATAACCTACAATTTGATTTATAACCCTATGTTTATCATCAAACATTATAATCTAAGAATAAGAAAACCCTAAACTTATCCTCTAATTACAAAATAATCCTAAAATCATCATCTAAATGACAACATATCTCCAAATTTATCATCTAAACAATAAGTTACTGCTTGATTACCATGAATAGGTCCAAATATAAATGATAAAAAAACACTAAATTCTTCATCTAATCCCTAACAAAACCCTAACCGCGTATATAAACTATAATAACCTTAAACCCTAATAAAACCCTAAATTCATCATCTAGGTATAACAAAACCCTAAATTTATCATCTAATCATAACCACTTTTTGACGGAGCCAAGAAGGATGTCGGAGCTGAAGACCGGAGCTGAAGACGGAGTCCAACAGGAGGTCGGAGCTGCTGCGCGGAGTTGGATAACCAAAAGAAAGTCGGAGTTGGAACGGGAGAGAATCGGCGGAGAAGAGAAGTCGCACGCGGAAGGGAAGAGAGGAAGAGATTGGAGAATCGCCGGAGAAGACGCGCAAAAAAGAGAAGTCGCCTAGAGAAGAGAAGTCGTGTCGAGGAAGAGAGGAAGAGACTGGAGAATCACCAATGGAAGAGAGGAAGGATGAGTGGAAAAATTAGGAAAATCGGTAGGGGTTGGGTTTTTCCTGTGTATATTAGTGATGAAATATTTTTCTTTGTCACTAATATTTATTATCTTAGTAACGAATATTTAAATTTTCATCGCTAATATATTAATATTACCGATAAACAATACATATCGTCGCAAAAATAGGCAAATCAATCGACTAGTGGTATACATCAGTCGACTGACCATCATTTAGCCGGCCACAGAATGTTTTTTACTCAATTGGCCACTCGACTAATCAATTAGCGATGAATATTTATTCGTTTCGTCGCTAATCATCAGTCGACTGGTGATATAAGACAGTCAACTGCACATAATTTGGTCGGTCATGGATGTTTTTCACTCGACTAGTCAGTCAACTATCAGTTTTGGCGACAAATTGAAATAATATCGTCGCTAAACGTAAATATATTAGCGACGAAATATATATTTCATCGCTAATACTCATTTAGAATATAGGCTAATGACGAATATTTTTAATTCGTCACCAATACTTTTTATATTTACGATGAAAAATTACTCTTTCGTCGCAAATATGATATT
Organism: Wurfbainia villosa; assembly: GCA_025175895.1. NCBI lineage: Eukaryota > Viridiplantae > Streptophyta > Magnoliopsida > Zingiberales > Zingiberaceae > Wurfbainia > Wurfbainia villosa. Next base: position 17,518,331 of record CM046005.1, on the reverse strand, counting down.
ATTTATGAAGATTATAAAATTTATCGGTATTTACAAGTATTAGTGATGAATTAATAAGTCATCGCTATTTGGATGATTTCTTGTAGTGTACTATTGATGACGTTGATACAAAGTAGACTCAAAACATTGAAGTTATCTTTATTTTTTGAACTTTGTATCAATCTCACTATTTAATGGGTATTTTATTTTTCAAATATTTTTCACCTATTGTATTTATCATAAGTATTATACGTATAAAGTTTCATTATTTTTTAAATTACGTATATTTACTTACAATTTTCAGAAACTCAATTCTAATTTCTAGATTTCTGCATCTGCAAAAACCAATCAACTGTCAGCTTGAGAAGTTGATTGGCATTGAGGACAATTGACTGGTTGTTGATCGAGTCGACTACCAAGGATGATTTCAGGTAAATAACATTGTTTAGCCAATGTTTCAACCATTTTAGGCTACTCTAACTGCTCCTAACCCTAGGATATGCTTTGAAAATCATTAGAAGGGCAAAAATCTATTGGATATGGATTAGGAGAGTTATTTAGGATGAGAATCAAATTTTAATGTGTGTGAAAGTTCAAGTTTGAATTTTTGCCCTTAATTTTGATGGTTTAGTGTTCCTATAGGCTTAGGGACTCTCTAAGGACATTGTTTGTGCAATGGTTAAGGGGGAGCAAGCTTTTAGGGGGAGGTTATCCATCATGGGATTATGGATGTGTTTTTCCTCATAGGGGGAGAATTTAGTGATATGTAATTTATCACTAGGAAGAGTGAAGGCGTCGTAGATATTTTTGGACCAAGGGGAGATTGTAAGATTTCATTGGGATATGAGACATTGATTCCCTTTGGAAGAGATTTTTTGATGTATGTCAAAAAGGGAGAGAATTGTGAGATTTGATAGCTTGAGTTAGGTGGCCTAACTCAAAGGTTTTGTCAAACATCAAAAAGGGAGAGATTGTTGGTGCGATCGGCCAAGGTCACGATTGACTAGACTCGAGTTTGACTCGAGCAGTATTTTGATGTTTGACAAAACGTATGACATATGATTGTCATGGAAAGTCCATGTCTTGGGTACTTGGTATGGAAAGTCCAAGCATGGATCTTGGCAATGGTAAAGTTCAAGTCATGGGTACTTGGCAATGGTAAAGTCCAAGCATAGGTCTTGGCAATTGGAAAGTCCAAGCATGGGTCTTGGCATTTGGAAAGTCCAACATGGAGTTGGCAAAAGAAGTCCAAGGGTGTGATATTGGCGGCGTAAAGTCCAAGTTGTAGTCTTAGTGGCATAAGTCCAATGTTTGGCGGCGTAAAGTCCAAGCGTGTGTCTTAGCAGCGTAAGCCCAAATGTACCTTGGTGATGTAGACTCGGTTAGCAAGATAATAGTCGATGGAAGCACCTGAAGGCTAGCGTATGGATGAACAAGTCATGGATGACTTGGAGGGATCCAATAGGTGTGAGGCTGATGAAGGTGGTTAAAAGGCTTAGGTATAGGCTAAGGGTAGTCTATCAAGTATGAGGGCATCATACTTGGGTTAAACCTCATGTTTGAGGTCTATCAATCGACTGGGTTTATGGATCAGTCAACTGGTCAAGTATTTTGACACTTAGCAGCCTAGTCGACTCTGAGCAGTCAACTGGAGTTATGATCAGTCGACTGGTCGGGAGTCGACTGGAGCTCGACTGCGATTGAGTGGCCTTGGTAGTCGACTGCCAGCTTTGGACAATCGACTGGTTTTGAGCAGTCGATTGCCATGGAGGACAGTCGTCTGCTGTTTGTGCCCACAATAACATAATGTTCTATAGTCTACTAGGCAGTCGACTGACGGGACAGTAGTCGACTGATAGGGTTTGGCAGTCAACTGATCGAATATCCGTTGGAGTTTTTCTATCATGGATTAAACCATTCTAAGACAATGGCTACAGGAGCAGTCGACTAATAGGTATTGACAGTCGACTACTAGGAGAAAATCAACATGAGTTGCAGCTTTATAAGGAGCACAAAGGGGAGGTTTTTTGCAGCGGTTCTAGGGGAGATTTGAGGTGAAGTGCTAGTGCATTTCAAGGTCCTTCAAGCTCATCCAAGCAACCAACAAGCAAAGCATTCAAAGCAATCTTGTGTAAAGTTTTTCTTTACATTATTTGTTATATTTCATATGTATTTGCTTGTATTTCCTTCTTATTGTTGTAAGAACTATTATAAGAGATTTTCTCCACCTTCAGAGTATTTTCCAAGAAGGAGAGGTTGATTAGTGGTGGTTTGCATTACTAGAGCTCATTTGAGCTCAACCCACGGAGTAGGAACCCTAGGTTCCGAACCACGTTACATCTTGTGTTTGTGGGTGTGTTTGTCTTTGTTTTAGTTTATGCTTTCTATTTGTATTTCTGCTGCACATACTAATGAATTGTAGAGACGAATACGAATGAATTCTATCGGACGACGCAAAACTCTATTCACTCCCCTCTAGCGCAACCATCGATTCTCAACAGTAAGCTCCTTGTGAGAAATGATGGTAAGGCCACGTCCTTGGTATGGGGACAACCTTATGCATCAATTCGACTAAGAGTTTTGAGGGAAGGCCGAAGTCGAGATTGAAAGGTAAAATACTATCATGATTACTCTTGCTGTGCTAATCTTGTAATGCAGGTGAAGACTGGATGAGAATGAGCTTCATGTGCTCTGGCTGAGCACCTAGTGTAATTCCCGAGCATCCAGTGTCATTTCCAAGCACCATATTCAAATACTAAGCACCCTGTAGTAGTTGATTGATCGGAAATCAGTCGACTGAAACTGAGCACCCAGTGTAATTGTCGAGCACCTAGTACAAATACCGAGTACCACGTTGTCCAGCTGATCACCCTATTCTTCAGTCAAGCACCCTTCTCACCAGCTGACTATTAAGGATCTACGAACTAGCAGTCGACTTATTCATATGGATCAATCAAAACGATAAGGCTATTTTGGATCGGTCAAGAGCAAAGTGTCACCTAAAGGTAAAATCCAAGTAAAATCTAGATCTGGACTTTATTAAAGTTGTTGGTCTATAAAAGAAGGGTTGTGATGCACACGAACGCGATCTCAAATCTCACGACGGAGACCGTCAAGGACTCGAAGCACGCGCTCGCGCTCAATGCCCGCAAGTGCACGGATGTCGTCAAGTAATAAAAAGATTATCAATCCCACAGGGACTGAGATTCGAGTATCGATTTGGTAAGTGGACGTTTATTGTTCGGAATTCAGTTCTAAGGGGATTTCGAGGGTTGACGGCGGTCCTAACTCAATACGGTGTCACACGGAAGAAGAAAGAAACTAATTGCGAGTCTTTGGAAGGGATTCTAGAATTTCGATTTCGTTTGTGTGTCGTAGAACATGTTGCCAGTTGGGTTTTATTTAGGTTTCTAGCTACGGTTTTATGGAAAGGACATCATACACTCCCCCAATGAGCCTTCACATCTATCGGAAGCTACCTCTGCCATTACCAGGTCGACCCCTGGACTTAGGATGAGATAGTCAGTATGAGGATGCCGAATCGATCCCTACGACGAGTCAAAAATGGGGCACATTTCCTACTCTATCGCATCCTTCTACCCACGGTTACGGGAGATGAGGCCAACCCCTAGGTTGCTCCTTAATTCTTCTAAATCTTATATATGAGGGTTGTCACCCCTCGTATTGTCTAGCACAGTAGATAGAAAACCAAAACAATAGTTATAACTCTAAACCAAACGCCAATTGCAAATATAAATCCAAGAACAGAATTCAATTTGGAATAACATGTTCTACGCACACAAACTACTCCCTAATCCTAGAATCGGAGAATCTACTCCATAAATAAGAGAGGAGAAACATAAAGCATGATCATGTTCATATAAACAATAGAAATTAAGCAAAGAACAGAAATTACAATGCAATGTGACTCTTCTCTCCGGCGTTGAAGTGCAGAATTTGGATCTCCGACGACTTTCTTCCTTCCTATTGCGAGTTCTCGAAGCTTTTTAGGGCATCGGAGTGTCATCCCGGCCATCGTGTCTCCCCCCTAGGATTTGGGCATAGCCTCCTTTATATAGACATCATCCTAGATCTCTCTAAAACCTGGAAAATAACCGACTCATGTCGGAATCGCGCAGCGCCACACAACCGTATGTTTCCACACAGCCAGGCCGTGTGTGGCACCATGGTGGCCAGTTTCCACCCTTGGACATGGCCGTGTGTAGCCACATGCCCTAGTCGTGTCCCCTTCTGCATCCAGCTATAAAATGTCCTTCTTTTGCTCAGAAAGTGCACCATTTTCCCCATAAAATGTTATCCTACACACAAAAGTACAAAGAGCAGATCTCTGAACTAGAAAATAGAAAATGCAAAACAAAGTAAAATATGCATGAAACAAATATAAAATGTAATGAGATGTGAGTGAAAACTACTCCTAAAACCCTATATGTTTTGCTCACATCAATTCCCCCAGACTTAAGTCTTTACTTGTCCTTAAGCAAACCTCAGTGCCATGAAATTTTAAAAGGTATTGTCTCATACTTAGCATGTTAACTTAATTTATCAAGTGATATTTGCAATCAAAGCGAAATAGAGATGTTCTAGAAATTCACTAAGTTAGCTCTTCGTGCTCGTGCTAAGCGAATCTTCTTAGGGGATACTCGTTCCATGGTAAGTTAAGTCGTCATCCTATAGCCTTCCTAAGGTCTCCAGTTCTTAGGCACTACCCAAAGCGAGGGTCGTTCCCTAGATCTAGCACAAAGTATCAAAGGCGTGCTCGGTATTGAGAGAAATTGGTAGGTGTTTCCCCAGTAACCTAACTCAGTCTCAAAGGGGCACCTAACCATTTCCACCCACGACAACTATTTTCTTTTTTAGCTCTAGGGATTTTGATTTTTCCGAATGGACTTCCACAATCCGAGCATCTCCAGTAACTCAAAATGCTAAACTTAGGGTCACTTATGAATTCCAAAGTACTAGACCACTGAGATGAATCATAACTAGGTACATACTAGACTCTTTCTTTCAGAATGTTCGTCATGTATAGGTGTAAATATAAAAGCTAACCAATGTAAGACTAGAACATTCATTAGAGAAAATAAAATAAAATACCACGAGCTAAATGAAGTTAAGCTACCCATGGAAACAACTCATGAAAGAAAAACTCTAAAAATACTACTAAGGTAGCTTAAAGATAGCAAAAATTAAGTACTGACGAAACTAAAAACTCTATGTATGAACAAATGAATGCTATCTAATAAAAAATGCAAATGACAGGAAAGAAACTACTGCAAGAAACAAAATAAATCAAAACTTAGGGTCCCCCCCAAACTTATATGAGACTGTATCTCTAATATGGTGGCCGAGGTGGGAAGTCCAGTAGTCTCGGCATGTCAGGCTCCTGGGTAAATCTGGTGTTAAGCCGCTGATGTCACATGTACATGTGGTCGATCTGAGAGCTGGTGGATACAGCGGTCGCTCTGTGCTCCTCCTCCTGTGCCCACTGTGTCTGCTAGGCATGCATGTGTTGCCGCATCTCCTAGCGGTAGGTGGCCTCATCCTGGCGATGGGCAGCCTCCTCCTAAAAGTAGACATGGGCCTCATCGTAGAACTCCTCATCCCACTGGAAGTGCTCCCGGAAGCCCTGAAACTCTGCCTGCTTCTAAGCGCTCTGCTCCTCCCATCACTGCCTCTACGTCTGCTGCTCGTCATATATGTCGTCGAGGTATGATCAGAACTCCAAAAAATCATAGGCAGATGTACCTGCATCCTGCTCAAAAGTAGAAAAAGGTGGTGGTGCAGGTGCAGGCTCATGTCGATGTGGACTAGGTGGGCTCCTATACATGTGTGGACTGGAGGGAGAGTGGTGTACAGGGGGAGAGATGGGTGCCGATGTGGATGGTCCCTCATATGGTGAGGACTCCACTATCAGGTCTAAATGCTAGTTGGCTCGTGTGGTGATGGTGGTACGATCGGGGTCGGGGAGCCTAAGGGATGATAGGTTTTTCCTTACAATACACAAGGAGTGTCTCTCTCACTATCATCTTCATGGTCATACACACTCCTAAGTCGATCCTAGGGCTCCCCTCTATGATATCTAGCGGGGTGTAGTCGTATCCCATCCTATGGCAAATGTGGGTAAGTAGGCCCCCCAGAATGATCTCTCCTCTCGCTGCTTTGCCTATTTTCACTAGGTGTCTAATGAAAAGGGACCCTACATCAATGCTACTCCTTTCTTGAAGCATGTTCCACAAGCAAAGTAGCTCACTAGCTCGCACTACACTGTCACTCTCTCCACGACCAAAAATAGTACTTGCCATGATTCGGTGTAGGTATCGGAAAATGGGGTTTTGGAGGTGCAATGCTTTGGCCCTAGAAGGGTCGTAAGCGTGTTCTCCTGTCAATTCGGTCCAAAAGATTCGAGAGTTAAACCCAATAGGGGTTCTTCTCTCTCCCCCTCTAGGCAAGCCAAAGCATGTGTTCTATTGGTGTAGTGTCCATTCATGCTCAATGTTGAATAACCTAAAGGTAATCCTACCCTTTTCGCTCTCTCTACCCATTAAAACCTTAGCTTCTAAAGAACTTAAAAACTCTAAAACTATCCTAAGGTAGGTTGGGTGTCTTATCCTTATTATCTCTCCCCATCCCATTTTTGCAAATAGGGCTTGAATATCACCCAACAAACCTAGGGTCTCTAAGAGATCCTCATCAAGATACCTAGTAGCGGTGATTCTTCTAGTAGAAAGCATATCAAATCTCTTCCTATGCTCATTATTTCGAAAAAGAAGGGTTGGAAGAGTGTTACCTTCCTCCGGAGCTTGAGGGGCGTCCCTTCTCCTTGTTCTTCGCTCCGAAGCACCAGATCGAGATGTCACTTGCTTGGTCCTCCTCATCCTTACTTCTTTTGGGCTTCCTTGAAGGTTGGATAGGCTTCTAGGTGGTGGGGAAGAAGGATTCACATGGCTAGTGCAAGAGGAATCAAAGCACACGACACATTTGGGGTGAAAACGCACAGCTTGGCCTCTTAAACCTCACGCGCCATGGCCGTGTGAAAATACACAGTCAGGCCATGTGCACCGTTGGAAGGTGGGACACGACCATGTGAAAACACACGGCCAGGAAGTGTGTCCCCCGTTTCCTTCTCACAGTGCACAACGATCTGAATTCCCTTACTCGCTCAGTCGTGTGGATTTAAAGTGATTTTTCTTTTACCTAGCAGGTCCTTTCTAGTCCTAATTCATGTTAAAAATGATAAATGAATGGAATCCAAAGTTCAAATTAAACAAATAAATGCAATACAATGAAAAGAACACCTAAAAACTAAACTTGGGTTACCTCCCAAGAAGCGCTTTGTTTAAGGTATTTTAGCTCGACCCTACTCCATTGTCTTGACTTGGCTCCGGAGATTCTGTGAACCTCCATTCATCCATCTCGGAGTTGACATCCGGTGGGTTCGGCTCTACCCTACTGAAAGTGTAGCCATCTAGGAAGAGTGCTCTACATTCTGACAGATTAAAAATGATGATCTCCCCGTCTACCTTCAAGGAGACATTGTGCACCTTTACATCTATTAATGCTCCTGCAGTCGCCAGAAAGGGTCTTCCCAAATTGATGGGATTCTGAGGATTTGGTCATGTGTCCAATATAATAAAATTCGTGTGTATCACAAAATTCTCAATGACCACAGGAACATGTTCTAGCATGCCGATGGGTTCCTTGACTGAGTTATCCTCGATACGAATACCAAGGTTTGCTGGTTGGATCCTATTCAGTCTCATCTTCAGATAGTATGCGTAGGGCATCACACTTACTGATGACCCCAAGTCGCACAGTGCTTCATCGAAGCTTTCCCTATAAATCGAGTAGGGGATAACAAATTCACCAGGGTCCTCAAGCTGTGGTGGGATTATGTCTTCGATTTCAGCTTGGTTGGGTAGGGTAGAAATCATGGTTGCACACCCCTTGGTGGATCTGTTCTTCTGACCTACTCTTTCGCCGTACATTCCTTCCTCCTTGACTTGACTCGGCTCGGATAATGATGGAGAACTATCCATAGGTTGTGACTCAGTTTGGGCTATCTGGGTCACTTGTGTTTTCAACATCCTCGTGTGACTTGCAAAACCATCAACAATGGTCTTCAAATCCTTAAGTGACTCTTCTGTTTTCTAATGTTGGCGTCAAAACTCTTCATTGCCCTTTGTTTGGGTAGCAATGAAGTCTTCCATCATCAATTCTAGCCTAGACTTCTGTGGTTGTTGCTGCCCATTGCCCTATTGTTTCCCATATCTTGATGGTTGGAAGTTTCCTGAGTTATTCCGATAGGAAAAATTTGGGTGGTTCTTCCATCCGATATTATAAGTACAAGAGTATGGGTTGTTGGGCTTTTGATTATAGTCCCCAACCGCATTGACATGCTCAATCTGCTCTTCTGAGCCACCCTTCTCTCCATAGTAGTCCTCTCGATACGCTGATCTCCTTCTCTAAAGTCATTGGCCGCACATGCAGAAACAAAATTGAAAGAGTCGAATCATCTGCTAAGCATATCCAACCTCACTGCCATGTGGTCCACTGAGTTGACAACATATCGTCCCGCGGTAGGAGTTGGGTGACTACGTTCAGAAGCCCATTGATGGTGGTTCTAGGCCACCTCTTCTATTAGCTCATCCGCTTCCTTGATAGTCTTGTTCATAAGTGCTCCTCCTGCAGCAGAATCGAGGGGCATCTTTGTGGCGTATGTGATCCCATTATAGAAGATGTGGATCACTAGCCACCTTTCCAGTCCATGGTGGGGGCATTGGTAGAGTAGCCCCTTGTAGCGATCCTAGGCTTCAAATAGGGACTCCCCTTCCTTCTGACGAAAGCTCATTATTAGATGGTGCATGTGAGCAGTCTTGCTAGGTGGGAAGTATTTATTCAAGAACTACTGCTCACATTTCTCCCAGGTAGTAATGCTTCCCAAAGGTAGGGAATGAAACCATGCCTTAGCCTTAACCCGCAATGAGAACGGGAATAGGCTCAGGTGGATCGCGTCTACAAGGACTCCATTAATCTTCATTGTTGAGTAGATTTCCAAAAACATCTCCAAGTGCTGATTTGGGTCTTCAGTTGTAGCTCTGATGCACATGGACACGTCCTCAAATCTCGCAACGGATACCGTCGTGGACTCAAAGTGCGCGCTCACGCTCAACGCCCGCAAGTGCACGAATGTCGTCAAGTAATAAAGATTATCGATCCCACAAGGACTAGGATTCGAGTACTAATACACTAAGTGGTTGCGATTGTTCGGACATGATCTCTGAGAGAGAGTTGGTTGGTGAGGATGATTGGTGGACCCTACTCTGTGTGGTGTCACACGAAGGAGGAAAAGAGTGTGCCGGGGTCTTAAAAGGTGATTCTAGGACTTCGGTTTCACTTGTGTACCACAGAACAATGTTGTCAATTGCCGTCGTCTAAACGTCTACCTACGGTTTTGGGGAAGGGACATCATACACTCTCCCGCAGAGCCGCCGCATTCACCGGGAGCTATCCTCGTCCAAAAGGACGGGATAGAGGGTACGAGGATGCCAAATCAATCCTTGCGGTGGACCATTTCCGATTCCACCGCTCCCTTCTCCCTACAGTTACGGGAGGTCAGGTTTATCCCTAGGTTCCTTGATCAAACCTCCTAAATCTAGATTGTGAGGGTTGTCACCACCTCGTATCGCCTAAGCACAGCGAAAAGAAAGTCAAATACACGTAGATATAATAAAGAGCAACTACCAATTGTCAAATTAAACTTATGGCCAGAATTTAATATGAACCAACATTGTCTATGTCCACAAGCTACTCCCTAATCCTAGAATCGAAAGTTCTACTCCATAAACACGAAGGAAGAATCACAAAACATGTTTAAGTTCGATTACAATAGAAATAGAGCGCAGAAATAGAGATATACAATGCTTCGTGATCCTCTCTCCAGCGTTGTATTGCAAGTTGTTGACCTCCGGCGGCGTTCCTCCTCCCTGTTGTGAGTTACCGAAGCTTTTTAGGGCTTCGACGTGTCGTCCTAGCCATCGTGCCTCCCCCCTAGGGTTTGGGCAGAGCCATCCTTATATAGACATCGCCTCGGACCGCTGTAAAATCTGGAAAAAACCCTAGTCGCGTAAATCCGTCGGGCCGCTACACGACCGTGTGTTTCCACACGGCCAGGCTGTGTGCGGCCCTGGGGTGCTGTTCTTTGCCCATTGGACACGGCTGTGTGAATCCACATACCCTGGCCATGTACCACTCTGTGTCTAGCTGCGAAAGTCCTTCTTTTGCTCCGAAAACACATCTTTCTCACCAGAAAAGCTAACCTGCACACAAAAGTACAATGAGCAGACCTCCGAACCAGAAAATAGGCAATGCGTGCAAGAATATAGTAACATATGCATGAAACTAACACAAAATGTAACAATATGTGAGCGAAAACTACTCCTAAAACCCTATATGTTTTGCTCACATCAAGCTCCCCCGAATTGACTCTGCTGGACCATGTGTATGAGTGTCGGTTTTAGCTCAAAGTTGTTTGCTAAAATGGATGGTCCAACTATACTCAGCCTAAAGCCTCTAGCACTAGGGGATGCATAATCCCTCAAAGGTCGCCTACCTAAATTCACCTCGGATGCAGCTTGGTCCTTCATCCTCTTCTGTTCAGCTCTTCGGCGATGATAGGTTGGTTCAATTTCTTGATCGATCGGAATCAGGTCTCTCGATCTTAGGCATCTAAGCATATGAAGAACCGAGCCACAAAATTAGGAGTATTACCTAATACTTAATTAAAATAGAAAATGCCCTAAACTAATACTAAATCAAATGCAGAAAATTTAACTAAAGTTTAATGCAACGTAATTACTAAAATAAATCTAAACTTACTCTAGATATTAAAAATCTAAAACTGAAGTAAATAAAAATAAATGAAAGAAATAAAAGTAAAGCAAGTAAATAAATCAACCTTAAGTTTGATCCAATTATCCACTTCTTGATTCGATATCGAATCAATCAGTCCCCGACAACGGTGCCAAAAACTTGATGCACATGAACGTGACCTCAAATCTCACGACGGAGACCGTCGAGGACTCGAACCGCGCACTCGTGCTCAATGCCCGCAAGTGCAAGGATGTCATCAAGTAATAAAAAGATTATCGATCCCACATGGACTGAGATTCGAGTACCGATTTGGTAAGTGGACGTTTATTTTTTGGAATTCAGTTCTAAGGGTTGTGATTTCGAGGGTTGCAACAGTCCTAACTCAATACGATGTCACACGGAAGAAGAAATAAACTAGTTGCGAGTCTTTAGAAGGGATTCTAGGATTTCGGTTTTGTTTGTGTGTCGCAGAACACGTTGTCAATTGGGTTTTGTTTAGGTTTCTAGTTAGGATTTTGTGGAAAGGACATCATACACTCCCCTGATGAGCCTTCGCATCTATCGGAAGCTGCCTCTGCCATTACCAGGTCGACCCCTAGACTTAGGATGGGATAGTCAGTACGAGTATGTCGAATCGATCCTTGCAACGAGTCGAAAATGGGGCACACTTCCTACTCTATCACATCCTTCTACCCACGGTTACGGGAGATGAGGCCAACCCCTAGGTTCCTCCTTAATTCTCCTAAATCTTAGATACGAGTGCTGTCACTCCTCGTATCGACTAGCACAGTAGATAGAAAACCAAAACAATAGTTATAACTCTAAACCAAATGCCAATTTCAAATATAAATTCAAGAACAGAATTCAATTTGGAATAACATGTTCTACGCACACAAACTACTCCCTAATCCTAGAATCGGAGAATCTACTCCATAAATTAGAGAGGAGAAACACAAAGCACGAACATGTTCGTATAAACAATAGAAATTAAGCAAAGAACATAAATTACAATGCAATGTGACTCTTCTCTTCGGCGTTGAAGTGCAAAATTTGGATCTCCGACGACTTTCTTCCTCCCTATTGTGAGTTCCCAAAGCTTTTTAGGGCATCGAAGTGTCATCTCGGCCATCGCGCCTCCCCCCTAGGGTTTGGGCGTAACCTCCTTTATATAGACATCAGCTTGGATCTCTCTAAAACCTGGAAAATAACTGACTCACATCGGAATCGTACAGCGACACACGATCGTGTGTTTCCACACGACCAGGCCGTGTGTGGCGCCGTGGTGGCCAATTCCCACCCTTGGACATGGTCGTGTGTAACCACACGCCCTGGCCGTGTCCCCTTTTGCGTCCAGCTACAAAATGTCCTTCTTTTGCTCCGAAAGTGCACCATTTTCCCCATGAAATGCTATCCTGCTCACAAAAGTACAAAGAGCATATCTCTGAACCAGAAAATAGGAAATGCATGCAAAACAAACTAAAATATGCATGAAACAAACATAAAATGTAATGAGATGTGAGCGAAAACTACTCATAAAACCCTATATGTTTTGCTCACATCAGGTTGTGAGCGAAAAATACACACAAACCTTAATCAATTCGATTTCATTTAAATGCTCTTGCTTTCATAAACTTCACAGACAATAATCCTTCTTACTTCAACACCACAATTCTGACCTTGCATCACATCTTTATCGTTTTTGTCGGTAAACTTTAGTTGTTTTTCTTGTTGCACTGAATTCCTAAAAGGGAATGATAAGGTTGTTATCGTCCCCCTTATTTCTTGTAAGATCGTGTCTCTTACCTCCAATGAGGAAGAGAATCTTTTTAGTAAACTGCTCAATGAAAGCGATCAAGGATCGCGAGCCTTGGACTAGCAGTCGTTCAGCTGTGAACTAAGTAAAATTGATTATGTTGTTTTTGTTCTTATATTTTTCCGCTGCTTATTACTTTGGTCTTACAGATCTTAAACCAAACGAAAAAAAATGTTTTTAGACACATTATTCACCCTCCCCCCACTAGTGTCTTTCCGATCCTACAATAGGTATCAGAGCCTAAGATGCTAAATTTTGATGCAACCACCATTTTCAACAACTTTTATTTTCTTTTTCCCTCCTTTTTTTCCTTTTTTGTTTTCGGTTTTTGTTTCTGTGCATTTTATTATAGTTTCTTATCTCCCACACTACTAATCCAAGACCAAGTCTTGGAAGTTTCTTTCGTGTTTTTATCATTGCGAGGTGATCAAAATGATCCATCAAGAAGGATTTAGAACTGCTCGGCCTCTGTTCTTTAGCAAAGATGACCTCCGGTACTAGAAGAGTCGGATGGAGTGTTTCCTAAAGACACAAGTCGATATGTGGATCGTCATTCAGATGGGATTCGATCTACCGATTAATCATCAAGGTGAACTCTTGGATTGCAACAAGTGGACCAATGCGATGAAGTGACAGATCGAAGCCGATGCAAATGCCACTCAAATTTTGCAGTGTCGCCTATCCAAGGAGGAGCTCAACCGCATCAGCCCATTCATCAGTGCAAGGACCTTTGGAACAAGCTCACCAAACTACACAAAGGGACCACCAACACCAAGGTATGTAAGCGTAATCTACTGCTTAATAAATTGTTTAATCTAAATATGCAAGATAATGAGATCACAAGCCAACTTCACACTCAAATTCAAGATATTTGAACGACCTCCACTCAATCAGACAAAAGGTGGAGAACCGAGACATTATAGGATACGCCCTAAAAGTTGTTCCTAGGAACATTTTGTAGGCATCCATGGTTGATGCTTACAAAGTATTTAAGGATTTATCTAAAATTAGGTTTGATGAGTTATTTTTGGAACTTGAATTGCATGAGCATTCTAATTTGACCCTCGGTAGAGAAGAGTATTGCTTTTCTTGCAGGAAAAAAGAAAGGAAAAAGTAATCCTCCTCCTAAAGATGATGAGTCTGAATCCAACTTGAACGAAGCAATGGAGAGGGAACTAGTTAATTTAGTTCAAAAGTTGATCAAGCGAAGAAGGCGACTGACCAATGTTGGGAATTGGATGTCACTAGAGGGGGTGAATAGCGTGTCTTATTGATTGATGGATTTCGATCGTTCGTCTCTACAATTCGATTAGCGCAGCGGATATATGAAATACAATACGAATATAGAGACAAATACACAATCACAAAACAAAATATAACGTGGTTCAGAATCTTAGGGTTCCTAGTCCACGGGGTGAGCTCGAAGAGCTCTAGTGATGCACTCACCACTAATAAATACTCCTTCTCGGAACAATCCGGAGGCGAAGAAACCTTGTACAAGAATTACAACAGTAATACAATAGAAATACAACAAGAAAAACTAAACAATATACAAAATAAGTAAAGAACACTTTACACAAGAACTTTGGATTGTTTGCTTGTTGTTTGCTTTGGATTGGCCTTGAAGGTTTGGAATGCAGCAGCAATTCCCCTCCAAAATCGCCCCAAAAATCGTAGCCAAATCCTCCCATCCGAGCTGCTTTTATAACCTTCGTCGGGCTGATTTTGTGCCTAGCAATCGACTACCATAAGGCCCGAGTCGACTGCCAACAGTATCGTTGTGAGACAATGACTTAAACCACGTCGGTATCCAAGCCAAAGGTTACACGCGATCAGCCAACCTCTTAGCCGATCGATCACGACTAACGAGCATTCTCGCTCCTGACCCGATCGGGATCATTGCCCTCCATGATAGTCGATCGCCATCACGATCGCCTAATATCGAAAATCGAATGCCAAGCCATTTTCTGCAGTCGAACACTAGTCGAGTTTGAGCAGTTCGACTGGGCATAATCCTAGTCGACTGCTACAAGTTGACTTGGCTGCCAAGTGTCAAAACACTTGACCAGTCGACTGGTCCAAAGTCCCAGTCGACTGTTAACCTCAAACATGAGATTTAACCCCAAGTATAATGCCTTCATACTTGCTAGACCACCCTTAGCCTAGACCTAAGCCTTCTAGCCACCTCCATCAGCCTCACGCCTATCGGATCCCTCCAAGTCATCCATGACTTGTTCATCCATACGCTAGCCTTCAGGTGCTTCCATCGACTATTGTCATGCTAAGTTGGTCTATACCGCCAAGGCAGATTGAGCTTACACTACCAAGACTACCGCTTAGGCTTTACGCCGCCAACCATTGGACTTATGTTGCCAAGACTCCACCCTTGGACTTTACGCCGCCAATATCAAACCCCTTGGACTTTCCTTGCCAACCCATATTGGACTTTCTATTTGCCAAGACTCAAGCTTGGACTTTCCCATTGCCAAGACCCATGCTTGGACTTTCCATGCCAACCCATGTTGGACTTTCCAATTGTCAAGACTCAAGCTTGGACTTTCCCTTGCCAAGACCCATGCTTGGACTTTCCATGCCAAGTACCCATGACTTAGACTTTCCCATTGCCAAATGTCCCACTTGGACTTTCCATGCCAAGTACACAAGACTTGGACTTCTCCATCATATAGTCAACCCCATGTCAACCATATAGTCAATCCATTGTCAAACAATGATCAACTCCCTTGTCAAATATCAAAATACTACTCGAGTTAAATTCGAGTCTGGTCAATCATGACCTGAGCTGATTACACCAACAATATCTCCCTTTTTGATGTTTGACAAAAACCACAAACACCTTTGAGTTAGGCCACTTAACTCAAATCTTTTTACCAATTCTCCTAAATTGGTAACTCCAACTTCTCCCATAATTCTCCCCCTTTTTGACAAACATCAAAAAGGTTCTCCCTAAGGAGGTCAATGTCTCATATCCAATGAGATCTTACAATCTCCTCCTTGGACCAAAAACACCTAGGATGCCTTCACTCTTCCTAGTGATAAGTCTCATATCACTCAAGAGAGGCAATCCTATAAACTCTCCCAATTTCCAAATTGAGCATTTCACATTCTCCCAAAAGTCTCCCTCTCATGACGAAGAACACATCCATCATCCCATGATGGATAACCTCCCCCTAAAGGCTTGCTCCCCCTTGACCATTGCACTAACAATGTCCTTGGAGAGTCCCTAAGCCTATAGAAACACTAAACCATCAAAATTAAGGTTAAAAGTTCAACCTTGAACTTTCACACACCTTAAAATTGATACACACTCTAAACAACTCTCCTAGTCCATATCCAATGGATTTCACCTTTTCCAATACTTTCCAAAGCATATCCTAGGGTTAGGAGCAGTTAGGGTAGCCTAACATAGCTGAATCAGGCTAAACAAATCTTGTTTACCCGAATCAGGCCTGGCAGTCGACTGTTACAATCACTAGTAGACTGCCATAAGTGGTAGTCGATTGATTTTTGCAAATGCAGAATTTCAGAAATCAGAATCTGAATTTTTAAAATACATAAGTAAATATACATATTTTTAAAAGTCTTGAAAATTCATACGTACAATACTTAAGACAAATACAATGGGTGAAAAATATTTGAAAATTAAATTACCCATAAAATTAGGAGATTGACACAAAGTTCAAAACCATTGAAAAGCTCAATATTTTGGCCCTACTTTGTATCAACTCTCTCAATGGTGATTGCTATCAAAAGATAGACTTCACCAAGGTTTTCAAAAATAATTTTAAAATATTTTT
Organism: Wurfbainia villosa; assembly: GCA_025175895.1. Taxonomy (NCBI): domain Eukaryota; kingdom Viridiplantae; phylum Streptophyta; class Magnoliopsida; order Zingiberales; family Zingiberaceae; genus Wurfbainia; species Wurfbainia villosa. The sequence goes on along the minus strand of CM046005.1, from coordinate 17,501,837 downwards.
GAAAACCCATATTGGATCGTGATCAATGGGCTCAATGCACATGACTTGCACATTAGCTTTCCCCATGATCCACCCATGGTATAAGATGAGTTTGAGTTCATCTAGATGAAAAAACTATGCACCTTGAACTTAACTCATTTCCTAGCATATCACATGTGTCTAGGGTGTTTGAAAATACACACATGTAAATTTGATGTGAGATGTGGGTTTTGGTTATCCTAATCTAAGGTCTCATACATTTTCTAAGGCAACACTACTTGATTCCCTTATACATGGGACTTCAAGTCATGTCATAGTCCTTTACTCAATTTTATTAATGCATGAAATATGATCATGGCATAAATGATAGCATAAATAAATATGGTCAATAATCATGATGTCATGGCATAAGTATAAACCTAAGCATACATGACAAAATAAAATAGACCTAAGGTATCATGACATTTATATGATAAAAATAAATATAATATCATGACACGGTATATGGCAAATAAACCATGACAAATAAAATGTATAGGTACAATAATACCTAAATTTTAATATTAATTGTCATTTGTTATTATTAATTCCATTTTCCCATAATGTCACTTATCTCCCAAGTGTGCCAAAAACCCAAAATGGCACACCATGACCTCTAAACCTAGTTTGTGCTCATTTGATTGATTTTTCATAATTCTCAAAATATATTGGCACATCCTAAAATCCTTTAGGATATAAATTCAAACCACATTTCCAAGATACTCACAACCTTGAAAATGACCTAAAGTGCCACCTTTACCATGGTTAGGTTAACTACCAATCCATTTAAAGTTGGCACACCCTAACCCATTTAGCGTGAATCGATCACGCTCCTAGGAACTCAATACCTATTGGAGCACCTTGGGTTTACTAGGTATTCCTTAGGGATAACTTCCCTAGATACCTTTCTAATGACCCTCCTAGGCTTGGTAGCCTTGGTCATTTGGGTCTTGCCTAGGTTAGCTCTAGGGGTGACTCCCCTTGTAACCTTCTTAGTGGCCTCCCTAGGTTTCTTAGAAACCCTAGCCACTAGGCATTTGCCTTGGTTACCCTTAGGGATGAATTCCCTAGTAACCTTGGCTTTCCTAGACCTAGGATGTGTTCCATAATCGAATGGAACACTATGGTAGGTCTCCTTGGGCTTAGATTTATGACCCAAATCTTTCTTGCCCTTGGGTGGACCTTGCTTCCTAAACCCTAGGTTTTGATAATTTGACCACCCTTTAATTTGATTTTGCATATTCCTTAGGGTCTTCTCCATCTTCTCAAGTTTTGACCTCAAAACTCGATTTTCAAATTCTAGTTTTTCTAATTTGGTGGGCCAATTATTTCCTTGAGTATTTTTGCCCTTCCTAGTCATATGTCTAGAATTGTTTGGATTAAATCCTAGATGGTCCTCTATCTTCTTGATTTTTTCCCTAGGTAAGATTGTTCTAGGGACATTAGTCCCAAATTTCTCCTTAGTTAAAATAGGTCTAGAGTCATTGTTCCTTGGTCTGTTCTTAGATAAATTAACATGCTTAGAACCTAAACAATAAAATATATTTCTAGCATGCTCTTTATGATAAATAGCAAGTGAATTGAAAGCATGCTTTTGCCTATTAATTAAGGAGGAAACATGATTAGAGGTTACCTTAGGGTTTGCCTTAGCTCCCCCTACATGTGTAGCTCCTCCTTGCCCTTTGGTTTGATTTTTCCCCATAGGGCATTGACTTTGGTAGTGCCCTCTTTGGTGGCACTTGAAGCACACCACGTGCTCCTTGCTCTTAATGGTTGGGGCCCCGGTCTCCTTGACCTTTGGCACCGGTGGAGCCTTCTTAACCTTCTTAGGACACTTGCTCTTGTAGTGTCCATTTTCCTTACATTCAAAGCATACAATATGATTTTTATTTTTTTATTGAAATGCTTGAGTTACCTTCCGTGGTAGGGGAGTCTTGAACTTCCTCTTCTTCTCGACTAGAGGTTGATGGTTCTGCTTGAGGTTGTTCCGGTGATCTAATCTCCTCCCCCTCAATCCTAGAGGTGGAGACTTCTTCTACTTCTACCTCTTCTTCCACCAATCTCGATCCGGATGTTTATTCCCTATCAATTTCCGAATCCTCACTTTCTTGTGGGGAAAAGTTTTCTTCTTCTTCGGGCTCTCTTTCTACTTGAGCCATGGATGGTTCTTCATGGAGCTTGGCCAATTTTTCCCATAGCTCCTTGGCATCTAGAAATTCGACTAACCTAGACACAATATCGTTAGGTAATAAATTTAATATCAATTGCATTACCTTATTGTTTCTTTCAAAGGCTTGGACTTGCTCTTCGGTCCATCTCTTCTTCTTGAGGTATCCACTTTTTGGACCCCTTGGGACTTCGGACCCCTTCACTATGATCATCCAATCTTCAAAGATCATCATGAAGAAGTTCTCCATTCGTGCCCTCCATTGCTCAAACCCTTCTTGTCCATAAAAGATGTATGGGATCGGAGTGTTGATGTCCCATCCTAGTCTTTCTTCAAACTCCATCTTCTTCTTCACCCTCTAGCAGTGCTCTCTTGGCGGTTAGTCCAAATGAAGAGCAGTCTCGCTCTGATACCACTTGTTGGAATTTGGACATCACTAGAGGGGGTGAATAGCGTGTCATAGTGCTTGATGGATTTTGATCGTTTGTCTCTACAATTCAGTTAGCGCAGTGGAAATACGAAATACAATACGAATATAGAGAAAAATACACAATCACAACACAAAATATAACGTGGTTCCGAACCTTAGGTTTCCTAATCCACGGGGCTAGCTCAACAAGCTCTAGTGATGCACTCGCTACTAATAAATACTCCTCGGAACAATCCGTAGGCAGAGAAACCTTATACAAGGATTACAATAGTAATACAACAAGAAAAACTAAGAAATACACAAAACAAGTAAAGAAAATTTTACACAAGAACTTTGGATTGCTTGCTTGTTGCTTGCTTTGGATTGGCCTTGAAGGTCTGGAATGCAGCAGCAATTCCCCACCAAAATCGCCCAAAAAATTGCTGTCAAATCCTCCCATCTGAGCTGCTTTTATAACCTTCATTGGGATGATTTCGCACCTGGAAGTCGACTGTCGTAAGGCCCCAATCGACTGCTAATAATCGACATCCAAGCCAACGATTACACTGGCAGTCGACTACTAGTTACCATCGATCATTTGCCAACCTCATATCGGTGATCGATCGACTACAGATACGCTCGCACTTCGACCGAGTCGATCCCTCCATGATCCAACCGCCATCGAACTATCCAATCTTGGCGATCGACTACCAGCCCATTTCCTCTGATCGAACACCGGTCGAGTCGAGCGGTTTGGTAGGCTTAATCTCGATCGACTCACCGCCAAGTGTCAAACTTGACCGGGTCCAAAGCCCCATTCGACTGTTAACCTCAAACATGAGGTTTAACCCCAAGTATGATGCCCTCATACTTGCTAGACTACTCATAGCCTAGACCTAAGCCTTCTAGTCACCTCCGTCAGCCTCACGCCTATCGGATCCCTCCAAGTTATCCATTACTTGTTCATCCATACACTAGCCTTCAGATGCTTCCATCGGCTATTGTCATGCTAAGTTGGTCTATACCACCAAGGCACATTGGGCTTACGCTCCCAAGACTACCGCTTGGACTTTACACCGCCCACCATTGGACTTATGCTGACAAGAATCCACCCTTGGATTTTACGCCGCCAAAAGCAAACCCCTTGGACTTTCCTTGCCAACCCATGTTGGACTTTCCATTTGCCAAGACTCAAGATTGGACTTTCTCATTGCCAAGACCCATGCTTGGACTTTCCATGCCAACCCATGTTGGAATTTCCAATTGCCAAGACTCAAGCTTGAACTTTCCCTTGCCAAGACCCATGCTTGGACTTTCCATGCCAAGTACCCATTACTTGGACTTTCCCATTGCCAAGTGTCCCACTTGGACTTTCCATGCCAAGTACACAAGACTTAGACTTCTCCATCATATGGTTTAACCCCATGCCAACCATATAGTCAACCCATTGTCAAACAATGGTCAACTCCCTTATCAAACATCAATGTCAAACATCAAAATACTACTCGAGTAAAATTCTAGTCCGGTCAATCGTGACCTAGGTCGATTGCACCAACAACCAAGCCAACGAAGGACAAAAGATCTGGGACAAGTCAAAACTACAAGTGTTATGAATGCAACAAGAAGGGACACTTCATATCCGAGTGCCTAGAGCTAAAGAATAAGCGACCTCAACCCAAGAAAGCACTCAACGCAACATGGTAAGAATCGTCAAATAAGGAAGAACAAGTACAAGCCAACTTGGTTCTTTTGGCAAGACCTTCTGAGTCCGAGTCTGAATCCGAGCTCGACACCGAGTCTGAGTTTGAGTCAAGCCATGGATCCATATCTGGTTCAAAAGGATCAATCAAGGTGAGTTACTCCTTAATCAAAAACTTGTATGATGCAATTAAGTTTTTAAATAAAAAATTAACTAAGTTCGAGTATAAGGTAGAGTCATTAAAATTAACTAAGAAAAATTGAAAGTCATCTCACAACATATATAGGATAACTTGATTGATCATATAGAAAGGGTGAGATGAAACATAGTGATGCACGCGAGCACGACCCCAAATCTCCGGCCGAGATCACCAAGGACTTGAAGCACACGCTCGCGATCAACGACCGAAAGTGCACGGTTGTCATCACGTAATAAATTATATATCGATCCCATAGGGACTGTGATTTGAGTACCGTTTGTCAAGTGAACATTGATTGTTCGAAGTAAATCTCTTGTGAGTCAGAAGTGGGGTCGACGACGGTCCTGACTCAAATACGGTGTCATTTGGAGAAAGCAAAGGGGGGCTCAAAGTTGCTTAAAGGTTTCCAGGATTTCGGTTTCACTTGTGCATTGTTGAATATGCTATCAATTTAATGCTCCTAAGATCTCTAGTCATGATCTTGCGGGAGGATAATCATGTGTAATCTCGATGAACTTTTGCTTCTACCGGGAACTACCTATTCCTAGCCACATTTTCCTTTCGGATCGTCAAAGCTCAAGGGATTAATATCTTTGGGAGCCCCCTATCATTCGGGTTCCACAACCCTTCTAGAGTTTATCTCTCCTACTTTGGGCCTTTTGCTGGGATAGGTTCATGGGGTTCTAGGATGTCTTATTGATCCTTATGAATAGGTGGATCATATTTCATATCCTACTCATTCACATCCTACTTTCTATGGTTATGGGATGGAGTATGACCGTAAGGTTCCTCCTTGGTTTTCATAGATTTTGATACAAAGGCTTTCCACCCTTATATCAACTACGTACGGTAAAAATAGAATCAAGACATAACTTTCATTGATCTAAAGAACATAAATTTCAAATAGAATTCAAAAGCAATGAATAGATATTTGAACTAGCATGTCCAGCATACACAAGTTACTCCCTAATCCTAGAATCAAAGTATCTACTCCATGAATAAGGAAGAAAAAACACAAGACATCTTTTTGTAAAATATTACAATCCAAACAGAATTAGAAATAGAAATAATATGCCTTGTGGATCCAATGTAATGTCTTGTCACTCTTCAAGGTGTTGGAGCGCTAATTCGGGACTTCAAGCTGCTTCCTTTCTCTCCGTTGCGAGCCTCCGGTGCTTTTTAGGGCACCTTCTTATTGTCCCAGCCGTCGAGCCTCCCCCTAGGGTTTAGAAATGCCTTCCCTTCTATAGGAGTGAAGCCGACTTTCCTTATTTGCCCACGAAACCTAGAGTTCGATAAGTTGAGTTGTCGCCACACGACCGACCATGTGACAGTTTGGAAATGTGCCTGAAATCTATATCTGGCAAAAGGCACAGCTATGTGAAATTCACACGACCGATTGTGTCTTCCTCTGGAGCTCTAAAAGAACGTCATCTTCCATTCCAAATCATGCACATGTCTTTGGGACACGGCAAGAGCACTCTTGCCTTCCTTGAGCTCCATTTATTTAGCTATTTTGCCTCCAAAATGCCGCTCTGTACATGAAATAACAAAAGCATATCTCTAAACTAGGAAATAGTAAATGAAGGCAAAATAAGAGAGAATATGTATGAAATGCAATGAGATGTGTGCTAAAACTACTCTTAAAATCCTATATGATTTGTACTCATCAAAATCCCCCAGACTTAGATCTTTGCTTGTCCTCAAGCAATCCTCAGTGCCATGGATTTTAAAAGTATTGTTCCCATACTTAGCATGTTTACAAAACTTATCAAGTGGTACTTTTAATCAAAGCAAATAAATATGTTCTAAAAGTTCACTAGGTTAGCTTTTTGTGCATGTGCCAAGAAAATTTCCCAAGGGATTCACATTCCATGTTGAGTTAAGTCATCATCCTATATCTTTCCTAAGGTTTCTGCCTTTTAGCTACTTACTTGCCCTAAGCGAGGGTTGTTCCCTAGAATTAACATATAGTCTCAAAGGCGTGCTTGGTATTGAGAGAAATTGATAGGTGTTTCCTCAGTAACCTAACTCGGTCTCAAAGGGGCACCAAACCATTTCCACCCATGACAACTTTTTTTTGCACTCTCTCTCTCTCTCTCTCTCTCTCTCTCTCTCTCTCTCTCTCTCTCTCTCTCTCTCTCTCTTTTAATTTTTATTTTTTTAATTTTTTTACTATCCTAACTAGTATTTTGATTTTTCTTAATGGGCTTACATGATCCGAGTATCTCCAGTAACTAAAATGCTAATCTAGAGTCACCTATGGATTCTAAAGTACTAGACTATTGAGATGAATCATAACTAGGTATGTACTAAATTCTCCCTTTCAAAATATTCAATGAGTGTAAGTGAGAATAAAAGCTAGCAAGTGAAAATTTAAAACATCCATCAAAGCATCTCAAAGTAAAGTACCAAGAAATAAAAGAAACTAAACTACCTATGGTATGGGAATATATCGTTGAGATTTTCAAAAACATCACTGAGGCAGCTTATAGTGACCAACAACTAAGTGCTGAAAAGAAACCTAAATACTACATGCATGAGCAAATAAATGCAAATAATCTAGCAAAGAAAATAAAAACTAAACCTAGATGTCATAAAACTAAAGCTAGCAGAAGAACATAGTGAAATGTAGGCCTCCCCCAGACTTAAATAAAACTGTACCTCTAACACAATAGTCTAGGTGGGAAGTCTGGCAGTCTCGGCATATCGAGCTCATGGGAGAATCGCGTGCTCAACCGCTAGTGCCACATATACATATAGTCCACTTGGGAACTAGTGGACGCAGTGGCTGCTCTTTGCTGCTCCTCTTTATCCCACTGTGTTCGTGCATCTCTTATAAACTATAATACCTCCTAACAATAGGTGGCCTCCTGAAAATATTGTTGGGCCTGACTATAGAACTCCTCGGCCCGCTGGAAATCATCCTGTAGGCCCTGAAACTCAGTCTGCGTGTAGGTCCTATGCTCCTCCCATCACTGCCCTTGTGTCAGCTACTCCGTGAAGATGTCATCGAGGTGCGATTGGAACTCAGAGAAGTCATAAGCAAATGTACCTGTGTCTTGCTCAAAATAATGAAAGGAATGAAGTGCGGGATCGGGGCGGGAACTCCGAGGGCTCCTATACATGGGTGGATCCGATGGTGAGTGATTTGAAGGTGGTGAAGGGAGGTGCATGGGCAGAGGGCACCTTGTGTGGTGGGGACTCCACTGCCCTATCCAACTGCCAATTGGTCTGGTTGGTGATGGTGGTACAATCGGTGTCGGGGAACCTAAGGGGTGGCAAGTTCTTCCTTATAAAACAAAAAGAATTACCCTCTCTCACTATCATCTTCATTGTCATGCACACCCCTAGGTCTATGCTAGAGCTCCCTTCTACTCAGTCTAAATCCTCACAATTATACCCCATCAAATTACAAATATGGGTCAATAAACCCCCTACAATAATGTCCCCTTTCAGTGCTTTACCTACCTTAACTAGATATCTAATGAAATGGGACCCCATATCAATAGTATTATTCTCTCGCAACATGTCCCATAGGCAAAGAAGTTCACTCATCCTCATTACTCCATCACTCTCTCCCCTACCAAAAATAGTACTCGCCATGACTCAATGAATATATCAAAAACATAGGGTTTTGAAGTCAAGAATCTTTGGCTCTTGATGGGTCATACGAGTTTTCCCTTGTCAAATCGAACCAAAATAATATCGCATTGAATTGGGTAGGGGTTCTCCTTTCTCCCCCAATAGGTAGTCTGAAATATAGGTTCCATGGGTTTAGGGTCCACTCATGTTCTATGTTAAATAGCCTAAAAGTGATTTTTCCCTCTCGACTATCTACTCCCGATAAGATCTCCACATCCACTGAGCTCAAGAATTCTAGGACTACTCTAGGGTAAGTTGGGCATCTAACTCCCATGATCTCCTCCGAACCTACTTTTGAAAACAATCCTTGTATATCCCCAAAAAGACCTAAGGTTTCTAAGAGATGTGCATCTAAATAGAGGGTAGCAGTTATCTTGTGAGTAGAAAGCATGTTAAATCTATCCCTATGTGCATTATCACGAAAATGATACCTAAAGGGGCGTTGCCTTCCTTTTGTTCTTGTCGTGTGCTTCTTTCTCTCGACCTTGACCTTGAAGATGCAACCCTTGGTGCAGTGTGCTTTGTCCTCTTCATTTTTGCCTCTTGAAAGCTTCTTGAAGGTTAAAGATAGTTGTTCGGAGGTTGGAGATGAGGGAAATCAAGACTTAGGACAAGGGATTTGAGTCACATGACCGATTTTGGGTAAGCACACGGCTCACACCCCTTTTAAAGGTGCGCAACATGACCGTGTGGAATCCACATGGTCGACCATGTGTGGCTTTGCTCTTGGTGCTCGGGAAATTCTGAAAATAGGCATGGCCATGTGGAATTCACACGGGTGGTCTTGTGCGATTCTAGAATTTTCCTATAGTGTCACACTGTCCGAGACTTTCCACACACCCTGCCATGTGCTATTCTACCCGTTGGGCATGGCCGTGTGGAATCCACACAGCCGCCCATGCTTCCTTCTGAGGTTCTAAAAGAAAATCTTCCTTCTACCTAGCAACTTCTATATGACCCTAAACACACATAAGGATTATAATGGACAAAAATTAAAGCCTAAACGAGCATGCATGAATGCAAAAAGACTAGAAACAGATAAAGTTAAACTTGTACTTGTTTAAGGTCTTTAGCTCGACCATACTCCTATGTTTCATCTTGGCTCCAGTGGTTCCGTGAACCTCCACTCATCGACGTCAGGCTTTCCATCCTCCGGTGGTAGCTTAGCTACCCGGCAAGAAGAATATCCTGCTGAAAAAGGATCGGCATACCCTGACAAGTCAAACTATAGGATCTCATCTTTCACTTTTAAGGAAATCCTATGCTTCTTAACATCGATGCAAGCTCCAGCGGTGGCTAAAAATTGTCTTCCTAAGATCAGTGGTGTGGTAGGCTCTTCTCCCGTTTCCAATACAATGAAATTTGTAGGTATGCAAAAATTCTCTATGACTACGGGTACATTTTCCAAAATGCCTACGGGCTGCCTAATCGTGTCATCCACCATAGTGCGCTTTACTCCTATTAGTCCCATCTCCTTGTAGAATGTGTAGGACAATATACTAATGGTTGATCCAAGGTCGCATAGTGCAATGTCAAAATTGAACCAGTAAATCATGCAAGATATGATGAATTCCCCTGGGTCCCCCAACTTGGGTGTAGACTTATTTTTGATCTCAATCTAGCTCTCTAATGTCAAAATCACGGCGGCGCATCTCTTAACAGCCCCATTTAGTGTAGGGACCGTGATGCCCGCTAGAGGGGGGAGAATAGTGTTTACGTATAGATGATGGAACTCAATCGTTCTTGCTACAAAATGTTAGTATATGCAGTGAAAATAGTAATGATACAAACAAATACACAACACAAGCACAAGTACACGAGATATAACGTGGTTCGGAACCTCAAAGTTCCTACTCTACGGATTGAGCTCAAATGAGCCCTAGTGATACAATCAACACCACTAATCAATAATACTCCTTCTCGACAACAAGTCGAAGGCGGAGAAACCTCATACAAATAATTACACTAAGTAGTACAATGGATACAAGCAAATACAAATATGAAATGCAATACAAGTAAAGAAAAACACTTTACAAGGAGCTTTTGATTGCTTAATCTTTGATTGCCTTGGACTAGCCGTGAAGGACTGGAAAGCACCAGCTATTCCTCTTCAAATCACCCAAGAGAACCATTGCCAAATCCTTCTCCACGACCTTCTTTTATAACCTACATTCGGGCTGGATTTTGCCTAGTAGTCGACTGATCGAGACCATTAATTGACTGCTCATGTAGCCATTGTCTCACAACGGCCTGAGCCACGTTGGATTAGTTCCAATGGATAGACCATCAGTCAATTGATCATGCCCATTAGTCGATTGATAGAGTCATCACTCGACTGTCAAACCCTAACAGTCGACTAGGAAATTTTTGTTCTCGAAAGCTCGACCATCAATCGACTGCTCAGGCCATCAGTCAACTGCCTAATGCTGGCAGTCGACTTCTAGGCCATTTCCTGCAGTCCAACACCAGTCAACTTACATCAGTCGACTGCCCATAATATCAGTCGACTGATACCCTCATCCATGAGGTTTTAACACCAAGTATGATGTCCTCATACTTGCTAGACCACCCTTAGCCTGGACCTAAGCCTTCTAGCCACCTCCATCAGCCTCACGTCTATTGGATCCCTCCAAGTCATCCATGACTTGTTCATCCATATGCTTGCCTTCAGGTGCTTCCATCAACTATTGTCATGCTAACGTGGTCTACACCGCCAAGGCACATTGGGCTTATGCTTCCAAGACTCCCGCTTGGACTTTACGCCGCTAACCGTTGGACTTATGCTGCCAAGACTCCACCTTTGGACTTTATGCTGCCAATATTACCCCTTGGACTTCCCTTGACAACCCATGTTGGACTTTTCATTTGCCAAGACTCAAGCTTGGAATTTCCCTTGCCAAGACTCATGCTTGGACTTTCCATGCCAACCCATGTTGGCTTTCCCTTGCCAAGACCCATGCTTAGACTTTTCATGCCAAGTACCCATGACTTGGACTTTTCATGCCAAGTACACAAGACTTGGACTTCTCCATCATATGGTCAACCCCATGTCAACCATATGGTCAAACAATGGTCAAACCATCGTCAAACATCCAAAATACCCCTCGAGTCAAACTCGAATTCGGTCAATCATGACCCAGGTCAATTGCACCAACAATCTCCCCAAACCATTGTCAAACATCAAAACATAACTCGAGTCCAACTCGAGTCTGGTCAATCATGACCTGGGCCGATTGTACCAACAATCCCCCCCCCTTTTTGATGTTTGACAAAAACCACAAACAAAACATTGAGTTAGGCCACCTAACTCAAATCTCCTTACCAATTCTCCCAAATTGGTAATCCCAAATTCTCCCATAACTTCTCCTATAAATTCTCACCCTTTTTGACATACATCAAAAAGGTTCTCCCCAAGGAGGTCAATGTCTCATATCCCAATGAGATCTTACAATCTCCCCCTTGGTCTAAAAACATCTAGGATATCTTCACTCTTACTAGTGATAAGTCCCATATCACTTAAGAGAGGCTTCCTATAAACTCTCCCAATTTCTAAATTGGGCATCTCACATTCCCATTTCTCCCCCTCTCCTCCTCATGAGGAAGAACACATCCATCATCCCATGATGGATACCTGCCCCTAAAGGCTTGCTCCCCCTTGACCATTGCACCAACAATGCCCTTGGAGAGTCCCTAAGCCAATAGGAATGCTAAACCATCAAAATTAATGTGAAAGTTCAAACTTGAACTTTCACACACCTTAAAGTTGATACACACCCTAAACAACTCTCCTAATCCATATCCAATGGATTTTCCCCCTTTCCAATGCTTTCCAAAGCATACCCTAGGGTTATGAGCAGTTAGGGTAGCCTAACATAGCTGAAACATGGGATAAACATCTTTGTTTACCTGAAATCAGCATTGACAGTCGACTCTGATAGTAATCGATCATTGCCCTAATCGATCGGTCGATAGAAAATGAATTTTAGAAATTCATAAGTAAATATACGTATATTGAAAAATCTTGAAACTTCATACATATAATACTTATGTCAAATACAATGGGTGAAAAATATTTAAAAAATAATTTATCCACAAAATAGTGAAATTGATACAAAGTTCAAAAATGAGAAAACTTCATTGTTTTGAGCTCACTTTGTATCAACATCATTAATGGTGACTTCTATCAAAAGATAGACTACACCAAGGTTTTTCAAAATGATTTTGAAATAGTTTTAAAACCTTATATTGAACCATGGTCTATGGGATTAATGCACATGACTTGTACACAAGCTTTCCTCATGATTCATCCATGGTATGAGTTGAGTTTAAGTTCATCTAGATAAAAAAATTATGCACCTTTAACTTAACTCATTTCCTAGCATCTCACATGTGTCTAGGGTGTATCAATACATACACATGTCAATGTGATGTGAGATGTGGGTTTTGTTCATCCTAAACTAGGGTTTCATGCATTTTCTAGAGCAACACTACTTGATTCCCTTATACATGAGACTTCAAGTCATGTCATAGTCCTTAAATCAATTTTAATTACTTTAAATGCATGAATGATCATGGCATAAATGATGACATAAATAAGCATGGCCAATGATCATAATGTCATGACATATGATATAACCTAAGAATACATGACATAAAAAACCCTAAGCATAATCATGACATTTTATATGATTAAAAGAAACATTATGTCTTGACATGGCAAGGCAAACAAAGCATGACAATTGTAAAATACTAAGGTATTAAATTCCTAAGTGTTAAGCCTAAATTGTCATTTGTTATGATTAATTCCATTTTGTCATATTATTACTAAACCTCCAAGTGTGCCAAAAACTCAAAATGGCACACCATGACCCTAAGACCTAAATTGTGCCAATTTGATCAAATTATCAAACTTCTTAAGTGATATTGGCACATCCTAAAATCCTTTTAAGATTTACATTCAAACCTATTTCTAAGGTACCCATAACCTTGAAAATAACCTAAGGTGCCACCTTTACCATGGTTAGATTAACTACCCATCCAATTAAAGTTGGCACACCCTAACCCATTTAGCGTGAATCGATCATGCTCCTAGGAACCTAAAACCTATTTTAGCTCCTTGGGTTTACTAGGTATTCCTTAGGGATGACCTCCCTATATACCCTCCTAATGACCCTTCTAGGCTTGGTAGCCTTGGTCATTATGGTCTTACCTAGGTTAGCTCTAGAGGTGACTCCCCTTGTAACTTTCTTAGTGGCTTCCCTAGGTTTCTTCAAAACCTATCTACTAGACATACTCCATGGTTAGCCTTAGGGATGACCTCCCTAGTAACCATAGCCTTCCTAGACCTAGGCTGTGTTCCATAATCGAATGGAACATTGTGGTAGGTCTCCTTAGGCTTAGGTTTATGACCCAAACCTTTCTTGCCTTTGGATAAACCTTGTTTTCTAGGCCTTTGACTTTGACTCCTAGACCCTAGATTTTGACAATTTGACCCTTTAACTTGATTTTGAATCTTTTTTAGGGTCCTTTCAAGTTTTTCAAATCTTGACCTCAAGGCTTGGTTTTCTAACTCTAATTGCCCAATTTTTGATTTTTCATCTATTCTTTGGACATGAGACTTCCTAGGCATATGTCTATGGTTCTTGGAGTTAAAGTCTAGATGGTTTTCTATTTTCCTAATACTTGCCTTAGGTAAAATTGTTTTAGGGACATTAGTCCCAAATTTCTCCTTATTCGTAAAATGATAAGACTTTACACCTAAACAATAAAGTTTGCTATTTCTAGCATGCTCTTTATGATAAATATCAAGATTACTTCTAGCATGCTTTTGACTATTAATTAAAGTAGAAGCATACTTAAATGTTACCTTGAGGTTTGCCTTAGCTCCCCCTACATGTGATGCTCCCTCTTGAGTCTTCTTCTTCCCCCTAGGGCATTGACTCCTATAATATCCTCTTTGGTGGCACTTGAAGCATACCACGTGCTCTTTGCTCTTAATGGTTGGGGGACCGACATCCTTGGCCTTTTCTTGAGATTTTGGTGTCGGTTAACTTTTCTTAACTTTCTTGGGGCACTTGCTTTTATAGTGCTCATATTCCCTACACTCAAAACACATAATATAATTTTTATTTTGAATTAATGTGCTTGAGTTACCTAGGTCAATGGTGGAATTTTGGGCTTACTCTTCTTCTTGACTGGAAGTAGAAGCTTCTTCTTGATGCTCCAGAGTCGATGGTCTCTCCTCCCCCTCAATCCTAGAGGTGGAAGCCTCTTCCACTTCTTCCACCTCTTCTGATCCGGACATTGATTCCCTATCAACCCCCAAATCCTCAAGCTCTTGGGATGAAGATGTGTTTGCTTCTTCTTGAGGTTGAGAGGATGAGCACTCCTCCTCTCCTTCATGAACCGGTGATAGACCTTCATGGAACTTTGCCAATTTGACCCAAAGCTCCTTGGCATCTTGATATTCGCCTAGTCTAGACAAAATATCATTAGGTATCAAATCTTCTAAAAGTTTTGTTACCTTGACTTCGATCTTGAACTTTAGACGTTGCTCTTGGGTCCACTTCTTCAATTTCAAGACATCTCCCTTCTTATCCCTAGGCGGTTCAAAACCTTCCATGATGATGAACCAATCTTCTTTGTCCATCATCAAGAATGTCTCCATTCTCGCCCTCCATGTCAGAAAATCTTCTTGGTCGTATGGTGGTGGTGTGTTGATGTCTCATCCTAATTTTCCTTCAAACTCCATCTTGTTCCATCTAGTGCGCTCCCTCGGATGTGAAGTCGGTGAAGAGCTCCTAGCTCTGATACTAATTGTAGGGACCGTGATGTCCGCTAGAGGGGGGTGAATAGCGTTTACATACGGATGATGGAATTCAATCGTGCTTGCTACAAAATGTTAGTATACACAGCGGAAATAATAATGATACAAATAAATACACAACACAAGCACAAGTACATGAGATATAACGTGGTTCGGAACCTCAAAATTCCAACTCCACGGATTGAGCTCAAATGAGCTATAGCGATGTAATCAACACGACTAATCAATAATACTACTTCTCGACAACAAGTCGGAGGCGGAGAAATCTCGTACAAATGATTACACTAAGTAATACAATGGATACAAGTAAATACAAGTAAAGTAAAACACTTTACAAAGAGCTTTTGATTGTTTGATCTTTGATTGTCTTAGACTAGCCTTGAAGGACTAGAAAGCAACAACTATTCCCCTTCAAATCGTCCAAGAGAACCATTGTCAAATCCTTCTCCATGAGCTACTTTTATAACCTGCATTTGAGCTGGATTTCATCTAGCAGTCGACTGATCGAGACCATCAGTCGACTGATGTTGTAGTCGTTGTATCAAATGACCTAAGCCACGTTGGATAAGTTCTAACGGATAGACCATCAGGCGACTGATAGAGTCATCACTCGACTGTCAAACCTTAACAGTCGACTAGGAAACATTCTATTCCCAAAAACTTGACCATCAGTCGAATGCTCAGGCCATCAGTCAACTGCCCAATGCTGGTAGTCGACTGTTAGACCATTTCCTACAATCGAACACCAGTTGACTTACATCAGTCGACTGCCCATAATATCAGTCGACTGATACCCTCATCCATGAGATTTTAACACCAAGTATGATGTCCTCATACTTGCTAGACCACCCTTAGCCAAGACCTAAGCCTTCTAGCCACCTCCATTAGCCTCACGCCTATCGGATCCCTCTAAGTCATCCATGACTTGTTCATCCATACGCTAGCCTTCAGGTGCTTCCATCAGCTATTGTCATGCTAACGTAGTTTACACCGTCAAGGCACATTAGGCTTATGCTGTCAAGACTCCCGCTTAGACTTTATGCCGCCAACCATTAGACTTATGCTGCCAAGACTCCACCCTTGGACTTTACGCTGTCAATATTACCCCTTGGACTTCCCTTGCCAACCCATTTTGGACTTTCCATTTGCCAAGACTCAAGCTTGGACTTTCCCTTACCAAGACCCATGCTTGGACTTTCCATACCAAGTATCCATGACTTAGACTTTTCATGCCAAGTACCCATGACTTGGACTTTTCATGCTAAGTACACAAGACTTGGACTTTCCATACCAATTACACAAGACTTGGACTTCTCCATCATATGGTCAACCCCCATGTCAACCATATTGTCAAACAATAGTCAAACCATCATCAAAAATCAAAATACCCCTCGAGTCAAACTCAAGTCTAGTCAATCATGACCTGGGTCGATTGCACTAACAATCTCCCCAAACCATTGTCAAATATCAAAATACTACTCGAGTCCAACTCGAGTCTGGTCAATCATGACCTGGGTCGATTGCACCAACATTTAGCGGTTTCATTAATTCCTTTAACAACCCGTCATGCTCCTCTGCATTATGATATTTTATGTGACTTAGATCAAATTTTCTCGAGAAACCCCCCATGATTCGCGATGATGAATTTGCTATTTGGGCTACCTACATTTCCAAAATCTTGGCATGGCTTGTGAGACCTTCTATAGAGGTCTTTAACTCTTTCAGGACTTCTTCTATTCTTTGATGTCGCTACTGGAATTCTGCATTAGCCCTTGTTTTGGTCTGAATGAAATTCTCCATCATCTGTTCCAACCTAGATTCGGTCGGTTGCAACTGCCCACTGCCCTGCTGTTCATACCCACCCGATTGTTGGAAATTTCCCAAATTATTCTTATATGAAAAGTTCGGGTGGTTCCTCCATCCGAGATTGTACGTGCTCGAATATAGATTGTTAGGCCTATGATTATAATCACCCATCGCATCGACGTTCTCAACCTGCCCTTTAGAAATGTACTACCCTCCATAGTGGTAGTCCTCCTGATCTCTTGTCACTCCAACACTAGCAGAATTAGCCGCATATACAGAAGCAAGGGGTCAGTGAATCGAACCGTCTGCTAAGTGCATCCATTCTTGTTGCTAGATGATCGATGGAGTTGACAGTATATTTACCCATTGTAGGTGTTGGGTGACTATGTTCGGAAGCCCACTGATGGTGGTTTTGAGCCACCTCCTCAATAAGTTTCTCTGCTTCCTCGATAGTCTTATTCATTAAGGCTCCTCTTGCAGTAGAATCCAGGGAAACTTTTGTGGCATACGTGATCCCATTGTAGAATATATGGATCACAAGCCACCTTTCAAGACCATAGTGGGGGGCACTGATGAAGCAATTCTTTGTAGCGATCCCAGGCTTCTAACATCGACTCTCCTTCCTCTGGCGAAAGCTAGTGATGAGGTGGCGCATGTGAGCTGTTTTACTTGGTGGAAAAAACTTGTTCAAGAACTGAAGCTCACATTGCTCCCATGTGGTGATTCTTCTCGAAGGCAATGAGTGTAGCCACGTTTTCACCTTATCCCTTAGTGAGAATGAGAATAGACTCAAATGGATCGCATCCGTGGGGACCCCTTTAAATTTTAGCATTGAGCAGATCTCTAAAAATGTCTCCTAGTGTCGGTTGGGAACTTTGGTTGCAGCTCCTCCAAATTGACTATGCTGGACCATGTGTATGAGTGCAAGCTTAAGTTCAAAGTTATTAGCAGTAATGGATGGTCCAGCTATACTAGGTCTATATCGTCTGACACTAGGAGCTGCAAAATCCCACATGGGGTGGTTACCTACGTTCGCGAGAGGAGCCACGTGTTCCTCCATCTCTTTCTATTCTGCCCTGCGATGATGATAGGTATGGTCTATCTCTAGGTCGATCGGAACCATATTTTTCCGATCTTATGTGCCTGTGCATAAGATAGCTACCGCGGCTAAGTAGGAGTATCTATGCAACTTACTAAAGAGGAAATCAAATAAAATGAAAGTAATGAACTAAATAATAAAAATTGAATTAAAACTAACTTGAATTGGAAACCAATTATTGCTAGTAAAATGAATCTAAATAGTAATTGCAATCAAAGATTTAAACTAAACAAATTTGACAAAAATCGGAAAACAAAATAAACTGAAATAAAACAATACTAGAAAAACTAATCTACTCAAGGTCTGATCCAATTTATTCACTTTCGATCCAATATCAAATCTACAATCCCCGACAATGACGTCAAAAATTTGGTGCACGCGAGCATGGCCCTAAATCTCTAGTCGAGGCCGCCAAGGATTTGAAGTGCGCGCTCGCTCTCAATGACCGCAAGTGCACGGTTGTCATCAGGTAATAAATTATGTATCGATCCCACAAGGATTGTGATTCGAGTATCATTTGTCCAGTGAACATTGATTGTTCGGAGTAAATCTCTTGCGAGTTAGAAGTGGGATCGACAACGGTGCTGACTCAAATATGGTGTCACTTGGAGAAAGTAAAGGGGGGCTCAAAGTTGCTTAAAAGATTTCAGGATTTCGATTTCACTTGTGCATTGTTGAATATACTATCAATTTAATGCTCTTAGTATCTCTAGTCATGATCTTATGGGAGGATCATTGTGTGTAATTCCGATGAACTTTTGCTTCTACAGGAATTACCTATTCTTATTCAAGTTTCCCTTTCGGATCATTAGAGCTCAAGGGGTTGATATCTTCAAGAGCTCCCTGTGTCTGGGGTCCAACAACCCTTCTAGAGTTGATGTCTCCTACTTTGGGCCTTCTGCTAGGATAGGTTCATGGGGTTCTAGGATGTCCTATTGATCCCTATGAACAGGTGGATCATATTTCATATCCTACTCTTTTACAGTCTAATTTCTATGGTTATGGGAGGGAGGATGACCGTAAGGTTCCTCCTTTATTCTCCTAGATTTTGATACAAAGGCTTTCTTCCCTTTTATCAACTACGTACGGTAGAAATAGAATCAAGACATAACTTTCATTGATCTAAACTACATAAATTGCAAATAGAATTCAAAAGAAATGAATAGATATTTGAACTAGTATGTCCAATATACACAAGTTACTCCCTAATTCTAGAATCAAAGTGTCTACTCCATGAATAAGGAAGAACAAATACAAGATATCTTTTTATAAAACATTACAATCCAAACAGAATTAGAAAGAGAAATAATGTCATGTTGGATCCAATGCGATGTCTTGTCACTCTTCAAGGTGTTGGAGCGTCGATTCAGGACTTCGAGCCACTTCCTTCTTCCTCGTTGTGAGCTTCCAGTGTTTTTTAGGCCATCTTCTTGTCATCCCAGCTGTCGAGCCTCCCCTTAGGGTTTAGACATGCCTTCCCTTTTATATGAGTGAAGCCGACTTTCCTTATTTGCCCTCGAAATCTAGAGCTGAATAAGTCGCGTTGTCGCCACATGGTCATGTGGAATCCACACGGTTGACCGTGTGTGAGTCGTGTGAAATTCACATGGGCGCTCGTGTCCTCCTCTGGAGCTCAAAATGAACATCATCTTCCGGTCCAAAGCGTGCTCGTGTCTCTGGGACACGACCAGAGCACGCTTGCCTTCCTTGAGCTCCATTTATTTAGCTATTTTACTTCCAAAATGCCACTCTACACATGAAAATAACAAAAGCATATCTTCGAATTAGGAAATAGTAAATGAAGGCAAAACAAGAGAGAATATGCATAAAACAAGTATGAAATGCAATGAGATGTGTACAAAAACTACTCCTAAAACCTTATGATTTGCACATATCACAAACCTATTTAAAATTCTAACATCCTATTCAACTACTTTGTATATATGATCAATGGATGTTGGACAGTGGGTGCTCCAGAAATATAACTAGAGACCTACTAAAGTTTTACTATTCTCATTCGACATATATTTTTACTATTCTCTGCTACATTTATCTTCATTATTGTTATTACTTGTTTTCTCTTTTTCATACAAGCTCTAACTTAAGCATCGGAAGATCCCTGCCTGATAGATCGATGGTGGTCTAATATGTGTTAACTTTCACAGGAATGAAATAAGAAAATTCTTACTACTGTGGTAGAAGAGAACCCCTCTTCGACAATACTTCCTTGAAAAGAAAATTTCATGCCGCATTACCGCTATAGCAAATTTCACATCATATTGGCAGCAGCCTTCTCGAGTTTCAATTACTTATTATTAATTATTCAAAAAAAATGTCCTCCAATGTGGATTATCCTAGTGATTAAAATCTAAAGCCCTTGCCACCATGAGTGAGTTTTTTTCATCCTAGCCATCAACCAACGTGAGTAGAACATTCCTTAGTCGCAATGGATCCTTCAGTGGCGTCTTTAGCGAGAAGCTGTGTAGCATAAGGAAAAGCTCCAAATCGAAGCTCATTCTTAATTGCGAGAAGCATGGAATCATCCAGCCTTTCCAGAAGCTCTAGCTCTGTGTCAACTTCTCTCCATCGGCTCCTTCCCCTCCTTGCTAAACCCTTCTCTTGCGTGTTGAAGCCCTTAAGCTTCAGCCAGTTCCAACATTGGCTCACGAGGTAGCGTTAGCGATGCTCCCTAGGTAAGCATCCTCCTCTCCTTAATTATTATTTATTACTGTTTTTTTCCCTTCTCCTCCCTGTGAATAAAATTTTAAACCTTGGATTGTCCTAATAATGAAATTGAAGAACTTACTCGAATCTTCAATTATAATTCTACTTTATTAATCAATTATTTGCGACTTCAGTTCAGTATCCAAAAGCCACTAACATGTTGGAAAACCTTGTGACTCATGTTGCCTACCGACAAAACCCCAACCTCGCGACTCATTGCTGGGCTTTCTGCTATTCGGCATCAAAAAGTCTACACGACTGGCTAGCCACCGATAATGGTGATCGGAATTCGATTGTTACTAAAGGGTGCAAAATATGGCCGGCAACATTGGGGAAGGTCAGCGGTAGCAGTCAGACAAACATCAGGGCATCGCTGTTGAAGTGGTGTGGTCAAATCTATTATTGTTGCTACAAGGCGAGAAGGCCCAGTAATGATCTCTGCTTGCGGGTGAGCTGTGGAAGAATGTTGAGCTCCTACTGCCCCAGCGATCGAGGAAGTAGCTCTACTGTGTCTGTAAATCATGGAGGCAGTTACTGCATTTATCGTGCAGTAATTGCACACGATTTCGAAGGCGTGTGCGTGAATTACTTCACGTCTTCGCTGCGTCCAAGTCGCTATATATGGGAGATAGAATAAGAGGTGAGGGTTCGACGAGTATCAGAGGAATACAGTGTCAGCGTGAGGGCTGCCGGAGAAGAACACGAGCAGGTTGCCGGAGAAGCACATCAAAATTCGACCGAATTTAGTTTGTGGATAGAAGAAGAGCAATTCATATTGTAATTGTTCTTTAGACAGTAATCCAGAACAAAGATCAAATCGAAAATAGTATCAAGGTAAGTTTTTCGTTTAATTTCTGCAACAAATCAAGAGCATCATTCATTTGGCGTCAATGATCAACAATGGTATCAGAGCAAGTTGATCATTTACAGTATCATTTTTTTTCTTCCTTGAATCACGTAAATTCCAAAATGTTTACCTATATCATACTGTGATTGCCCCAATTCGCCATTTTACTGTGGAGAGTTGGCCAAATTGGATCTCTTGGCTCTCAAACAAGGTCGGAGATAGCATCAAGGCGAAGTTTGCTTCATCACGGCTCCAAGTGAAGGGCCTCGATCCCTTCGGCTATGGATAGATTGAGGGTTCTCCGTGAATTCTCAATCCGACGGCAGAGGAGACGATAGGATGGTGGCGACGTCGAGGTGATGTTTCCGTTAATGACGCTCATCCAAATAAACCCCATCCTTGACCATGGCCGCCTCATCTCCGCTCGGTATCCCTCCCTCTACCTCACCCTCATCGCAACCCTCGTCGGCGGTGATGAGAGGGCGGCATCAGAAAGTCGCGATGAGAAAAATGAGAAAGAGGAAAGCCACGAAGAGAAAGAAAGGTGAAAGTCGAAGTCACGAAAAGAAAAAGTTAGAAAAAAAAATTGAGAAAAAAAAGAAAGCCGAAGAAAAAAAAAAAAAGAGGGGTAAAGTTTTTTTTTCGGCGTGGGCTTAATGAGCCAAATTGAAGTTTTTCTTGCATGCAATGCATGTAATTAGAAATTAGAAATATTATTTGGCTTTTTTAATCGGCTGAATTAGTTGGGCTTCAATTAATTAGGCTTGAGCAAAATTGGACTTGAGCAGTGTAATTAATTGGACCTCAATTAATTAGGCTTGAGCAATGTGTATTAATTGGATCTGAATTAATTGGGCTTGAGCTGTATTGAGTTGACTCAATTTGTTTAGGGTATAGAATCAATTTTTGGAAACTTAATTGGGTTGTATATTGAGGCAATTTTTTTTTTTTGTATACTCATAACTTGACTGTTGAGTAGTTGTTTTGGAACAACTAGGACTCGACATAGACAACCTAGAGATAGGCTAAGTGAACTAGAGTTGGTGGCTAGGGATGATGAGAAGACAGAATACCATACATGTTGCTTGGGTGTCTGGGGTACTCAGAGAAAATTGGATGGTGTCTAAGTTTTCACGAATTCACGACCATGTTAAGTTATAATAGTTCAAGTCGATTGGACTTAGATGATGGTCGATTGGTAAAAGTACCAGTCGACTGGTCTAAGAGGTTCAGTCGACTATTCTCTAGATAATCAAAGAAATTTATTCTTGATTTATTGTGTTGGTTCTATGCTTATATAAATTGAATTAAACAGATATATATATTGGTTTGTCGGTTTTGGTGACAATTAATTCAATTTTTTGGATGGCGCAGGGCGATTACTACTTATGACTCGATCACGATGTGTTGCGTGTCGGTGAGAGGCTATCCGAGGATAAGGTATGACTCATCTCATTGAGTCGGGTGGCACATCGGGAGACTTGATAGACTGTTTTGGAGACTTAAGATGCAGGAGTTTCCAATTCTGGATAACTACAAGATTTGGGCTTTGATCCGTTCACTGCCTGAGAACCTGAGTGAGATCGCACATCAGATATGGCGGCACTACGAGGAACACGTATCATATACCCAGTTGTGCGTTGAGCTGCTTCACTATGAGGATTTTGAAGTTCATTGTGAAGAGGATCCAGAAGAAGATCCAGAAGAAGACCCTGAAGAGGTTTTTCCTATGAGATCTCTTCGCGTATGTCCTTCACAGGATTCTGCGTTCTGGCATCATCTTGAGAGCATCTCAGCAGAAGGTGTCCTAGTTCAACCCAAGAAGATTGGGCATGTTTGGATTATTATTGTGCTAGTGTTTGTCCTAGTGGGAGTAATAATTGTCTATCTAGTTTATTAGAGTTATTTTTTGTTTGTCAATTATGAGTAGGAAGAATGTTATGTGTAACATTCTTAGTAGAGTTTTGTTATTTGTTGACAATGTACAACATGTTTAGTTAATGATATGTTCATTCGAAATGATTAGTTCATTTTATGCTGTTTACTCTACATGATGCATGATATTTGTTTATGCTCTTTTGATTTGTTTATTATGAATATAATTTTAAATAATAAGTTCATTTAATGGTTAATATCATGTTTCGATAATGATTAAGTTCATTAAATGGGATGTATGTAATAAAATAGATCAATGTAAGCCAGATTGACACATACAGATGATGAGTGGTAACATAGTTGTCACTTGATTTTGCAAACCGAATCAGATTTACATTGAGTCAATTTAGATTACATACATAAAGACATATACTGAATCACTGAATAATATGTTTATTTATGGTAGATTATGGCAACGAAGAACATTATAGATGAATTAAATAAGAGTGAGAAACTTAACGGGAAAAACTATAAAATCTGACACCTCCAGATTCAATATGTTCTTGAGGAACAAGAAGTTCTAGAGATTGTACATCAGGTTATAGAAGAACCTGTTGAGGGTCACGCGACAAGCACAAACGTGACTTTGATGCCTACAAGGCTTGGAAAAAGAAGGATTCCACTACTAAGGGTATATTAATAAGTTCAATGGTTGATGACCTAATTTTTGAGTATGAGTAATATCCTTCAGCTCATGTAATCTGGGTAGCCCTTAGGGATAGATATAGTGGAATAAGTCTGAGCAAGCTTCAATAACTGATGATCAGGTTCTATAACTACAAAAAGCGCCAGAATGTTTCGATGGTTCAACATCTCAGGGAGATGTCTAACATGATTCGGGAGCTTAAAACTGTTGATCATGAGCTGACAGATGAACAACAGGTTTAGACAGTTATTCGTTCCCTTTCGGATTCTTGGGAAACCATGAAGCAAACCTTAACTCACAGTGAGAGTATTAAGACTTTCACTGATGTCTCGTGTCACATTGAACTGGAGGCGGAGAGAGTAGAATCCGTAAGGATTTCTGGCCAAGCCTATTTGGCTGGCGATTCGGTTGGATCATCTGGATCCAAGAAAAAGAAATAGTTTAAGAAAGGAAAGGGAAAGAAGAAAGAAACTGATGTTGTAGGTGGGGAAGGCCCAATCAAGAAGAAGAAGAACAAGAAGACTAGGAAGAAACCTAAAAGCAAAGTGACTTGCTTTAATTGTGACAAAAAGGGTCACTATGCTCGGGAGTGTACTAAGCCGAAAAAGGTAACTTCAAATCTATCTTCTGAGTATTTTGTTACTAGTTCTGTGTTGTTGGCTGATTCTTATCCTTTGTGAATTATAGATTCAGAAGCAACCAACTATGTAGCTCGGGAGTGGGTTACATATGTGGAGTACCGTAGGTTACCAAATGACAACAAATGGATCTATGCAGAAAACAATGCAAGAGTTGAAGTCGAAGGAGTCGGCACTTACAAACTTAACCTTCGGGGTGGAAGTATTTTGTTTCTACATGATGTCTCGTATGCTCCTAAGATTCGAAGGAATCTTATTTTTGTTACTTGTCTTCTTGATTTAGGATACCATATTAATTCTTACAGCCGATATGTGGAACTCAAGATTGACTTTGTGTCAATCAGATATGGTTTTTTAATGAATGGGTTTATGGTTCTTGATATAGAACCAAATGTCAATTGTTCGATTGATAGTTGTTTTTCAAACATTGCTCTTACTAGTGATGTAAATATAACTGATGATATTTGAAATACTAGATTAGGACATATAGGACAAGATGCATGAATCGATTAGCTAAAGAGGATTACTTGGGATCTCATGCTAAGATTAGCTTGTCTATGTGTGAGAATTGTCTGGCTAGAAAAACAACTAGGAAACCGTTTGGTAAGGTTATTAGGACTGAGTCACCATTGCAACTAATTCATTCGGATATTTGTGGTACAATGAATGTGAAGGCTAGACATGGAGCTTCCTATTTCATTATATTTATTGATGATTTCCCTTATTTCGGTCATGTGTATTTGATTTCTCATAAATCTGAAACATTGGATTGCTTCATTCTGTAGGGTCGATGAAGTGTAGATGTTGGTCGGCTAGAGGGGGGTGAATAGCCCTCTTTCGTTCGATGACGTAATTTGCTTATCTACAAAATCGTTAGCGCAAGCGGAATACTAATAAACAAATAAACAAAACAACAAATGCAAAGATAAACAATGCTAACACAATATGTAACGTGGTTCACGGCTACGCCGCTAATCCACGGTCCCCGATTCGTCCAAGGTGAATCACTCCTTTGTCAAATCCACTAGATCTCTCCTTTGCACAAAGCTAGGTGGAGGTAATCTCTTTTACACAAGGATCACTCTTCTACAATAGAATGAAGATTAGCACAAGTAGAAGAGCGAAAAAATATTTAGGGCACTTTGGGAGCTGTTAGGAGTTCAAGCATTAGCCTCCCAAAGCCCAACACCCTCTCTTTTTATAGAGAGGGTTGATTTCTTCCCGTTGGCCGCCACCAGTCGACTGCCGCCACTACAACGGCCTCCGAACACAT
The DNA here is from genome assembly GCA_025175895.1 of Wurfbainia villosa. Taxonomy (NCBI): domain Eukaryota; kingdom Viridiplantae; phylum Streptophyta; class Magnoliopsida; order Zingiberales; family Zingiberaceae; genus Wurfbainia; species Wurfbainia villosa. The sequence goes on along the minus strand of CM046005.1, from coordinate 17,475,906 downwards.
CGGATCCCGACCGTTGTAGTCCAACGGATCCCTTGGTAGTCGACTGATATAACCATCAGTCGACTACTACCTCCGTAGTCGACTGCTTAGTCGGCTACGAGAGGTTCTGTGCCCGCGACTTCCTCTGGTAGTCGACTGTCATTCCATGGCAGTCGACTGCTAGGCATAAACCCAACAATCCGATACCAGTCGAACCCCATTTGACTCAGAGCAGTCGACTGTCATTTCATGGCAGTCGACTAGTGTCGGAAAACCTCATCCGACACTTAGCCAAATGACCAAGTTTCACCTAAGAGCACTACCCCTTTTCGGGTTACATTCGCTCACTCTCATCCCTTGAAGTCCCTCGCCTTTGAAGTTGTCTTCATCCGGCCACGTCCCTTGGATGCGCCAAGCGCACAGCTCTGCAGTGCCTTCCTTCGCGTCTTGCCCTGAAGTCTACTTCCTTCGGCTTCATTCCAAGCTCCTCGTCTGGCGGTCCCTCAAATGCTCCAAGTGCACGACTTCTGCAAAGCCATCCTTCACCGACTCAAGGACCGAGTCATGAGAGGTGAAACTCGCCAAGGCTTCATGTGCGAATTACTAAGTCCTGCAAGACTCCAACGCACATATCAAATTACAATAACAACCTAACTTAAACCCTTTGCCACACACATCAAAACCATATCACGGGTTGATTGCACTAATAATCTCTCCCTTTTTGATGTGTGGCAATCCGTTTAAGTTATGTAAAAATATTTGATAAAATATTAAGGAAAGAAAGCATGTAAATAACATGATTAGCAACTCTCCCCCTAAATACATTTCCCCTTAAACATATATCTTTCTCCCCCTTTAACACCATCAAAAAGATTAAACAGGGTTTATATGGCATGACATCAAGTCTAGAGAGAAGCAAAAATCAAAAACACTTAAAATCCTGATAAAATCAGTTTACTGTGCTCGTGCATAGTATATCAGTCGACTGCTATCAGTATGGCAGTCGACTGGCACAAGGAAATCAGAATTTCTGATTTTCTGGATGAATTTCAGAAATGCACTATAAATTCCAAAAAATTTGAAAAATAGTGAAATTTGGGGAACACATTTATTTTAGGGTTCTTTATCAATGAAAAATAGTTTTTCATGAAAAATCATTATATTTTCAATGATTTGCCAAAAATCCAAAAGCTTTAAAACCAACTAGTATTTTGATCAAATTTGTATCCATTTTAACACCTAGTTTTGTTTTGGATTGTTTCAAAACATGAACATGCAGATTTTAAAATAAGAAATTATTTTGAAAACATATGAAATATCCAACCATGATCTTTGGACAATATGTCTATGAATTAAACATAATCTTTCCCTATGATTGGTCTATTATTGCTATTTTGATACTTTACATGACCATCTAAATGTCATAGGCCATTAGTGGACATTTGTATCATCCTAACATCTCACTCATGCTAAGTTTTCAATCAAGGTAGCCTATGGTGAGTGTGAGATGTATCCTAGAGGTATTTGTATATACTTAACCATTATTTTCATGCAATTCTATCAAGGTTAAGTATCATTCTATCATTCCACATGATCATTAAGACATATATGTATGAATTCCATATTATGATCATGAAACAAATGTATTCATCAAATTGTAATCATGCATTAGGTATTACATCATGATAATAAGATAAATATCGCCTAAAGCATGATTTATCTATTTATTGGTGCATTATCATCACCTAACACTATTTCAAAAATATTGTCCCGCCATCCCAAGTCAACCAACATATGATATAGATAAATTCCATATGGTTGACTATCCTAGGGTTTTCGTAACCCTTAAGGATGGATTTAGGAACCCAAAATAAATTCTTTCCTATGGGGTTCACTAAAATTTCCTTAGGGATTCATTTTCTAGCTATTGTCTTCTTTTTATCTTGACCCCTAGCAATTAAGCATTTATATGCCTTTTCATTTTTCTTTTCCTTATATCCTAGGCCTTTCTTATTGAAACTTGCTCTTTGGCTCCCTATGATCATGTTAAGAGTGTTAGAGCCAATTGTAAACTTTTCTAGGGCCTTGGTCAAATGATCTACCTTTTCTCTTAGAGTCCTATTTTCATCAATGCATGCATCATTAACATCAAATGACATATAGTCATATGAGCATGCATCATCATGACTAGAAGAAATATTTTCATTAATATTTAAGCATGCTTTTTCTATCTTATTTTCTAAATCCTTAATTTGATCTAGCATGTTCTTATTTTTCTTTTTATCCCTAAACAAATCCTTAGTAAGACTAGAAATCATGGAAACTATTTTATGTGGTGAGAGATTCGTTACCATAGTCTTCATGTCCTCTTCCTCCGATTCCGATGATGGTGAAGAAGCTCCCCCTTCACTAGAGCTCTCTTCACTTGTGCTTGATCCTTCATTTTCGGAGGAGGATGAGTCTAGGTCATCAAAAGCCATCAAAGCTAGGTTGGTGACAAAAGCATTCTCCTCTTCTGATGATGATGAAGATGAGGAAAAGGGGTCATCTCATGTCCTTGCCTTTAGTACCTTGGCCTTCCCTTTTTCTTTGACCTTCTTCTCTTCTTCTTTCTTCTTGCTCCCCTTTTTCTTCTTCTTTTCTTCTTTCTTTTTCCTCTCCTCTTTTCTCTTGTTCAAGAGGGGACAATTGTCCCTTATGTGTCTCTCTCCTTGGCAATTATAACAAATCATCTTCCCCCTTAGTCTTCTTCTCCTATCATTAGAGTTATTGAATTTAAAACCTTTTAATGCACGTCTTACCCTCCTTACCGTATAAGCTTCTTCCGTGCTATCCATGGAGAATGAGGAGGAAGCTTCATCGGAGGAGGAGGGAATCTCCATCTTTTTCTTCCCTTTGTTAGCCATCAAGGCTACTCCTCTTGAAGGTTGAAACTTTGGCTCTTCTACTATTCCTTCGAGCCTTGTTTCGTGGAGCTCCATAGTTGAGAAGAACTCCTCCAAGGTGCTCACTTCCAAATTCTTGGACATGTAGTAGGAGTCCACCATTGAGCTTCATTTTGATGACCGGGGAAAGGCATCAATTGCTTTCATGAGCAAGTCCCGGTTCGAAAGTCTTTCTCCTACACTCATTAGACCAATTAAAATTTCTTTGAATCTAGAATGTAAGGAGGTTACCTTTTCTCCCTTTTCAAGCTTGATATTTGCTAGTTGGGAGCGGAGGAGTCTCTTCTTGCAAGCTTGGCCTCCGAGGTACCTTCATGAAGCTCTACTAGCTTCTCCCACATCTCCTTGGCACTAGCACACTCCCCTATCCTATTCACTTCTTGTTGGGGGAGTACATTGTAGAGGTGGTGCTTGGCCTTTGAATTTGTCAAGTACTCCTCTCTTTATCTTTTATTCCATCTTGATTTCTCCAATAGCTCCCCTTCTTCATTCCTAGGCATCTCGAAACCGTTTTCCATAATTAATAAAATTTCGAAGTCGGTTTGGAAGAATACCTCCATTCTCTTTTTCCACCAAGAGAATTCTCCTTCAAACTTCGGTGGGTGAATGTTGGAGTCGGCCATTCTTGAATGTGCTTGTTGTGGCGGTTAGTCCTCGACAAGCTTTCCTCGGCTCTGATACCACTTGTAGGGTCGATGAAGTGTAGATGTTGGCCGGCTAGAGGGGGGTGAATAGTCCTCTTTCGTTCGATGACGTAATTTGTGTAAGGGATCGTTTGAAAGCTAGAGGGGGGGTGAATAGCTCTTTTCGTTTCTACAAAAATAATTAGCGGAAGCAAACACAAGTAATATATGTAAAAACAAAAACCAATGCTAACAAAGCCTTTACGTGGTTCGGAGATAACGCTCCTACTCCACGGCGATCCTTAAGGTGGATCAACCCAAGCAATTTCACTATGAAGCTTTCTCTTTACAAAGACCTCCTCTTCTTACAAAAGATGACAATGAAGATTTGAGAGGAGAAAAGAGATTAATACACTTAGAAAGCTTGGAAAACTTGTAGGAGCTTAGAAGAAAGATCAGAATATAAGCATTAGGCTCTTCTTGCTCCCCTTGGGCTCTTTTTATAGGAAAGAGCCTCTTTTTCCCGTTGGAGGTCTATCGGTCGATGACTTTCATCGATCATTGCCGCCGATTCTAACGGCTCAATGTCACGGGATTTGCCGTCGTCATCGCCAACGGGAAGACTATCGATCGATCGCCAACAGCGGCGCGGCGATCGATCTGCCAGATCGCCGGCGCCGCTACGCCGATCTTTTTGTCGATCGCCATTGATGGCGATCGATCGCCCGGCTATGAATCGAGTCGATCGTTACCGGGCCGAGATAAGATCGTGACCTTCGAACTCTAATGCTATATTTTAAGGGCCCCACCATGTTCCAGCACACTACTAATTCATACTTGAAAACATAACCTAAGCCTAGACTTAACCTTCTAGCTTCTCCATCACCTTAGCGCCTCTAGGATTTCTCTAGTCCACGACTCCATCCATGCGCTTGCCTTCAAAAGCTTCCTTCGGTTTCGTCATGCTTTAGGTTTCTTATTTGCCAAATGCAGCTTGGACTTTCGCCCAAGACTACATGCTTGGACTTATGCCGCCAAGACTTTCCTTTGGTCTTCCTTTTCCAAGGACTGCTTGGACTTTACGCCGCCAAGACTACATGCTTGGACTTATGCTGCCAAGACCTTTCCTTGACTTCTCTTTGCCAAGATCACACTTGGACTTGTCTTTTACCAAGTCTTTATACTTGGATTTTCCTGTCACTTAAACATGTATACAATTAGATCACAAAACATTGCCTAACTTAGATGATTATCCAAACATCAAAATATATATAAATGCTTGGGGCATTGTTGCACCAACAATCTCCCCCTTTTTGATGTTTGGCAATAATTTAAGTTAGATCTTTAATACATAAACATATTTCAATATGAATTCTAACTTCAATGTCCCTTCTCCCCCTTTGACATACAACAAAAAGGGAAGAGGTTATTCAATAAGTGCAGGAAAGAATTATAATTAACACATCTTGAACAAAGGTATAAAATTGATATGAAGCTCCCCCTAAATCCAAGACATGTTTCATGATAAACAAAACATAAGCAATAGGCAAATATGTCCTAGTCTTGCACCAACAATTATATAAATAAGATTTAGCTCCCTAAACGATTCACCAAGAAAATCCGCCTTTCCATACAAGGTATCATATATATATATAGAAATTGTATAATGTCCAAATTTGAACCTTTTAACCGATGAAAAAACCACTTTCCATTCCAAGCAAAGGACACGATTCATTGATCGAAGAGCGATCAGATAAACCATGATTATGATCGATATCGACAAATCAATTTCGAGTTTTTCATGAAAATGCGTAGAAAATTACGTGGGTGTCAAAAATCACGAAACTGGGCAGACACATTCGATTCGACTAGTATAACATATGAAAAATATTAGGCGAAAAACATGTTCATCGATTAATTGATTGATCGATATTTAAAACAACAAAAATTATGACACAAAAAGTGTAATTGTATCGTATAAACATTCAAGACTTTACTATATTCTCAACTTCTAAACTTGATAAACAACAAATTGTAGGCACTAATAGAAGTGAATAAAAACAATTTCATATCATCAATCAAAAGTCATTACATAAGTAGGAGTTTATGCCGTACATACGGCCAAAAAGAAAATAACAAAGAAAACAAGCGATCTAGCGATCGTAGTCCTCGGCATCCATCGGTGCGATGGCGAACCATCGTGAGGTGGGTGTCCCAGGCGGCAGGCGAAGAATCGCCAAGATGTCCTCTGCTGCACCTCTCACGAGGAGAGGGCTCCCGATGCTCTGGCGCGGCTCCTCAAGGCGTGTGTCCACCCGCTCGCAAAGCATCGGCGGGCACCGAGGATGTGTCAGTAGAGCGGTATCGCTGCGGCAGTCTCCTGCGGCGTCCCTCGGCAACACCTGCGGCACCACCCTCGGCTACTCCTGCGGCACCATCCTCGGCAACACCTTCCGGCGGCATCCTCTGAGTCGGAGGCGGCCAGCTACCCGCCGTCTTTGGGTCCCGAAGAGCGGATCCTCTGGCCTTGGGCCAATGAGAAACTCCGTCGAGTCATCGATCATATTTCCTATTCATGATTTTAATGACTCCTATATTCACATCAATGCCTCTGGTGAGCCATTGGTGAGGACATTTCCAAATGGTATGTGAATCTTCCCATTGTTTGGTCTTATGAAATGAATGATGCATTGGAAGGTATTGAGACCAATGTTAATGTCTAAGTATTGTGAAAGAAATGCATGAGAAGTAGGTGTGGAGGCGAACCAAGGCCAAACCACGGGTAACAATGGGAAGAAGACAATAAGCAATGACCTTATAAAGGACATTGTCGAAGCGAGCATTCTTGTGATTGAAATAAATTGGTGTTCAAAGGTCGAGGATAGTGATAGAAGTTATCATGAAGGAATCTAAAGAAATCTCCTCAAAGGGAGATGGAAGAGGTTCACTCCAAGATGGATATAGAGTGAAATCACTCTCGGAAGGAAGACATCGAGAAAATCGGTCCATATCTGGGAAATCCGGATCAGCGAGCAACGCGAGTCCGTATCTCGGCCCATCTCCAAGGTCGTAGGTTGTTGAAAATTGAGGAGGAGGGTGATGTTTACGTGATGTTCACAGAAAACCAACGACTCAAGATTGTAATGTTGGATGATTTGAACAATGTCGAAACAAAAGTCTTTAAGAAACTTGGAATCCATTGACCTAGGTGGAATAAGTTAGAATTTGTTTTTATGAAAAGCACTTTCAAGGGCGGAATTTGGAAATCTAGGATCAACAGAAGGTTGAGGGTTTGACGGGCCCTCATTGGTCGGAGGTGCCCGGGTGCGCTTAGTAGCAACATGCTTAATTCTAAATGGGCGAAAAGACAACAAAAAAATGCACAATGTAGGTTGTTGATGCATGAGCAAGATAAGCATGGGTTAGTGAAAATCATAGGAACAAAACAAAACATTGATCATGAAAGAAAATATACCTAGGTGGCATGGTGAACAAGGATTAGTGCCGGACCACGAAACCCTAGCCAAGTGTCTGGACCCTAGAGCGCGGCCGAGGGACACGAGGTTTCTCGAGTTGGAGAGCAGGCGAAGTCACCGGAAAACAAAAGGGAACGGCAAAGAGGTGCGGTGGACGGTCGTCGGAAGAGGAAAGAAAGAGAGAAGTCGAGAGGTTCTGGTGAGTCGAACCGGTGGAAAGCCCTAAAAACCGCGACACGATCATTAATTAGTCGCGGTCGATGATGGAGATCGATCGGCCGACCCGATCGCATCACGAATCATTACATGCGCGTCGGTCATTGCCATAAATGCGATCAGGCCCGATGGTGATCGATCGGCCCGACCCGATCGCATACGAACCATGCATGCAGCGTCGATTGCCATAAATGGCGATCAGCGATAACGAACCGGGTGAGCTCGGTTCGATATTAGCGTATCGATCAATGGCGTTAGGTACCCGGTCGTGATATCGATCGATAGCAATTTTGGCGGATTTAAAAATTCATAATTAATTCAATAAAGCTCAAAAAATCACGAAATTTCGTGGGTAATATTGTTAGATCATTTCCTATCAAGGAAAAATTATTTTAAAGGTATATTACCTCTAGATTTTGATATTGACACAATCTTGAGATTTTGCAAAGTTATGATATCTTTGCAAAACTTTGTATCACTTTGGCTTATCAATAGGAATTTGTTTCTCAAGGTTTGATAGACATAGTTTATATTTTATTTTATTTGACATTTCCAATCATATTCTTGGAGCTATATGCACATTAATCGTACATAGGTCTTCCCAATGATTGGTCCAATGAAGGATTAATGTTTCTAGATGACACTTTGGTTCATAGTAATGCATCATAACAAGCATGATGAACCAAGTGCATCTCCCTAACATCTCACATGTTGTCTAGGTGGCTCAATACAAAAATCATGGTTTCCTAAGTGTTTTGTGAGATGGTTAAAGGTATAAATCCTAGTATTTCTATAGAATCATGCAAAAACTACACTTCTATTCTACAAAGCACATCCCAAGTTCTCTCCTAAGTGATGAAAATTCTAGTTCGGGGAGAGGCTTGGTAAAGATGTCGGCTAGGTTGGACTTAGATTCAATGTAATTAAGCTCAATGTCCCCCTTAGCCACATGGTCTCTAATGAAGTGATGTTTCACTTCAATGTGCTTGGTCCTAGAGTGATGCACCGGATTTTTGGTCAAGTTAATGGTGCTCACATTATCACAAAGTACTTTTATGTTGGAGTAAGTTAGCTCATAATCTTCTAAGGTATGTTTCATCCATAATAGTTGAGCTAAACAACCACGCATAGCAACATATTCGGCTTCGGTGGTTGATAAGGCAACACAAAGTTGCTTCCTACTACTCCAACTAACTAGGGAGGACCCAAGAAATTGGCATCCACCACTAGTACTTTTCCTATCCAATTTGCACCCGGCATAATCGGAATCGGTATACCCAAGTAATTCAAATGACCTAGTCCTAGGGTACCATAGACCTACATTTAGTGTGCCCTTGACATATCTTAAAATTCTTTTAACGGCAACTAAATGAGATTCCTTAGCACATGATTGATACCTAGCACACATACCAACCGCAAATAATATGTCGGGTCTACTAGCGGTTAAATACAAGAGGCTACCAATCATGCTCCTATAAAGGGTAAGATCTATTTGTTTTCCTTCACTATCACTATCTATTTTGGCATTGGTTGCCATTGGAGTTGACACTACCTTAGCATTTTCTAAACCAAATTTCTTAATCATTTCCTTAGCGCAATCAAATAAATCCATATGTAGCAATTCTAATGGTAAAGCGGTACTAAGTAAGTTTTTACCTTTGTGTGATGTTTTTGATTGTTTCCCTTCTTGACAAGCATCACACATCTTGTCCTTGAGATATTTGACTCTAGGCAATCCTTTGACTAGCTTCAATTTTGCTATTTTGGCTATATTCTTCATGTTTATGTGACCTAGTCTCCTATGCCAAAGCCAACTTTCTTCCTCTTTTGCAATAAGACACTTAGTGGAAGGATTAGTAGCATAAGATAAATCAACATAATATATATTTGATTTTCTAAAGCCTACTAACATGCAATCATTTATAGTTTTGTGTCTTATAAAGCATTTTGAGGAATCAAACTTAACATCAAAATTTGCATCACATAATTGGCTTACACTAAGTAAGTTAAATTTCATATTTTTAACTAATAGAACTCTATGAATAGCAAGATTGGGAGATACCTCAATGGTGCCCTTTCCTAAGATTTTAAGTTTGCCGCTATTACCAAAAGACACTTTTCCTTGGCTAGTGTGGTTGATAGTGGAGAATTTTCTCTCATCCCCGGTCATATGCTTTGAGCACCCACTATCAACTATCCACAAGCTTGGATCTTCTACCTATGTCACATGAAAAACACAATCCTTAGGTACCCAAATCTTAGGACCACTAGCATTAGTTATAAATTTCTTTGGTACCCATGCTTTTCTCCCCTTACTTTTAATCATGGATTTCCTACTAACTAGGGATGCAAATGCTACCTCTTTCTCCTTAGGTTTATATCCTAAACCGGCCTTATTGTAAATTGCCCTTTGGTCCTTGATAATCATATCTAGATATTTGGAACCATTAGTGAACTTTTCTAGGCATGTTCTTAATTTACTTATTTCTTTTCTTAACTCATCATTTTCATTCCTAAGAGTACACTCATCATCACTAGATGATTTATCACACGATGCATCTATATTCTTAAATGATTTGATTTCTAATTTTAGATCCTTAATCCTAGTTTTTGATCTATTTAAAGCATTTTGTAAACATGCAATAGTCTTATAAAGTAAATCTACTTTGGGTGAGTCATTTACCTCATCATCATCACTTGATGATGATTCATCACTTGAAGAGGAAGAAGACTCCTCGCTTGAGCTTCCGGTTTCTTCCAATGTCATGAGGGCTAAGTTCCGGGTTGAATGGCAAACTTCTTCACCGTCGGTAGACTCCTCCATACTTAGAGTGTCCCACGTTTGTGCCAACATCGCCTCCTTCTTCTTCTTTTCCTTCTTCTTCTTATCCTTCTCCTCCTTTTTCTTTAGTTCCGGGCAATTGGGCTTTATATGCCCTTTCTTGTTGCAACCAAAACACGTCACGTTAGAAATAGAATTTGAATTGTTAGAAGATTTACCTCTTGAGGATTGAAACATCCTCTTCACATCCTTCTTGGTGAGCCTCCTTGACTTCCCACCAAATTTCTTGACGTAGTGTGCTACCTCACTTGCCAACAACTCATCCTCACTACTTGATGAGTCCTCCTCGGATTCGGATGAGGAAGACACCTCCTTCTTTTCCTTTTTCTTCTTCTCCTTCTTTCCTACAACAAGAGCTATACCCTTCTCTTTGGATGAAGTGTTAGCTTGTTCATGCAATTGAAATTCACAAAATAACTCATCTAATTTAACTAATGAAAGATCCCTAGAGACCTTATAGGCATCTACCATTGAGGCCCATAAGGTGGTCCTAGGGAAGGCTTGTAGTACATACCTCACAAGGTCTCGGTTGTCGACCTTTTCACCTATAACGTGTAGTCCGTTGACTACCTCCTTGAAGCGCCCGTGCATTTGGCTCACCATTTCATTTGTCTTCATAGTGAAGCTTTGGAGTTGGCCAATCAAAAGATCCCTCTTGGCCCTTCTTGTCTCTTTGGATCCTTCGTTGAGTTCGATGAGCTTCTCCCAAAGCTCCTTTGCGGAGTTGAATGGCCCGACCTTAGATAGTTGCTCCTTGGATAGACCACATTGAAGTGTGGTCGTTGCTTTTGCATTCGCTTGTGCTTTCTTGGCCATCTCTCTTGTCCAATCCTTTGTCGGTAGTGGTGCTCCGAATTCGTCGACCGGCTTCTCAAAACCATCTACAATGCTAAACCAATTTTCAATATCGTTCATTAAATAATACTCCATCCTACCTTTCCAATATCAAAAATCGTTGCCGTCGAAGAACGGAGGCCTCGCCGTGCTATACCCCTCTTGAAATGCCATCTTTGCTCCGGTTGATTCCTAGATCTTCCGATGCGATCCGGGCTCTGATACCACTTGTAAGGGATCGTTTGAAAGCTAGAGGGGGGGTGAATAGCTCTTTTCGTTTCTACAAAAATAATTAGCGGAAGCAAACACAAGTAATATATGTAAAAACAAAAACCAATGCTAACAAAGCCTTTACGTGGTTCGGAGATAACGCTCCTACTCCACGGCGATCCTTAAGGTGGATCAACCCAAGCAATTTCACTATGAATCTTTCTCTTTACAAAGACCTCCTCTTCTTACAAAAGATGACAATGAAGATTTGAGAGGAGAAAAGAGATTAATACACTTAGAAAGCTTGGAAAACTTGTAGGAGCTTAGAAGAAAGATCAGAATATAAGCATTAGGCTCTTCTTGCTCCCCTTGGGCTCTTTTTATAGGAAAGAGCGCCGCCATCGCTAACGGAAGACTATCCCGACCGCCGGCGCTCGATCGAGGTTGTGAGCCGATCGCCGCCGGCCACGGCTATCATTCGTTTAGGGCGATCGACCGCTAATGATGGCGAGCCGCCACTTTGTAAGCCGTAGATCGAGTCGAGTCGATCGCCATCGGCCAGACCGATAACCCCACGATCGAGCAATGACCTTCCAAACTCTAATGCTATATTTTAAGGGCGATGATCGACACCATGTTCCCGATCGGCACACTCCAAGTATGACTAATTCATACTTGAAAACATAACCTAAGCCTAGACTTAACCTTCTAGCTTCTCCATCAGCCTTGCGCCTCTAGGATTTCTCTGAGTCCACGACTCCATCCATGCGATTGCCTTCAAAAGCTTCCTTCGGTTTCGTCATGCTTTAGGTTTCTTCTTTGCCAAAGTACGCTTGGACTTTACGCCGCCAAGACTACATGCTTGGACTTATGCCGCCAAGACTTTCCTTTGGTCTTCCTTTTCCAAGGACTGCTTGGACTTTACGCCGCCAAGACTACATGCTTGGACTTATGCTGCCAAGACCTTTCCTTGACTTCTCTTTGCCAAGATCACACTTGGACTTGTCTTTTACCAAGTCTTCATACTTGGATTTTCCTGTCACTTAAACATGTATACAATTAGATCACAAAACATTGCCTAACTTAGATAATTATCCAAACATCAAAATATATATAAATGCTTTGGGCATTGTTGCACCAACAATTTGCTTGTCTACAAAATCGTTAGCGCAAGCAAAATACTAATAAACAAGCAAACAAAACAACAAATGCAAAGATAAACAATGCTAACACAATATGTAACGTGGTTCACAGCTACGCCGCTAATCCATGGTCCCCGATTCGTCCAAGGTGAATCACTCTTTTGCCAAATCTACTAAATCTCTCCTTTGCACAAAGCTAGGTGGAGGTAACCTTTTTTACACAAGGATCACTCTTATACAATAGAATGAAGATTAACACAAGAAGAAGAGTGGAAAAACATTTAGGGCACTTTGGGAGCTGTTAGGAGTTCAAGCATTAGCCTCCCAAAGCCCAACACCCTCTCTTTTTACAGAGAGGGTTGATTTCTTCCCGTTGGCCGCCACCAGTCGACTGCTGCCCTTGGCAGTCGACTGCCGCCACTACAACGGCCTCCGAACATGTCGGATCCCGACCGTTGTAGTCCAACGGATCCCTTGGCAGTCGACTGATGTAACCATCAGTCGACTGCTACTCCGTAGTCGACTGCCCAGTCGGCTACGAGAGGTTCTGTGCCCGTGACTTCCTCTGGCAGTCGACTGCTGGGCATAAACCCATCAGTCGGATACCAGTCGAACTCCGTTCAACTCAGAGCAGTCGACTAACATTTCGTGACGGTCGACTGGTGTCGGGAAACCTCATCCGACACTTAGCCAAATGGCCAAGTTTCACCTAAGAGCACTACCCCTTCCCGGGTTACATTCGCTCACTCTCATCCCTTGAAGTCCCTCGCCTTTGAAGTTGTCTTCATCCGGCCACGTCCCTCGGATGCGCCAAGCGCACGGCTCTGCAACGCCATCCTTCGCATCTCGCTTTGATGTCTACTTTCTCCGGCTTCACTCCAAACTCCTCGTCCGGCGGTCCCTCGGATGCTCCAAGCGCATGACTTCCGCAAAAACATCCTTCACCGACTCAAGGACCGAGTCATGAGAGATGAAACTCGCCAAGGCTTCATGCGCGAATTACTAAGTTCTGCAAGACTCCAACGCACATATCAAATTACAATAATAACATAACTTAAACCCTTTGCCACACACATCAAAACCATATCACGGGTTGATTGCACTAACACACTCGTTATATAAACGAAGTTGAGAATCAAACAGAACGTAAGGTTAAAACTTTACGCACTGACCATGGAGGAGAATATTTGTCTGATATGTTCAAGACAATATATAATGATAAGGGGATTATTAGACAACTGACAATCTCTGGAACTCCACGGTAAAATGGGGTTATGGAAAGAAGAAATGGGACTCTTCTTGAAATGGTTAGGTCTATGATGGCGCAGGCTAATTTGTCAATCTCCTATTGGAAAGATGCATTACTAGTTGTGACCTATATACTTAACAAAATGCCTTTAAAATCAGTTCCATCTACCCCATATGAATGTTGGATAAACAGAAAATTAGATTTGAGTAATCTGAGACCCTAGGGGTCAACTACCTATGTTCATGATAATTCTCACAAGTATGGAAAACTAGGACCTATAGGTAAGAAATATATCTTTATAAAATATTCTGAGACCTCCAAAGGTTATGTTTTTATAGATGAGCTACAAGATGGAATCATCTTTGAATTTGATTCGAGAGATGCTACTTTTCTCGAAACTGAGTTCCCAGCTAGAGGTGAAGTTGATAAGACAATTCCTCTATTTGAGGAGGATATCATTATCAATAAGATAGGTGTTAAGTGGGATACATGGACCTAGTCAAACCAATTGAAGTAATTTGCCTGGTCACGGAGTGACTTCTGAGGAGCCCAACTTACGAAGAAGTGTTCATAAGATTACCCCTAAGAAGAGATTTGATATTGAGAATGAGACAATGATGACACTCTTAGTTGACGATGATGAACCTCAATCAGTTAAGAAAGCTCTGGGCTCTAGAGTTAGAGAAAAGTGGAGAAATGCAATTGTTGAAGAAATAGAGTCAATGATTAAGAATCATATTTGAGAGTTAGTCGATCTTCCTCCTGGCCGATGGGCTATTGAGAATAAATTGATTCTCAAAATAAAGAGGAAATCAGATGGATAGATTAACTGATACAAAGCTCGATTAGTTACAAAATAATTTACCCAATTAAAGAGTATAGACTTTGAAGAGATATTTTCTCCCGTAGTGAAGTTTGTGTCTATCCGAGTCATTTTGGCTTTTGTGGCGCATTATGACTTGGAATTACATCAGATGGATGTAAAAATCGTTTTCCTTAACGGTGAGCTTGATGAGGAAATCTATATGGTTTAGCTAGAAGATTTCATTACTGAAGGTCAAAAAGAAAAAGTATGTAAATTAAAGAAATCTATATATGGGCTAAAGAAAGCATCAAGACAATAGAACATAAGATTTAACGAAGTCATTTTATCTTATGGTTTCGAAATGATCAATGAGGATCATTGAGTTTTCTTGAAAAAGAAAAAAGAAAAGTATGTCATTTTATCAATATATGTTGATGATATGCTAATAGCAGGAAATGACAGGTTTTGTGATAGAAGTTAAAGAGTGGCTTTCATCACAGTTTGACACAACAGATATAGGAGAAACTGTATACATCTTAGGAGTTAAGATCATCAAGGATCGATCTAAAAGACTTTTGGGTTTATCTCAAGAGTCTTATATAAATAAGATGTTATAACATTTCAGCATGTCTGATTGCAACAATGAACAGACACCTATTGTAAAAGGTACTATTCTGAGAAAGAGTATGAGTCCTAAGACTCCTGAATAAATAGCTAAGATGAATAAAAAAATCATATACCAGTATTGTTGGTAGTTTAATGTACACTATGTTGTGTACTCATCCCGATATCAGCTATGTTGTTGGCTTAGTCAGTCGGTTCCAGTCAAATCTAGGACCGAGACACTAGAAAGCACAACGAGAACCTATTTGGTCACACGCACAACGAGCATAATCCGAAGGATTTAAAATGAGTTTGAGAATGAGATTCTCAGATTGAGAAAAATTAGGTTTGGTTGGACCAAACAAGGAGCGAACATGAAATCGTTTTAGTCGCAATGGAAGCGTGGATGGGCCGTGTTTTACGAAGACATAATGGATGAATCAAATTGGTTTGGTTCTAATCCAAAAGTGAAGAATAAATCAAAAGGGTTTGGTTTGTTTTAAACGAATGAACCAAAGTTGGTTCGGTTCGTTTTAACTTAAAATAGACCAAATCAGTTTGGTTTATTTTAACTTAAATTAATGGAGTGGGTTAACGGGTTTTTGGTTATGAACCAATAACCATTAGGAGAATTTATTGTCTATAAAATAGGGCTTAAGGGTTTTGAGAAAGCCCTAACCCTAATCTTGCCGCCCCCTCTCCCTCTTCTCCTTGTGTAGCCGGCGCCCAACCCCTTGCCGTCGTCCAAGTTGTTGTCAGCATCCAAGCTCCTGCCGGCGATCCACCAGCGACCCTCCGGTGATCTTCCTTGGCTCCGGCGACAAGGTGAGCATCTAGCTTTCCTTATTTGACCAGCGCAAGTTCTCCACCAAAGCTGTCCAGTTTTCTAGACAGCTTGTTTCCTTCTTGTCGAAGCGTCGTTTGGACGACATTTGGAGCTCCGACAGTGACTACCTTGTCGGGGATTCGATCTCTGGTAATCCTCATAAGTGGAGGACGAAGGATTCGTCAAACGGTTGACGAATACCTCTCCGGAGAAGCGAGTTTTGGGGACTCGGTTTAAAATCCGAATTTTGATTCGAATTGTGATCTTCCCTCGATCACATCGTCTTTGACACGAGGCTAGTGACTCGTACGAAGACGAGACTCGTGACTTTGTAAAGTCATCCCGAAGATACTCGGCGTGGATACGGATAGAGGCGATTCTAGCGAGGGTCGCTCCGGTTGATGTCTTTCCCGCTACACGTGATGCGTCAGGTATACGTAGAATAATTTCCTTTTATTGCAAAATTTGAAACTACGGTTATGTCTACACATGTTGTATTATGCATGCGTGTGGTGTGTGTGATGTAATAAATTAGATTTATTGCTTTTTATTTTTTTCGCTGCGTACATGTTTATGAAACATGTTCGAACACACTCGCCGCGATGCCGAAAACCCAACAGTGGTATCAGAGCCCAAGTTGTGTTTCGACATAATCGTAAAATTATTTTGCGATAGTCGTAATTGTATTTATGAAAATTTTCTAATTTTGGAAAGTTAGAAGTATTTATGAAAATTTTTAATTTTGGAAAGTCTAGAAGTATTTATGGAAATCTTCTACTTTTGGAAAGTTAGAAGTATTTATAGAAATTAACATTTTCCATAAATAAAATATTTGATTAGATTTGGAAATTTATTTCCTAATTTAATCATGATTTGATTTGGGAATCAAATCATAAATATATTTTATTTCCTTGAATAGTTTTGATAATTTAGGAAATTTATTTCCTAAATTAAATTTGACTTTCCTTAATTAACACTTTCCACAAATAAAATATGTGATTAGATTTAGAAATTTGTTTCCTAATTTAATCATGATTTGATTTGAAGAATCAAATCTCAAATATATTTTATTTCCATAAATAGTTATGACATATAAGAAAATTTTGTACATACCATAATTGTATGTTATGTAATTGCATTAGATGCATATCATTATTTCATGCGTGTCGTGACATGCAGATGTATGCCATGTATGTCATGTCATGTAGATAATAGTTATTTGCATGCAAAGAGGATGAGATATAAAAACTCTTACTCAATATTAAAGCCTATACCTTCCATTAATATGGTTAGAACCAGAGTTCTGTTTCTTGTTTGGGTTGTTGGACTCTCTCCAAGCCCGGCTCGAACCCAAATATGTTCAAACCATGGAATAGTTTAATACTAATATGGTAAGAGTCAGAGGTCAATCGTTAGCTTTGGTTGTTGGACTCTCTCCAAGCCGGGCTAATTAGTTGAATGCACTCTAACCATATTAAAACTATTTCTCGATTAATGGGTTGACTTTAACCTGGAGCATCAGCTTGTTGGACTCTCTCCAAGGTCGATGTGAAGGGAGGTGAAGTTGGGTGCTATGCATATGATGCATACTTGTTAATGAGTTAACAACCCGATGTATGTGTGAACATTCAATTAGTTGATAGCACATTGTGATAGTTGCATATATGTGATATGCAATCGATATATTTGATACCTACCATCGTAGCTATGAATGGCTTGTTGGACTCTCTCCAAGGTTGTTCATATCTATGTTGGATATCAGCCCATTCGGAGATGGACCTACGATCTCCCGAAGTGATTTTGGGGTTTTTGAAATTCGAAAAATGAATGGGATTTATGAATGTATATTGATGCATTTTAAATCATCTTTCTCATATATGCTCATTTTGTATTTCTAGGTTAATCGATTGATCATGACATCTTTGAATTTACGCACTATTTTGGATTCAAACAAATTGACTGGACCTAACTTCTTGGACTGGCTTAGAAACTTGAGAATTGTTCTCAAGACAGAAAAGCTCGCATATGTCCTTGAAGAGCCTCTTCCCAACCGTCCTAGGGACGATGCAACTCCAGACCAATTGTTGGCCTATCAGAAATATGTGGCAGATTCTGAACTGGCGAGTTGCATCATGCTAGCTGCGATGGTACCCAAGCTGTAAAAGCAACATGAGCATATGGATGTTAATACCATAGTCTTCCATCTCCATGAGTTGTTTGATGAGCAAGCGAGATCCGAAAGGTTCGAAGTCTCCATGCTCCTCTTCACCTCTAAGATGCAAGAAGGTTCGTCTGTAGTGCAATTTGTGCTAAAGATGAATGAGTACATCGAGCGGCTGGCCACCCTCGGGTTTGTGATGGATCATGAATTAAGTATTGACTTAATTATGCATTATTTGCTCAATAGTTTCTCACAATTTGTGATGAACTATCGGATGAACAAATTAGAATCCACTATTCCTGAGCTCCTCAATATGCTGAAGACTGTTAAGCCTTCTGTGAAGCATGAGGAGAAGGCGGTTCTGTTAGTTGATTCCTCGAAGAAAGGTTCTAAGAGGAAGGCAAAGAAATAGAAGAAAGGGAAGAATAAGAAGGCTAAGAAGGCAGAACCAACACAAAAGGGTACTTGCCATTATTATGGCAAGGAAGGCCACTGGCGAAGAAACTGCAAGATTTATCTTGAGTTCGTGAAGAAGAAGAAGGCATCTGATGCCCAATCCTCTTCAGGTATCTTCGTTATTGATTGTCATTCTATTTCCTTAGACACTTGGGTATTGGATACTGGGTGTGGCTCACATATATGTAATGACATACAGGGGCTAAGAAATAGAAGAAGACTCGTCAGAGGGGAGTCAAATTTGCGAGTTGGCAATGGAGCAAAGGTTGCTGCGGTCGCCATCGGAACTTATTTGCTGAAACTCCCTAGTGGACTAGTCTTAGAACTGGACAATTGCTATAGTGTTCCTTCCCTAATAAAGAACATTGTTTCTATTTCCTGCTTAAATAGAAATGGTTACCATTTGACATTTAGTAACAATTGTTGTTATATAACTTTGAATGGCGTACTTTATGGGACTAGAACCTTGAGCAATGGTATTTATACGTTGGACGTATCCAGTGACATTTTCAATATCGAAGTGAGTAACAAGCGTGCTCGAAAGAATAATCAATTAGACTCCTATATATGATATTGTCATCTTGGCCATGCAAGCAAGAAACGCATGTTCGAATTACACCGATGTGGAATTCTGAAATTGTTTGAATTGGATTCGTACGATACATGCGAATCATGCTTAAAAGGCAAGATGACTAAGTTACCTTTTATAGGAAAAGGTGAACGAGTGGGAGAGTTGCTAGGTCTAATACATATTGATGTATGTAGACCTATGTCAACTCAAGCTTTGGGAGGCTATAGCTACTTCATTACCTTCACGGATGATCACTCACGGTTTGGGTATGTGTTCTTGACGAAACACAAGTCTGAAGCCTTTGAAAGGTTCAAAGAATTCAGAAATGAAGTAGAGAAACAACATGACAAGAGTATTAATTAAAATACTTCGATCGGATCAAGGTAGTGAATACTTAAGTCAAGAGTTTCTAGATTATCTAAGAGACAATGATATATTGTCTCAATGGACTCCACCATATACACCACAGCATAATGGTGTATTTGAGAGGCGTAACTGGACCTTGTTGGACATGGTCAGGTCAATGATGAATCATGCGAATCTTCCCAAGTCCTTTTGGGGTTATGCACTTCAGACAGCTATTTACTTGTTAAACAGAATGTCAACCAAGGTAGTCTCTACTACTCCATATGAGATATGGAATAGTAAGAAACCTCATGTATCTTACTTGAAGATATGGGGTTGTCTTGCTTATGTGAAGCGGACTGTATCAGACAAATTAGATGCTAAGTCTGATAAATATCTATTTATTAGATACCCTAAGGAAATAAGGGGTTACCAATTCTATCATCCTGTGGAACAAAAGATGTTTGTTTCAAGGCATGCTGTGTTTCTAGAGAAAGAGTTTCCCTTGCAAGAAAACAGTAGGAGTGTCGTCGAGCTTGAGGAGGCTCGAGAGACTCAAATAGACATTGATGAGATTCCTGATGAAGCACAACAGTCAATAACTCATAGTGATGAGAAATCGGCTGGATCTATTGAGACATCATATCTTCGTAGATCTGGTAGAACACGCAATATTCCTGAGATATATGGATTTCTCGTAAGTGAATCAAACGACGTGTTACTTATTGATGATGAGGAGCCTACCAGTTATGAAGAAGTTCTGACAAGTTCAGAAAAGGATAAGTGACTTGAAGCCATGGAGTCAGAAATGGATTTCATGTATGAAAACCAAGTTTAGAACTTGGTTGACCCACCTGAAGGCATAAAACCTATAGGGTGAAAGTGGGTTTTCAAGAAGAAAACCGACATGGATGGTAATGTGATTACCTATAAGGCTAGATTGGTGGCGAAAGGATATCGTAAAAAGTAAGGTGTTGATTATAACGAAACATATTCGCCTGTTGCTATGCTTAAATCCATTCGGATGCTCCTGGCCATAACGGTTCATTATGATTATAAGATATGGCAGATGGATGTGAAAACAACTTTCCTTAATGGAAACCTACTCGAGGACGTGTTTATGATACAGCCTGAGGGTTTCACATCGGTTGATAAAACCAAGGTATGCAAATTGCGATGGTCCATATATGGATTGAAGCAAGCATCCAGGAGCTGGAATATCCGTTTTGATGAGACAATAAAAAAGTTTGATTTCTCACAAAATCCAGACGAACCTTGTGTTAGTGAAAGCCCTAGAGTCAATCAAGTGATGATTGTTGTATGGACTTTATTGTATCATATTCCTAATAATAAAGGCATGGTTATTATATTTACTTGTATTGGTGTCAAATAACTAAGTATAATAACGTCCTTAAGTAGTAGGTTTTTATCTATATCAATCGATTGGTTGAATCGATAATGAGATGATATAGAGAACACTACTCTTAATCATTCCTAGTCAAGTATTAACATTCAGGGACAATGTTAATGCGTAGAGACTAGCATGTAGGTCAACACGATAACTTGATCTCACAAGTCATGGATATGAGATATCAAATTGACACATGGGTATGCATTGGAGAATGTATACTGAATGACCCGCTATGAGAGAGTATCATGGATCGTTATATGAATGTCATATACTTTCTCATGTGACTATTAGTATGACTATTAGTTCTTGGACCTGAAGTCACCATGGTTCCCTACATAAGGAGTTGCATACTTTGGCTTCGTCAAATGTCACCCGTAAATGGGTGGACTATAAAGGCGATTACTGGATATGTAATAAATTATGCGGAGGGATGTGAGTGATATAGATGGGATCTATCCCTCCTATATGACAGGAGTGACATCGTTATTCTTGATAGAGTGAGACCACGAAGTGCATGGTCATGCCCAAATGAGTCAATATGAGATATTGAGCTCATTTGATTAGAGTGAGTCTACTTGGAGTTCAAGATATAGATTATACCGAGGATGACATGGTCTATGCTTCAATTGGTCAATCTAGATGTCAAGGATAGAGGGACATTGGCACATATTGTGAGAGTCACAATTAGTAGTCACAAAGGTGATGTTGGATCTCAACATTATTGTAACTTGGGTAGCAATGATGTGTTGCTAGATACCGCTCATTGTTTATGTTCCTAAATCGGTTTAGGAGCATTGTCAACGTTACAAGAACCTATAGGGTCACACACAAAGGGCAATTAGATGGAGATTAGGTTCACATGATGAACCATGAGGATTAGGTTCATGGGATGAACCAAATTGGATTAAGAGTAATCCAAATTAGACTAATTGAGTTAGACTCAATTTGATTCAAGTGTTGAATGAGTCTAATTTAGATTTGATTCATTGAGTTAATTTAAATTAATGAATAGAGATTCATTAAATCAAATTGACTTGAATCAAGTGGTTAGATTTGATCAACCATGAGAAATAAGAGGTCAAGTTTGACTTGACTTGAGAGGGAAAATGAATGGTCAATTTTGACTTGACCAATTGTCATGTCATGGTGACATGGCATGGGGGCCGGCCAATGATTGTGTTCCACATCATCATGACTTATCATGCGGTGCCACCTCATGAGGGAGACCACACATGCATGCATGTAACCCCCACCCAAATGAAGTGGTCGGCCAATATTTTTTGATTGTGGGAAGTTATTGGAAGTAACTTCATCTTCTTCCTTGGGGCTCTCCTTCTTGCTCTCTCCCATTTTTCCTCATCTTGCCATGGACATCAAGGGTTCTAGCACACTCAAGATTGTCTTCTCCACCATTTGTCTGTGTGGATACTTGTAGAGGAGTGTACACTTGACACTCTTCGAGATCCGACAAAGTTTTTGGACGAGCGGGATAAGCGAAGGGTGTCGCTACGAGGGTAAAGCTCTATCTTGTAGATCTAAGGTAGATCTAGGATATTTAAACACATACATATTTTATTTTATATATCTTCGCACGGATCCGTGGCCGGACTTTCGAGGTTTCCGCAATACAAAAAGCGGTTTATGCTGCTCGAAAAACCCAACAGTGGTATCAGAGCCACGTGCAAAGCATGTATGTGTTTCATATTTGTAGTTTTTGTATTAGATATAAAAAATACAGATTTTTAAGTTTCTGTAAATTTCCTATTTTTATAGAATTTTTGAGTATTTTTCTCGAAAAGTCGAAACAACGAGTGTTAGGACACTTGTAGGCTTTAACCACCGAGAAAAACTCTCCAAAACGGCGAGTTCTCGCTTTAGATTTTTGTGACAGCGACTTAAGTCACTGTAAGATTTAGTAGGGACACTCGCAAAGTTTATTTTTGCGAGTAGGGGTGCTGCCCCTATCCCCGAAAGGGGCCTTGTCCCGCAATCGCGCCCGGAGCTGACAAAGATGCTTACAAGAAGCATCAAGATGATGCATTAGATGTGTCATGTCTAATACTCGCGACCATGAACTCTGAGCTTCAGAAGCAACATGAGTTCATGAATGCTTATAATATGGTTGAACATCTTCGTCAACTATATCAAGGACAAGCAAGGCACGAGAGATATGAAGTCTCTAAGGCATTGTTTGGTTCCAAAATGCAAGATGAGACTCCCGTAGGTCCATATGTACTCAAGATGATTGGGGACGTAGAAAACCTACATAGATTGGGATTCCCTCTTGGCCAAGAGCTGGCCACTGACTTGATCTTACAGTCTTTGCCACAAAGCTACAATCAATTTGTCATGAATTACAACATGAATGAAATTGATAAGCCGCTGCCAGAGATGCTCAGTATGTTGAGAACTGCTGAGCTCAACCTCAAGAAGGGAAAATCTGACTCCATTTTGATGGTGCAAAAGAAGAAAGGTAAGGGAAAGTATCAAGCCAAGGGCAAAGGCAAGGAACTGAAACCCAAAGGAGGGGTGGCCAAGGAAGGGGCTTGCTTCCACTGCAAGGAAGCTGGACACTGGAAGCGTAACTGCAAAGCATACCTGGAAGATCTTAAGAAAAAGAAAAGTGAGACTTCTACTTCAGGTATAAATGTTATATAAGTCAATCTATCTATTTCTTCATCATGGGTATTAGATACCGGATGTGCATCTCACATTTGTACCAATGTACAGCCGTTGAGAAATAGCAGGGCATTGACAAAGGGCGAGGTGGACCTACGAGTAGGCAATGAAGCAAGGGTTGCTGCTGTTGCTGTAGGAACTTATGATCTATCTCCGCCCTCTGGGCTTGTACTAGAATTAGATGAATGTTGTTATGTGCCTGCCTTAACTAAGAACATAATTTCGATTTCTTGTTTGGACAAGAAAGGATTTACATTTATAATAAAGAATAAATGTTGTTCAGTTTATTTAAATGATATGTTCTATTATAGTGCACCTCTAATGAACGGACTCTACTTTCTAGACTTAGAGAGCCCTATCTATAACATAAGTATCAAAAGGTTCAAGTCAAATGAGTTGAACCAAACCTATCTCTGGCATCGTCGCTTAGGTCACATAAATGAGAGTCGCTTATCTCAGCTCCATAAGAATGGGTTGCTAGACTCATTTGATTTTGAATCATATGAGAATGCGAATCTTGCCTTTTAGGCAAGATGACCAAGACTCTCTTTAGTGGATACAGCGAAAGAGCAACAGACTTGTTAGGACTTATACATAGTGATGTATGTGACCCTTTCAATGTTGCAGCTAGAGGTGGTTACAGGTACTTCATTACATTTACTGATGACTTCAGTAGATATGGTTATGTGTATCTCATGACACATAAATCAGAATCCTTTGAAAAGTTCAAAGAATTCAAGAATGAAGTACAAAACTAGCTTGTCAAGAGTATTAACATACTTCGATCATATCAAGATGGTGAATACCTTAGCCATGAGTTTCGTGACTATCTAGCTGAGTGTGGGATTCTATCCCAACTCACTCCTCCTGGAACACTACAATGGAATAATATATCTGAAAGGAGGAATCGTACCTTATTAGATATAGTACGATCTATGATGAGTCACACAGATCTTCCTATATCCTTTTGGGGATATGATCTAGACACAGCAGCCTTCACACTTAATCGTGTACCATCCAAGGCTGTGATAAAGACACCATATACAATATGGACAGGGAGAAATCCCAAGATGTCTTTCATGAGGATTTGGGGTTGTGAGGCTTACGTTCGACATCAAGTCTCAAACAAACTGGGACCCAAATCCGATAGGTGCTATTTTGTTGGATATCCCAAGGATACAAAGGGATATTATTTCTACATTCCCAGTCAGCAAAAAGTGTTTGTGGCAAAGACTGGGGTTTTTCTAGAAAGGGATTTTGTTTCTAGAAAAACTAGTGGGAGTACGTTCGATCTTAAAGAAATTCAAGATAAGGACCATAGCACTGAGGCTTTGATGGAGGTTGAACAGGAACCACAAAGTGTTGTGGGTGATGGGATTGTTGCACAAAGAGTTGTGGAACAACCACCTATTCAAGTAGACCTACCTCTTCGCAGGTCTGATAGGGTACGTCGTCAGCCTGAGAGATACTCATTTCTCTTGTCTGACCATGATGACGTTATGCTCATTGAGAATGAGCCTACCTCATATCAGGAAGCTGTGATGAGCCCAGACTCTGAAAAATGGCTAGAGGCCATGAGATCCGAGATGGAATCCATGTACACCAACCAAGTATGGACTTTGGTTGATCCACCTGAAGGGGTCAAACCCATTGGGTGTAAGTGGGTCTTTAAGAGAAAGACTGACATGGATGGACTTACGCATACCTATAAGGGCCAATTGGTGGCTAAAGGTTTCAAGAAAATTCATGGTATTGACTATGATGAAACCTTTTCTCCAGTGGCGATGCTTAAGTCAATTCGGATCATGCTTGCTATTGCAGCATACCACGATTATGAGATTTGACAGATGGATGTCAAAATCGCATTTCTGAATGGAAACTTACTCGAGGATGTGTACATGACACAACCTGAGGGTTTTGTAGATCCACAGCATACTGGGAAAGTATGCAAGCTGCAAAGGTCCATTTATAGGCTAAAGCAAGCTTCTCGAAGATGGAATCTTCGATTCGATGATGCGATCAAAAAGTTTAGTTTCATCAAGAATGAAGATGAACCCTGTGTCAACAAGAGAGTTAGTGGGAATACAGTTGTCTTCCTTATATTGTATGTGGATGACACACTACTCATTGGGAATGACATCTCTTCGCTACAGTCTGTGAAGACTTGGCTGGGGACGTGCTTCTCAATGAAAGACTTAGGTGAAGCAGCCTGTATTCTAGGCATCAAGATCTATAGAGATAGATCTAAGAGATTGCTTGGCCTAAGTCAGTGTACATACATTGACACGGTATTACTACGGTTTGTCATGCAAAATTCCAAGAAGGGACTTCTGCCGATGTCACATGGTGTGAGTTTTTCGAAGACTCAAAGTCCCTCTTCTAGAGAGGAGAGAGACCGCATGAATAAGATCTCTTATGCATCTGCTATAGGATCTATCATGTACGCCATGCTATGTACTCGTCCTAATGTCTCGTATGCTTTGAGCATGACGAGTAGATTGTTAGTGAAAGCCCTAGAGTCAATCATATGATGATTCTTGTATGGACTTTATTGTATCATATTCCTATTTATAAAGGCATGGTTATTATATTTACTTGTATTGGTGTCAAATAACTAAGTATAATAACGTCCTTGAGTAGTAGGTTCTTATCTATATCAATCGATTGGTTGAATCGAGAATGAGATGATATAGAGAACACTATTCTTAATCATTCCTAGTCAAGTATTAACATTCAGGGACAATGTTAATGCGTAGAGATTAGCATGTCAGTTAACATGATGACTTGATCTCACAAGTCATGGATATGAGATATCAAGTTGGCACATGGGTATGCATTGGAGAATGTATACTGAATGACCCGCCATGAGAAAGTATCATGGATCATTATAAGAGTGTCATATACTTTCTCATGTGGCTATTAGTATTAGTATTGTTGGATCGATGCGGTTCGCTAGAGGGGGGGTGAATAGCGAAACAAAACTTTTACGAAATCGTTCTTTGAAAGTCGAATAGATAATTTGCAGCGGAAATAAAAACAATAAATAAAAGAGACAATTCTTTTTACTTGGTTCGTAGCCTTCGGCTACTAGTCCAAGGCCCTAGTGGTCCTTGACCACGCACGGAGGGCAAAATACTAAACGAACTCCTCCTCGTTGGAGGTAGGAGTTAATCGATACAAGTACAAAAACTTGAGGTAGAGGGACACTCCCCCTCTCCTCGTTATGATAGAAAAAGAGCTTCGAAAAAGTAAATAAACAACGAATATAAATCTAAAACCGATGTACAAAAAATAAAAGAAAATTAAACCTAGACGTCGGAGAAGAAGCACTTCGTTGTCAGAGAGTTGTAGCTTTGCGGAGGCTCTTGGAAGCTTAGAATTGATGAAGAAACCCTAGGATTGACCCTCCTTTTATAGCCTTTGAGCCCCTTTTCGAGAGGAACCCTAGCCAATCACAATTAAGCACCAATCTCCTTGAAATGGGGTGATAAGCCTTGACTCCTCGAATCTGATCATTGACCATGATCGATGGCCATCATCGAGTGATCGATGGCGCATCGAGTCAGTCTTGACCTGACGATCGGTGATTGGCGGTCGAGTCCTCAAGTGGCGATCAGTGATGCTATGCGCAAGGCAAAGTTAGCTTAAAGAAAACATTATTTCAACGGCCTTCGATCGTCCGATCTTGACCTAGACCATCGATGGGATGTCTTTGGTCGGATCTACACTTAAGACCATCCCCGTAAGGAGGATACGACCTCACTTACGCTCACACACACGAGCTTACCTCGATACTTACCATGTCACTTTTGCTTCCGGCTTTCCACTCGATTCCTTCAGCTCCCTCCGAAGTCACTCGAGTGTCGCCCGACCACCGCGGCTTCCTCCGGGTGTCGCTAGCCTTCAGCTCCAGCTTTAGCACTTTTCTGCACACTCGATTCAGCTCGTGAGATAACGATAAATCCTTGACTTTGCGTCTTTTGCCATAATCAAAATATAGGTTCGACTTAGGTGCCCCTGCACCAACAAGTATTAGTCCTTAGACCTGAAGTCACCATGGTTCCCTACATAAGGAATTGCATACTTTGGCTTCGTCAAACGTCACCCGTAAATGGATGGACTATAAAGGCGATTACTGGGTATGTGATAAATTATGCAGAGGGATATGAGTGATGTAGATGGGATTTATCCCTCCTATATGACGGGGGTGACATCGATATTCTTGATAGAGTGAGACCACGAGTGCATGGTCATGCCCAAATGAGTCAATATGAGATATTGAGCTCATTTGATTAGAGTGGGTCTACATGGAGTTCAAGATATAGATTGTACCGAGGATGACACGGTCTATGCCTCGATTGGTCAATCTAGATGTCAAGGATAGAGGGACATTGTCACATATTGTGAGAGTCACAATTAGTAGTCACAAAGGTGATGTTGGAGCTCAACATTCTTGTAACTTGGGTAGCAATGATGTGTTGCTAGATACCGCTTATTGCTTATGTTCCTAAATCGGTTTAGGGACATTACCAACGTTACAAGAACCTATAGGGTCACACACAAAGGGCAATTAGATGTAGATTAGGTTCATATGATGAACCATGAGGATTAGTTTCATGGGATGAACCAAATTGGATTAAGAGTAATCCAAATTAGACTAATTGAGTTAGACTCAATTTGATTTAAGTGTTGAATGAGTCTAATTTAGATTTGATTCATTGAGTCAATTTAAATTAATGAATAGAGATTCATTAAATCAAATTGACTTGAATCAAGTGGTTAGATTTGATCAACCATAGGAGATAAGAGGTCAAGTTTGACTTGACTTGAGAGGGAAGATGAATGATCAATTTTGACTTGACCAATTGTCATGTCATTGTGACATGGCATGGGGGCCAGCCAATGATGGTGTTCCACATCATCATGACTTATCATGTGGTGCCACCTCATGAGGGAGACCAAGAGCCATTGGCTCTTGGAGTTACATGCATGCCCACCCAAATGAAGTGACCGGCCAATATTTTTTGATTGTGGGAAGTTATTGGAAGTAACTTCATCTTCTTCCTTGGGGCTCTCCTTCTTGCTCTCTCCCATTTTTCCTCATCTTGCCGTGGACATCAGGGTGCTAGCACACTCAATATTATCTTCTCCACCATTTGTCCGTGTGGATACTAGTAGAGGAGTGTACACTTGACACTCTTCGAGATCCGGCAAAGTTTTTTGATGAGCGGGATAAGCGAAGGGCGTCGCTACGAGGGTAACGTTCTATCTTGTAGATCTAAAGTAGATCTAGGATCTTTAAACACATACATGTTTTATTTTATATATCTTCGCACGGATCCATGGCGGAGCTTCTGAGCTTTCCTCAACGCAAAAAGCGATTTTTGCGGCTCGAAAAACCCAACACCTTGTGTGTACAAGAAGGTTAGTGGGAGTGCAGTCGTGTTCCTAGTATTGTATGTCGATGACATATTACTTATAGGAAATGATGTTTCAGTCTTACAGTCAGTTAAGATTTGGTTGTCCAAGACATTCTCCATGAAAGACCTGGGAGAAGCAACCTACATCCTCGGGATTAAGATCTATAGAGATAGATCGAAACGGTTGCTTGGTCTTTCGTAGTCTACATATATAGACCGAGTGCTAAAGAGGTTTAGCATGTCGGAATCCAAGAAAGGTTTCCTACCCATCAGGCATGGGAAACACCTTTCGAAGTCTATGTGTTCACGCACAGAAGACGAGAGGATTTGCATGAGTAAGATTCCCTATGCATCCGCAATATGATCTATCATGTATGCTATGTTATGTACGATGCCCGATGTATAGTATGATCCGAGTGTCACGAGTAGATACCAGTCTGATCCAGGAATGGATCATTGGGTTGTTGTTAAGATGATCCTTAAGTACTTAAGAAGAACTAAAGATGTGTTCCTAATATATGGAGAAGGGGACATGGTGATATGCGGGTATATGGATGCCAGCTTCCAGATAGACAAGAATGATTCTAGGTCTCAGTCTGGGTACGTGTTCACCTTGAATGGGGGCGCAGTGAGTTGGAAAAGTTCCAAACAAGACACTGTAGCAGATTCTACCACTGAGGCAGAATACATTGCAGCTTCGGAAGCAGCAAAGGAAGCGGTTTGGATCAAGAAGTTCATTTATAAACTTGGTGTGGTTCCAGCCATTGTTGAAGCAATACCGGTCTACTGCGACAACAATGGAGCAATTGCACAGGTGAAAGAGTCAAAGTCTCATCAATGATCCAAACATATGCTTCGCCGCTATCATTTGATCAGAGAGATCATTAGTAGGAAGGAAATACAAATCGAGAAAAATCCCAACTGAAAGGAACTTAGCGGATCCTTTGACTAAGGCATTACCTCAAAGTAAGTTTGAGGGTCATGTTAGAGCTTATGGTATTGGATACCGTAGCGATTGGCATTAGGCCAAGTGGGAGTTTGTTAGTAATATATGAGAGATGTCCTAAGACAATCGCCTTATGTTTGAATCATTTATATGATAAATGAAGATTCACTATTTGAGTATACATGTTTTCATGTATTTGATTAAATATTAAACTCATTTACTGAATGTCCACGATACGATTCACAACATGAGAGAATTTGTGATTGGATCACAACTAGTGAGTATCTCTACATGTGTAATTGTGATGTATCGGAATTATCCCTAGTCGATGAATTAATGGATTTGGACACCACAATTTTGTCGAGACTAGCACGAGGTATACTCCTTGATGTATCCAAGCAGCTGATTCTCACTGGCTTGAGACATTGTGATGTCCGGAGTTAATCGTGAATGCTAGTTATAGTAACTAGTTCATTAGAGTGACCAGCCATAAGACTTCATATGCTTCTCTTCATATATAGATATGTCAATGAAGTTCTTACTGCAGCTTAAGTGCGATGTTCCTTTGACTTGCGGTATTCAAGTCATCTTGATCATGAAGACTTATGTTTTGACATCTTAAGCGAGCATCTCTGAGGAGATGTGGACCCGAGATGATTGGGTATAAGTCGAAGTGATCGAAGGTGTTTGAATAGCCTATAAAGGATTCACCACTCCTTGCAAGGAGATGTATACCCATGGCCTCTCGTCGGATTGTTACTAAAGTCTTTGGCCAAAGAATTACATGTTTAGAGTAAGGTACTCTTGGATACATGTGCAGTAACTAAAATCCGTAGGACGAGAAAATGATATTTGGGTTAGGTGTGACGTAGTCAACCTAGTGGGGGCTGACACTATAGACCATGTCCTGAACCAAGTGGGTATAAGATAAGTGAAAGGAATGAGACACGATTCATTGTAGCTGCTGAAGAGTTTTAGAAATAGTTCTGGATCAACCGTTGATCTTTTCGGTAAATTGGAGATCATGATGGTGTCACTCATGATCGTTCTATAATTAATGGTTAATTATAAACGGCCAACGTAAACTAATAACCTATTTGGTCACACGCACAATGAGCATAATCGGAAGGATTTAAAATGAACTTGAGAATGAGATTCTTAAACCGAGAAAAACTAGGTTTGGTTGGACCAAACAAGGAGCGAGCATGAAATCATTTCAGTCGCAATGGAAGCGTGGATGGAACGTGTCTTACGAAGACATAATGGATGAATCAAATTGGTTTGGTTCTAATCCAATGGTGAAGAATAAACCAAAAGGGTTTGGTTTGTTTTAAATGAATGAACCAAAGTTGGTTCGGTTCGTTTTAACTTAAAATAGACCAAATCGGTTTGGTTTATTTTAACTTAAATTAATGGAGCGGGTTAACGGGTTTTTGGTTATGAACCAATAACCATTAGGAGAATTTGTTCTCTATAAAATAGGGCTTAAGGGAAGCCCTAACCCTAATCTTGCTGCCCCTCTCCCTCTTCTCCTTGTGTAGTCGGCGCCCAACCCCTTGTCGCCACCTAGCCCTTGTGTCACCGTCCAAGTTGTTGCCGGCGTCCAAGCTCCTGCCGGCGATCCTCCGGCGACTCTCTGGTGATCTTCCTTGGCTTCGACGACAAGGTGAGCATCTAGCTTTCCTTATTTGGTCGGCGCAAGTTCTCCACCAAAGTTGTCCAGTTTTCTAGACAGCTTGTTTCCTTCTTGTTGGACCATCATTTGGATGATGTTTGGAGCTCCGATAGCGGCTACCTTGCCAGGGATTCAATCTCCGGTAATCCTCATAGGTGGAGGACGAAGGATTTGTCAAACGGTTGACGAATACCTCTCCGGAGAAACGAGTTTTGGGGACTCGATTTTGAATTCGAATTTTGATTCAGATTGTGATCTTCTCTCGATCACATCGTCTTCGACACGAGGCTAGTGACTCGTACGAAGATGAGGCTCGTGACTTTGTGAAGTCATCCCGAAGATACTCAGCGTGGATACGGATAGAGGCGATTCTAGCGAGGGTCGCTCCGGTTGATGCCTTTCCCGCTACACGTGATACGTCAGGTATACGTAGAATAATTTCCTTTTATTGCAAAATTTGAAACTACGGTTATGTCTACATATATTGTACTATGCATGCGTGTGATTTGTGTGATGTAATAAATTAGATTTATTACTTTTTATTTCTTCTGCTGCGCACATGTTTACGAAACATGTTCGAACACACACTTGTCGCAGTGCCGGAAACTCAACAGTTGTGCGTTGAGCTGCTTCACTATGAGGATTGTGAAGTTCATTGTGAAGAGGATCCAGAAGAAGACCCTGAAGAGGTTTTTCCTATGGGATCTCTTCGTGTATGTCCTTCATAGGATTCTGCGTCCTGGCATTATCTTGAGAGCATCTCAGCAGAAGGTGTCCTAGTTCAACCCAAGAAGATTGGGCATGTTTGGATTATTACTGTGCTAGTGTTTATCCTAGTGGGAGTAATAATTGTCTATCTAGTTTATTAGAGTTGTTTTTTGTTTGTCAGTTATGAGTAGGAAGAATATTATGTGTAATATTCTTAGTAGAGTCTTATTATTTGTTGACAATGTACAACATGTTTAGTTATTGATATGTTCATTCAAAATGATTAGTTCATTTTATGTTGTTTACTCTACATGATGCATGATATTTGTTTATGCTCTTTTGATTTGTTCATTATGAATATAATTTTAAATAATAAGTTCATTTAATGGTTAATATCATGTTTCGATAATGATTAAGTTCACTAAATGGGATGTATGTAATAAAATAAATCAATGTAAGCCAGATTGACACATACAGATGATGAGTGGTAATGTAGTTGTCACTTGATTTTGTAAACCGAATCAGATTTACATTGAGTCAATTTAGATTACATACATAAAGACATATACTGAATCACTGAATAATATGTTTATTTATGGTAGATTATGGCAACGAAGAACATTATAGATGAATTAAATAAGAGTGAGAAACTTAACGGGAAAAACTATAAAATCTGACACCTCAAGATTCAATATGTTCTTGAGGAACAAGAAGTTTTAGAGATTGTACATCAGGTTATAGAAGAACCTGTTGAGGGTCACACGACCAACACAAACGTGACTTTGATGCCTACAAGGCTTGGAAAAAGAAGGATTCCACTGCTAAGGGTATATTAATAAGTTCAATGGTTGATGACCTAGTTTTTGAGTATGAGTCATATCTTTCAGCTCATGTAATCTGGGTAGCCCTTAAGGATAGATACAGTGGAATGAGTCTGAGCAAGCTTCAACAACTGACGATAAGGTTCTACAACTACAAAAAGCGCCCGATTGTTTCGATGGTTCAACATCTCAGGAAGATGTCTAACATAATTCGGGAGCTTAAAACTGTTGATCATGAGCTGACAGATGAACAACAGGTTCAGGTAGTTATTCGTTCCCTTTCGGATTCTTAGGAAATCATAAAGCAAACCTTAACTCATAGTGAGAGTATTAAGACTTTCATTGACGTCTCACGTCACGTTGAACTGGAGGCGGAGAGAGTAGAATCCGCAAGGATTTCTAGCCAAGCCTATTTGGCTGCCAATTCGGCTGGATCATCTGGATCCAAGAAAAAGAAATGGTTCAAGAAAGGAAAGGGAAAGAAGAAAGAAACTGATGTTGTAGGTGGGGAAGGCCCAATCAAGAAGAAGAAGAAGAATAAGAAGACTAGGAAGAAACCTAAAAGCAAGGTGACTTGCTTTAATTGTGACAAAAAGGGTCACTATGCTCGGGAGTGTACTGAGCCGAAAAAGGTAACTTCAAATCTATCTTCTAAGCATTTTGTTACTAGTTCTGTGTTGTTGGCTGATTCTTATCCTTTGTGGATTATAGATTCGGGAGCAACCAATCATATAGCTTGGGAGTGGATTACATATGTGGAGTACCGTAGGGTACCAAATGACAACAAATGGATCTATGTAGGAAACAATGCAAGAGTTGAAGTTGAAGGAGTCGGCACTTGCAAACTTAACCTTCGGGGTGGTAGTATTTTGTTTCTACATGATGTCTTGTATACTCCTAAGATTCGAAGGAATCTTATTTTTGTTACTTGTCTTCTTGATTTATGATACTATATTAATTCTTACAACCGATGTGTGGAACTCAAGATTGACTCTGTGTCAATCGGATATGATTTTTTAACGAATGGGTTTATGGTTCTTGATGTATAACCAAATGTCAATTGTTCGATTGATAGTTGTTTTTCAAACATTGCTCTTACTAGTGATGTTAATATAACTGATGATATTTGGAATGCTAGATTAGGACATATAGGATAAGATGCATGAATCAATTAGCTAAAGACTGAGTCACCATTGCAACTAATTCATTCGGATATTTGTAGTCCAATGAATGTGAAGGCTATACATGGAGCTTCCTATTTCATTATATTTATTGATGATTTCCCTTATTTCGGTCATATGTATTTGATTTCTCATAAATCTGAAGCTTTGGATTGCTTCATTCGTTATATGAACGAAGTTGAGAATCAAACGGAACGTAAGGTTAAAACTTTACGCACTGACCATGGAGGAGAATATTTGTCTGATATGTTCAAGATAATATATAATGATAAGGAGATTATTAGATAGCTGACAATCTCTAGAACTCCACGGTAAAATGGAGTTGTGGAAAGAAGAAATGGGACTCTTCTTGAAATGGTTAGGACTATGATGGCACAGGCTAATTTGTCAATCTCCTATTGAAAAGATGCATTACTAGTTGCGGCCTATAAACTTAACAAAGTGCCTTCAAAATCAGTTCCATCTACCCCATATAAACGTTGGACAAATAGAAAACTAGATTTGAGCAATCAGAGACCCTAGGGGTTAACTACCTATGTTCATAATAATTCTCACAAGTATGAAAAACTAGGACTAGAGGTAAGAAATGTATCTTTATCAACAAGATGTGTGTCAAGTGATACCTAGTCAACCCAATTCGTCACGAGTGACTTCTGAGGAGCCCAACTTACGAAGAAGTGTTCGTAAGATCAACCCTAAGAAGAGGTTTGGTATTGAGAATGAGGCAATGATGACACTCTCAGTTGACGATGATGAACCTCAATCAGTAAAGGAAGCTCTGGGCTCTAGAGTTATGTTAGTGAAAGCCCTAGAGCCAATCATGTGATGATTGTTGTATGGACTTTATTGTATCATATTCCTATTTATAAAGACATGGTTATTATATTTACTTGTATTGGTGCCAAATAACTAACTATAATAACGTCCTTTGAGTAATAGGTTCTTATCTATATCAATCGATTGGTTGAATCGATAATGAGATGATATAGAGAATACTACTCTTAATCATTCCTAGTCAAGTATTAACATTCAGGGACAATGTTAATGCATAGAGACTAGCATGTAGGTCAACACGATGACTTGATCTCACAAGTCATGGATATGAGATATCAAGTTGATACATGAGTATACATTGGAGAATGTATATTGAATGACCCATCATGAGAAAGTATCATGGATCGTTATATGAGTGTCATATACTTTCTCATGTAGCTATTAGTATGACTATTAATCCTTAGACCTGAAGTCACCATGGTTCCCTACATAAGGAGTTGCATACTTTGGCTTCATCAAACGTCACCCGTAAATGGGTGGACTATAAAGGCGATTACTGGGTATGTGATAAATTATGCGGAGGGATGTGAGTGATGTAGATGAGATTTATCCCTCCTATATGACGGGGGTGACATCGATATTCTTGATAGAGTGAGACCACGAAGTGCATGGTCATGCCCAAATGAGTCAATATGAGATATTGAGCTCATTTGTTTAGAGTGAGTCTACTTGGAGTTTAAGATATAGATTGTACCGAGGATGACACGGTCTATGCCTCAATTGGTCAATCTAGATGTCAAGGATAGAGGGACATTGTCACATATTGTGAGAGTCACAATTAGTAGTCACAAAGGTGATGTTGGAGCTCAACATTCTTGTAACTTGGGTAGCAATGATGTGTTGCTAGATACCGCTCATTGCTTATGTTCCTAAATCGGTTTAGGGACATTGCCAACGTTACAAGAACCTAAGGGTCACACACAAAGGGTAATTAGATGGAGATTAGGTTCATATGATGAACCATGAGGATTAGGTTCATGGGATGAACCAAATTGGATTAAGTGTAATCCAAATTAGACTAATTGAGTTAGACTCAATATGATTCAAGTGTTGAATGAGTCTAATTTAGATTTGATTCATTGAGTTAATTTAAATTAATGAATATAGATTCATTAAATCAAATTGACTTGAATCAAGTGGTTAGATTTGATCAATCATGAGAGATAAGAGGTCAAGTTTGACTTGACTTGAGAAGGAAGATGAATGGTAAATTTTGACTTGACCAATTGTCATGTCATGGTAACATGGCATGGGGGTCGGCCAATGATGGTGTTCCACATCATCATTGAATTATCATGTGGTGCCACCTCATGAGGGAGACCAAGAGCCATTGGCTCTTGGAGTTACATGCATGCATGTAACCCCCACCCATTGAAGTGGTCAGCCACTCCACTTGATGAATGGAATTCATTTTGGTGGTAACTCCATCTTCTTCTTCCTTGGACCTTCTTCCTCTCAAGCTCTCTCCCAATCCTCTATCTTGGCCGAACCATCCAAGGGGTGATAGCACACTCAAGGTTGTGTTTTCTCTACCATTTGTCCGTGTGGATACCAATACAGGAGTGTGCACTTGACACTCTTGAGTTCGGCAAAGCTTTTGGACGAGCGGGATAAGCGAAGGGCGTCGCATTGAGGGTAACACTCTCATCATGTAGATCTAAGGTAGATCTAAGTTTTCGATAACACATACATGAACTTATTTTATATATCTTCGCACGGATCCATGGTCGGGCTTCCGAGGTTTCCATAACACAAAAAGCGATTTTTGCAGCTCGGAAAGTCCAACAGTGGTATCAGAGCCACGTGTGAAGCATGTATGTTTTTCATATTTGTAGTTTTTGTATTAGATATAAAAATTACATATTTTTAAGTTTCTGTAAATTTTCTATTTTTATAGAATTTTTGGGTATTTTTCTCGAAGAGTCGAAGCAACGAGTGTTGGGACACTTGTAGGCTTCAACCACCGAGAAAAACTCTCTGAAACGGCGAGTTCTCGCTTTAGGTTTTTGGGACAGTGACTTAAGTTGCTGTAAGATCATAGTAGGGACACTCGGAAAATTTATTTTGCGAGTAGGGGCGCTGCCTCTATCCCCGAAAGGGGCCTTGTCCCGTGATCGCGCCCGGAAACCGCTTAGCAAGATCGTTACGGAGAAATGACTCTTAAAATTGAAAAAAAATAGGAAAAATTATAGAAATTTTCTGTAAAATACATAATTTAGTATTATGTATAATTCTGTGATGGTCATGGCCCAAGAACCCTAATATGATTGGATGTTAATGTGTTGTAATTTATAATACGGCCTGCGTGCTATTTTTGTGATTGTGCTTGTTGTATAGGGTATGCGACCTGTGTGTCGTGCCTCTTCTTTTAATATTCTAGTTGTAAATAGTTTTAGACACGAATGTAACTCGAGTTTCATGTTTGTAATGTACAAAAATGGAGCAGTGGAAGGTCCACTTCTAGACGGAGTTACGAGAATGGTGCCGACGACACATGGCGATCAAAGGAGGTGCTTGGAGAAGCCGCTAACCCTAGGTTGACCGTCCGATCTTCTCATTGGTTTAAGAAGATCGTAGTAGGGTTATGACCTAATCACAATTTATTTATATATATGTATATATGTTGATCCATATATATATATATATATATATATATATATATATTTGTAATGCTTGTATATATGTGATGCATGCTAGTAGAATAATGCTTATATGTATATGATGCATGCTAGGATATTTTTCTCGTATGTATATGATGCATGCTAGAATAATGTTTGTATATATGTGATGCATGCTAGTGTAGGATAATAAAGGCCTCAATGCGTATATGATACACATTACGATTAGATTAGATTTTAATCGAATCAACTCGAAAATGCCTACCAAGTCCTTGATACCCATCACTACCTCGATCATTTGTAGTTGTTGAATCTGCCAAAGCAGAGCGACGCATATTATTTTGGTAGGGTGCAGTGGGACAATCTTAGTCCCACCTATCACGACTTGAGTTAGAGTAAGCTCAATTAGATTGAGTAAAACTAGTTAACTCAATTGGATCGAGTAGAACTATAGGCATATTCCAACCGTTGGAAAGATAGGATAAGATCGCATTTACACTAAATCTTGGGCGATTTAGCCAAAGCTAACTCAAGGTCTTTTGTAAATGTGGGTCTTGATCCTATAAACAAGAGTTGCATAGAGATGTAATCGGTAATGTATTACCCACCCAAAGCTAACTCAAGGCTTAGTATGATGTGGATCTTGTCCTGCAAGAATTATAGCTAGTTTGTATAAATCTAGTAATGTGGTTTAACCACATCCATAACTCGATTATATAAAATTCCTATAATTTAGTGGGAGCATCATTTGATTAAAGGCCTAATTAAATGATAAAAAGAATATGATATTAATTCTCTGCATTGTATGTTGTAGATTACTATGTCGACAAACACGAACACTCTCTCCTTGCGTTCTGTCCTTGAGAAGGACAAGCTCAATGGAGCAAATTTCCTGGACTGGTACAGGAACCTAAGAATCGTTCTCACCCAAGAAAGGAAATTATATGTCCTGGAGCAGCCCATTCCAGAGGCACCTCCTGTCACTGCCTCGCGAGCTGACAAAGATGCTTACAAGAAGCATCAAGATGATGCATTAGATGTGTCATGTCTAATGCTTGTGACCATGAACTCTGAGCTTCAGAAGCAACACGAGTTCATGAATGCTCATGATATGGTTGAAAATCTTCGTCAACTATATCAAGGACAAGCAAGGCACGAGAGATATGAAGTCTCTAAGGCATTGTTTGGGTCCAAAATGCAAGATGGGACTCCCGTAGGTCCATATATACTCAAGATGATTGGGTACGTAGAACACCTACAGAGATTGGGATTCCCCCTTGGCCAAGAGATGACCACTGACTTGATCTTGCAGTCTTTTCCACAAAGCTACAATCAATTTGTCATGAATTACAACATGAATGAAATTGATAAGCCACTGCCTGAGATGCTCAGCATGTTGAGAACTGCTAAGCTCAACCTTAAGAAGGGAAAATCTAACTCCATTTTGATGGTGCAAAAGAAGAAAGGCAAGGGCAAACCTAAAGGTAAGGGAAAGTCTCAATCCAAGGGCAAAGGCAAAGAACTTAAACCCAAAGGAGGGGTGGCCAAGGAAGGGGCTTGCTTCCACTACAAGGAAGATGGACACTGGAAGCGTAACTGCAAAGCATACCTGGAAGATCTTAAGAAGAAGAGAAGTGAGACTTCTACTTCAGGTATAAATGTTTTAGAAGTCAATCTATCTATTTCTTCATCATGGGTATTAGATACCGGATATGCATCTCATATTTGTACCAATGTACAGGTGCTGAGAAATAGCAGGGCATTGACAAAGGGCGAGGTGGACCTACGAGTAGGCAATGGAGCAAGAGTTGTCATTGTTGCTGTAGGAACTTATGATCTATCTCTGCCCACTAGGCTTGTACTAGAATTATATGAATGTTGTTATGTGCCTGCTTTAACTAAGAACATAATTTCGGTTTCTTGTTTGGACAAGAAAGGATTTACATTTATAATAAAGAACAAATGTTGTTCAGTTTATTTAAATAATATGTTCTATTGTAGTGCAGCTCTAATGAACGGACTCTATTTTCTAGACTTAGAGAGCCCCATCTATAACATAAGTACCAAGAGGTTTAAGTCAAATGAGTTGAACCAAATCTATCTCTGGCATTGTCGCTTAGGTCACATAAATGAGAGTCGCTTATCTCAGCTCCATAAGGATGGGCTGTTAGACTCATTTGATTTTGAATCATATGAGACATGCGAATCTTGCCTTTTAGGCAAGATGACCAAGACTCCCTTTAGTGGACACAGCGAAAAAGAAATAGATTTGTTAGGACTTATACATAGTGATGTATGTGACCCTTTCAATGTTGCTGCTAGAGGTGGTTACAGGTACTTCATTACATTTACTGATGACTTCAGTAGATATGGTTATGTGTATCTCATGACACATAAATCAGAATCTTTTGAAAAGTTCAAAGAATTCAAGAATGAAGTACAAAACCAGCTTGGCAAAAGTATTAAGATACTTCGATCAGATCGAGGTAGTGAATACCTTAGTCATGAGTTTTGTGACTATCTAGCTAAGTGTGGGATTCTATCCCAACTCACTCCTCCTAGAACACCACAGTGAAATGGTGTATCCGAAAGGAGGAATCGTATCCTATTAGATATGGTACGATCTATGATGAGTCACATAGATCTTCCTATATCCTTTTGGGGATATGCTCTAGACACAGCAGCCTTCACCCTTAACCGTGTACCATCCAAGGTTGTGATAAAGACACCGTATACGATATGGACAGGGGGAAATCCCAAGATGTCTTTCATGAGGATTTGGGGTTGTGAGGCTTATGTTCGACGTCAAGTCTCAGACAAACTGGGACCCAAATCCGATAAGTGCTATTTTGTTGGATATCCCAAGGACACGAAGGGATATTACTTCTACATTCCCAACAAGACAAAGTGTTTGTGGTAAAAGACTGGGTTTTTCTAGAAAGGGATTTTGTTTCTAGAAAACTAGTGGGAGTACTCTTCGATCTTGAAGAAATTCAAGATAAGGACCATAGCACTGAGGCCTTGATGGAGGTTGAACAGAACCACAAAGTGTTGTGGGTGATGAGGTTGTTGCACAAAGAGTCAGGGAACAACCACTGTTCGTAGACCTACCTCTTCGCAGTCCGATAAGGTACGCGTCATCACTGAGAGATACTCATTTCTCTTGTCGACCATGATGACGTTATGCTCATTGAGAATGAGCCTACCTCCCTATCGTGAAGTTGTGATGAGCCCGGACTACGAAAATGGCTTCGAGGCCATGAGATCGAGATGGAATCCATGTACACCAACCAAGTATGGACTTTGGTTGATCCACAGAATTGAGCCCATTGGGTGTAAGTGGGGGTCTTTAAGAGAAAGACTGACATGGATGGACATACGCATACCTATAAGGGCCGATTGGTGGCTAAAAGTTTCAAGCAAATTCATGGTATTGACTATGATGAAACCTTTTCTCCAGTGGTGATGTTTAAGTCCATTCGGATCATGCTTGCTATTGCAACATACCACGATTATGAGATCTGACAGATGGATGTTAAAACTGCATTTCTGAATGGAAACTTACTCGAGGATGTGTACATGACAAAACCTGAGGGTTTTGTAGATCCACAGCATACTGGAAAGTATGCAAGCTGCAAAGGTCCATTTATGGGCTAAAGCAAGCTTTTCGGAGCTAGAATATTCGATTCGATGGTGCGATCAAATAGTTTGGTTTCATCAAGAATGAAGATGAACCCTGTGTCTACAAGAGGGTTAATGGGAACACAATTGTCTTCCTTGTATTGTATATGGATGACATACTACTCATTGGGAATGACATCCCTTCGCTATAGTCTGTGAAGACTTGGCTGGGGACGTGCTTCTCAATGAAGGACTTAGGTGAAGCAGCCTGTATTCTAGGCATCAAGATCTATAGAGATTGCTTGGCCTAAGTCAGAGTACATACATTGACACGGTATTACTACGGTTTGCCATGCAGAATTCAAAGAAGGGACTTCTACCGATGTCACATGGTGTGAGTCTTTCAAAGACTCAAAGTCTCTCTTCTAGAGAGGAGAGAGACCGCATGGATAAGATCTCTTATGCATCTGCTATAGGATCTATCATGTACATCATGCTATGTACTCGTCCTGATGTCTCGTATGCTTTGAGCATGACGAGTAGATACGATCGGATCGGTGGCGTCAGCGGATAGCGATCAGAATATTCTTAAGTACTTGAGAAGGACTAAAGAATATTTCTTGATATTTAGAAGCGATGAGAGCTAGGTGTAAAGGGTTCGTGATGCGGCTTCAAACCGAGGATGATTATAGATCGCGATCGAGGGTTCGTGTTTTGCTTGAATGGTGGCGTTATGTGGTGGAAGAGTTGAAGCGAGACACGATTCTTGATTCTACGATAGCGAGTATATCGCGCATCGAGCGTGCGATTTGGATCAAGTTCATTGCGAGCTTCTTGAGCTTGGGGTGGTTCCTAGCATAGCAGATCCCATAGAGCTCTATTGTGACAACAATGGAGCGATTGCACAGGCTAAGGAACCTCGCTCACACCAACAGACCAAACACATACTACGGTGCTTCCATCTCATTCGAGAGATTATCGTTAGAGGAGATGTGAAGATTTGCAGAGTACCCACAGAGGCTAACATCGCAGATCCCTTGACCAAGGCTTTGACACAGAAAAAGCATGATGGTCACACTAGGTCATTGGGTATTAGATACTACGGTGATTGGCACTAGTGCTAGTGGGAGATTGTCAGTGAAAGCCCTAGATCCAATCATGTGATGATTTTTGTATGGACTTTATTGTATCATATTCCTATTTATAAAGGCATGGTTATTATATTTAATTATATTTGTGTCAAATAACTAACTATAATAACGTCCTTTGAGTAGTAGATTCTTATCTATATCAATCGATTGGTTGAATCGATAATGAGATGATATAGAGAACACTACTCTTAATCATTCCTAGTCAAGTATTAACATTCAGGGACAATGTTAATGCATAGAGACTAGCATGTAGGTCAACACGATGGCTTGATCTCACAAGTCATGGATATGAGATATCAAGTTGACACATGGGTATACATTAGAGAATGTATATTGAATGACCCGCCATGAGAAAGTATCATGGATCATTATATGAGTGTCATATACTTTCTCATGTGACTATTAGTATGACTATTAGTCCTTAGATCTGAAGTCACCATGGTTCCCTACATAAGGAGTTGCATACTTTGGCTTCATCAAACGTCACCCGTAAATGGGTGGACTATAAAGGTGATTACTGGGTATGTGACAAATTATGCGGAGGGATGTGAGTGATGTAGATGGGATTTATCCCTCCTATATGACGGGGGTGACATCGATATTCTTGATAGAGTGAGACCACGAAGTGCATGGTCATGCCTAAATGAGTCAATATGAGATATTGAGCTCATTTATTTAGAGTGAGTCTACTTGGAGTTTGAGATATAGATTGTACCGAGGATTACACGGTCTATGCCTCAATTGGTCAATCTAGATGTCAAGGATAGAGGGACATTGTCACATATTATGAGAGTCACAATTAGTAGTTACAAAGGTGATGTTTGAGCTCAACATTTTTGTAACTTGGGCAGCAATGATGTGTTGCTAGATATCGCTCATTGCTTATGTTCCTAAATAGG
The DNA here is from genome assembly GCA_025175895.1 of Wurfbainia villosa. NCBI lineage: Eukaryota > Viridiplantae > Streptophyta > Magnoliopsida > Zingiberales > Zingiberaceae > Wurfbainia > Wurfbainia villosa. The sequence continues at coordinate 17,432,659 of CM046005.1, read as the reverse complement.
TTTAGGGACATTGCCAACGTTACAAGAACCTATAGGGTCACACACAAAGGGCAATTAGATGGAGATTAGGTTCATATGATGAACAATGAGGATTAGGTTCATGGGATGAACCAAATTAGATTAAGTGTATTCTAAATTAGACTAATTGAGTTAGACTCAATTTGATTCAATTGTTGAATGAGTCTAATTTAGATTTGATTCATTGAGTCAATTTAAATTATTGAATAGAGATTCATTAAATCAAATTGACTTGAATCAAGTTGTTAGATTTGATCAACCATGGGAGATAAGAGGTCAAGTTTGACTTGACTTAAGAAGGAAGATGAATGGTCAATTTTGACTTGACCAATTGTCATGTCATGGTGACATGGCATGGGGGCCGGCCAATGATGGTGTTCCACATCATCATTGACTTATCATGTGGTGCCACCTCATGAGGGAGACCAAGAGTCATTGGCTCTTGGAGTTACATGCATGCATGTAACCCCCACCCATTGAAGTGGACGACCACTCCACTTGATGAATGGAATTCATTTTGGTGGTAACTCCATCTTCTTCTTCCTTGGATCTTCTTCCTCTCAAGCTCTCTCCCAATCCTCTATCTTGGCCGAACCATCCAAGGGGTGATAGCACACTCAAGGTTGTGTTTTCTCTACCATTTGTCCGTGTGGATACCAATAGAGGAGTGTGCACTTGACACTCTTGAGTTCCGGCAAAGCTTTTGGACAAGCGGGATAAGCGAAGGGCGTCGCATCGAGGGTAACACTCTCATCATGAAGATCTAAGGTAGATCTAAGTTTTCGATAACACATACATGAACTTATTTTATATATCTTCGCACGGATCCGTGGCCAGGCTTCCGAGGTTTCCGTAACGCAAAAAGCGGTTTTTGTGGCTCGAAAAGTCCAACAAGTTAGAGAAAAGTGGAGAAATGCAATTGTTGAAGAAATGAAGTCAATTATTAAGAATCATATTTGAGAGTTAATCAATCTTCCTCCTAGCCGAAGGGCTATTGAGAATAAATGAATTCTCAAAATAAAGAGGAAATCAGATGGATAGATTAACTGATATAAAGCTCGATTAGTTACAAAATGATTTACCCAATTGAAGAGTATAGATTTTGAAGAGATATTTTCTCCTGTAGTAAAGTTTGTGTATATCCGAGTCATTTTGGCTTTTGTGGCGCATTATGACTTGGAATTACATCAGATGGATGTAAAAATCGCTTTCCTTAACGGTGAGCTTGATGAGGAAATATATATGGTTTAGCCAGAAGGTTTTATTGCTGAAGGTCAAAAAGAAAAAGTATATAGATTGAAGAAATCTATATATGGGCTAAAGAAAGTATCAAGACAATAGAACATAAGATTTAACGAAGTCATTTTATCTTATGATTTCGAAATGATCAATGAGGATCATTGCGTTTTCTTGAAAAAGAAAAAAGAAAAGTATATCATTTTATCAATATATGTTAATGATATGCTGATAGTAGGAAATGACAGGTTTTGTGATAGAAGTTAAAGAGTGACTTTCATCACAATTTGACACAACAGATATAGGAGAAGCCGTATACATCTTAGGAGTTAAGATCATCAGGGATCGATCTAAAAGACTTTTGGGTTTATCTCAAGAGTTTTATATAAATAAGATGTTACAACATTTCAACATATCTGATTGCAACAGTGAACAGACACCTATTCTGAAAGGTACTATTCTGAGAAAGAGTATGAGTCCCAAGACTCTTGAAGAAATAGCTGAGATGAATAAAAAACCATATGTTAATATTGTTGGTAGTTTAATGTACACTATGTTGTGTACTCGTCCCGATATCAGCTATGTTATTGGCTTAGTCAGTCGATTCCAGTCAAATCCAGGATCGAGATACTAGAAAGCAGTGAAAAGGATATTCAGATATCTAAAAGCGACAACAGGTTGTAGTCTCTGTTATCAAGAATCAGATATGAGTATGAAGGGCTATTCAAATACAGATTGGGTGGGGGACCTGGATGATAGAAAATCCACATTAGGCTATGCATTCTTATTGAATAGTGGCACCATCTCCTAGACGACCATGGAAGTTTAATACGTGGCATATTCAAGAATGCATAAGCAGTCTGGTTAAGAAGGTTCCTGAAGCATTTGAATATTGTTTAGGACAGTGGAAGTCCAATGACCGTCTACTATGACAGTCAAGCTGCTATAACTTTTTCCAAGGATCCTAAATATCATGGCATGGGCAAGCATATAACAATAAAGTATAACTTTATAAGGGATATTATTGCTAAGAAGAAAGTGATTCTTGAGTATATTCCTACACGAGCTATGCTTGCAAATCCTTTTACTAAGCCGATGACTAGAGAGTCATTTTATGAGCACGTAAAGTCTATGGGACTTCGTAAAATGTAACAATTTTGTAATGACCATCGGATATTGTAATTTGATTGTTTGAAATGCTAGTCATAATTTATTCAGTGTATGTGATGTTACATTCTGATAAGATCTTGGTGAGCATGTTGGCAAGTAGTAATTGGTCCTCTCACATGGACGATCATCTCTATTTGTTAAGTACAAATAGGGGTAAAACCATTACTTATAGCATAACTTTGGAAGTTATATGTATAGAGATACATACCTTTAAGCTAGGGTGGACTTGATATTTGTATCAAGATAAGATCATTTGAAAATAATGATCGACGTAAATGCTCAACTATTTACTATACCTGTTTGGAGCCATATTAGAATTCATATGTTGAATTCAGGATTAGACACTTGGAATGTCTAGATCAAAATCTATACGATGTTAAGGAAAATATGTGCTATTTATTAGTAAAGAGAATAACATCATAGCGTGTGATTCATACCACATGTGTTAAAGCGACAATGAGGGTAGTAGGAGAATGGATCTCTGCTTCTCTATTATGTGAGCCCTTTGAGATTATATGTTAATCTCATCATTTGCCCTTTGTGACTATTTAGGTGTCTACTTGAAGTTTTAATCAGAGTCTTCTACTTTAGAATGAAAACTTATTGATTATGGATGATTCGGTTTATGGAACATGTCTAGGAAAGTGACTGATTAAAATGAATAAATTCACACTAAAAAAGAAGATTAAATAGATTTACATCTTATGAGAATTATTTACTGGTCTCATTTCTATTGTGTATGGAAATGATTGTGAATATTGAGAATATGAAACATGCTCTTGACATGATTGTCATTATGAGGGATTAGAGATGTTCATATTGATGTAAATAGAGATTATTTAATCTGGATAAATAGCAAGACATGGATGAATCCAGATAAATAATTTTGTACCACCAGAAGAATGATTTTTGTACCATTTGGAAAACGATTGTGTGCCACCTGGAGGATGGTTGTGCGCCATCAGGTGAATGACTATGTGTCATTTAGAGAATGGTTATGTATCATTTGAAGAGCGGCTAAATTAAGCGTAATAACTTTTCTTAGCATTGATCGCTCTATGAGCATCTATGTAAGGTGTAACAATTTTCTTAGTAATGGATTGTTCAGTGTACTTCTGTCGCACGAACCATTTTCTTATGTATGAATCGGTTGTTCTAATGGTCTTTGTGACTATTCATCTCTGTTCTATTAGTCTTTTGGGACTATGGACTCCGGCTCTATTTAGTCTATGAGGTTAAATACCTCTTATTGGTTTATGTGACCATTAATCTCTTAGTCTTTGTGACTACTGATCTATATTATATTAGTCTTTTGGGACTATGAACTCCAACACTATTTTAGCCTATGTGACTAAATACTTCTATTAGTCTATGTGACTATTGACTCCGGCTCTATTTAGTCTAGTGGCTAGATACCTCTTATTGGTCTATGTGACCATTTGCCTATGTGACATATCCTGGACGACGATTTCGAAGGCATGTGCGTGAATTACTCCACGTCTTCGTTGCGTCCAAATCGCTATATATGGGAGATAGAATAAGAGATGAGGGTTCGACGAGTATCAGAGGAATGCAGTGCCAGCATGAGGGCTGCCGGAGAAGAACACGAGCAGGCTGCCTGAGAAGAACACCATAATTTGATCGGATTTAGTTTGTGGACAAATCACTGAAAAAATGTCCTATAAAGTGATGTCGTCTTAGACCCGACTCGCTTTCCTGACATTTTATAATGTCATTATACAATATAAATATTAACATAAAAAATATCTTAATATAGATATATAATGACACTCTAAAGTGTCAAGAAAAATCATATTTTATGAACATTTATATGTGCTTTTCTATTCTTGTAATCAGGACAAAATTAGATATCAGCTAAACTTATTTATTTTGACATTTACAAATGCTTTATATTTTTTATAAAGACAATAAAATATGTCAGTAAAGGTAATTTATAAGATTTTTTTAAATATCTCCTCAATTAATCTATAATGATATTTATTAAATACATTAAAATGATCACTGATATAAATATGAATTTAATATTTATATACTATCACAATTCATCTCCTATTCAGAATATAAAAAATTAAAAAAAATAATTTAAAGTACTAATAGAAAATAAAAATTCATTCCACAATCATTGAGTAAAGTTACAAATATCTTGATGAATCTTTTACATCCAAAACTAACTATACACTACACTCAAAATATTAAATATTAGAACTAACAAAGTCTTATAAAAAAAAACTCAATTAGGCATATCATTTTCAACCATAATATTGATTCACAAAAATTTAAGTACCTGTCACCTACAAATTCAATAGATATATTTATATTAGTACTGAAATAAAACAATAAATAACTAAAGTTAATAAAAATAATGGTAAAGATTGAATATCATACCGAATGAGAAAATATAAAGTATCATTCAATGGATTTCACTGCTACGAAGCAACCGGATACAAACCAACGTTGAGCACTAAGAGGTCATCTAATGTCTTTTTCACTTCTGTTTTTTGAGTTAACCTTCTCCTTTGCTTGTGTCAACTGCTGGCTTAAACTTGATTCCTTCAATTCCTGGTGGAGAAACATTTGATAAATATAGTAAAGAAATCGTAGCTCCATAAGGAAACAAGATCATCTGAAAGGCAAGTGGTCAGAAGCTAACATCTTTACTTTTTCTGCATCGGAGTTTTGGACTTTTCCATCTCTCTCTTTTTCAGCCTTTTTTCTATCAAGTTCAGCTTGCTTGCAGTTCTCCTGATGTGTTTTATGGAACAATGACACAAATTTTGAAAGTGTAGCTATAACTGCATAAGGAAAAAAAATAATTCAAACTCGAGAAAAAAAATTATTCTCATTAAGTAAAAAGTAGATAAATCAGTTCACCCATCGTTTCATAATTTCCAACATGTGGGCCACGCATCTAACAAGAGGTTAAGGTCAGCAGCTTGACCTCATTCCTCTGCATTTTTATGCACATTCCTGCACTTAATGAACCAATCAATGTTGTCCCATTCAAATTTCTTCCTATGCATTTTTTTTTGTTAAAAAAACATCGACTGACTTTCAATGCATACCATTTTAACAGCTTTTGTTGCATCGATAAACATTTCATTTTCTCTATATTTTCTTTCGTGCATTTCCAAAATCAATCTTATTTAAAAAAAAAAGACATTGACTACCTTTCAACGCATACCATTTTAACAGCCCACCAGTTTAACAACTTTGTTTGCATATATATCCTTCTTTGCAAATTGTACAAAATCCTTTGCCCTTGCCTGTAGTCTCTGATTTGATTTTCAGAGCTTGGTACTTGCACAGTTGAAGATGTACCAACGGCAAGTGGCCTGGTACTTGTGGAATGTCTTGCACTTGAAGACATTATTTGGATTTCTCATTCTGGAGAATCTCTGTGGGGTTCTTGAATACCAGAATAGAACCCTTCTTTTTAGGAATCACAGCTCCTTCACCAAGGTTGATACCCGCAATTTTCTTTGTGAGATCGTCAATTGCACCTTCAAGTTCTTTAGAAGGTCCTGCAGTTTGAGTTACTGGTTGCACTTTTAATTGATTTACTTGAGCTCTTCAGTCCTGCACCTGCTTGTGAATATCTATCAGAAAAGATATTATAGTGTTGTTTTGTTTAACAAGGACTCTCTGGAACTCAAAAGCAGTTTTATATTGTGATGGTATTGCAAAGCCTACTGATGGTGATTCTAAAAGCTCAGTTGCTTTTAAAGCTCTAATATAGGAGTTATCGACAGATTGATTTTCTAAATCACTCATCCACCTATTAGGCTTTTCACTTCTTGTAGGACTTGTTCCACTTTTCTCACGCTTGCTTTAATTCTTTAGCTAGGACTTCTTCTTCAGCTAGAATTGGTTGTATTAGGGTTTTAATGTCCTCTAGCTTTGGGCTTTTGTTACTAATAACCTCCTTCTCAAGAGAGGCTACCGTTTCTCTTAAAAGGGATATTTCCCCTTTTAATTTGGTATTTTCCTCTTTTAGCAAAAAGAAATGCTTTAACGAAACTTTGGAAAAAAGTGAGATTCTATCATAAACAACTTCAAGATTATTGGCTAGAAGCAAGTTTGTAGGTTCTAGATTCTTAGCTAGATCGAGATATTCCAGGTTTCGGGTTTGGGAATTTTCATACCATTGCCTTATGTTGTGTTCAAACCTATCGCTCATCTAGTCTTCTGACTTACTTACGGCTTAGGATTCTGTAAAATTTTCTTGCTCATTCGACGGGTCACGGCTCTCCCTGGAGTCTTACGTACTCTGCGGCCTTTTGCAATCAATTATCAAAGTCGTTCGCCTTATCATAAGCCTAATAGGTGGATGAGTGATTTAGAAAATCAATCTGTCGATAACTCCTATATTAGAGCTTTAAAAGCAACTGAGCTTTTAGAATCACCATCAGTAGGCTTTGCAATACCATCACAATATAAAGCTGCTTTTGAGTTCCAGAGAGTCCTTGTTAAACAAAACAACACTATAATATCTTTTCTGATAGATATTCACAAGCAGGTGCAGGACTTAAGAGCTCAAGTAAATCAATTAAAAGTGCAACCAGTAACTCAAACTGTAGGACCTTCTAAAGAACTTGAAGGTGCAATTGACGGTCTCACAAAGAAAATTGTGGGTATCAACCTTGGTGAAGGAGCTGTGATTCCTAAAAAGAAGGGTTCTATTCTGATATTCAAGAACCCCGCAGAGATTCTCTAGAACGAGAAATCCAAATAATGTCTTCAAGTGCAAGACATTCCACAAGTACTAGGCCACCTGCCGTTGGTACATCTTCAACTGTGCAAGTACCAAGCTCTGAAAATCAAATCAGAGACTACAGGCAAGGGCAAAGGATTTTGTACAACTTGCAAAGAAGGATAAAGTGTGGATCGTTTCTTATTGAAAATAAAACCTGGTCTGTGACCGGAATTTTATTTATAAGAAAGAGAAACTTTAGCAAACTTGCAAACTTCAAACAAACTCTTAGACTAGAAAACTTCACACTCTCAAACTAGAATGCAAACTCACAAACTCTCGAAACTTGAGGAATGATTTACTCGGTGATGCTCGAGTGTGTCAAACCTCCTACCACTCTGGTCCTTTTATAATGAAGGAAGGTTGTATTGGAACTGAAGCGGGTGCTCATTGGGCCTCATTGTCCTTCATTTCCACTACCCTTTCTTATCATAAAGAACTTTACAGTTCACTCATTCTTTACAACTCATATTCACATGCTTGAAAAGGACGGCTCCCCGGGGCTCAGTCCTTTCCATTGGGCTCACCATGGCTTTCACGGGGGCATCTGCCTTATGTCCCTGTATATGTCCTGTAAAGCAACCCTAGTGGTGTCATAGGGTTTCTCCTCACAGATGACCTTAAGATCCATCTTTGTTGTTGCAACTCCTCAGTTGTGAATCTTGTTCCTGGGATAGCATTTACTCCCCTGCTGACTAGATAGTCTGTAACATTCTGAACATGGTTCTTTTCCTCTATATCTTCTTTATTGCATTTCCAACATTAACTTGTGCTAACATGCTTGAACTCAATTTATCATGACACCTCACAACTGAAATTATTGAGAATCAGAGCTAGACACAATGAAATAATCCTCCAGTCATGCCCATCAATAACTTTCTAAGTCATCTTTGACTTGGGATTCTAGGTTTTCTATACAAGCATGCAATGTCAGTTTTTGTGAGGATCAACATGAAGCCATTGGTTGCAAATGAACCAGTCGGACAAACACATCAAGTTTGTCACCTCTAAGTCAATAACAAAGCCAGTGAAAGTTGACCCAGAAAATCGTATGTAGAAGCAATATCAGTTGAGTTGTGCAGATGCATATGTAATTAATTACACATTTTTTCATAATACTGACACAATCATAAACATAGAAATTGTGTAAAGCATACTTATAATAAGATATAAGGGGTACTGAAATAAGCAGGAGGCCAGTTGTAGGCCTTTTTAAGAACTAAACTGAGCTACTATATCTACATTGCTAATTATGCATTGGAATAAGCTGTTATGAATAGAGATATGCATATTGGTGTTTAAAAAAAAAGGACTCTGGCCATCTAATTAATGAAACTACAATTAAGTAGCCAAAAACCATGTTCAAAGGGACATCGTGTTGGATCTTCACCAAAATATAGGGCAAGGACATCTGCATTTCTACCCTGTCAACACTAGAATGTTGGTGCCCAGGTCACGATTGACCAGACTCGAGTTGGACTCAAGTAGTGTTTTGATGTTTGATATTGATGTCTGACATGTGTTGGGGAGATTGTTGGTACAATCGACCCAGGTTAGTATTTGATGTTTGACGATGGTTTGACCATTGTCATGAAAAGTCCAAGTGGGACACTTGGCATTGGGAAAGTCAAGTCTTGAGTATTTGGCATGTAAAGTCCAAGCATGGATCTTGGCATGGAAAGTTCAAGTCTTGAATACTTGACATTTGGAAAGTCCAAGGGAATATTGGCGATGTAAAATCCAAGTGGGAGTCTTGGCAGCATAAGTCCAATGGTTGGCGGCGTAAAGTCCAAGCGTAATCTTGGCAGCGTAAGTCCAATGTGCCTTAGCAGTGTAGACACCGTTAGCATGACAATAGCTGATGGAAGCACCTGAAGGCTAGCGTATGGATGAACAAATCAAGGATGACTTAGAAAGATCCGATAGGCACGAGATTAACGGAGGTGGCTAGAAGGCTTAGGTCTAGGCTACGAGTGGTCTAGCAAGTATGGGGGCATCATACTTGGGTTAAAACCTCATGTTTGAGGTGTATCAGTCGACTGTCATCAGTGATCTAGCAAGTATGGAGGTACCATACTTGGGTTAAAACCTCATATTTGAGGTGTATCAGTCGATTAGCACGATTGATCGGCCACGGGAGTCGACTAGGGTTATTGTTGGAAGATGGGCGTGATCAGATCGTCAACTGGGGCGCCGATCGTGATGGCATCGATCAACCGCCAAGGCGCAGCTGAATGAGTGGTCGGGATTCGGCCAGTGAAGGTTCTCGGTCAGTGATCGGGCCGACCACTCGACTGATTGAGCCATTAGTCGACTGATGGGTATGATCAGTCGATTGTTGGTATATCTGTTGGACTTATCCAACGTGGACCATGTCGTTGTGAGACAACGGCTACAGGGGCAGTCGACTGATGGTCCCGATTAGTCAACTGCTATGTGAAATATAGCCCAAGGAGCAGCTTAGCTTTAAAGGGAGCTCGTGGAGGAGAGATTTGCAACCAGTTTTCTTGGACGATTTGGAGCGATTTGCTGTTGCAAATCAGGGTTTTCAAGGCTAGTCCAAGGCAATCCACAAGCAAACATCTAAAAGAGCTTTTATAAAGCGTTCTTTACTTCTCTTATTGTATTTCATTTATAATTGCTTGTATTTCATTCTTATTGTTGTAAGAATACTTGTATGAGATTTCTCCACCTCCGGATTATTCCGAGAAGAAGTTTATTAGATTAGTGGTGTGTGGTCGCATCGCTAGAGCTCGTTTGAGCTCGATCAGTGGAGTAGGAATCATTCAGTTCCGAACCACGTTATATTTTGTGTTGTGGATTGTGTTTGTATATTTCGTATTTCCGCTACGTATTAACATCTTATAGCAAGCACAATCGAAATCCATAGCAAACGACAAACGAGTTATTCACCCCCCCTAGCAATCACGAACGACCCTACATAGAATATGTTAGAAGGATACACAACATGATAGAAATTAAAGCTCAAGTAGCTGGCAACCCACCGCTGCTGTGTAGAGTGTTGTTAATAATTGTACCTCAGCTCCAGCAACAACAATAAATTCCTTCAAGGTCTAACGAGTGGTGACAAATTTAACAACCAAGAACAGAGAAATATGTTCAGGTCAGGAAAGATTAGCTAATAATAACACTTGGAATTTTTGGAATCTTGTATATACATAACACACAATAATTATTGGGAGTATAGGAAATACAATCAAAGTCCCACATTGATAAGACATGGAAAAGATCATGTGCTTATAAGATAAAAAGATATTTCTATTGGCATGAGACCCTTTGGGTAAAGTCCAAAAATAAAACCATGAGGGCTTAGACCCAAAGTGGACAATATCATACCATTGTGGAGATATATGGATCTTATAGGCACTAACAATTGGTATCAGAGTCATGGTCCATATCAAGTTATGAATCTCGAACGAAGGAAGTTGAGCTCTCATGCCCGGATCAAGAGAACCAGACACTAAACAAGAAGTCCAGTTGAGTCGGGAGGACCGAACAACTGGCAGGAAGTCCAGCTGGGTCAAGAGGACCAGACAGTTGGCAGAAAATTCTGGTGGGTTGAGGATCGGACATCAAGCTGATGATGTCCTTGGAGGACGGATAGACTTGAGGGGGGGATTGTTAGGAGTATAGGGAATACAATCAAAGTCAAACATTGATAAGAATGGAAAAGATCATGTGCTTATAAGATAAAAAGATATTTCTATTGGTATGAGGCCTTTTGGGTAAAGCCCAAAAACAAAACCATGAGGGTTTAGGCCCAAAGTGGACAATATCATACCATTGTGGAGATATGTGGATCTTAGGGGAACTAACAATAATGATGTGTGTGGTTAATAAACGAAAGTACAAAAAAATGGTGAGCAATGAATCTACCAAGTAATAAATACAACTATCCGTTAACGAATACTGGAATTTGGCAATTTTAGCCAGTATATTGTAGGCAAATCCAATTTCTCAAACTTAAACCTAGAGGGGTGGCAAAAAAAATTCCTAACTAGCACACAAAATATATTTCTGGCTTCAACCTCAATGAAGAGCCCCTTCTTAATGATACTAATCAAGTTTTATGTTCATTATTCTGGCACAAGATAACATGATACAAAATGTTTTTCTTTCCATTTTGGCAAACCTTACCAGATAATCCAGATCAGAAGTTCACATCTCTTTACACAATGCAGTTAGCAAGCATGACCAATTAGAGGGGAACATGTTAAACAAAGCATCTTTCATCACAAATGCAAGTGTTATCGCATACCATGATGCAAGAGTTACCTACTTTGACAAAAAAAACTAACGTACCATTTAGCCAAAACGTAGAAGGATGTTAGACATTGGAAGGTATGCGAATAACTTGGCCAGACCAACCACATGAATGCAAACACAAGAAGCTTTTGGAGGGTGACATACTTTTCGGAAGATTTGACACAAGGCCATCATTTTCAGATGCATTCAGTTCCAACTCAACCTTTTCTAAACCCTTGACGATAGCCTGCATTTCTTCAGCCAAAGATTTCAATTGAATCTGCATAGAGAAACTATCAGCACATCTCCTTCAAGCTGATTAGTAATAGAAATGGCAAAAGCAAGTAGAACCTTTGATGCAACTTCCAAGCTAATAAGATGCTCATGAAAATCCAAAAGAGATGGAGATCTTAAAGCAATTACCTAGTTTCATGACAAGAAAATTCTTGTATGATTGTACAGACAAATCAAGGGCCGAAGACCAAAAACGGCATTGCAATTGCAGAAAACTGACAATACAATATTCTTATTCACTGAAGCAATCAAGGGAACATTAACCCTCTCAAGCACAAAAAATACACATAAGAACAAAAGGAAGATCATCAAAATAAATCTACCAATGATTTGCAACCACACATTGTGGTCATCGTCGTGGCGGACACCGACGGCAGCGATCGCTGTCGCTGAGAGTTGCGACAAACAATGGCGCAGCACGAAATGCAGAGGAGGCGAGCACGACAGGATACCGACATTGAGGAGATGGACATCAGCAGCGACGGAGAGCTAAAGTCCGGAGGTGAAGATGGAAGGGATGTCGTGGGTAGATTAGCGACGCCGAGTCGCCGATGAGAGGAATCGAAGACAATAAAACCTAGATGCGTCACGCATCTAGGTTAATATTTTTATTAAATATAATGACATTTATTAAATATGTCATTATAAGTGATCTAATTGGACATTAATTTTAAAATCATAATTTTTTTTAATAAATATCATGAAAAAAATTTTATAATTATTAAATGTTGTTAAGAAAATATCATAATAGATTATTATTTTTGTAGTGAAAGAAGAACAGTTTATATTGTAATTGTTCTTTAGATAGTAATGCAGAACAAAGATAAAATCGAAAACAATATCAAAGTAAGGTTTTCGTTTAATTTCTGCAACAAATCAAGAGCATCATTCATCTGGCGTCAATGATCAACAGTGTCGGGACTAGGTGAGATCGGTCAAATACGAAGCGTGAAGAGGGATTCAAAAGGAAACCGACTGGTGGCTCAAGAGGGCTTTAGAGGGATGTATAAAAGCCAGAGCTTTGGTACCGTGCGACGACGGAAATGGCTAGCAAAAGAATGACAGTTGAACAACTGCTTTATTGTTATAGTCTGAGAAGATGAAAGTGAAACAGCAGAAAATGAAAAGCTTGGAGAGCGCATCAGAACACTATTTCGATTCGTTCATTCTCCCCAAGCATCAAAACAAAAGAAACATTACTGATCAGAATGGAATTCCGGCAGCGGTCTTCGCCCAGGCCGGACGGGCGGAGACGTCCTCCCACCAGGCGAGCACGTGTGGACGAGAGGTGACAAGTCCGGCCTTGGACGTCTTCATCAGGTAGTTGATGTAGGGGATGTGATTGAGGTCGGCCAAGGTGAAGTGCGCTCCGGTGAGGTACTTGCTCTGTGCCAGCCGCGCCTCGTACACATCCAACACCTTCTCCAGCTTCGACGCCTGCGCCTCCACGACCGCCTCGTCGGTGGCTCTGCCAAGCTTTGGTTTGATCAGCGCCTCGTACACCAGCAAGGCAATGGCCGGCCCGAACTGCTGCGACTCGACCTCGAGCCAAATCTCCACCGCCGCACGCTCTGCGGGGGTTCCTCCGGAGAGGAGGAGGTTCGGCCCGGCTTCCGCATACTTGGTGGCGATGTATCGGTTGATCGCTCGCGACTCTGCGTGTCCAGTCGACGCAAAAAAGAGAGAAAAAAAAATAGTATTGAGATCAGATCGGATCAGTTGACGCTTAAAATTATTCCAATCAAACAAAGATAGAAGATCAGGAAAAAATTTCATTTTATCCCATATTTTATCTCTTATAATTTAAAATATTATATTTTAATTCTTGCAGTTAGTCAAATAAAAATAAAATATACTTATTTGGATTCCCGTAAAATAATAATTTAAATTAAGAAAAATTGTCAAAATATTTCTATTTCATTAATACGTAATATATAGAACGGCAATTTACCAATCACGTTATACATGTTGAAAAATATCAAAATCACATAGATAAGTTTCAAAATTACCTAATCACGTATCTTTTTCTGGATTTACCCTCCGCTCATCCGCATGCTCGTCCGAATCAAAATCACGCTCCGAGCCACGTCATTGCATAGTCCAAGTCACGTTACCGCGAAGAAAGCGAAGAAAATCAAAATCGAAACGAACGACGGTGGCAAGGGCGATGGCGAAGAAAGTCCGAATGAACGATTGTGCATTTCCGATGTCGATTGTGTTTCAAGTGAGAGGACTAACGAGCGTCGCCGGGCTTCCATGCATCTTCTTCTTCAAAATGTAATCCTAAAATCGCTCCAAATTTCTTAACCTTTAGTCCCGCGACATTTTCTCCGACATCATCTCCCTCTTTTCTCTAGCCGAACTCTTTCATCTAACATTTTCTCCGACGAAACTCTTTTCTCCGACATTTTCTTTCTCCGACATCGCCAATTCCTCTATTCTCCAGCGAAACTCTGTTCAGCGCCATTTTAAGTTAGCCAAACTATATTCTTCTAGAAATATCGTAACCCTCGTAATCCTCCTTCCTTTTCCGGTAAAGCTCTTCTTCCGCAGGCTACCTCTTTGACCAAACTCTCCTGCCTTTCTTTCTCTGTGCAAACTTCATCCGGTTGGAAATTCACATCCTTCGGCAAATGATGAAGATGCAAGATTCCAACTTGCCATCATCTCTAAAGGTTAGGTTGAATATTATTTATGTTGTGATTGTCATTTTAATTAGTATAGTTTAAACATTTGAAAGTTTAGATGTTATTTTGTTATCATGCAGAAAATGAAACAAATTGAATCATCTTCTGCAAGAGAGGTCTAATTATCTATTTTGGGGCAAAAGTTACGCTGGATGAGCAAGTTTGAACATTTTAAAGATTTTTTCACAAATTTCGACCAAGGGAAAAGGTAAGAGACATATACATTTGCATGAAAAATACATCGAAGTATTAAACACTTGTCCCTTTGTATCATTCCTTACCATACCAGAAATTCCACATCTCAGAGGATTATTGATCAATATATTTAGAAATTGAGATTCCGAAGCAAAGATATTTAGATTCTCCAATGTGGTTGTGTCCTTCACAACCAAAGATGTGTTATTGCTTGAAATCCAAGATAGAGGCATATATGTCCAGATGGATTCCAATGTTACTTTTAGTGAATTATTTGAAAGGTTTTTTGCGAGTAAAGAACTCAATCGATAAAGATTAAAATACCTGCTAAGGAAGTATTATCTCCGTGTGGAGTCTGATACGGATGTTTTGTTGTTTTGTAAATTGTATGTTTTGTATCTTTTTTCTTCTATTTTATTTGCTTCTTCTACATATAAACCTTTAGACATTATAGATATTGTAGATGATTTTGATAGTCTAGATAGGTATAATTGGATTGAGGCAATATATAATTATATGACACCTCAACTTCAAATATTTGGGGATGTTTTTGCATCCAATACTCCTAGCGCTATCATCTCACTGTCTTATATGAAGGGATTTGCTGGTCTACTAGCTGCAAGTTTTGATTATCTACTTAATACATTTAAAAATAATTAATAGTTTATAATTGTTTAATTATGACATGGGCTTAGTTTCTTGAGCATGTCCCTATTCAACTGTCAAACAACATCGTAACACCGAGAATAAGTAAGTGGAGATCTACTTATTCTCATATAAATAAAGTGAGAGCCAAATTAGAAAGAATCTCATCTTCGCAGGTAAAAATATGTGTATTTCAACTAATACTCAATTTGTGTTATATAGTTATAGGGTTTTTTTTTAATTAATGATCTATCTTTATTCATTTTGTAGATTATTATTGACATTATCCCTACCCTTGAAGAAGCACATTTACTTGGGACTCCCCTCCATATTGAATCTCAGTCTAGGCCACAAAGGATTGAGACATCACCTGCATAATCAGATAGAGACTCTGCAACTATATGCTCGTATTGCATTGAAAAGAATAAACAAACCCAAAACCTTAGCCACTAGAATGAAATGCTTATTAAATTAAATGAAGAATTAGTAGCCATTCTGGAAAGAGAAGGTTTTTATTATTCAACTAGCCACTATGTAGAAGATCCTATTCCTGAAGATCTTTCAGCCAAAGTAATGAGGAGAGGACGTGATAGAAGGCATTATAACCTCAGGTCCACTCTTAAAGATATACCGAAATGGCTAGCAATGGTCTCAGGTAGGAAGAGACCCAAGATCGAAAAAGATATTGAGGAGGGTAAGCTAGGGATAAAGTCTATGGAGCTGAAATTTAAAATAAAAGTCTCTAACGAGATTGATGAAGAAGTCGATAAAATAACAGCAAGGGAAAAACAAATTAACACTATGAGATTGAACATTATTAAAGTAAGTTTACATTTATGCAATAATATTTAATGTTTTCACATTTTTATTGCTTTTATAATTGTTTTGTTAAATACATTGTGTTATATCTATTTATAGTATTTTAAAGGAAAATTTAAAGTGACAAAAAAGAAAAAGCGAGAAGAATACGTGGCCTACCTCATATCAATGCTTCAAAATTGGGCATTGCTTATTTTTGAGTTTGTATGGGAGGAAGGCTACTACTCATTGACAATACATGACTTCCTATCATGTGTTTTAGGCAACGTCTTCACTGATGGAGAAGTAATCAATGCTTACATTTCATTATTCTTCAAGGAAGCGTCCTCATATGGTAGGCTATATAATAAGTTGATATATTGCTCAACCGGATTCATGGTAAAAGTTTTGCTTCCTTTAACTTTTTATAATATTTTTTTACATTATTACATAAATTTATAATTATATCTATAATCTTGCAGTCATCATATGAACATTTATGGGAAACAACTTTATATCAAATTATAAAAACAGATCCGGTTGATCGGGAAGTGAGGTATATTTTTATACCTATAAATACCGATAGTTCACACTATCATTTAATGGTCATGGACATCGACACAAAAACCTTCTACCATTTTAATTCGCTGCCCTACAACTCCAAATATGATGCATCTTTCACATTATTGGTTAGTATTATTCATTTAAAAATTACATTCTAAAATTATGACACATGATTATCTATTTTTATGAATGTCATTTGTCCATCCAATGATTCCAGGTATCTACATTGAAAAGATTTTCTAATGATGTATCTACATTGAAAAGATTTTCTGATGATAAACTTAAAGAAATGCATGATGGATTACAAGATTACCAACCTTTAGATGAATGAATCTCTGTTAAAGTAGATTGTCTCCAACAAATACTATCGTCAATAAATTTACTACATTATAAATAAATTTCAACGGTGTCATTATGATTATTTTAATGACTATTTTATTTTTGTGAAATTATAAGAATGATTGTGGCTTCTTCGTCATGTAATATAAAAGACATCAAATGTTGAATATTAAGATTGAATTCACACAAAAAGACATTTATAGATTTAGAGTATAGGTTACAATATCAATTCTTAGGGACAAATCATTTTCGAAATGTAAATTTGAATGATTCAATAATCTTATTGTTACATAAGTATTGTCATCAGTTAAATGCTACATTTGAAATTATAAAGGACAAATATTACTGTTAAAATATTGTATATGCATACGTTGTTGTAAATGGGCACATGTTATGTTATAAAAATATCATGACTCGGAGTGATGTCGAGCTAGTTAGGTTAGGTCCATCAGCGGGTTTCGACTGAAACCGACTGATGGACATATTCAATTCAAAAAATTCGAAGTTTTATATCCGAATGATTGATTGAGTTTTAGGAACTCATTGGTAGCTTTGTCCAGTGAGTATCGTCGTCATAGCATTCAAAATGTTCTTTTGAGCACACTTCATATATCGAGTACGAGTGGTGAAAATTACTGCTCCCAATATAGTGTATTGCAATAATTTCCGAGGTCACGAACGTATTATGGAGTGCTAGAGGAGCACATAGGTCTTCGAACGATGTGGTTTCATGCTTTCTATGTCCATCAGTCGGTTTCGATCGAAATTGACTAATGGGCCTATTAAATTGAAAAAATTCGAAGCTTTATATCGGAATGAGTGATTGAGTCATTGGAACTCAATGGTGGCTTCGTCCAGCGGGTATGTCATCATAACATTCAAAATATTCTTTCGAGCACACTTCACAGGTCGAACATGAGTGACAAATATCGCTGCTCCCGACAGGGTGTATCGCAATTATTTCCGACGTCATGAACGTATTATTGAGTGCTAGCGAAACACATAGGTCTTCGAAGCATGTGGTTCTGTGCTTTCTAGGTCCATCAGTCGATTTCGATCAAAATCGGCTGATGGACCTATTAAATTGAAAAAATTCGAAGTTTTATATCGGAATGAGTGATTGAGTCCCAGGAACTCATTGGTGGCTTTGTCCAACGGGTATCGTCATTGTAGCATTCAAAATGTTCTTTCGAGCGCACTTCACATGTTGGACACGAGTGACAAAAAT
Organism: Wurfbainia villosa; assembly: GCA_025175895.1. NCBI lineage: Eukaryota > Viridiplantae > Streptophyta > Magnoliopsida > Zingiberales > Zingiberaceae > Wurfbainia > Wurfbainia villosa. The sequence continues at coordinate 17,414,448 of CM046005.1, read as the reverse complement.
CATTGCTCCCAACATGGTGTATCGCAATGATTTCCGAGGTCACAAACGTATTATTGAGTTCTAGCGGAGCACATAAGTCTTCGAAGCATATGGTTCCGTGCTTTCTAGGTCCATCGGTCGATTTTAGACAATACAATACGAAGAACATATCAACACAATTTAGTTTATAGATATATATTAAAGAACATATGACATAATGATATTTATCCCAATGTTTTTCTTGTGGGTCAAATACATACAAAATTTCATTACTATCAAAATTAATAAACTAATATATGTTTTAACTTGGTGGAGTCATTTTACAGGATCTTTTATTGTGACCTAATTGTTTGCATCTACTACACTTATTTTTAACCTTTCCTGTGTGCTTCAACTTGATCCTCGCCTTCTTTCTTCTTCCAGGTTGCACAAGGCTATGAGGCGGTAAAACAATATAATCACGTTCAACCATTGGCCAATATTGTTTGCTTCTAAAAGGATAAATTTAATACATGTAAGTACTTTTCCAAGTTTCAAATAAGAAATAATTCTCGCAATAATGATATGGGTCTATATTCCTATAAGAACACACCGCAATAACATGTGAGCAAGGGAATCCTGAAATTTGAAAATCACTGCAATCACATTTATGGCTTTCCATGTCAACTATATAGGAGGATCCTAAACTTTGTACCTCCATTTCTGTTCTACTATATGGAAATACTGCATAGGATCTAGTTCTGTGTCTCCTAGTGTTAATTTCCTTCATACCAAATGGTGTCAATACTCCAGTAAAATTAGACACTTCCTCCCTACGATTATAAAACCATTGTGCAACCTTCCTGCATGTATTATTTATTAGTTTTGTAATTGGGAGTTCTCGAGTGTCCTTGAATAATGTATTCAAGCTTTCAGAATAATTCGTTGTCAGCATTGAGTACCTTCTACCAGAGAAATGTGCATTGACTCATTTGTTAGGTTCTATATTTTACAACCATCTATAAGCATCTACATGCCTCTCTGATATATGTTGGTGCAACAATGCCCCAAGCATTATATGTTTTGATGTTTGGATAATCATCTAAGTTAGACAATATTTTGTGATCTAATTACGAACATGTTTAAGTGACAGGAAAATCCAAGGATGAAGACTTGGTAAAAGAGAAGTCCAAGTATAATCTTGGCAAGGAAAGTCCAAGGGACGGACTTGGCAGCATAAGACCAAGCTTGTAGTCTTGGCGGCGTAAAGTCCAGGTGAACCTTGGCAAAGGAAGACCAAGTATGATCTTGGCAAGGGATGGACTTGGCAGCGTAAGACCAAGCTTGTAGTCTTGGCAGCGTAAAGTCCAAGTGAACCTTGGCAAAGGAAGTCCAAAGTAAGGTCTTGGCAGCATAAGTCCAAGCTTGTAGTCTTGGCGGCGTAAAGTCCAAGCATTTGGCAACCCAAGACATGACGAAACCGAAGGAAGCTCTTGGAAGCAAAGCGCAAAGGATGAACAAGTCGCGGACTCGGAGGGATCCTGGAGGCGCAAGGCTTAATGAGGAGCTAGAAGGTTGAGTCTAGGTCTAGGGTGTAAAATCAAGTGTGATTTACTCATACTTGATGAGTATCGATCAGATCGATGATGTATCGATCGGCCGTCGTGCTCGACCGTCGAGTGAAACCGTGACCATCGATTGACCGCTGCAAGTCGATCGATCGTGATCCCGATCGCCAAGCGGCTGATCGATCAACGGAAATACGAGCACAGAGTGTAGTCGCACTTTCGGCGACCTCGATCACTGATCGATCACTCCATCACGATCATGGAGGATCGATCGGACCGATCACTTGGTTGTTGGAAATTGCGGCTACGAATCTCCGCAGATCTGCTGGTTCAGAAACCATTGGCCGGCAATGATCGATGGTAAGTCGGATCGGTGATCAACGAGAAAACAACCCTCTTCTATAAGAAGGGGCCTTGGGGAGCTTAGTGAAGCTAGTGCTCTCATTCCTAGCTACACCCTTGTGCTCACCAAGCTTTCCCAAGTGCTTTAGTGATTCTAAACCTCCTCTTCTCTAGCTTTTAATCTTCCATCATTGTAAAGAAGAGGAGAGCATTGTAAATAAGGTTTCTCCACCTTGGTTCATCCAAAGGAGGTTTTAGTGAAGATTAATTAGGGCTAATCCACCTTACGGATTACCGTGGAGTAGGAGCATCATCTCCGAACCATGTACATCGGGTGTTAGCTTTGTTTCTTGTTCTTATTTGTGTTTATATTTGTATTGCTTCCACTAATGTTTTTGTAGAAACGAAGAAAGGCTAATCACCCCCCCCCTTAGCCATTACAAAGATCCTAACAAGTGGTATCAAAGCCCGGATAGCTTGGAAGATTTCACCATCAACCAAGGCATCAATGGCTCTTCAAGAGGGATATAGCACCGCCAAGCCACCTCTCTTCGATGGGAGTCATTTTGCGTATTGGAAAGGTAGGATGAAATATTATTTAATGAGTAATATTGAAATTTGGCATAGCATTGTAGATGGCTTTGAGGAACCGGTGGATGAACATGGAGACTCTATTCCAAGCAAGGATTAGACAAGGGAAATGAATAGGCGGTTTGAGTCAAATGCAAAGGCCATACTAACCATCCAATGCGGCATTACAATGGAGCAACTCAACAAGGTGGGGCCTTTCGAATCCGCCAAGGAGTTATGGCAAAAGCTCATTGAGCTAAATAAAGGGTCCAAGGAGTCAAAGAGGACCAAGAAGGACTTACTAATTGGACAACTTCAAGCCTTCCAAATGAAGATGCATGAAATCGTAAGTCAAATGCATGGAAGGTTCAAGGAGATTGTGAATGGACTCCATATCATAGGTGGGCGAGTTGACAACCGAAATTTGGTAAGATACATACTTCAAGCATTTCCTAGAAATTCTCTATGGACTTCTATAGTTGATGCTATTAAAGTAACTAGGGATCTTTCTCAAATTAAAATTGATGAATTATTTTGTGAGTTTAAATTACATGAGCAAACTAACATGTCCTCTAAGGAAAAGGGTTTAGCTCTATTTGTTGAAAAGAAAGAAAAGAAGAAGAAAGAAGGAAAAGAAGAAGAAATAAAGGAAAGAAGTATTATCATCATCCGAATCGGAGCATGACTCAAGTAGTGATGGAGACTCATCTAGCGAGATGACCAACTTTGTCAAGAAACTCTATAGAAAATCAAAGGAGTTCAAGAATAGAGAAGCAAGGAAGGGGTCTCATTCTTCAAGAGGTAAAATTAGTAGTAATTCAAATTTTAGTAATAATGTGATTTGTCATGCTTGCAATAAGAAGGAGCACATAAAGTTAAATTGCCCGGAGCTAAAGAAGAAGGAGGAAAAAGAAAAGAAAAAGAAGGACAAGAAGGAGAAGAAGAAGAAGGAGGTCATGGTGGCTCAAACCACATGGGACACACCAAGTGTTGAAGATTCCTCCTCCGATGATGAACTTTGCCACATCACACACCATGTGGCACTCATGGCCCTAGAAGATGACTCCGGTACATCAAGCCAAGAAGACTCTTCAAGTGATGAATCGTCATCTAGTGACGATGAGGTAATAAACTCTCCCAAAGTTAAGCTTCTTTATAAATCAATTGTTTATCTAAAAGAGACTCTAGATAAGTCTAAATCTAAGGTTAAGAGCATGAAGGTAGAACTAAAGGCCATTAGGAATGAAAAACTTTCACATGTTGATTCTTGCATGCTTAAGGAAGAGAATGACAAACTTAAGGATGAGGTTAGTGAGTTAAAAGCATGTTTAAAGAAATTTTCAAATGGCTCAAAATATCTTGATATGATCCTTAGTCGACAAAGAGCCGTTTACAACAAGGCCGGTTTAGGATATAAGTCAAAGGAAAAAGAAGTTGCCTATATTTCATTGATTAATAGGAAAACAACCATTAAGGGTAAGGTTAAGAAAGCATGGGTACCTAAGAAGTTTTTACTTAATGTTACCGGTCCAAATGTTTGGGTACCAAAAGCTTGTGTTTTTCATGTGATTTAGGTAGGAGAGCAAGGTATGTGGATTGTGGATAGCGGTTGCTCAACACATATGACCGGGGATGTGAGCAAATTCTCCACAATTAAGTATGTGAAGAAAGGAGCGGTGTCCTTTGGAAATAGTGGAAAACTCAAGATATTAGGTAGAAGTACAATTGAGGTATCCCCCCAAATTGTCATTCACAAAGTTTTACTAGTTGAAAATATGAAATTTAATTTATTAAGTGTTAGTCAACTTTGTGATGCAAACTATCATGTCTCTTTTGAATCCTCTAAATGCATGATTAGACACAAAGAATTAAATGATTGTATATTAGTTGGATATAGGAAATCAAATATCTATTATGTTGATCTTTCATATGCTTCTAACATTTCTACTAAGTGTCTTGTTGCAAAAGAAGAAGAAAGTTGGCTATGACATAGGAGATTAGGGCACATCAACATGAAAAATATAGCCAAGGTAGCTAAGATGGAGTTGGTCAAAGGGCTATCAAAGATCAAGTATGTCAAGAACAAAATGTGTGATGCATGCCAAGAAGGAAAACAAACAAAAGCATCACACAAAGGTAAAACCTTAACTAATACTTCCTTACCATTAGAACTATTGCATCTTGATTTATTTGATTGTCATAGTACTCCTTTAAATGGTAACAAATATTGCTTAGTTATAGTAGATGATTTTTCTAGGTATACTTGGGTCTACTTTATGAAACATAAGGATGATACCTTAGAAATAATCATAGGATTTAGTAAAAGGGTTGAAAATGAAAAGAGTCTCAAAATCAACCGGATCCGTAGTGATCATGGTGGTGAATTTGAGAATTCTAAATTTTCACAATTTTGTTTAGAGCAAGGGTACAAGCATGAGTTCTCTTGTCCTAGAACACCCCAACAAAATGAGGTGGTGGAAAGGAGAAATCGTGCCCTACAAGAGGTGGCTAGGACTATGCTTAATGCATATTCTCTACCTAACTACTTGTGGGCGGAAGCGGTTAATATCTCTTGCTATATCCAAAATAGGGTTCAAATCCATAGATTTTTAGGAAAGACACCATTTGAATTATGGAATGGGACTATTCCCACAATTCATTATTTCAAAGTCTTTGGATGTAAAGTTTATATTCTAAACACCAAAGATAACTTAGGAAAATTTGAATCCAAAGCGAATGAGGGAATCCTAGTTGGATACTCATCCACAAGTAGAGGATATAGAGTCTACAATAAGAGAAACCAAGGGATTGAGGAGTCCTCTAATGTTCAATTTGATGAAACCACTAGTACCTACTCTAGAAAGTCCTCCATTGATAAGGATATTAATGACAATAATCAAGACATTACCCAAAAACTTCAAAATTTGACCATAAGGGGTAATGATCAAGGGGGAGGAAGAGGAGATTCCAATGATGAAAGAAGGGTAGAAGATAACAATGATCAATTTGAAACCCCTTCTAGAAACCTAAGAATTCATCAAGATCATCCACTTGACCAAGTAGTAGGAGATCTATCTCAAGGAGTAAGAACTATGTCATTTCATAGGCTCCTACTAGTCAAGTTGCTCTTATTTCACAAATTGAGCCTAAATCGATCAATGATGCATTACATGATCCGGATTGGATTTTGGCAATGCAAGATGAATTGGCTCAATTTGAGAGAAGTCAAGTATGAGAGTTAGTACCTAGACCCAATGATAGCACCATAATTACTACAAGATGGGTTTTTAGGAATAAGCTAGATGACCAAGGAAATATCACTAGAAATAAGGCTAGGTTGGTTGCTAGGGGATTCAATCAAATTGAATGATGAGACTTATGCCCCGGTTGCTAGATTAGAATCTATTAGAATTCTCTTAGGATATGCTTCCTATATGGGATTTAAACTTTACCAAATGGATGTTAAATCGGCATTCTTAAATGGTTATATTAAGGAGGAAGTATATGTAGAGCAACCACCCAGGTTTGAGAATATAGATTATCCAAACCACATATATAAGCTTAGGAAAGCATTATATGGGTTAAAACAAGCTCCCCGGGCATGGTATGAAAGATTGTCATCTTTCTTAATTTTTAAGGATTTTAGAAGAGGCCAAGTAGATCAAACCTTGTTTATAAAGTCAACATTAAATGATATCTTTATAGCCCAAATATATGTTGATGACATTATTTTTGGGTCAACAAATGATGATCTTCTTCAAGACTTTATAAAAAATATGGAAAATGAATTTGAAATGAGTTTAGTTGGAGAGCTCAACTTTTTCCTAGGGTTACAAGTCAAACAAACCAATGAAGGTATTCATATTTATCAAACCAAATATGCAAATGAAATGATCAAAAAATTTGATTTGGAAAATGCCAAAATTGTAACCACTCTCATGGCCACTTGCACTAGAATAGATAGTGATCATGATGACAAATCAATTGATCTTAAACTTTATATGAGTATGATTGGTAGCCTATTATACCTAACCGCTAGTATACCCGATATTTTATTTACGGTAGGTATGTGTGCAAGATACCAATCTTGTGCCAAAGAATCACATTTAGTAGCCGTTAAGAGAATTTTAAGATATATTAAAGGCACTCTAAATGTAGGACTTTGGTATCCTAGGACTAGGTCCTTTGAGTTGATTGGCTATACTGATTCCGATTATGCCGGATGCAAATTGGATAGGAAGAGTACTAGTGGTGGATGTCAATTTCTTGGGTCCTCCCTAGTTAGTTGGAGTAGTAGGAAGCAACATTGTGTTGCTTTATCAACCACCGAAGCCGAATATGTGGCTATGAGTGGTTGTGTAACTCAATTACTTTGGATGAGACATACACTTGTGGACTATGAGCTATACTACTCTAACATTAAAGTTTATTGTGATAATATGAGTATCATCAACTTGACCAAAAATCCGGTACATCACTCTAGAACTAAGCACATTGAAGTGAAACATTACTTCATAAGAGATCATGTGATAAGAGGGGACATTGAACTTAATTATGTAGAATCTAAGTCTAACCTTGTCGATATCTTCACCAAAGCTCTTCTCGAAACCGAATTTTCATCATTAAGGAGAGAGCTTGATATGTGCTTTGTAGAGTAAAATTCTAGGTTTGCATGATCCCATATTCATATGTTAGTCTTATACCTTGATGCATCTCACAAAAAGCCTTAAGAAACCTTGACTTTTGTATTGAGACACTTAGGAACATGTGAGATGATAGGGAAGGTGTACTTGGCTCATCATGCTTGTTATGATGCATTACTATGAGCCAATGACACACCTAGAGACATGAATACCTTATGGACCAATCATTGGGAAGACTTGTATTCAAGTAATGGATACATAGCTCTAAGAACATGGTTGGAAATTCCAAATCATATATATTTTAAACTATATTCATCATATTTTGAAAAACAGTTTTCAAGTGGAACACAAAAGTGATATAAAGTTTGTAAAATCTTTAAAACTTTTGTTAGGTTCCAAGTTTGTATCAATTTTGAAATCTGGAAAACATATATTTTTCAAACTATTTTTCCTTAATAAAGTATGATTCCAGAAATGTGTACGCAAAATTTCATGATTTTTCGAGATTTTTGGAATTTCTACCGCATTTCTGAAATTGGGCTAAAAAGGAAATTGGATTAGACTATCGATCGTTCGAAACCGATCGATACACTGTATTTTCTGATAAATAGTTCCATTCTCTGATATTTAGTGTATCTTTGATGTCCTAAAACTATAGCATGATAATATTGAGTATAAATAAATTTTTAGGACTGTTTAATGCAGTGTTTTAGGAGGAGTTTCATAAATTATATCTATTTCATCTCCAAACTTCCATTGTTGGTGCAAAGTTAGGACTTAATTTTTGAATTTTTTTTGTTATGCTTTGCCTCAAATATTATTTACACATCATGAAGCATATCTTGGATTAAGGGGGAGCTTAATATCAATTTTATACCTTAGTCCAAGATACAACAACTTTAATTCTTTCTTGAAATTTATAAATCCTTCTCTTTTTGATGCGTGTCAAAGGGGGAGAAGGGATGTTTAAGTTAGATTTCATATTATGATTATGTAAAGACCTAACTTAAATGATTGTCAAACATCAAAAAGGGGGAGATTGTTGGTGCAACAATGCCCCAAGCATTATATGTTTTGATGTTTGGATAATCATCTAAGTTAGGCAATGGTTTGTGATCTAATTACGAACATGTTTAAGTGAAAGGAAAATCCAAGGATGAAGAATTGGTAAAAGAGAAGTCCAAGTATGATCTTGGCAAGGAAAGTCCAAGGGACGGACTTGGCAGCATAAGACCAAACTTGTAGTCTTGGCAGCGTAAAGTCCAGGTGAACCTTGGCAAAGGAAGACCAAGTATGATCTTGCGAAGGAAGTCGAGGATGGACTTGGCGTAAGACCAAGCTCAGAGTCTGCAACAGAAAGTCCAAGTAAACCTTGGCAAAGGAAGTCCAAAGTAAGGTCTTGACAACATAAGTCCAAGCTTGTAGTCTTGGCGGCGTAAAGTCCAAGCATTTGGCAACCCAAGACATGACGAAACCGAAGGAAACTCTTGGAAGCAAAGCGCAAAGGATGAACAAGTCGCGGACTCGGAGGGATCCTGGAGGCGCAAGGCTTAATGAGGAGCTAGAAGGTTGAGTCTAGGTCTAGGGTGTAAAATCAAGTGTGAATTACTCATACTTAATGAGTATCGATCGATACGATGTATCACCGATCGGTCAGTGTGCTCGATCGAGTCGGTGAAACGACCATCACCGACCGCTGCAGGCGGTGGCCGATCGATCGATCGACCGCCAACGCGGTGGCTGATCGATCACGCAAAAATGAGCGAGTGTAGTCGCGATCATTGCACGATCGATCGATCGATCACTCCATCACCGATCGGTGATGGAGGGATCGATCGTGATCACTGGCCGTTAGAAATCGCGGCTACGAATCTCCGCGATCCGCCGGTTCGAAGTCATCGCTTGGCGACAATGATGGTAAGCATCGGTCCGATTGATCAGCCAACTGGAAAACAACCCCTCTTCTATAAGAAGGGGCCTTGGGGAGCTTGGTGAAGCTAGTGCTCCCATTCCTAGCTACACCCTTGTACTCACCAAGCTTTCCCAAGTGCTTTAGTGATTCTAAACCTCCTCTTCTCTAGCTTTTAATCTTCCATCATTGTAAAGAAGAGGAGAGCATTGTAAACAAGGTTTCTCCACCTTGGTTCATCCAAAGGAGGTTTTAGTGAAGATTGATTAGGGCTAATCCACCTTACGGATTACCGTGAAGTAGGAGCGTCATCTCCGAACCACGTACATCGAGTGTTAGCTTTATTTCTTGTTCTTATTTGTATTGCTTCCGCTAACGTTTTTGTAGAAACGAAGAAAGGCTAATCACCCCCTCCTTTAGCCATTACAAAGATCCTAACAATATAGTCTGCATTATTTGATCATATTGTATAATTATATTTGCTCTTGTTGTTGTCCAAAACAATCTTAGTGCAGGTCTATCACGTGTAACTGTAATCATATTACAAGACATGTGATAACAACAAAATCCATTGTGAGCAGTAGGATACACTTTATGTTGGGAGTATGGGGAATACAATCAAAGTCCCACATTGGTAAGACATGGAAAAGATCATGTGCTTATAAGAAAAAAGATATCTCCATTGGTATGAGGCCTTTTGGGTAAAGCCCAAAAATAAAACCATGAGGGCTTAGGCCCAAAGTGGACAATATCATGTCATTGTGGAGATATGTGGAGCTTATAAACACTAACAATTGGTATCAGAGCCATGGTCCATGTCAAGCCATGAACCTCGAACGAAGGAAGTTGAGCTCCCACGTCCGGATCAAGAGAACCAGACATCAGGAAGGAAGTCTAGTTGGGTCGGGGGGACCGAACAACTGGCAGGAAGTCCTGGTGGGTTGAAGATCGGACATCAAGCAGAGAAAATCCTTCGAGGAGGGATAGGCTTGAGGGGGGGCCCAATGTGGTCCTTCGTTTGAGGGGGGGATTGTTGGGAGTATGGGGAATACAATCAAAGTCCCACATTGGTAAGACATGGAAAAGATCATGTGCTTATAAGAAAAAAGATATCTCCATTGGAATGAGGCCTTTTGGGTAAAGCCCAAAAATAAAACCATGAGGGCTTAGACCCAAAGTGGACAATATCATGCCATTGTGGAGATATGTGGAGCTTATAAGCACTAACACTTTACTCATTGTAGATAATATTCCACGATGTCTACCAGATATAATTGTCATACTTGATGGATCAACTGCAAGAAATATTTTTAGATGGTTTAAAAACCACTCCCAAGCTAGACCACACTCTACCTCAGCAATTGCAAAAGCAACTGGAAGTAGATTTTCATTGCCATCAATAAAATACCAGGATACTTGCCTCTTAAATGTGTTGCATCAATTTCAATTAGTTTCCGAATATATGTTCTAAAAACTCTTCCACATGCACTAAATGCCCAAAAACATCGTTAGAAATTATGATAACCATTTGATTTCAATGCAACATATGCTTCTAGATCTCTAGATTTTAGCTCCCATAAAAATCTAGGGAGATCACCATAATCCTTATCAAAATCAGGTACCACCTTATTTAGAGCCTTTTGATGTGCATAGTAGGCCTTTCTATATGATATATGCACTCCATATCATGATTGCATCTCTCTCTGTATGTTTATAGGTCTATACTTATCCGATGATACAAAATGATTTTCAATTTGAGAAACTATAATAGAAGATGTGCATGCAGGATGATCAGTCATATTCAAGGAAAGACTGCACTAGTGATGTTGTAAATATTTTGCAACCGTGAACTCAATATCTCCCCTTGCAATTATTGTTCATGTGCAATTTTCTCCCTAACAAATTGCTTTAACTCTAGTTTTTCTTGTGTCTTTAATCTTATATCTGAACTGTCTTTTCATAGCATACTCAGTAAGTGCAACTTTAAAATATTTTTTGCATTGTGTAAATCTACAATAAATATTTATGTTAGCACATTGTAATTGAATTAAATTAATATTGAGAAAGTTAAAAATTGATTACCTGACCAACAAAAAATTCACTATGGTCCACCGGTTCAAGTATTTGCAATGGAACGAGTGATATATAAGGATCTTCAGCTATTGGAAATTCCTCTTCAAGATCACTATATTCGTTAGTATTTACTGGCTCACTTAACGAATAGTGCATATCATTTGCTAAGTAATCATCCTCAGATACATCCCTTTGAATTTTGACTTTCATTCTATTATCATTCAATTCATGTTCAGACCACGTATCCTTAAATAAATCTTGCAAATCTATAGTAGTATGACTTGGGTCTTCCTCAATGCTAAGCGGCGCTTGTTCATTCAAATTGAATCTGTAATTAGTGGTCTCTCCAATATTCACCACACCACTAGAGGAAATTGAAGATATCATTTTGGTAGCACTCATACTTATATTTAGATTATCACATAAGTATCGATGTCGGTTCTCTATTTTTGAATCAATATATTCCATCATAACCGATAGCATATCATCACATATTTCATCATCCCTGCATTGATACATTCAGCAATTAACAATATTGTGAGAAGAATTTTGTTAAGTTTGTGAATATTTACAAATCACTTTACATGGGTGGAGGAGATCGATATATCATAATATGTGTATCTTTCTAGCATTTTAGGTTTTATCATTATAGCAACAAACAACTTCTAAATTATAACCGCACTTTATATTACTATTTAAAATGTTAATACATGTAACAAATTTAAAAATACCTAAACAATAATAGAAACCACGAACGTCCAATTGCAAAACAAGTTAAAACAATTAGTCATGCTAATATATAAATAAGAAAAATACATTTACATTCACAATTTGGTATAAGTAAACATATATGTTAAGCTGATTAGAACTTAAAGTTTCGTCTTCGATAAAATTTTAGATATCGCCAAGCTGCGACTGGGAAAATTAAAAATAGATTGATCCCACCAAAGATACTTTATGAATTTTCTAAAATGCTTTGAGTTTTGGAGCTGTCGGAACAGTACTGTATACCTTAACGTCAGGTTTTGAAATTATAGAGTCGCTAAAGCTTTATGTATAGGGAGCTGCCAAAGGGATGACGTAGACCGTCGAAAACAAAGAAACGAAAGGTTAAGAGATTTGGAGTGATTTTAGGATTATCTTTTTAAGAAGAAGGTGCATCGTTCGTAGACAGTGATCGGAAAATGATGCAGAGTGGATTGATGCACACCGACGGAAACACAATTGGTGTTCGAAATGCATAGTTGTACTTACCTTCGCCCTTCGTCTTTCGCCTTCAACTCTTACTTATTCGGATTTTCTCCTTTGCCATTTTATAAAATGGTGATGCAGCTTGGACGGAGTTGCGATTTTTTTTGCGGTAACATGGCTCAGAATCTACAATGATGCGGCTCATAGCGTGATTTCGGTTCGGACTAGCACGGGATGAGCACGCGGATGAGCATAAGGTAAATGCGGAAAGAGATAAGTGATTAGATAATTTTGAAACTTATCTATGTGATTTCGATATTTTTCAACATGGACAACGCGATTTGATAAATTGTCGTACATGGAGTTCTAAAGGGCAAAAAAAAAAAAAAATTGAAAAACATAAAGAGCGAAATGAAAATCTATCCTCACAAGCAAAATAGAGAACTCACCGAAGAGGACGACGTCTCCGTCCTCCAGAACTGGGATCTGGCCGAATGGCTGCAAATTTTAAGAAGAACAAGCAATTGATATAATAATAAATTAGAGAAGTAGAAATGGAATCAACTAAATAGAGGGGAAGAACAAGAATATTACGTTGAGGGAAAGAAAGTTGGGGTGCTTATGCGCGCCGGTGCGGAGGTCGACGATGACGAGCTCGAAGTCGACGCCTTTCTCGTTGAGGGCTGCCAGAACTCGGATTGTGTTGGTGGACATGGGCATCCCGTAGACCTTGATCCCTCCCATCTCTGCTTTTTTTTTTTCTCTTTCTTTCTTTCTTTGTTTTTTGTTCTCTCTCAGTATTTTCCTCTGCAGCTTAAATCGAAGTCCAGCTGTGCTGGCCCACATTTAATTATCACGAAGAAGGAAGGAACATTCAATGTTTGATGGTGACGACGCGGAGAAGGAAGGTGAAACGCGAGGCAGCGGAACGGAACAACAAGGACCGTCTGAAAGGGGGACAAAAACGTGATCAAGTAATTCATGCTTGTCAGCTCGATAAATCGGAACAAACGCGTTTTGACGTTTCCAGAGCGAATACGCATGTGTGATAAATTAACTATAGGCAGAGCTTTTTGTTTGGTCATGGAACACATTTGTTAACCATCACAAGCATAGAAAATTTAACAAAGAGTCACTTAGGGAACGTTTTCTAAAAAAAAAAAATAAAAAAACACATTTGATTCATATTTTTTATTTTTATTTTTCAAAAAATAAAGAAGTATTTTTTGAAAAATTAGAAAACGAGAAATAATCATTTTCTGTTTCTATTTTCGTTTTCTAAAATATAAAAGAGTATTTTTTGGAAAATTAAAAAATAAAAAAAAATCATTTTTTATTTTCTGAAAAAAAAATAAAAATAAAAAATAAAAAATTCTCTACAAATTAAACACCCTCTTAATTTTTTAAAAATGCATAAATATGCTCGGGGGGATATTCCTGCTAGGGTGTACCGGATATATTTCATCCGGATCATTTCGTAGATGTCGGACTGGATCACAGGATCACCTAACTAATGGTAGAGCACACTAATTTCGAGAGCACTATTGTCGAATTAGGCCTTATCTGATAGCTAGCTGATCATTTTTGAAATCTATGGTTATTAATTATGGTAGGCGGCCATTAAGACTCAAGATAGATGCTATGATGAAAGTGATCACATGAGATCGGCGTTGTGGCCAAAAGGCGACATCGGATCGTTAACCATGTAGCCGAGGATCTATGTGGCTGCCCATGTGAACAGAGGTTCCATCAACTATACAAAGGTAGACTTGGCAGAAAGATCGAAGAGGATTTTTTTTTTTTTTTCTTTCGGACATCTAAAAACTCAAAAAGAAGCGGAACATTCTTTTTCTCGTCTTCTCTGTAAGGGATCGATATGGCCGGCTAGAGGGGGGTGAATAACCCTCGTACGTTGGACGTCGTAAATTGCTCGTCTACAAAACGTTAGCGCAAGCGGAATATACAACTATAAGTAAAGACAAGCAAAATATAAACAAGCAATACAAACACCGAGATATAACGTGGTTCACGGCTACGCCGCTAATCCACGGTCCGATTCGTCCACGGTGAATCACTCCGCCAAAATCAATCACTATCGGTCTCTCCTTTGCACAAAGCTAGGTGGAGGTAACCTTTACAACCAAGATCACTCTTCTTACAATAGGATTGAAGTAAAGACAAGTAAGAAGAGTTTAGAGCTTGTGGGGCACTAGGAAGATTGTTTGGAACTTAAGCATTAGCCTCTCAAAGGCTTACACCCTCTCTTTTTATAGAGAGGGCTAACTTCTTCCCGTTTGCCGCCATCGACGATCGCCGCTTGGCCGATCGTCATTACTACAACGGCCTCGAACACGTCGGATCCCGACCGGGTGTAGTCCAGCGGAACTCTTGGCGATCGGTGATGGACCTCATCCGATCACGCCTCCGTAGTCGACGCCTACGGCCACGACGGTCTAATGGCGAACTCTTATCTACTACGATCATTGCCTAGCCGATCGTGTTCGGCGCGATCGACCGCACGTATGGCGATCGGCCGCTCAATCGATCGATCAGATATACGGTCGAACTCACTCGACTGAGCCGATCGCCATGATACGGCGATCGGTGTCGAAAAACCCATCCGACACTTGGCCAAATGGCCAAGTTTCACCTAAGAGCTACCCTTCCCGGGTTACAATCGCCACTCTCATTTCTCGAGTCCTCGCCGGTTCTCTCCGTTCTCGGCCACGTCCCCTCGGCAAGATCAGCGACGGCTCTGCAATGCTCCTTCGCGTCTCTTGCCTCGAAGTCTACTTCTCCGTCTTCACTCCAAGCTCATCCGGCCCCTGATGCTCCAAGCGCACGGCTTCCGCAGCTATCCTTCACCGACTCAAGGCACGAGTCATGAGATGTGAAACTCGCCACGGCTCCATGTGCGAATTACTAAGTCTCGCACGACTTCAACGCACATATCACATCAACATATCAAACTAACTTAAACCCTTTGCCACACCATCAAAACCATATCACGGCAAGAGATTGCCCTAACAATCTCCCCCTTTTTGATGTGTGACAATCCGTTTAAGTTAGGTAAAAATATTTGATATAAATTCTAAGGTAAGAAAGCATGTAAAGATAAACATGATATAGCAACATGCAACTCCCCCTTAATCCATGAAACTCTCCATGTAAATTTTCTCCCCCTATCATATATTTCTCCCCCTACAATATATTTCTCCCCCTAAAGTGATTAACTTAAACATAATTATTTCTCCCCTTTTGACACCATCAAAAAGATTAACACTAAGTTATAAGCTCATGGCATCAAGTATATTTCTACCACTTGTTGGTGGCATCAAGTATATTTCTACCACTTGTTGGTGGCATCAAGTATATTTCTACCACTTGTTGGTGGCATCAAGTATATTTCTACCACTTGTAGGAGGTTTTATAGAATTCGCCTTCAATATTCGATCCACCAATGATCGCTATCAAGATGGCAATGATCGGCAAAATGAATCCATATTTACGATTTTCGATTTAATTTCAGAAATGCATTATAAATTCCAGAAAATTCTAAAAATCATGAAATTTGGGGAACATATTTCTTTTAAGTATATCTATCAAGAAAAAATAGTTTTTCATGAAAACTCATTATATTTTCTTGTCTTTGCCAAAAATCCAAAAGTTCTAAAAACCACTAGATTTTTGATCATTCTAGTATCCATTTTAGCACCTAGTTTTGCATCCAATTGTTTCAAAACATGAATACATGTATTTTAGGATAAGAAATTGTTTTGAAAACATATGAAATATCCAACCATGATCTTTGGGCAATATGTCTATGAATTAAACATAAGCCTTCCCCATGATTGGTCTATTATTGCTATGTTGATACTTTAAATGACCATCTAAATGCCATAGGCATTAGTGGACATTTGTATCATCCTAATATCTCACCCATGCTAAGTTTGCAATCAAGTTAGCCTATAGTGAGTGTGAGATGTATCCTAGGGGGTATTTGTATATACTTAACTCATATATTCATGCAATTCTATCATGGTTAAGTATCAACCTAACATCCTACATGATCATAATGACATATATCAATTAATTCTACATTATGATCATGAAACTCATGTATCCATCAAATAATAGTCATGCATTAGGTATTATACAATGATAATAAACAAATTATCACCTAAAGCATGATTTAAACCTATTTCTAGTGATAACGTGCCAAATTTCAAAATCATAAATCATGATTTAAAACATACATAGGAATTACAACAATCATCATGATTTAAGCATTATTACCTATTTATGGGTACGTTATCATCACCCAACACTATCTAAAAATTATTGTCCCGTCATCCTAAGTCAACCAAAATATGATATAGATTAAGTCCATATGGTTGACTACCCTAGGGGTTTTCTAACCCTTAAGGATGGATTTTGGAACCCAAAATAGATTCTTTCCTTTTGGGTTCACTAAATATTCCTTGGGGATCCATTTTCTAGCTATTGCTTTCTTTTTATCTTGTCCCCTAGCTATTAGGCATTTATAGGCCTTCTCATTTTTCTTTTCTTTATATCCTAGGCCCTTCTTGTTAAAACTTGCCCTTTGGCTCCCAATTATCATGTTAAGGGTGTTGGAGCCAATAGTGAATTTCTCTAGGGCTTTTGTTAAATAATCTACCTTTTCTCTTAAAGTCCTATTTTCATTTATACATGCATCACTAACATTTAAAAGCATATAATCATGTGAGCATGCATCATCATTTAAGCTAGAAGAAATATTATCATTTAAGCATGCCTTTTCTAATTTTTTTTCTAATTCCTTAATTTGTTCAAGCATGCATTTATTTTTCTTCTTTGCCCTAAATAAATCCTTAGTTAAACTAGAAATCATGGAAACTATCTTATGGGGTGAGAGATTCGTTACCATAGTTTCCATGTCCTCTTCTTCTTCAGATGAGGAGGATGTAGAAGCTCCCCCTTCATTTGAGCTCTCCCTATTTGAGCTTGATTCTTCATTTTCGGATGAAGAGCAATCCAAGTCATCAAAGGCCATCAAGGCCAAATTGGTGACAAAGGCATTCTCCTCATCCGATGATGAGGAGGAGGATGAGGATGGGTCATCCCAAGTCCTTGCCTTGAGAGCCTTAGCCTTTCCCTTCTCCTTTGTTTTCTTCTCCTCTTCCTTTCTCTTGCTCCCCTTCTTCTTCTTCCTCTTCTCTTCTTTCTTTTTCTTCTCTTCTTTGCTTTTGTTTAGGAGAGGACAATTGTCCCTTATGTGCCCTTCTCCTTGGCAATTGTAGCATATAACCTTCCCCCTTGGTCTTCTCATCCTATCATTAGATTTATCAAATCTAAAATTCTTAAATGCACGTCTTACCCTCCTTACCATATATGCTTCTTCGGTGCTATCCATGGAGGAGGAGGAAGACGCTTCGTCATCGGAGGAGGAGGGGATTTCCATCTTCTTCTTCCCCTTACTTGCCAATAATGCTACTCCTCTTGAGGGTTGAATTCTAGGCTCCTCTTGTATTCCCTCAAGCCTAGTTTCGTGAAGCTCCATGGTTGAAAATAATTCCTCCAAGGTGCTCACTTCTAGGTTCTTGGAGATATAAAATGAGTCCACCATGGAGCTCCATTTTGAGGACCGGGGAAAGGCATCTATGGCCTTCATTACCATATCCCAGTTTGATAGCTTCTCACCTACACTTGTTAGTCCATTTAAAATTTCTTTGAATCTAGAATGCAAAGAAATTACCTTTTCTCCCTTTTCTAATTTGATGTTGGATAGTTGGGAGCGGAGGAGATCTCTCCTTGCTAGCTTTGCCTCGGATGTGCCTTCATGAAGCTCAATTAGCTTCTCCCACATCTCCTTGGCGCTTAGGCATTCTCCTATTCGGTTGATTTCTTGTTGGGGGAGCACATTGAAGAGATGATGTTTGGCTTTTGAATTTGCAAGGTGCTCTTCCCTTTGCCTTTTGGTCCACCTTGATTTTTCGATTGGTTTCCCCTCTTCATCCCTAGGCAAAACGAAACCGGATTCCATTGTAATCATTATATCAAAATCCGTTTCGAAAAATACCTCCATTCGCTTCTTCCACCAAGCGAATTCTCCTTCAAACTTCGGAGGATGAATGTTGGAGCCGGCCATTTTTGATGTAGGGCTTGTTGCGGCGGTTAGTCCGGTGACAAGCAACCTCGGCTCTGATACCACTTGTAAGGATCGATATGGCGGCTAGAGGGGGTGAATAGCCCTCGTGACGTTGGGCGTCGTAAATTGCTCGTCTACAAAGCGTTAGCGCAAGCGAATATACAACTATAAGTAAAGACAAGCAAAATATAAACAAGCAATACAAACACCGAGATATAACGTGGTTCACATACGCCGCTAATCCACGGTCCGATTCGTCCACGGTGAATCACTCCGCCAAAACCAATCACTATCGGTCTCTCCTTTGCACAAAGCTAGGTGGAGGTAACCTTTACAACCAAGATCACTCTTCTTACAATAGGATTGAAGTAAAGACAAGTAAGAAGAGTTTAGAGCTTGTGGGGCACTAGGAAGATTGTTTTGAACTTAAGCATTAGCCTCTCAAAGGCTTACACCCTCTCTTTTTATAGAGAGGGCTAACTTCTTCCGTTTGCGCCATCGATCGCCGCCCTTGGCGATCGCTGATTACTACAACGGCCTCCGAACACGTCGGATCCCGACCGTTGTAGTCCAACGAAACTCTTGGCGATCGGTCGATGGACCTCATCGATCACGATCACGCCTCGTAGTCGATCGCCTTGATCGGCTACGAACGGTTCTGGCCGAACTCTTATCTACGGATCGCCGCGAATGATCAGGTCTTGGCGATCGGCCCACGATGGCGCTGATCATCGCCACAATCCGTCGATCGTATACGGTCGAACTCACTCGATTCGAGCGCCATGCCATGACATGGCGATCGGGTGTCGAAAAACCCATCCGACACTTGGCCAAATGGCCAAGTTTCACCTAAGAGCTACCCTTCCCGGGTTACAATCGCCACTCATTTCTGAGTCCTCGCCTTCGAAGTTCTCTTCGTTCTCGGCCACGTCCCTCGGCAGCATCAGGCGCACGGCTCTGCAATGCTCCTTCGCGTCTCTTGCCTCGAAGTCTACTTCCTCCGGCTTCACTCCAAGCTTCTCGTCCGGCGGTCCCTCGGATGCTCCAAGCGCACGGCTTCCGCAAAGCTATCCTTCACCGACTCAAGGCACGAGTCATGAGATGTGAAACTCGCCACGGCTCCATGTGCGAATTACTAAGTCCTGCACGACTTCAACGCACATATCACATCAACATATCAAACTAACTTAAACCCTTTGCCACACCATCAAAATCATATCACGGCAAGAGATTGCCCTAACATTCTCCTCTTTTTCACCTTCATTTAGCCTAGTACTAATGACTATCAAAGAGGTCACATCTGTCATCATTGGCACCCGCTGATTGTTGATGAACATGCATGGAGGGCATCATCTTAATGGAAGAAGGGAAGTAGAAGTTCTAACAGTAAAATATCTATGCAAGAGTTAGACTTGCTTCAATTGACGCTACCTATGGAAAACTGAGTAAATATGAAGATGACAAGCTCTTGAAGAACTGCTATAGAGCCTTAGGGAGAAGTGGCGGAGGCGCAAAGGCAATCCCCTTTGAGGACAATGGTGGAAACAATGGGAGGCCCTATCTCTTAGAGACAATTGACATAGTTAATCGTTGTCACTTTGGATGAGATGATGTAGAGGGATACTTGGAAATGAGCCGAAACTAGGGTCATGAGAGTCCCTTCTACTTGCCACTCAGCAGTTGCCTATTATCAACAACTTTACTATAGGATAAATGTCCAACCAACTTCTGACCATTGCGAGTGTTTGAATACAATGACATTACTGACCCAAAATAACATTTACATTGCTTCGAGAATGCAATCCTCTTTCACAAATATTCCTAAAGGAGTAAAGTGTAAAATTTTCTCATCACTCTCGTAGAGCCCACTTAGGAGTGGCTTAACACTCTAAAAATAAACTTCATTTAATCTTTCAACGATTTTGCTATGGTTTTCATGTGACACTTTTTCAGTTTCAAGAGGTACCCTCCCACCTTAATCTATTTAGATTAAAGGAAAGAGATTTCTTTAAGTCCCTACAAAGAAGCCTTTGATAGAGTATGATGAGCTACTAATATGGGTGGAAAAAAACAACAACATGGAGGAGGCCTCAATTAGCCGAGTGGGCGAGAGAGAGTGAGAGAGAGAGAGAGAGTGAGAGTGAGTGGAACCCAAGCCCCCTCCACGACCTATGACTTTTAGAAGTCTAATACACTTTACCCCCATGCAGATAGATAAAAAAATGAGCCTTGCAAATTTGTAAGGAGCAACAACATTAGGGGTGAAGAAGAGGGCTCATAAACCTTAAACGGCCACTTTATACTTTTCATTAGTGTATGAGCATACCACTCATAGTAGTCAGAAGTTAGATCAAGAAATTGAGTGAGTAAGTGGTGTACATCCTCATGTATGAGCAATGTGGATAGCTGTCGCAGCTTATCGACCTCGGCCACAACCATACTATCTGGTTCAACCTAGGCCAAACCTTGAGAAGTTGATGCATGGGAGAGGGCAATAAGGAGAGAAAATCAATCCACACACTTAGGGGATCATCCATATGATATTGGGAGGAGTTATCGATGAAAATTCTAATTGAGCAAGGAGGAAATACAACCCCATTGAATGCATGATGGTTAATGAAGCTCCAACCCTAGACGGGACTATTTCTGGGATTGAGTCCCTAAGACTCGGAGGGAGTCACCATCCCACACTTGTCATTTGGGCTATAATTGTCAATTATAAGCTAACTCTAGTTTTTGTGGATGCAAGGACTTCCGCTAATGTGCTTTTTTACACAATGTTGGAGAGAATGAGGATGAAGACAAAAGATTTGCAATTTGTTGTCATTCATTTTTTTTTATTCTAATGACATGCAGTGCAACCAGTAGAGCAAATCAAATTGTACATCTCATTAAGGGAGGAGCCAAGAAGGAAGAAGGCTTTGGATACTTTCATGGTGGTAGATGTTCATTAGGAATATAACATCATACTTGGTGTTGGTCCAGGAGCACCAGTTAATCGAACCTAAGTTTCGATTATGACAAAAGTTCAAAGTTAAGTCATAATGTTATTTTATATATTGTGCTAAGTGTACAAAGCTTAAATAGTCTTAGCTAAAGTCAAAAGATTAGATTCTAAGCAACAGGTAAGAGGACCAAGGTTAAGTAAAGATAAGCTCCTTATTAGGAGTGATAGTAAGGTCGCGTCCTCGGTACGGAGACAACCTTAGGCGTCGATTTGACTAAGAGTTTCGAGGGAAGGTTGATGTCAAGATTGGATGGTCAAGGAATGTCATGATTAGTTTTGCTATGCTAATCTTGTAATGTAGGTGAAGACTGGATGAGAATGAGCCCCATGTACTCTGGTCGAGCACCTAGTGTAATTCCCGAGCATCCAGTGTAATTACCGAGCACCCTGTTCAAATACTAAGCACCCCTGTAGCAATCGACTGATCGAACATCAGTCAACTAAAATCGAGCACCCAGTGTAATTGCCTAACACCCAGTACAAATACCGAGTGATACTACTGGTACCTTCTCTACATAATCCCCGATAGAGGGGTTAGCAGGTGACCCTAGATCCGATCCGAAGTACACGGCTCCGCTAAGGAAGAAAAGGAAGATTGGCACGGGTGAGTATCAGAAGCCATTGACACGGGCGAATGTCAGAAGCCATTGGCATGGGCGAATGTCAGAAGCCATTGGCACGGGCGAATATCAGAAGCCATTGGCACGGGCGAATGTCAGAAGCCATTGGCACGGCCGAATGTCAGAAGCCATTGGCACGGCCGAATGTCAGAAGCCATTGGTACGGGAGAGTTAGCGAAAGCAATCGACACTACAAAGGAGAGACGGAAGGCGCTTTGCCAAGAGGTCGGTCCAATCTGATCAATACAAAGGGAATTTGACATGGGGAAAAGAGGAATTGGTTCGGGTTGATAAAAAGCCCTAGGGCTAGGTCACCCGTGGGCTATAGACCTAAAACTAGCTTCCCTCGATACGGAAGGCTGAGGGAGGTTGTCTAGCCTAGTTTCCCGAAAAATAGAGGAAAAGGTGTTAGGCAACGGCCTAGGAGGCCCCACACAATATTCCAAGGAGTCTTCACTCCTTATATTTGTAACAGAATTATTCTCCAGGAAGAGGTGGTGGCCACGTGTACGATGGAGATAATCCACGACGTTAAGATGAAGGAGGAGGGAGGATAAAAGGAAGGGGGCAAAGAGAAGAAAAGAGTGGAGGCAATCATTCCGACGCAGCAAGAGAGAAGAAGAGGCAAGAGGAGAAGGAAAAAAGGGAACAACCATCTCGCCGGAGAAGAAGGATGGAGATCGGCCATTGCTACATCTCTTGTATTTTCCTTGTCTTGTAATATCATTGTAAGAGGTCTTTCTCCTCCACCTGCGGAAACTTGTTTTCTGTAAAGGAGGACCTTCATAGTGAAAGTGCTTAGGCACCGCATCTGGTGAGAAAACTCACCTCCGTGGAGTAGGAATCCTCATTCCGAACCACGTTACATCTTGTGTCTGAATCTCGATTGTTGGCGTCAGTTTCTTGCGTTTCATCTGCTTCATCCTCTTATTCTTTACTGATTACAGTCGGGGAGAATCCTCTGAGACCTCCCTCAGTGCTTCACTGCATTGAAAACCGAGCGACCAGATTTTTTCCCATACCCGCATCAGTTGGCGCCGTCTGTGGGAACATTTGAGCTGGACGTCGAGATGCAACCTGAAGAAATACAACAACCTGATACTTCTGCAGTGGAGGAGCGCCCCATCACCCTTCTACCATCGCAGCTGAAGGCCCTGATGGATGACGCTATTACAGAAGCCCTCGCCAGGGAAAGGAGAAGGACCGGATATCTGCATCCGCACTCCGGGGAACCTTCTTCCAGAGGCCCACCCCGTAAATGCCTCCTCCCTCTCAGCCAATGGGGAAGTATTGCTTGGAGGCGGACTTGGGGGAAGAACGCCTCAAAATACTATGCCCTTCACCCAAACGCGCAGAGAGGAACAGGGTGAAAGTCAATCAACCAGACCTCCGGAAGTATACGAGCCCAGTCCCTTCACGATGGACATTCTCACTGAGCTCCCTCCATCCTACTTCCGGAATCCTCAGGTCAATAAGTATGATGGTTCGACGGATCCTGAAGAGCACATATCTCAATTCGACGGAGCGGCCTCGCTTCACTGTTATACTGACGCTCTCAAGTGCCGAGTCTTCCGAACCACCCTGACTGGCTCGGCGCAAAAGTGGTTTACTACTCTGCCCCCGGGGTCTATCACCTGTTTCGCTGACTTCCAGAGAATGTTCAGTCGAGAATTTGTCAGCTGCAAGGCGTATAAACAAGATGCCTCTATGTTAATGCATATCACCCAGGGACCTTCGGAATCCCTTAGGGGGTATATTCATCGATTCACTTCTGCAGCCAGGGGAATCCCCGCCACCCGATCTGAATCTTTCAGAGGCGCTATTCAGCACGGGCTGAAGGAGGGCCCCTTCCTCAGTTCCTTGTTGAGACAACCTACGGATAGTTACGAAGAGCTACTGAGCCGTGCGGAGCAGTTTATCCGTGAAGAAGAAGGATTAAAGGTACGGAGGGCCGAACGGACTGCCGCAGCAGTCCCAACTGAAAGAGTTCGTCCCGCTGCTCCTCAAGCACCCCCTCGGCGGGAGTATACAAGACCTTTTCGACAGGAGGTTCCGAGGCCTCGTCCAATGCTGCAAGGTGTTCGCCCCACCCCGCCATTACAAATCATGGCCGCTGAAGCGCTTCCTCCTGTGAGGACATGGAAAGAACGTGAAATGGAATTTTACGACCAGCAGGGTCTGCTACAACGACCCTTGGGACACAGGGGGATCCCGCGTAACCCCCCAGCCCCGTTCTTTTGCCAATATCATACAGAATACGGCCACAGTAGTGGTCGATGTTTCAAGTTACAAGAAGAATTGGATCACCTCCATACTGCATATCCGCAAGTAAGGTTTCAGGCAGGAGGGCCGGCGCGGCGAGGCCCCCGACCCAATGTAACCCGTTCAAGGCCGTATAATCAACAACCCCAGGTCACTTTCCCCCAAACACCATCCCAGGAGGTTGTCTCTCAAGAAGGTCCATCAGGTGAGGGCCCTTCATCCAATCTAGATGACATTCCCACACGGGGAGTTATTCATGTTATAGCTGGAGGACCTACCGACGGGGACTCTAACCGGGCGCGGAAGTCGTACGCCCGTCTCATGGAGAGTTTGGCCATCGTCACCGACCATACTATTCAAGTGGCACCGCCCGTTTCGTTCGGGCCAGAAGATCTGCAAGGTGTCCTGCTGCCCCACACGGACGCCTTAGTTATCCGTATATCCCTGGCCAATTATGAAGTGGCCCGCATCTCGACTCGGGAAGTTCTACAACATCCTCTTCCAGAAGCCTTTGACAAATGCACCGGGAAACGCCTAACTAGAAGAGGTGGCCACTCCCTCTTGGATTCGCAGGCACGTGATCCACCCGACGGAAGATTTCATCGCTTTAACTCGCGTAAAGCCCAAAAACCAGTATAATTCCTTTCCTTATCGTGGACGCTCCGTCCACTTATAACGCTATTCTTGGGCGTCCTTTCCTCACCCTTTTTCAGGCCGTGGCTTCCCCATACCACCAGAAGCTAAAATTTCCAGTAGGTCAATCGGTGGGAGAAGTTCGTGGAGAACAGAAGGCCTCCAGAAGCTGCTACGTACAAATGGTTCGGGACGATCAGAAGAAAGCCCGAACCGAGGACCTCAAAGGCAAAGCTGTCATCATCACTGATGTCTGCGTCCTGAAGGAATCCCCCCCCAAGGCTGATAAAATAGAGGAGGGAGAGCTGGTGGAAATCGCTCCAGGAAAGGCCACACGGATAGCACAACAGCTGGATGTCAAAGAAGAGCTGGTGGCTTGCCTGAAGGAGAATGAAGACATCTTTGCAAAAGATGTGCATGATCTCACGGGGATCCATCCTCAAGTGGCGGAACACCATCTCAATATCATTAAAGGAGCCCGACCCGTCCAACAGAAGAGGCGACATTTTGGACCAGAGAAGGACAAAGTCATAGCAGAAGAAGTGGACAAACTACTAAAAGCGGGTCATGTAAAGGAAATCCAGTTCCCCAAGCCTTCAGGGCAATGGAGGATGTGTATCGATTTCCGTGATTTGAATAAAGCATGCCCTAAAGACTACTACCCCTTGCCTCGTATTGATCAACTGGTGGATTCTACTGTGGGATATGAAGTGGTGTCCCTAATGGATGCATATCAAGGATATCATCAAATACCTTTGACCCAAGAAGATCAAAGGAGGGTTAGCTTTGTGACTGCGGGGGGGGGGGGGGGGGATTATACGCTTATGTGGTAATGCCGTTCGGACCAAAGAACGCAGGAGCCACTTATCAGCGCCTTATGGACAAAATCTTCGCGGAGCAGAAAGGGAAGAATGTGGAGGTCTACGTGGATGACATCTTGATCAAATCGAAGGTCACTCGGGATTTAGTCAAGGACTTAAATGAAACTAAACCCTAACAAATGCCTGTTCAGGGTAAAGAGTGGCAAGTTCTTGGGGTACATAGTAACGGAGAAGGGGCTGTAAGCCAACCCTGAGAAAGTGAAAGCCCTATGCAACATGAAATCACCTGCTAATCTGCGAGAGACCCAAAAGTTGGTGGGCAAGATTGTTTCTTTATCCCGATTTATAGCCAGATCGGCGAACAAGGGGCTGCCTTTTTTCAAGATTTTGCGCAAGACTGCTAAATTTCAGTGTGATGATCAATGTGAACAGGCTTTCCAGGAGTTGAAGAAGTATTTGGCTGGACTCCCCCTGCTAGCCAAACCAATACCTGGAGAACCATTATGGATGTATCTGGCCGTCTCGGAGGGAGCCGTTAGTTCGGTATTATTGAAACAAGAAGGTTCTCACCAGCAACCTATTTATTATACCAGCCATATCCTGAAGGGGGCGGAATACCGTTATACGGAGCTAGAGAAGTTGACATATATCCTAGTACTAACCGCCCACAAATTAAGGCTGTACTTTTTGGCTCATCCCATCACCGTTCTAACACACAGCGAATTGGGTAAGGTCGTCACTAAGCCAAATTTCTCTGGAAGATTGGCCAAATGGGTGGTAGAACTAAGCGAGTATGATATTCACTACCAACCCCGAACGGATATCAACGCCCAAGCCCTCTGATTTTGGTAGAGTACCTTGCGGAAGATGGTTCGGTAACAAAGGAGGAGGGATCAGAGGCATGGAATATATTCGTAGACGGTTCTTCAGGATCTACAGGCAGCGGCGTTGGTATTTTATTAATTTCCCCGGAGGGTGAAGAAACTCGATTATCAGTTCGCCTGGAATATCGGGCATCTAATAATGAAGCGGAATATGAAGCCATTCTAGCGGGACTGCAGGCTGCTAAAGCGGTGGGGGCTTCTTCCATTGTGATCCACTCGGATTCCCAGTTGGTAATATCACAACTTCAAGGTTCTTTTACGGTTCGGGAGGAAAGGCTGCATAAGTACTTGAAGACTTTTGAGAAAGAAAAAGCTCAATTTCGTCAGGTCCTCTTGAAGCAAATCCCGCGGGAGCACAACGGGAAGGCAGATGAATTGGCTTGGATGGCTAGCGCTATGGGAGGAATAAAATCCTCGGAAGCGATCCATACGAGAATTCATACTTCCTTAGCAATATGCAGCGTGGAGGGAGACATACCCGAATCAAGCCTAATTCTTGATTGGAGGACCGACATCATAGCTTATTTACGGCACGGGAAGATCCCTGAAGGGAAAATAGCGGCATCCACTTTAATAAACCGAGCCAAACAGTTCATCCTCTTAAATGAAGACCTATACAAGACCTCTTTTGGGCGACCCTTGTTAAAATGCCTGGGGAATGAGGATGCGGAATGGGTACTCCGGGAGATCCATGAAGGATGCTGTAGCAATCATTTAGGAGGGAGAGCTTTAGCAAGAAAGGCCTTATTGGCAGGATACTTTTGGCCTACTCTTCAGCAAGATGCTGCTCATATAGTGCAAACCTGCATCGCTTGTCAGAAGCATAGCAACCGTTCTGAACGGCCAGCTGAGTTAATGAAAGCCGAAATCTCTTCTTGTCCTTTCGATCAATGGGGAATGGATATAGTAGGCCCGATGCCAGCGGCACCTTTACAGAGGAAGTTTTTATTGGTAGCTGTGGATTCCAAATGGATGGAGGCAGAGCCCTTAGCCAAAATTACTGAGAATGCCGTAATACAGTTCTTATGGAGAAATATCATTTGTCGGTATGGTATCCCTCGGAAAATAGTCAGTGACAATGGACGACAGTTCCAAGGAAAAAAGATCCAAGAATGGTGCCAAAGTCTCAACATTCAGCAGGCTTTCACTTCGGTAGCCCATCCTCAAGCGAATGGGCAGGTGGAAGTAACTAACAGGATCCTCATTCAAGGATTAAAGACCAAGTTGGGTGCTCAGAGGGGAAACTGGGTAGAAGAGTTACCCGGCGTCCTGTGGGCCTATCGAACCACACCCAAGACAGCAACAAGAGAAACTCCCTTTAGTTTGGTATACGGGGCGGAAGCTGTTATTCCGGTCAAAGTTTTGTTGAATAGCGCTCGGATAAAGGCATACGAACCAAATCAGAACCAACTTATCCGAAGCACCGAATTGGACTTGGTGGAGGAAAGGCGGGAGATGGCACGGAGGCGAGCGGAATTTTACAAGCAAAGAGTGCAGCGAGCCTTTAATAAGAAAGTGATGCCTCGGAGATTTCAAGAAGGGGATTGGGTTTTGCGTAAAGTCAATCCCGCTGGAGACCCTGGAAAGCTGGCTCCCAACTGGGAAGGACCCTATGAAATAACGCGCTGCGTAGCAGGGTCAGCATATTATCTGAAAGATGACCAAGGCAAAGAGCTTCCACGACCTTGGAATGCCCTTCATTTAAAACTCTTTCACACTGTATGAGAAATATGGAATAGAAGAAGAGAAATTATGAAACTCCGAAGGGGGTGTTTCTTGAATTGATTGCGTTAATTAGATGCCAAGTACTCTCCAAATTTCATTAAGGGGTTATTCACAAGGGCAATATGGTATTATCAATACATCTTGAAGGAGAAGAGGAAAAACAGAAAGGAAATTTCCGTTTCAAAATGGGATATTAAATTATAGCTTAAACCGATCGGGAGGATAACGTCGAAAACCAGCCTCCCAATTTAAAGAAAATGAAGGATAAGTGGGAGGAGGTAATCCTTGGGCGGCATACTGCCGAACCGCGTCATTAAATCCGTCTTGATAGGTGGCGCGCATTAAAATGATGAGCCGCTCCTCGCGGTTCGGACGGTCAGGGCTTCGCTCTCGATGCAGCCTCTCGCATGTTTCTTGTTGTTCTTGAAGATTTTGACGCACGTCCACATAGCGCCGCGACACCTCCATAATAGCATCGGCCAAGATAGAGACATCATCGGCTCGGGAACTTTGGTCCTGCTGCACAAGGTGCGTCATCTCCACCATATTTTGACGCATGGAAGCTGAAATCCCCTCCACTGCTTCGGAATAAGATCTGGTTTGGGCGAGTTCAGTGCTCATCCTCTGGAGGGAAGTTTCTTGCCTGCGTAGGCGTGCGTGAGCATGCATCCTGGAATTTACGAGGGATGAGTTTTCTTGTACCTCCTTGCACAAGCGAGTGCGGAGGTCCCCTATCTTGTCCTGTGCTCGCCGATATTGAACTTGAAGACGAGCGATGGCGTCAGAATCCCGTTGCTTCCCCTCGAGGAGCTCTGCTACCTGCCCTTGAAGACGTAGTAACTCTTGAGCCGAGGAAGATTCTGTGTCAAGAGAGGCCGACTGGACTTCCTACTGGGGGATGGGTGGCTCTGCACCTGGACGTGGTTGCTCCTTTAATGCTGCAATAGTGTCGATCCTTCCAATTTGTTGCTGGCGAGCTTGGCTAATTGCTCTTCTGGCAGTGCAATTGTTGTAACAGAGTCGTTCTCGATTCTCGAGCATTCGCCAAGCCTTCCCGTTGTTGTCGCTCCCATTCTTGGGCTTGAGCACAGTATTGATGAAGAAGCGATCCAATTCTTGATGGTTGGTCAGGCCTACATATCTGGGTGGGAAAAAAATTGGTCAGCTAGACAAAGCTAAGGAAGCTGAGTAAGAAAACATACCAAGTCCAGAGCATGACGCATGCCTTCTATGCGAGGAACCACTTCCTCTAAGTTCAGGATCCGAAGACTCCTGGGAGAAAAGGAAGAAGACGGGACGGAAGATGCTGAAGGAGGAATCTCGCTTATAAAGGAGAAAATGGGGGCAGTATCCATTGGTTGAGAATGGAAAGAAGGAGGAGCATCATTTGGACGGCCCATGGAGGTGGTAGTCAGGGCGCATATCCGAGTTCTTGGGAGAATATGTCACGCTGGTTGGGGTTGAGTTGGAAGGAAAGACGGAAGGAGGTGATCGGAGGAGGGATCTTGAGAGGGCGAGATGATGAGCATTGGGTTGGAGGAGCCGATGGGGATGCAAGTAGAGGGACCACAGTCAGGTCCACAGGAGGAGGGGGATTCTTCAGGCGATGAGCGAAGGGGGAAGTTGGCAGTGAAGGAATATCAACCGCCATGGGTTCAGAAAAGGAATGACGGGCCGGGGAAAGAGAAGACAGGGGTGATCTAGCCTTTGTCATTGGCTGACATGGGAATATATCCTCCCCAGGCTCATCCCCAGGTTGCGGGGAAGAAGAAGGCGATTTCTGAACGTCGTTGGCGGAAGGAGAAAGAGTGGGAAAGTTAGGGCTTGTAAAGACCGGAGGAAGTGAGGAGAGATTAATGACCCTGGCTTCCTCCGGGATGGAGGTAGTGAGGATCGCCGGAGGAGGAGAGGGAGAATGACGAGGTGAATCAGGTATGGTGATGATCGGGGAAGGTAAAAAGGAAGAAAAAGCGAAAGGCTAACCAACATCCCATTTGCGATTCGGGTAGCGGCCCGCTATCTCCTGGAAGAAGTTAGAATGCATCTTGGGGGTCTAAAAATAAAAGGAAAAGAGGGGCTGGGAAGAAAGGATCGAGGAAATGAGGTTTGGCGGCGGAGGAGCAAACAGATGAAGAAAAAGGAGACCAAAAGGCGAAGGGATGAAGATGGCAGAGGAAACGAAGACAAAAGAACCCCCTATAAAAGGGGGAAGAATGGGCTTGCAGCCATTAGTGGGCTTCTCGTTTGTGGTGAAAGGGAAAGAAGGGTTTATATTTCTAAATGACCCATTATGTATTAAAGCCCCCCATCTGCAGGAGAAGGGGCGGACATAGGCGTTCCCCCTTCAGGGGGAGAGCCAAAAGAGGAATGATATGAAGGTGTTGCCTCCTTTATGCTGATGGCCTTGGCGCTATACATATAAATTTCTATCCCCGCAAGGCAGAGTGGAAGATATCCCCGTGTGGTGGTGGAACGGAAGAACCGATATCCTTCGGTTATTATTTACTCTATGTATAAATTTCTATCCCCGCAAGGCAGAGCGGAAGATATCCCCGTGTGGTGGTGGAACGGAAGAACCGATATCCTTCGATTATTATTTACTCTATGTATAAATTTCTATCCCCGCAAGGCAGAGTGGAAGATATCCCCGTGTGGTGGTGGAACGGAAGAACCGATATCCTTCGGTTATTATTTACTCTATGTATAAATTTCTATCCCCGCAAGGCAGAGCGGAAGATATCCCCGTGTGGTGGTGGAACGGAAGAACCGATATCCTTTGGTTATTATTTACTCTATGTATAAATTTCTATCCCCGCAAGGCAGAGTGGAAGATATCCCCGTGTGGTGGTGGAACGGAAGAACCGATATCCTTCGGTTATTATTTACTCTATGTATAAATTTCTATCCCCGCAAGGCAGAGCGGAAGATATCCCCGTGTGGTGGTGGAACGGAAGAACCGATATCCTTTGGTTATTATTTACTCTATGTATAAATTTCTATCCCCGCAAGGCAGAGCGGAAGATATTCCCGTGTGGTGGTGGAATGGAAGAACCGATATCCTTCGGTTATTATTTACTCTATGTATAAATTTCTATCCCCGCAAGGCAGAGCGGAAGATATCCCCGTGTGGTGGTGGAATGGAAGAACCGATATCCTTCGGTTATTATTTACTCTATGTATAAATTTCTATCCCCGCAAGGCAGAGCGGAAGATATCCCCGTGTGGTGGTGGAACGGAAGAACCGATATCCTTCGGTTATTATTTACTCTATGTATAAATTTCTATCCCCGCAAGGCAGAGCGGAAGATATCCCCGTGTGGTGGTGGAACGGAAGAACCGATATCCTTCGGTTATTATTTACTCTATGTATAAATTTCTATCCCCGCAAGGTAGAGCGGAAGATATCCCCGTGTGGTGGTGGAACGGAAGAACCGATATCCTTCGGTTATTATTTACTCTATGTATAAATTTCTATC
The DNA here is from genome assembly GCA_025175895.1 of Wurfbainia villosa. Lineage (NCBI taxonomy): Eukaryota > Viridiplantae > Streptophyta > Magnoliopsida > Zingiberales > Zingiberaceae > Wurfbainia > Wurfbainia villosa. The sequence continues at coordinate 17,382,618 of CM046005.1, read as the reverse complement.
CCCGCAAGGCAGAGCGGAAGATATCCCCGTGTGGTGGTGGAACGGAAGAACCGATATCCTTCGGTTATTATTTACTCTATGTATAAATTTCTATCCCCGCAAGGCAGAGCGGAAGATATCCCCGTGTGGTGGTAGAACGGAAGAACCGATATCCTTCGGTTATTATTTACTCTATGTATAAATTTCTATCCCCGCAAGGCAGAGCGGAAGATATCCCCGTGTGGTGGTGGAACGGAAGAACCGATATCCTTTGGTTATTATTTACTCTATGTATAAATTTCTATCCCCGCAAGGCAGAGCGGAAGATATTCCCGTGTGGTGGTGGAATGGAAGAACCGATATCCTTCGGTTATTATTTACTCTATGTATAAATTTCTATCCCCGCAAGGCAGAGCGGAAGATATCCCCATGTGGTGGTGGAACGGAAGAACCGATATCCTTCGGTTATTATTTACTCTATGTATAAATTTCTATCCCCGCAAGGCAGAGCGGAAGATATCCCCGTGTGGTGGTGGAACGGAAGAACCGATATCCTTCGGTTATTATTTACTCTATGTATAAATTTCTCCGAGCGGAAGATATCCCCGTGTGGTGGTGGAACGGAAGAACCGATATCCTTCGGTTATTATTTACTCTATGTATAAATTTCTATCCCCGCAAGGCAGAGCGGAAGATATCCCCGTGTGGTGGTGGAACGGAAGAATCGATATCCTTCGGTTATTATTTACTCTATGTATAAATTTCTATCCCCGCAAGGCAGAGCGAAAGATATCCCCGTGTGGTGGTGGAACGGAAGAACTGATATCCTTCGGTTATTATTTACTCTATGTATAAATTTCTATCCCCGCAAGGCAGAGCGGAAGATATCCCCGTGTGGTGGTAGAACGGAAGAACCGATATCCTTCGGTTATTATTTACTCTATGTATAAATTTCTATCCCCGCAAGGCAGTGCGGAAGATATCCCCGTATGGTGGTGGAATGGAAGAACCGATATCCCCGCAAGGCAGAGCGGAAGATAGCATGGTTGACTCATTTAAGGGTTCTACATACCCGGCAGATTGAAAAGACGGGAGAGCCGAAATATGCCTCAATCCTGTGTGAGTCTACACGAATACAAAAGGAGTAAAGAGTGGTACAACTCAGAAGATACTGAAGAAGGGAGATAAACTGGGAAAGTTCATTGATGTGAGAGAATTACATATTCTAAGTCATCTACAAGGGAAAATAACAAACAACAGCCCTTATATATCCCGGGCGTTACAGTTCTTTGTTAGGAGGGACAGAGGGAGTTCCCTTGTATGGTTGAGGTTGGCACCATAGTTGACGCCGATAGGATTCTTTGCGGAAAGTGCCTTGGAGTTCCTTTTAGGACCCGACTAGTTGTTGGCGAGAAGCGATTATTGGCGGAAGTTTCCTCCGGTATTCTTTGTAAACACTTCACTTGTTCCTCAAGATAGCTATGTATCGGCGATCATTTATACATTCTTTAGAAAGCGAAGCTGCTTGCCCTGTTACGATATTTGTCCATAGCAAGCAAAGGAAAAAGGAGAATGATGGAAGCTATCGAGTAAAGGTCGGGGTTTTATGGCGGCGAAGGGAATAGTGCATTTATTGGTAGGAAGTAGGGACCATAAATGCCAAGAAAGAGGAAACATGGGGCGATGGGAAGGTCGACGGACTGATTGTAATTAAGAAGGTCCGAATCCCCAAGAAATGATAGAAGAAGGTATGTTCGGATCAGATTACCGTCCTTTTGGAAGACAGAAACCTTACTTCTACAGGAAAAAGACAAAAACAGATATCATTTGCCTCCCTTATTTTTTTATTAACATATTTGAAACGATTACATTAACTTGATCTACAAAGATTTTCCATGATTACTCCTAACAGATGAAGCGGGAGATCTCTCTTTGGGGGGAGAAGGAGCCAATATAACTCTGAAGCGTTCGCCCTGAGGTGGAGGAAGAACTGGTGGACCTTCATCAAAAGGAGAAGGATGAACCTCTGCCGGGGGAACTGGGACGAAAGCCAGCGCTGGTGGAAGTGAGGGAAGTTCAGTGGTAGCGCGAGGATCTCCCACTGTATACTCCCATGTGAAGGGAGGATTCCACACCCTGTTACGGAAGGAGGGGAAAGGAGCGCGGAAGGACCTCCCTGTAGGAGGAGTTGGAGTTGGAGGGAGAGACGGGAGCGGAAGGGGGCGGAAAGCTGAAGTAGCAGTTGAGCGGGTCTCCGAATCTTCCATATCCTCAGAGACCCAGTCTTGTAGTTCAAAAGATTCCGACTCTGAAGAAATTTCGATAGGATGCCCTGCTGAAGCCATGATAGTGAGATAGCAGGACGAAGACATGGGGAGTGAAGGATATATAATGGAAGAAAAGGGGCCTGGGAGGCCCCACACAATATTTCAAGGAGTCTTCACTCCTTATATTTGTAACAGAATTATTCTCCAGGAAGAGGTGGCGGCCACGTGTACGATGGAGATAATCCACGACGTTACGATGAAGGAGGAGGGAGGATAAAAGGAAGGGGGCAAAGAGAAGAAAAGAGTGGAGGCAATCATTCCGACGCAGCAAGAGAGAAGAAGAGGCAAGAGGAGAAGGAAAAAAGGGAACAACCATCTCGCCGGAGAAGAAGGACGGAGATCGGCCATTGCTACATCTCTTGTATTTTCCTTGTCTTGTAATATCATTGTAAGAGGTCTTTCTCCTCCACCTGCGGAAACTTGCTTTCTGTAAAGGAGGACCTTCATAGTGAAAGTGCTTAGGCACCGCATCTTGTGAGAAAACTCACCTCCGTGGAGTAGGAATCCTCATTCCGAACCACGTTACATCTTGTGTCTGAATCTCGATTGCTGGCGTCAGTTTCTTGCGTTTCATCTGCTTCATCCTCTTATTCTTTACTGATTACGGCCGGGGAGAATCCTCTGAGACCTCCCTCAGTGCTTCACTGCATTGAAAACGGAGCGACCAGATTTTTTCCCATACCGGCATCACCGAGTACCATGTTCTCCAGTCGATCACCCTATTCTTCAGGCGAGCACCCTACTCACCAGTCGACTATGAAGGAACTTCGAACTAGCAGTCGACTGATTCATACGGATTGGTCAAAACAATAAGGCTATTTTGGATCGGTCAAAAGAAAAGTGTCACCTCAGGATAAGATCCAAGTAAGTAGAATCTAGATCTGACTTTACTAAAGTTGTTGGTCTATAAAAGAAGGGTTGGACACAAACCCTAATCAATTAGAGTTCATTCAAGTGCTCTTGCTTTCATAAACTTCATAGACAATAATCCTTCTTTCTTCAACGCCACGACTCTGACTTTGCATCTCTTCTTTATCATTTTTGTCGGTGAACTTTAGTTGTGTTTTTTGTTGCACTAAATTCCTAAAAGGGAACGGTAAGGTTGTTACCGTCCCCCTTATTTCTTGTAAGATCGTGTCTCTTACCTCCAACTAGGAAGAGATTCTTTTTAGTAAACTGCCCAATGAAAGCGATCAAGGATTGTGGGCCTTGGACTAGCAGTCGTTCGACTGTGAACTAAATAAAACTAATTGTGTTGTTTTTATTCTTATATTTTTTCGCTACTTATTACTTTGGTTTTATGGATCTTAAACAAAACGAAAAGAAATATTTTTAGACATGCTATTAACCCTCCCCCCTCTAGTGTCTTTCCGATCCTACAATTGGTATTAGAGCCTGAGATGCTTAATTTTGGTGCAACCACCATTTTGAGCAACTTTTATTTTTTTTCCCTCTTTTTTTTTTTCCTTTTTTCTTTTCGGTTTTTGTTTCTGTGCATTTTATTGTAGTTTCTTATCTCCCACACTACTAATCCAAGGCCAAGTCCTGGAAATTTCTTTCGTGTTTTTACCATTGCGAGGTGATCAAAATGATCCATCAAGAAGGATTTAGCACCGTTCGACCTCCGTTCTTTAGCGAAGATGACTTCCATTACTAGAAAATTCGGATGGAGTGTTTCCTAAAGACACAAGTCGATATATGGATCATCATTCACATGGGGTTCGATCTATCGACTAATCATCAAGGTGAAATCTTGGATTGCAACAAGTGGACCAATGCGATGAAGCGACAAATCGAAGCTGATGCAAAAGCCACTCAAATTTTGCAGTGTGACCTATCCAAGGAGGAGCTCAACCACATCAGCCCGTTCATCAGCGCAAAGGACCTTTGGAACAAGCTCACCAAATTACACGAAGGGACCACCGACACCAGGGTATGTAAGCGTGATCTACTACTTAATAAATTGTTTAATCTAAAGATGTAAAATAATGAGATGACAAGACAATTTTAGATTCAAGATATTTTGAACGACCTCCACTCTATTGGACAAAAGGTGCAGAATTGAGACATTATAGGGTACGCCCTAAAAGCTTTTCCTAGGAACACTTTGTGGGCATCCATGGTTGATGCTTACAAAGTATCTAAGGATTTATCTAAAATTAGGTTAGATGAGTTATTTTCAGAACTTGAATTGCATGAGCATTCTAATTCGGCACTGGTCGAGAAGAGTATTACTTTTCTTGCAAGAAAAAAAATAAAGGAAAAGGTAATTCTCCTCCTGAAGATGATGAGTTTGAATCCAACTTAGATGAAGCAATGGAGACGAAACTAGTTAATTTAGTTCGAAAATTGATCAAGCGAAGAAGACGACTGACCAAGCCAACAAAGGACAAAAAGATCCAGGACAAGTCAAAACTACAAGTGTTACGAATGCAACAAGAAGGGACACTTCATATCTGAGTGCATGGAGAACAAGAAAACACTCGACGCAACATGGGAAGAATTATCAGATGAGGAAGAACAAGAAAAAACCAACTTGGTTCTTATGGAAAGAACGTCCGAGTCCGAGTTCGATACCGAGTCCGAGTATGAATCTGAGCTCAACATCGAGTCCGAGTTCGAGTCAAGCCATGGATCGATATCCGGTTCAAAAGGATCAATCAAAGTGAGTCACTCCTTAATCAAAAACTTTTATGATGCAATTAAGTTTTTAAATAAAAAATTTACTAAGTTTGAGTGTAAGGTCGAGTCATTAAAATTAACTAAGTAAAATTGAAAGTCATCTCACAACATATATAGGATAACTTGATTGATTATATAGAAAGGGTGAAATGAAACATAGGATAAAAACTTAAACCTATTTAAAATTCTAATATCCTATCCAACTACTTTGTATGTAAGATCAATAGATGTTGGACAGTGGGTGCTTTAGAAATATGATCAGAGAGCGACTAAAGTTTACAAAGCTAAGATTCAAAAACCTAGGGTTGGTAGCCTTCGAAAACAACGGTGAACTCAAAATCATCAGATCAGGTGACATTGAACTAAAGTCAAATTTTATAATACACAAAGTTTTATTAGTAGAAAATTTTGAATTTAATCTTCTAAGCATTAGCCAATTATGTAATACTGGTTATACAGTCAATTTTCATCAAATGAATGTCTAATTAAAAACATTGAATGCTAAAAAATTATATTTAAGGGAGTTAGGAAAAATAATATTTATATAATAGATCTATCAAATTCCTCATTTAAGTGTCTTATGACATAGCAAGAGGAAATATAGTTATGACACAGACGGTAATCCACTTCCATCTAAGACTTATTTCTAAAATAAGTCATAATGAACTAGTTAGAGGCTTACCCAAATTTAGTAATTAGAAAGCAAAGTCTATGATGCATTTCAATAAGGAAAACAAATTAAATCTTCATATAAATTGACCAATCTAGAGAAAACTAAAAGTATACTTGAGATCTTACACTTGGATTTATTTGACTCACATGGAACTAAGTAACTAAATGGAAGTCAATACTGTTTAGTAATAGTAAATCACTACTCTAGGTTCACTTGAGTCGAATTATTAAAACATACAAATGAAACAATTGATCAATTTACTAATCTATGCAAACTATTAGAAAATGAAAAGAACTTAAAAATTAAAAGAATTAGAAGTGACATGGTGGGGAATTTGAAAATCATAGGTTTACCAAATTTTGTAATCAAAATGGATATCACCATAAATTCTCTTGCCCTAGAATCTCTCAACAAAATGGGTTAGTTGAAAGAAAAAATAGAATTCTACAAAAAGCTGCTAGGACTATGTTAAATGAATATAGATTACCTTATAGGTTATGGGCTGAGGCAGTAAATACCTTTTGCTATGTCCAAAATAGAACATTAATTATTAAACGACAAAATAGAACACCTTATGATTCATATCACAATAAGATGCTAAATATTAAATATTTTAAAGTCTTTGGGTGCAAAGTACATATACTAAACACTAAATATTACTTAGAAAAATTTACCTTTAAATCATCAAGTGACATATTTCTAGGTTATTCAACCACTAGTAGAGCTTATAGGATGTATAATAATGACTCCTTAAAAATTAAAAAAACCATTAATGTAGTATTTAATGTAGAAAATAATCCTATATAATTTGAATCAACCATGGAATTAACTAATAAAAATTTAGATAATGAAACTAGACTTGATCACAACCCACAAAATGAAACAACCATCAACTTTAATTCAAGAACACCTCGAGTTAGATTTGATCATCCAATAGATCATGTATTAGGTGACCCTAAACTAGGTGTTCGAACTCAGGCATCCTACAAAAATATAAGTCAAATCTCACTTATATCTATAATTGAACCCAAAGCCATAAATCAAGCTCTTCTTGACCCTGATTGGATCATTGCTATGCAAGAAGAGTTAGCCCAATTCACAAGAAATCATGTCTTTGAGTTAGTACCAACACCTGAAGACAAAACCATGATAGGTACAAAATGGGTATTTAGAAATAAACTTGATGGTAAAGGTGAGATTGTTAGGAATAAGGCTAGGTCAATAGCAAAAGATTTTAGTCAGGTAGAGGGATTAGATTATGATGAGACCTATGCATCAGCAGCTAGACTTGAGTCAATTAGAATGTTGTTAGTCTATGTCACTCATAAAAGTTTCAAGCTATATCAAATGGATGTTAAGTCAACCTTCTTAAATGGTTTCATCAAAGAGGAAATATATGTGAAACAACCACTAGGATTTGAAGACCTAGACCAATCCAACCATGTATTCAAACTTAGGAAAGCCTTATATAGATTAAAACAAGCACCTAAATAGGCACCTAGGGCTTGGTATAAAAGACTAACTATTCACTTAATATCTAAAGTTTTAAGAGGAGATTAATAGACCCAACATTATTTGTAAAAAACTTAGAAAAAGAAATATTTATAGCTCAAATTTATGTAGATGATATAATATTTGGCTCAATAAATACCACACTCTTGAATGAATTTGTCTCACTAATGGAGAGTGAGTTTAAAATGAGTCTAGTAGGTGAATTCACATTCTTTTTAGGATTACAAATGAAAGTATCAAAATAAATATGCTATAGAATTAATTAGAAAATTTGGTATGAAAAATGATAAGGATATTACTACACCTATGACAACTAATGTAAAATTGATAATGACTTAGATGGAAAACCCGTAGATTTAAAATACTATAAGAGTGCGATAGGTAGTCTTTTGTACTTGACTATAAGCCAATCTGATATACTTTTTATAGTAGGTATGTGTGCAAGATTTTAATCTTGTGCCAAAGAATCACACTTATCATTAGTAAAAAGAATTTATAGATATATAAAAGAAACACTAAATGTAGGGATATGATACCCTAGGACTAGCAATTTTGAGTTAATCGGATACTCTGACTCAAATTATGCCAGTTGTAAGCTCGATAGGAAAAGTACAAGTGGTAGCTGCCAATTCTTAGGTCAAAGTCTAGTTAGTTGGTGTAGTAGAAGACAATATTGTTGTAAAATACCGGAGGAAAAAAAAATGGTTGGTGATGTTTGGTTAGGGATATACTTAGACCTAACTTAGATTTAAATGGTATGAGTTTAATTAAATGGAGCTTAGGGTTAAATTAACCTAGGGTTAATTGAATTTTTGGGTTAATGTCTTATAGGATTAAACCCAACCCACTAACCCTCAAAAACCCGATCCACTTCCCCTCCCTTTAACGCACGCTGTTCGCCGTTCCATCGCCGAAAGTTTCCTGAGCCCTTCTGTCTTCTTCTCTCCCGATTTCATCGCAGTAATTTCTCCTCACGACCAGCGGCGTGAAGAAGCTCCATCGATCTCCAGCAACTGTTGGCCTCTCCCGAGGAGGTCTCGAGACCGAGAGGGAGAATCAGGTTGTCTCCTCGCCGCTGCTCGCTGCGCAAGCCACGTGAGCACCATCGCGCTCCCTTTTCTCACCGAGGGATGCCGCCGCTCCTCTTCTTTCTCGATCTAGCCTATCTCCTCCCAATCTTCGACCGATTCAGGCGATCTTCGCCCAATCTCCGACGAGCTCGTTGCAGTCGCCTTCTCGAGCCGCTCGCTACCCAGAGCCGCACCTCGGGTCGTCGCAGTCGCCTAGTCCGCGACATCAGCCGACCTTGTGATTGCTGAGATCTTGGTCGCCGGAGCAAACATGTCCACGGTGTTACTGCGGTCAGTTGTTCCGGCCGAAGGTAGAGCTAGGGGGCGACAGTGAGCAGAACGTCAGAGGAAAGGGCGTTCATGGTCAACCGTCGCCAGAGCAAGGTAAGGTGCTGTTCTTCCTTGATCTCGGATGAGATCCCTCTCCGATTATAGTTTCCCCCAATTGTTAATTGAAATCTTTCCGTATGGGAGAAGGGCAGCGGTATTGGCAGTGGATTGCCGGTGAACAGAGGAATAAGGGGAACACTGCAGGTGGAGTCCAGGTCAGCCTCACAATATCAGTTCAGCAACCCTTGTGCAAACAGCGACGCGGGTGTGGCAAATGGCTCCGTTAGCGATTCCACTGAGGGATTGGAAGGTCGATCCCTATTCCTCTTGCTTGTGCTCTGTCGAGGTCATGCACTGTGTGTTCTCTGTTTCCTTAGCAGCTGTTCTTCATTTTTGGCAATCTCATCGTTGATTCTGACCTTTGCTTTCACTTACCGATCGATGCAGCAACCCGTGGACTTCTTGGATTTCTGAGAAGAGTGTGGATGTTGCATCTCTTCTCATCTAGAATGGTACACCATTGTTTTGGGTCAGAGGATAGGTTGACATGGGAAGTTGTTGCCGACAACCGAGCATCTTGCATTGTCGAGGGTTCAGAATTGATCTGTTTGTGTTGATGAGTTGGGATGCTCGAGAGTTCTAATTGGGGAATTAATGAATGGTATGTGATTTGGTTAATCAATCGCTTATTAAGATCAGGTTGGATCCTTATTCCTCCGATTTGATTATGCTAGTGTTTGGTTATATGATGTATTTTGGTCATAGGTATTTGAATTGAGATAGAGTTTTCTGGACATGATTATCAGCACGATCTACATTGATGGGTTGTTGCCTGAGCTCATTGGAATTGTATAGATCGGTGTTTCCTATGGTGGAACAAGAAGCTGTGAAGTGAATCTAGGCAAGGTGAGTTGGGTTTGGATAATTTATAAATGTATATCACTATCGTTGTGATTAAATTGATCTTATGACGGATTTGTTGTTAATAGAGGATTGATTAGGTCAAGTGTAAAGTAGACCAATCTGTTAGATAAGATACGAAGTTGATGTGGAGTTTGGTTCGATTATGCGATGTACGATAGAACTTAATATATGTTCTATGTTGTGTGCAAGATGTTGAATCGAGATGGAATTATGGATGTGAACACCATCAGCATAGTCTTCGTAGCAGGTGGGTAATTTCCTACCTGGTCCGGGTAGAGGTATTGCATTCAGATTTAGTCATAGATATGAGCATGTTAGGTGTTCATATTATCTTGACCCTGCTCTTATTTTCGTATGCTTGATCTTTTACCGTGGCTATTAACTCCATTGCTGATATCATGTTTATTTTATCATGATTAGGAGTTATACATATAGGTGATGTAAGTAACTTAGAATTTGTTTAAGTTAAGTGCAAATAGTAAAGTCCGGATGACAACCTGATTGTACATTGGGCAAAAATGTCATTCGTAGGTAGATAATGTCTTTAACCTAGGGTTAGTTCTAGTACCCTTAGGTTGTATGTTACCACCGAACATATATTGGTTAAATGGTCAGAGGAATGATAAATGGAGTTTTAGTCATCTTTCCTAAAAGACAAGACTCGCATACCTCATATGATTCAAAATCAAATGAGTCCAATAATCCATCTTTATGGAGTTGGGATATGCGTTTTTCATTTATGTGACCTAGGCGACAGTGCCAGAGATATGTCTGGTTCAAATCATTCGATTTGAACCGTTTGGTATTTACGTTATAAATTGGGTTATCTAAATCTAGAACATAGAGACCATTCATAAGTGGTGCATTACAATAGAACATTTCATTTAAATAAATGGAACAACATTTGTCCTTTATTATAAAAGAAAAGTTTTTCTTGTCTAAACAAGATACAGAAATTATGTTCTTTGTTAATGCGGGTACATAGAAGCACTCCTCTAGTTCTAAGATAAGCCCAGTGGGCAAAGACAAAGAATATGTTCCTACAGCTACAGCAGCAACTTTTGCGCCATTGCCTACTCGTAGGTCCACTTCACCCTTTGCCATTATTCTACTATTTCTCAGTCCCTGCACATTAGTACAAATGTGAGATGCACATCCGGTATCTAATACCCATGTAGAAGAAATAGATAGATTAACTTCTATAACGTGTATACCGAGCGTAAGTCCCACTTCTCTTGTTCTTTACTTCTCAAGGTAGACTTCATAGCCCGGTGTCAAGTCTCACCGCAATGGAAGCGCCCTTCCTTAGGTACTTTACCTTTACCCTTTGAAGTGGATGAATTGGCCTTGCCTTTGGCTTGGTCTTACCCTTGCCTCAAGGCTTACCTTGCCCTTTTTGACCATTAGTACATTACTAACTTTCTTCTTGAGATTTGGTTCAGCAGTTCTTAACATGCTGAGAATCTCAGGCAAAGGTTTATCAATTTCATTCATGTTATAATTCATGACGAATTGATTGTATGCTTCCGGCAATGATTGCAGGATAACATCAGTTGCCAATTCTTGGCTCAGTGGAAAACCTAGTCTTTCAAGGTTCTCAACGTACCCAATCATTTTGAGTACGTGAGTTCCTACAGGTGTTCCTTCTTGCATCTTGCATGCAAAAAGAGCTTTATACACTTCAAAACGCTCGTGCCTAGCTTGTCCTTGATATAGTTGTTTCAGGTGCTCAACCATATCATAGGCATCCATGTTCTCATGTTGCTTCTGAAGCTCAGAGTTCATGGTGGCAAGCATAAGGCATGACACATCCAATGCGTCATCTTGATGCTTCTTATAAGCATCCTTTTCAGCACGAGTGGCCGCATGGGCGGGTGTTTCAGGGATTGACTGCTCTAGGACATATAATTTACGCTCTTGTTTGAGGATAATCCTTAAGTTCCTATACCAGTCAAGAAAATTTGCTCCATTAAGCTTGTCCTTCTCAAGGACAGATCGCAAGTTGAGGGGGTGCGACGTGTTAGATGTCATGGTGATCTACAACATTAAAATACAAAGTTAAGTATCATACCTAAATCATTTAATTAGGCCTTTAATTAAATGAGGCTCCCACTAAATTCTCATAGCTACTATTTAGCTATAAATTTATATGGGATAAAGATCCACATCATAATTCGTCTTGAGTTAGCTTTGGCTAATCGCCCAAGACGTAGTATAATTAGGTAGGCAATCTTTTGCCAATTACATCTGATGTAACTCTTTAATAGCTTTGGTTAAGTTTTAGATTAGTTTAGTGTTTATTCCTAAACCAGCTTCCAGGCTGTGGCGAGGCACAGGGGCCTTCTTGGATATCGGAGCAACGACCACTTCTAAGACAAAGCTGATGTTCGGAAATCACACAAAACTAATGTTAACACTTATGTTCAAAGCTAATATATGCCTCTACTTTCTTAACCAATTAAGAAAACACTTAATTAAGTCTTAACCAAGACTGATAGAGGGACATCACGATTGTCCACTCACACCCCTCCAAGATAAAATGCATTGCTTTGCTTTGGCAAACCCAATAACAAATGATCGAGGAAGTAGTGAGTACCAACTTTGGTAGGCATATCGTTTAGACTTATTAAGAAATAAACATGTATCATATACATATTAGCATACATCACATATAAGCTAAACTAATCATGCATCACATACAAGCTAAACTAACATGCATCACATACATATTAAACTAACGTGTCATGGTTATGGCCCTTATTCTACAATCTTCTCAAGCCAATGAAAAGATTGATTGGTCAACCTAGGGATAGCATCTTCTCCTAAGTGCTTCCTTTTGGTTGTCTTGTGTGTTGACTTTCTCCTTGTAACCTCATCTTCCAATGGACCCTCCATCCTTGTTTTGTACATTACAAAAGGAGAAATACTCGAGTTACATTCGAGTCTAAAACTAATTTTACAACAAGAATATTAGGAGAAAGGCACGACACGCAGGCCGTATTAAGAATTACAACACACAATCACAAACTTTTGGGACTAGGCCATAACCATGCACCATGTCATTTTAACTTTTAAAAGACATTGGATATTTTATTATGTTTGAAAATTTGCTAATGCAATTATCAACTCATAATAAAATTTATCCTACTTCTATATCACATATAAAATAGAGAAAACCTATTTTATACGATCTTTCGCAAGTGGCTCTGATACCACATCGTAGGAAATCTCGTATGCCAAATGGCATATACAAGAACGGAAAATAGGATCCCTTCCAAGTGATCCATGCGAAAGCAAACTCGTATAAAATAAATTTCTCTAAACCAAGCCTATCTTATAGGAGAGTTCTACCTTTGTTGCGTGCCCTTTGCAATCCCGCTTTTCCTGTCGGTTTGTTGGATCTTTAGCACGTTCAAGTGTCCGTGCCTCTATACGTATCCACACGAGCACGCTCTTGTCTCACAAAAGGAAAACTAGAAGAGCTCTCCTTTACTTCTTGCTAGAGAAGTCCCTAAAGGAGAGGAATCTAGGGAAGAAGAGAAAGGAGGAAGAAGACTACTCTTCTTGCTAGCCTACACTCACAAAGCCACACAACCAAAGCTTCCACCAAGCTTCTCAAGCTCTCTCTCACAACCACACCACAATCACAATCCAAATGATGCTTTGGCCGGCCACTCCATGGGGCCTTTTATAGGGTTGGCAAAACCCTTTCACCTCCTACAATTTAATGCAATCCATTGCATTGAGACCCCTTTTGTTTTGGCCGGCCACTTAAGGAGACAAAAACCATTTTGTCCCCTTCCACCTTATCTAGCTTAGGTGGATGCTTAGGTGGCATGCTTATGTGGCATGCTTATGTGACATTCATGCATGTTGAATTAATCTTATTAATTCAATTAAGCTTATGTTATCATATTGAATTAATCTTATTAATTCAATTAAGCTTATGTTATCATATTGAATTAATCTTATTAAATCAATAAGGTAACATATTGAATTAATCTCATTAAATCAATTAGCTAAAATTCTCATTAAGCTTAAAGTCCAAAAACCATTTTGTACATAAGCTTATTCCCAAATTATTCTAGTCAAACTAGAATACTCTAATTCCTCTAATTATCATGCTCTTTGTGTGTGACCCTATAGGCTCTCATAACGTTGGCAGTGGACCTAAACTCTTTTAGATACACAAGCAATGAGCGGCATCTAGCAATACATCATTGCTACCCAAGTTATGAGATAAGTCAAGATCCGACTAACCTTTCCGTGACTACTATAATATATGACTGTGTCCTTCTATCCTTGATATCAGATTGATCAATGAGGCATAGACCGTGTCATCCTCGATCAATCTATGTGTTTCTTGATCCCTGAGTAAACTAACTCAAACAAATGAGCTCAATATCTCATATTGACTCATTCGAGCATGGCCATGCGTTTTAGTAGTTCTACTCAATCAAGGGGCCCACCGATATCACTCTCGTCATATGAGAGGGATAGATCCCATCTTACATCACTCACATCCCTCCGCACAATTTGTTACATACCCAGTAATCGCCTTTATGGTCCACCCTGTTACGGGTGACGTTTGACGATACCAAAGTACATAACTCCTTATGTAGGGAACCGTAGTGACTTCAGGTCTAAGGACTATTCATACCAATAGTCACATGAGAAAGTTTATGACACTCATATAACGATCCATGAAACTTTCTCATGGCGGGTCAGTTCAGTATATATTCTCCAATATATACCCATGTGTCAACTTGATATCATATATCCATGACTTGTGAGATCAAGTCATCAATTGACCTACATGCTAGTCTTTATGTATTAATATTGCCCTTGCATATTAATACTCGACTAGGAACATTTAGGAAAGTGTTCTCTACAGCCTCTCATAATCAATTCTGCCAATTGATGTGCTGTAGATAAGAACCTACTTTTCTAGGGCATTATTATATTTAAATTAGCTGGCACAAGCAAGATGTAAATATAATAACCAATCCTTTGCCTTTATAGAATATGATACAAAATGTTCCCTATTCAACCATCACATGATTGGTTCTAGGGCTTTAACTAACATTTATTACAACACACACATCACACGCATGCATAGTACAACATGTGTAGACATAACCATAAATTCAAATTTTGCAATAAAAGGAAATTTAAACTATGTATACCTGACGTATCACGTGTAGCGGGAAAGGCATCAACCAGAACGATTCTTGAAAGAATCGTCTCTATCCGTATCCACGCCGAGTATCTTCGGGATGACTTCACTAAGTCATGAGCCTCGTCTTCGTACGGGTTACTAGCCTTGTGTTGAAGATGACGTGATCGAGAGAAGATCACGATCCGAATCAAAATTCGGATCCAAAACGAGTCCTTAAAAACTCGCTTCTCCGGAGAGGTATTCGTCAACCGTTTGACGAATCCTTCGTCCTCCACTTATGAGGATTACCGGAGATCGAATCCCCAGTAAGGAAGGCGCTGTCGGAGCTCCAAAAGTCATCCAAACGACGCTCCGACAAGAGGGAAATAAGCTGTCCAGAAAACTGAACAGCTTTGGTGGAGACCTTGCGCCGGCCAAATAAGGAAAGCAATGTGCTCACCTTGTCACCGGAGCCAAGGATGATCACCGGAGCTCCTCCGGCAGCAGCTCGATGCCGGCAAGTGGAGAAGACGGCAGTAGCTGGTCGCCGGTTGGAGGAGGTGGGCGGTGGCAATAGGGTTGGTGCCGACTAGAGGGAGAGGGTGGGCAGCCAAAACAATTAGGGTTGCCTCAATTAGGGTTTAACAAAAACCTTTAAGCCCTATTTTATAGAGAACAAATTCTCTTAATGGTTATTGGATCATAACCAAAGGCCCGTTAACCTGCTCCATTAATTTAAGTTAAAATAAACCAAACCATGATGGTTTATTTTAAGTTAAAACGAACCAAACCAACTTTGGTTCATTCGTTTAAAACAAACCAAACCCCTTTGGTTTATTCTCCTCCGTTGGATTAGAACCAAACCATTTTGGTTCGTCCATCATGTCTTCATAAGACACGGCCCATCCACGCTTCCATTGCGACTGAAATGATTTCATGCTCGCTTCTTGTTTGGTCTAACCAAACCTAGTTTCTCTCGGTCTGAGAATCTCATTCTCAAGCTCGTTTTAAATCCTTCGGATTACACTCGTTGTGCGTGTGACCAAATAGGTTCTCGGTTTATGTTGGCCGTCTATAATTAACCATTAATTATAGAACGATCATGAGTGGCACCTAGTAGTACATCATGATCCCCAATTAACCGAAAAGATCAACGGTTAATCCAAAACTATTTCTGAAACCCTTCAGCAACTCGAATGAATCATTCCCCATTCCCTTCACTCATCTTATACCCACTTGGTTCAGGACATGGTCTATAGTGTCAGTCCCCACTAGGTTGACTACGTCACACCTAGCCCAAGCATCATTTCCTCGTCCTACGGATTCTAGTTACTGCACATGTATCGAAGAGTACCTTACTCTAAACATGTAATGCTTTGGCCAAAGACTTTAGTAACAATCCGACGAGAGGCCATAGGTATACATCTCCTCGCAAGGAGTGGTGATTCCTTTATAGGCTATTCAAACACCTTCGATCACTTCGACTTATACCCAATCATCCCGGGTCCACATCTCCTCAGAGATGCTTGCTTAAGATGTCAAAGCATAAGTCTTTATGATCAAGATGACTTGAATACCGCAAGTCAAAGGAACATTGCACTTAAGTTGCAGTAAGAACTTCATTGACATATCTTTATATGCAGAGAACCATATGAAGTCTTATGACTAGTCACTCCAATGAACTAGTTACCATAACTAGCATCCACGATTAACTCCGGACATCACAATGTCTCCAGCTAGTGAGAATCAGCTGCTTGGATACACTAAGGAGTATACCTCGTGCTAGTCTCGACAGAATCAATGGTGTCCAAATCCATCAATTCATCGACTAGGGATAATTCCAATACATCACAATTACACATGTAGAGATACTCACTAGTTGTGATCCAATCACAAATTCTTTCATGCTGTGAATCGTATCGTGGACATTCAGTAAATGAGTTTAAGATCCAATCAAATACATGAAAACATGTATACTCAAATAGTGAATCTTCATTTATCATATAAATGGTTCAAACATAAGGCGATTGCCTTAGGACATCTCTCATATATTACTAACAAACTCCCACTTGGCCTAATGCCAATCGCTACGGTATCCAATACCATAAGCTCTAACATGACCCTCAAACTTACTTTGAGGTAATGCCTTAGTCTAAGGATCCGCTAAGGTCCTTTCAGTGGGGATTTTCTCGATTTGTATTTCCTTCTTACTAATGATCTCTCTGATCAGATGATAGCGGCGAAGCACATGTTTGGATCATTGATGAGACCACATCAAGTTCAGAGATGAACTTCTAGATCCAAACCGCTTCCTTTGCTGCTTCCAAAGCTGCAATGTATTCTGCCTTAGTGGCAAAATCTGCTATAGTGTCAAGCTTGGAACCTTTCCAACTTATTGTGCCTCTATTCATTGTGAATACATACCTAGACTGAGACATGGAATCATCCTTGTCTTTCTGGAGCTGGCATCTATATACCCACGTATCACCATGTACCCTTCTCCATATATTACGAACGTATCCTTAGTTCTTCTCAAGTATTTAAGAATCATCTTAACATCCGCCCAATAATCCATTTCTGGATTAGACTGGTATCTGCTCGTGACACTCAGAGCATACGATACATCGGGCCTCATACATAACATAGCATACATGATAGATCCTATTGCGGATGCATAGGGAATCTTACTCATGCACATCCTCTCGTCTCCTGTGCGCGGACACATAGACTTCGAAAGGTGTATCCCATGCCTGATGGGTAGGAAACCTTTCTTGGATTCCGACATGCTAAACCTCTTTAGCACTCGGTCTATATATGTAGACTGCGAAAGACCAAGCAACCATTTCGATCTATCTCTATAGATCTTAATCCCGAGGATGTAGGTTGCTTCTCCCAGGTCTTTCATGGAGAATGTCTTGGATAACCAAATCTTAACTGACTGTAAGACTGAAATATCGTCTACTATAAGTAATATGTCATCGACATACAATACTAGGAACACGACTGCACTCCCACTAACCTTCTTGTACACACAAGGTTCGTCTGGATTTTGTGAGAAATCAAACTTTTTGATTGTCTCATCAAAATGGATATTCCAGCTCCTGGATGCTTGCTTCAATCCATATATGGACCGTCACAATTTGCATACCTTGGTTTTATCAACCGATGTGAAACCCTCAGGCTGTATCATATACACGTCCTCGAGCAGGTTTCCATTAAGGAAAGCTATTTTTCACATCCATCTGCCATATCTCATAATCATAATGAGCCGCTATGGCTAGGAGCATCCGAATGGATTTGAGCATAGCTACAGGTGAATAGGTTTCGTCATAATCAACACTTTATTTTTGACGATATCCTTTCACCACTAATCTAGCCTTATAGGTAATCACATTACCATCCATGTCGGTTTTCTTCTTGAAAACCCACTTGCACCCTTTAGGCTTGATGCCTTTAGGTGGGTCAACCAAGTTCCAAACTTAGTTTTCATACATGGAATCCATTTCCGACTTCATGGCATCAAGCCACTTATCCCTTTCTGAACTTGTCAGCACTTCTTTATAACTGGTAGGCTCCTCATCATCAATGAGTAACACGTCGTTCAATTCACTTACGAGAAATCCATATCTCTTAGGAATATTGCGTGTTCTACCAGATCTACGAAGATGTGGTGTTTCAATAGGTCCAGCCGATTGTTCATCACTATGAGTTATCGGCTGTTGTGCTTCACCAGGTATCTCATCAATGTCTATTTGAGTCTCTCGAGCCTCCTCAAGCTCGATGACCCTCCCACTATTTTCTTGCAAGAGAAACTCTTTCTCTAGAAACACAGCATGCCTTAAAACAAACACCTTTTGTTCCACAGGATGATAGAATTGGTAACCCCTTGTTTCCTTAGGGTATCCAATAAATAGACATTTATCAGACTTAACATCTAATTTGTCTGATACAGTCCGCTTCACATAAGCAGGACAACCCCATATCTTCAAGTAAGATACATGAGGTTTCTTACTATTCCATATCTCATATGGAGTAGTGGAGACTACCTTGGTTGACATTCTGTTTAACAAGTAAACAGTTGTCTGAAGTGCATAGCTCCAAAAGGACTTGGAAAGATTTGCATGATTCATCATTGACCTGACCATGTCCAACAAGGTCCAGTTTCACCTCTCAGATACACCATTATGCTGTGGTGTATATGGGGGAGTCCATTGAGACAATATACCATTGTCTCTTAGATAATCAAGAAACTCTTGACTTAAGTATTCACTACCTCGATCCGATCGAAGTATTTTAATACTCTTGTCATGTTGTTTCTCTACTTCATTTTTGAATTCTTTGAACCTTTCAAAGGCTTCAGACTTGTGTTTCATCAAGAACACAAACCCAAACCGTGAGTGATCATCGGTGAAGGTAATGAAGTAGCTATAGCCTCCTAAAGCTTGAGTTGACATAGGTCCACATACATCAGTATGTATTAAACCTAGCAACTCTCCCACTCGTTCACCTTTTCCTGTAAAAGGTAACTTAGTCATCTTGCCTTTTAAGCATGATTCGCATGTATCGTATGAATCCAATTCAAACGATTCCAGAATTCCACATCGGTGTAATTCGAACATGCATTTTTTGCTTGCATGGCCAAGACGACAATGCCACATATAGGAGTCTAATTGATTATCCTTTCGAGCACACTTGTTGCTCGCTTCGATATTGAAAACGTCACTGGATACGTCCAACGTATAAATACCATTGCTTAAAGTTCCAGTCCCATAAAGAACTCCATTCAAAGTTATGTAACAATAATTTTTACTAAAAGTCAAATGGTACCCATTTCTATTTAAACAAGAAATAGAAATGATGTTCTTTATCAATGAAGGAACATAAAAGCAATTGTCCGATTCTAAGACAAGTCCTGCAGGGAGTTTCAACAAATACGTTCCGATGGCGAGTGTAGCAACCTTTGCTCCATTCCCAACATGTAAATTTGACTCTTCCTTGACGAGTCTTCTTCTATTCCTTAGCCCATGTATGTCATTACATATATGTGAGCCACACCCAGTATCCAATACCCAAGTGTTTGAGGAAATAGAATGACAATCAATAACGAAGATATCTGAAGAAGATGGGGCATCCGATGCCTTATTCTTCTTCACGAACTCAAGATAAATCTTGCAATTTCTTCGCCAATGGCCCTCCTTGCCATAATGATGGCAAGTGCCCTTTTGAGCCGGTTTTGCCTTTTTAGCCCTTTTCTTCCCCTTCTGCTATTCCATTGACTTCCTCTTAGAACCTTTCTTCGAGGAATCAATTCACAGCACCATCCCTTGCTCATGCTTCTCAGAAGGCTCCACAGTCTTCAGCATGTTGAGCAGTACTACAGATGAACCTTCTTGCATCACAGAGGTGAAGAGGAGCTTGGAGACTTCGAACCTTTCGAATCTCACTTGCTCATCAAACAACTCATAAAGATGAAAGACTATGGTATGAGCATCCATATGCTCATGCTACATCCGCAGCTCAGGTACCATCATAGCTAGCATGATGCAACTCGCCATTTCAGAATCAGTCACATGTTTCTTATAGGCCAACAATTGGTCGAGAGTTGCATCATCACTAGGATGGTCGGGAAGAGGCGCTTCGAGGACATATGCAAGCTTTTCACCTTGAGAACAATTCTCAAGTTTCTAAGCCAGTCCAAGAAGTTCAGCACAGTCAATTTATTTGAATCCAAGATAGAGTGCAAATTCAAAGACACATGATCAATCAATTATCCTAGAAATACAACTCGAGCATATATGAGAAAGATGATTTAAAATGCATCAATATACATTTATAAATCCCATTCATTTTTCGAATTTCAAAAACCCCAAAATTACTTCGGGAGATCGTAGGTCCATCTCCAAATGGGTTGATATCCAACATAGATATGAACAACCTTGGAGAGAGTCCAACAAGCCATTCATAACTACGATGGTAGGTATCAAATATACCGATTGCATATCACGTATATGTAACTATCACAATGTGCTATCAACTAATTGAATGTTCACACATACATCGGGTTGTTAACACATTAACAAGTATGCATCATATGCATAGCACCCAACTTCACCTCCCTTCACATCGACCTTGGAGAGAGTCCAACAAGCCGATGCTCCAGGTTAAAGCCAACCCATTAATCGAGAAATAGTTTTAATATGGTTAGAGCGCATTTAACCAATTAGCCCGGCTTGGAGAGAGTCCAACAACCAAAGCTAATGATTGACCTCTGACTCTTACCATATTAGTATTAAACTATTTCATGATTTGAACATGTTCGGGTTCGAGCCGGGCTTGGAGAGAGTCAAATAACCCAAACAAGAAACGGAACTCTGGTTCTAACCATATTAATGGAAGGTGTAGGCTTTAATATTGAGTAAGGGTTTTTATGTCTCATCCTCTTTGCATGCAAATAACCATTATCTATATGACATGACATACATGGCATACATCTACATGTCACGACACACATGATATAATGATATGCATCTAATGCAATTACATGACATACAATTATGTCATGTACAAAATTTCCTTATATGTCATAACTATTTATGGAAATAAAATATGTTTAAGATTTGATTCTCCAAATAAAATCATGATTAAATTAGGAAACAAATTTCCAAATCTAATCACATATTTTATTTGTGGAAATAGTTGATTAAGAAAAGTCAATTTAGGAAACCAATTTCCTAAATCATCAAAACTACTTATGGAAATTAAAATATTTTAATATTTGATTTCCCAAATCAAATCAAGATTAAATTAGGAAACAAATTTCCAAATCTAATCAAATATTTTATTTATGGAAAATATCAATTTCCATAAATACTTCCAACTTTCCAAAAGTAGAAGATTTCCATAAATACTTCTAGACTTTTCAAAATTAAAAATTTCCATAAATACTTCTAACTTTCCAAAAGTAGAAAATTTCCAGAAATATTATTATGACTATCGTAAAATAATTTTACGATTATGTCGAAACACAACCTGGGCTCTGATACCACTGTTGGGTTTCCGGCACCGCGGCGAGTATGTGTTCGAACATGTTACGTAAACATGTGCACAGCGGAAGGAATAAAATAATAAATCTAATTTATTACAACACTCACATCATACGCATGCATAGTACAACATGTGTAGACATAACCATAAATTTAAATTTTGCAATAAAAGGAAATTTAAACTACATATGCCTGACGTATCACGTGTAGCGGGAAAGACATCAATCGGAACGATTCTTGCTAGAATCGTCTCTATCCGTATCCACGCCGAGTATCTTCGGGATGACTTCACTAAGTCATGAGCCTCATCTTCGTATGGGTTACTAGCCTCGTGTTGAAGACGACGTGATCGAGAGAAGATCACGATCCGAATCAAATTCGGATCCAAAACGAGTCCTTAAAAACTCGCTTCTCCGGAGAGGTATTCGTCAACCGTTTGACGAATCCTTCGTCCTCCACCTATGAGGATTACCGGAGATTGAATCCCCAGTAAGGAAGGCACTGTCGGAGCTCCAAACATCGTCCAAACGATGCTCCAACAAGATGGAAACAAGCTGTCCAGAAAACTGGACAGCTTTGGTAGAGACCTTGCGCCGGCCAAATAAGGAAAGCAATGTGCTCACCTTGTCACCGGAGCTAAGGATGATCACCGGAGCTCCTCCGGTAGCAGATCGATGCCGGAAAGTAGAGAAGACGGCAGTAGCTGGTCGCCGGTTGGAGGAGGTGGGCGGTGGCAATAGGGTTGGCGCCGACTAGAGGGAGAGGGTGGGCGGCCAAAACAATTAGGGTTGCCTCAATTAGGGTTTAACAAAAACCCTTAAGCCCTATTTTATAGAGAACAAATTCTCTTAATGGTTATTGGATCATAAGCAAAGGCCCGTTAACCCGCTCCATTAATTTAAGTTAAAATAAACCAAACCATGATGGTTTATTTTAAGTTAAAACGAACTGAACCAACTTTGGTTCATTCGTTTAAAACAAACCAAACCCCTTTGGTTTATTCTCCTCCGTTGGATTAGAACCAAACCATTTTGGTTCGTCCATCATGTCTTCATAAGACACGGCCCATCCATGCTTCCATTGCGACTGAAACGATTTCATGCTCGCTTCTTGTTTGGTCCAACCAAACCTAGCTTCTCTCGGTTTGAGAATCTCATTCTCAAGCTCGTTTTAAATCCTTCGGATTACGCTCATTATGCGTGTGACCAAATAGGTTCTCGGTTTATGTTGGCCGTCTATAATTAACCATTAATTATAGAATGATCATGAGTGGCACCTAGTAGTACATCATGATCCCCAATTAACCGAAAAGATCAACGGTTGATCCAGAACTATTTCTGAAACCCTTCAACAGCTTGAATGAATCGTGCCCCATTCCCTTCACTCATCTTATACCTACTTGGTTCAGGACATGGTCTTTAGTCTCAGTCCCCACTAGGTTGACTACATCACACCTAGCCCAAGCATCATTTCCTCATTCTACGGATTCTAGTTACTACACATGTATCGAAGAGTACCTTACTCTAAACATGTAATGCTTTGGCCAAAGACTTTAGTAACAATCTGACGAGAGGCCATAGGTATACATCTCCTCGCAAGGAGTGGTTAATCCTTTATAGGCTATTCAAACACCTTCGATCACTTCGACTTATACCCAATCATCCCGGGTCCACATCTCCTCAGAGATGCTTGCTTAAGATGTCAAAGCATAAGTCTTTATGATCAAGATGACTTGAATACCGCAAGTCAAAGGAACATCGCACTTAAGCTGCAGTAAGAACTTCATTGACATATCTATATATGCAGAGAACCATATGAAGTCTTACGGATGGTCACTCCAATGAACTAGTTACCATAACTAGCATCCATGATTAACTCCGGACATCACAATGTCTCCAGCTAGTGAGAATCAGCTGCTTGGATACACCAAGGAGTATACCTCGTGCTAGTCTCGACAGAATCAATGGTGTCCAAATCCATCAATTCATCGACTAGGGATAATTCCGATACATCACAATTACACATGTAGAGATACTCACTAGTTGTGATCCAATCACAAATTCTTTCATGCTGTGAATCGTATCATGGACATTCAGTAAATGAGTTTAAGATCCAATCAAATACATGAAAACATGTATACTCAAATAGTGAATCTTCATTTATCATATAAATGGTTCAAACATAAGGAGATTGCCTTAGGACATCTCTCATATATTACTAACAATCACACACTCCCCCGATGAGCTTTCGCATTTATCAGAAGCTACCTCTGCTATACTAGGTCGACTCCTTGTATTAGGATGGGGTAGGCGATACGAGGATGCCGAATCAATCCCTGCAGTGAGATGGAATGTATCTCATTTCTAACTCTATCACATACTTCTATCTATGGTTACGGGAGATGAGGCCAACCCCTAGGTTCCTCCTTAATTCTCCTAAATCTTTGATACGAGGGTTGTCACCCCTCGTATCGTCTTCGCACAGTAAATAGAAGACCAAAACAAATAGCTATAGATCTAAACAATCACCAATTGCAAATATAAACTAAAGAATTAGAAATATATTTGGAATAATATGTCCTACGCACACAAACTACTCTCTAATCCTAGAATCGGTAAATCTACTCCATGAATATAAGAGAAGAAACACAAAGCATGATCATGTTCAAATATATAATGGAAATTATGCACGAAAAGTAAATTACAATGAAATGGGGATCTTCTCTTTGGCGTTGTGGTGTAGAACTTGATCCTCGAGCGGCTTCCTTCCTCCTCGTTGCGAGTTCCCGAAGCTTTTTAGGGTGTTGAAGTGTCGTTCCAGCCATCGTGCCTCCCCCTAGGGTTTGGGCGTAGCTTTGTTTATATAACCATAAGGCAGGCTCTTCACGAAATCCGAAAAAAAACCTAATCACGTTAAAATGGTTGGCCACCACACGCCCAAGCCGTGTGTGGCCCTGTGGTGGCCAATTTCGAGCTTTGGACATGGTTGGGTGTAGCCACATACCCTGGTCGTGTCCGCTACTGCATCCAGCTGCCAAATGCCCTTTTTCACTCCGAAAGTGGGGCATTTTTCCTAAGAAATACTATCCTGCATACAAAAGTACAAAGAGCAGATATTTGAACTAGAAAATAAGAAATACATACAAAACAAAGTACTATATGCATGAAACAAGTATAAAATGTAGCAAGATGTGAGCAAAAACTACTCCTAAAATCCTATATGTTTTGCTCACATCAATTCCCCAGACTTAAATCTTTGCTTGTCCTCAAGCAAACCTCAGTGCCAATAAATTTTGAAAAGTATTATTCCATACTTAGCATGTTAACAAGATTTATCAAGTGGTATTTTCAATCAAAGCAAAATAGATGTGTTCAAAAAATTCACTAAGTTAGCTCCTCTTGCACGTGCCAAGCGAATCTTCTTAGGGGATACTCGTTCCATGGTAAGTTAAGTTGTCATCCTATAGCTTTTCTAAGGTCTCTAGCTCTTAGGCACTTACCTGCCCAAAGCGAGGGTCGCTCCCTAGATCTAGCACAAAGTCTCAAAGGCGTGCTCGGTATTTAGAGAAATTGATAGGTGTTTCTCCGGTAACCTAACTCGGTCTCTAAGGGGCACCTAACCATTTCCACCCACGATAACTATTTTTTTATCCCTCATAATCTATTTTTTTTCAATTATTATTATTTTTTCTTTCTTTCTTCTCTCTCTCTCTTGGGATTTTGATTTTTCCGAATGAGCTTCCACAATCCGAGCATCTCTAGTAACTAAAATGCTAAATCTAGAGTCACCTATAGATTCCAAAGTACTAGACTACCGAGATGAATCATAATTCGGTGCGTACTAGATTTTCCCTTTCAGAATGTTCGTTATATGTAGGTGTAAAAATAAAAGCTAACTAGTGTAAGTCTAGAACATTCATTCGAGCAAATAAAATAAAATACCACGAGGTAAATGAAGCTAAGATACCCATGGAAACAATCTCATGAAGAAAACCTTAAAAATACTACTGAGGCAGCTTATAGATAGCAAAAACTAAGTGCTGAAAGAAACTAAACAACCTATGCATGAACAAATGAATTCTAATTAAAATGCAAATATCAGGAAAGAAACTACTGCTAGAAACAAAATAAATCAAAACTTTGGGCCTCCCCCCAGACTTAAGCGAAACATACCTCTAGTATGGTGGACGAGGTGGAAAGTCTGGTAGCCTCGGCATCTCGAGATCCTGGGAGAATTTGGTCTTGAGTCGCTGATGCCACATGTACATGTGGTCGGTCTGAGAGCTGGTGGATGCAGTGGCTGCTCGGTGATCCTCCTCCCAGGCCCACTATGCCTGCTAAGCACACATGAGCCGCCGCATCTCCTGGTGGTAGGTGGTCTCCTTCTGGCGATGGGCGGCCTCCTCTTGAAAGTAGATACGAGCCTCGTCGTAGAACTCTTTGGCTCGCTGGAAGTGCTCCCGGAAGCCCTGAAACTCTACCTGCGTGTAGGCGCTTTGCTCCTCCAATCGCTACCTCTGCGTCTACTGCTCAGCATATATGTCATCGAGGCACGATCGGAACTCTAAAAAATCATAGGTAGATGTACCTGTATCCTGCTTAAAAGTAGAAAAAGGTTGTGGTGCAGGTGTAAGCTCATGTCGACATGGACTAGGTGGGCTCCTATACATGTGTGGACAGGAGGGTGAGTGATGTACAGGGGGAGAGATGGGTGTCGAAGTGGATGGTCCCTCGTTTGGTGGGGACTCCACTATCAGGTTTAAATGCCAGTTGGCGCTTGTGGTGATGCTGGTACGATCAGGGTCGGGGAGCCTATGGGTTGATAGGTTTTTCCTTACAAAGCACAAGGAGTGTCCCTCTCTTATTATCATCTTCATGGACATACACACTCCTAGGTCGATCCTAGGGCTCCCCTCTATGCTATCTAGCACGGTGTAGTCATACCCTATCCTATGGCAAATGTGGGTAAGTAGGCCCTCCACAATAATCTCTCCTCTCATCGCTTTGCCCATTTTCACTAAGTGTCTAATGAAATGGGACCCTACATTAATGCTACTCCTTTCTTGTAGCATGTCCCATAAGCAAAGCAGCTCACTCGTTCTCACTACACCGTTACTCTCCCCACAACCAAAAATAGTACTTGCCATAATTTGGTGCAGGTACCGAAACATGGGGTTTTGGAGGTGCGATGCTTTGGCCCTAGAAGGGTTGTAAGCGTGCTCTCCTGTCAATTCGGTCCAAAAGATCCAAGAGTTAAACCCAATAGGGGTTCTTTTCTCTCCCCCACTAGGCAAGGCAAAGCATGTGTTCCATTGGTGTAATGTCCATTCATACTCAATGTTAAATAACCTAAAGGTAATCCTACCCTCTTTGCTCTCTCTCCTTGTTAAGATTTCTGCTTCTAAAGAGCTTAAAAATTCTAAAACTATCCTAGGATAGGTTGGGTGTCTTACCCCCGTTATCTCTTCCCACCTCATTTTTGCAAATAGGGCTTGAATATCACTGAACAAACCTAGGGACTCTAAGAGATTTTCATCAAGATACCTAGTAGCGGTGATTCTTCTAGTAGAAAGCATATTAAATCTTTCACTATGCTCTTTATTGTGAAAGAGAAGGGTTCAAAAGGCATTACTTTCCTCCAGAGCTTGAGGGGCATTCGTTCTCCTTGTTCTTTGCTCCGAGGTAGTAGATCGGGGTGTTACTTGACTTGTCCTCCTCATCCTTGCTTCTATTGGGCTTATTTGAGGGTTAGAGAGGGTCCTAGGTGGTGGGAAAGATGATTCCACATGGCTAGGGCAAGAGAAATCAAAGCACACGATGCATTTGGGGTGAAAATGCACAACATGACCCTCTTAAACCTCACGTGCCACAACTGTGTGAAAACACACGACCAAGCCATGTATTCCATTGGGGGTCGGGGCACGACCATGTGAAAACACACGGCTCGGGGCACGACCATGTGAAAACACACGGTCGGGCCGTGTGCCCCCCGTTTCTTCCTCATGGTGCACAACGGTCTGAATTCTCCTTATTCGCTCAGTCGTGTAGGTTCAAAGTGATTTTATTTTTACCTAGCAGGTTCATTCTAGTCCTAATTCATGTTCAAAAATACTAAACGAATGGAAATCAAAGTTTAAATTAACCAAATTAATGCAATAAAATAAAAATAACACATAAAAACTAAACTTGGGTTGCCTCCCAAGAAGCTCTTTGTTTAAGGTCTTTTAGCTCGACCACACTCCATTATCTTCAACTTGGCTCCGGAGGCTCTGTAAATCTCCATTCATCTGTCTCGAATACTTTATCTATGCTATCCTCTTTAGCTCTGGCTGGAATAATGTACTTCCCTGGCACGGGTCCCTGATGTGCCACGCTAGCAGGCTTAAATTCCATCTTATCGTCGCCTACTTTTAGGGTCATCTTGTGATTCTTAACGTCAATGACCATCCCAACAGTTGCTAAAAATGCTCGTCCCAAGATGATGGGTATCTTCGGATCTTCTTCCATTTCCATGACCACAAAATCGGTCGGAAGTGTAAAATTCCCCACCTTAACAGGTACATCTTCGAAAATTCCTAGTGGGTATCGGTATGAATGGTCGGCCAACTACAATGTCATGGTAGTGACCTTTAAATTCCACAACCCCATCGTTTTGCATAGGGTA
The DNA here is from genome assembly GCA_025175895.1 of Wurfbainia villosa. NCBI lineage: Eukaryota > Viridiplantae > Streptophyta > Magnoliopsida > Zingiberales > Zingiberaceae > Wurfbainia > Wurfbainia villosa. The sequence goes on along the minus strand of CM046005.1, from coordinate 17,354,257 downwards.
TAGGGAATCAAGCTCACACTAGAACCCAAATCACAGAAGGCTTTGCTAATTAGGGTCATCCCTATATAACACGGGATATAGAAACTCCCCGGATCTTTTAGTTTTTGAGTGGTCTCGTTCCGGAGGTAAGCACTTGATTCCTCTATGAGGGACACTGTCTCAGACTTTTCGACCTTCCTACGGTGTACTAAAATATCTTTCATGAATCTCACGAATTGGGGCATTTGTTGCAGCACTTCGAGTATCGACACCTCTACCGAGATCGATTTTAGCATGTTCAGAAATTTACCAAACTCAGCATCTTTCTTTGCATGGGTTAGTCGCTGGGGAAATGGCACCGTCAAGGGTGGTTGCATTTTTGTGATAGGCTCCCAATTTATGTCTTTGTCTTCTTCCTTCCGGGGTTCCTGTTAGGTCAATCTCTTGCCATGATAAGGTTTTGATGTGTGTGGCAAAGGGTTTAAGTTAGGTTGGTATTGTTATTTGATATGTGCGTTGGAGTCTTACAGGACTGAGTAATTCGCACATGGAGCCTTGGCGGGTTCACCCTCACAACCTCGGTCCTTGAGTCGAAGAAGGAGCATTGTAGAGTCGTGCGCTTGATGCTGCCGAGGGACCGCCGGACGAGATGACTTGAAGTGAAGCCAAGGAAGCAGACATCGGAGGCAAGAGACGCGAAGGAGCATTGCAGAGCCGTGCGCCTGATGCTGCCGAGGGACGTGGCCGCGAACGAAGAGAGCTTCGGCGAGGGACTTCGAGTGAGATGAGAGAATGAGTGAAATAAAAGTAGCTCATTAGGTGAACTTGGCCGAATGGCTGAGTGTCTGAGACTTGACCACAAGGGTTAAGGTTTACCCGACCATCGGAAGCTCAAACTTATGTTAAGTTTGAGTTTCACACGACACCAGTCGACTGCCATGTAATGGCAGTCGACTGCTCTGAGTCGAGTGGGTTCGACTGGTATCCGACTAATGGGTTTATGCCCAACAGTCGACTGCCATGGAATGGCAATGACCGCGCGAGGATGTCGCGTACGTAACCGCCGTAGGCGATTAGCGTACGATGAGGCGATGATCGACTTGTGAGGTCCATCAGTCGACTGCCAAGTGTTCCATTGGACTACAACGGTCGGGATCCAACGTGTTCAGAGGCCGTTGTAGTGACGGAAGTCGATTGCCAAGGGCAGCAGTCGACTGGTGGTGGCCAACGGGAAGAAATCAACCCTCTCTATAAAAAGAGAGGGTGTGAGCCTTTGAGAGGCTAATGCTTATGCTCTAAGTGATCTTCCTAGTGCCCCACAAGTTTTAAACTCTTCTTACTTTTCTTTACTTCAATCTTATTGTAAGAAGAGTGATCTTGGTTGTAAAGGTTACCTCCACCTAGCTTGGTGCAAAGGAGAGACCATTAGTGGATTGGTTTTGGCGGAGTGATTCACCGAGGATGAATCGGGGACCATGGATTAGCGACGTAGCTGTGAACCACGTTACACCATCTTGTTAGCGTTTGATTTCTTGTATTTCTATTTGCTTGTCTTGCTTTATTATTTTCGTTGCGCTAATCTCTTTGTAGACGAGCAAATACCGACATCCAACATTCGAGGGCTATTCACCCCCCCTCTAGCCGGCCGTTCGATCATCTACAAGTGGTATCAGAGCCAAGGAAAGCTTGTCGAGGACTAACCGCCACAACAAGCAACATTCAAAATGGCCGGCTCAAACATCCACCCACTGAAGTTCAACGACGAATTCGCTTGGTGGAAGAAGCGAATGGAGGTATTCTTCGAAATCGACTTTGAAATCCTTTTAATAATGGAAAACAGTTTCGAGTTGCCCAGGAACGAAAATGGGGAGCCATTGGAGAAATCAAGGTGGAGCAAGAGGCAAAGAGAAGAATATTTGGCAAATTCAAAGGCCAAGCACCACCTATACAATGTCCTCCCTCAACAAGAAGTCAATAGGATAGGAGAGTGTGCTAGCGCCAAGGAAATGTGGGAGAAACTAATAGAAATCCATGAAGGCACATCCGAGGCAAAGCTAGCAAGGAGAGATGTTCTTTGCTCCCAATTGTCCAATATCAAACTTGAAAAGGGAGAGAAGGTAAAATCCCTACACTCTAGATTTAAGGAAATACTAACCGTTTTAACAAGTGTAGGTGAAAAGCTCTCCAACCGGGATATGGTAATGAAGGCCATAGATGCCTTTCCCCGGTCCTCAAGATGGAGCTCTATGGTGGATTCGTTCTACATCTCCAAGAACTTGGAAGTAAGTACCTTGGAGGAGTTCTTCTCAACAATGGAGCTCCACAAAACGAGGCTTGAAGGAATACAAGAAGAGCCAAAAATCCAACCTTCAAGAGGAGTAGCATTCTTGGCAAACAAGGGGAAGAAGAAGATAGAGATCCCCTCCTCCTCCGATGATGATGAAGCATCCTCCTCCTCCTCCATGGATAGCACGGAAGAAGCATATATGGTAAGGAGGATAAGACGTGCTTTAAAGGGTTTTCATTTTAATAAATCTAATGATAGGAATAGAAGACCAAGGGGGAAAATCATTTGCTACAATTGCCAAGGAGAGGGACACATAAGGGATAATTGTCCCCTCCTAAACAAGAGCAAGGAAGAGAAGAAAAAGAAAGAAGAAAAGAGGAAGAAGAAGGGGAACAAGAAAAAGGAAGAAGAAAAGAAGGCAAAGGAAAAGGGGAAGGCTAAAGCATTCAAGGCCAAGACATGGGATGACCCCTCTTCCTCTTCCTCATCCAAGGAAGAAAATGCATTTGTCACCAACCTAGCATTGATGGCATTTGACGACTTGGATTGCTCCTCCACCGAAAATGAAGAATCAAGCACAAGTGGAGAAAGCTCAAGTGAAGGGGGAGCCTCCTCATCCTCCTCATCCGAAAAAGAAGAGGACATGGAAACTATGATAACCAATCTTTCACCTAGTAAAATAGTTTCTATGATTTCTAGCTTAACTAAGGATTTATTTAGAGCAAAGAAGAAAAATAAGAGCATGTTAGATCAAATTAAGGACTTAGAAAATAAGTTAGAAAAAGCATGCTTAAATGAAAATGAAAATATTTCTTCTTGCCATGATAATGATGCATGCTCACATGAATATATGCCATTTAATGTTAGTGATGCATGCATGGATGAAAATAGGGCTTTAAGAGAGAAAGTAGATTATTTAACCAAAGCCCTAGAAAAGTTTACAATTGGCTCAAACACCTTGAACATGATTATAGGGAGCCAAAGAACTAACTTCAATAAGAAAGGCCTAGGATACAAAGAAAAGAAAATTGAAAAGGCCTATAAATGCCTAATTGCTAGGGGACAAGATAAGAAGAAAGTAATTGCTAGGAAATGGATCCCCAAGGAGTATCTAGTGAACCCCATAGGAAAGAATTTGTTTTGGGTTCCAAAATCCATCCTTAAGGGTTAGAATAACCCTAGGGTAGTCAACCATATGCAATTGACCTATATCATATTTTGGTTGACTTAGGATGGCGGGACAACATTTTTAAATAGTGTTAGGTGATGATAACGTGCCTATAAATAGTTAATAATGCTTAAATCATGATAATCAATGTAATTGCTATGTATATGTGCAATCATGATTTATGATTTTGAAATTTGGTACATCATCATGAGAAATAGGGTTTAAATCATGCCTTAGGTGATATTTTGTTTATTATCATGATATAATACCTAATTCATGATTATTAATTGATGAATACTTGTATTTCATGATCATAATATGAACATAGTTCATATATGTCATTATGATCATGTTGAGTGTTAGGATGATACTTAACCTTGATAGAATTGTATGAATATAATGGTTAAGTATATACAAATACCCTCTAGGATGCATCTCACACTCACCATAGGTTACCATGATTGAAAACTTAACATGAGTGAGATGTTAGGATGATACAAATGTCTACTAATGTCTATGGCATTTAGATGGTCATTTAAGGTATCAAAATAGCAATAATAGACCAATCATGGGGAAGACTTATGTTTAATTCATAGACATATTGCCCAAAGATCATGGTTGGATATTTCATATGTTTTCAAAACAATTTCTTACTTTAAAATCTATGTATTCATGTTTTGAAACAATTGGATGCAAAACTAGGTGTTAAACTTGATACTAGAATGATCAACAACCTAGTGGTTTTTAAAACTTTTGGATTTTTGTCAAATCTCTGGAAATATAATGCCTTTTCATGAAAAACTAATTTTCACTGATAAATAATCTTACAAGAAATATGTTCCCCAAATTTCATGATTTTTTGAATTTTCTAGAATTTTTAATGCATTTCTGAAATTCGCCCAGAAAATCAGAATTTCAGAAACCATTGTGCCAGTCGACTACCATACTGATAGCAGTCGACTGCTCACCTGAAAAACAGTCTAATATTTTCTGATTTCAGATTTTAAACATGTTTTTGGTATTTTCTTTCTATTAGACTTGATGCCATGAGTTTATAACTTAGTATTAATCTTTTTGATGGTGTCAAAGGGGGAGAAATAATTGTGTTTAAGTAAATTATGATAGGGGGAGAATTTGTAGAGAGTTTCATGGATTAAGGGGGAGTTTCATGTTGTTATATCATGTTTATGTTTACATGCTTTCTTACCTTAGAAATTTATATCAAATGTTTTTACCTAACTTAAACGGATTGCCACACATCAAAAAGGGGGAGATTGTTAGGGCAATCTCTTGCCATGATAAAGTTTTGATGTGTGTGGCAAAGGGTTTAAGTTAGGTTGGTATTGTTATTTGATATGTGCGTTGGAGTCTTGCAGGACTGAGTAATTCGCACATGGAGCCTTGGCGGGTTCACCCTCACAACCTCGGTCCTTGAGTCGGAGAAGGAGCATTGCAGAGCCGTGCGCTTGATGCTGCCGAGGGACCGCCGGACGAGATGACTTGAAGTGAAGCCAAGGAAGCAGACTTCGGAGGCAAGGGACGCGAAGGAGCATTGCAGAGTCGTGCGCCTGATGCTGCCGAGGGATGTGGCCGCGAACGAAGAGAGCTTCTGCGAGGGACTTCGAGTGAGATGAGAGAATGAGTGAAATGTAAGTAGCTCATTAGGTAAACTTGGCCGAATGACTGAGTGTCGGAGACTTGACCGCAAGGGTTAAGGTTTACCCGACCGTCGGAAGCTCAAACTTATGTAAAGTTTGAGTTTCACACGGCACCAGTCGACTGCCATGTAATGGCAATGATCGCCCGAGCCGAGTGGGTTCGACCGTATCCGATCGATGGGTTTATGCAGTAGTCGATCGCTAAGGAATGTCACCGATCGCCAGAGGATGTCGCGGCACAATCGCCAGAGCCGATCGACCGGGCATGATTACGGAGGCAGAATGATCGGGTGAGGTCCATCCCGATCGCCAAGTGTTCCGTTGGACTACAACGGTTGGGATCCGACATGTTCGGAGGCCGTTGTAGTGACGGCAGTCGACTGCCAAGGGCAGCCGTCGACTGGTGGCGGCCAACGGGAAGAAATCAACCCTATCTATAAAAGAGAGGGTGTGAGCCTTTGAGAGGCTAATGCTTATGCTCTAAGTGATCTTCCTAGTGCCCCACAAGTTTTAAACTCTTCTTACTTGTCTTTACTTCAATCTTATTGTAAGAAGAGTGATCTTGGTTGTAAAGGTTACCTCCACCTAGCTTGGTGCAAAGGAGAGACCATTAGTGGATTGGTTTTGGCGGAGTGATTCACCGAGGACGAATCGGGGACCGTGGATTAGCGGTGTAGCCGTGAACCACGTTACACCATCTTGTTAGCATTTGATTTCTTGTATTTCTATTTTCTTGTCTTGCTTTATTGTTTCCGTTGCGCTAATCTCTTTGTAGACGAGCAAATACCGACATCCAACGTTCGAGGGCTATTCACCCCCCTCTAGCCGGCCGTTCGATCCCCTACAGTTCCCTCGGAGGTTCCCTTATTTCAAGTCTTGATTCTGGTCTGGCAACTACTCGGCTCAGCATCTCTTTTAGCGCCCTTCCACTCCGCAACATTACTGTCTTACACTGCTCTACCGGATTAACCTCTGACTTTCTTGGCAGTTTCCCCGGTACCCTAGAGATCTGGTTAGCAATCTAAGCTACTTGAATTTCTAGCATCTTTTTCCTGTCGGCGAGATCCTTTATAAACGACCTTAACTCTTTGATTATCGATTCCATCTCCGAGTGTCGCCGCTGAAATTATGCATTCGCTTCCCATTGCGATCGAATGAAGTTTTCTATCATATTCTCCAGATAGGTGTTAGGCGGTTGCGGCTGCCCATTTCCTCCCGATTGTTGGAAATTCCCCGAATTACTCCTATAGGAAAAGTTCGAGTAGATCCTCCATCCGGGATTGTAAGTGCTGGGATATGGGTTGTTGGGCCTTTGATTATGATCCCCAATCGCGTCGACGTACTCGATCCGCTCTTCTAAGCCACCCTACCCTCCATGTTGGTGCAATCGGCCCAGGTCACGATTGACCAGATTCGAGTTTGACTCGAGTGATGTTTTGATGTTTGACAAAGTGGTTTGACAAAGTGAGTTGACATTGATGTCGGTTAATGTTTTGGGGAGATTGTTTATATAATCGACTCAGGTTATAATTGACCAGACTTGAGTTTGACTCGAGGGAGACTTTGATGGTTGACTAGGGTTGACCATGTGATTATGGGAAAGTTCAAGCATGGGTCTTGGCAAGGTAAAGTCCAAGTCATGGTCTTGGCATGGAAAGTTCAACATGGGTTGGCATGGGAAAGTCCAAGCTTGAGTCTTGGCATTTGAGAAGTCCAAGGGGTTTGATATTGGCGGCGTAAAGTCCAAGGGTGGAGTCTTGGCAGCATAAGTTCAATGGTTGGTGGCGTAAAGTCCAAGCGAAGTCTTGGCAGAGTAAGTCCAATGTGCCTTGGCGGTGTAGACACCGTTAGCATGACATAGCCAATAGAAGCACCTGAAGGCTAGCGTGATGGATGAATAAGTCATGGATGACTTGGAGGGATCCGAGAGGCGTGAGGCTAATGGAGGTAGCTAGAAGGCTTAGGTCTATGTTGGATCGATTTGAGCGCTAGAGGGGGGGGGGGTGAATAGCGATAGAAAATTTTTCTTTTTCGATGTTCGTGTTAAAAAACTCAAGAGATAATTAATCGCAGCGGAATGTAAATGTAAAAACAAGAGAGACAAAGGTTTTACTTGGTTCGTAGCCGTAGGCTACTACTCCAAGGCCCTAGTGGTCCTTGACCACGCACGGAGGGCAAATTACTAAACAAACTCCTCCTCGTTGGAGGTAGGAGTTAATCGATACAAAAAAACTTGAGGTAGAGGGACACTCCCCCTCTCCTCGTTACGATAAAAAAAACTTCGAAGAATGTAAATGAGCAACGACACTAAAATTAAAGCCGACGTACAAAAATAAAGGAAATGAAACCTAGACGTCGGAGAAGAAGAAGCACGTTGTTGTCGGTAGCTTTGCGGAGACTTTTTGGAAGCTTAGAATTGTTGTTAAACCCCTAGGTTTGGCCCTCCTTTTATAGCCTTTGAGCCTTTCGAGTGGGTCTTCAACCAATCACAAATGGACACCAAACCGCTTTGAGGTGGAGTGATATCGAATCGATCATTGACCATCGATCGGTGATGGCCATCATCACCGATCGATGGCGATCACGATTGATGACCTTCGCGATCGATCGATACACGTCGAGTCCTCCAAGCCGGGCGCCGAATCGATGCTTGCAAGTCAAAGTTAGCTCAATAAAAACATAATTTCGATGGTCGTCGACCATCCGATCTCGACCCAGACCATCTATAAGATGTCTTTGGTCGGATCTACGCTAAGATCATCCCCGTAAAGAGGATACGACCTTACTTACTCGCACACACGAAGCTTACCTCGATACTTACGTGTCGCTTTGCTTCCGCCTTCCACTCGATTCCTTCTGGCCCCTCCAAGTAACTCGAGTATCGCCCGACCACCGCGGCTTCTCCGGTGTCGCTAGCCTTCACCCAGCCTATCAATCTTCGCACTCGATTCAGCTCGTGAGAAAACAAAATAGACTTAACTTTTGTGTCTTTGCTATAATCAAAACACAGTTCGATTTGGTGCCTCCTTTGCACCAACAATCTCCCTTTTGATATATGGCAAAAACACACAAAGTTAAGGAAATTAAGTGCATGAAACAAAGACAAGAAGCAAAGTAGGAGTAGTAAAAATATTTCTCAAGTTCTCCCTTAGAGGAACCCTCCCCCTTGACCGAGGGTGAGTACTTGAAAAAGACTTTTAGCTCTCCAAACACAAAAGATAATGAGTTAAGTAAATGACATTACTTAACTTAGGCTTCTTAGAGTCAAAAAATAAGTGCAAGTTAAGTAATCAAAAGTTAAGTTAAAAGGTTAATTATTCAAAAGGTTTAACTTTTGATTTCTTAACTTGGGCCTTTAAAGTTTTCAATTCCGAAGAGTTGAAACCTAAACCTTACTCCCCTTAACTTAGGCCGTAATCAAAGTTTTAAGTTAAGTTATCAATTTCAAAAATTTGAAATTTAACTTTGGCCTTTTCTTGAACCTTAACTTTGGCCTTTTCTCCCCCTTTTGACATAAATCAAGGAAAAAGTGGGGGGGTTTTAAGAAAACCCTAAGTCCAAGCATGATGATTTTAAAAATAGTATGTGAAAATAATTCATCTAAATGTTCAACTCTAGTTTGACTTGATTGAAATGATATTATCAATAAGTCCTGATTAGAGTTGGTTAATATTAGTTGCATATTTATACTCCGAGGTTCATATTGACGCACTTGATCTACATCTTGGAACCTGGAGTAGGGTCCTAACATCTCACGCCCATCTACGTGGCTAAGTACACAAACACATTAGTCCTATGTGTTGTGAGATGTCTTAAATCTATAGGTGCATGATATCTAAGGTATGTCCTATGCTAGTTCCATCAAAATGTAAGAAATAGTAGTAAGAAAATATAATTTGTAAGTTCCTATTCTATTACGCACATGCCTAATTTTCGTCTCAAGAGACTAAATTCGGCTTCGGGTAGTGGTTTAGTAAATATGTCTGCTAGGTTAGACTTCGAGTCAACATATTCGAGTTGTATGGAGCCGTTGGCTACATGTTCTCGAATGAAATGATGTTTTACCTCTATATGCTTTGTCCTAGAGTGACATATAGGGTTCTTAGTTAGATTTATCGAACTTATGTTGTCTACAAAAATTTTAGTTTTGGTGAAGTCCAACCTAAAGTCTCGAGAGTGTGCTTCATCCAAAGAAGTCGAGTTACACACTCACCCATCGCAACGTATTCGGCTTGGTGGTAGATAAGGCAACACAATGTTGCTTCCTACCGCACTAACTCACTAGACTCGAGCCGGTAGTTGACAACAACCACTCGTGCTCTTTCGCGAGTTTACTACCGGCATACTCCGAATCGGAGGAGCCGATTAGTTCGAACTCGGGAGATCTAGGATACCAAATACCGACATTAAGTGTACCCTTTAGATATCTAAGGATACGCTTAACTAGGGTTAGGTGAGACTCCTTAGCACAGGTTTGAAACCTGGCGCACATACTTATCGCGAATAGGATGTCGGGTCGACTCGCAGCTTAAGTATAGAAGACTTCCTATTGCGCCCTATAGTACTTTAAGTCAATGGACTTACTTTCTAGGTCTTCTCTATGTTAACATTTATCGCCATTGGGGTGTTTATTACCTTAGCGTCTTGCATTCCAAATCTTTTAATTAACTCCTTAGTGTATTTTTGTTGATATAGGTATATACCATCCTTAGTTTGTTTAATTTGTAGACCTAAAGAAACTTAACTGCTTACCAAGTTCATTTCAACTCACTTTCCATGAGCGAAACGAACTCGCTTAGTAAGTGAGTTAGAGGTTCCAAAAATTATATCATCTACGTAAATTTGAGCTATGAATATTTCTTTACCTAAGGTTTTTACAAAGAGAGTTGGGTCAACTAAGCCTTGGTTAAACCCTTTTGACTTAAGATGGATTGAAAGTCTTCGTACCAAGCTCGAGGAGCTTGTTTAAGTCCATAGAGAGCTTTCTTAAGTTTTAGAACATGGTTTATCTAGATTTTCAATCCGGGGTTGGCTAACATAAACTTCTTCTTTAATGTATCCATTTAGGAATGCCGACTTAACATCCATTTGAAACTTTAAATCCTCGATGCGGCATAAGCTAGCAACATTCTAATGGATTCAAGTCTAGCTATGGGGCATAGGTTTCGTTAATCTAAGCCTTCAACTTGGCTAAATCCTTTGGCGACTAACCGAGCCTTGTTTCTAACTACTTCACCTTTATCATCAAGCTTATTTCAAACACCCACCTTGTTCCAATTATCATTTTGTCTTTAGGTGGTGGTACTAATTCCCACACTGCTTCCTAGTAAATTGAGCTAGCTCTTCTTGCATTGCAATAATCCAATCGGGATCAAGAAGAGCTTGTTCAATTGATTTGGGTTCTATCTTTGAAATTAAGGAAATTTGACTAAGGTTCCTATAGGATGCTCTAGTTGAACTCCTAGATTAGGATCTCCTATCACTTGATCGATAGGGTGGTTAGTCCGAGTCCTAGATTGGGTTGGGTTTGTGTCACCTAATGCTTGATCAATGGGGTGACTTGGTTGAACACTAGTTTGGTTGGAGTCATCTATCACTTGATCAATAGAGTGACTAGGTTGACTTAGGTTAGGATTAACACTAGACCGATCTCCGGATCGAGTAAGGTCTAGTATGAATCGCTCGCTAATTGGGGTTGCCGGGGTTTTGTAGGTTCATGTCCTTCATCGAATACTACATTGATAGTCTCCTCGACTCTAAGGGTGTCGTGGTTATATACTCTATAAGCTCTACTTGTAGTAGTATCCTAGAAAGATTCCTATCGTGGTTTTGGATGTAAATTTCCTAGGTAATCCTTAGTGTTTAGGATATGTACCTTACACCCAAATACCCTAAAGTACTTGATGTTAGGTATTTTATCGTGATAAATCTCGGGTCTTAAGGTGCCTCTTTACCATAAGGATCCTATTTTGGACATAGCAAGCCGTGCTAGCTTCACGCAAAACCTATCAGGTAGGTCGTATTCGTTCAACATGGTCCTAGCGGCTTCTTGTAGAGTTCGGTTTTTCCGCTCCACTAGGCCATTTTGTTGAGGGGTCCTAGGGCAAGAGAATTCATGGTGGTATCCGTTTAGGTTACAGAAGTCGGTGAACCTTTGATTTTCGAATTCACCACCATGATCGCTTCTAAGTCTTTTAACCTTAAGGTCTTTTTGATTCTCGATTAATTTGAATAGATTAGTTAATTGATCTAGGGTATCATTTTTATGTTTGATGAACCTAACCCAGGTAAACCTGGAGTAGTCGTCAATTATGACTAAGTAATATTGACTTCTATTGAGTGACTTGACTCCATGTGAATCGAATAGATCCATATGCAGGAGCTCAAGTACTCTTGAGGTTCGTTCTTGGTTAGTTAACTTGTGTTGTGTTCTAGGTTGTTTTCCTTGTTGACAAGCATTCTGATTTTATTAACTGTGTTGTTGAGGTTGGGTAAGCCTCTGACTAAGCCACTCTGACTCATCTTGTGGATGAGTCTCGGGTGTGAGTGACCGAGTCGTCGGTGCCACAACCATGATTCCTCTTGCCGTGTCATAAGACACTTAGTTGAGGAGTTGGTTAAGTTGATCGTATAAATGTTGTTATTTCTAGTTCCTTTAAGAATTGTTTTAGAGGTTTCGTTGGTATTAATTACGCATTCATTTTCTAGAAATATAACCTTATAGTTATTATCACACAATTGGCTTACACTAAGTAAGTTATATTCAAAATTCTCTACAAGTAATACATTTTTAATAACAAAATTCGTGTTAAGCTCGATATCACCGATCCGATGATTTTGAGCTTGCCGTTATTCCCAAAGGCTACCGATCCTTGTCGTTTGAATCGAAGCTTTGCATAATTTGAGTTGATCCGGTCATGTGTCGGAGCAATCACGTCAACATCCATTGATCCTACACACAAGGTGGTTGGATTGGATGTTAGATTTTTGTTAAGAAAATTGGTTGTAAGTTGTTAACCCTAGGTCATCTCACCGGAGTCTATATGATCAAGCATGTTATACTTATGTGTTTTTTGAGATGACTTTCAATTAAGTTGATTAAGTGGATTTAGGTTCAAGTAATTTAGGTTCAAGTGATTTTATGTTGAGATGATTTCCAATTAAATTGATTAAGTGAATTTAGGTTCAAGTAGATTTAGGTTCAAGTGATTTTTTGTTAGATTTGGATTTAACCCAAGGCTTGTCAAGTTTACCTTTTCAAGATCATGGCTTCCAGGTCGTGGCGAGGCACAGGGGCCTTCTTTTATCGGATCATCGACCACTTCCTTAGACAAAGCCATTTTCAGGAAAATTATGACTTGACTCACCTAAAATTATTTCCTCGTCTAACTAGTTATTTTTTGAAAAGAGGCTCCCCGAGGCTCAATCTTTTCGAAGGATTTTAGTTGATTATTTGAAAAGAGGCTCCCCGAGGCTCAATCTTTTCAAAGGATTTTAGTTGATTATTTACATGTTCTAAGTGAGTTCACGAAAAAAAAAAACAAAAACAACAAAAAAAATCTAAGCATGCAATTTCTAAGTTAAAACACAAACATGTTTTGTACTGGCTCCTCCTAGACCGTTGAATCGGTTCGGTCTATCCACATAGTGGATTTGGTCCTTGGGAACCCAGTACGAGTTGGATCCTAGAGTTGAAATCAAAGTGGTCTTAGGGACCCATGCTTGGACACATTTTTTATGTCTACTTACGATTGACATATACGACTTATTGGTCGTGTTTGAGCTAAACCCTAGTCCGGCCTTGTTGTACACGGCCCTTTGCGATCCAAGTAGGAGGTCAAGTCCTTTGGATCCCAAAGTAAATCTTTCCAACGTATTCCTAAGATCTTCGACTTGACTTTTCAAGAGTGAGTTCTCAACTTCGAGTTTTTCAACCCGAGTTGAGTCCTTCTCTTGAACTTGACTAGTCGAAGAGGTTAGGGAGACCTCGTGTTTGAGGAGTTTAACTTCCTCAACCAGGGTCTCGACCTTGGACTCGGACTTAGCTAACTTCCTAGACAAAAACCTAACCGTATTATGTAAAGTATTAAATAAGGTTCGACTCACCTTAAGGGTATCTTTTGAACCGGATGCGTATCCGTGGCTTGACTTGAAGGTAGCCGTAGTCCGAGTCATCCTCGTGTTCGACTCAAGTTCGTGCTCGGTCTCGTGTCCGACTCAATTGATTTCGCCATGAAGATGTGGTCTTCGTCTTCTTCGGATGACGCTTCTTCCCATGTCGCGTTGAGGGCCTTCTTGTGCTTAGGTGCTTGGTGGTTGAGCTTAGGGCACTCGGACTTGATATGTCCAAACCTGTTACACTCATAACACCTAATATTAGAACTTTTAGGCTTACCTTGGTTGGGTCGAGTCGTAGTTCGCTGGCCCCTTGGCTATCCTTCGAGCTAGGTTCATTAGTTCGGCAGTCAACTCCGGGTCAACTTCTTCTTCGGACTCGTCTTCCTCCTCGGTTGGTGGTGGCTTGCGATTTTCTTCTTCTTTGAACCTGCAAATAAGGCTATACCCCTCTCGGGTTCCGAGTTGGATTGTTCATGTAATTCGAAATCCGAAAAGAGTTCGTCTAACCTAATTTTAGAAAGGTCCTTGGAGACCTTATAGGCATCAACCATGGATGCCCATAAGGTAGTCCTCGGAAAAGAGTTTAGAACATACCTAATAAGGTCGCGGTTTTCGACCTTTTGCCCGATTGCGTGTAGGTTATTGACTATGTCTTGGACACGGGCGTGGAGTTGCGTCGCGGACTCGTGTTCCTGCATTTTTAGTGTGTACAATTTATTGAATAACAAATCACGTTTGCAAACCTTAGCTTGATCCGATCCTTCGTGTAACTCGATTAGCTTTGTCCAAAGATCCTTTGCGCTTATGAAGGGGCCGACGCGATTTAGCTCCTCCTTGGACAAGCCGCATTGGAGGATTTGTGTTGCCTTGGCATCGGCTTCGACTTGTCGTTTTGTTGCAACGGTCCATTGATCATAATCCAAGGAGTCACCCACTTCATTAGTCGGAAGTGTGAAACCCGTTTGGATTATGATCCACATCTCGATTTGGGTTTTGAGAAAGCATTCCATCCGATCTTTCCAGTAACGGAAATCATCCCCGTTGTAAAACGGAGGTTGGACGGTGCTAAAACCCTCGAGATGGGCCATTAGAACAAAAAGACAAGGAGACTAAAATGAAAACCTAGCAACAACAAAAACACACGAAAGTACCAAGACTTGCGTCTTGGATTAGTAGTGCGGGAAATAAAAAGAAATAAACGAAAAATAGAACGTTAAGCAAAGAAATAAGAAACTAAATAAAAAGTAAGTACTCACAACCTTCGATGTCCCCGAAAGGCTACTAAACGTTGATTTTTGAGGATGAAAACAGCTTGTTACGGGGGTAAACCCCCGTAAGAAGTGTAGATCTCTGCGAGAGCTTCGATTTGGTAGGTAGACCGTGTCGTGGGTCAACTTGTACGAAAAGTTATGCCCGTTTGACCGTCGGCTACTCCAAAAGCGAATACTTGCAAAACAAAATCAAACGAAGAGTACCAAGACTTCGTCTTGGATTAGTAGTGCGGGAGAAAAATTTAAACGAAAAACAAATCTGGAAGAAAAAAAATGTTAGACTGGTGGTTTCACCAAATCTAAGCGCCCCCGGCTCTGATACCAATTGTTGGATCGATTTGAGCGCTAGAGGGGGGGGTGAATAGCGATAGAAAATTTTTCTTTTTCGATGTTCGTGTTAAAAACTCAAGAGATAATTAATCGCAGCGGAATGTAAATGTAAAAACAAGAGAGACAAAGGTTTTACTTGGTTCGTAGCCGTAGGCTACTACTCCAAGGCCCTAGTGGTCCTTGACCACGCACGGAGGGCAAATTACTAAACAAACTCCTCCTCGTTGGAGGTAGGAGTTAATCGATACAAAAAAACTTGAGGTAGAGGGACACTCCCCCTCTCCTCGTTACGATAAAAAAAAGCTTCGAAGAATGTAAATGAGCAACGACACTAAAATTAAAGCCGACGTACAAAAATAAAGGAAATGAAACCTAGACGTCGGAGAAGAAGAAGCACGTTGTTGTCGGTAGCTTTGCGGAGACTTTTTGGAAGCTTAGAATTGTTGTTAAAACCCTAGGTTTGGCCCTCCTTTTATAGCCTTTGAGCCCCTTTTCGAGTGGGTCTTCAACCAATCACAAATGGACACCAAACCGCTTTGAGGTGGAGTGATAAGCCTTGACTCCTCGAATCTGATCATTGACCATCACGATCGATGGCCATCATCGATCGATGGCAAAGATCATCGATCGATGATGACCTGGGCGATCGACGATACGGCTGAGTCCTCCAAGCCGGGCAATGATCGATGCTTGCTGCAAGTCAAAGTTAGCTCAATAAAAATATAATTTCGATGGTCGTTGACCATCTGATCTCGACCTAGACCATCTATAAGATGTCTTTGGTCGGATCTACGCTTAAGATCATCCCCGTAAAGAGGATACGACCTTACTTACTCTCGCACACACGAGCTTACCTCGATACTTACGTGTCGCTTTTGCTTCCGGCCTTCCACTCGATTCCTTCGGCTCCCTCCGAAGTAACTCGAGTATCGCCCGACCACCGCGGCTTCCTCCGGGTGTCGCTAGCCTTCAGCTCCAGCTATATCAATCTTCTGCACACTCGATTCAGCTCGTGAGAAAACAAAATAGACTTAACTTTTGTGTCTTTGCTATAATCAAAACACAGGTTCGATTTCGGTGCCTCACTGCACCAACAGTCTAGGCTAAGGGTGGTCTAGCAAGTATGGGGACATCATACTTGGGTTAAAACCTCATCTTGAGGTTGGCAGTCGACTGACATTATGGCCGGTTTGACTGCCATGAGTTGACTAGAGCTCGACTGCCATGAGTAGTCCCGATCGCTATGGATGGCGCTTGATCGCCAGCTTGAGTTGCGAAAGGAGAGTATCGCTTCCATAGCCGATCGGGCAATGATTATTTGGAGTCAGGCAAATGATCGCCAATGTTGGCGATCGTGTGAGAGTCCCGTTGGAACTTTTTCAACGTAGATTGAGCCATTGTCTCACAGCTACAATATTGACAGTCGACTGCCAGGCAGAAATCCAGCCTGATGGAGGATAAAAGCAGCTGTTTGTGGAAGGCTCCAAACAAGGTTTTTCTTGGGTGATTTGAAGGGGAATAGTTGGTGCTTTTCCAGTCCTTCAAGGCTAGTTCAAGGCAACCAAAAGCAAGCAAATCAAAAGCTCTTGTAAAGTAGTTTTCTTTACTTACATTGTATTTCTCTCTTGTATTTTGCTTGTATTCATATCTTATTGTTGTAAGAACATTTGTACGAGGTTTCTCTGCCTCCGACTTGTGTCGAGAAGGAGTATTTGTGATTAGTGATTGCATTGGCATCGTTAGATCTCTTTAGAGCTCGATTCGTGGAGTAGGAACCGTTCGGTTCCAAACCACATTATATCCGTGTGTTCATGTGCTTGTGTTTTCGTTATTGCTTTATTATCTTTGTTTCCACTACGCTAACGAAAATTGTAGACGCAATCATGATCGAATTCCATCATTGGTACTAGCACGCACTATTCACCCCCTCTAGCGATCAACGATCCCCAACAAGTGGTATCAGAGTGAGGCCGCTCTTGAAGTTTAACAACTAAGGGAGCACGCTAGAGGGTGAAGATGGAAGTCCAAGAACAATTAGGTTGGGACATCAACACACCGGTGCCCTACACCCTATACGGACGAGAAGGCTTCAATTCTTGGAAGAGAAGAATTGAAGATTTTATTATGATGAGAGATTTTGAGGAATGGTCCATTTTGATGGATGGATTTGAATATCCAAGAGGACCAAGAGGTGGATTCCTCAAAAAGAAGAGATGGACCGAAGAGCAAGTCCAAGCATCCGAGAAAAATGATAAAGTGATAAAATTTTTAATTGATTTAATGCCTAATAATATCTTGTGTATGTTAGGTAATTATGAAGATGCCAAGGAGCTATGGAGCCAAGTGGAAAAGCTCCATGAAAATTTATCATCGGTCCAAGAAGAAGAAGAGGAGTGCTCACCCTCTCAAGCTCAAGCAAACACATCACCATCTAAAGATCTTGAGGAGTCAAAAGTTGATAGGGAGTCAACTTCCGGATCGGTGGAGGAAGTGGAAGAAGCATCCACCTCAAGGATTGAGGGAGAGGAGAGAACTTCCACACCGAAACATCAAGAAGAAGCTTCGACATCCGATCAAGATGAAGAAGCTCAAAATCCGATTCTGGCACCTACAACCACCCTAGGTAACTCAAGCATGTCAATTAATAATAAGATTCATATAATATGCTTTGAGTGTAGGGAATCCGGATACTACAAGAGTAAGTGTCCAAAAAGGGTCAAGAAGGCTCAACCGGCTCCAAAAGTCAAGGATGTCGGTGCCCCAAGTCAAAAGGGCAAGGAGCATATCATATGCTTCAAGTGCAACTCAAAGGGGCATTACCCGAGTCAATGCCCTAGGGGGAAGAAGAAGGGGCAAGAAGGAGCATTACAAGTAGGGGGAGCTTATATAGCTAACCCTAAGGTATATTTAAACAATGCTTGTTCTTTAAATTCTAGTCAAAAACATGCTAGGAATAATTTTAATAGTCTTGCTATTTATCATAAAGAGCATGCTAGAAATAGAGAATTTTGTTTAGGAGCCAAAAATGTCTACCTTTCAAAGAAGGAGAAATTTGGGACTAATGTCCCTAGAAACGTTCTTCCTAGGGAGTCTATTAGGAAAATAGGAGAACACTTAGACCTTAATCCTAAATGGACTAGACACATGCCTAGAAAGTCCCATGCCCAAAGACCAAATCAAAATTCTAAAATTGGGCAATTAGAATTAGAGAACCAAGCCTTGAGATCAAGGCTTGAAAAACTTGAGAAGACCCTTAAAATTATGCAAAATCAATTTAAAGGGTCAAATGATCAAAAGTCTAGGTCCAAAAGTCAAAGTCAACACCTAGGACCTAAGAGTCAAAAGTCAACCAAGGGCAAACAAGGTTTGGGTCACAAACCTAAGCCTAAGGTGACTTATCAAAGTGTTCCATTTGATTATGGAACACAAACTAAGTCTAGGAAGACCAAGGTTACTAGGGAAGTTATCCCTAAGATTAACCAAGGTTTGTGTCTAGTGGCTAGGGTTTCAAGGAAACCTAGGATGACCACTAAGAGGGTTATTAGGGAGGAAATCTCTAAGGTTAACCTAGGCAAGACCAAAATGACCAAGGCTACCAAGCCTAGGAGGGTCATTAGGAAGGTATCTAGGGAGGTCATCCCTAAGGAATGCCTAATTAACCCAATGAGCTCAAATAGATTTTGGGTTCCTAAGGGCGTGATTGACTCACGCTAGATGGGTTAGGTCGTGTCAACCTTGATTGGATGGGTAGTTAACTCAACCATAGCAAAGTTGACATTTTAGGTCATTTCCAAGGTTATGGATATCTTGAAAATAGATTTGATGATAAATCCTAAAAGATTTTAGGATGTGCCAATATCATTTAAGAAGATTGAAAATTCAATTAAATTGACACAATTTAAGTTTAGAGGTTTGTGTGCCATTTTGGATTTTTGGCACACATGGGAGATTAATAGTAATATGGCAAAATAAACCTAATTATATCAAATGGCAACTAATATTGAAATTTAGGTATTATATACCTTTATATCTTATTTGCCATGCTTTGACTTGCCTTATGTCATGTCATGACATCATACTTACTTCTATCATTTATATGCCATGATTATGCTTAGTTTTAAGGCTAATGTCATGTATGCTTAGATTTATATCTTATGCCATAACATCATGATTATAAGTATGTGTTTATTTATACCATCTTTAATGTCATAATCATTCATGCATCTAAATTGATTAAAATTGAGTTAAGGACTTTGGCATGACTTGGAGTCCCATTTATAAGGGAATCAAGTAGAGTTGCCTTAGAAAATGCATGAAACCCTAGATTAGGAGAACAAAACCCATATCTCACATCACATTGACTTGTGTGTGTATTTATACACCCTAGATACATGTGAGATGCTAGGATATGAGTTGAGTTCAAGGTGCATAGTTTTTGCATCTAGATGAACTAAAACTCATTTAATTTCAATGATGGATCATTAGGAAAGCTTATGTACAAGTCATGTACATAGAGCCCAAGGAATATGATCCAAAATAAGGTTTTAAAAACATTTCAAAATCATTTTGAAAAACCTTGGTGAAGTGTATCTTTTAATAGCAATCATCATTGATAGAGTTGAACAAAATAAGGCCAAAACATTGAAAATTTCAATGGTTTTGAGTTTTGTATCAAACTTACTCTTTTATGGGTAAAATAATTTTCAAATATTTTTCACCCATTGTATTGCTTATAAGTAATGTACGTATGAATTTTCACAAATTTTCAAAATACGTAGAATTACTTATGTCTTTTCAAAATTCGATTCTAATAGTTGAAATTTGAGAATTTCAGTTATCAGTCGACTGTCGCCTGATGGCAGTCGACTGATGTAGGGCAGTTCGACTAATAACTGTAAGTTGTCGACTGCCAAGCTGATTTCGGGAAAAATAAGATTGTTTAGCCCGTGTTCAGCTATGGTAAAGGTTCCTAATCACTCCTAATCCTAGGATATGCTTTGGGAAGCATTATAAAGAGTGAAATTTCATTGGATATGGATTAGGAGAGGTGTTAGGTCGATGTATCAAATTTAAGGTGTGGAAAGTTCAAGTTTGAACTTTGAACCTTATTTTTGATGGTTTAGAGTTCCTATTGGCTTGGGGACTTCCCGAGGACATTGTTGGTGCAATGGTCAAGGGGGAGCAAGCCTTTAGGGGGAGGTATCCATCATGGGATGATGGATGTGTTTTTCTTCTTGAAGGGGGAGAACTTATTGGGAGAGTGTCATCAATTGGGAAAATTGATGGATTTTTGATACCCAATTTGGAAATTGGGAGAGTGAATAGGATTGCCACTCTTGAGTGATATGAGACTTATCACTAGGAAGATTGATGGATTCCTAGGTATTTTTGGACCAAGGGGGAGATTGTAAGATCTCATTGGATATGAAACATTGACCTCCTTGGAGAGAACCTTTTTGATGTATGTCAAAAAGGGGGAGAGTAAAATTACCAATTTGGGAAATTGGTAAGGGAGTTTGAGTTAGGGGCCTAACTCAAGGTTTATTTTGTCAAACATCAAAAAGGGGGAGATTGTTGGTGCAATCGGCCCAGGTCACGATTGACCAGACTCGAGTTTGACTCGAGTGATATTTTGATGTTTGACAAAGTGGTTTGACAAAGTGAGTTGACATTGATGTTTGACATTGATGTCGGTTAATGTTTTGGGGAGATTGTTTATACAATCGACTCAGGTTATAATTGACCAGACTCGAGTTTGACTCGAGGGAGACTTTGATGGTTGACTAGGGTTGACCAATTGATTATTGGAAAGTCCAAGCATGGGTCTTGGCATGGTAAAGTCCAAGTCATGGTCTTGGCATGGAAAGTTCAACATGGGTTGGCAAGGGAAAGTCCAAGCTTGAGTTTTGGCATTTGAGAAGTCCAAGGGGTTTGATATTGGCGGCGTAAAGTACAAGGGTGGAGTCTTGGTAGCATAAGTTCAATGGTTGGTGGCGTAAAGTCCAAGCGGAGTCTTGGCGGCGTAAGTCCAATGTGCCTTGGCAGTGTAGACACCATTAGCATGACATAGCCAATGGAAGCACCTGAAGGCTAGCGTGATGGATGAACAAGTCATGGATGACTTGGAGGGATCCGAGAGGCATGAGGCTGATGGAGGTGGCTAGAAGGCTTAGGGTGGTCTAGCAAGTATGGGGGCACCATACTTGGGTTAAAACCTCATCTTTGAGGTTGGCAGTCGACTGACATTATGGCCGGTTCGACTGCCGTGAGTTGACTAGAGCTCGACTGCCATTTAGGGCTGAAATTGCCTTGGCAGTCAACTACGGGGCTGGCAGTTGACTGGTGAGAGTCCCGTTGGAACTTTTCTAATGTGGATTGAGCCGTTGTCTCACAGCTACAGTGTTGGCAGTCGACTGAGGCCTTATGGTAGTCGACTGCTAGGCAAAAATCCAGCCCGATGGAGGATAAAAGCAGTTGTTCGTGGAAGGCTCCAAACAAGGTTTTTCTTGGGCGATTTGAAGGGGAATAGTTGGTGCTTTTCCAGTCCTTCAAGGCTAGTTCAAGGCAACCAAAAGCAAGCAAATCAAATGCTCTTGTAAAGTAGTTTTCTTTACTTACATTGTATTTCTCTCTTGTATTTTGCTTGTATTCATTTCTTATTGTTGTAAGAACATTTGTACGAGGTTACTCCGCCTCCGACTTGTGTCGAGAAGGAGTATTTGTGATTAGTGATTGCATTGGCATTGCTAGAGCTCTTTAGAGCTCGATTCGTGGAGTAGGAACCGTTCGGTTCCAAACCACATTATATCTGTGTGTTCGTGTGCTTGTGTTTTCGTTATTGCTTTATTATCTTTGTTTCCACTGCACTGACGAAAATTGTAGACGCAATCACGATCGAATTCCATCATCGGTACTAGCACGCACTATTCACCCCCTCTAGCGATCAACGATCCCCAACACTCCATAGTAGTCCTCCTGATACGTTGTTGCTCCCTCTCCAAAGTCATTGGCCGCACATGTAGAAAAAGGATTTAAAGAGTCGAACCGTCTGCTAAGTATGTCCATCCTCGCTGCTAGGTGGTCTACGGAGTTGACAACATATCGTCCCGCTGCAGGAGCTGGGTGACTACGCTCGGAAGCCCATTGATGGTGGTTCTGGGCCACCTCTTTAATCAACTCCTCCGCTTCCTCGATAGTCTTATTCATTAGCGCTCCTCCTACAGTAGAATCGAGGGACATCTTTGTGGCATACGTGATCCCATTATAGAAGATGTGGATCACCAGCCACCTTTCCAGTCCATGGTAGGGGCATTGGTAGAGTAGCCCCTTGTAGCTATCCCAGGCTTCAAATAAAAACCCCCCCTCCTTCTGACAGAAGCTTGTGATTAGATGGCGCATGTGAGTAGTCTTGCTTGGTGGAAAAAATTAATCCAAAAATCTCTGCTCACACTGCTCCCATGTAGTAATGCTTCCCGATGGCAGGGAGTGAAGCCATGCCTTAGCCTATCCCGCAATGAGAAAGGGAATAGGCTCAGGCGGATTGCGTCGGCAGGTACTCCATTGATCTTCATTGTCGAGCAAATTTCCAAAAATTTCTCTAGGTGCCGGTTCGGGTCTTCAGTCGCAGCACTCCCGAATTGACTTTGCTGGACCATGTGTATAAGAGCAGGTTTCAATTCAAAGTTGTTTGCCGAAATGAACGGTCCAGCAATACTCAGCCTAAATCCTGCTCTTATACATAGGTAGCTGCGTAATCCCACAAAGGTCAGCTACCTATGTTCACCACGGATGCGTCTTGGCCCTCCATTCTTTTCTGTTCAGCTCTCCTGCGATGGTAGGTTCGTTCGATTTCTATATCGATTGGAATCAGGCCTTCCAATCCTAGGTGTCTATGCATATGAAGAACTGAGCCACAAAATTAGGAGTATAACCTAATGCTTAGAAATAGGAAATAAACTAATCTAGCTTACTAAATCCAACGAAGAAGAGCTAATTATAAAAGAAATCATAATACTACTACTAAAATAAAAATTAAATCTAGATATGGAAAATCTAAAACTGAAGTAAATAAAGTAAAATAAAAGATAAAAGTAAAGCAAGTAAATAAAGCTAACCTAAGTCCGATCCAATTATCCGCTTCTTGATTTGATATCGAATCAATCAGTCCCCGACAATGGTGCCAAAAACTTGATGCACACGAACGCGACCTCAAATCTCGCGACAGAGACCATCGAGGACTAGAAGCGTGCGTGCACTCGTGCTCAACGCCCGCAAGTGCACAGATGTCATCAAGTAATAAATAGATTATTGATCCCACAGGGATTGAGATTCGAGTACCGATCTATTCAGTGGACGTTATTCTTCGGAGTTCAGTTCTAATGGTTGCGATTAAGAGGGTTGTCGGCAGTCCTAACTTTAGTATATTGTCACACGGAGGAAGAGAAAGGTTGCTACGAGTCTTTGAGGGAATCCTACGATTTCGGTATCGCTTGTGCATCACAGAACACGCTACCAATTGAGTATTTTCTAGACGTCTAACTACAACCTTGTGGAAGGGACATCATACACTATCCTGATGAGCTTTCGCATTTATCAGAAGCTACCTCTGCCATACCAGGTTGACCCCTGGCATTAGGACGGGGTAGGTGGTATGAGGATGTCGAATCAATCCCTGCGGTGAGATGGAACGTATCTCATTTTCGACTCTATCACATCCTTCTATCTATGGTTACGAGAGATGAGGCCAACCCCTAGTTTCCTCAATTCTCCTAAATCTTTGATACGAGGGTTGTCACCCCTCGTATCAGCTTCGCACAGTAAATAGAAGACCAAAACAAATAGCTATAGATCTAAACAATCACTAATTGCAAATATGAACTAAAGAATCAGGAATATATTTGGAATAACATGTCCTAATCACACAAACTACTCCTTAATCCTAGAATTGGTAAATCTACTGTATGAATATAAGAGAAGAAACACAAAGCATGATGATGTTCAGATATACAATGGAAATTATGCAAGAAAAGTAAATTACAATGCAATGGGGCTCTTCTCTCTGGCGTTGAGGTGCAGAACTTGATCCTCAAGCGGTTTCTTTCCTCCCCGTTGCGAGTTCTCGAAGCTTTTTAGGGTGTCGGAGTGTCATCCCGGTCGTCGTGCCTCCCCCTAGGGTTTGAGCATAGCTTTGTTTATATAACCATGAGGCTGGCTCTTCACGAAATTCAAAAAAAGACCTAATTGCGTCAAAACAGTTGGCCGCCACATGGTTGTGTGTTTCCACATGGTCATGCTATGTGTGGCCCTGTGGTGGCCAATCTCGAGCTTTGGATATGGCCGTGTGTAGCCACACGCCCTGGTCATGTCCCCTACTGCATCCAGCTGCCAAATGCCTATTTTTCACTCTGAAAGTGCAGCATTTTCCTTATGAAATGCTATCTTGCACACAAAAGTACAAAGAGTAGATCTCCGAACCAGAAAATAGGAAATGCATACAAAACAAAGTACTATATGCATGAAACAAGTATAAAATGCAGCAAGATGTGAGCAAAAATTGCTCCTAAAATCCTATATGTTTTGCTCACATCACTAGTCCTAACCAAGTTTTCCTTTCATATCGTCAAAGCTCAAGGCATTGATACCGTTGGGAGCCCTCTATAACTAAGGTCTCTCAACCCTTCTAGAGTTAATCTCTCCTACTTTGGGCCTTCTGCTAAGGACATCCTAATAATCCCTATGAAGAGGTGGATCGTATTTCATATCCTACTCTATCATATTCTATCTTCTACAATTATGGGAAGTAGGATGACCACAAGGTTCATCCTTGGTTCTCCTAGATTTTTGATACGAAGGCTGTCACCCTTTGTATCACCTATGTTCAATATAAATAGAATCAAGATGTAATCCTCATCGATCTCAACAACACACAATTGAAAATAGAGTCAAAAGAGATGACTAATTATTTAATCTAGCATGTCCACATACACAAGTTACTCCCTAATCCTAGAATCGAAATATTTACTCCATAGACAAATATGAATAAACACAAGACATCTTAAGAAAAGTAATTACAATGCAAGTAGAATGAGAAAATAAAGAGAGTACTTTCTGTCCTATCCAATTTACATGTCTTGGTTCTTCTCCACGGTGCCAAAGCGTCAAGAGAGATCTTCTAGCCGCTTCCTTTCTCCCTGTTGCGAGTCTTCGGTGCTATTTAGGGCACCCTCTTACCTTCCTAGCTGTCGAGCCTCCTCCTTAGGGTTTGGGTGTGCCTTCCTATTTATAGAAGAGGAGTCGACTTTCATTAAATCCCCATGAAACCCTAACTTGCACCAACTCGGGCTAACGCCACACGACCATGTGGAATCTGTTGGATCGGAGAAAGTGCTAGAGGGGGTGAATAGCGCACGACAATCTTTTTCTTTTTTTGTTCGATATAAAACATGAGTAAGAGTAAACACACAACGGAAAATAAATGAACACAATTTATTTTACTTGGTTCACAGTCTTCGATTGCTAATTCAAGGCCCTTGCGATCCGAGATCATGTACGAAGGGCAAATCACTAAAGATCTCCTTCTCGTTGGAGGTAGGAGATAATGGATACAAGGAAATACAAAAAGCTCGAGAATGAGGCAGCACACCTACCTCACCTCGTTTGAGATAAAGCTCGGAAAGAAGTAGAATACAAGTAAATTAAATAACAACTCTATAAGACATATACCGACGACTAAAGAAGATGAAGGAAGAGCTCGTGTCGTCGGCGTTTCAGCAACGCTTCGGCGTCATAGAATTGTCGGAGAGTTGCGGCGTTGCAAGAGCACTTTGGAAGCTTTGGAATGATTGAAATGGGGTGGAGAACCCCTTCTTTTATAGCCTTGAGAAACCCTAATCGTTGAGATGAGGTTTCATGAGATGATGCCATCTAGCCCTTGAGAAATGGAGATAAGTTTTGACTCTCCTCGAAGCTAATCTTTGACCAATAGTCGACTGTTTAGCATTATCAGTCGACTGATGCCAACATCAGTTGACTGAAGGAAGCTGGCAGTCGACTGATCCTCAGGATTTCTTGCTACATTGAAAGTTAGCTCGAAAATGAAACATATATAAGTGAGTTCGATGGCCACTTACCATCTAATCTCGACATAGACCTTCCATGGGATGTCTTAGTCAGATCGTTGCCTAAGGATGTCCCTGTATGAAGGACACGACCTTACTTACACTCACTCACATGAGCTTACCTCAACCTTTACCTTTGAAGCTTTGCTTCTGGTCTCCACCTGATTTCTTCAGCTCCCTCCGAAGTCCTCCAGGTGTCGCCCGACCATGGTTCCCTCCGGGTGTTGCCGACCTTCAGCTTAGCTTAGCATTCCTGCACACTTGATTCATCTCGTGAGATAACGATGTAAACTTAACTTTGTGTATTTGCCATAATCAAAACACAGGTTTGATTATGTGGTGCCCCTACACCAACAGAATCCACACAGTCTCATGTTGGGCGATGGTATTTTGGACACGACCGAGTGAGATTCATATGGCCAGGCTGTGTCTGCCTCTAAACTATCTGATGAATGCCTTCTTTTTCTCCGGAGCATGCCCGTGTTTTGGGAGAAACACGACCAGAGCATGCTCGCCTTTGTTTGGCTCCAAAAATATGTCGTTTCACCTCTAAAATGTCGTCCCGCACATAAAATTAGCGAGAGCAGATCTCCGAACTAAAAAATAGGAAATGAATACAAAACTAGGAAGAATATGCATGAAATAATTACAAAATGCAATGAGATGTGTGCTAAAATTACTCCTAAAATCCTATATGTTTTGCTCAAATCAATTCCCCCATACTTAGATCTTTGCTTGTCCTCAAGCAAACCTCAGTGCCATGACATTTTAAAAGTATTGCTCCATACTAGGATGTTAACTAAAATTATCAAGTTGTATTCTCAATCAAAGCAAATAGATATGTTCTAAAAGTTCACTAAGTTACTTTTTCGTGCATGTGCTGAGAGAATTTTCCTAAGGGATACTCGTTCCACAGTGAGTTAAGTCGGCATTCTATAGCTTTCATAAGGTCTCTGACTTTTAGGCACTTACCTGTCCTAAGCGAGGGTTATCCCCTAGAATTAGCATAAAGTCTCAAAGGCGTGTTCAGTATTGAGAGAAATTGGTAGGTGTTTCCCCAGTAACCTAACTTGGTCTCAAAGGGGCACCTAACCATTTCAACCCATGGCAATGTTAGGGCAATCAACCCAAGTATGGTTTTGTTTTGATGTGTGTGGCAAAGGGTTTAAGTTAGGTTGTTTATGTGATTTGATGTGTGTGTTTAAGTTATGCAGGACTTAGTGAATCATGTTAGTGAAAACCCTAGAGTCAATCATGTGATGATTGTTGTATGGACTTTATTGTGTCATATTCCTATTTATAAAGGCATGATTATTATATTTACTTGTATTGGTGCCAAATAACTAAATATAATAATGTCCTTGAGTAGTAGGTTCTTATCTATATCAATCGATTGGTTGAATCGATAATGAGATGATATAGAGAACACTACTCTTAATCATTCCTAGTCAAGTATTAATATTCAGGGACAATGTTAATGCATAGAGACTAGCATGTAGGTCAACACGATGACTTGATCTCACAAGTCATGGATATGAGATATCAAGTTGACACATGGGTATGCATTGGAGAATGTATACTGAATGATCCGCCATGAGAAAGTATCATGGATCGTTATATGAGTGTCATATACTTTCTCATGTGCCTATTAGTATGACTATTAGTCCTTAGACCTAAAGTCACCATGGTTCCCTACATAAGGAGTTGCATACTTTGGCTTCGTCAAACGTCATCCGTAAATGGGTGGACTATAAAGGCGATTACTGGGTATGTGACAAATTATGCGGAGGGATGTGAGTGATGTAGATGGGATCTATCCCTCCTATATGACGGGAGAGACATCATTATTCTTAATAGAGTGAGACCACGAAGTGCATGGCCATGCCCAAATGAGTCAATATGAGATATTGAGCTCATTTGATTAGAGTGAGTCTACTTGGAGTTCAAGATATAGATTGTACTGAGGATGACACGGTCTATGCCTCAATTGGTCAATCTAGATGTCAAGGATAGAGGGACATTGTCACATATTGTGAGAGTCGCAATTAGTAGTCACAAAGGTGATGTTGGAGTTCAACATTCTTGTAACTTGGGTAGCAATGATGTGTTGCTAGATACCGCTCATTGCTTATGTCCCTAAATCGATTTAGGGATATTGCCAACGTTACAAGAACCTATAGGGTCACACACAAAGGGCAATTAGATGAAGATTAGGTTCATATGATGAACAATGAGGATTAGGTTCATGGGATGAACCAAATTGGATTAAGAGTAATCCAAATTAGACTAATTGAGTTGGACTCAATTTGATTCAATTGTTGAATGAGTCTAATTTAGATTTGATTCATTTAGTCAATTTAAATTAATGAATAGAGATTCATTAAATCAAATTGACTTGAATCAAGTGGTTGGATTTGATCAACCATGGGAGATAAGAGGTCAAGTTTGACTTGACTTGAGAGGGAAGATGAAAGGTCAAGTTTGACTTGACCAAATGCCATGTCATGATGATGACTTGGCATGGCTGGCTAATGATGATGCTCCACATCATCATTGACTTATCATGTGGTGCCACCTCATGAGGGAGACCAAGAGCCATTGGCTCTTGGAGTTACATGCATGCATGTAACCCCCCCTCCATGAAGTGGCCGGCCACCACTTAGTGGAGATCTAAGTGGGAAGTTATGTGGTGGTTTAACTTCATCTTCTTCCTTGAATCATCTTCCTCTCAAGCTTGCTCTCCCATCCCTCTCCTTGGCCGAAAATTCTAAGGGTGCTAGCACACTCTAGGTTTCTTTTCTCCACCTATTGCTTGTGTGGATACTAATAGAGGAGTGTACACTTGACACTCTAGAGTTCCGGCAAGCTATTTGGACGAGCGGGATTTGCGAAGGGCATCACATCGAGGGTAACACTCTCAACTTCTAGATCTAAGGTAGATCTAGGTTTACTTAGCACATACATGTTTTTACTTTAATATATCTTCACACGGATCCGTGGCCGGACTTCCGGGGTTTCCGCAATGCAAAAAGCGGTTTTTGCGGCTCGGAAAGTTCAACAGTGGTATCAGAGCCACGTGCGAAGCATGTATGTGTTTCTTTTTTTTGTAGTTTTTGTATTAGATATAAAAATTATAGATTTTTATGTTTCTATAAATTTCCTATTTTTATCAAATTTTTGGGTATTTTTCTCGAAGAGTCGAAGCAACGAGTGTTGGGACACTTGTAGGCTTCAACCATCGAGAAAAACTCTCTGAAACGGCGAGTTCTCGCTTTAGGTTTTTGGGACAGCGACTTAAGTCGCTGTAAGATCATATTAGGGACAATCACAAAGTTTATTTTGCGAGTAGGGGCACTGCCTCTATCCCCGAAAGGGGCCTTGTCCCGCGATCGCACCCGTAAATCGCTTAGTGGGACCGTTACGGAAAGGTGACTCATAAAATTGAAAAAAAAAATAGGAAAAATTATAGAAATTTTCTGTAAAAATACATAATTTAGAATTATGTATAATTCTATGATTGTCATGGCCCAAGAACCCCAATATTATTGGATGATGATGTGTTGTAATTCATAATATGGCCTGCGTGTCATTTTTGTGGTTGTGCATATTGTATAGTGTATGCGACCTGCGCGTTGTACCTCTTCTTTTGAAATTCTAGTTGTAAATAGTTTTAGACTCGAATGTAACTCGAGTTTCATATTTGTAATGTACAAAATGGAGTGGTGGAAAGTCCACTTGTAGACGAAGTTACGAGAAGGGTGCCGACGACACATGGCAGTCAAAGGAAGCGCTTGGAGAAGTCGCTAGCCCTAGGTTGACCGTCTGATCTTCTCATTGGCTTGAGAAGATCGTAGTAGGGCCATGACCACATCACAGTTTATTATATATATATATATGTTGATATATATATATATATATATTTGATTTTGCTTGTATGTATGTGATGCATGCTTGTAGAATAATGCTTGTATGTATATGATGCATGCTAGGATATTTTTCTTGTATGTATATGATGCATGCTATAATAATGCTTGTATGTATGTGATGCATGTTAGTGTAGGATAATAAAGGCCTCAATGCGTATATGATACACATTACGATTAGATTAGATCTTAATCGAATCAACTCGTAAATGGCTACCAAGTCCTTGATACCCATCACTACCTCGATCATTTGTAGTTGTTGAATCTGCCAAAGCAGAGCAATGCATATTATCTTGGTAGGGTGCGGAGGGACAATCTTTGTCCCACCTATCACGGCTTGGGTTAGAGTAAGCTCAATTAGATTGAGTAAAACTAGTTAACTCAATTGGATCGAGTAGAACTATAGACATATTCCAACCGTTGGAAAGATAGGATAAGATCGCATTTACACTAAATCTTGGGCGATTTAGCCAAAGCTAACTCAAGGTCTTTTGTAAATGTGAGTCTTGATCCTATAACAAGAGTTGCATAGAGATGTAATCGGTAATGTGTTACCCACCGATTGTACTAAGTCTTGGGCGATTTAGCCAAAGCTAACTCAAGGCTTAGTATGATGTGGATCTTGTCCCACAAGAATTATAGCTAGTTTGTATGAATCTAGTAATGTAGTTTGACCACATCCATAACTCGATTCTACAAAATTCCTATAATTCAGTGGGAGCATCATTTGATTAAAAACCTAATTAAATGATAAAAGGAATATGATATTAATTCTCTGCATTGTATGTTGTAGATTACTATGTCGACAAACACGAATACTCTCTCTCTGCATTTTGTCCTTGAGAAGGACAAGCTCAATGGAGCAAATTTCCTGGACTGGTATAGGAATCTAAGAATTGTTCTCACCCAAGAAAGGAAATTGTACGTCCTGGAGCAGCCCATTCCGGAGGCACCTTCTGCCACTGCCTCGCGAACTGACAAAGATGCTTACAAGAAGCATCAAGATGATGCATTAGATGTGTCGTGTCTAATGCTCGTGACCATGAACTCTGAGCTTCAGAAGCAACAAGAGTTCATGAATGCTTATGATATGGTTGAACATCTTCGTCAACTATATCAAGGACAAGCAAGGCACGAGAGATATGAAGTCTCTAAGGCATTGTTTGGTTCCAAAATGCAAGATGGGACTCCCGTAGGTCCATATGTACTCAAGATGATTTGGTACGTAGAAAACCTACAGAGATTGGGATTCCCCCTTGGCCAAGAGCTGGCCACTGACTTGATCTTGCAGTGTTTGCCACAAAGCTACAATCAATTTGTCATGAATTACAACATGAATGAAATTGATAAGCCACTGCCTGAGATGCTCAACATGTTGAGAACTGCTGAGCTCAACCTTAAGAAGGGGAAATCTGACTCCATTTTGATGGTGCAAAAGAAGAAAGGCAAGGGCAAGCCTAAAGGTAAGGGAAAGTCCCAAGCCAAGGGCAAAGGAAAGGAACTGAAACCCAAAGGAGGGGTGGCCAAGGAAGGGGCTTGCTTCCACTGCAAGGAAGCTGGACACTGGAAGCGTAACTGCAAGGCATACCTAGAAGATCTTAAGAAGAAGAGAAGTGAGACTTCTACTTTAGGTATAAATGTTATAGAAGTCAATCTATATATTTCTTCATCATGGGTATTAGATACCAGATGTGCATCTCACATTTGTACCAATGTGCATTTGAGAAATAGCGCATTGACAAAGGCGAGGTGGACCTACCGTAGGCAATGGAGCAAGGGTTCTTTCTTTATTCTTTGTAGGAACTTATGATCTATCTCTGCCCTCTGGGCTTGTACTAGAATTAGATGAATGTTGTTATGTGCCTGCCTTAACTAAGAACATCATTTTGGTTTCTTGTTTGGACAAGAAAGGATTTACATTTATAATAAAGAACAAATGTTGTTCAGTTTATTTAAATGATATGTTCTATTGTAGTGCACCTCTAATGAACGGACTCTACTTTCTAGACTTAGAGAGCCCTATCTATAACATAAGTACCAAAAGGTTCAAGTCAAATGAGTTGAACCAAACCTATCTCTGGCATTGTCGCTTAGGTCACATAAATGAGAGTCGCTTATCTCAGCTCCATAAGGATAGGCTGCTAGACTCATTTGAGTTTGAATCATATGAGACATGTGAGTCTTGCCTTTTAGGCAAGATGACCAAGACTCCCTTTAGTGGACACAACGAAAGAGCAACAGACTTGTTAGGACTTATACATAGTGATGTATGTGGCCCTTTCAATATTGCTGCTAGAGGTGGTTACAGGTACTTCATTACATTTACTGATGACTTCCGTAGATATGGTTATGTGTATCTTATGACACATAAATCAGAATCCTTTGAAAAGTTCAAAGAATTCAAGAATGAAGTACAAAACCAGCTTGGCAAGAGTATTAAGATACTTCGATCAGATCGAGGTGGTGAATACCTTAGCCATGAGTTTCATGACTATCTAGCTGAGTGTGGGATTCAATCCCAACTCACTTCTTCTGAAACACCACAGTGGAATGGTGTATCCGAAAGGAGGAATCATACCCTATTAGATATGGTACCACCTATGATGAGTCACACAGATCTTCCTATATCCTTCTGGGGATATGCTCTACACACAGCAGCCTTTACCCTTAACCATGTACCATCCAAGGCTATGATAAAGACACCATATACAATATGGACAGGGAGAAATCCCAAGATGTCTTTCATGAGGATTTGGGGTTGTGAGGCTTACGTTCGACGTCAAGTCTCAGACAAACTGTGACCCAAATCCGATAGGTGCTATTTTGTTGGATATCCCAAGGATACAAAAGGATATTACTTCTACATTCCCAGTCAGCATAAAGTGTTTGTAGCAAAGACTGGGGTTTTTCTAGAAAGGGATTTTGTTCTAGAAAAACTAGTGGGAGTACATTCGATCTTGAAGAAATTCAAGATAAGGACCATAGCACTAAAGCCTTGATGAAGGTTGAACAGGAACCACAAAGTGTTGTGGGCGATGAGATTGTTGCACAAAGAGTTGTGGAACAACCACCTGTTCATGTAGACCTACCTCTTCGCAGGTCTGATAGGGTACGTTGTCAGCCTGAGAGATACTCATTTCTCTTGTATGACCATGATGATGTTATGCTCATTGAGAATGAGCCTACCTCCTATCAGGAAGCTGTGATGAGCCTAGATTCTGAGAAATGGCTAGAGGCCATGAGATCCGGATGGAATCCATGTACACCAACCAAGTATGGACTTTGGTTGATCCACTTGAAGGGGTCAGACCCATTGGGTGTAAGTGGGTCTTTAGGAGAAAGAATGACATGGATGGACTTACGCATACCTATAAGGGCCGATTGGTGGCTAAAGGTTTCAAGCAAATTCATGGTATTGACTATGATGAAACCTTTTCTCCAGTGGCGATGTTTAAGTCCATTCGGATCTTGCTTGCTATTGCAGCATACCACGATTATGAGATCTCGCAGATGGATTTCAAAACCGCGTTTCTGAATGGAAACTTACTCGAGGATGTGTACATGACACAACCTGAGGGTTTTGAAGATCCACAACATACTGGGAAAGTATGCAAGCTGCAAAGGTCCATTTATGGGCTAAAGCAAGCCTCTCGGAGCTGGAATCTTCGATTCGATGATGCGATCAAACAGTTTGGTTTCATCAAGAATGAAGATGAACCCTGTTTCTACAAGAGGGTTAATGGGAACACAATTATCTTCCTTGTATTGTATGTGGATGACATACTACTCATTGGGAATGACATCCCTTCGCTACAGTCTGTGAAGACTTGGCTGGGGACGTGCTTCTCAATGAAGGACTTAGGTGAAGCAGCCTGTATTCTAGGCATCAAGATCTATAGAGATAGATCTAAGAGATTGCTTGGCCTAAGTCAGAGTACATACATTGACACGGTATTACAACGGTTTGCCATGCAAAATTCCAAGAAGGGACTTCTGTCGATGTCACATGGTGTGAGTCTTTAAAAGACTCAAAGTCCCTCTTCTAGAGAGGAGAGAGACCGCATGGATAAGATCCCTTACACATCAGCTATAGGATCTATCATGTACGCCATGTTGTGTACTCATCCTGATGTCTCGTATGCTTTGAGCATGACGAGTAGATACCAGTCAGATCCATGTGAGCGTCACTGGATAGCAGTCAAGAATATTCTTAAGTACTTGAGAAGGACTAAAGAATATTTCTTGATATTTGGAGGTAATGAGGAGCGTGCTGTAAAGGGTTACAGCGATGCCAGCTTCCAAACTGACCAGGATGATTATAGATCGCAGTCAGGGTTCGTGTTTTGCTTGAATGGTGGCGCTGTGAGATGGAAGAGTTCGAAGTAGGACACAGTTGCTGATTCTACAACAGAAGCCGAGTATATTGCTGCATCTGAGGCAGCAAAGGAGGTAGTTTGGATCTGCAAGTTCATTACTGAGCTTGGGGTGGTTCCTTGCATAGCATATCCCATAGAGCTCTATTGTGACAACAATGGAGCGATTGCACAGGCTAAGGAACCTCGCTCACACCAGCGGACCAAACACATACTACAGTGCTTCTATCTCATTCGAGAGATTATCGATAGAGGAGATGTGAAGATTTGTAGAGTACCCATAGAGGCTAACATCACAGATCCCTTGACCAAGGCTTTGGCACAGAAAAAATATGATGGTCACACTAGGTCATTGGGTATTAGATACTATGGTGATTGACACTAGACCTAGTGGGAGATTGTTAGTGAAAGCCCTAGAGCCAATCATGTAATGATTGTTGTATGGACTTTATTGTGTCATATTCCTATTTATAAAGGCATGATTATTATATTTACTTGTATTGATGCCAAATAACTAAATATAATAATGTCCTTGAGTAGTAGGTTCTTATCCATATCAATCGATTGGTTGAATCGATAATGAGATGATATAGAGAATACTACTCTTAATCATTCCTAGTCAAGTATTAATATTCAGGGACAATGTTAATGCATAGAGACTAGCATGTTGGTCAACACAATGACTTGATCTCACAAGTCATGGATATGAGATATCAAGTTGACACATGAGTATGCATTGGAGAATGTAAAGTTAATGACCCGCCATGAGAAAATATCATGGATCGTTATATGAGTGTCATATACTTTCTCATGTGGCTATTAGTATGACTATTAGTCCTTAGACCTGAAGTCACCATGGTTCCCTACATAAGGAGTTGCATACTTTGGCTTCGTCAAACGTCACCCGTAAATGGGTGGACAATAAAGGCGATTACTGAGTATGTGACAAATTATGCGGAGGGATGTGAGTGATATAGATGGTATCTATCCCTCCTATATGACGGGAGAGACATCGTTATTCTTGATAGAGTGAGACCACGAAGTGCATGGCCATGCCCAAATGAGTCAATATGAGATATTGAGCTCATTTGATTAGAGTGAGTCTACTTGGAGTTCAAGATATAGATTGTACCGAGGATGACACGGTCTATGCCTCAATTGGTCAATCTAGATGTCAAGGATAGAGGGACATTGTCACATATTATGAGAGTCATAATTAGTAGTCACAAAGGTGATGTTGGAGTTCAACATTCTTGTAACTTGGGTAGCAATGATGTGTTGCTAGATACCGCTCATTGCTTATTTTCCTAAATCGGTTTAGGGACATTGCCAATGTTACAAGAACCTATAGGGTCACACACAAAGGGCAATTAGATGGAGATTAGGTTCATATGATGAACAATGAGGATTAGGTTCATGGGATGAACTAAATTGGATTAAGAGTAATCCAAATTAGACTAATTGAGTTGGACTCAATTTGATTCAATTGTTGAATAAGTCTAATTTAGATTTGATTCATTTAGTCAATTTAAATTAATGAATAGAGATTCATTAAATCAAATTGACTTGAATCAAGTGGTTGGATTTGATCAACCATGGGAGATAAGAGGTTAAGTTTGACTTGACTTGAGAGGGAAGATGAAAGGTCAAGTTTGACTTGACCAAATTGTTGGTTTTCCGGCACCGCGGCGTGTGTGTGTTCGATCATGTTTCGTAAACATGAGCACAGCGGAAGCAATTAAAAATAATAAATCTATATTTATTACAACACACACAACACACGCATGCATATTACAACAAGTGTAGACATAACCGTAAATTAAAATTTGCAATAAAAGGAAATTTATCTACGTTATACCTTTCGTATGACGTATAGCGGGAACGGCATCAACCGGAACGATCCTCGTAAGAATCGTCTCTATCCATATCCACGCCGAGCTCCTCGGGATGACTTCGCTAAGCCACGAGCTTCATCTTCGTATGGGTTACTAGCCTCGTGTTGAAGACGACGTGATCGAGAGATGATCACAATCCGAATCCAAATTCGGATCCAAAACCGAGTCCTCAAAACTCGATTCTCCGGAGAGGTATTCGTCAACCATTTGACGAATTCTTCGTCCTCCACCCCAGAGGATTACCGGAGATCAAATCCTCGGTAAGTTAGCCGCTGTCGGAGCACTAACCGTCGTCCAAACGACGCTCCGACAACAAAGAAACAAGCTGTCCAGAAAAACTGGACAGCTTTTGGTGGAGGAATAGAGGCCGGCCAAAGGAGATGTGGAGCTCACCTTATCACCGAACCCACAAGAGATCACCGGAGGGTCGCCGGAGCATCGCCGGCTGAAGCTTGGATGCCGGCGGCAAGGAGGTGGCAGCAGCTCCATGAAGTTGGCGGCAACACCATGTTGGGCGGCAACAACAAAAGGGGGCTAGGGTTGGGCGGCCAAAACTTCATTAGCCTTAGGGTTAGGGTTTAAGCCCTATTTTATAGAGAACTAATTCTCTTAATGGTTAATGGATCATATCCATAAAGCCCGTTAACCCGCTCCATTAAGATAAGTTAAAATAAACCAAACCATGATGGTTTATTTTAAGTTAAAACGAACCGAACCAACTTTTGGTTCATTCGCTTAAAATAAACCAAACCCTTTGGTTTATTCTTATCCATTGGATTAGAACCAAACCATTTTGGTCCATCCATTATGTCTTCATAAGACACTGCCCATCCACGCTTCCATTGCGACTGAAACAATTTCATGCTCGCTTTATGTTTGGTCCAACCAAACATAGTTTCTCTCGGTCTGAGAATCCCATTCTCAAGCTCGTTTTAAATCCTTTGGATTACACTCGTTGTGCGTGTGATCAAATAGGTTCTCGGTTTATGTTGGCCGTCTATAATTAACCATTAATTATAGAACGATCATGAGTGGCACCTAGTAGTACATCATGATCCCCAATTAACCAAAAAGATCAACGGTTGATCCAGAACTATTTCTGAAACCCTTCAGTAGCTCGAATGAATCGTGCCCTATTCCCTTCACTCATCTTATACCCACTTGGTTCAGGACATGGTCTATTGTGTCAGTCCCCACTAGGCTGACTACGTCACACCTAGCCCAAGTATCATTTCCTCGTCCTACGGATTCTAGTTACTCCACATGTATCGAAGAGTACCTTACTCTAAACATGTAATGCTTTGGCCAAATACTTTAGTAACAATCCGATGAGAGGCCATGGGTATACATCTCCTTGCAAGGAGTGGTGAATCCTTTATAGGCTATTCAAACACCTTCGATCACTTCGACTTATACCCAATCATCCCGGGTCCACATCTCCTCGGAGATGTTTGCTTAAGATGTCAAAGCATAAGTCTCCATGATCAAGATGACTTGAATACCGCAAGTCAAAGGAACATCGTACTTAAGCCACAGTAAGAACTTCATTGACATATCTATATATGCAGAGAACCATATGAAGTCTTACGGCTGGTCACTCCAATGAAATAGTTACCATAACTAGCATCCACGATTAACTCCGGACATCACTATGTCTCCAGCCAGTGAGAATCAGCTGCTTGGATACACCAAGGAGTATACCTCGTGCTAGTCTCGATAGAATTGATGGTGTCCAAATCCATCAATTCATCGACTAGGGATAATTCCGATACATCACAATTACACATGTAGAGATACTCACTAGTTGTGATCCAATCACAAATTCTCTCATGCTGTGAATCGTATCGTGGACATTCAGTAAATGAGTTTAAGATCCAATCAAATACATAAAACATGTATACTCAAATAGTGAATCTTCATTTATCATATAAATGGTTCATACATAAGGCGATTGCCTTAGGACATCTCTCATATATTACTAACAGACTCCCACTTGGCCTAATGCCAATCGCTACGGTATCCAATACCATAAGCTCGAACATGACCCTCAAACTTACTTTGAGGTAATGCCTTAGTCAAAGGATCCGCTAAGTTCCTTTTAGTGGGAATTTTCTCGATTTGTATTTCGTTCCTACTGATGGTCTCTCTGATAAGATGATAGCGGCGAAGCACATGTTTGGATCATTGATGAGACCACATCAAGTTCATAGATGAACTTCTTGATCCAAACCGCTTCCTTTCTTTGCTTCAAAGTCGCAGCGTATTCGCCTTAGTGGCTTGTCAAGCTTGGAACCTTTCCAACTTATTGCGCCTCCATTCCAGGTGAATACATACCCAGACAAAGACATGGAATCATCCTTGTCTCTCTGGAGCTGGCATCCGTATACTCACGTATCACCATGTACCCTTCTCCATATATTAGGAACGCATCCTTAGTTCTTCTTAAGTACTTAAGGATCGTCTTAACAGTCACCCAATGATCCATTCCTAGATCAGACTGGTATCTGCTCGTGACACTCAGAGCATACGATACATCGGGCCTCGTACATAACATAGCATACATGATAGATCCTATTGCGGATGCATAGGGAATCTTACTCATGCAAATCCTTTCGTCTTCTGTGCGCGGACACATAGACTTCGAAAGGTGTACCCCATGCCCGATGGGTAGGAAACCTTTCTTGGATTCCGGCATGCTAAACCTCTTTAGCACTCGGTCTATATATGTAGACTGCGAAAGACCAAGCAACCGTTTCGATCTATCTCTATAGATCTTAATCCCGAGGATGTAGGTTGCTTCTCCCAGGTCTTTCATGGAGAATGTCTTGGATAACCAAACCTTAACTGACTGTAAGACTGAAACATCGTTTCCTATAAGTAATATGTCATCGACATACAATACTAGGAACACGACTGCACTCCCACTAACCTTCTTGTACACACAAGGTTCGTCTGGATTTTGTGAGAAATCAAACCTTTTGATTGTCTCATCAAAATGGATATTCCAGCTCCTGGATGCTTGCTTCAATCCATAAATGGACCGTCGCAATTTGCATACCTTGGTTTTATCAACCGATGTGAAACCCTCAGGCTGTATCATATACACGTCCTTGAGCAGGTTTCCATTAAGGAAAGTTGTTTTCACATCCATCTGCCATATCTCATAATCATAATGAGTCGCTATGGCCAGGAGCATCCGAATGGATTTAAGCATAGCTACAGGCGAATAGGTTTTGTCATAATCAACACCTTGTTTTTGACGATATCCTTTCGCCACCAATCTAGCCTTATAGGTAATCACATTACCATCCATGTCGGTTTTCTTCTTGAAAACCCACTTGCACCCTATAGGCTTTATGCCTTCAGGTGGGTCAACCAAGTTCCAAACTTGGTTTTCATACATGGAATCCATTTCCGACTTCATGGCACCAAGCCATTTATCCCTTTCTGAACTTGTCAGCACTTCTTCATAACTGGCAGGCTCCTCATCATCAATGAGTAACACGTCATTCGATTCACTTATGAGAAATCCATATCTCTCAGGAATATTGCGTGTTCTACCAGATCTACGAAGATGTGGTGTTACAATAGGTCCAGCCGATTGCTCATCACTATGAGTTGTCGGCTGTTGTGCTTCACCAGGTATCTCATCAATGTCTATTTGAGTCTCTCGAGCCTCCTCAAGCTCGATGACACTCCCACTGTTTTCTTGCAAGAGAAACTCTTTCTCTAGAAACACAGCATGCCTTGAAACAAACACCTTTTGTTCCACAGGATGATAGAATTGGTAACCCCTAGTTTCCTTAGGGTATCCAATAAATAGACATTTATCAGACTTAGCATCCAATTTGTCTGATACAGTCCGCTTCACATAAGCAGGATAACCCCATATCTTCAAGTAAGATACATGAGGTTTCTTACTATTCCATATCTCATATGGAGTAGTTGAGACTACCTTGGTAGGCATTCTGTTTAACAAGTAAAATCACCAAAAGGACTTGGGAAGAGTTGCATGATTCATCATTGACCTGACCATGTCCAACAAGGTCCGGTTACGCCTCTCAGATACACCATTATGCTGTGGTGTATAGGGCGGAGTCCATTGAGACAATATGTCATTGTCTCTTAGATAATCAAGAAACTCTTGACTTAAGTATTCACCACCTCGATCCGATCGAAGTATTTTAATACTCTTGTCATGTTGTTTCTCTACTTCATTTCTGAATTCTTTGAACCTTTCAAAGGCTTCTGACTTGTGTTTCATCAAGAACACATACCCAAACCGTGAGTGATCATCGGTGAAGGTAATGAAGTAGCTATAGCCTCCTAATGCTTGAGTTGACATAGGTCCACATACATCAGTATGTACTAGACCTAGTAACTCTCCCACTCGTTCACCTTTTCCTGTAAAAGGTAACTTAGTCATCTTGCCTTTTAAGCATGATTCACATGTATCGTATGAATCCAATTCAAACGATTCCAGAATTCCACATCGGTGTAATTCGGACATGCATTTCTTGCTTATATGGCCAAGACGACAATGCCACATATAGGAGTCTATTTGATTATCCTTTCGAGCACGCGTGTTGCTTGCTTCGATATTGAAAATGTCACTGGATACGTCCAACGTATAAACACCATTGCTTAAAGTTCCAGTCCCATAAAGAACTCCATTCAAAGTTATGTAACAACAATTGTTACTAAAAGTCAAATGGTACCCATTTCTATTTAAACACGAAATAGAAATGATGTTCTTTATCAACGAAGGAACATAAAAGCAATTGTCCAGTTCTAAGACAAGTCCTACAGGGAGTTCCAACAAATACGTTCCGATGGCGAGTGCAGCAACCGTTGCTCCATTCCCAACACGTAAATTTGACTCTCCCCTTGACGAGTCTTCTTCTATTCCTTAGCCCATGTATGTCATATATGTGAGCCACACCCAGTATCGAATACCCAAGTGTCTGAGGAAATAGAATGACAATCAATAAAGAAGATTTCTGAAGAAGATGGGGCATCCAATGCCTTATCCTTCTTCACGGACTCAAGATAAATCTTGTACTTTCTTCGCAAATGGCTCTCCTTGCCATAATGATGGCAAGTTTCCTTTTGTGCTAGTTCTACCTTCTTAGCCCTTCTCTTCTTTCCCTTCTGATGTTCCTTTGACTTCCTCTTAGAACCTTTCTTCGAGGAATCAACTAACAGCACCGTCCCCTGCTCATGCTTCTCAGAAGACTCCACAGTCTTCAGCATATTGAGCAGTACCACAGATGAACCTCCTAGCATCTCAGAGGTGAAGAGGAGCTTTGAGACTTCGAACCTTTCAAATCTCACTTGCTCATCAACCAACTCACAAAGATGAAGGACTACGATATGAGCATCCATATGCTCATGCTTCTTTCGTAGCTTGGGTTCCATCGTGGCTAGCATGATGCAACTCATTTGTTCAGAATCACTCACATGTTTCTGATAGGCCAACAATTGGTCCAGAGTTGCATCGTCACTAGGACGGGCGGGAAGAGGCGCTTCGAGGACATTTGCAAGCTTTTCAACCTTGAGAACAATTCTCAAGCTTCTAAGCCAGTCCATGAAGCTCGGCCCAGTCAATTTATTCGAATCCAAAATGGAACGCAAATTCAAACACATCATGATCAATATATTAACTTAGAAATACAAAACGAGCATATATGAGAAAGATGATTTTAAAATGCATCAATATACATTTATAAATCCCATTCATTTTTCGAATTTCAAAAACTCCAAAATCACTTCGGGAGATCGTAGGTCCATCTCCGAATAGGCTGATATCCATCATAGTTATGAACAACCTTGGAGAGAGTCCAACAAGCCATTCATAACTACGACGGTAGGTATCATCTATACCGATTGCATATCCCGTATATGCAACTATCACAATGTGCTATCAACTAATTGAATGTTCACACATACATCGGGTTGTTAACACATTAACAAGTATGCATCATATGCATAGCACCCAACTTCACCTCCCTTTACATCGACCTTGGAGAGTCCAACAAGCCGATGCTCGTGTTAAAGCCAACCCATTAATCAGACATAGTTTTAATATGGTTAGAGCGCATTCAACCAATTAGCCCAGCTTGGAGAGAGTCCAACAACCAAAGCTAACGATTGACCTCTGACTCTTACCATATTAGTATTAAACTATTCCATGGTTTGAACATATTCAAGTTCGAGCCGGGCTTGGAGAGAGTCCAACAACCCAAACAAGAAACAGAACTCTGGTTCTAACCATATTAATGGAAGGTGTAGGCTTTAATATTGATTAAGGGTTTTTATGTCTCATCCTCTTTGCATGCAAATAACTATTATCTACATGGCATGGCATACATGACATACATCTACATGTCACGACACGCATGGCATAATGTTATGCATCTAATGCAATTACATGGCATACAATTATGTCATGTATATAATTTCCTTATATGTCATAACTATTTATGGAAATAAAATATGTTTAAGATTT
Organism: Wurfbainia villosa; assembly: GCA_025175895.1. Lineage (NCBI taxonomy): Eukaryota > Viridiplantae > Streptophyta > Magnoliopsida > Zingiberales > Zingiberaceae > Wurfbainia > Wurfbainia villosa. Next base: position 17,311,630 of record CM046005.1, on the reverse strand, counting down.
GATTCTCCAAATCAAATCATAATTAAATTAGGAAACAAATTTCCAAATCTAATCACATATTTTATTCATGGAATTATTTGATTAAGGAAAATCTATTTAGGAAACCAATTTCCTAAATCATTAAAACTACTTATGGAAATAAAATATTTTAAGATTTGATTTCCCAAATCAAATCATGATTAAATTAGGAAACAAATTTCCAGAATCTAATCAAATATTTTATTTATGGAAAATATCAATTTCCATAAATACTTCCAACTTTCCAAAAGTGGAAGATTTCCATAAATACTTCTAGACTTTCCAAAATTGAAAAATTTCCATAAATACTTCTAAATTTACAAAATTTAGAAAATTTCCAGAAATACATTATGACTATCGCAAAACCATTTTTACGATTATGTCGAAACACAACCTGGGCTCTGATACCACTGTTGGTTTTCCGGCACCGCGGCGTGTGTGTGTTCGATCATGTTTCGTAAACATGAGCACAGCGGAAGCAATTAAAAATAATAAATCTATATTTATTACAACACACACAACACACGCATGCATATTACAACAAGTGTAGACATAACCGTAAATTAAAATTTGCAATAAAAGGAAATTTATCTACGTTATACCTTTCGTATGACGTATAGCGGGAACGACATCAACCGGAACGATCCTCGTAAGAATCGTCTCTATCCGTATCCACGCCGAGCTCCTCGGGATGACTTCGCTAAGCCACGAGCTTCGTCTTCGTACGGGTTACTAGCCTCGTGTTGAAGACGACGTGATCGAGAGATGATCACAATCCGAATCCAAATTCGGATCCAAAACCGAGTCCTCAAAACTCGATTCTCCGGAGAGGTATTCGTCAACCGTTTGACGAATCCTTCGTCCTCCACCTCAGAGGATTACCGGAGATCAAATCCCCAGTAAGTTAGCCGCTGTCGGAGCACTAACCGTCGTCCAAACGACGCTCCGACAACAAAGAAACAAGCTGTCCAGAAAAACTGGACAGCTTTTGGTGGAGGAATAGAGGCCGGCCAAAGGAGATGTGGAGCTCACCTTATCACCGAAACCACAAGAGATCACCGGAGGGTCGCCGGAGCATCGCCGGCTGAAGCTTGGATGCCGGCGGCAAGGAGGTGGCAGCAGCTCCATGAAGTTGGCGGCAACACCATGTTGGGCGGCAACAACAAAAGGGGGCTAGGGTTGGGCGGCCAAAACTTCATTAGCCTTAGGGTTAGGGTTTAAGCCCTATTTTATAGAGAACTAATTCTCTTAATGGTTAATGGATCATATCCATAAAGCCCGTTAACCCGCTCCATTAAGATAAGTTAAAATAAACCAAACCATGATGGTTTATTTTAAGTTAAAACGAACCGAACCAACTTTTGGTTCATTCGTTTAAAATAAACCAAACCCTTTGGTTTATTCTCATCCATTGGATTAGAACCAAACCATTTTGGTCCATCCATTATGTCTTCATAAGACACAGCCCATCCACGCTTCCATTGCGACTGAAACAATTTCATGCTCGCTTTATGTTTGGTCCAACCAAACATAGTTTCACTCGGTCTGAGAATCCCATTCTCAAGCTCGTTTTAAATCCTTTGGATTACACTCGTTGTGCGTGTGACCAAATAGGTTCTCGGTTTATGTTGGCCATCTATAATTAACCATTAATTATAGAACGATCATGAGTGGCACCTAGTAGTACATCATGATCCCCAATTAACCGAAAAGATCAACGGTTGATCCAGAACTATTTCTGAAACCCTTCAGTAGCTCGAATGAATCGTGCCCCAGTCCCTTCACTCATCTTATACCCACTTGGTTCAGGACATGGTCTATAGTGTCAGTCCCCACTAGGCTGACTACGTCACACCTAGCCCAAGTATCATTTCCTCGTCCTACGGATTCTAGTTACTCCACATGTATCGAAGAGTACCTTACTCTAAACATGTAATGCTTTGGCCAAAGACTTTAGTAACAATCCGACGAGAGGCCATGGGTATACATCTCCTCGCAAGGAGTGGTGAATCCTTTATAGGCTATTCAAACACCTTCGATCACTTCGACTTATACCCAATCATCCCGGGTCCACATCTCCTCGTAGATGTTTGCTTAAGATGTCAAAGCATAAGTCTCCATGATCAAGATGACTTGAATACCGCAAGTCAAAGGAACATCGCACTTAAGCCACAGTAAGAACTTCATTGACATATCTATATATGCAGAGAACCATATGAAGTCTTACGGCTGGTCACTCCAATGAACTAGTTACCAGAACTAGCATCCACGATTAACTCCGGACATCACTATGTCTCCAGCCAGTGAGAATCAGCTGCTTGGATACACCAAGGAGTATACCTCGTGCTAGTCTCGACAGAATTGATGGTGTCCAAATTCATCAATTCATCGACTAGGGATAATTCCGATACATCACAATTACACATGTAGAGATACTCACTAGTTGTGATCCAATCACAAATTCTCTCATGTTGTGAATCGTATCGTGGACATTCAGTAAATGAGTTTAAGATCCAATCAAATACATAAAACATGTATACTCAAATAGTGAATCTTCATTTATCATATAAATGGTTCATACATAAGGCGATTGCCTTAGGACATCTCTCATATATTACTAACTCAAATGACATGTCATGATGATGACTTGGCATGGACGGCCAATGATGATGCTCCACATCATCATTGACTTATAATGTGGTGCCACCTCATGAGGGAGACCAAGAACCATTGGCTCTTGGAGTTACATGCATGAATGTAACCCCCCCCCCCCCTTCCATGTAGTGGCCGGCCACCACTTAGTGGAGATCTAAGTGGGAAGTTATGTGGTGGTTTAACTTCGTCTTCTTCCTTGAATCATCTTCCTCTCAAGCTTGCTCTCCCATCCCTCTCCTTGGCCGAAACTTCTAAGGGTGCTAGCACACTCTATGTTTCTTTTCTCCACCTATTGCTTGTATGGATACCAATAAAGGAGTGTACACTTGACACTCTAGAGTTCCGGCAAGCTATTTGGACGAGCGGGATTTGCGAAGGGCATCGCATCGAGGGTAACACTCTCAATTTCTAGATCTAAGGTATATCTAGGTTTACTTAGCACATACATGTTTTTATTTTAATATATCTTCGCACGGATCCGTGGCCGGACTTCCGGAGTTTCTGCAATGCAAAAAGTGGTTTTTGTGGCTCGGAAAGTCCAACAAATCACACATGTGTTGACTTGATGAAAGCATTAGCGAGTTCACCATCTCATGGCTATGGTCCTTGAATCGGTGAATGATGGCATTGTGGAAGCCGTGCGCTTGGTGCATTCGAGGGACCGCTGGAAGAGGAGCATTGGAGTGAAGCCAAAGGAAGCAGACTTCAGGGCGAGATGCAAAGGATGACACTTGAGGAGTCACGGGCTTAGTGCATTCGAGGGACGTGACCGGATAAAGAGAGCTTTGGTGAGGGACTTCATGGGAAGATGAGAGATTGAGCGATTGTAACCCGGGACGGGGTTGCTCATAGGTGAACTTGGCTGAATGGCTAAGTCAAGTGTCAGATGCTCAAACTTAGGTTAGAAGTTTTACTCGACTAGTTGGATGCTCAAACTTGTGTTTGAGGTTTTACCCGACAATTGAATAAGTCGGATGCTCAAACATGAGTTTGAGGTTTCTACCCGACGAATGGAAGTGTCGGATGCTCAAACAGGTGGTTAGAGGTTTACCATTAGATGCTCAAACAAGTGTTTGTTTGATGTTTTACATGACACCAGTCGACTACTATAGATAGCAGTCGACTGATCCAAGTCGAGAGCAATCGACTGGTGTTCGATGTAGGGGATCGGATCGGCTGGCTAGAGGGGGGTGAATAGCCCTCTTACTATGGATGTCGGAATTCTCTCGTTCGTTTGCTCGTCTACACAATCGTTAGCGCAAGCGGAAGCATAAACAATAAAGACAAAGCAATAAATGAAATACGAGAAAACAAACGCTAACAAAGAGTGTAACGTGGTTCACGGCTACGCCGCTAATCCACGGTCCCTGATTCGTCCTCGGTGAATCACTCCGCTTAACCAATCCACTAAATGGTCTCTCCTTTGCACCAAGCTAGGTGGAGGTAACCTTTACAATCAAGATCACTCTTCTTACAAATAGAATGGAGTAAAAGCAAGTAAGAAGAGTTTAGAGCTTGTGGGGCACTAGGAAGATCACTTGGATCATGAGCATTAGCCTCTCAAAGGCTTACACCCTCTCTTTTTATAGAGAGGGCTGATTTCTTCCGTTGGCGCCATCGATCATTGCCCGCCCTTGGCGATCATTGCCATCCTACAACGGCCTCCGAACACGTCGGATCCGACCGTTGTAGTCCAACGGAACTCTTGGTCGTCGATTGATGGACCTCATCAGTCGATTCTGCTCGTAGTCGATCGCCCTATCGGCTACGAGCGATTCTGGCGAAAACCCTATTGACTCATTGCCGCCTTCGAGGTCGGCCCGATGGTCTTGGCAATGATCGCACGTATGAGGATCAGCTCACCGCCAATCCGTCGATCGTATACCGTCGAACTCACTGATTAGCAATGATCGCCATGACATGGCAATGAATCGATGTCGAAAAACCCATCCGACACTTGACCAAATGGCCAAGTTTCACCTAAGAGCTACCCTTCCCCGGGTTACAATCGCTCACTCTCATCTCTCGGAGTCCCTCGCCTTCGAAGTTCTCTTCGTTCTCGGCCACGTCCCTCGGCAGCATCAGGCGCACGGCTCTGCAATGCTCCTTCGCGTCTCTTGCCTCGAAGTCTACTTCCTCCGGCTTCACTCCAAGCTTCTCGTCCGGCGTCCCTCGGATGCTCCAAGCGCACGGCTTCCGCAAAGCTATCCTTCACCGACTCAAGGCACGAGTCATGAGATGTGAAACTCGCCACAGCTCCATGTGCGAATTACTAAGTCCTGCACGACTTCAACGCACATATCACATCAACATATCAAACTAACTTAAACCCTTTGCCACACCATCAAAACCATATTACGGCAAGAGATTGCCCTAACAATCTCCCCCTTTTTGATGTGTGGCAATCCGTTTAAGTTAGGTAAAAACATTTGATATAAATTCTAAGGTAAGAAGGCATGTAAAGATAAACATGATATAGCAACATGCCACTCCCCCTTAATCCATGAAACTCTATATTGCAAATTTTCTCCCCCTATCATATATTTCTCCCCCTAAAATAATTAACTTAAACATAATTATTTCTCCCCCTTTGACACCATCAAAAAGATTAACACGAAGTTATAAACTCATGGCATCAAGTATAATGGAGGGAAAATACCAAAAACATGAATAAAATCTGAAATCAGAAAATTGCAGGCTGATTTTTGTGAGCAATGATCACATCGTAGATAGCAATGATCGCACAATTGATTCGAATTGATTTTCATGCATTAAAAATTCTAGAAAATTTGAAAAAACATGAAATTTGAGTAGCATATTTCTATTAAGTATATCTATCAGTGAAAAATGGGTTTCCATGAAAAATCATTATATTTCCATGTATTTGCCAAAAATCAAAAAGCTTTAAAAAATTACTAGGTTTTTGATTATAAGAGTATCCATTTTAACACCTAGTCTTGCTTTGAATTGTTTCAAAACATGAATACATAGATTTTAGATTAAGAAATTGTTTTGAAAACATATGAAATATCCAACCATGATCTTTGGGCAATATGTCTATGAATTAAACATAAGCCTTCCCCATGATTGGTCTATTATTGCTATTTTGATACTTTAAATGACCATCTAAATGCCATAGGCATTAGTGGACATTTGTATCATCCTAATATCTCACCCATGCTAAGTTTGCAATCAAGTTAGCCTATAGTGAGTGTGAGATGCATCCTAGGGGGTATTTGTATATACTTAACCAATATATTCATGCAATTCTATCATGGTTAAGTATCAACCTAACAACCTACATGATCATAATGACATATATGAATTAATTTCACATTATGATCATGAAACTCATGAATTCATCAAATAATAGTCATGCATTAGGTATTATATGATGATAATAAACAAAGTATCACCTAAAGCATGATTCAACCCTATTTCTCATGATAACGTGCCAAATTTCAAAAACATAAATCATGATTTCAAACATACATAGCAATTGCATTAATCATCATGATTTAAGCATTATTATCTATTTATGGGCACATTATCATCACCCAACACTATCTAAAAAATGTTGTCCCGTCATCCTAAGTCAACCAAAATATGATATAGGTTAATTCCATATGGTTGACTACCCTAGGGTTATCCTAACCCTTAAGGATGGATTTTGGAATCCAAAATAAGTTCTTTCCTATTGGGTTCACTAAGTATTCCTTGGGGATCCATTTTCTAGCTATTATCTTCTTCTTATCTTGTCCCCTAGCTATTAGGCATTTGTAGGCCTTTTCATTTTTCTTTTCCTTGTAGCCTAGGCCCTTTTTGTTGAAGCTAGCTCTTTGGCTCCCTAAGATCATGTTCAATGTGTTGGAGCCAATTGTGAATTTCTCTAGGGCTTTGGTTAAATAATCTACCTTTTCCCTTAATGCCCTATTTTCCTCTATGCATGCATCATTAACATCCAAAGGCATATAGTCATGTGAGCATGCATCATCATTTAAGCTAGAAGAAATATTATCATTTAAGCATGCATTTTCTAGCTTATTTTCCAATGCCTTAATTTGATTAAGCATGCTTTTATTTTTCTTTTTCATTCCAAATAAGTCCTTAGTTAAACTAGAAATTATGGAAACTATTTTCTTAGGAGAGGCTTTCGTTACCATAGTTTCCATGTCCTCTTCTTCTTCGGATGATGAGGATGTAGAAGCTCCCCCTTCACTTGAGCTCTCTCCTCTTGAGCTTGATTCTTCATTTTCGGATGAAGAGCAATCCAAGTCATCAAAGGCCATCAAGGCCAAATTGGTGACAAAGGCATTCTCCTCATTTGATGATGATGAGGAGGATGAGGATGGGTCATCCCAAGTCTTGACCTTGAATGCTTTGGCCTTCCCCTTTTCCTTTGCCTTATTTTCTTCTTCTTTTTTCTTGTTCCCCTTCTTCTTCCTCTTTTCTTCTTTCTTTTTCTTCTCTTCCTTGCTTTTGTTTAGGAGGGGACAATTATCCCTTATATGTCCTTCTCCTTGGCAATTGTAGCATATGACCTTCCCCCTTGGTCTTCTATTCCTATCATAAGATTTATCAAATCTAAAATTCTTAAATGCACGTCTTACCTTCCTTACCATGTAGGCTTCTTCCGTGCTATCCATGGAGGAGGTGGAGGCTTCATCATCATCGGAGGAGGGGATCTCTATCTTCTTCTTCCCCTTATTTGCCAACAATGCTACTCCCCTTGAAGGTTGAATTCTAGGCTCTTCTTGTATTCCTTCAAGCCTAGTTTCGTGAAGCTCCATTGTTGAGAAAAATTCCTCCAAGGTACTTACTTCCAAATTCTTTGAGATATAGAATGAGTCCACCATGGAGCTCCACTTTGCAGACCGGGGAAAGACATCTATGGCCTTCATTACCATATCCCGGTTGGAGAGCTTTTCACCTACACTTGACAAATCGGTTATAATTTCCTTGAAACGAGAATGTAAGGAAATTACCTTTTCTCCCTTTTCTAATTTAATGTTGGATAATTGGGAGCGGAGGAGGTCTCTCCTTGCTAGCTTTGCCTCGGATGTGCCTTCATGAAGCTCAATTAGCTTCTCCCACATCTCCTTGGCACTTAGGCATTCTCCTATTCGGTTGATCTCTTGTTGGGGGAGCACATTGTAGAGATGATGTTTTGCCTTTGAGTTCGCAAGGTGCTCTTCCCTTTGCCTTTTGGTCCACCTAGATTTCTCTATTGGTTTCCCCTCTTCATCCCTAGGCAAAATGAAACCGGATTCCATTGTAATCATTATATCAAAATCCGTTTCGAAAAATACCTCCATTCGCTTCTTCCACCAAGTGAATTCTCCTTCAAACTTCGGAGGATGAATGTTGGAGCCGGCCATTTTGAATGTTTGCTTGTTGTGGCGGTTAGTCCTCGACAAGCTTTCCTCGGCTCTGATACCACTTGTAGGGGATCAGATCGGCCGACTAGAGGGGGGTGAATAGCCCTCTTACTATGGATGTCGGAATTCTCTCGTTCGTTTGCTCGTCTACACAATCGTTAGCGCAAGCGGAAGCATAAACAATAAAGACAAAGCAATAAATGAAATACGAGAAAACAAACGCTAACAAAGAGTGTAACGTGGTTCACGGCTACGCTGCTAATCCACGGTCCCTGATTCATCCTCGGTGAATCACTCCGCTTAACCAATCCACTAAATGGTCTCTCCTTTGCACCAAGCTAGGTGGAGGTAACCTTTACAATCAAGATCACTCTTCTTACAAATAGAATGGAGTAAAAGCAAGTAAGAAGAGTTTAGATCTTGTGGGGCACTAGGAAGATCACTTGGATCATGAGCATTAGCCTCTCAAAGGCTTACACCCTCTCTTTTTATAGAGAGGGCTGATTTCTTCCCGTTGGCCGCCATCACGATCACGCCCTTGGCGATCGTGCCACTACAACGGCCTCCGAACACGTCGGATCCCGACCGTTGTAGTCCAATGGAACTCTTGGCAGTCGACTGATGGACCTCATCACGATCATTGCCGCTTTGGTAGTCGATCGCCCATCGGCACGTAACGATTTCGTGGCTAAACCCTATTGACTACCGATCGCCGCTTAGCCGATCGATGGTCTTGGCTGATCGCCCACGATGGCGCCGATCACGCCACAATCGCCGATACCGAACTCACTTAGAGCGATCGCCATGACATGGCAATGATCGATGTCGGGAAAACCCATCCGACACTTGGCCAAATGGCCAAGTTTCACCTAAGAGCTACCCTTCCCCGGGTTACAATCGCTCACTCTCATCTCTCGGAGTCCCTCGCCTTCGAAGTTCTCTTCGTTCTCGGCCACGTCCCTCGGCAGCATCAGGCGCACGGCTCTGCAATGCTCCTTCGCGTCTCTTGCCTCGAAGTCTACTTCCTCCAGCTTCACTCCAAGCTTCTCGTCCGGCGGTCCCTCGGATGCTCCAAGCGCACGGCTTCCGCAAAGCTATCCTTCACTGACTCAAGGCACGAGTCATGAGATGTGAAACTCGCCACGGCTCCATGTGCGAATTACTAAGTCCTGCACGACTTCAACGCACATATCACATCAACATATCAAACTAACTTAAACCCTTTGCCACACCATCAAAACCATATTACGGCAAGAGATTGCCCTAACATTCGATTGATGGGTTTCTGGCCCAACAATAGACTTCTAGGGTTTGGCAGTCGACTGCTACACCTTCAGTCGACTGTTCAAGGGTGTCGCAGGCATAGAACCATTTTGAGTCGACTGATTGCTTGTAGCAATCGACTGATGGTTTGATCAATCGACTGCTAGGGTCTAGCAGTCGACTGATGGGTTATTCGTTGGCTAGATGCCAACTTGGATGAAGCCGTTATGAGTCACGACTATAGCAGCAGTCGACTGCTGCATGCTTAACGGGAAGAATGACTTCCTCTCTATAAGAGGAGGCCTTGGGTTCCTTGGGGAGGTTAATGCTTAACTCTCATTCATACTCCAAGTGCCCTAAATGTTTTCCACTCCTCTTCCTTGTGCTTACTTCTATTCTATTGTAAGAGGGAGTGAATTGTTGTAAAGAGGTTACATCCACCTTGTTTAAGATAAAGGAGAGATTAGTGATTTGAGTTGGGGAGTGATTCAGCTTATGAATCATCCGTGGATTAGCGGCAACAGTCGTGAACCACGTTACATACTTTGTTAGCGTTTGCATCTCTTAATCTTTGTATTTAGTCTTAATTGTTTTTGTTTTAGCATATTATGCTGTGCTAATTACTCTTGTAGACGATTAAGACACGAGCGATTTCTATCTATGACATCAAGGCTATTCAATCCCCCTTCTAGCCGGGCCACGATCCTCCAACAAGTGGTATCAGATCGAGGAGCTTGTCGACGAACCCATCACCAAAACATGCACGACAATGAAATGGTTGGCTCCAACATCCATCCACCGAAATTCGAATGTGACTTCTCTTGGTGGAAGAAGAGAATGGAGGTATTCTTCGAAATGGATTTTGAAATAATGATTATTATGGAAAATGGTTTCGAAGTTCCTAGGGATGAAGAAGGGAGACTACTATAGAAATCAAGATGGACAAAGAAGCAAAGAGAGGAGCACCTTGTAAATTCGAAAGCCGAGCTGTTAGGACCTGTGCACTCGCTAGAGGGGGGGTGAATAGCGATTCGTTGTTCGATGATGGAATTGATCGCGCTTGCTACAAAATATGTTATACGCAGAAATATATATATATATATATATATATATATATATATATATATATATATATATATATATATATATATAACAAAAACAAATACACACAAGCACAATCACAACACCAAATATAACATGGTTTGGAACCGAATGGTTCCTACTCCACGGATTGAGCTCGAATGAGCTCTAGCGATGCCAAACACCACTAAACAATAAACTCTCCTTCTCAGAACAATCTGGAGGTGGAGGAAACCTCTTACAACAGTTCTTACAACAATAAGAAATGAATACAAGCTATTACAATGAAATACAACAAAAGAATACAAAAAAATTTTTACAATCAATCTTTTGGAAGTTTGCTTGTTTGGTTGCTTGAGTTGTACTTGGAGACCCTGAATTACACTAGCAATTCGCCCCAAAACTCCTCAAAGAACCATTGGCGAAAACCTCCTCCACATCTTCTCTTTAAAGCTTCTCCTAGGGCTAGATTCTACCTAGCAGTCGACTGATCCAGATCATCAGTTGACTGCCCCAATAGCCATTGTCTCACAACGACATAAACCATGTCGGATAAGTCCAATGGATAGATCATCAGTCGACTGATCATGCCCATCAGTCGACTGATCATGCCCATCAGTCGACTGATCTAGCCTTCACTCGACTTTCAAACCCTAACAGTCGACTCGGGAAGCTTCTGTGCTCGAATACCTGACTAGCAGACGATTGATCTCTAGATCAGTCGACTGATCAGGCCAGCAGTCGACTGCCAGGCTAATTCTTGCAGTCAAACTCCTGTTGACTCACACCAATCGATTGAATATACTATTAGTCGACTAATAATCTCATCCATGATATTTTAACCCCAAGTATGGTGTCCCCATACTTGCTAGACCACCCTTAGCCTAGACCTAAGCCTTTTAGCCACCTCTGTCAACCTCATGCCTATTGGATCCCTCCAAGTTATCCATGACTTTTTCATCCATACGCTACCCTTCAGGTGCTTCCATCAGCTATTGTCATGCTAATGTGGTCTACACTACACTGCTAAGGCACATTATGCTTACGCTGCCAAGACTCCTGCTTGCACTTTACGCCGTCAACCATTGGACTTATGCTGCCAAGACTCCGCTTGGACTTTACGCCGCCAATATTCCCCTTGGACTTCTCAATTGCCAAGACTCAAGCTTGGACTTTCTCTTACCAACCCATGTTGAACTTTCCATGCCAAGACCCATGCTTGGACTTTCCTTTGCCAAGACCCATGCTTGGACTTTCCTTGCCAATTCATGTTGGACTTTCCATGCCAAGTACACAAGACTTTGACTTCTCCCATGACAATGGTCAAACCATCGTCAAACATCAAATATCACCTGGGTTGATTGTACCAACAATCTTCCCAACACTTGTTAGACATCAATGTCAGACATCAATGTCAAATATCGAAACACTACTCGAGTCAAACTAGAGTCAGGTCAATCATGACCTAGGCCGATTGCACCAATAATCTCTCCATTTTTGATGTTCGACAAAAACCAAACACCTTTGAGATAGACCCCTAACTCAAATTCCCTTACCAATTTTTCCAAATTGGTAACTCTAACATTCTCCCCCTTTTTGACATACATTAAAAAGGTTCTCCCAAGGAGGTCAATGTCTCATATCCAATGAGATCTTACAATCTCCCCCTTGGTCCAAAAACACCTAGGATTCCTTCACTCTTCCTAGTGATAAGTCCCATATCACTCAAGAGAGGCACTCCTATGAACTCTCCAAATTTTCAAATTGGGCATCTCAAATTCCCATTTCTCCCCCTCATGAGGGAAAATACATCCATTATCCCATGATGGATACCTCCCCCTAAAGGCTTTCTCTCCCTTGACCATTGCACCAACAATGTCCTTGGGAAGTTCCTAAGCCTATAAGAACTCTAAACCATCAAAATTAAGGTTAAAAATTCAACATTTAACTTTCACACACCTTTAAAATTGGTACACACCCTAACAACTCTCCTAATCCATATCCAATGAATTTTCACCCTTTCCAATGCTTTCCAAAGCATATCCTAGGGTTAGGAGTAGTTAGGGAACCCTAACATAGTTGAAACATGGGCTAAACATCCTTATTTACCCAAAATTAGCTCTGGCAGTCGACTCTGACAGTAATCAGTCGACTACCTTATACATCAATCGACTCCCACCTTGTGGCAATCGACTGATAACTGAAATTTTCGAATTTCAGTTATCAAAAATGAATTGTGAAAAAGCATAGGTAATTCTATGTATATCGAAAAATCATGAAAATTCATACGTTAATTACTTATAAGCAATACAATGGGTAAAAAATATGTGAAAAATAATTTATCCATAAAATAGTGAAATTGATACAAATGAATAAAAACTTCAATGTTTGAGTTCACTTTGTATCAACAATATCAATGGTGATTGCTATCAAAAGATAGACTTCACCAAGGTTTTTTAAAATGATTTTAAAATATTTTTAAAACCTTATATTGGATTATGTTCTTTGGGCTCAAAGTACATGGCTTGAACATAAGCTTTCCCAATGATCCATCAATAATATAAGATGAGTTTGAGTTTATCTAGATGCAAAAACTATGCACCTCGAACTCAACTCATTTCTTAGCACCTCACATGTATCTAGGGTGTATCAATACACATACATGTCAATGTAATGTGAGATGTGGGTTTTGTTCATCCTAAACTAGGGTTTCATGCATTTTCTAGGGCAACTCTACTTGATTCCCTTATACATGGGACTTCAAGTCATGCCAATTGTCCTTAACTCAATTTTTATTAAATGCATGAATGATTATAGAATTAATGATGATATAAATAAGCATGTGCTCATAATCATGATGTCATAGCATAAAATAGAATCTAAGCATACATGACATTTAACCTTAATCCTAAGCATGATCATGACATATTACATAATTAAAAGTAGATATGATGTCATGACATGGTATATGGCAAATCAAGCATGGAAAATAAAATGTAAAGGTATATAATACCTAAATTTTAATATTTGTTGCCATTTGTTAGAATTAAATTCATTTTTCCATATTATTATCTTATTCCAAGTGTGCCAAAAACCCAAAATGGCACACTCTGACCTCTAACCCTAATTGTGCCAATTTGATTGATTTTTCATAATCTTTAAAGATATATTGACACATCCTAAAAACTTTTAGGATCATAATCAACCTTATTTCCAAAGTACCCCATTACCTTGGAAATGACCTAAAGTGTCACCTTTACCATGGTTAGGTTAACTACCTATCCATTCAAAGTTGGCACACCTAAACCCATTTAGCGTGAATCGATCACGCTCCTAGGAACCCAATACCTATTAGAGCTCCTTGGGTTAACTAGGTATTCCTTAGGGATGACCTCCCTAGATACCCTCCTAATGACCCTCCTAGGCTTAGAAGCCTTGGTCATTTTGGTCTTGCCTAGGTCAACCCTAGAGGTAACTCCCCATTTGACCTTCTTAGTAGCTTCCCTAGGTTTCCTTGAAACCCTAGCCACTAGGCATCTACCTTGGTCAACCTTAGGGATGACTTCCCTATTGACCTTGGTTTTCCTAGACCTAACTTGAGTTCCATAATCGAATGGAACATTATGATAGGTCTCCTTGGGCTTAGGTTTGTGACCCAAACCTTTCTTGCCCTTGGTTAGATCTTGCTTCCTAAAACTTAGGTTTTGACTCCTTGACCTAAATTTTTGATCATTTGACCCTTGCATTTGATTTTGCATAATTCTAAGGGTCTTCTCCATTTTCTCAAGACTTGATATCAAGGCTTGGTTTTCCAACTCTAATTTTTCAACTTTGGTGGACCCATTATTTCTTTGACTTGATTTGTTCATTCTAGGCATATGTCTAGATTTGTTTGGAGTAAAGCCTAGATGATCTTCAATTTTTCTAATACTTGCCTTAGGTAGAATATTTTTAGGGGCATTAGTCCCAAATTTCTCTTTATTCTTAAGGTGACACTCTTAGCACCTAAACAATAAAATCTATTATTTCTACTAGCATGCTTTTCATAATGAATAGCAAGTGTATTAAGATTATCTCTAGCATGCTTTTTACTATAAAATTTAGAAGGTGCATTATTAAATTTTACCTTAGGGATTGCTTTAGAAGCTCCCCCTACTTGTGATGCTCCTTCTGACTCTTCTTCTTCCCCCTAGGGCATTGACTCCGGTAGTGTCTCGATTGTTGACATTTGAAGCAAATAACATACTCCTTAGTTTTCTATTGACTTTTAGGCGCCGGTGGAGTCTTCTTGACCTTGTTTGGGCACTTACTCTTATAATGCCCTTGTTTCCTACACTCAAAGTAAATTATGTGATTTTTAATTTTACAAAAATTGTTTGAGTTACCTAGGTTAATGGTGGGAACCGGAGTTGATTCTTCATCTCCTCGACCGGAAGTAGATGGCTCTTCTTCTTGCTCTGGCATGGAAGGTGATCTCTCCTCCCCCTCAATCCTAGAGGTGGAGGCCTCTTCCAATTCCACCTCTTCTTCCTTCTCGGATGTTGACTCCTTTTCAACTTCTGAATCCCCACTTTCTTGTGAGGATGAGCTAGCTTCTTCGGCCTCTTCCTCTTGTGCCGAGTGAAACTCCTCATGGAATATTGCCAACTTGCTCCATAGCTCCTTGGCATCCATGTAATCCCCTAGCTTGCACAAAATATCATTAGGGATCAAATCAATAATAAATTTTACTACCTTTTTGTTTTTCTTGAATCCTTGGAGTTGTTCCTCACTCCATCTCTTAATCTTGAGGAATCCTCCCTTTGACCCTCTTGGATATTTGAATCCTTCCATTAGGATGGACCACTCCTCAAGGTCCCTCATCATCAAGAAGTCTTCAATTCTTTCCTTCCACTGGTTGAATCCTTCTTGTCCATAAAATGCATACGCGACTGACGTGTTGATATCCCATCCTAATTGTTCTTCAAACTCCATCTTCTCTCTAGCGATCTTGCTCCTGGGTGTTAGTCCGTTGAAGAGATCCTTGCTCTGCTACCACTTGTTAGGACCTGTGCACCCGCTAGAGGGGGGGGGGTGAATAGCGATTCGTTGTTCGATGATGGAATTGATCGCGCTTGCTAAAATGTGTTATACGCAGCGAAATATATATATATATATATATATATATATATATATATATATATATATATATATATATATATATATATATATATATATATATATATATATATATATATATATATATATATATATATATAACAAAAACAAATACACACAAGCACAATCACAACACCAAATATAACGTTGTTCGGAACCGAATGGTTCCTACTCCATGGATTGGGCTCGAACGAGCCCTAGCGATGCCAAACACCACTAAACAATAAACTCTTCTCCTCGGGATAATTTGGAGCTGGAGGAAACCTCTTACAACAGTTCTTACAACAATAAGAAATGAATACAAGCTATTACAATGAAATACAACAAAAGAATACAAAGAAAACTTTACAATCGATCCTTTGGAAACTTGCTTGTTTGGTTGCTTGAGTTGCACTTGGAGACCCTGAATTACACCAGCAATTCGCCCCAAAACTTCTCAAAGAACCATTGGCGAAAACCTCCTCCACGAGCTCCCTTTAAAGCTTCTCCTTGGGCTGGATTTCACCTAGCAGTCGACTGATCGGGACCATCGGTTGACTGCCCCTATAGCCGTTGTCTCACAACGACATGAACCACGTCAGATAAGTCCAATGGATAGACCATCAGTCTACTAATCATATCCATCAGTTGACTGATCTAGCCTTCACTTGACTGCCAAACCCTAACAGTCAACTCGGGAAGCTTCGTGGAATCACGGACTAGCAATGATCGATCTTGATTAGTCAATCGATCAAAGCCGAATGATCGCCTAATGCCGATCGATTGCCAGGCAAATTCCTACAGTTAAACTCCCATTGACTCACACCAGTCGACTGATAACCTCATCCATGAGGTTTTAACCCCAAGTATGGTGTCCCCATACTTGCTAGACCACCCTTAGTCTAGACCTAAGCCTTCTAGCCACCTCCGTCAGCCTCACGCCTATTGAATCCCTCCAAGTCATCCATGACTTGTTCATCCATACGCTAGCCTTCAGGTGCTTCCATCAGCTATTGTCATGCTAATGTGGTCTACACCGCCAAGGCACATTGGACTTACGTTGCCAAGACTCCCACTTGGACTTTACACCGCCAACCATTGGACTTATGCTGCCAAGACTCTACTTGGACTTTACACCGTCAATATTCCCCTTGGACTTCTCAATTGAAAAGACTCAAGCTTGGACTTTCCCTTGCTAACCCATGTTACCCATGCTTGGACTTTCCCTTGCCAACCCATGTTGGACTTTCCATGCCAAGACCCATGCTTGGACTTTCCCTTGCCAAGACCCATGCTTGGACTTTCCTTGCCGACCCATGTTGGACTTTCCATGCCAATTACACAAGACTTGGACTTCTCCCATGACAATGGTCAAACCATCGTCAAACATCAAATATGACCTGGGTTGATTGCACCGACAATCTCCCCAACACTTATTAGATATCAATGTCAGACATCAATGTCAAACATCAAAACACTACTCGAGTCAAACTCAAGTCTGGTCAATCGTGACTTGGGTCGATTGCACTAACACAAGCACCATCTCTACAATGTGCTTCCTCAACAAGAGATTAATAGGAATGGCGAGTGCTCCAGCACCAAAGAAATGTGGGAAAAGCTAGTGGAGCTTCATGAAGGCACATCCGAAGCCAAGCTAGCTAGAAGGTACCTTCTCCGATCGCAATTGAACAACATTAAGCTAGATAAAGGGGAGAAGGTATTATCTCTACACTCTCATTTTAAAGAAATAATTATTGGTCTATCTAGTGTAGGAGAAAAGCTTTCAAACCGAGATATGATCATGATAGCAATAGACGCATTTCCCTGGTCATCTAAGTAGAGCTCCATGGTAGATTCATTCTGCATCTCAAAGAATCTAGAGGTAAGTACTCTAGAAGAATTCTTTTCTACCATGGAATTACATGAAACTAGGCTTGAAGGAATAGTTGAAGATCCAATCAAGCAATCAAAAGGAGTAGCATTTGTGACCGACAAAGAAAATAAGAAGGAGACTCCACCCTCCTCATCTGATAACGAATCTTCCTCATCAATGAATAGAAATGAAGAGGCTTACATGGTAAGGAAGGTAAGGCGTGCGTTGAAAAATTTTAAGTTTAACAAACTAATGATAGGGGGAGAAGAAGAAAAGTCATATGCTACAATTGCCAAGGAGAGGGACACATGAGAGATGAGTGTCCTCTCTTGAATAAGAGCAAAGAAGAAAGGAGAAAGAATGACAAGAAGAAGGAAGGGAAGAAGAAAGAAGAGAAGAAGTCAAAGGAGAAAGAAAAAGGGAAGTCAAAAGCCCACAATTTGAAAGCCACATAGGATGATCCATCATCATTGGAGGAAGAAATTTTCACACACCTAGCACTCATGGGGATTGATGACATAGCCTCCACCTCCTCCAAAAGAGAAGAAGCAAACACAAGTGAGGAGGAGAGCTCAAGGGTAGGGGGAGCATCTACCTCGGATTCGGAAGAAGATGTAGGATCGTGTTTTTCCGAGAGAGGGGGGTGAATCTCGGAGATTAAAAAAAATATTTTAATTTAGAACAATTTAGAATAATTTTAGCTATTGCAAGTATGCAGCAGAAATGAAAATAATGACACTTTTATTTTACTTGGTTCATAACCCTGACTGGGTTGCTAATCCAAGGCCTGTAGCTCTCCCGAGAGCTACCTCGATGGGCAATTCACTAAATCCCCTCCGACTCGAGAACTCTCGACTTCGGAGGATTTTGCTTTTCACAAAGAATAGAGATGGATAACAGACTACCCACTCTTGAAGTTAAGTACAATAAGTGAAAATAAATTAATGAAATACAAGAACTTTATACCGACACTTAAATGGATCAAGAGGTAGTCATGGAGTGTCGGAAGATTGCCCTGTTCGTGGAGTAAGAATTTTTGTGGATGAGCAAGAATTTTGGTAGCACTTCGATGTAGTTCAGATATTCTTCTCAGATCCAGTCGAGCACATATTTTATAAACCTTGTCCAGTCGACTGGAATGTCTTCCAGTAGACTCCACATCAGCCCGTCGATATGGAATTCGTGGTCTTCAAATCGACTGAGAACTCTCCAGTCAACTCCATGTCGCCCGATGCCGCATCAAAAAATTTGCCTCTTCAGTCGACTGAAATCCTTTCCATCTGCATTGTACGATCTTCGATCGATCACCAGCTGATCCTGCCAAATAGATATCCAGTCGACTGATCCTTATACAGTCAACTAGACTTCAGTCAATTGGAATCCATTTAGTCAATTGATCCCTACAAAACAGGATTAACAAAAATAGATAATATTAAATATGATAGTAGTAGTAATACTTCCCGATCTCGACAACTAAGTCCCATGCGGAATTTTTGTCGGATCGACGCCTAACTTTGTCCCTCTATAGAGGACTATTGGTGCAATCATCCCAGGTCACGATTGACCAGACTGGAGTAGTATTTTGATGTTTTAAATTGATGTCTGACATGTGTTGGGGAGATTGGCGCAATCGACCCAGCTTAGTAATTGATGTTTGACGATGGTTTGACCATTGTCATGAAAATTCCAAGTGGGACACTTGGTATTGGGAAAGTCCATGTCTTGAGTACTTGGCATGTAAAGTCCAAGCATGGGTCTTGGCAAGGGAAAGTCTAACATGGGTTGGAAAAGGAAAGTCCAAGCATGAGTCTTGGCATGGAAAGTCCAACATTGGTTGGCAAGGGAAAGTCCAAGCTTAAGTCTTGGCATTTTGAAAGTCCAAGGGGAATATTGGCGACGTAAAGTCCAAGCAGGAGTCTTGGCAGCATAAGTCCAATGGTTGGCGGTGTAAAGTCCAAGAGGGAGTCTTGGTAGCGTAAGTCCAATGTGTCTTGGTGGTATAGATCAACTTCTCATGACATAGCCGATGGAAGCACCTGAAGGCTAGTGTATGGATGAACAAGTCATGGATGACTTGGAGGGATCCAATAGGCATGAGGCTGACGGAGGTGGCTAGAAGGCTTAGGTCTAGGCTAAGGGTGGTCTAGCAAGTATGGGGGCACCATACTTGGGTTAAAACGTCATGTTTGAGGTTGGCAGTCGATTGACATTATGGCCGGTTTGACTACCGTGAGTCGACTAGAGCAAGATTGCCATTTAAGGGTTGAAAAGGCTCTGATCGCTGCTCGAGCAATGATCGGATGGACGATCAACGATCGTATCATAGACAATAGTCGATCGATGGTTCGCCAAGAAGAACAGACGCCTCGTAGCCGATCGGGCGATCGATTACGGCGCTGGCACTCGACTGCAAATGTTGGCAGTCAACTGATGAGAGTCCCATTGGAACTTTTCCTACGTGGATCGAGCCGTTGTCTCACAATAACAGTATTGGCAGTCGACTGGGGCCTTATGGCAGTCGACTGATAGGCCCGAAAATAACCCGAGTACAAGTTATAAAGGAAGCTCGAAGGGGAGGTTTTGGCAGCGATTTCTTGGACATTTTTGAGGCGATTTGCTGGTGCAAATCAGAGTCTTCAACTACGATTCAAGCGATCAACAAGCAAGCATTCCAAAGCAATAGTTGTAAAGTTTTCTTTACGTAGTTTTGTATATTCATCTTGTACTTTCTTGTTTTACTTTGTATTACTTGTTGTAATTCATTGTACGAGATTTCTCCACCTCCGAATTGTTCCGAGAAGGAGTTTATTTGATTAGTGGTGTTGTGTGCATCGCTAGAGCTCATTTGAGCTCGATCCATGGAGTAGGAACCATTCGGTTCCGAACCACATTACATCTTGTGTTGTGATTGTGTTTGCATTGTATTATTTCTATTTCCACTGCTTACTAATATATTTGTAGCAAGCACGATCGAATTCTCCATCCAATGAGGAATTGCTATTCACCCCCCTCTAGTGGTCACCGAACAACCCTACAATTGGTATTAGAGCGAGACCGCTCTTCTACGGATTAACAACCAAGAGAGCACCGCTAGAGGGAAAGATGAAGTTTGAAGAACAATTGGGATGAGACATCAACACACCGGTCCCATATGAACTTTATGGACGAGAAGACTTTCAATTCATGGAAGAGAAGAATTGAAGACTTCATCATGATGAAGGATTTTGAAGAATGGTCCATTTTGATGGAGGGATTTAACTATCCAAGAGGACCAAAGGGAGGCTTCCTTAAGAAGAAGAGATGGACCGAAGAGCAAGTCCAAGCCTTCGAGAAAAATAAGAATGTAGTCAAATTTATTTTTGATTTGATTTCTAATGACATCTTGTGTAGCCTAGGGGATTACATGGATGCCAAGGAGCTTTGGAGTGAATTTGAAAAATATCATGAAAAACCATCACCGGTCCAAGAACAAGAAGAAGAAGAGGAGTGCTCATCCTCTCAAGCTCAAGAAGAAGCAAGCACATCTTCATCCTAAGAGCTTGAGGATTTGGAGGTTGATAGGGAATCAACATCCGGATCAAAAGAGGAGGAAGAGGAGGAAGAGGTGGAAGAAGTGGAAGAAGTCTCCACCTCTAGGATTGAGGGGGAGGAGAGATCACCTTCCATGTCGGAGCAAGAAGAAGAGCCATCTACCTCCGGTCGAGGAGATGAAGAAGAACCAATTCCGGTACCGACCACCACCCTAGGTAACTCAAGCATTTCGGTTAATATTAAAAATCATATAATATGCTTTGAGTGTAGGGAATCCGGGTACTACAAGAGCAAGTGCCCAAAAAAGGTCAAGAAAAGTCCTTCGACACCAAAAGTCAAGGATGCCAGTGCCCCCACTGGAAGAAGTAAGGAGCACATCATTTGCTTCAAGTACCAACAACCGGGGCATTTTAGGAGTCAATGCCCCAAGGGGAGGAAAAAGACCCAAGAGGGAGCTACACATGTAGGGGGAGCTAAGGCAACCCCTAAGGTAACTTTTAAGTATGCTTCTTCTTCACTTAGTTATCAAAATCATGCTAGAAATAATGTTAGCAATCTTGCTATCTATCATAAAGAGCATGTTAGAAATAATAGATTTTATTGTATAGGTGCTAAAAATGTCCACATTAGGAAGAAGGAGAAATTTGGGACTAATGTCCCTAAAACTATTTTACCTAAGGAAAGCATTAGGAAGATAGAGAACCACCTAGGCTTTAACTCGAAGAAATCTAGACATATGCCTAGGAATGACCAAAATAATCAACGACACAATGGGCCCACCAAAATAGAAAAATTAGTGGTTGAGAACCAAGCCTTGAGGTCAAGGCTTGAGAAACTTGAAAAGACCCTTAGAAATATACAAAATCAAATGCAAGGGTCAAATAGTCAAAGTCTAAGGTCTAGAAGTCAAAGTCAAAGACCTAGGAAACAAGAACCATCCAAGGGCAAGCTTAGGCCCCAAAAGACCTATCACAATGTTTCATTTGATTATGGAACTCAAACTAGGTCTAAAAAAACCAAGGTTACTAGGGAAGTCATCCCTAAGGGTAACCAAGGTGTGTGCCTAGTGGCTAGGGTTTCAAGGAAACCTAGGGAAGCTATTAAGAAGGTCAAAAGGAGAGTTACCTCTAGAATTGACCTAGGCAAGACCAAAATGACCAAAGCTTCTAAGCCTAGGAGGGTCATTATGAGGGTATCTAGGGAAGTTATCCCTAGTGAATACCTAGCTAACCCTGTTGGTGTAATCGGCCCAAGTCACAATTGACCAGACTCAAGTTTGACTTGAGTGATGTTTTGATGTTTGACATGGAAGTTTGACATCGATGTTTGACATTGATGTTTGATAATATTTTGGGGAGATTGTTGGTATAATCGACCCGGGTTATGATTGACCGGACTCGAGTTTGACTCAAGGGAGATTTTGATGGTTGATTGGAGTTGACCATGTCATGGAAAGTCCAAGTCTTGAGTACTTGGCATGTAAAGTCCAAGCATGGGTCTTAGCAAGGAAAAGTCCAAGCATGGGTCTTGGCATGGAAAGTCCAAGCATGGGTCTTGGCAAGGAAAAGTCCAAGCATGGGTCTTGGCATGGAAAGTCCAACATGGGTTGGCAAGGGAAAGTCCAAGCTTGAGTCTTGGCATTTGAGAAGTCCAAGGGGTTTGATATTGGCGGTGTAAAGTCTAAGCGGGAGTCTTGGCAGCATAAGTCCAATGGTTAGCGGCGTAAAGTCCAAGCGGAGATTTGGTAGCGTAAGTCCAATGTGCCTTGGCGGTGTAGACACCGTTAGCATGACATAGCCGATGGAAGCACTTGAAGGCTAGCGTATGGATGAACAAGTCATGCATGACTTGGAGGGATCCGATAGGTGCGAGGCTGACGGAGGTGGCTAGAAGGCTTAGGTCTAAGCTACCAGTGGTCTAGCAAGTATGGGGGCACCATACTTGGGTTAAACCTCATGTTTGAGGTGTTCCAGTCGACTGGTGCCATATGACAGATTGGTGTGTGAGTCAACTAGGAAGGTTTGGTAGGAAGTGTTCAATCGTGTGATCAATTGATTGGTGCTCGAGAATTTGGGTAAAGAATGCTCGACTGTTGGGGTTAGTAGTCGAGTGAAGGCTCAATCAGTCGACTGATAGACATAATCAGTCGATTGATGTCCTATCTGTTGGATTTTTCTAGCATGGATTACACCGTTGTCTCACAACAATAGTGTCATCAGTCGACTGATGGTCCCGATCAGTCGACTAATCGGCGATTCCAACCCAGGCAGCAACTTTAAAGGGAGCTTGTGGAGGAGGAAATCATTAATGGTTCTTGAGCTACTTTGGGGCGATTTGTTGCTGCAAATCAGGGTCTCCATTTCTATTCTTCAAGCAACCAAAAGCAAACAATCCAAAGGCAATTGTAAAGTGTTGTTTTCTTTACTTGTTGTGTATTTCATTTGTATAATGCTTGTATTTATTTTTTACTATTGTAAGATCACTTGTACGAGGTTTCTCCAACTCCGACTTGTGTCGAGAAGGAGTGTTTATTAGTGGTGTTTGATTGACATCGCTAGGGCTCGTTTGAGCCCGATCCGTGGAGTAGGAATCTTGAGGTTCCGAACCACGTTACATCTTTATCTTGTGATTGTGTATTCGTATTTGTCTTTATATTGTACTTCTATATTTCGCTTCATACTAACGATTGTGTAGAGACAAATGCGAACGATTTCCATCAACGTACTAGCACGACGCTATTCACCCTCCTCTAGCGGTCACCGTTTCCTCTACAATTGGTATCAGAGCTAGGAGCTCTTCTACGGACTAACCGCTGAGAGCAAAAGATGCTAGAGGGAAAGATGGAATTCCAAGACAAGCTTGATAGGACATCAACACTCCACCACCATACGACCGAGACGATTTTCCGGCGTGGAGAGAAAGAATGGAGACATTCTTGATGATGGACATAGAGGATTGGTTCATCCTCATAGAAGGCTTTGAACCTCCTAGGGATAAGAAGGGAGAAGTTCTAAAATTGAAGAAATGGACCCGAGAGCAATGACTAAAATTCAAGACCGAAGTCAAGGTAACAAAACTTTTAGAAGATATGATACCTAATGATGTTTTGTCTAGGCTAGGAGATTAAATGGATGCCAAGGAGATATGGAGCAAGTTGGCAAGATTCCATGAGGAGTCTCACTCGGCACAAGAAGAAGAAAGCTCTTCCTCACAAGAAAGTGAGATTCGGAATCAGCCTCCGGATCGAGATCGAAAGTTGAAGAGGAATCAACATCCGGGTCAAGAGAAGAAGTGGAAGAAGCATCCACCTCTAGGTTTGAGGGGGAGGAGAGAATTCCCACGTCGGAGCAAGAGCAAGAAGTCGCTTCAACCTCCGGAAGAAGTGAAGAAGCAATTTCGGCTTCCACCATGGACCTAGGTAACTCAAGCAATGTAATTTTAAATAAAAATCATATAATTTGCTTTGAGTGTAGGGAAATCGGGCACTATAAGAGCAAGTGCCCTAAGAGAGTAAGGAAATATCCTCCGACACCTAAAAATCAAGAAAAGTCAAAGGATACCGATGTTCCCATCAAGAAAAGCAAGTAGCAAGTGATTTGCTTCAAATGCCGACAACCGGGACACTACCGGAGTCAATGCCCGAAGGGGGAGAAGAAGGGGCAAAGGGGAGCATCACAAGTAGGGGGAGACACTAAGGCAAACCCTAAGGTATATCATTTCAATAATGCTCATTCTTCTAGTTTTAATGTCAAAAAGCATGCTAGAAATAACTTAAGTAATCTTGCAATTGTTCATGAAAAGCATGCTAGGAATAACAAATACTTTTGCCTAGGAGCTAAGAATATTCACCTTGAAAACAAGGAGAAATTTGGGACTAATGTCTCTAAAAATGATTTATCTAATGACAAATCTAGGTCAAATAATTCTAGACCAATTCTACCTAGGGAGACAATTAGAAAGGTACAAGAGCACCTAGGTTTTAACCCCAAATGGACTAGGTATATGCCTAGGAAAAATAATGTCCAAAGACCAAATGAAAAATTGAAAATTGGGCAATTAGAATTGGAAAACCAAGCCTTGAGGTCAAGGCTTGAGAAATTTGAAAAGACCCTTGTAAAAATGACAAATCAAATGCAAAGGTCAAATGGTCAAACCATAGGGTCTAGATGTTAAAGTCAACACCTAGGGTCTAAGAGACAAAAGTCAACCAAGGGAAAGAAAGGTTTGGGTCACAAACCTAAGCCTAAGGTGGCTTATCATAGTGTTCCATTTGATTATGGAACACAAATTAGGTCTAGGAAGACCAAGGTTACTAGGGAAGTCATCCCTAAGGGTAACCAAGGTGTGTGCCTAGTGGCTAGGGTTTCTAAGAAACCTAGGGTGGCCACTAAGAAGGTTACAAGGGGAGTCACCCCTAGAGTTAACCATGGCAAGACCCAAATGACCAAGGCTAACAAGCCTAGAAGGGCCATTAGGAAGGTATCTACGGAGGTTATCCCTAAGGAATACCTAGTAAACCCTAGGAGATCAAATAGGTTTTGGGTTCCTAAGATCGTGATCGATTCACGCTAGATGGATTTAGGTGTGCCAACTTTAAATGGATGGGTAGTTAACTTAACCATGGTAAAGGTGACACTTTAGGTAATTTTCAAGGTTATGGATACCTTGGAAATAAATTTGATTATTAATCCTAAAAGATTTTAGGATGTGCCAATATACATTGAAGATTGTGAAAAATCAATTGAATTGGCACAATTTAGGTTTAGAGGTCATAGTGTGTCATTTTGGGTTTTTGGCACACTAGGGGGAAAAGTGATAATATCGCAAAATATACTTAATTATATCAAATGACAACTAACTTTAAAATTTAGGTATTATTATACCTATACATTTTATTTTCCATGCTATGTTTGCCATATAACATGCCATGACATCATATTTATTTTTACCATTTAATATGTCATGATCATGTTTTTAGGATTAGGTTTAATGTCATGTGTTTTTAGATTCCATCTTATGCCATGACATCATGATTATGAGCATGTGTTTATTTATATCATCATTAATGCCATAATCATTCATGCATCTAAATTGATTAAAATTGAGTTAAGGACTTTGGCATGACTTGGAGTCCCATTTATAAGGGAATCAAGTAGGGTTGCCTTAGAAAAATGCATGAAACCCTAAATTAGGAGAACAAAACCCACATCTCACATTACATTGACATGTATGTGTATTTATACACCCTAGATACATGTGAGATGCTAGGATATGAGTTAAGTTTAAGGTGCATAGTTTTTGCATCTAGATGAACTAAAACTCATCTTTAACTAAAGGTGGATCATTGGGAAAGCTTATGTACAAGTCATGTACATTGAGCCCAAGGAATATGATCCAATATAGGTTTTCAAAAATATTTTAAAATCATTTTAGAAAACCTTGGTGAAGTCTATCTTTTGATAGCAATCACCATTGATGAAGTTGGTACAAAGTGAGCTAAAACATTGAAGTTTTTCTTCACTTTTGAACTTTGTGTCAATTTCAATATTTTATGGGTAAAATATTTTTCAAACATTTTTCATCCATTGTATTGATCATAAGTAATATACGTATGAATTTTCATGATTTTTCGATATATGTATAATTATTTATGAATTTTCAAAATCCATTTCTGATAACTGAAAATTAGATTTTTGATTATCACGATCGTTGGTGGCAATGATCGATGTGTAAGGCAATGATCGATTAAGGACTCAACGCTGATTTCGAGAAAAATAAGGTTGTTTAGCACATTTTCAGCCATGGTAAAGTTTCCTAACCACTCCTAACCCTAAGATATGCTTTGGGAAGCATTATAAAGGGTGAAAATCCATTTGATATGGATTAGGAGAGGTGTTAGGATGATGTATCAAATTTAAGGCGTGGAGAGTTCATGTTTGAACTTTGAACCTTATTTTTGATGGTTTAGAGTTCCTATTGGCTTAGAGACTTCCCAAGGACATTGTTGGTACAATGGTCAAGGGGGAGCAAGCCTTTAGAGAGAGGTATCCATCATGGGATGATGGATGACATTTTTTCCTCATGAGGGGGAAAATGTGTTTTTGAGATACCCAATTTGGAAATTGAGAGAGTGTATAGGATTGCCTCTCTTGAGTGATATGAGACTTATCACTAGGAAGATGGTTGGCATCCTAGGTATTTTTGGACTAAGGGGAAGATTGTAAGATCTCATTGGGACATGAGACATTGACCTCCTTGGAGAGAATCTTTTTGATGCTAGTCAAAAAGGGGGAGAATATTTTGGGGGAGAATGTTATGGAGAGTGTTATCAATTGATGTTATCAATTATCAATTCGGAGAATTATCAATTGTCAATTCGGAGAATTGGGGAAAATATTTGGGATTACCAATTTAGGATAATTGGTAAGAAGATTTGAGTTAGTGTTCTAACTCAAAGGTATGTGTTTTTGTCAAACATCAAAAAGGGGGAGATTGTTGGTGCAATCGGCCCAGGTCACGATTGATCGAACTCGAGTTTGACTCGAGTGATATTTTGATGTTTGACATGGAAGTTTGACATCGATGTTTGACATTGATGTCTGATAATATTTAGGAGAGATTGTTGGCACAATCGACCCGGGTCATGATTGACCGAACTCGAGTTTGACTCGAGGGGGATTTTGATGGTTGACTGGAGTTGACCATGTCATGGAAAGTCCAAGTCTTGAGTACTTGGCATGTAAAGTCCAAGAATGGGTCTTGGCAAGGAAAAGTCCAAGCATGGGTCTTGGCATGGAAAGTCCAAGCATGGGTCTTGGCAAGGAAAAGTCCAAGCATGAGTCTTGGCATGAAAAGTCCAAGCATGGGTCTTGGCAAGGAAAAGTCCAAGCATGGGTCTTGGCATGGAAAGTCCAACATGGGTTGGCAAGGGAAAGTTCAAGCTTGAGTCTTGGCATTTGAGAAGTCCAAGGGGTTTGATATTGGTGACGTAAAGTCCAAGTGGGAGTCTTGGCAGCATAAGTCCAAGTCTTGAGTACTTGGCATGTAAAGTCCAAGAATTGGTCTTGGCAAGGAAAAGTCCAAGCATGGGTCTTGGCAAGGAAAAGTCCAAGCATGGGTCTTGGCATGGAAAGTCCAACATGGATTGGCAAGGGAAAGTCCAAGCTTGAGTCTTGGCATTTGAGAAGTCCAAGGGGTTTGATATTGGTGGCGTAAAGTCCAATGGTTTGCGGCATAAAGTCTAAGCGGAGTCTTGGCAGCGTAAGTCCAATGTGCCTTGGCGGTGTAGACACCGTTAGCATGACATAGCCGATGGAAGCACCTGAAGGATAGCATATGGATGAACAAGTCATGGATGACTTAGAGGGATTCGATAGGTGCGAGGCTGACGGAGGTGGCTAGAAGGCTTAGGTCTAGGCTACGGGTGGTCTAGCAAGTATGGGGGCACTATACTTGGGTTAAACCTCATGTTTGAGGTTAAAATCTCATGCTTGAGGTGTGCCAGTCGACTGGTGCCATATGACAGTCGACTGGTGTGAGTCAACTAGGGTTTGACAACAAGAAGTGTCCTAGCAGTCGACTGCCAGAGGTGGGCAGTCGACTGCTGGCTCGAGCAGTCGATTGATCATGTGATCAGTCGATTGGTGCTCAAAAATTTGGGCACAGAATGGAGTCTGACTCGACTGCTTCGGTTAGCAGTCAAGTGAAGGCTCGATCAGTCGACTGATGGACATGATTAGTCGATTGATGTCCTATCCGTTGGATTTTTCCAGTGTGGATTACACCGTTGTCTCACAGCAATAGTGTCATCAATCGACTGATGGTCCCGATCAATCGACTGATCGGAGATTTCCAGCCCAGGCAGCAACTTTAAAGGGAGCTCGTGGAGGAGGGAATCATTAATGGTTCTTGGGCTACTTTGGGGTGATTTGTTGCTGCAAATCAGGGTCTCAAAGGCTATTCTTCAAGCAACCAAAACCAAGCAATCCAAAGGCAATTGTAAAGTGTTGTTTTCTTTACTTGTTGAGTATTTCATTTGTATATTGCTTGTATTTATTTTTTACTGTTGTAAGATCACTTGTATGAGGTTTCTCCACCTCCGACTTGTGTCGAGAAGGAGTGTTTATTAGTGGTGTGTGATTGGCATCGCTAGGGCTCGTTTGAGCCCGATCCGTGGAGTAGGAACCTTGAGGTTCTGAACCACATTATATCTTTGTCTTGTGATTGTGTATTCGTATTTGTCTTTATATTGTACTTCTATATTTCGCTGCGTACTAACGATTGTGTAGAGACAAACGCGAATGATTTCCATCAATGTACTAGCATGATGCTATTCACCCCCCCCTCTAGCGGTCACTGTTTCCTCTACAAACCTAAGGAGCTCCAATAGATATTGGGTTCCTAGGAGCGTGATCGATTCATGCTAAATGAGTTTAGGTGTGCCAACCTTGAATCGATAGGTAGTTAACTAAACCATGGTGAAGGTGACACTTTAGGTTATTTTCAAGGTTATGGATACCTTAGAAATAGGTTTGAATTATGATCCTAAAAGAGTTTAGGTTGTCTCAATATATTTTTGGGATTATGAAAAATCAATCAAATTGGCACAATTTAGGTTTAGAGGTTGTAGTATGCCATTTTGGGTTTTTGGCACACTTGGGAGATAATTGACAATATGGCAAAATGGACTTAATAGTAACATATGGCAATAAATGTTGGTGCAGGGCCACCTAAGTCGAACCTATATTTTGATTATGGCAAAAGACGCAAAGTCAAGGATATATCGTTATCTCACGAGCTGAATCAAGTGTGCAGAAAAGTGCTAAAGCTGGAGCTGAAGGCTAGCGACACCCGGAGGAAGCCGCGGTGGTCGGGTGACACTCGAGTGACTTCGGAGGGAGCTGAAGGAATCGAGTGGAAGGCCGGAAGCAAAAGAGACATGGTAAGTATCGAGGTAAGCTCGTGTGTGCAAGCGTAAGTGAGGTCGTATCCTCCTTACGGGGATGGTCTTAAGCGTAGATCCGACCAAAGACATCCCATCGATGGTCTAGGTCAAGATCGGGCGGTCGAAGGCCGTCGAAATAATGTTTTCTTTGAGCTAACTTTGACTTGCAGCAAGCATCGGTCATTGCCGCGGCTTGGAGGACTCATTGTCATCAATCGATCATTGAGGTCGGTCTTTGATGCTACCATCGATCTCGATGATGGCCATCAGTCGACTGATGGTCAAAAGATCAGCCTCGAGGAGTCAAGGCTTATCACCACTTTTCAAGGAGGTTGTGTGTTCATTTGTGATTGGTTGAAGACCCATTCGATGAGGGGCTCAAAGGCTATAAAAGGAGGTCCTAACCTAGGGTTTTCTCATCAATTCCAAGCTTCCAAAAGCCTCCGCAAAGCTACCGACAACGAAGTGCTTCTTCTCCGACGTCTAGATTTCATTTCCTTTATTTTTGTACGTCGATTTTAGTTTTAGATTCGTTGTTCATTTACATTTGTCGAAGCTTATTTTTCTATCTTAACGAGGAGAGGGGGAGTGTCCCTCTACCTCAAGTTTTTGTTCTTGTATCGATTAACTCCTACCTCCAACGAGGAGGAGTTCGTTTAGTGTTTTGCCCTCCGTGCGTGGTCAAGGATCACTAGGGCCTTGGAGTAGTAGCCGAAGGCTACGAATCAAGTAAAAAGAATTGTCTCTTTTATTTATTGCTTATCTTTTCCGCTGTAAATTAATTATTTACTCGGTTTTTAAACGAACGAACAAAAAGAAAGTTTTTAACGCTATTCACCCCCCCTCTAGCGTTTCAAATTGATCCAACAATAAATACTAAAATTTAGGTATTATATACTTTTATATTTTATTTTCCATGCTTTCTTTGCCATATAACAAAGCATATTTATCTTTATCATATAAAATATCATGGGTATGCTTAGGGTTAAGGTTAAATATCATGTATATTTAGATTATATCATATGTCATGACATCATGATCATTGGCCATGTTTATTTATGGTATCATCAATGTCATAATCATTCATACATTTGATAAAAATTGAGTTAAGGATAATTGATATGGCTTGTCCCATGTATAAGGGAATCAAGTAGTGTTGCTTTAGAAAAATGTATGAAATCCTAGATTAGGATGAACAAAACTCACATCTCACATTACATTGACATGTATGTGTATTATACACCCTAGATACATGTGAGATGCTAGGATATGAGTTAAGTTCAAGGTACATCATTTTGCATCTAGATGAACTCAAACTCATCTTATATTAGTGGTGGATCATTGGAAAAGCTTATGTTCAAGCCATGTACATTAAGCCCAAAGAATATGATCCAATATAAGGTTTTGAAAACATTCTAAAATCATTTTTAAAAACTTTGGTGAAGTCTATCTTTTGATAGCAATCACCATTGATGAAGTTGATACAAAGTGAGCTAAAACATTGAAGTTTTTCTTCACTTTTGAACTTTGTGTCAATTTCACTATTTTATGGGTAAAATATTTTTCAAACATTTTTTACCCATTGTAGTGGTCATAAGTATTATAAGTATGAAGTTTCATGATTTTTCAAATTATGTATAATTATTTATGAATTTATGAAATTCGATTCTAATAGTTGAAAATTGAAATTTTCAGTTATCAGTCGACTGATGAGCATGGCAGTCGACTGTTGCCTGATAAAGTCGACTGCTAGGTTGATTTTGGGTAAACAAGGTATGTTTAGCCCAATTTCAGCTATGGTAAGGGTTCCTAACCACTCATAACCCTAGGATATGCTTTGGAAAGCATTATAAAGGGTGAAAATCCATTGGATATGGATTAGAAGAGTTATTAGGGTGATGTATCAAATTTAAGGTGTGGGAAAGTTCAATGTTGAACCTTGAACCTTATTTTTGATGGTGTAGAGTTCCTATTAGCTTAGGGACTTCCCAAGGACATTGTTGGTGCAATTGTCAAGGGGGAGCAAGCCTTTAGGGGGAGGTATCCATCATGGGAAGATGGATGTTATTTTTCCTCATGAGGGGGAGAAATGGGATTTTGAGATGCCCAATTTGGAAATTGGGAGAGTTTGTAGGATTGTCTCTCTTGAGTGATATGGGACTTATCACTAGGAAGATGGTAGGTATCCTAAGTATTTTTGGACCTAGAGGGAGATTGTAAGATCTCATTGGGATATGAGACATTGACCTCCTTGGAGAGAACATTTTTGATGTATGTCAAAAAGGGGGAGAATGTATGGAATTACCAATTTGGGAAAATTGGTAAGGGAATTTAAGTTAGGGGCCTAACTCAAGGGTGTTTTTATCAAACATCAAAAATGGAGAGATTGTTGGTGCAATCGACCCAGGTCACGATTGACCAGACTCGAGTTTGACTCAAGTAGTATTTTGATGTTTGACATTGATGTCTAACATTGATGTCTGACATGTGTTGGGGAGATTGGTGCAATCGACCCACATTAGTATTCGATGTTTGATGATGGTTTGACCATTGTCATGGAAAGTCCAAGTGGGACACTTGGCATTGGGAAAGTCCAAGTCTTGAGTACTTAGCATGTAAAGTCCAAGCATGGGTCTTGGCAAGAGAAAGTCCAACATGGGTTGACAAAGGAAAGTCCAAGCATGGGTCTTGGCATGGAAAGTCCAACATGAGTTGGCAAGGGAAAGTCTAAGCTTGAGTCTTGGCATTTGGAAAGTCCAAGGGGAATATTGGCGGCGTAAAGTCCAAGTGGGAGTCTTGGTAGCATAAGTCCAATGGTTAGCGGCGTAAAGTCCAAGCGGGAGTCTTGGCAGCATAAGTCCAATGTGTCTTGGCAGTATAGATCAACTTATCATGACATAGCCGAAGGAAGCAGCTGAAGGCTAGCGTATGGATGAACAAGTCATGGATGACTTGGAGGGATCCGATAGGTGTGAGGCTGACGGAGGTGACTAGAAGGCTTAGGTCTAGGCTAAGGGTGGTCTAGCAAGTATGGGGGCACTATACTTAGGTTAAAACCTCATGTTTGAGGTTGGCAGTCGACTAGAATTATGGCCGGTTCGACTGTCGTGAGTCGACTAGAGCTCGACTACCGTTTAAGGGTTGAAAAGGCTCTGGTAGTCGACTGCTCATTGGAGCGATTGGTGATGGAATCGATCGGCCCGACATGGACGAGATCGATTGATGGTTCGATCGTGAGCACAACACTCGTGAGCCGATCGAGCGATCAACTACGGCGGTATCGACTACTAATGTTGGCAGTCGACTGATGAGAGTCCCGTTGGAACTTTTCCAGTGTGGATCGAGCCATTGTCTCACAACAACAGTGTTGACAGTTGACTGGGGCCTTATAGCAGTCGACTGATAGGCGCGAAAATAGTCCGAGTGCAGGTTATAAAGGCAGCTCGAAGGGGAGGTTTTGACAGCGATTTCTTGGACATTTTTGAGGCGATTTGTTGGTACAAATCAGGGTCTTTAACCACGATTCAAGCGATCAACAAGCAAGCATTCCAAAGTAATAGTTGTAAAGTTTTCTTTACATTGTTTTGTATATTCATCTTTTATTTGCTTGTTTTACTTTGTATTACTTGTTGTAATTCATTGTATGAGGTTTCTCCACCTCCGGATTGTTCCGAGAAGGAGTTTATTTGATTAGTGGTGTTGTACGCATCGCTAGAGCTCGTTTGTGCTCGATCCGTGGAGTAGGAACCATTCGGTTCCAAACCACGTTATATCTTGTGTTGTGATTGTGTTTGCATTGTATTATTTCTATTTTCGCTGCATACTAATATATTTCTAATGAGGAATTGCTATTCACCCCCCTCTAGCGGTCACCGAACGACCCTATAAGGACTTTGCCTCACCTCTTCACTCGAGGCTTACCTACTGGCTACCTGCCGGACTTACTTCTCTTGACATCCGATCTGACCCACCAGGGCTTCCACCAGTTGTCCAGTCTACCTGACCCAACTGGACTTTTTGCCAATTGTCCGATCTCCTGACCCAATCGGTCTTCAAGCCAGATGCCCGGTCCACGCGACCCATCTGGACTTCATGCCTGGTGTCCAGTCCTCCTGATCTGTCAAGATACTTACCTAGTATTCGGTCAACACGACCTACCAGGACTTCCTCTTAAGCCTGCACACTTAACACTGATATTAGAACACAAGTGAATCCTAACTTTTAACTATGGTTCTTACATCAAAACTAAGGAGTGATGCTCACTGCATCAACAAACTCCCCCTTTTTGATGTATGACAACACATTAGTTAAAGTTAGGAGAATAAAATACTAATATCCAAATATTGACATGTATAAGAGATGAACTATCAAATTTTGACATATATAATAGATGTATAAAATTAACCATGTATGAGATGCATAAAATCTTATCAAATTTTTGCATCTTTCTTTCAATAAATCTCTTCTTTTAATAAATCTCTAACTTTATATCTCTTCTCTTTCCCTTTGGCATACATCAAAATAAAGATCAAATTTAAAATGCCAAAATTCTCTAGTGGAGAGTTGAAATTTCACAAAAATGAGAAATTTTCAAGCTCAAAAATTAAGTTTTAAAATATTCCACATGTGAATTTGATTTCAAAAACTTAATTTAAGATTTTCAAAAATTTTCACACAATTTTCTAACTCCTCCTTATTATTTAAAAAGCTTAAAAATTCAAGGTTTTCAAAATTGTCAAACAATTTTTCTACCTTCCCCTAAATAACAACTTATTTTCAGAATTTTTAAAAATTTTCAAACTTTTAAAAATTTTCAACCTCCCCCTGAATAAAAACTTATTTTCAGAATTTATTTTTTAAATTTTTAAAAAATTTTAAACTCCCCCTGAATAAAAACTTATTTTTATTTTTTTTTAAATTTCTAGTTGATGCAAAATGATAGGGAATAAGTCCTAGCATAAATTCCTAAATATTATATCTATATAAAAAAATACACATCTAAAAATCATCCTTAAAGCAAATGTCCAACTCTTTACAAGCTCAAATGATATAGGATTAATCATCAAGCTTTGAATTAGAGTTAGTCACTGAAATGATCAATTTGCTCTTGTAAACCCCGTATTGGTTCATGTCGATGCACTGAATCTACATCTGGAACCAGGAGTGCAATCCTAACATCTCACGCCCATATTCGTGGCTCAATACACAAATAGGTAATCCTAGGTGTTTGTGAGATGCGAAGGCTTACTTAAATCTATAGGATCATGAAATCTAGATTGACCTAATCTAGATTAATTTTCAATTTCCTTTAAAAATAATATAATATTACTTTTCAAAAAAAAAAAATCTGAATATCAAGTATGAAAACATCCTAATCTACCAAGCATAAACCTAATTGTCTTCTAAGCATACTAAACTCTGCTTCCGGAAGTGGTTTAGTGAAGATGTCGGTAAGGTTTGATTTGAACTCAACATAGTTGAGTTCAATACTACCTTTTGCCACATGATCCCTTAAAAAATGATGTTTAACATCAATGTGTTTAGTGTGTGAGTGATGAATTGTATTTTTAGTTAAATTTATTGAACTTATGTTATCAATTAAAGTTTTTACCTTTTTGTAATCTAGTTCGAAATCCTTAAGTGTGTGCATCATCCATAATAGTTGTGCCTCACATTCACCTAATGCTATATATTCTGCTTCAGTTGTGGAAAGAGCAACACAATGTTGCTTCCTACTGAACCAGCTTACTAAACATGATCTTAAGAGTTGACATCCTCCACTAGTACTCTTCCTATCTAGTTTACACCCTACACAGTCTGAGTCAGAGTATCCTATTAACTCAAAGTTACTAGATCTTGGGTACCACATACCTACATTAATTGTTCCTTTAATGTATCTTAATATTCTTTTGACATGTGTTAAATGTGACTCCTTAGCACAAGCTTGATATCTAGCACACATACTTACTGCAAATAGTATTTCGGGTCTACTTGTAGTTAAGTATAGTAAACTACCTATGACACTCTTATAGTACTTTAGATCTACAAACTTTCCTTCTTTGTCTTCATTTAATATAATATTCGTAGCCATAGGTGTTTTAATGTCTTTTGCATTTTCCATACAAATTTTTTTAATTAATTCTCTTGCATACTTATTTTGGTATATATAGTTACCATCTTTTGTTTGTTTTATTTGTAAACCTAAGAAGAAGTTTAACTCACATACTAAGCTCATTTCGAATTCTTGTTCCATTAGGTTTATAAATTATTTTAAAAGATTTGAATTTGTTGATCCAAAGACTATATCATCCACGTATATTTGAGCAATAAAAATGTCTTTGTTCAAGGTTTTTACGAAAAGTGTTGAGTCAATTTGACCTTGTCTGAACCATTTAGAGCTTAAGTATGAAGATAGTCTCTCATACACGGCTCTAGGAGCTTGTTTTAATCCATACAAGGCCTTCTTCAACCTATATACATGATTAGGGTATTCTAAGCTCTCAAAGTCGGGGGGGGGGGGGGTTGACCTACGTACACTTCTTCTTTTATTACTCCATTTAAAAATGTAGATTTGACATCCATTTGGTATAATTTGAACCCTTTATGTGCCGCATATGCTAGCAACATTCTAATTGACTCAAGTCTAGCTATTGGGGCATAAGTTTCATCATAGTCTAACCCTTCTACTTGACTAAACCCCTTAGCTACTAGTCTAGATTTATTCCTTATGATTTCTCCTTGATCGTTTAATTTATTTCTAAACACCCATTTAGTGTCTATTATTGATTTATTTGATGGTGGTGGTACTAAGTTTTTAAGGTAAATTTTATTAATTTTGATTTAAATCTATTAGGTTGAGTTAAATTAATTAATCTCAATTAAGTTTTAAATCATCTCACCCAAGCAAGGTTTTTAATAAACTTATTCCTATGGGTTTTGTGAGATGAGAATTTCTTTTATCTTAATTAAGTTTAATGAGAAATTCCAAAGTGTTTAAACTTGTGTTAGATTCAAGTTTGGTTTGAGCTAGTCAAGTAGGTTTTTTTAGCATTGACTTCCAGGTCGTGGCGAGGCACATGACCTTCTTGGTTATCAGAGCAACGACCACTTCCTAGACAAAGTCAATGAAGGAATCAAGTACTTGATTCACTTTAGACTAAGCCATGGTCTAACTAGTTAAAGACTTAGTGAGTTAGCTTCGGTCAATTCCACTCGATTTAGTGTACTAGGTCATGGCGAGGCACATGACCTTCTTGAGTATCAGAGCAACGACCACTTCCTAGACATTCACTTCGAAGAGTTTCCCTAACTTACTATTAGTTCACTTCGTCTTAGTACTAGGTTGTTCAAGTTTAAACTACTTTGTTTCCTATATAGTCCATTCTAAATTAAGCAAGTAAAGTAAACTAAAGCATGCAAGTGTTTAACTAAACAAGGAAACAAGCAAAGTGTTAGCTCCCCCTAAATGGTAGCTAGATTGAGTTTTGTTCACTAAGTGAACTTGACTCTTGGGAACCCAAAATTGATTTGGTCCAACTTGGTTAACTAAGCTGGACTTAGGAACCCATGCTTGGACTCGATTCTTAGCGTTTCGGCTAAGTAATGACATGTATGATTTATAGGAAGATTTAGTTTTGTATCCGAGCCCGGACTTGTTATACACGACTCGCTGAGATCCAAGCATCATGTTGAGATACTTGAAACCCAAAGTAAACCTTTCCAAAGATCCGATTAAATCATCTACTTGCCTTTTTAGGACCTAGTTCTCTTTTTCAAGCTTTGAAACTTGAGTTGAGTCTCTACCCTTAATTTGGCAAGTCGAAGTTTTCGAGTTGACTTGCTCCTTAAGTACTTAGACTTCCATAAGTAGCGAGTCGACTCGATTCTCGGACTTAGCTAACTTCCTACCTAGACATGCAATTATATTATACAACTTATCTTCTAAGGAAGAAGTTATCTCATTTGAACCTTCGGAAATGGATATGGATCCATGGCTTCTCTCGGACTCAGAATTGGACTCGTACTCGGAACTTGACTCGACTCTAGATCTCGATTCGACCATAAATGCGACTGATGCGGGTGCTGGGGAAAAATCCGTTCGCTCCGTTTTCAAGGCGATGAAGCGATGAGGGAGGTCTCGGAATATTCTCCCCCGGCAGCGATCAGTAAAGAATAAGAAAATGAAGTAGACGAAACGCGAAAACCCGACACCAGCAATCGAGATTCAGACACGAGATGTAACGTGGTTCGGAATAAGGATTCCTACTCCACGGGGGTGAGGTTTCTCACCAGATGCGGTGCCTAAGCACTTTCACTATGAAGATCCTCCTTTACAGAAAGTAAGTTTCCGAAGGTGGAGGAGAAAGGACCTCTTACAATGATGTTACAGGATGAGGAAAATACAAGAGACTTAACAAACAGCAGATCTCCGTCCTCCTTCTCCGGCGAGACCGTTCTTCCTTTTCTCTCGTCTCCTCTTCTCTCTTGCTGGATGCGAATGGTTGCGGATCGATCTCCTTCCCTTTGCCTTCTTCCCCCTCTTTTATCTTCCCTCCTCCTTCAACGTAACGTCGCGGATTATCTCCATCGTACACGTGGCCACCCCCTCCTCCTGGAGAATAATTCTGTTACAAATATGAGGAACGAGGACTCCCCCGAATATTGCGTGGGGCCCCCCAAGCCGTCGCATAGCACCTTTCCCTTTGCTTTTTCAGGCGACGAGGTTAAACTGTTT
Organism: Wurfbainia villosa; assembly: GCA_025175895.1. Taxonomy (NCBI): domain Eukaryota; kingdom Viridiplantae; phylum Streptophyta; class Magnoliopsida; order Zingiberales; family Zingiberaceae; genus Wurfbainia; species Wurfbainia villosa. Next base: position 17,273,018 of record CM046005.1, on the reverse strand, counting down.
CCCTCACCCCTCTGCTTTGGGTGAAGTTAACTTAGGCCCCTATACCATAGGTGACCTAGCCTTAGGGTTTCTCCTTAAACCGAACCAATTCTCCTTTTTCCCGTACCAAACTTCTTTCGCGTCGATTAGGTTGAGTTGACCCTTCCTCCATCCCATTGGCTTCTGGACTTGCCTAGTTGAACCAGTTCCTAGTCCTCTGTTAGCGAAGTGCCTTCCGCCTCTTTTCCACCTGCGTCCCTTGTTTCTAGCATTCGCCCGTGCCGATAGCTCTCGCTACTTGCGCCCGTGTCGATTACTTCCGATAACTCTCGCCCGTGTCAATGGCTTCTGATAACTCTCGCCTGCGTCAACGGCTTCGTCTAACTCTCGCCGTGCGCTAATGGCCGATAACTCGCCGCGTCAGCGGCCGTTCGAACTCCTGCGCTAATGGCTTCGATAACTCGCTCGCCGTCGCGGCCTCTAACTCTCGCCAGGTGTCAATGGCTTCGATAACTCGCTCGGCGTCAGCCGTCAACTCTTGCCTGCGCTAATGGCTTCGATAACTCTCGCCCGTGCGCTAATGGCTTCGATAACTCTCATTAACTGCTTCTTTTCCCCTTTGGCTGAACCAAGTGTTTTGGGGACGGGTCACGGGTCACCTGCTATCTCTTCTATTGAGAATTAGGTAGAAAAAGTACCAGTAGTATCATTAGTCAACCCTGAAAAATAGTCAAGTGAAGTTATAAGCTTGACTTTCCAAATGTGCGTAAAGTTTATGCCCTATTCTTTATTCCTCCGTTTGAATCCACCTTTTCCTTTATAACTCCTCGAGGCCTTTGTGTGCCCGATGGGCCCACGGGCTCCGCTTCTCCTTCTTTCTCCGTGAAATTGAATCGTCACGGAAAACCCTATATAAACCTCCGCCTTCTCCTCTTAGGTATCATTTAGCGTGCCTAACAATCCAGTCTGTTCTTCTTCTTCCGCGATTTTCACCGGCGGTGTTTCGACGATTCAGTCCTCGCCTTCTCACGCGATTCTCCCTTTCCCCCGAGTAAGTGCTCTGCTTAGTTTAATGCCCATGGCTCCTAGGACCACCCTTCCACCTACAGTGCACGAACACACCGTGAACTCCGGTTAGATTGCAACCATTACTTCTTTAACATTAAGAACGACTACATAGCCCCCTCTATAAAATCTTGCTCACAACTAAAATACATCGACCTCACAACCCTCCTCCCGACTGACCGCTTTTCTCCGAACAATTTCTTAACGGCCTATCCCTGCCGGTACCCTCGGTCTATTTGGACCTGCTAGATTTCTATGGACTACCCCTGAACCAATTCACCCCCAACTCCTTCCGAATTCTATCGGGAACCCATATAGTGTTCCAACATTTGAACCTCCCTTTGACCCCAGAACTATTCTATTGCTTCTTCCAATTAAAGTCTTCTAAGGCAGGCCTCTTCTATTTGTCTAGTCGTCGATGCCAATTTCGTGAACTCGCTTACTTCCCACAAGGGCCGGAAGCACTATACTTCTTTGTACAACTTCGAATCTTTACCTTATTACGATACTTGGAAGGTAGACCTTCCCAATTACCTTCCTTCAGGGACATGAGGACCAAATGTCCTTTCGAGGTGTATAAAGTTTTAGGAGAGTGCACTATTGAACCAATGCTAGAGACTCCTCTTGCGTCATTTTGGATTATCTCCTCTACCTCTGACGACTTCGGTTGCTGTAGGTAGGGTGTTATTTAACTAGCAATAGGACTTCATTTCTGCGTTATTCATCTTTCCTGACAACATACCTTGCAGATAACCTGATGCAGAAGGCTTTGGTAGAAGGGGAGGTGATTGAGGCCGAGAAGAAGAAGAAAACCTCGACCAAAAGAGGCAAATCAACCGCAGTTCCATCATCTCCTCGTAAAAAGCTATGGCTTATTAAGAAAGGAGCCTCGAGTTCCTCGGCGCTTCCTCCCTCATCTTCGGACCCACTAGAGTCTCGTTCCCTAGCCATTTATGAACCAAGGAGAGGAGGCAATACTTCCCCTGCCCCTTCTTCATCCCCTCACGGAGAGGATTCCCCCTCCCATTTTTTACATTCTTCCCCATCTGCCCAGAATTCGCCCCCATCCTCTCCTACAGAACTTCCCCCCGCTCTCAAACCTTCCGACCCGAGGGCGGCTCCTGTTCCCCTTCGTCGTATCGGACCTTCCGCCTCTGCTGAAGGGGAAGACCTCTCTATTCCCGTTCCTCCGAGGGCCACATTAGGATCCTTACTGAAAATTCGGCATCCTTCGGAGGTGAAGTTCTTCAATCAATCGGGCGTACAGGCCCCTTGTGAACAAGTAGGCAAACTACTGGCGGAGGTATCTATTGTTTCTTCGTTTCTTCTTCACCTGGCCTATTTTCATATACTGGCGTGTACCAATAGCTTGTTCTACTTCAGGCCGCCACCCAATATAGTAGTATGATAACCCATCTGGCCCGATTCCAATCAACTGTGGAGACTCGCCATTTTGCCGCCGTGTCTCAACAGAAAAAGCTCGTCCAGCAACTGAGCGAGCAAGAGGCGAAAGAAAAGGATATGAGGGGCCAATGCGAAGACGCAATGATGCAAGTGGCTCTGCTCCAGAGTGAGAAAGAAGAGCTGCAGCGGAAGAATGAGGAATTGAGCAATGATTTTCCTCCGCCTAGTGAGTCGCAATGAGATAGATGAATTGGCGAGGCGAGGGAGTATAAAGGGCACCGGAGATGCCATGATTGACTCGCAAAATCCTTAACCACCATCCTGCAGAGCGCCCAAGCTCCAATTGGAGCGTCAAGCTTGGGAGGCCACCAGGAAATCTTGTACAGAGAAGTGCGCGGAGCTCTCTTCCCTGGTGGCAACTCTTCCTCAAACCTTGTCCACGATGGCTTAGCAGCAAGCCCTTCTTCATCAAGAATATCATGAAGCTCTTTCGGCTCTGGGTCAGCGGGCCATATAGGCGGCCACCGAGAAAGATGCTTTGGAGATCGAACTGGCGGACAGTCGAGCCCACCTAGCCCAGTGTCAAAGTCAAATGAAGGAGCAGGAAGCTGACCTCAAAAGCAGATATGTCAAGAAGGGAGTAGACTTGTTCATATTAGGTTTCGAGGGGGCTGTGGCTCAAAATGCCGAACAAGGATATCCACCTCCTGGCGCGAACACTAGCTACTTAGATCCTGTATCGGCGTTGGCTAATTGTTCCCCCGAACGATTTGAACTGTAACCTCCAGTACTGTCTTTTCTGTAATAACTTTTTCTTTACTGTTAAGAGCTGACTTTTATCAATATGTCTATCCATCATGGTCCTTGCGGGTTCCCTAACGAGTCGGGGTTTCTGGACCAATTTTGAGCTTCCCCTTGTCATTTTTTTACCCGTACCATATAACGCCATCGCCTGGCTGGTTCGGGGGCTCTCTTATGGGATTTTGCTTACTAGTATCCATATCCGCCCCGATTCAGGTTCGGACGTCACTTTAAATGGCCTTTTGCCCGTTGATTTTCCCTATCCTTCCTCCTGCTTCGGAAAAGATGCCAGCCTCTTCGTCTTCTCCCCCTTCCCCAGAACTTTTTCGCCATTCTCCTTCCATTATAAATCCTTCGTCCCCCTTGTCTTCGTCTTGTTATCTTACCATCATGGCTTCAGCAGGGCATCCCATTGAAATTTCTTCGGAATCAGAATCTTTTGAAATACAGGACTGGGTCTCTGAGGATGATGCAGATTCGGAGACCCAGTCAACCGCCACTTCAGTCTTCCATCCCCTACCTTTTCCGCCTTCCGGTCCAACTCCCACCCCTCCAATGGGAGATCCTTCCGCGCTCTTTCCCTCCTTCCGCAATAGGTGTGGAATCCTCCTTCACGTGGGAGTATACGGTGGAGATCTCAAAGGCCACGTGATCTTCCCCCACTTCCGCCAAAGATTGGGCCTTCGTGTTGCCTTCGAGGACTCGCCCTTCCCTTTCGATGAAGGTCCACCATTTCTTCCTCCACCTAAGCTGCTTCCGAGTCATATTGGCTTCTTCTCCCCAAAGAGAGACATCTCCGCCTCATCTCCCAAGAGTAATCGGGAAAGTCCAGTATAAATCAAGCCAATGTAATTATTTCAAGTATATTAATGAAACAAAGAAGGAAAACGATATTCCGCTGCCTTTTTTTCAGAGAAGTAAGGTTTCGCTGGAGGATGGTACCAATCCGAACATACACTTTTCTCGCTGGGCTCGTGATTCTGACCTCTTAATTACGGTTGTCTTCCCGTCGACCTTCCCACTACCGCCTACACGTTTCCCTTTCTTTTCTGGCATTTACGGTCCCTACCTCTTCTACCAATAAATGCATCCCTCCCCTTCATTGCTATAAAAATCCGCCGACCTTTACCTGATAGTTTCCACCATTCTCCTTTTTTCCTTGGCTTGTCATGATGTAATATCGAACAAGGTAGTAGTTCTCGCTTCTTCTAAAGAATGTGATAAACGATCACGGTGACATAGTCATTTTGAGGAACAAGTGAAGTGTTTACAAGAACAAATGCAGAGGAAACCTCCGCCAACAATCGCTCTTTGCGCCAACAACTCGATCGGGTCCAAAAGAATCGGCCCAAGCAAATCTTCTTGAAGCAGTCTTATCTTCAACAGCTACTGCGCCAACCCCGACCGCGCAAAGAAACTTCATCCGTTTCGCCTAACAAAGAATTGTAATACCCTAGATGTATTAGGGTTTCTCTTGTTATTTCTCCTTGTAGATGGCTGGGAGTATGTAGTTCTCCCGTATCATCGAACTTCCCTAGTTTATCTCCTTCCTCCAGGACCTTCTGAGTTGTACTACTCTTTACTCCTTTTGTATTTACATGTAATTTGGGGCATATTTCGGCTCTTCCGTCTTTTCAATCTATTTGGGTATATAGACCCCTTAGAGGACTCGCTATTGCACAAGAATATAATCATATAAAGTTAATTAATACAAGCAATCGAGACATAGAACAAATAATAGCAGGAATTTCGGTTCTTAGTTCACACACACGGGATATCTTCCGCTTTGCGGGGATAGCAATTTGCATAAATAGAGTAAGTAATAACCGAGGAGTCTCGGTTTTTCCGTTCCACCACCACACAGGGATAAACTTCCGCTCTGCGGGGATAGCATTTCATATATAGAGTAAATAGTAACCGAGGAGTCTCGATTCTTCCGTTCCACCACCACACGGGGATGTTCTTCTGCTCTGCGGGGATAGCATTTTGTATATAGAGTAAATAGTAACCGAGGAGTCTCGGTTCTTCCGTTCCACCATCACACGGGGATGTTCTTCCGCTCTGCGGGGATAGCATTTCATATATAGAGTAAATAGTAATCGAGGAGTCTCGGTTCTTCCGTTCCACCACCATACGGGGATGTTCTTCCGCTCTGCGGGGATAGCATTTCATATATAGAGTAAATAGTAACCGAGGAGTCTCGGTTCTTCCGTTCCACCACCACACGGGGATAAACTTCCGCTCTGCGGGGATAACATTTCATATATAGAGTAAATAGTAACCGAGGAGTCTCGGTTCTTCCGTTCCACCACCACACGGGGATAAACTTCCGCTCTGCGGGGATAACATTTCATATATAGAGTAAATAGTAACCGAGGAGTCTCGGTTCTTCCGTTCCACCATCACACGGGGATGTTCTTCCGCTCTGCGGGGATAGCATTTCATATATAGAGTAAATAGTAACCGAGGAGTCTCGGTTCTTCCGTTCCACCACCACACGGGGATGTTCTTCCGCTCTGCGGGGATAGCATTTCATATATAGAGTAAATAGTAACCGAGGAGTCTCGGTTCTTCCGTTCCACCACCACACGGGGATGTTCTTCCGCTCTGCGGGGATAGCATTTCATATATAGAGTAAATAGTAACCGAGGAGTCTCGGTTCTTCCGTTCCACCACCACACGGGGATAAACTTCCGCTCTGCGGGGATAGCATTTCATATATAGAGTAAATAGTAACCGAGGAGTCTCGGTTCTTTCGTTCCACCACCATACGGGGATAAACTTCCGCTCTGCGGGGATAGCATTTCATATATAGAGTAAATAGTAACCGAGGAGTCTCGGTTCTTCCGTTCCACCATCACACGGGGATGTTCTTCCGCTCTGCGGGGATAGCATTTCATATATAGAGTAAATAGTAACCGAGGAGTCTCGGTTCTTCCGTTCCACCACCACACGGGGATGTTCTTCCGCTCTGCGGGGATAGCATTTCATATATAGAGTAAATAGTAACCGAGGAGTCTCGGTTCTTCCGTTCCACCACCATACGGGGATAAACTTTGGCTCTGCGGGGATAGCATTTCATATATAGAGTAAATAGTAACCGAGGAGTCTCGGTTCTTCCGTTCCACCACCATACGGGGATGTTCTTTCGCTCTGCGGGGATAGCATTTTGTATATAGTGGGCTATTTAGGAAAAATAAATCCTTCTTTCCCTTTCACTACCGACGCGAAGCCCAATAACCGCTGCAAGCCCATTCTTCCTCCTTTTATGGGGACCCTTTCGCCTTCGTTTCTTCTGCTACCTTCATCCCCTCGTCTTTTGGTTTTCTTCTTCTTCGTCTGCTTGCTCCTCCGCCGCCAAATTTCGTTTCTTCAATCTTTTCTTCCCGGTTCCTCGTCTTTCATTATTTTCAGATATCCGAGATGCATTCCACCTTCTTCCAGGAAATAGCGGGCACTGCCGAATCATAAGCGATCAACCCTTAGCTTCTTCTTCTTCTTCACCTCCTTCGATCGCCACCATACAGGAATCACCTCATCGTTCTCCCTCTCCTCCTTCGGTGACTTTCGCTACCCCCATCCCGAAGGAAGCCGGGGTCATCAGTCCCTCTTCACTTCCTCCTACCTGTACAAGCCTTAACTTTCCCCCTTTGCCTCCTTCTGTCAACGATATTCAGAAATCGCCCTCTTCTCCCCTGCAACCTGGGGAGGCATCTGGGAAGGAGGTGCTTTCATGTCCGCCAATAATAGAGGTTATACCGCCCCTGTCTTCTCCTTCCCCGGCCTGTCATTTCTCTCCTGAACCCATGGCGGTTGACATTCCTTCGCTGCCAACCTCCCCCTTCGTTTATCGCCCAAAGAGTCCTCCTCTTCCTGTAGACCCTAATCAGGAGCCTTCTACTTCTAAAATTCTCATTGAAGGCTTCCCCGACCCAGTGCTCATCATCTCATCTTCTTCAGGACCCTCTTCCGATCAGCCTCCTTCGATTTTTCCTTCCGACTTCACCTCCCAGACAAATGTGATGCCCATTCTCCCCGCATCTCCGGATATGCCATCCTTGACTACCACTTCCATGGGCCTTTTGAATGAAACTCCTCCCTCTCTCCGTTCTCCACCAATGAATACCGCCTCCATTCTCCCCTTTGCGGGTGAAGTTCACCCTTCGACGTCATCCGTCCCATCTTCTTCCCTTTCTCCCAGGAGTCTTCGGATCCTGAACTTAGAGGAGATGACTCCTCGTATGGAAGGCCTGCGTCACGCTTTGGACCTGGTACGTTTTCTTAGTCAATTTCCTTATCTTTGTTTAACTGACTCATTTCTTTTCTCCTCAACCGGTATGTAGGCCCTGACCAACCACCGAGAGTTGGATCGTTCCCTTCACCAATACCGGGCTCAAGCCCAAGAATGGGAACGGCAGCAACGGGAAGACTTGGCGAATGCTCAGAGTCGAGAACAACTTCTATCACAACAATTGCGCTGGTGCCAGGAGCAATTAACTGAAGCTCGCCAGCAAATTCAAAAAGATGCTGACATTATCGCAGTATTAAAGGAACGACCATGTCCGGGGGCGGGGCTACTTGTCCCTCAGCAGGAAATCCCATCAAGTTCTCTTGACACGGAATCATCCTCAGCTCAAGAGCTATTGCGTCTTCAAGGGCAGGTAGCAGAGCTCCTCAAGGGGAAGCAACAGGACGCGGACACCATCGCTCGCCTTCAAGTTCAATACCAACGAGCACAGGATAAGATAGGGGACCTCCGCACCCGCTTGTGTAAGGAGGTACAAGAAAACTCCTCCCTTATAAATTCCCGGGCGCATGCTCATGCCCGTCTACGCAGGCAAGAGACTTCCCTTCAGAGGATGAACTCTGAACTCGTCCGGACCAGATCTTATTCCGAAGCGGTGGAAGGGATTTCGGCCTCTATGCGTCGGAATATGGTGGAGATGACGCATCTTGTGCAGCAGGACCAAAGTTCTCGAGCCGATGATGTTTCCCTGGCCGACAATCATGGAGGTGTCACGACGCTATGTGGGCGTCGTCGAAATCTTCGCGAACAACAAGAAAAGTGCGAGGCGGATCGAGAAGCGAAGCCACGCCCGAACCGCCGAGCGACTCGTTATTTTAATGCCGCCACTTATCGGGGCCGGATTTAATGATGCGATTAGACAATATGCCGCCCGGATTGCCTCCTCCAACTTATCCTTCATTTTCTTTAAATTGGGAGGTGGGTTCAAACGTTATCCTCTGAGCGATTTAAGTTGTATCTGATATCTTATTTTGAAGCAGGGATTTCCTTTCTGCGTTTCATTTCTCCTTCAATACTCATTGGTAATATCTGTATTGCCCTTGTAAATAACTCCTTAATGAAATTTAGAGAGCACTTGGCATTTAATTGATATACTCAATTCAATAAACACCCCCTCTACGTTTCATAATTTCTCCTGTTCTATGTCCTATTTCTCCTACAGTATGAAAGAGCTTCAAGTGAAGGGCGTTCCAAGGTCGTGGAAGCTCTTTGCCTTGGTAAATCTTTGATAATATCGACCACCTTTCACGCGTGCGTTATCTCGTAGGGTCCCTCCCGATTAGAGCCAACTTTCCAGATCTCAGTAGATTGACCTTCTACGCAAAACCCAATCTCCTTCTTGAAATCTTGAGGCACCACTTTCTTATTAAAGGCTCATTGAACTCTCTGCTTGTAAAATTCCGCTCGCCTCGGGCCATCTCCGCCTTTCCTCCACGGATCTAATTCGGTGCTTGGATAAGTTGGTTCGATCGCTCGTATGCTTTCACTCGGCGCTATCCAACAAAACCTTAGGAATAACGACCTCGCCCCATATACCAAACTAAAGGGGTCTCTCCTGTCTGTCTTAGGTGTGGTTCGATAGGCCCACAGGGGCCTTTGTAGCTCTTCCACCCGGTTCTCCTCGAGCACCCAACTTGGTCTTTAATCCTTGAATGAGGATCGTTAGTTACCTCCACTTGTCCATTCGGCGAGGGTGAGATACCAAGTGAAAGCTTCTGAATGTTGAGACTTGGCACCATTCTTGAATCTTTTTCCCTAGGAATCGCCCATTATCACTGACTATTTTCCGAGGGATACCATACCGACAAATGATATTTTTCCATAAGAACTATATTACGGCATTCTCAGTAATTTTGGCTAAGGGCTCGGCCTCCACCCATTTGGAAAAATAATCCACAGCGACCAATAAAAACCTCTTCTGTAAAGGTGCCGTTGGCATCGTACCCACTATATCCATTCCCCATTGGTCAAAAGGACAGGAAGAGACTATAGCTTTCATTAACTCTGCTGGTCGCTCCGAACGGTTGCTATGTTTCTGACAAGCGATGCAACTTTGCACTATATGCGCCGCATCTCGTTGAAGAGTAGGCCAAAAGTATCCGGCCAACAAGGTCTTTCTTGCTAAAGCTCTCCCTCCTAAATGATTGCTGCAGCATCCTTCATGGATCTCCCGGAGTACCAATTCTGCATCCTCATTTCCTAGGCATTTTAACAAGGGTCGCCCGAAAGAAGTCTTGTACAGGTCTTCATTTAAGAGGATGAACCGTTTGGCTCGGTGTATTAAAGTAGATGCTGCAATTTTCCCTTCAGGAATCTTCCCGTGCTGTAAATAAGCTATGATATCGGTTCTCCAATCAAGAATTAGGCTTGATTCGTGTCTCCTCTATGTTGCATATTGCTAAGGAAGTGTGAATTCTACTTTGGATCGTCTCAGATGATTTTATTCCTCCCACGCTAGCCATCGAGCCAATTCATCGCCTTCTCATTTGTGCTCCCATGGATTTGCTTCAAGAGGACTGATGAAATTGAGCTTTCTTTCTCAAAAGCTTTCAAGTACTTGTGCAGTCTTTCCTCTCGCATGAAAGAACCTTGAAGTTGAGATATTACCAAGCGGGAATCAGTGGATCACAATGGAAGAAGCCCCTACCGCTTTAGCGACTGCAATCCTGCTAGGATAGCTTCATATTCCGCTTCATTATTAGATGCCCGATATTCCGAGGCGGCTAATCGAGTTTCTTCACCCTCGGGGTAATTAATAGAACACCAACACCCTTTGCTGTAGATCTGAAGAGCCATCTACTGAATATATTCCATGCCTTTGATTCCCTCTCCTTCGTGGTGAACCTTCTTAGAACCACAAGGTACCTCGGCGAAATCGGCGAGTGCTTGGGCCTTGATGGCCGTCGCGAGGTTGATAGTGTATATATTCGCTTAGCTCTACCACCCATTTGGCTAACCTTCAGAAATTTGGCTTAGTGACGACCTTGCCCAATTATTTGTGTGTTAAAAGCGGTGATAGGATGATGAGCCAAAAAGTATGGCCTCAATTTGTGGCGGTTAGCACTAAGATATAAGCCGACTTCTCTAACTCCGTATAACGGAATTCGCTTATGGATGGTATAGTAAATAGGTTGCTGGTGAGAACCTTCTTGTTTCAGTAATACCGAACTAACGGCTCCTTCTGAGACGGCCAGATACATCCATAGTGGTTCTCCCTGTATTGGTTTAGCCAGTAACGGGAGTCCTGCCAGATATCTCTTCAACTCCTAGAAAGCTTGTTCACATTGATCGTCCCACTGAAATTTAGTAGCTTTGCGCAAGATCTTGAAGAAAGGTAGCCCTTTGTCCGCCGATCTGGCTATGAATCGGGATAAAGAAACAATCCTGCCCACTAACTTCTGGGTCTCTTGCAGATTAGTAGGTGATTTCATGTTGCATAAGGCCTTCACCTTCTCGGGGTTGGCTTGCAACCCCTTTTCAGTCACAATGTACCCCAAGAACTTGCCACTTTTTACCCCGAACAAGCATTTGTTAGGGTTTAGCTTCATATTAAATCGCCTTAACGTAGCGAAGGTTTCATTCAAGTCCTTGACTAGATCCCGAGTGACCTTCGACTTGACCAGGATGTCATCCACGTAGACCTCCACATTCTTCCCTTTACGTTACGCAAAAATTTTGTCCATAAGGCACTGATATGTAGCCCTGGCGTTCTTCAATCCGAACGGCATGACCACATAGGCATATAATCCCCCTGCAGTCACAAAGCTAACCCTCTTTCGATCCTCTTCGACCAAAGGTATTTGATGATATCCCTGATAGGCATCCATCAGGGAAACCACTTCATATCCTACAGTAGAATCCACCAATTGATCAATACGAGGCAAGGGGTAGCAGTCTTTAGGGCATGCTTTATTCAAATCACGGAAATCGATACACATCCTCCATTGCCCAGAAGGCTTGGGGACCAAGACTACATTAGAAACCCATTCGGGAAATTGGATTTCCTTTACATGGCCGCTTTTAGTAGCTTATCCACCTCCTCGGCTATGATCTTGTCTTTCTCGGGTCCAAAATGTCGCCTCTTACATTGGGCCAGGTTGGGCTCCTCTAATGATGTTGAGGTGGTGTTCCGCTACTTGAGGATGGATACCCGTGAGATCATGCACATCTCTTGCAAAGATGTCCTCATTCTCCTTTAAGCAGGCCACCAGCTCTTCTTTGATATCCAACTATTGTGCTATCCGTGTGGCCTTTCCCGGAGCGATCTCCACGATTCTCCCTCCTCTATCTTATCGGCCTTGGAAGATTCCTCCGGACCTTGAGCGTCGATAGCGATAGCAGCTTTGCCTTTTAGGTCTTGATCTGGCCTTCTTTTGATCGTCCGAACCATTTGCACATAGCGACTCAGGAGGCCTTACATTCTCCACGAACTTCTCACCAATTGTCCCATTGGAAATTTGACCACGGTGATGCAGAAATACGGCCTGAAAAGGGTGAGAAAGGCGCCCAGAATAGCGTTATAAGTGGATGGAGCATCCACGATAAGGAAAGGATTATACTAGTTTTTTGGCGGGCTTTTCACCCGAGTTAAAGGCAATGAAATTTGCCCGTCGGGTGGACCATGTATGCCCTGCGAATCCGAAAGGGAGTGGACACATCTTCTAGTTAGGCATTTCCCGATTGCATGCACTGAAGGCCTCTGGAAGAGGATGTTGTGAGCTCCCGAATCAACTAGCACGGGCCACTTCATAATTAGCGAGGATATACGGATAACCAAAGCGTCATGAGGCGGCGAGAACACCTGCAGATCTTCGGCCCCCAAGCGAAATGGCGCCGCTTTGCTGATCGTCGATGACGATGGCCAAACTCTCCATAAGACGGCATATGACTTCCGTGCGGTTAGAGTCCGTCGATGGGTCCTCGGCTATCACATGGATAACTCCCGAGAAGGTCATCTGAAGCGGAGGAAGGGCCCTCACGATGGGCCTTCTTGGGAGACCACCTCTCGGACGGCGTTTGGGGAAAGTGACCCGAGGTTGTTGATTATCTGACGGCCCGGACGGCGACATTGGTTCGGGGGCCTCGTCGTGCCGTTCCTCCGGCTTGATACCTCAATTGCGGATATGCAACATGGAGGCGATCTAGTTCTTCTTGTAGCTTGAAACATCGATTGCTACTGTGACCGTACTCTGTATGATATTGGCAAAGAGCGAGGTGAGGGATTCTGCGGGATCCCTCTATGTCAAGGGTCGCCAGAGCGCACTCGCTGATCGTAGAACTCCATTTCACGTTCTTTCCAAGTCCTCACAGGAGGAAGCACTTCAGCAGCCATGATTTACAATGGTGGGGTGGGGCGAACTCCCTGGAGCATTGGTCGAGGCCTCGGAGCCTTGTGCCGAAAAGGTCTTGTATACTCCCGCCGAGGAGGAGCTTGAGGAGCAATGGACGAGCCCTTCGATTGGGCATGCAGCGATTCGCTCGGCTCATCACCTTTAATCCTTCTTCTTCACAAATAAACGCTCTCGCACGGCTCGAGCTCTTCATAGCTATCCGTAGGTCAGTCTCTTAGCAAGGAACTAAGGAAGGGCCCTCCTTCACCCAGGCCGAATGGCACCTCGGAAGGATTGGATCGGTGCGGGATTCCTCCGAGAGAGGTGAACCGATGGATATACCCCCTAAGGGATTCTGAAGGTCCCTGGGTGATATGCATTAACATAGAGGCATCTTGCTTATACGCCTTACAGCTGACAAATTCTCGACTGAACATTCTCTGGAAGTCAAACAGTGATAGATCCCGGGCGAGTAGTGAACCACTTTGCGCCAACCAATCGGGTGGTCCAAGACTCGACACTTGAGAGCGCCAAGATAATGGAAGCGAGGCCGCTCCATCGAATTGTGATATGTGCTCTTCCGGATCCCGAACCATCGTGCATTTACTGACACTGAGGATTTCGGAAGTAGGATGGAGGGAGCTCCGAAAGAATGTCCATCGTGAAGGGGCTAGGCTCGTAGAATTCCGGAGGTCTGGTTGATTGACTTTCACCCTGTTCCTCCCGACGCGTTTGGGTGAAGGGCGTAGTATTCTCGGGGTGTTCTTCCCGAGTCCGCCTCCAGCAACACATCACCATGGGCGGTCAGACGAGAGGGAGGAGGCATTTCGAGGGGATCTCTAGAAGAAGGTTCCCTGAGTGCGATGCAGATATCCTGGTCCTTCTCTTTCTCTAGCGAGGGCTTCGTGATAGCATCATCCATTAAGGCCTTTAGTTGCGATGGTAGAAGGGTGATGGGCGCCCTCCGCCGCAGAGATATCAGTTGTTGCATTTCTTCGTTGCATCTCAACGCCCAAATTTCAAATGTTCCTACAGACGGGTCTTTGAGGAAAAATCCGTTCGCTCCGTTTTCAAGGCGATGAAGGCGATGAGGAGGTCTCGGAATATTCTCCCCGGCTGATGACAAGAAAGAATAAGAAAATGAAGTAGGCAAACGCGAAAAACCGCACCAAGAATCGAGATTGGACACGAGATGTAGTGGTTCGGAATAAGGATTCCTACTCCACAGGGGTGAGGTTTCTCACCAGATGCGGTGCCTAAGCACTTTCACTATGAAGATCCTCCTTTACAGAAAGTAAGTTTCCGAAGGTGGAGGAGAAAGAACCTCTTACAATGATGTTACAGGATGAGGAAAATACAAGAGACTTAACAAACAGCAGATCTCCATCCTTCTTCTCCGGCGAGACCGTTCTTCCTTTTCTCTCGTCTCCTCTTCTCTCTTGCTGGATGCGAATGGTTGCGGATCGATCTCCTTCCCTTTGCCTTCTTCCCCCTCTTTTATCTTCCCTCCTCCTTCAACGTAACGTCGCGGATTATCTCCATCGTACACGTGGCCACCCCCTCCTCCTGGAGAATAATTCTGTTACAAATATGAGGAACGAGGACTCCCCCGAATATTGCGTGGGGCCCCCCAAGCCGTCGCATAGCACCTTTCCCTTTTCTTTTTCAGGCGACGAGGTTAAACTGTTTCCCTCACCCCTCTGCTGTGGGTGAAGTTAACTTAGGCCCCTATACCATAGGTGACCTAGCCTTAGGGTTTCTCCTTAAACCGAACCAATTCTCCTTTTTCCCGTACCAAACTTCTTTCGCGTCGATTAGGTTGAGTTGACCCTTCCTCCATCCCATTGGCTTCTGGACTTGCCTAGTTGAACCAGTTCCTAGTCCTCTGTTAGCGAAGTGCCTTCCGCCTCTTTTCCACCTGCGTCCCTTGTTTCTAGCATTCGCCCGTGCCGATAGCTCTCGCTACTTGCGCCCGTGTCGATTACTTCCGATAACTCTCGCCCGTGTCAATGGCTTCTGATAACTCTCGCCCGCGTCAACGGCTTCGTCTAACTCTCGCCCGTGCCAATGGCTTCTGATAACTCTCGCCCGCGTCAACGGCTTCGTCTAACTCTCGCCCGTGCCAATGGCTTCTGATAACTCTCGCCCGCGTCAACGGCTTCGTCTAACTCTCGCCTGTGTCAATGGCCCCGATAACTCGCCGCGTCAGCGGCCGTTTAACTCTCGCCTGCGCTAATGGCCGATAACTCGCCCGTGCCAATGGCTTCTGATAACTCTCGCCCGAACTGTTTCTCCTTTTCCCCTTTGGCTGAACCAAGTGTTTTGGGGACGGGTCACGGGTCACCTACTAACTCTTCTATTGGGAATTAGGTAGAAAAAGTACCAGTAGTATCAGCGACGAAACTTCTCTTCGTCTCTTCTACGTCCTACTCTTCCGACGACGACTCATCCCAAGTCGCCTTAAGTGCTTTCTTCTTCATTTCCTTTTTTGGTTTTTCTTCCTTTTTTAGGTTTGCACACTCCGACTTGTAGTGCCCCTTTTCGTTGCATTCGTAGCACGTCACTTCATATCGGGTTCTCGGCTTGTTGTCGATGACCTTTTTAGCATTTTTCTTCGTAAATCTCTTCCTCTGTTTGAACATCTTTCAGACCATATTTATGATCTCCTCTTCTCCATTTGTTTCTGACTTCGACTCGTCTTCGGACTCACTCTTCACTTTTATTTCCTTTTTAGTCAAACCCGCCACCAAAGCTATACCATTCTCGGTTTGACCCGAGTTAGCTTATTCGTGTAGTTCAAGTTCACAAAATAGTTCGTCTAGCCTAATTGTTGAAAGATCCCTAGATACCTTATAGGCATCGACAATCAATGTCCATAAGGCATTTCTCGGGAATGCCTTAAGCGTATACCTAATTATGTCCCTATTTTCTATTTGGTGTCCTATTATGTGTAATCCATTTAATATATCTTTAATTCTAGTATGAAGTTGACTAGCATTTTCATTTTCATTCATTTTACAATTAAATAATTTATTTAATAACAAATTCCATTTAGCTATCCTAGTGTCATTTGTACCCTCATGCAGTTCAATTAATTTTTTTTTCATAATTCCTTATAATTTTCAAATGGACCTACCCTATTGAGCTCTTCTTTGGTAAGTTCGCATTGCAAGGTGTTAAGTGCCTTGTAATCGAGTTGAGCTGTTTTTCTAATGTCTGCAGTCCATTTCTTCGGTTCTAACAACTCACCCGAGTCATCTACTAGAGCTACGAACCCTTTCCTAATTGAGAACCAGATCTCTAGGTCGGTCTTCAAGTAGCACTTCATTCACCTTTTCCAGTAGGAAAAGTCTCTCCGTTGAAGATAGGAGGGCGAATGATGTTGTATCCCTCTAAGTGTGACATTATTAACAAAATATTTTCTAAGTGCAAAAAAAAAATTAAATCAAATATTTTCTAAAGAAAGAAAATTAAATCAAATATTTTCTAAGGTAAGAAAATTAAATCAAATATTTTCTAAGACAAGAAAATTAAATCAAATATTTTCTAAAGCAAGAAAATAAATTTTAAATATCCTAAAATGTAAAAAATTAATTTTTTAATATCCTAAAATGTAGAAAATGATTTTTAATATCCTAAAATGCAAAAAATAATTTTTAATTAATTTAAAATTGAGAAAATTATTTTTAATTAATATAAAATGCATAAAATTATTTTTAATTAATGCAGAAAATTATATTAAGGATTTTTTAAATGCAAAAAATTGTATTAAGGATTTTTTAAATGCAGAAAATTGTATTAATAATTTTTTAAATTTAGAAAATTGCATTAATGATTTTTTTAAATGTAGAAAATTGTATTAATGATTTTTTAAATGCAGAAAATTGTTTTAATGATTTTTTTAAATGCAAAAAATTGTTTTAATGATTTTTTAAATGCAAAAAATTGTCTTAATGATTTTTTAAATGCAGAGAAAATATATTAATAATTTTTAAATGCTGAAAAAAAAATTATTCTAACAAATATTAAATGCAAAAAAATTATCTAGCAAATATTATGTGCTGAAAAAATTATCTAGCAAATATTAAGTGCAAGAAAAATATTCTAAAATATTCTAAAACAAGAAAAAATATTCTAAAGTATTCTAAAGCTCACGATGGTGGTTCCACCAATTCGAAGCGCCCCCGCTCTGATAACAATTGTAGGATTGTGTTTTTCCGAGAGAGGGGGTGAATCTCGAAGATTAAAAAATTTATTTTAATTTATTACAATTTAGAATAATTTTAACTATTGCGATTATGCAGCGGAAATAAAAATAATGACACTTTTATTTTACTTGCTTCACAACCCTAACTGGGTTGCTAGTTCAAGGCCCGTAGCTCTCCCGAGAGCTACCTCATTGGGCATTTCACTAAATCCCCTCCGACTCGAGAACTCTCGACTTTGGAGAGTTTCGCTTTTTACAAAAAATAGAGATGAGTAACAGACTACCCACTCTTGAAGTTAAGTACAATAAGAGAAAATAAATTAATGAAATACAAGAACTTTATACGAGACTTAAATGGATCAAGAGGTAGTCGTGGAGTGTCGGAAGATCGCCCTGTTGATGGAGTAAGAATTTTTGTGGACGAGCAAAAATTTCGGTAGCACTTCGACATAGTTCATATATTCTTCTCGGATCCGATCGAGCACATATTTTATAAACCTTGTCCAGTCAACTAGAATCTCTTCTAGTCGACTCCACATCAACCCGTCGATATGGAATTCGTGGTCTTCCAGTCGACTGAGAACTCTCCAGTTGACTCCACGTCGCCCGGCGCCGCATCAGGAAATTTGCCTCTTCAGTAGACTCAAACCCTTCAGTCGACTAAAATCCTTTCCATCTGCGTCGCACGATCTCTGATCTATCACTAGTTGATCCTGCCAAATAGATATCCAGTCGACTGATCCTTATACAGTCGACTGGAATCCATTCAGTCGACTGATCCTTGTACAATAGGATTAGCACAAATAAATAATATTAAATATGATAGCAGTAGTAATACTTCCCGATCTTCACTACTAAGTCACACGTGGACTTTCGTCGGATCGACGCCTAGCTTTGTCTCCTACAAAGGACTCGACCTTACCTCTTCACTCGAGGCTTACCTGCTGGCTATCTGTCGGCTACCTGTCAGACTTACCACTCTTGACATCACCAGGGCTTCCACCAGCTATCCAGTCTGCTTGACCCAGCTGGACTTTTTGTCAATTATTCGGTCTCCTGACCCAACCGATCTTCATGCTAGATGTTCGATCCACGTGACCCATCTAGACTTCATGTCTGGTGTCCGATCCTCCTGATCTATCAAAATACTTGCCTAGTATCCGGTCAACACGACCTACTAGGACTTTCTGTTAATCCTACACACTTAATACTGATATTAAAACATAAGTGAATCCTAACTTTTAACTATGGTTCATACATCAAAACTAAGGAGTGATGCTCACTGCATCAACAGAAGATTGGGTAAGTGAGGTAAAGAAACTACCCTCCCATGATGTCATTTCAATGATTACTAGTTTAACTAAGGACTTGTTTAGAATGATAAAGAAAAATAAATGCATGCTTAATGAAATTAAAAATCTAGAAGAAAAATTGAAAATTGCATGTTCACATGATAATGCTATTTCTTCTAGTGTTAATGATGCATGCTTAGAAGAGAATAGGATTTTAAGGGAAAAGGTAGATTTTCTTACTAAGGCCCTTGAAAAATTTACAATTGGCTCAAATACTTTAAATATGATCATTGGGAGCCAAAGGGCAAGTTTCAACAAAAAGGGCCTAGGATATAAGGGATATAGGAATGAGAAAGTCTATCATTGTTTAATTGCTAGAGGTCAATCTAAAACAACAATGGTAGCTAGAACATGGATCCCAAAGGAGTACTTGGTGAACCCTATTGGAAAGAACTTATATTGGGTTCCCAAGTCAATCATCAAGGGTTAGAGAAATCTAGGATAGTCAACCATAAGTGAACTTGTTTCATATCATGTTATTTGGTTGACTTATGAGTATGTTGGGTGATAATATTTGATTATGATGTGCAGTTATGGATAATCCTTGTTTTATAATCATGATGGGTGTTTTAGGATGATACTTAACCTTGGGTAGAATTGCATGAAATTGTGGTTAAGTATAATTACCTTTAGTTACATCTCATATTCACCATAAGGAGAACTTGAATGAAAAACATAGCGATGGGTGAGATGTTAGGTTGATACAAGTGTTTCATTAATGCTTATGGCATTTAGATGGGTCACTTAGAGTATCATGACATAGCAATCATAGACCAACCATGGGGAAAGCTTATGTTTAATTCATGGACATATTTCCCAAATATCATGGTTGAATATTTCTAATGTTTTAAAACCATTTCATGTTTCAAAAACTGAGAGTTCATGTTTTAAAACGTTTCAAGGCAAAACTAGACTTTCAAGTTGATAAAAATTTGAGTCATTTTCAAACTTTTGAGATTTTGCCTTATTTTCAAAAATTGATTGAATTTTTATGGAAAATTATTTTTCATTGATAGAGGGACTCATAAGAAATGTGTTCTCCGAATTTCATGATTTTTCGAACTTTCTGGAATTTTTAATGCATTTCTGAATTTGGGTTTAGAAATCAGAAATTTAAATTTTTGGATGCTAGTCGACTGGCGATCTGACTCTGTCAACTGATGTACTGTACACGAGCACAGTAACCTATTTTAAATTGATTTAAGTCTGATTTTGATAGTTTTATTCCCTTAGATATTGATGTCATGCTGTATAACAATTGTATGATGTTTTTGATGGTGTCAAAGGGGGAGAAATGTGTGAGTTTAAGTTAATCATGCTAGGAGAAAAATTAGCATGTGTTAAGGGGGAGTTGCATGTATTAAGGGGGAGTGTTTTGATACTCATGTTATGTTTACATGCTTTCCTTGCCTTAGTGTTTTGTTAATGTTTTTCCTAACATAAACATGTTGCCACACATTAAAAAGGGGGAGATTGTTAGGACAATCAACCCAAGTATGGTTTGGTTTTGATGTGTGTGGCAAAGGGTTTAAGTTAGGTTGTTTATGTGATTTGATGTGTGTGTTTAAGTTATGCAGGACTTAGTGAATCACACATGTGTTGACTTGATGAAAGCATTGGCGAGTTCACCATCTCATGGCTTGGGTCCTTGAGTTGGTTAAGGCATTGCGGAAGTCGTACACTTGTTGCATTTGAGGGACCACCGGATGAGAAGCATTGGAGTGAAACCAAAGGAAGCAGACTTCAGGGTGAGATGAGAAGGATGACACTGGAGGAGCCGCGGGCTCAGTGCATCTGAGGGATGTAGTCGGACGAAGAGAGCTTCGGTGAGGGACTCCATGGGAAGATAAGAGATTGAGCGATTGTAACTCAGGACGGGGTAGCTCATATGTGAACTTGGCCGAATAGCTAAGTCAAGTGTCGGACGCTCAAACTTAGGTTTGAGGTTTTACCCGACAAGTCAAATGCTCAAACTTGTGTTTGAGGTTTTACCCGACAAATGGATAAGTCGGATGCTCAAACATGAGTTTGAGGTTTCTACCCAATGAATGGAAGTGTCGGATGCTCAAACAGGTGGTTTGAGATTTACTCAACCGTCGAATGCTCAAACAAGTATTTGTTTGAGGTTTTACTCGACACTAGTTGATTGCTATAGATAGCAGTCGACTGATCCAAGTTGAGAGCAATCGACTGGCATTTGACTGATGGGTTTCTGGCCTAGCAGTTGATTGTTGCACCTTCAGTCGACTACCAAGGGATGGCAGGCGACTATTCAAGGGTGTCGTGGGCACAGAACCATTTTGAGTCGATTGATTGCTTGGAGCAATCGACTAATGATTTGATTAGTCGACTGCTAGGGTCTAGCAGTCGACTGATGGGTTATCCATTGGCTGGATGCCAACGTGGATGAAGTCGTTGTGAGACAATGGCTACAACAACAGTCGACTGTTGACATGCAACAGTCGACGCTGCATGCCCAACGGGAAGAATGGCTTCCTCTCTATAAGAGGAGGCCTTGGGTGCCTTGGGGAGGTTAATGCTTAACTCCCATTTATACTCCCAAGTACCCTAAATGTTTTCCACTCCTCTTCCTTGTGCTTACTTCTATTCTATTGTAAGAGGGACTGAATTGTTGTAAAGAGGTTACCTCCACCTTGTTTAAGCTAAAGGAGAGATTAGTGATTTGAGTTGGTGAGTGATTCGCGTTACAAATCGTCCGTGGATTAGCGATAAGGGCCATGAACCACGTTTCATACTGTGTTAACGTTTGCACCTCTTAATCTTTGTCTTTAGTCTTAATTGTTTTCATTTTAGCATATTCCACTGTGCTAATTACTCTTGTAGACGATTAAGACACGAACGATTTCCATCTACGATCATCTGGGATTTGCAACCCCCCTTCTAGCCAAGCCACGATCCTCCAACAAGCAACTATTTTTAACTCTCTTTTTTTTCCCCCCTTTTTATTTTCTCTCTCTTTTTTTCTTTTTTTTTTATTATTATTAGTTTTCAAGGAACTATGTATGTAATAGATTTTTCCCTCTCAGAATATTCGTCAAGTATAAGTGAAAGATAAAGGCTAACAAGCACAAATCTAGAACATCCATCAACGCAACCAAAAATAAAATACCACAAGATAAATGATGTTAATCTATCTATGGTATGGAAGCAAATCGTGAGAAATTTTGAGAATACTACTGAGGAAGCTTAAAATGACAAACAACTAAGTGCTGAAGGGAACTTAAATACTGTATGCATGGACAAGTAAATGAAAATAATCTAAAACTAAACCTAAATGTCAAGAAAGAAACTACTGCTAGAAGAAGGGCATATAAAAATTTGGGCCCCCTAGACTTAAACGAGATCGTACCTCTAGTATGGCGGTCGAGGTGGGAAATTTGATAGTCTCGGCATGTCGGGCTCTTGGGAGAATCTAGTGCTCAGTCGCTGATGCCACATATACATGTGATCGATCTGGGAATTGGTGGATGTAGCGACGACTCTATGCTCCTCCTCCCTGGCCCACTGTGCCTGTGTAGCACGCATGTGCTACCGAACCTTCTGGCGATAGGCAGCCTCCTCCTAAAAATAGGCACGGACCACGTCGTAGAACTATTCAGTCCTTTGAAAATGCTCCCGTAGATTCTGAAACTCTGCTTGTGTATAGGTCCTGTGCTCCTCCCATCGCTGCCCCTATGTCTGCTTCTCGGCATAAATATCGTTGAGGCACGATCGGAACTCGGAGAAGTCAAAAGTTGATGTATTTGGATCTTGCACAAAAGTGGAAAAAAAGGAGGTGCAAGTGTAGGCTCACAACGTGGACTAGGGGGCTCCTATACATGGGTGGATCTACCGATGAGTGATGAGTAGGAGGTGAGAGGGGTGCATGAGTGGAAGGCCCTACGTGTGGTGGGGACTCCACTATAAGATCCAATCACCAATTGGCACGTTTGGTGATAGTGGTAAGATCAGTATCGGGGAGCCTAAGGGGTCCCAAGTTCTTCCTCACAAAACCAAAATAGTGCCCCTCTCTCACTATCATTTTCATAGCTATGCACACCCCTAGATTGATGCTAGGGCTCCCTTCTACTCTATCCAAGGCGGTGCAATCATACTCCATCCTATTACAAATGTGGGTGATTAATCCCCCGAAAATAATCTCTCCCTTGGCCGCCTTACCCATCTTTACCAAGTGCCAGATGAAATGGGACCCTACATCAATAATACCTTCTCTCTTGTAGCATGCCCTATAGGCAAAGAAGCTCACTCATCCTCACTACTCCATCGCTCTCCCCTCTCCCAAAAATAGTACTTGCCAAAACTTTGTGAATATACCAGAAAATGGAGTTTTGGAGGCATGAGGCTTTAGCCCTAGACGCATCATATGCACTCTCCCCTATCAAATCTAACCAAAAGTTTTGAGTATTAAACTCATTGGGGGTCCTTCTCTCTCCCACACTAGGCAGTCCAAAACATGAGTTCCATTGGTGCAAGATCCACTCATGTTCAATTTTAAATAACCTAAAAGTGACCTTTCCCTCTTCACTATCTCTCCCCATCAAGATCTCCGCCTCCAATGAACTTAAAAATTCCAAAACTATCCTATGGTAGGTTGGACATCTCACCCCCATAATCTCTCTCAACCCATTTTTGCAAAAAGGCCTTGTACATCCCTAAGAAAACCTAGGGTTTCTAAAAGAGCTTCATCCAAATACCTAGTAGCAGTGATTTTTCAATTGGAAAGCATGTTAAATCTATCCCTATGATTATCATTATGATGATGCTTGGGGGAGCATTACCATCCTCCAGAGCTCTTGGGGCACTCCTTCTCCTTGACCTTGGCTTCGAAGAAGCAGATTGCGTTGCCAACATGCTTTTTCCTTCTCATTGTGGCTTCTTGAGAGCTTCTTAGAGGTTGGAGTGAGTCCTTGGAGGTTGGAGGAGTGGATTTTGCATGGGCTATGGCGGAGGGTTTTAGTCACACAGGTGATTTAGGGAAAATTGCACGACTTCTCCCCTTTTAAAAAGACGTGACATGCCCGTGTGAAACTCACATGGCTGGCCATGTGGGACGCTATGCCACCGCTTGGAAAAATGTTCGAGAATTGCCAGACCATGTGAAATTCACACGGTCGACCGTGTGCACCTCCGATTATCTCCAAGAGAGCAACACGGTCTGAGATTTTTCACACACCCCACCGTGTATGGTTCTGATCATGGGGCACGACCATGTGGAATCCACACAGTCGCCCATGCTTCTCACTAAGGGTTCAAAAAGGAATCTCATTTCTACCTAGCAAGTTCTTTTTGACCCTAAACCATTTGCAAAGATGCTAATGGCCATAAATTAAAGTCTAAATTATACACATGAATACAAAAAGATTAAAAACATATAAAATAAAGTTGGGTTGCCTCACAAGAAGCGCTTGTTTAAGGTCTTTAGGTCGTCCATACTGCTTTGCTTTAGCTCGACTTCGATGACTCTGTGAACTTCCATTCATCTGTTTTAGAATCTTTACCTTCCAGTGGGGTATTTGCTATCCTACAGAAGGTATACTCGTCTGAGAATGGAGCCTTACACTCTGATAAGTTGAATATGATAATCTCGCCATCCACTTCCAAGGAGACTTTGTGCCCCTTCACGTTTATGCATGCTCCTACAGTGGCCAGAAAGGGTTTCCCTAAGATGATTGGGTTCTGAGGGTTTAGTCCTGTGTCCAATATAATGATGTTTTGGGTATCACAAAACTCTCTATTACAATAGTTATGTTCACCAGCATGCCAACTGGTTCTCCGACCGTGTCATCCACCATACGAATAGCCAGACTAGCCAGTTGTAACCCACTCAGTCCCATCTCCCTATAGATCGCGTAGGGTATAATACTAACGGACGATCCTAAGTCACATAATTCTTCGTTGATGCTCTTCCCATGGATCATGTAGGGTAAGACAAAATCACCTGGGTCCTCAAGCTTGAGTGGAATCTTATCTTCAATTTCTGCTTGGTTTGGCAATGTTGAAATCATGGTTGCGCATCCCTTAGTGACTTTGCTTTTCTGCCCTACTACTTCACTATACGCCCCCTCTTCTTTAACCCGGTTTTGCTCGAATGGTAGAGGAGAGCTACCCATGGTTTGTGATATGGTCTGGGCTATTTG
Organism: Wurfbainia villosa; assembly: GCA_025175895.1. Taxonomy (NCBI): domain Eukaryota; kingdom Viridiplantae; phylum Streptophyta; class Magnoliopsida; order Zingiberales; family Zingiberaceae; genus Wurfbainia; species Wurfbainia villosa. Next base: position 17,248,416 of record CM046005.1, on the reverse strand, counting down.
GGCCACTTGCATTTCCAGTATCTTTGTGTGGCTCGTGAGCCCATCGACAGAGAACTTCAATTCCCTCAGTGTCTCTTCGGCTCTTTGATGTCGCCCTTGGAATTCTGCATTAGCCTTCGTTTGGGTAGAAATAAAGCCTTCAATCATTGACTTTAGTCTAGATTTAGGCGGTTGTTGCTTCCCACTGCCCTGCTATCCATATCCTCTCGGTTGTTGGGAATTCCTTGAATTATTCCTATAGGAAAAGTTCAGGTGGTTCCTCCATCCGAGATTGTAGGTACTAGAATATGGGTTGTTGGGCCTCTGATGGTGCTTACCCACTGCATCGACATGCTTAATTTGCTCCTCAGAGAATCTCTGCTCTCCACAGTAGTCCTCCTGATATGTCGCTACTCCATCACTAAAGGAGTTGGCCGCACGTACAGAAACAGGGGTTAGGGAGTCAAACCGTCTTCTTAGTGCATCCATTCTCATCACTAGATGATCGATGGATTTAATATCATATCTACCAGCTGCAGGTGTTGGGTGACCACACTCGGAAGCCCATTGGGGGTGGTTCTAGGCCACCTCTTCGATCAACTCTTCTGCTTCCTCGATGGTCTTGTTCATTAATGTTCCTCCTGTAGCAGAATTGAGAGAAACCTTTGTGGTATACGTGATCCCATTATAGAATATGTGGATCACTAGCCACCTCTCAAGACCCTGATGGGGGCATTGATGAAGTAGCCCTTTGTATCTATTCCAGGCTTCAAATAGGGACTCTGCTTCCTTCTGGTAGAAGCTAGTAATCAAGTGATGCATGTGAGCAGTCTTACTTGATGGGAAGAATTTATTCATGAATTTCTTCTCGCACTGCTCCCATGTGGTGATGCTTCCTGAAGGAAGGGAGTGTAGTCATGTCTTTGCCTTGTCCCGCAGTGAGAATGGGAAGAGGCTCAGACGGATCACATCAGTGGGTACTCCATTTAATTTCAATGTTGAGCATTTCTCTAAAAATGTCTCTTGATGTCGATTCGGGTCTTCAGTTGCAGCTCCTCCGAATTGACTCTGCTGGACCATGTGTATGAGTGCAGGTTTTAATTCAAAATTATTAACTTTGATGGACGGTCCAGCTATACTCGACCTATACCCTATAACACTGGGGGCTGCATAATCTCATAGAGGTCGGCTACCTAAGTTCGCCAAAGGGGCGTCTTGTTCCTCCATACTTTTCTATTCAGCTCTCCTACGATGGTAAGTTCGTTCTATTTCTAGATCTATCAGAAGTAGATTTATACGATCCTAAGCATCTATGCATACGATGAAGCAAGATGTGCAATCAAAAGTATATATACTACTTATAAAAAGGAAATCAAATAACCTAAAGCACTAAACCAAATGAAGAAAAACTAAAACTGAACTAAAGCAAGATGCAATATAACTACTAAAATTAATCTAAACTGAATTTAGATAGCAAAAATCCAAACTGAGTAAATTGAAAATAAAATAAAAATAAAACAAGAAAATAAATGTAACCTAGGTCTGATCCAAACTATCCACTTTCGATTCAATATCGAATCAATAGTCCCCAACAACGGTGCCAAAAACTAGATGCACATGAGAGCGACCTCAAATTTTCGACGAGGATCATCGAGGGCTCGAAGCGTGCGCTCGAGCTCAATACTCGCAAGTGCACGGATGTCATCAAGTAATAAAAGATTATCAATCCCACAAAAATTGAGATTCGAATATTGTTTGTCTAGTGGATGTTGTTGTTCAAAGTTAATATCCTAAGAGTATGGGTTGGAAGGTTGATGGTAGTCCTAACTCAAGTAAGTACGGTGTCAATCGAAGGAAGATCAGGTTGGTTCAAAGTTCTCTAAAAGGATTCTAGGACTTCTGTTTCACTTGTGCATCATGGAACATGCTATCAATTAGATGCGTTGAGATCTCTAATTACGATCTTGAGGGAGAATCATTATGCATTTGCCCGATGAACTTTTACTTCTACCGTAAACTACCTATTCGTAACTAAGTTTCCCTTTCGGATCGTCAGAGCTTAGGAGGTTGATACCGCTGGGAGCCCTCTATCACTAAGGTCCCTCAACCCTTCTAGAGTTAATCTCTCATACTTTGGGCCTTCTGCTAAGATAGGTTATTAGGGTACGAGGGTGTCCTAATAATCCCTATGAAGAGGTGGATTGTATTTCATATCCTACTTTATCATATTCTATATTCTACAATTATGGGAGGTAGGATGACTGCAAGGTTCATCCTTGGTTCTCCTAGATTTTTAATACGAAGGTTGACACCCTTTGTATCGCCTATGTTCAATATAAATAGAATCAAGACATAATCCTCATCGATCTCAACAACACACAATTGCAAATAGAATCAAAAGAGATGACTAATTATTTGATCTGGCATTTCCACATACACAAGTTACTCCCTAATCCTAGAATCAAGTATCTACTCCATAGACAAATATGAATAAACACAAGATATCTTAAGAAAAGTAATTACAATGCAAGTAGAATGAGAAAATAAATTGAGTACTTTCTATCCAAGAGAAATCTTTTAGCCGCTTCCTTCCTCCCCGTTACGAGTCTCCTGTGCTTTTTAGCGCACCCTCTTACCGTTCTAGCTATTGGGCCTCCTCCTTAGGGTTTGGGCGTGCCTTCCTTTTTATAGAAGAGGAGTCAACTTTCATTAAATCCCCATGAAATCTTAACTTGCACCAACTCGGGCTAACACCACACGACCGTGTGGAATCCACACGGCTGACCGTGTGGGGTGCTGGTATTTTGGACACGACCTTGTCTGCCTCTAAACTATCTGGTGAATGCCTTCTTTTGCTCTAAAGCATGCCCGTGTTTTGGGAGAAACATGACCAGAGCATGCTCCCCTTCGTTTGGCTCGAAAAATGTGTCATTTTACCTCCAAAATGTTGTCCTACAATAAAAACATCGAGAGCAGATCTCCGAACTAGAAAATAAGAAATGAATACAAAATTAGGAAGAATATGTATGGAATAAGTACAAAATGCAATGACATGTGTGCTAAAACTACTCCTAAAACTATATATGTTTTGATCACATCAAGGAGATTATTAGAGAAATCTAAGTCGGTCAAGGTTGACCAGACACTTAGTGTGGGAAGTCCAAGTATGGTGACATGCAAGGAAAAGTCCAACTATGGATACTTGGAATGGGAAAATCAAAGTCGATCAAGGGAGACTAGACATTTGGTGTTGGAAAGACCAATGAAGAGTTGGCGAGGGAAGTCCAAGTAGGTTTGGGAGATCGTACTTGGCGAGTGAAGTCCCGGATGAGGAGTCTTGGCAAATGAAGACACAGACGAGGAGTCTTAGAAAAGAAGTCTCGGACGAGGAGTCTTAGCAAGTGAAGACCCGAATGAGGAGTCTTGACAATGAAGTCCCGAATGAGGAGTCTTGGCAATGAAGTTCCAGACGAGGAGTCTTGGAAAGTGAAGACCCGGATGAGTAGTCTTAGCAAGGGAAGACCCAAATGAGGAGTCTTGGCAATGAAGTCCCGTAGGCGTGGCATCTTGGAAGTGAAGTGCCAGAGGTATGGCTTCTTGGCAAATGTAGACCCAAGAGCGTGATCGTAGCCAATGGAAACACATGAAGGCTAGCGCAAGGATGAAGAGTCACAGACTTGAGGGATCTAAGAGGCATGAGGCTGATGGAAGTGAGTTGAAGGCTTAGGTCTAGACTTAGGGTGAGTATCAAGTATGAAGAGATCATACTTGGGGTGTTAAACCTCAGTGTTGAGGTAAAATAGTCGACTGGGATTCTTTTGCAAGCAAACAGAAGAAAGGTGACCTCGACCAGTGCCTCGACTGGGATAGTAGTCGAGGCACCACCTTGATTGGAAGTGGATGGACAAGCCGAGCTATGGTGTATAGTGCTCTAAAAGCACTTGACCAGTGTCTCGACTAGGTTCTAGTTGAGGTGGCACCTCGACTGGACCAATCGTCCAACACCTTGACTGGATCTGGGAGTAGGCATGATAGCAACCACTCAGAAGCGAGGCATGCTCAACCATCACTTTGACTAGGTGCTAGTCAAGGTGGTGCCTCAACTGGATCACTCGACTAGCACCTTGACTGGATCTGGGATAGGCATTAAAATAGCTGATTAGAAGAAAGGCAGACTCAACAAGTAACTCAACTGGGGTATTAGTCAAGGTGGCACCTTGACTGGTGAAGTGACCGTTGTGCTACATTATTTGGAATCTCGATCTTTCAATGGGAGTTGTTGGAGGCTTCGATGGAGCTTATAAGAGGAGGCTTGTGGACGTTTTCTAGAGCCAGTTCTTGGAGAGTTAGAAGGCAAAGTGTTGTTACATTCCAACCTTCTAGTGCATTCTCTAACACAACCAAAACATGCAATCAAGCAAAGGCATTCACGTAAAGTGTTTTTTGTTTCTTCATTTCATTTACATCTTGTATTTGGTTGTTATTTTTGTAAGCTATATTGTAAGAGGTTTCGTAACCTTTTGAGTGTTTCCGAGAAGGAGAAGGTTTAGTGGTTGTGTGCATCACTATAGCTCGCTAGGGCTTGGCCGTGGAATAAAAATTAGGGTTCTGAACCACATAAAATTTGTGTCATATTTGTGTTGTGTTTTGTCCTTGTATTTGTTTTAGTATTTGTATTTCCACTGTGCACTAACGATTATAGACAAGAATGATGAATCCAAGTGAAGAAATCGACGAATCGCTATTAACCCCCTCTAATGATGCCATATTGATCCTTACAAGTGGTATCAAAGCATGGTTTCTCTTCAATCGGACTAACAATCGAGGGAGCTAAAGCTAGAGGTGATGGAGTTGGGAGATAGATTTGGGCATGATATTTGATTTCCACCACCCTATGGATTCATAGGATTTGCTCAGTGGAAGACAATCACTGAGTTTTTCTTCCAAATGAACATAGAGGATTGGTTCACCCTAACAGAGGGGTTCAAGACTCCAACGGACAAGAAGGGGAGAACTCTCAACCAGAGTAAATGGATTGAGGGACAAGTCCAAAGATTAGAAGCTAATAATAAGGTAACGAAGATTTTGATTAATTTAATACCTAATAACATTTTGTGCAAATTAGGGAAGTTCAGGGATGCTAAGAAATTATAGAGTAAACTTGTTGAGCTCCATAATGAATCTTCCATGATCCAAGATGATGACAAGTCCAAAGGAGAAGAATGTTCATCATCCCAAGCTCTTGATGATTCGGAGGTTGATAAGTGTTCAACTTCTGAGATTGAAGAAATTGTAGAAGCCTCTACCTCAAGAATTGAGGGGGACGTTAGATCCTCCATGTTAGAACAAGAGGAGGAGCCTTCTACCTCCGGGAGAAATGAAGAAGTCCAAAATTCTCCTACCATTCAAGAAGATAACTCAAATTCAATTGGTAAAAATAAAAATTATATAACATGCTTTGAGTGTAGGAAAGTAGGGCATTATAAGAGTAAATTCCCAAAACGAGTCAAGAAGGCTCAACCGACACCAAGAGCCAAAGAAAAGTCAAAAGAAGTCAGAGCCCCAATTTGTAAGAGCAAGGAGCATATAGTATGCTTCAAGTGCAACAAAAGAGGGCATTACCGAAGTCAATGTCCTAGGGGGAGTCACCCTCAAAAGGCCAAAGGAGAGAGTTCAAATGTAGGGGGAGCTAAGGCAAACCCTAAGGTAAATTTAAATAATACTCTTCCTTTACGTAATGTTAGAAAGCATGCTCATAATTTTTTTGCAATTTCTCATGAAGAGCATGATAGAAATAAATATTATTTCTTAGGTGATAAATATGTTAATTTGCCTAAGGACAATTCCAGAACCACTCTACCTAAGCATGGGAAGGTAGAGAATAAAAACCTAGGCTTTAATCCTAAGAAATCTAGACACATGCCTAGGAGGAAAAAGGATATCCCAAGAGATCATAGAGATTCAAAATTGGAGAAATTAGAAGTGGAAAATCTAGCTTTGAGGTCAAAGCTTGAGAATTCAAAGAAGACGCTTAGAAAGATGGAAAACATGATTATAGAGTCTAATGGTCAAAACAGAGGAGTTAGGAAGACAGAACATTCTAAGGACAAGAAAGGCTTGGGTCACAAGCCTGAGTCCAAGGTAGTCAAGCCCACCTACTATAATGTTCCATTTAATTATGGAACTACTCCAATGTCTAGGAAAGTCAAGGTTACTAGTGAAGTCATCCCTTAGGCTAATCTTGACAAGTGTCTAGTGGATAAGGTTTCAAAGAAACCTAGAAAAGTCACTAACAAGGTTACAAGGGAAGCAATCCCTAGGGTTAACCTTGACAAGACCAAAATGACCAAGGCTTACAAGCCTAGGAGGGTCATTAGGAAGGTACTTTGGAAAGTTATCCCTAGTGAGTACCTAGTAAACCCAAGGAGCTCCAATAGATATTGGGTTCCTAGGAGCGTGATTCCCTCACGCTAGATGGGTTAGAGTGTGTCAACCTCAAATGGATGAGTATTTAACCTAACCATGGTAGAGTTGACACTTTAGGACATTTTCAAGGTTATGGGATTCCTTGGAAATGTGATTGAATTATGTACTAAAAGATTTTAGGATGTGCCAATGAATTTTATGGAAGTTGCAAAATTGATCAAAATTGGCACAATTAGGTTTAGAGTCATAGTGTGTCATTTTGGATTTTTAGTACACTTTGGGATTTGGTTTATTATGGAAAAATGGGGTTTAAATCTAGAAAATGGCAATTAGGTTTAAAATTTAGGTATGCTTATACCTTTGTATTATTTGTATGTCATATCATGACATCATATTTCATTTGATTATATAAAATGTCATGCTAATGATTAGATTAATTATGTCATGTTTGTACTTAGGTTTATCTTTATGCCATGACATCATGATTATTGGCTTTGTTTTAATTCATGCTATCTATTATGCCATGATCATCATTCATGCATTTAGGTTTATTAAAATTGATTTAAGGACAATGACATGATTTGAAGTCCCATGATAAGGGAATCAAATAGAGTTGCCTAGATAAAATGCATGAGACCTTAGATTAGGGAAGAGCAAAACCCACATCTCACAAAAACTATAAGGATGACTTGTGTGTGTTTTCATACACTTATACATATGTGATATGTTAGGAAAATGAGTTAAATTCAAGGTGCATAGATGTTGCATCTAGATGAACTCAAACTCATTATAAAGCATTAAGGAATCATGAGGAAAGTTAATGTACAAGTCATCTACATCTAGCCCATTGACCATGATTCAATATAAGGTTTTGAAAACATTTTAAAATCATTTTGAAAACCCTTGGTGAAGCCTATCTTTTGATAGAAATCACCATTGAGAAGATTGAAACAAAGTTGACTAAAAACATTGAAGGTTTTAATGCTTTTGAACTTTGTATTATTCTTTGAATTTAAAAGTTTTTTTCATATAAAATTATTTTTTCCCTACAGTGTTTGGCATAAGTAATGCATGGATTAAATTTTAAGATTTTTTGAATTTTTTGGAATTATTTATGTATTTCTGAAGTTCATTTAAAAATTCGAATTTAGAAAAATCAGAAACTAGCCGAGGTGACACCTTGACTGGAGATGCTCCACTCAACTGGAGCCTTCTCAGTCAACTGTTAGCATTGTTTTTGGCTTAACAATGTTGGTTTAAGCCATCTAACCATAACTCTAGGTTAGATAACTACTCTTAAACCTCTAATATGCTTAGACAAGTATTGAAAGGGTGAGATTTTCATTGGAAAATAATTGGAGTTAATTAGGGTAAAAATAAAATTTTAAGGGAGATTAAAGTTCAAGTTTGAACTTTTATCCTTATTTTTGATTGTTTAAGATTCCTATAAGCTTAGGAACTCTCCAAGGACATTGTTTGGTGCAATGGTAAAGGGAGAGCAAGCCTTTAGTGGGAGATTATCCATCTAAGTATGATGGATGATGCCTTATAAAAAGGGGGGAAAAAAATGGAAGATTGCTTTTCATTTAGTGATAGAGATTGTATCACTAAGAAGAATGAAGGTATTCAAGATGTTTTTTTATCAAGGGGGAGAATAAAGAATCTCATTGGAAAATGAGACATGGTAAACCTTAGTAGACTTTTTGATGTATGTCAAAAAGGGGGAGAAATGAAACGGGTTAAGTTAGCATACACTAAACCCCAAAAATTTCAAAAATTTGAAAGTCTAAATTGGGAACTCTTCATTATGCTTTGGAATAAGAAGAGTCAAGTTGGGTTTATGGGATAACCTAACTTAACGGTATTATCAAACATCAAAAAGAGGGAGATTGTTGGTACAATAGACCAAGGTCACAATTGACCAGACTCGAGTAGCACTCGAGTAGGGTTTCGAAGTTCGATAATGGTTTACAATATGATTTGACCATATGACTAAGGTCATTTGAGGAAGATTATTGGAAAAATCCAAGTCGGTCAAGGTTGACCGGACACTTGGTGTGGAGAAGTCAAAGTATGGTGACTTGGCAAGGAAAAGTCCAAGTATGAATACTTGGTAAGGGAAAATCCAAGTTGGTCAAGGGAGACCAGACACTTGGTGTTGGAAAGACCAACGGAGAGTTGGTGAGGGAAGTCCCGGTAGGTATGGGAGACCCTACTTGGTGAGTGAAGTCCAGGACGAGGAGTCTTGGCAAGTGAAGACCCGGACGAGGAGTCTTGGCAAGTGAAGACCAGGATGAGGAGTCTTGGCAAATGAAGTCCCAGACGAGGAGTTTTGGCAAGTGATGACTCAGATGAGGAGTCTTGACAAGTGAAGACTCAGATGAGGAGTCTTGGCAGTGAAGTCCTAGAGGCATGGACTCTTGACAGTGAAGTCCTGGAGGCATGACCTCTTGGAAAAGGTAGACCTGAGAGCATGACGATAGCTGATGGAAACACTTGAAGGCTAGCGCAAGGATGAAGAGTCACAGACTCGAGGGATCCCGGAGGTATGAGGATGATGGAAGTGGGTTGAAGGCTTAGTTCTAGGACTTGGGTGAGTATCAAGTATGAAGGGATCATACTTGGAGTGTTAAACCTTAGTGTTGAGGTATAACAATCGATTGCCAGTTCATTCCAGTCGACTAGGCTTAATTTGCAGGCAAAAAGAAGCAAGGTGACCTCGACCAGCACCTCGACTTGGATAGTAGTTAAGGCAACAACTCAATTGGAAGTGGGTGGATGAGTGGAGCTCGGGTGTGTAGTGTTCTAAAAGCACTCAACCAATGTCTCGACTAGGTTCTAGTCGAGGTGGCGCCTCGACTGGACCACTTGACCAACACCTCGATTGGATCTAGGAGCAGGCATGACAACAACCACTCAAAAGAGAGGCATGCTCGACCATCACCACGACTAGGTGCTAGTCGAGGTGGCGCCTCAACTGGATCACTCAACTAGAACCTTGACTGAATCTATGACATGCATGAAAACAACTGATCAAAAGCAATGGAAACTCGACCAGCACCTTGACTGGGGTATCAGTCGAGGTGGCGCCTCGACTGGCGAAGCGACTGTTATGCTGCAATGTTCGGAATCTCGATGTTTCAATGGGAGTTGTTGTAGGCTTCGATGGGGCTTATAAGAAGAGGCTTGTAGACATTTTTCAGAGCCAGTTCTTGGGGAGTTAGAAGGCAAAGTGTTGTTGCATTCCAACCTTCTAGGGCATTCTCCAACACAACCAAAACAAGCAATCAAGCAAAGATATTCGTGTAAAGTGTGTTTTGTTTCTTCATTTCATTTGCATCTTGTATTTGGTTGTTATTGTTGTAATCTCTATTGTAAGAGGTTTCTCCACCTCCGGAGTGTTTCCGAGAAGGAGAAGGTTTAATGGTGGTGTGCACCACTAGAGCTCGCTATGGCTTAACCGTGGAGTAGGAACTAGGGTTCCGAACCACATAAAGTTTGTGTGTCATGTTTGTGTTGTGTTTTGTGCTTGATTTAGTATTAGTATTTATATTTTTGATGCGTACTAATGATTGTAGACAAGCACGACGAATCCAAGTGAAGAAATTGATGAATTGCTATTCACCGCCCTCTAATGATGCCATATCAGTACTTACACCTAGGAGTGAGATTTCTTCACACTAAATGGGTATAGGGTGTGTCAACTTTAAATGGAAAGGTAGTTAACCAAACCATAGTGGAGTTGACACTTTAGAGTGTTTTCAAGGTATACATACTTTGAAAATAAAAGTGTAATTATGATTCTAAAAGATTTTAGGATGTGACAATAGAAATAGTGGAAGGTTGAAAAATTTATTATAATTGGCACAACGAGGTTAAGGTCAGTAGTGTACCAAGTTGGGGATTTTGGCACACTTGAGGGAGTTGGGTTGTTATTATGTCAAATTTGGTATTTAATATAATCTTAGACAATGACAATTAGGGTCAAGATAATAGGTATTATCATACTTTTGTATTCCATAGAGTTGCCATGCTTTATATACCATATCATATGTTTGCATGGAAGGTGTATTTTTGATGTATCGCATCTCACAAAACATAAGGTTTACTTGATTGTGTATTTCAACATTTAGATGGAGTGAGATTCTAGGAATGAATTCTTAGTTAATAATGCTTGTGAAAACCAAATACAATGTCAAAACATATCAATAAACACACAAATATAATCATGATACTATTACAATTAATACACATGCGATACACACACACAATGTAACAAGATTGGAGTCGAACAAATTAATTTTCAGAAATTCAACCGAATATTTAGTTATCAATCGACTGTTTTAGGTAAATAGTCGATTGGAATTACTATAGCAATGCACAAAAAGATCCTCAGTCGACTTCTTATCCTTGACAAGGCCACAGAAAGTTTTGGCAGTCGACTGATGACCCCTATCAGTCGACTGTTAGGTGCGATTTTGTCTTAAAAAGACCGAACCCTAGCCATTCAACATCTCACGAAAACTCCCACTGAAACCTAAAACCCTTCATTCTGAGTGCTCCTCCGATGATCTCTTTCTCCTGTAAGCCCCATAACCTTAGATCTAGGTATTTTCGGTATCCCTTTACACTCCTCAACCTAACCTCTGTTTCTATCTCTCTCGGCTTGGCTAACCGTGCTCCAACTAGGTTTCAGCTTTGACACCTTCTTCTCCAACATTCCTTGCTGCATTTCTCTCCAGTTGCCATTTGCAGCGTCACACTAGAAATGACACCAATGTAATGGCTCTAAAACTCTAACCCTAGTTGTTTATCCATGTATTTTTACTTTCTAATTAAATCTTTAGTGCATTCATGATCATTGCATTACATTGCATTCATTTAGACAAAGGCATAGGCTAGAGTCAGGTGAAGGAACCTCGAGGAATCAAGCATCCTCGGATTCTAGGGCTCTGAGTGATGACCATCATCAATCTCGGACATTTCAACTTATATCGATTCGTTACCTAGATAAGCCTTTCTTAAAAAATTATTGTGAGGACGTAATTCAGATTATATGACATTATCATCTAGGAAAACTAGTTTTTTGCATCCATCCGATAAACATTGATCTTCTCTCTAAATTCTACACCACTCTTAGGAAGATCAGAGATGGTCCACTCTATCAGACTTGCGTTGCTAAACGTGATCTAGAGTTCAATTAGGAAATCATACAGGAATTTCTGGAGTGTCAACTATCTACTGATACATTTGTTTTCTACCCTACCTTAGATGATGCACCCCCTGCACCTTTTGAGCATGTCACAATCAACCACAAGCATGAGCATTTTTTTCCATCGACCTTGACGTGAAGGTCAAAACTTGTTTTCAGTCAATGACCCATATTCTCTGGATAATATTGTCACACTCCGAGAGTATGCCGTGCCGAAAATCAAACGGATGACATCTCCCCTGTACGTGACAACATATCGTATTAATACAAGGCCCTTGGGCCTACAATAAACAATAACATATACAACTGAAGAAAAATAATAACATAACAAACATAACTACATCAAAACACAGCGGAAACATAATACAACTACATCACAAACTACACAAAGTGCATACCGGTATGACTAACACCACGACATAAATGAAACATCAGCAAAACTCGAATCTAGAAGTGTGTACATCACATAACAAGTCCAACACATAAATCCGAATAGAAAATAAGGAACATCCGAAATCAAAATAAAATGTAAATCCATACTGGGACCCTCAGAGACGAGATGAGACGATGACAGCCAACGATACTCCAAGTCCATCATGAAGTTAGCTACCTGTTACCTGGGCGACAGAAAAACCCAGGGTCTGTGGTGGTGAGTAAAACTCATCAGGTAATAAGGGAGAACATGTATATATATCAAATATCACATGTCATTCAACAGTAAAATCTACAAGTACATCAAGTAAACACCAGCATGATAATCATATACATGCATATCATTTCGTCAGGTAAACACCTGTAGGAACTCACGTACTCAAAATGATTGGGTACGTTGAGAACCTTGAAAGACTAGGTTTTCCACTGAGCCAAGAATTGGCAACCGATGTTATCCTGCAATCGTTGCCGGAAGCATATAATCAATTCGTCATGAATTATAACATGAATGAAATTGATAAACCTTTGCCTGAGATTCTCAGCATGTTAAGAACTGCTGAACCGAATCTCAAAAAGAAAGTTAGCAACGTACTAATGGTCAAGAAGGGCAAAGGTAAGCGCAAAGGCAAGGGTAAGACCCAAGCCAAAGGCAAGGCCAATTCATCCACTTCAAAGGGTAAAGGTAAAGTACCTAAGGAAGGGGCTTCCATTCGGTGAGATGGACCTTTAGGCCAGGCTATGAAGTCTACCTTGAGAAGTAAAGAATAAAAGAAGTGGGACTTACGCTCGGTATACACGTTATAGAAGTTAATCTATCTATTTCTTCTACATGGGTATTAGATACCGGATGTACATCTCACATTTGTAATAATGTGCAGGGACTGAGAAATAGTAGACAAATGGCAAAAGGCGAAGTAGACCTACGAGTAGGCAATGGCGCAAAAGTTGCTGCTGTAGCTGTAGGAACATATTCTTTGTCTTTGCCCACTGGGCTTATCTTAGAACTAGAGGAGTGCTTATATGTACCTGCATTGACAAAGAACATAATTTCTGTATCTTGTTTAGACAAGAAAAACTTTTCTTTTATAATAAAGGACAAATGTTGTTCCATTTATTTGAATGAAATGTTCTATTGTAATGCACCACTTATGAATGGTCTCTATGTTCTAGATTTAGAAAACCCAATTTATAACGTAAATACCAAGCGGTTCAAATCGAATGATTCGAACCAAACATATCTCTGGCACTGTCGCCTAGGTCACATAAATGAAAAACGCATATCCCAACTCCATAAAGATGGATTATTGGACTCATTTGATTTTGAATCATATGAGGTATGCGAATCTTGCCTTTTAGGAAAGATGACTAAAACTCCATTTAGTGGACATGGAGAGAGAGCGACAGACTTGTTAGGACTCATACATACTGATGTATGTGGGCCTTTCAATGTCGAAGCCAGAGGAGGCTATAAGTACTTTATTACTTTCACTGATGATATGAGTAGATTTGGCTACTTATATTTGATGAGACATAAGTCAGAATCCTTTGAAAAGTTCAAAGCATTCAAGAATGAAGTACAAAACCAACTTGGTAAGCGTGTCAGCTACTTGATCGGATCGAGGTGGTGAATACCTTAGTCAAGAGTTTCGTGATCACCTGGCTGAGTGTGGGATAATATCCCAACTCACTCCCCCTGGAACACCACAATGGAATGGTGTATCTGAGAGGAGAAATCGTACTCTATTAGATATGGTACGATCAATGATGAGCCAGACTGATCTACCTACTTCCTTTGGGGACTAGCTCTAGAGCAGTAGCTTTCACACTTAATCGCGTCCCATCAAAGCCGTAGAAAAGACACCATATACGATATGGATCGGGAAGAGTCCCAAAATGTCTTTTATAAAGATTTGGGGTTGTGAAGCTTATGTAAGACGCGTCAAGTCTCGGATAAACTAGGACCCAAATCGGATAAGTGTTATTTTGTCGGATATCCCAAGGAAACTAAGGGATATTACTTTTACAATCCCACACTTGGCAAGGTGTTTGTTGCGAAATCTTTGTCTTTCTAGAAAGAGAATTTATTTCTAGAAAAACTAGTGGGAGTAAAATTCATCTTGAAGAAGTTCAAGATGACGATAACACTAAGGCTTCGATGGAAAATGAACAGAACCACAAAGTGTTGTGGATGAAATTGTTGCCCAAAGAGTTGTGGAACAAACACTATTCAAGTAGACCAACCTCTTCGTAGATCCGAGGATCCGTCGTCAACCCGAGAGATATTCTTTTCTCTTGGTGACAATGGTGATGTATTGCTTATCGATCTTGGCGAGCCTACATCCTATCAAGAAGCTATGATGAGCCAGTTAGAAATGGCTAGAGGCCATGAGATCCGAAATGGAATCCATGTACACTAACCAAGTATGGACCTTGGTTGATCCACGAAGGGGTAAAACCCATTGGGTGTAAGTGGGTCTTTAAAGTAAAGTGACATGGATGGTAATAAGCATACCTATAAAGGTAGATTGGTGGCGAAAGGATTCAAACAAATTCATGGTATTGACTATGATGAAACCTTTTCACCGATTCACGATGCTTAAATCCATTCGGATCATACTTGCTATTACGACCTACCACGATTATGAGATCTGGCGGATGGATGTCAAACCGCTTTTACAATGGAAGCTACTCGAGGATGTGTACATGACACGGCTGAGGGTTTTGAAGATCCAAAGCATCTGAAAGGTATGCAACCGCAAAGGTCCATTTATGGACTAAAGCAAGCCTCTCGTGGAATCTTGATTCGATGATGCAATCAAAGAGTTTGGTTTCATCAAGAATGAAGATGAACCTTGTGTCTACAAGAGAAATAGTAGCACAGTTGTATTTCTTGTCTTGTATGTAGATGACATACTTCTCATCGGAAATGATATTCCCTCACTCCGGTCTGTGAAGATGTGGTTAGGGAATTGTTTCTCGATGAAAGACTTAGGTAGTGCCTATATTCTAGGCATCAAGATCTATAGAGATAGATCTAAAAGATTACTTGGCCTAAGTCGAGTACATACATTGATAAAGTGCTAGATCGTTTTGCTATGCAAAATTCCAAGAAAGGATTTCGCCTTTATCACATGGTGTGAGTCTTTCAAGACTCAATGTCCCTCTTCTAAGGAGGAGAGATCGCATGGATAAGATCCCTTATGCGTCGCCATAGGGTCTATCATGTCGCCATGCTTTGTACTGCTGGCGTCTCGTATGCTTTGAGCATGACGAGTAGATACGGTCGGATCCGGTGAAAGTCATTTGGATAGCGATCAAAAATATTCTTAAATACTTACGAAGAAGCGAAGAATATTTCACGATATTTGGGCAATGAGGAGCTAGTGTAAAGGGTTACATGATGCAAGCTTCCAAAGCACAAGGATGACTATAGATCGCAATCGAGTGCGTGTTTTGTCTGAATGGTGGAGCCGTGGTGGAAGAGTTCAAAGCGAGACACGATTCTTGATTCTACAAGCCGAGTATATTGTCGATCCGATGCAAAGAAAGGAGGCCGCTGTTGGCTCAAATAAGTTCATCAGTGAACTTGGGGTAGTTCCTAGCATTGCAGATCCAATAGACCTCTATTGTGACAACAATGGGGCTATTGCACAGGCTAAGGAACCTCGATCACATCAGCGGACCAAACACATACTGCGGCGCTTCCATCTCATTCGAGAGATCATCGATAGAGGAGATGTGAGGATATGCAGAGTACCGACAGAAGCTAACATTGCAGATCCATTGACCAAGGCTTTGGCACAGAGGAAGCATGATGGTCACACTAGGTCATTAGGTATTAGATATCATAGTGATTGGTACTAGTGCTAGTGGGAGATTGTTAGTTATAGCCCTAAGAACCAATCATGTGATGGTTGAATAGGGAACATTTTGTATCATATTCTATAAAGGCAAAGGATTGGTTATTATATTTAAGTCTTGCTTGTGCCAGCTGAATTAAATATAGTAATGCCCTAGAAAAGTAGGTTCTTATCTACAACACATCAATTGGCAGAATTGATTATGAGAGGCTGTAGAGAACACTTTCTAAATGTTCCTAGTCAAGTATTAATATGCAAGGGCAATATTAATACATAAAGACTAGCATGTAGGTCAATTGATGACTTGATCTCACAAGTCATGGATATATGATATCAAGTTGACACATGGGTATATATTAGAAAATATATACTGAACTGACCCGCCATGAGAAAGTTTCATGGATCGTTATATGAGTGTCATAAACTTTCTCATGTGACTATTGGTATGAATAGTCCTCAGACCTGAAGTCACTACGGTTCCCTACATAAGGAGTTATGTACTTTGGTATCGTCAAACGTCACCCGTAACAGGGTGGACCATAAAGGCGATTACTGGGTATATAACAAATTATGCGGAGGGATGTGAGTGATGTAGATGGGATCTATCCCTCTCATATGACGAGAGTGATATCGGTGGGCCCCTTGATTGAGTAGAACTACTAAAACGCATGGCCATGCTCGAATGAGTCAATATGAGATATTGAGCTCATTTGTTTGAGTTAGTTTACTCAGGGATCAAGAAACACATAGATTGATCGAGGATGACACGGTCTATGCCTCATTGATCAATCTGATATCAAGGATAGAAGGACACGGTCATATATTATAGTAGTCACGGAAAGGTTAGTCGGATCTTGACTTATCTCATAACTTGGGTAGCAATGATGTATTGTTAGATGCCGCTCATTGCTTGTGTATCTAAAAGAGTTTAGGTCCACTGCCAACGTTATGAGAGCCTATAGGGTCACACACAAAGAGCATGATGATTAGAGGAATTAGAGTATTCTAGTTTGACTAGAATAATTTGGGAATAAGCTTAAGTACAAAATGGTTTTGGACTTTAAGCTTAATGAGAATTTTAGCTAATTGATTTAATGAGATTAATTCAATATGTTACCTTATTGATTTAATAAGATTAATTCAATATGATAACATAAGCTTAATTGAATTAATAAGATTAATTCAATATGATAACATAAGCTTAATTGAATTAATAAGATTAATTCAACATGCATGAATGCCACATAAGAATGCCACATAAGCATGCCACATAAGCATGCCACCTAAGCATCCACCTAAGCTAGATAAGGTGGAAGGAAACAAAATGGTTTTGTCTCCTTAAGTGGCCGGCCAAACAAGGAAGCCAAATCCTTTTTGAGTGTGTCTCAATGCAATGGATTGCATTGAATGTGAAGGAGGTGGAAGGGTTTTTCCAACCCTATAAAAGGCTCCATGGAGTGGCCGGCCAAAGTAGAATTTTGGTGAGGTGTGGTTGTTGGGAGCTTGAGGCTTGGAGAGAGCTTGAGAGCTTATTGTTGTGTGGCTTTTGTGAGTGTAGCAAGAAGAGTAGTCTTCTTCTTCCCTTCTCTTTTTCCCTAGCTTCCTCTCCTTTAGGGACTTCTCTAGCAAGAAGTAAAGGAGAGCTCCTCTAGTTTTCTTTTGTGAGACAAGAGCTTGCTCGTGTGGATACATATAGAGGCACGGACACTTGAACGTGCTAAAGATCCAACAAACAAAAGGAAGAAGCGGGATTAACAAGGGCACGCAACAAAGGTAATCCTCTCCTATAAGATAGGCTTGGTTTAGAGAAATTTATTTTATACGAGTTTGCTTTCGCATGGATCACTTGGAAGGGATCCTAATTTTTCCGTTGCGCATATGCCATTTGGCATAAAGAATTCCCTACATTAACAACCTATTTAGGGATCTACACCCTAATTGAAACACCCACTCCATCAGTCCCTTCTCACTCAACCATAGCCGAGTAAACCTCGGAACCAACTATTCACAGCCATTATAACCCCTTCATAGCCAAGAGCAGCCTTATTCACAGTCGCATAGTCGGCAATTCCTTGCTCACAGCCGCACAGTCGTTCACAGCTCACTCACACAGCCACCAACAACTTACCACAACAAAACAACCTCACTCAATCACTCTCACATCCACCAACAACCCCAAAATAGCCAACACAACCTATTCTACCGAAGGAAATCCACACCACAGCGAAAATCAACCGAACTATAACAAATAGCTTACAAAAAGGAGGAGATAATTTGCAATATACCTGTGATTGGAATCTCCCTAATTGCTCAGTTCGCCAGCAATTTAACACCAACATCGCTGCCCTAGCCCCCGCTGTAATCCTTTGTTCACTGCCACCAGACCACTGCCCAAACCAATCCACACTCAACAAAGGAAAAAATCACAACCATCAAGATAGGAAGAGGAGCAGCTCTTACCTAATTCGATGACCCTCGGCCAGAAAGACAACTCCCACACCGGCGGCCGTCTCCACCCAACTTCCCTAATCCCACACGCAGAAAGTCTAACTCCGGCGGAGATCGTGGAGATCAACCTATAGTTTAGCACACGATGTCTACTCCGCTGACCTAAACTCCCGTCCATGCGAACGCTGGCACAGGTTAGGGGTTGTGGTTGGGAACGCTCGAAAAGAAGTAGCGACGAGGAAATGAAGAAACGGAAGAAACCGCTCAGCCAAATGGGTCGGGTTTGGGAAGCAACCGATCGAGTTTCAAGAAAAGAACCGGTTCTTATCAATCCATTAATCTTATGGTTAGATTAATAAACCCAATTAACCCCTCAATCACAATTAACCCCAAATAAACTTTATAAAAAGCCTTCGAAATGTTTCCCCATAGACTAGGATTTAAGCTCATTCTAAATCCTGAAAAATTTCTAGAAACTTCTGAAAATATTACACAAGATAATTCTCAATTAGCAAGGGATTTTTTTTGGTATCTTACATTCTCCCCCACTAATAAAAAATTTGGTCCCCAAATTTCTGACTAACATGCAAAAATTTACTTCAAGTATGTTTCCGAAAGGACCACATATTCCTCAAGTGAACAGATGAGGGTATCGATCTTGGATAGTATCTTCCAGCTCCCATGTAGCCTCCTCATCGATATGATGTTGTCATCCAACTTTTACGAGTCGGATGGTTTTGTCCCACCACTGTCGCTCCTTGCGACCCAGGATCCACCCTGGAATCTTCTCGTAAGTCACATTAGACTGAGGTAGAATTGGAACCTCTTTCAGAACATGATCTGAACACGGAACGTATTTCCTCAGCATATAAACATAAAATACGTTATGAACACCCGCAAGTGTTGGAGGTAAAGCCAACCGGTAAGCTACACCCCTAATCCGCTCCAACATCTCAAATGGACCAATGTAGTGTGGAGATAACTTTCCCTTTAGCCCAAATCACTTCACCCCTTTCGTAGGTAAAACACGCATAAATACAAAATCCCCAATTGAGAATTTCAAAGGCCTTCGCCTCTGGTCTGCGTAACTCTTCTGTCGATCCTGTACCTCCAATAACCATCATCTGATGATGTGCACCAACTCTGCATCATGTTGGATACTCGGTGGCCCCAATAGCTGTCCTTCCCCGACTTCCTCCCACAACACAGGAGATCTGCTGGGTATACCGTATAATGCCTCGAATGGAGCCATCAGAATAGAAAAGTGGTAGCTATTGTTATAGGCAGATTCCACTAAATGAATGTGGTCCTCCCAACTGCCTCTGAAATCCATGACCCTGGATCTGAATAGATCCTCCAACGTTTGAATGATACACTCAGACTGTCCTCAGTCCGCGGATGAAATGTTGTACTGAGCCGAAGCCCTATGCCCATAGTCTGATGCAGACTCCACAAAAATCGTGAGGTAAATCATGGATCTCTATCAGATATAATACCCAAAGGCATTCCATGCAATCGGATAATCTCTCGACAATACAACTTCACCAAACGATCCAATGAGTCCATCCCACGAATAGGAAGGAAATGGACGGATTTGGCTAATCGATCCACGATCACCCAAATCGCATCATGTCCTTTACGGGTTCTAGGCAATCCCGTAATGACACCAATAGTGATATGCTCCCACTTCCATTCCGGAATCGGAATTTCTTGGAGAAATCCAGCGAGTTTCTGATGTTCAGTCTTCACCTACTGGCATACTAAACCTCGAGCAACAAAATCTGCTATATCTCTCTTTATACTATTCTACCAGTATAAATGTTTCAAATCTCGGTACATCCGAGTACCACCAGGATATATATCAAATCTTAAATGATGTGCCTCCTGTAGCAACTCTTTCTTAAGTGGATGCGTGTCTAGAACACATATCCATATTAGAGACGAGAAATTATCTTCTCGCAAGAGAAGTCCATCTACCATCCAAAACCCACTCCATGACACACTCTATAAGTGTTTGGGAGACTATAGCGACCAATCTCCCTTGTTGTAACTGTTCGTTTTCTAGCAACTCTATAGTAGCTACCCAGTAGCTAGTCAAAACTCTATAAGCACTTATGTTCCATACATTCATAAATCAAGATAATAACTACTAAAGTCATGTAATGTATATGACAGCTTATCTCGTAGTTTCTCAACTGACTTAGGCATAAGATATGTCTCATGCAACTGTATCGGATTTGCTCCGATCCCTAAAATGATACATTTGCATACAACATCCTTTTATTCACCCCAGAAGGATTAACTAATACTCGTGTAAAAGTTAACCACCGTCTAGGTTCTATAAACTGATTTCACCAACTTCCGACTAAATGATTTCCATCATCACCTTTGTCAAACAAGTCCATGGTATAGTAATGCTAAAACATCCTATCCACATCTACAGTAATAACCAAACCATACAAGGCAAACCACCATCTACGGTGGACGAGTGCACAACCCCAACTACCATCATCAGTAGTGGCCAAGTTGCGCAACTCCAACAACCATAAACTGATCCAATCGTGTCCAGAATACACGATTTCTCAAGTCCATAGACGACTAGATCGTTAAATAGCCTAACAACATAATCAAAACTCATACAATTCATACCAAGTATGAAATTGTCGTCTCTACACACCTGCATCCTCTTTACTCTAAGCTGATGATATATTAATCATCACAACGACAATGATAATTGTATGACACCATGTCACTACAATATCAATGCTCCAGTCGTAAACCAACCCTAGAGTATACACAGGTGTCCTTAGCTGATCTAAACAGATCATCTATCCACAATGAAGGATATTCATTCTCAACAACTATCACATTCCATCATAGATAATCGATGCATAATCTCAAAGGTTTGTCTTTATTTTAACAAAGAGCTCCGAATCTTCCCAAGGAGAAATACTGGGACAGATAAATATCCCCTCCAACATCTCCTATAATTGCAACTTACAGTCTTCCAGTTCCTATAGTGTTTAGTAACACTTATACCAATCAAATTATCACCCGGTATGGGATCTTTGATATCGAAACTATTTTCACAATCATTTCAATCGCCTACTCCACTTGCCTATACGGCAAGCCTAGGAGTTCATCCGAATACTCTCGGATTATTCGCACATCTTAGAGACATAATCATACCATAATCTCAACAAGTTGACCATCGGTAAGGATATGTCTACAGTAAAGATATGTCTATCCAAGTCTAAGGGCATCCCTTGACTTCTTAATTGTTGATCCACATCTCACCTGACGGTAGAGATACCACCGACCCACAAGTCGATGTAAAGGAACACTTCTTATCCGAACTAAAAATGTTCTAGAAAAGGATACTTGTAAACAACAAGTATCTCTCCATATATTAACACAGAGGGTAACTAGAGTAATACCCTGAACGATCAATTATCTGTCGATCCGATCCAAAAGCTCCCCGCAGGTCTCGCCCTTTCTCCGAAAAGAACAAGATCAGATCCAACAGTCCGCGACAAAGCGATCGCATTTCTACGACGAATAACCCGGGGATTTTTTTTCTTAGATCATCTGATCCCATCACTTAATCCTACGAGCTGCAACTGTAGAATACCGAATAGATATGACCATCATTGTATACTCTCTCCTCTATACAAAGTTAATCCACATCTGGGGGTAACTATTGTTGTTGTCTGCATGAGTCTTCTATGATGTCTTCTGCTGATACTACTGAGAAAATCACTTCCCCTGAAGGGAAGTATCAAGGAACTCCAACCATGCCTGAGGTAGTAGATCACTGCTGGTGAGATAACCTAATCTTCTGTGATGATCTCTGCTATCGAGATTGTGCATCATCCTCTCGGAACACCATCGATAGTCTTCAACTGAGTCTTCAAAATACACCTCCTCAAATGTACTGGTTGCTTACAATAGCAACAGATGAACTGATCCAATGGATAATCTGACTTTGCGTGTCTTCGTGATCTGCACTGCACGCACATAACCCGGAGTCTTTCTTCTGATTTCGCAGATGTGCACGAGAACATCCTGATGATCTGCGGTTGGTCTTCTATAATTGAAAAGTAGCTCAAGGCCTATGACCCCAATCTTGCTCCTTTTATCCAACAGTCAGAGACTTCTGACCCGAATAAGTTGACCTGCAATATCTTCTTATCGGTCTCCAACTCTTAAACACTTGTATGGAGTCATTTCTAAACTCCTGACTCAATCCAATGTCTTCCGACATGATCTGGTAGAAGATCCTGGCATCCTAATCCAACTATAAGCCAATAACTCTGGGTGGCTTAAAACATCCATTCACATTCTTGAGCTATTAGGTGAGCATAAACTCTGCAAGTCTAACGACTTTGCATGGTATTCCCGTTACCGACGATCACCCTACTTGAAGCTCATGAATTCCCTACAATGTGACACTGAAAGTAACGTAGGGAAATACTCTCTTTCAACATCACTAAATCATGATCATGTGATATATTATTCCCCGAAGATTATTTTCTGCATTTACCACCAAATACCGACTTGATCCCGATAATGGTATGCAAATAACTCTACTTTCTCTGTATAACACGAGTTAAGTACTCAAAAGTACCTTCAAAGTTATACAACCCAGTACAAACAACTCAGGGATAAACATCCCTATGAAACACTGTAAACTAGCCTTCCGCTATCTGCATCAATAATAGCCTACTTGTCTTGTCAATTACCCAACAGGTAATGATCTGACTAGCATAATTAGTAAAAATCTATAAGACTGTAGTCTCTGATTTCCACAAGAAATGTGACAACTTGACCCCTATTTTTTGACTCGGTATCAGTCGGCTCTCAAAGGTAAATCACCTTTTCGACACAGGTTCAAGACTCACAGACTCAACAGGTCGGTCCCATGGTCAACTCATACCACGGTTACGAACAATAACCAACACACTACAGGTTATTCCCTGTTATATACACTAAATGCATAGTCAACAAAATCGGGAGTATAAACACTAAAGGTAACTCCGGTTGGTCGGCTCGGTGGACGACCCCTACTACGAGTCGCATAGGTGTCATAACTCTAACTGTATACACATATTGATCAAGTTTAGATAAATATCTACTAAACCATAAGTTATCAGGAATTCTTACCTCGTGCTTCTTGGAGCTCAGGCCACTGTCAGTCACATCTCAGAAAACCAAAACCGAACAAATCGACTCTCGAAAATCTAAGACTCGACACAAAACAACATTCTATAGCATCGCATAACCTAGGGCTCTAATACCACTAAAGTTGTCACGCCCCGAGAGTATGCCGTGTCAAAATCAAACGAACGACATCTCCCCTATACGTGGCAACATATCGTGTTAATACAAGGCCCTTGGGCCCACAATAAACAATAACATATACAACTGAAGAAAAATAACAACATAATAAACATAACTACATCAAAACACAGCGGAAACATAATACAACTACATCACAAACTACACAAAGTGTATACCGGTATGACTGACACCACGACATAAAGGAAACATTGGCAAAACCCGAATCCAAAAGTAAGAAGTCCAACACATAAATCCGAATCGAAAATAAGGAACATTCGAAATCAAAAGAAAACGTAAATCCATGCTGGGACCCTCGGAGATGAGATGAGACGATGACAACCAATGATGCTCCAAGTCCATCACGAAGTCGGCTACATGTTACCTGGGCAATAGAAAAACCAAGGGTCCGTGGTGGTGAGTAAAACTCAGCAGGTAATAAGGGAGAACATGTATATATATCAAATATCACATGTCATTCAACAGTAAAATCTACAGGTTCATCAGGTAAATACTAGCATGATAATCATATACATGCATATACCTTCTAACCAAATGAACAATGTAAAATACAGACATACCTGAAAGTTTGCTACACTACACCTATCCAACCTGCATATCCACAACATATATGCATATATCATAGGAAATCTGGTCTAAACCATACAACATCATAAATACTGGTCAAAGGTATCTAATGGTCTGACCAACAAGTATACAGGTATCTGACACAACCATATAATAAATGCGAGTAGCATGTATGAAGATGATGTACAACCAAATGCAGCAAGCATAGGACAATCAAATACAATATCACAATAAGCATATATATATAGACTGCATCTATATATATACTAATCACAACCATCCATATATATATATATATACATGCATATATGTATATATATGGTAATATACAAAGCGCCATAGGATACGACAATGCAGCATGCATGGTCATGCCTGTGCACCCCTACTCGCTACCACGACCCCAGTCTGGCCTAGGTGGCACGACATGATAACTGTCATAACTCAACACCAACCACTGCTCTAGAGTGGCCGAGTGGGTAGTATGATCGAGTAGCATAAGAGCGTAAAGAGCTCGCTACACAATGGGGGTCCCTGCTGCTGGCCACTCCAACTAACACTACTCATGAGTGGTCGAGTGCCAAGCACCCAGGACTGCACGCAACTTCAACTACCACCATCTATAGTGGTAGAGTGTGGCACAACAAATGCTCTGCCCTCACACCAGTTACTCCTCCATTAGTAACCTTGGAGGCAGGACGATTGATGGCACTCTCAACCATAAGGGAGACTATGTCGTCGGTATGCATGCAAATGATATGAATGCACAGTCACGCATACAGACATCCACCACAAACTCTCTATTCTACAGAGAGTCATACCAATCCAATAAACGCACTCTCTATCCTATAGAGAGCCGTACTCAACTGATCGATGCACTCTCTATCCTGTAGAGAGTCGTACTCAATCGATCGATGCACTCTCTATCCTGTAGAGAGTCGTACTCAATTGATCGACGGACTCTCTATTCTGTAGAGAGTCGTACTCAACTGATCGATGCACTCTCTATCCTGTAGAGAGTCGTACTCAATTGATCGACGAACTCTCTATCCTATAGAGAGTCATACTCAACTGATCATAACAAGCTAGGACTACCGGTCGTACACAATAATCACAATTCACATGACCATTACACAACACCTGGTTGGTAATAAGTATGCGACATACGGGCATTGGAATAAATACTACATTTAGGACATTACCTACCCACAGATGACCTTTTACCCAATTTACAAATTAGGTCATCATCTGTACTCCAACATCGACACCCTACTAAACATCTATAGATCTACTTACATCACATCTGTAACTCCTCAATCATGATAAAGGAAAATGTGATATCAACATTTTGAGCATATATAGCCAACGTCAAGTATTAAGCATAAGGATAATAAGAGCAGGATCAAGATAATATAAACATATAATATGATCATATCTATGTCTAAATCTGAATGCAACTACAACTACTTGACCAGGATAGGAAATTACCCACCTTTTAAGAAGCTCAGAATAATATCTTCACTATCGTGGTCCAATCTCGTATCCACGTCCTGCACATATCAAACATTTTAATTAAGTGCAAGCATACAATGAATAATCAAATCGTATCCTACATCGACTTCGTATCCCGATCACTAGATTGATCTAGTTATCCAATTAACCCAATCAATCCTCCACATTAATCCTTATTAACCATTAGACCACTTAACAACCTATTTAGGGATCTACACCCTAATTGAAACACCCACTCCATCAGTCCCTTCTCACTCAACCACAGCCGAGTAAACCTTGGAACCAACTATTCACAGCCATTACAACCCCTTCATAGCCAAGAGCAGCCTTATTCACAGCCGCACAGTCATTCACAACTCACTCACACAACCACCAACAACTTACCACAATGAAACAACCTCACTCAATCACTCTCACATCCACCAACAACCCCTAAATAGCCAACACAACCTATTCTATCGAAGGAAATCCACACCACAATGGCAATCAACCAAACTATAACAAATAGATTACAAAAAGGACGAGATAATTCGTGATATACTTGTGATTGGAATCTCCCCAATCGCTCAGTTCGCCAACAATTTAACACCAACGTCGCTGCCCTAGGCTTCGCTATAATCCCCTGTTCACCACCACCAGACCACTGCCCAAACCAATCCACACTCAACCAAGGAAAAATCACAACCGTCAAGATAGGAAGAGAGGCATCTCTTACCTAATTCGGCGACCCTCAGTCAGAAAGGCAGCTCCCACACCGGTGGTCGTCTCCACTCAACTGCCCTAATCCCACACGCATAAAGTCTAGCTCCGACGAAGATCGTGGAGAACAACCTCCAGTTTAGAACACGATGTCGACTCCCTTGACCTAAACTCCCATCCATGCGCACACTTGCCGTTGGTGCAAGCCTCTAGTCGCGTCGGGGTGGGTTTGCCGCCGCTGGCAGAGAAGAGGGAGTGCGCGATGAGAGGCAGAGAGAAGACCGAGAGAGAGAGCAGAGAGATCACACGAGAGAAGGAGGAGGAGTTGTGAGGAAGACCGATCACATGAGAGAGGTCAGGAGTCGCAAGAAGAAGCCGACGCAGGTTAGGGGTCGTGGTTGGGAACGTTCGGAAAGAAGTAGCGACGAGGAAATGCAGAAATGGAAGAAACCGCTTGGCCAAACGGGTCGGGTTTGGGAAGAAATCGGTCGAGTTTCAAGAAAAGAACCGGTTCTTATCAATCCATTAATCTTATGGTTAGATTAATAAACCCAATTAACCTCTCAATCACAATTAACCCCAAATAAACTTTATAAAAAGCCTTCGAAATCTTTCCCCATAGACTAGGATTTGAGCTCATTCTAAATCCTGAAAAATTTCTAGAAACTTCTGAAAGAATTACACAAGATAATTCTCAATTAGCAAGGGATTTTTTTTGGTATCTTACAAATATCCTTTATAAGGTTATTGTAGGATGCATACTACCCATAGTGACTAGGGGGAAAACCATGATTCACCCACATCATCTGTTTTTGATGTATGCAATGCATAATTCTTTAGATGTTAATTTGGCATTAAATGTCTTCCATTCCATAGTCCACTTTGTGTCCCCAATCCAAGGGAAAATTCATATGCTCTTGGGTAACATTAACACTGCATGGCTAGTATCTATCAGCATAAATGTCTCTAGGGGTATGGTTAAGCGACTGTCAGATACATATGATCGTATCACCCTACGACACTTTATATTGACGAGTCTGGCCAAAGGTTTGGGAAGGATGGAGTGGCTAGAGTAGCATCAACCAGCTGAGGAGGAGGAAGAGGATGCTGAGGATGAAGACACCCCATTATTACCTGACCCATCACACATGGGACTATCAAATCGATTCACACGTTTAGAGTTTCAGGTTGAGGAGCTCCATGAGACTATCAATACACGATTTAAGGAGCTTAGTCTCGAGCATTCCTCCATGACTCACCAGCTAGCGCAGATCGACTCTTGTCTCCACATGTTTGAGCAACATCAGCTCGAGATGTATGAGATGATGTGGGCTTGGACTCTGAGTCAGCTGCCTCCACCTCCTCCACCACCTCCGGGCGACGACACTGGTGGATGGTTGCTAGGACTTTAATCATGTATTTTCTTTTACTTCTTGGACAGTTTGAGGGTCAAAACGTTGTGTCTACAACTTGTATGAATAGATTTTGGGAATGAATGGAATTATTTCTTTTTACCAAAATTTTTTCTTATCTACATTGTACTGTTTGGTTGTAAAATTGTGTGTTATATTGTTCATAACATGTTTGTGTATCATGACCATGTATACCATGCTTATATGGCGGTTAATTTTATCATGTCATAATATCATGTATCATTGGCCAATGTTTTAAATCATGCAATCAATATATTCCATAATCATATTCATGAATTTAAATTGAATTTAAGGACAAATAGCATAATTTTACATACTAGGAAAGGTGATCAAATGGATATGCCTAGATAATAATGCATGATCCCTTAGTTTAGGGAAGAACAAAAATCACAACTCACAAAGACTAGAGCATGACATGTGTGTGTATTGAAATGCCTTAGACACATGTGAGATGCTAGGAAAATGAGTTAAGTTCAATGAGCTTGTATGGTACATCAAAATTGTTAGTGCAATCAACCCTTGATATGATTTTGATGTGTGTGGCAAAGGGTTTAAGTTAGGATGTTTGGATTTGTTATGTGCGTTGAAGTCTTGCAGGACTTAGTAATTCGCACATAGAGCCTTGGCGAGTTTCACATCTCATGACTCAGTCTTTGAGTCGGTGAAGGATGGTTTTGCGGAAGCCGTGCACTTGGAGCATCCGAGGGACCGCCGGACGAGGAGCTTGGAGTGAAGCCGGAGGAAGTAGACTTCAGGGCGAGACGCGAAGGATGGCGCTACAGAGCCCTGCGCTTGGCGCATCTAAGGGACGTGGTCGGACAAAGATAACTTCAAAGGCGAGGGACTCAAAGAGATGAGAGTGAGCGAATGTAACCCGGGAAGGGGTAGTGCTTTTAGGTGAAACTTGGCCATTTGGCTAAGTGTCGGATGGGATTTCTCGACATCAGTTGACTACCATGTTATGGTAGTCGACTACTCTAAGTCAACTTTGACTCAACTAGTGTTTGAGGCTGGTTCATGTGCCAGCGATCATTGCCATGGAATGGCGATCATTCATGAGACTCCTGTCGGTGATGAAGGCATCGGATCGGTAGTCCTAAGGGTTTCGAGCACAGAAGTGAGTCGAGCTCGCAAGCACTCGACGGATAGGTCCATCAGTCGATTGATGGTAAGATCAGTCGACTGATGATGGTGCCGTTGGATGGAATCCAACGTGAAAAGCAGTCGTTATTGGGCAACGGCTACGGGACCAGTCGATTGATAGGGGCATCAGTCGACTGGTCCTATGTCAACGGGAAGAAACCCTCTTCCTCTATAAAGAGGAAGGGTGTGGGGCTTTGGGAACCAAATGTTCATGCTCTAAAGTCTCCCAAAGTGCCGTAAAGCTTTTCCATCCTCTTACTTGGTTTTATTTACATCATATTTGTAAGAGGAGTGAATTCTTGTAAAGAGGTTACATCATATTTGCAAAG
Source organism: Wurfbainia villosa (assembly GCA_025175895.1). Taxonomy (NCBI): domain Eukaryota; kingdom Viridiplantae; phylum Streptophyta; class Magnoliopsida; order Zingiberales; family Zingiberaceae; genus Wurfbainia; species Wurfbainia villosa. The sequence continues at coordinate 17,219,021 of CM046005.1, read as the reverse complement.
GAGAGAATAGTGGAAGCTTGCGGAGTGATTCACCGTGGATGAATCGGACCGTGGATTAGCGGCGTAGCCGTGAACTATGTTACATCCTTTGTTAGCGTTTGTATTCTTGTTATTTCTTTGTCTTTATTGTTTATACTTTCCGCTTGCGTTAATGAATTTGTAGACGAGCAATCGACGAGGAAATTCCACCGTCTACGTATTAGGCTATTCACCCCCCTCTTGCCGGCCAACACAACCACATCGATCTACCCTACAAGTGGTATAAGAGCCAAGTCGCTTGTCGAAGACTAACCACCGTAACAAGCACTTCATCAAGAGATGGCCGGCTCTAATATTCATCCGCCGAAGTTCGAGGGGGAATTCGCTTGGTGGAAGAAGCGAATAGAGGTATTCTTTGAAACCGATTTTGATATCATGCTTATAATGGAAAACGGTTTTGAGATGCCTAGGGATGAAGAGGGGAGAATACTAGACAAATCAAGGTGGACTAAAAAGCAAAGAGAAGAGCACCTTGCAAATTCTAAGGCTAAGCACCATCACCTCAACGTACTCCCCCAACAAGAAGTAAACCGGATTGGGGAATGCTCTAGTGCTAAGGAGATGTGGGAGAAGCTAGTAGAGCTTCATGAAGGTACCTCGGAGGCCAAACTTGCAAGGAGAGACCTCCTCCGCTCCCAACTAACGAATATCAAACTTGAAAAAGGGAGAAAAGGTAACTTCACTACACTCTAGATTTAAAGAGATAATAACTGGTTTATCTAGTGTAGGGGAGAAACTTTCAAATAGGGACATGCTCATGAAGGCAATAGATGTCTTCCCTCGGTCCTCAAGATGGAGCTCAAGGTGGACTCCTTCTACATGTCAAAGAATTTAGAAGTGAGCACCTTGGAGGAATTTTTCTCAACCATGGAGCTCCACAAAACAAGGCTTGAAGGAATTATAGAAGAGCCTAGAATTCAACCATTAAGAGGAGTAGCCTTGATGGAAAACAAGGGGAAAAAGAAGATGGAGACTCCCTCCTCCTCCGATGAAGCATCCTCCTCCTACTCCATGGATAGCACGGAAGAAGCCTACATGGTAAGGAAGGTTAGGCGTGCATTGAAAAATTTTAAATTTAATAAATCTAATGATAGGAGGAGAAGACCAAGGGGAAAGGTGATTTGCTATAATTGCCAAGGAGAGGGACATATAAGGGATAATTGTCCCCTCTTGAACAAGAGCAAAGAGGAGAAGAGAAAGAAAGAAGAAAAGAAGAAGAAGAAGGGGATCAAAAAGAAGGAAGAGAAGAAGGCCAAGGAAAAGGGGAAGGCAAAGGCACTAAAAGCAAGGACATGTGATGATCCCTCTTCTTCATCATCCTCATCCGAAGAAGAGGAAGAACATGTCTACTCAAACCTTGCCCTAATGGCATTTGACGACCTAGACTCCTCCTCCGAAAATGAAGAAGCAAGTTCTAGTGAGGAGAGCTCGAGTGAAGGGGGAGCTTCTTCTACATCCTCATCATCGGAAGAGGATTTGGTAAGTGAGGTAACAAATCTTTCCCCTAAGAAAATTATGTCAATTATTTCTAGCCTCACTAAGGATTTGTTTAGGGCAAAGAAGAAAAATAAATGCATGCTTGATCAAATTAAGGACTTAGAAAATAAACTAGAAAAAACATGCTTAAATATTAATGATGACATTTCTTCTAGCCTAAATGATGCATGCTCACATGACTATATACTGTTTGATGTTAATGATGCATGCATTGAAGAAAATAGGGTCCTAAGGGAAAAGGTAGATCACTTGACCAAGGCCCTAGAAAAGTTCACTATTGGCTCCAACACTCTTAACATGATCATAGGGAGCCAAAGAGCAAGTTTCAATAAGAAAGGCCTAGGATATAAGGAAAAGAAAAATAAAAAGGCCTATAAATGCTTAATTGGTACGGGTCAAGATAAAAAGAAGACAATTGCTAGAAAATGGATCCCTAAGGAATTTTTAGAGAACCCCATAGGCAAGATTTGTATTGGGTTCCAAAATTCATCCTTAAGGGTTAGGAAAACCCTAGGATAGTCAACCATATGGAATTTATTTATATCATATTTTGGTTGACTTAGGATGGCGGGACAAATTTTTGAAATAGTATTGGGTGATGATAATGTGCCCATAAATTGATAATAATGCTTAAATCATGATGATTAATGTAATTGTTATACATGTTTGCAATCATGATTTATGATCTTGATATTTGGCACATAATCATGGGAATAGTTTTTAAATCATGCTTTGGGTGATACTTTATTTATTATTATGATGTAATACCTAATGCATGATCACAAATTGATGAATACATTTGTTTCATGGTCATAATATGAAATTCATCCATATATGTCTTTATGATCATGTGGAATGATAGGATGATACTTAACCTTGTATAGAATTGCATGAAAATAATGGTTAAGTATATACAAATACCTTTAGGATACATCTCACACTTACCATAGGCTACCTTGATTGAAAACTTAGCATGAGTGAGATGTTAGGATGATACAAATGTCCACTAATGCCTATGACATTTAGATGGTCATTTAAGGTATCAAAATAGCAATAATAGACCAATCATGGGGAAGACTTATGTTTAATTCATAGACATATTGCTCAAAGATCATGGTTGGATATTTCATATATTTTCAAAACAATTTCTTACTTTAAAATCTGTGTGTTCATGTTTTGAAACAATTTAAAGCAAAACTAGGTGTTAAACTTGATACTAACTTGATCAAAAACCTAGTTACTTTTGAAACTTTTGGATTTTTCGCAAATACTTGAAAATATAATGATTTTTCATGGACAACTATTTTTCATTAATAAATATACTTACAAGAAATATGTTCCCCAAAGCATGATTTTTCAAATTTTATAGATTTTCTAATGCATTTCTGAAATCCACCCTGAAAATCTGAAAAACCCAAAATCAGTGTGCCAGTCAACTGGTAGTCTGAGCCAGTCGACTGATTGTCTGATAGCATGCCCAATACCCTTTTGTATCCGATTTTAAGGCATGTTTTGGCTTTTGTTTCACTCTAAACTTGATACCATGCTAGATAAACTTTGTTTAATATTTTTGATGGTGTCAAAGGTGGAGAAATATATTTGTTTAAGTAAGGGGGAATTATATTTAGGGGGAGTTTCATGTATTAAGGGGGAGGGTTGCTAATCATGTTACTTACATGCTTTCTTACCTTAATAGTTTTATCAAATGTTTTACCTAACTTAAACAGATTTCCACACATCAAAAAGGGGGAGATTGTTAGTGCAATCTGTTGGGTTTTTCCGAGCCGCAAAAACCGCTTTTTTGCGTTGCGGAAACCTCGGAAGCCCCGGCCACGGATCCGTGCGAAGATGTATTAAAACAAAACATGTATGTGTTTATATAAAAACCCTAGATCTACCTTAGATCTAGAAGGTGAGAGTGTTACCCTCGTAGCGACGCCCTTCGCTTATCCCGCTCGTCCAAAAGGTTCGCCGGAACTCGAGAGTGTCAAGTGTACACTCCTCTATCGGTATCCACACAAGCAATAAGTGGAGAAAAGCATCCTAGAGTGTGCTAGCACCCCTTGGACGTTCATGGCTAGATGAGGAAGAGAGAGCTTGAGGGAAGAGAGAAGGAAGAAGATGAAGTTACACAACTTAACTTCACATCATCCATAACCCACTATAAGGGGGTTACATGCATGCATGTAACTCCAAGAGCCAATGGCTCTTGGTCTCCCTTATGAGGTGGCACCCCATGATGTGTCCATGATGATGTGGAACATCATCATTGGCCGGCCATGCCAAGTCATCATCATGACATGGCATTTGGTCAAGTCAAACTTGACCTTTCATCTTCCCTCTCAAATCAAGTCAAACTTGACCTCATATCTCCCATGGTTGATCAAATCCAACCATTTGATTCAAGTCAATTTAATTTAATGAATCTCTATTCATTTAATTTAAATTGATTTGATTAATCAAATCTAAATTAGACTCATTCAACACTTGAATCAACTTGAGTCTAACTCAATTAGTCTAATTTGGATTACTCTTAATCCAATTTGGTTCATCCCATGAACCTAATCCTCATGGTTCATCATATGAACCTAATCTCCATCTAATTGCTCTTATGTGTGTGACCCTATAGGTTCTTGTAACGTTGGCAATGTCCCTAAACCGATTTAGGAACATAAGCAATGAGCGGTATCTAGCAACACATCATTGCTACCCAAGTTACAAGAATGTTGAGCTCCAACATCACCTTTGTAACTACTAATTGTGACTCTCACAATATGTGACAATGTCTCTCTATCCTTGACATCTAGATTGACCAATTGAGGCATAGACCGTGTCATCCTCGGTACAATCTATATCTTAAACTCCAAGTAGACTCACTCTAATCAAATGAGCTCAATATCTTATATTGACTCATTTGGGCATGGCCATGCACTCCGTGGTCTCACTCTATCAAGAATATCGATGTCACCCCCGTCATATAGGAGGGATAGATCCCATCTACATCACTCACATCCCTCCGCATAATTTGTTACATACCCAATAATAGCATTTGTAGTCCACCCATTTACGAGTGACGTTTGACGAAGCCAAAGTATGCAACTCCTTATGTAGGGAACCATGGTGACTTCAGGTCTAAGGACTAATAGTCATACTAATAGCCACATGGGAAAGTATATGACACTTATATAACGATCCATGATACTTTCTCATGGCGGGTCATTCAGTATACATTCTCCAATGCATACCCATGTGTCAACTTGATATCTCATATCCATGACTTGTGAGATCAAGTCATCGTGTTGACCTACATGTTAGTCTCTACGCATTAACATTGTCCCTGAATGTTAATACTCGACTAGGAATGATTAAGAGTAGTATTCTCTATATCATTTCATTATCGATTCAACCAATCGATTGATATAGATAAGAATCTACTACTCAAGGACATTCTTATATTTAGTTATTTGGCACCAATACAAGTAAATATAATAACCATGCCTTTATAAATAGGAATATGATACAATAAAGTCCATACAACAATCATCACATGATTGGCTCTAGGGCTTTCACTAACAATCTCCCACTAGCACTAGTGCCAATCATCGTAGTATCAAATACCCAATGACCTAGTGTGACCATCATGCTTTTTCTGTGCCAAAGCCTTGGTCAAGGGATCTGCGATGTTAGCGTCTGTGGGTACTCTGCAAATCTTCACATCTCCTCTATCGATAATCTCTCGAATAAGATGGAAGCACCGATATATTCGGCCTCTGTTGTAGAATCAGCAACTGTGTTCTGCTTGGAACTATTCCAGCTCACAGCGCCACCATTCAAGGAAAACACGAACCCTGACTGTGATCTATAATCATCCTGGTCAGTTTGGAAGCTGGCATCGCTATAACCCTTTACAGCTAGCTCCTCATCGCTTCCAAATATCAAGAAATATTCTTTAGTCCTTCTTAAGTACTTAAGAATATTCTTGACTGCTATCCAGTGACGCTCACCTGGATCTGACTGGTATCTACTCGTCATGCTTAAAGCATACGAGACATCAGGACGAGTACACAGCATGGCGTACATGATAGATCCTATAGCAGATGCGTAAGGGATCTTATCCATGTGGCCTCTCTCCTCTCTAGAAGAGTGACTTTGAGTCTTCGAAAGACTCACACCATGTGACATCGGCAGAAGTCCTTTCTTGGAATTCTGCATGGCAAACCGAAGTAATACCGTGTCAATGTATGTACTCTGACTTAGGCCAAGCAATCTCTTAGATCTATCTCTATAGATCTTTATGCCTAGAATACAGGCTGCTTCACCTAAGTCCTTCATTGAGAAGCACGTCTGACCAAGTCTTCATGCATGTAGCGAAGGGATGTCATTCCCAATGAGTAGTATGTCATCCACATACAATACAAGGAACACAACTGTGTTCCCATTAACCCTCTTGTAGACACAGGGTTCATCTTCATTCTTGATGAAACCAAACTGTTTGATCGCATCATCGAATCGAAGATTCCAGCTCCGAGAAGCTTGCTTTAGCCCATCAATGGACCTTTGCAGCTTGCATACCTTCCCAGTATGCTGTGGATCTACAAAACCCTCAGGTTGTGTCATGTACACATCCTCGAGTAAGTTTCCATTCAGAAATGCAGTTTTGACATCCATCTGCCAGATCTCATAATCGTGGTATGCTGCAATAGCAAGCAAGATCCGAATGGACTTAAACATCGCCACTGGAGAAAAGGTTTCATCATAGTCAATACCATGAATTTGCTTGAAACCTTTAGCCACCAATCGCCCTTATAGGTATGCGTAAGTCCGTCCATGTCAGTCTTTTCTCCTAAAGACCCACTTACACCCAATGGGTTTGACCCTTCGTGGATCAACCAAAGTCCATACTTGGTTAGTGTACATGGATTCCATCTCGGATCTCATGGCGTCTAGCCATTTCTCGAATCTGGGCTCATCACCTTCACGATAGGAGGTAGGCTCATTCTCAATGAGCATAACGTCATCATGGTCGACAAGAGAGAATGAGTATCTCTCAGCCGACGACGCCCTATCGACTGCAAGAGGTAGGTCTACTTGAATGTGGTTGTTCCACAACTCTTTATACAACAACCTCATCACCCACAACACTTTGTGGTTCCTGTTCAACCTCCATCAAGGCCTTAGTGCTATGGTCCTTATCTTGAATTTCTTCAAGATCGAAGGTACTCCCACTAGTTTTTCTAGAAACAAAATCCCTTTCTAGAAAAACCCCAGTCTTCGCCACAAACACTTTGTGCTGACTGGGAATGTAGAAGTAATATCCCTTTGTATCCTTGGGATATCCAACAAAATAGCACCTATCGGATTTGGGTCCCAGTTTGTCTGAGACTTGACGTCGAACGTAAGCCTCACAACCCCAAATCCTCATAAAAGACATCTTGGGATTTTTCCCTGTTCATATCGTATATGGTGTCTTTACCACAGCCTTGGATGGTACGGTTAAGGGTAAAGGCGCGTGTCCAGAGCATACCCCCAAAAGGATATAGGAAGATCTGTGTGACTCATCATAGATCGTACCATATCCAATAGGGTACGATTCCTCCTTTCGGATACACCATTCCACTGTGGTGTTCCAGGAGGAGTGAGTTGGGATAGAATCCCACACTCAGCTAGATAGTCACGAAACTCATGGCTAAGGTATTCACCACCTCGATCTGATCAAGTATCTTAATACTCTTGCCAATGGTTTTGTACTTCATTCTTGAATTCTTTGAACTTTTCAAAGGATTGATTTATGTGTCATAAGATACACATAACCATATCTATCAAGTCATCAAGAATGTAATGAAGTACTGTAAATCCACCTCTAGCAGCAACATTGAAAGGACCACATACATCACTATGTATAAGTCCTAACAAATCTGTTGCACTTTCGCTATGTCCACTAAAGGGAGTCTTGGTCATCTTACCTAAAAGGCAAGACTCACATGTCTCATATGATTCAAAATCAAATGAGTCTAGCAGCCCATCCTTATGGAGCTGAGATAAGCGACTCTCATTTATGTGACCTAAGCGACAATGCCAAAGATAAGTTTGGTTCAACTCATTTGACTTGAACCTCTTGGTACTTATGTTATAGATAGGGCTCTCTAAGTCTAGAAAGTAGAGTCCGTTCATTAGAGGTGCACTACAATAGAACATATCATTTAAATAAACTGAACAACATTTGTTCTTTATTATAAATGAAAATCCTTTCTTGTCCAAACAAGAAACTGAAATGATGTTCTTGGTTAAGGCAGGCACATAACAACATTCATCTAATTCTAATTCAAGCCCAGAGGCGAGATAGATCATAAGTTCCAAGTTCCTTGCAAAGAACCCTTGCTCCATTTCCTACTCTTAGGTCCACCTCGTCCTTTGTCAATGCCCTGCTATTTCTCAGCGCCTGCACATTGGTACAAATGTGAGATGCACATCCGGTATCTAATACCCATGATGAAGAAATAGATAGATTGACTTCTATAACATTTATACCTGAAGTAGAAGTCTCACTTCTCTTCTTAAGATCTTCCAGGTATGCCTTAGAGACTTCATATCTCTCATGCCTAGCTTGTCCTTGATACAGTTGACGAAGATGTCCAACCATATCATAAGCATTCATGAACTCGTGTTGCTTCTGAAGCTCAGAGTTCATGGTCGCGAGCAATAGACATGACACATCTAATGCATCATCTTGATGCTTCTTGTAAGCATCTTTGTCATCTCGCGAGGTAGTGGCAGGAGGTGCCTCCGGAATGGGCTGCTCCAGGACGTACAACTTCCTTTCTTGGGTGAGAACAATTCTCAGGTTCCTGTACCAGTCCAGGAAATTTGCTCCATTGAGCTTGTCCTTCTCAAGGACAGATCGCAGAGAGAGTGTTCGTGTGTTTGCTCGACATAGTTATCTACAACATACAATGCAGAGAATTAATATCATATTCCTTTTATCATTTAATTAGGCCTTTAATCAAATGATGCTCCCACTAAATTATAGGAATTTTGTAGAATCGAGTTATGGATGTGGTCAAATCACTTTTACTAGATTCATACAAACTAGCTATAATTCTTGCAGGACAAGATCCACATCATACTAAGCCTTGAGTTAGCTTTGGCTAAATCGCCCAAGACTTAGTACGATCGGTGGGTAACACATTACCGATTACATCTCTATGCAACTCTTGTTTATAGGATTTAAGACCCACATTTACAAAAGACCTTGAGTTAGCTTTGGCTAAATCGCCCAAGATTTAGTGTAAATGCGATCTTAACCTATCTTTCCAACGATTGGAATATGCCTATAGTTCTACTCGATCCAATTGAGTTAACTAGTTTTGCTCAATCTAATTGAGCTTACTCTAACCCGAGTCGTGATAGGTGGGACCAAGATTGTCCCTCCGCACCCTACCAAGATAATATGCGTTGCTCTGCTTTGGCAGATTCAACAACAACAAATGATCGAGGTAGTGATGGGTATCAAGGCTCGGTAGGCATTTTCGAGTTGATTCGATTATGATCTAATCTAATCGTAATGTGTATCTTATACGCATTTAGGCCTTTATTATCCTATATTAGCATGCATCATATACATACATTAATTATTCTAGCATGCATCATATACATACAAGAAAATTAACCTAGCATGCATCATATACATACAAACATGTTTCTACTAGCATGCATCACATACATACAAGCAAAATCAATTAAATATACATATATATATATCAACATATATATATATCATTAAATGTGATATAGTCATGGCCCTACTACGATCTTCTCAAGCCAATGAGAAGATCGGACGGTCAACCTAAGGCTAGCGGCTTCTCCAAGCGCTTCCTTTGACCGCCATGTGTCGTCGTCACCCTTCTCGTAAGCTCGTCTTCAAGTGGACTTTCCACCGCTCCATTTTTGTACATTACAAATGCGAAACTCGAGTTACATTCGAGTCTAAAACTATTTATAACTAGAATATTAAAAGAATAGGTGCGACGCGCAGGTCGCAAACACTTTACAACACGCACAACCACAAAACGGCACGCAGGCCGTATTATGAATTACAACACACTTAATCCAATCCAATTGGGTTATTGGGCCATGACAATCACAGAATTATACATAATTCTAAATTATGTATTTTTACAGAAATTTCTATAATTTTTCCTAATTTATTTCGAATTTATGAGTCAACTCTCCGTAACGGTCCCGCTAAGCGGTTTCCGGGCGCGATGGCGGGACATGGCCCCTTTCGGGGATAGGGGCAGCGCCCCTACTCGCAAAATAAACTTCGCGAGTGTCCCTACAATGATCTTACAGCGACTTAAGTCGCTGTCCCAAAAACCTAAAGCGAGAACTCGCCGATTCGGAGAGTTTTTCTCGACGGTTGAAGCCTACGAGTGTCCCAACACTCGTTGCTTCGACTCTACGAGAAAAATACCCAAAAATTCTATAAAATAAGAAAATTTACAGAAACATATAAATCTGTAATTTTTATATCTAATATAAAAACAACCAAAAACGAAACACATACATGCTTCGCACGTGGCTCTGATACCACTGTTGGGTTTTTCCGAGCCGCAAAAACCGCTTTTTTGCGTTGCGGAAACCTCGGAAGCCCCGGCCACGGATCCGTGCGAAGATGTATTAAAACAAAACATGTATGTGTTTATATAAAAACCCTAGATCTACCTTAGATCTAGAAGGTGAGAGTGTTACCCTCGTAGCGACGCCCTTCGCTTATCCCGCTCGTCCAAAAGGTTCGCCGGAACTCGAGAGTGTCAAGTGTACACTCCTCTATCGGTATCCACACAAGCAATAAGTGGAGAAAAGCATCCTAGAGTGTGCTAGCACCCCTTGGACGTTCATGGCTAGATGAGGAAGAGAGAGCTTGAGGGAAGAGAGAAGGAAGAAGATGAAGTTACACAACTTAACTTCACATCATCCATAACCCACTATAAGGGGGTTACATGCATGTAACTCCAAGAGCCAATGGCTCTTGGTCTCCTTATGAGGTGGCACCCCATGATGTGTCCATGATGATGTGGAACATCATCATTGGCCGGCCATGCCAAGTCATCATCATGACATGGCATTTGGTCAAGTCAAACTTGACCTTTCATCTTCCCTCTCAAATCAAGTCAAACTTGACCTCATATCTCCCATGGTTGATCAAATCCAACCATTTGATTCAAGTCAATTTAATTTAATGAATCTCTATTCATTTAATTTAAATTGATTTGATTAATCAAATCTAAATTAGACTCATTCAACACTTGAATCAACTTGAGTCTAACTCAATTAGTCTAATTTGGATTACTCTTAATCCAATTTGGTTCATCCCATGAACCTAATCCTCATGGTTCATCATATGAACCTAATCTCCATCTAATTGCTCTTATGTGTGTGACCCTATAGGTTCTTGTAACGTTGGCAATGTCCCTAAACCGATTTAGGAACATAAGCAATGAGCGGTATCTAGCAACACATCATTGCTACCCAAGTTACAAGAATGTTGAGCTCCAACATCACCTTTGTGACTACTAATTGTGACTCTCACAATATGTGACAATGTCCCTCTATCCTTGACATCTATATTGACCAATCGAGGCATAGACCGTGTCATCCTCGGTACAATCTAAATCTTGAACTCCAAGTAGACTCACTCTAATCAAATGAGCTCAATATCTCATATTGACTCATTTGGGCATGGCCATGCACTCCGTGGTCTCACTCTATCAAGAATATCGATGTCACCCCCATATAGGAGGATAGATCCCATCTACATCACTCACATCCCTCCGCATAATTCGTTACATACCCAGTAATCGCCTTTATAGTCCACCCATTTACGGGTGACGTTTGACGAAGCCAAAGTATGCAACTCGTTATGTAGGGAACCATGGTGACTTCAGGTCTAAGGACTAATAGTCATACTAATAGCCACATGAGAAAGTATATGACACTCATATAACGATCCATGATACTTTCTCATGGCGGGTCATTCAGTATACATTCTCCAATGCATACCCATGTGTCAACTTGATATCTCATATCCATGACTTGTGAGATCAAGTCATCTTGTTGACCTACATGCTAGTCTCTACGCATTAACATTGTCCCCGAATGTTAATAGACTAGGAATGATTAAGAGTAGTGTTCTCTATATCATCTCATTATCGATTCAACCAATCGATTGATATAGATAAGAACCTACTACTCAAGGACATTATTATATTTAGTTATTTGGCACCAATACAAGTAAATATAATAACCATGCCTTTATAAATAGGAATATGATACAATAAAGTCCATACAACAATCATCACATGATTGGCTCTAGGGCTTTCACTAACACAATCAACCCTTGATATGGTTTTGATGTGTGTGGCAAAGGGTTTAAGTTAGGATGTTTGGATTTGATATGTGCGTTGAAGTCTTGCAGGACTTAGTAATTCACACATGGAGCCTTGGCGAGTTTCACATCTCATGGCTCGGTTTTTGAGTCAGTGAAGGATGGCTTTGTGGAAGTCGTGCACTTGGAACATCTGAAGGGCAGCCGGACAAGGAGCTTGGAGTGAAGCCGAAGGAAGTAGACTTTAGGGTGAGACACGAAGGATGGCGCTGCAGAGCCATGTGCTTGGCACATCCGAGGGATGTGGCCGGACGAAGATAACTTCAAAGGCGAGGGACTTCAAGGGATGAGAGTGATCGAATGTAACCCGGGAAGGGGCAGTGCTCTTTGGTGAAACTTGGCCATTTGGCCAAGTGTCGGATGGGATTTCCCGACATCAGTTGACTACCATGTTATGGTAGTCGACTACTCTAAGTCGACTGTGACTCAACTAGTGTTCGAGTCTAATTCAAGTGCCAACAGTCGACTGCCATGGAATGTCAGTCGATTGCGAGACCACCAGTCGACTAATGAAGGCATCAGTCGACTGGTCGCAAGGGTTTCGGGCACAGAAGCGAGTCGAGCTCGTGAGCACTCGACTGATAGGTCCATCAATCGACTGATGGTAAGATCAGTCGACTGATGATGGTGTCGTTGGATGGAATCCAACATGGAAAGCAGCCGTTATTGGGCAACGACTACTGGACCAGTCGACTGACATCATGTAGGGGATCGATCGACCGACTAGAGGGGGGTGAATGACCCTCTTTTGTTGGATAATGGAATTTTCTCGTCTACAAACAAGATTAGCACAAGTGGAATGACAAACAAGACAAGCAAATAGAAATGACAAGAATACAAACTCTAACACAATATGTAACGTGGTTCACGACTACGCCGCTAATCCATAGTCCGATTCGTCCATGGTGAATCACTCCGCAAGCTTCCACTAGATCTCTCCTTTGAACAAAGCTAGGTGGAGGTAACATCTTTTACACAAGGATCACTCTTCTACAATATAATGAAGATTAGAGCAAGTAGAAGAGTGGGAAATTGTTTATGACACTTTGGGAGTAGTTAGGAGTTCAAACATTAGCCCCCCAAAGCCCCACACCCTTCCTCTTTATAGAGGAAGAGGGTTTCTTCTCGTTGACACAGGAGCAGTCGACTGATGTCCCTATTAGTCGACTGGTCCTGTACTCGTTGCCCAATAACGGCTGCTTTCCACATTGGATTTCATCCAACGGCACTGGCATCAGTCGACTGATATTGCCATCAGTCGACTGATGCTCGATCAGTCGAGTGCTCCGCGAGCTCGACTTCATTCTGTGCCCGAAACACTTGCGACCAGTCGACCGATGCCTTCATCAGTCGACTGGTGGTCTCGCAGTCGATTGTCAATCCATGGCAGTCGACTATTGGCACTTGAACCGGACTCGAACACTAGTCGAGTCACCGTCGACTTAGAGAAGTTGACTACCATAACATGGTAGTCAACTTGATGTCGGGAAATCCCATCTGACACTTAGCCAAATGGCCAAGTTCACCTAATGAGCTACTTACATTTCACTCATTCTCTCATCTCACTCGAAGTCCCTCGCCGAAGCTCTCTTCGTTCGCAGCCACGTCCCTCGGCAGCATCAGGCGCATAGCTCTGCAATGCTCCTTGGCGTCTCTTGCCTCCGAAGTCTGCTTCCTTGGCTTCGCTTCAAGTCATCTCGTCCGGCGGTCCCTCGGCAGCATCAAGCGCACGTCTCTGCAATGCTCCTTCTCCGACTCAAGCATGAGGTTGTGAGTGGTGAACCCGCCTAGGCTCCATGTGCGAATTACTAAGCCCTACAAGACTCCAACGCACATATCAAATCATAATAACAATCTAACTTAAACCCTTTGCCACACACATCAAAACCTTATCATGGCAAGAGATTGCCCTAACACATCAGTCGCCTGCTCCTGTGTCAACGGGAAGAAACCCTCTTCCTCTATAAAGAGGAAGGGTGTGGGGCTTTGGGAACCAAATGTTCATGCTCTAAAGTCTCCCAAAGTGCCCTAAAGCTTTTCCATCCTCTTACTTAGTTTTATTTACATCATATTTGTAAGAGGAGTGAATTCTTGTAAAGAGGTTACCTCAACCTAGCTTGGTACAAAGGAGAGAATAGTGGAAGCTTGCGGAGTGATTCATCGTGGACGAATCGGACCGTGGATTAGTGGCGTAGCCGTGAACCACGTTACATCCTTTGTTAGCGTTTGTATTCTTGTTATTGCTTTGTCTTTATTGTTTATACTTTTCGCTTGCGTTAACGAATTTGTAGACGAGCAATCGATGAGAAAATTCCACTTTCTGCATATTAGGCTATTCACCCCCCCCTCTAGCCGACCAACACAACCACATCGATCTACCCTATAAAAATGAACTCAAACTCATTAAATCATAGGAAGAAATCAAGAAGAAAGTTAATGTACAAGTCATGTATACTTATCCCATTAACCATGATTGAAAATAAGGTTTGAAAATAATTTTAAAATCATTTTAGAAAACCTTGGTAAGTCTATCTTTTGATAGCAATCACCATTGTTAAGATCGAAGCAAGTTAGGCAAAAATATTGAAGTTTTCAATGGTTTTGAACTGTTTATCATTCTTTCAAAATTATGGGTATTTTCATATTAAATTAAATTTTTCCCATAGTATTTAGCGTAAGTAATATGTGTATGAAATTTCAAGATTTTTAGAAAATCATGAAATTAATTATGCAATGGTCAAGGGGGAGCAAGCATTTAAGGGGAGTTTATCCATCAAGGGATGATGGATGAAGGTTAAAAAGGAGGAGAGTGAAGAATTGCCTTTCATTTAGTGATAAGGGTTTATCACTAAAGATAATGAAGGGATTTAAGATGAATTTGGACAAGGGAGAGAATAAAGGATCTCATTAAAAGATGAGAGACTTTTTGATGTGTGCCAAGGGGGAGAAATGAAGGGTTTAAGTTAGAAAACATTCATTATGCCTTGGCATAAGAAGAGTCAAGTTGGGATTAAGGGTTAGCCTAACTTAAAGGTATTGTTAAACATAAAAAAGGAGAGATTGTTGGTGCAATCAGCCTCAAATCAATGTTGACCAAGCTCGAGTGGGACTTGAGTAGTATTTTGATGTTTGATAATACGTTTGCCAATATGTATGATCATATGACTAATGGATGGTTTGGGACATCCAAGGTCATATGAGAGAGATTGTTGGAGCAATCAACCTCAGGTCAAGGTTGGCCAAGCTCGAGAAAGACTCTAGTGAAAGTCCATGTTTAGAGACGTGGCAAGGGAAAGTCCAAGTATGGATACTTGGCAATGGAGAAGTCCAAGAATGGATACTTGGTGAGGAGAAGTCCAAGTTTGGAGACTTGGCAAGGGAAGTCCAAGTATGGATACTTGGCAATGGAGAAGCCCAAGAATGTATTCTTTGCAAGGGAAAGTCCTAGTTTGGATTCTTGGCAATGGAAAAGTCCAAGGGTGTAATCTTAATCGTGTAAGCCCAAGTGTGTAGTCTTGGCAGTGAAAGTCTAAGTATGGATACTTGGAAAATGAGAGTCCAAGGGGTAGTCTTGGCCATGTAAGTCCAAGTGTATAGTCTTGGCAGTGTAAGTCCCGGAGGCGCGACCTCTTGGCAAAGGTAGACCCGGTAGCATGACAAAGTCGATGGAAGCACATGAAGGCTAGCATAAGGGTGAGGAGGCGTGGACTCAAACTAAAGGCATGAGGCTGATGGAAGTGGCTTGAAGGCTTAGGTCTAGGCTAAGGGTACCTGATGGCATGACGAAGTCGATGGAAGCACTTGAAGGATAGTGCAAGGGTGAGAAGTTGTGGACTCAAACCATTGGTGTGAGGTTGATGGAAGTGGCTTGAAGACTTAGGTCTAGGCTAAGAGCGAGTGTCAAGTATGAAAGGATCATACTTGGGTCTTAAACCTCAGTTTTGAGATTTAGCAGTCGACTGGGACTTGGACAAATTGACTAGTCGAGTGCTCAACACTCGGGAGATCATAAGACTCAGGTAGTCGACTAGGATTATGGATCAGTTGACTGGTCGAGTAGTCAACTCAAGAAAATTGATTATGCCTTTGGCAGTCGTTTGATGGGTTGGACCAAAGGGACTAGCCATCGTAGTCATCGCTAGGTTGAGCAGCTTGATTGGCTTCGGAAAAGAGCACGTATCGTTTCGAGCCCATCATCGCTCATAGTAGTCGACTGATTGATTATTTTCTGATGGGGTTGGGATTTTCAAGATAGTATAATCAGTTCTAAGGCGGTATAAGGAGTTCCAGTGTAGTTCTAGGGCAGTATAAGGAGTTCCAATGCGTTTCCAGGGTTGTTTGGGCAGGTTCAGAATGCTATATGTAGTTCCAGGGCAGTATAAGGAGTTGTAGTGCAGTTACAAGACAGTATGTGGGGTTACAAGGTAGTAAGTGTTCCCAGAGTAGTATAAGCAATTCTAGGGTAGTATAAGGACTTCTAGTGTAGTTATAGGGCAGTATCTATGTTTCCAGGGCAGTATATGTGGTTACAGGGCAGTAAGTGTATTCCCAGAGCAGTATAAGAAATTCTAGGGTAGTCTAAGTAAAGCCATTACAGCTCCAGGCAGTATAAGCAATTCCAGGGCAGTCTAAGTAAGGCAAGTGCAGCTCCAGGGCAGTATAAGTAATTCCAAGATAGTCTAAGTAAGGTCAGTATAGTTCTAGGGCAGTATAAGCCATTCCAGGATAGGTTAAGTAAGTCCAGTGAAGTATAAGCGATTCTAGGCCAGTCTAAGTAAGGCCAGTGTAGCTTCAGTGCAGTATAAACAATTCTAGGACAGTCTAAGTAAGGTTAGTATAGTTCTAGTGTAGTATAAGCAATTCTAGGGCATCCTAAGTAAGTCCAGTGCAGTTCCAAGATAGTATAAGAAATTCCAGGCTAGTCTAAGTAAGGACAGGGAAGTTGCACGACAGTATAAGCATTTCTAGAGTACTATATGTATTTCCAGGGTGGTATAAGCATTTCCATAGCACTATATGTATTTCTTGGGCGGTACAAGCATTTCCAGAACACTATATGTATTTCCAGGATAGTATAAGTGGTTCTAGTATAGTTCCAGGGCAGTATCTGTGTTCCCAGGGTAGTTTGAATAGGTATAAGGTATTATATGTATTTTCAGGATAGTATAAGGAGTTCCAGTGCAGTTCTAGGGCAGTAAGTATATTTCCAGGGCGGTATTAGCATTTCCAGAGCACTATGTGGAGTTCCAAGGCAGTGTAAATAAGTCTAGGGTAGTGCCAGAGAAGGATGAGTTGCCCTGGAATTTCGGGCCAGTGGGTGTCTTTCCAGGGCAGTGTGAGTAGTACCAGGGCTATATGAGCTGCGCTAGGGCAGTTTGTGTAATTTTGGGTCAATAATTAATTCTATAACTGTACGAGGTTTCCAGGGTAATATAAGTGCTTCTTGGCCAGGATAATTCCAAAGTAATTAGCGTAGTTCCAGAGTGGCTTGAATCGTTGCCAGAGCAATTAGCAAATCTTCTGAGTGGGACGCTGTTTGTAGTAAGAAATAGGGGGAAAAAGGGTGCAAGGTAACGATGAAAGGTTGAGGGTGGTTAAGTTAATATAATGACATGTATCTTTATATTCTTTTTAAAGTCAACACGTGGCAGGAAATATTTTTGAATCAGGAGAGGGAAAAGCAGTTAAGAGGACAGCTGGGCAAAGGGACATTTACATACATTCACTATTAAAAGAAGGCGGGGGGGCTTCGCCTATAAAAGGGGCAGGAGATAACAGAATCAGGGATGGTTGTTTTCTTCCCCATTTGGTATCTTTGAGATCTCTCTTCTTTTCCAATCCATTACTTTTCTTCTCATACTCGTACTGACTTGATCGTCGAAGTGGCCGCGTCGGGAAGCCGGCCAACCCTTAACGTTTCTCGGTGTAGCAGATCCAGCTTACTCTCGAAGATTGCAAATAACTCTTCTAGTTGATCTTTCTTCCCCCGTTTTCTTTCTTGGTGCTAGATTCAGCAGTGCGCAAGGAAAGGAAGGGTGATCTTGGGGATCCAAAGAAGCAAGCACCATCAAATTGGCACCGTCTGTGGGAAATAATGAAGATATGAGTATGTTTCAAAATGTAGACATTCATTGGCAAGGATATTTATAATATATACAGAGTTGGTTTAAAAGACAAAATGTAATCTTTCAGAAATATTACAAGAAGAAAAGTCTATTGTTCTGAATCAGTGTCAGAATCAGTCATGAGGGCTTCTGGGGGAATGCTATTGTATGTTTCTTCTAGGTAGATCTCATGGTAAGGGGTGTCTGGGATGAAATATTTCTTTTCGTTGGCTTGATGAAGAGAACCTTCGAAGCCTCTTTGGAAATATTTGCTTAATTGCTTGAAGAATCTTTTCAGAAGTCTGGTCTATACATCGCTTCGCTTTTTTAACCATATCACGAAAGTTGCTGGTGTATGGTCGGTAAGGTGGGGTGGTAGCGCTAAAGTACGCTTGTAATGTCGAATGAAAATTCATCCGCTACCATAGACGGTTTTTAGGCCTGTGAGCGCTATGATGTCTTCTAGCTTCAATGCCACCGAATGATGCCCGCTTCCTTCTATTTCCACAGGAGAGCTCTTGTACGTGATATGCTTGATATATGGAGTTGATCCTATAGTTGATATGGGCGCTAGGTTTAGGTATTTTTCATTTGGATAGTTGGTCCCACCAGAAAAGGATGCAACTTGTAGCCAGGGCTACTTGTTGTGAAGTTCATTCCTGCTGCTCGGGGAGGAGGATCAATTTGTATACCTAGGTGGTGTATGACTTCTGTAGTATTATCTGGAATGCTTGGGGGTGTAGTCACGTGTGGAGGGCTCCAGAAAGGAAGGTTAGTGTTTGATAGTTAGTATACAATTGCTCAAAAAGTCTCGGGTACTTAAAATGGGAAAGGGATATGTAAAACAAACTATTAAACATATAGTTGGGACATTGAGAAACTTACAGAGTCTTTCTTAGCTCTTGAATAAAAGTTGAATGTCACTGAGGAGAAATGAATGAGATGAATCATGGGGGATGTTATCTGAGGAATGCTAAGGGAAGGAATGGAAGAAAGAGAGGCTGAGGTTGGTAGGGGGAGCTGGTTTGTTGAAAGATAAGAGTCGATACGGCTCAACAAGTTTATCTAGAGGGGTGGAGGTTGTAGGTTCAGAGGAGGAGGAAGATAAGGGTGGTCAGGGGAAGATATCGAGAATGATTGTTCAATAAGATAAGAGGCGAGGAGAATACACATCAATGAAATAATAAAGAGGGGGATTGGGTGTAGGTGAGTTAGAGGATGGAAGAGGATTTAAGGAGGGAACAATGGAAATAGGATCAAAGGAAAATACAAGGAAGATAAAGGGAAAAAGATTGGGGATTGGATCTGTTTGAGGAGGAAGGGTATTATTAATGAATGTGGGGTTATCTGGTCATCTCAAAGTGATAATAGGACTTGTTTAATGTGGGAGATTCACTGAAAAGAAATATGCTGAAAATGGAATTGTTAAGGTGAGAGATGTAGTCACCGTCTTTCTTTCTTGAGGCTAAGGTTTTTTAATGGGATGTCACATGTCTCAAAAGATAAAAGGTGTGAATTATGTAAAGAATTTAAAGTCTAGTGGAATTTTGCGCTTTAATGGCAATGTTTCTCAAAAGATTTGGTTAATAAATGGTGTTAAAGCAAGCAGAACCTAATGTCACTAGTTTATAGGATAAGATATAGATTTATCTACAAAGATAGTTAATGAAAAATAAAGAAGTTTACAATAAGTTGCTAGTTTATAGGATAAGGAATAGAATCACAGTATTTCCTATAAAGATAGTTACTGTAGAAAAATAAAGAGAAGTTTACCGATAGGATGAGTGCCCAGTGAAGGAATGGGAGATAGCCCATAGTAGGATAAAATGGGCTCCTTTATGAGTTCTGCAATGCTGAAATATTTATTCTTCAAGTTGGCTTCGATGGAAGGGAAGTAGATAGTAGTTTTAACAAGTTTGAGGTCAGGGAGATTTGGAAGGGTAGTTTTCCAACGAGAAGAGAAGGGAAGAGGAGGATCTGTAGTGATAAAGAAATAGAGCTCTTTCCACCCCTTATTAGAAGAGGGTATGTCAGTAAGGAACTGGTAGCCTTGGCGGGCCATGAAGTAGAAGATGCCGTGATCGGCTATCTTCAGCTGATAAAGGCAGTGGAATATATGGGGTATCTGGGGAATGTTGAGGTGATGAAAAATGATAATGGTGCCAACTAGAATGCGGAGAGAGATAGGGGTTAGTTGGTTGACCGGTATACCATAGAAAAAGAGAATGTCGTAGAGGGATTTTGGTAGGGGAGACAGAGACCTCCCTTTAATTGCCCCATGAATAGAGTATTGGTTCCGGCCGGAGGTAGATGAGGGCACTGGGATTGATTGGGGATGACGATGGTGGAATTTTCGGGGAGGTATTTGGGGTCACGACAGAAGAAAGAATGGTTGAGGGTGAGTTGGCTGGCTGTAGTTTTGTACCAGGGAGAGATGGAGGATGAGGAGGCCATGGCGGAAAAGGAGTTGTCGGAGAAATGAGAGTTTCGAGGGAAGGGTTTAGGGTTTTGGAGAAGGACCGTAGGGGAGCGATGGGGAGTTAGCGGAAGTAAGAGGGGTATGTGTTAATTAAAGCATGCGGTGCTTTAAAGTATTTTAATGGGCAATTTTGGAAGAATGTTTTCTTGTTTTTGATGTTTAATATGTTATTAGGAAGTTTATGGGGGTGATTTTGAGGATTGTTAATTTTTCTTGAAAATTTCAGGTTATCTGATGATTTTTGGTAGGGGAGCATGATGTGACTATAATCTGGGGTTATACAAAAAACTCATTGGTATCTTTGTATGTATATTCATATTCTTTTTTGGCAATTGTTGATGGCATTGATGAGAGCAATTGTTATGCTTGGGGGGAGTTACTTCTTGTCTCAATAGTATTATTTCTAAGGTATGATGATTTTGGTGTTATTTCTTTTAAAGTATGGGAAACTAATTCAGGCTCTGTGCCTACTATAACAGCTTAAAGGCTAAATAGTTACTTTTTCCCATGGAGAACTATAACGCCTCTATAGGGCATATGTAAAAGGTTCTAACGACTCACCTATAAATGCTTAAAGGCTAAATAAGCTACTTTCTCCCACGGAGAACTATAACGCCTCTATATGGCATATGTAAAAGGTTTTTGTGGTTCTACTATAACAGCCTAAAAGCTAGATAGTTTTATACCCCCACAGGGAGCTATAACGCCAGATATAATGGGCATGTAATATGCTAACACGGCCTCTTACGGTATTTTAAGGCATAAACGCCTCTTACAGTATTCTAAGGCATAAACGCCTTTTACAGTATTCTAAGGCATGAATGCCTCCTGCAGTGTTTTAAGAAATATACACATGCAATATCTTGAAGGTAAAATATTACACATGATGGGTCATGGTTCGATGCTTCGTATGATATGTAGGGATGTTTATGGGGTATATCAGTATGGTGGATATGGTGGGGGAAGGATTTATATGGTAATGTTTGTATATTCATGGGAACTTGCAAAACTTCATTTGACTTCGCTCATCAGTTTTACTAAAGAGGGGGAATTTATGATGGATAGGGGGTCTTTTTTCAGTTGAGATGGAGGAAATTTTTTATTGTGGACACTTGTAAAACTTCATTCGACTTTGCTCTTCAGTTTTACTAAAGAGGGGGAACTAATGATGGGGTTGGGATTTTCAAGACAGTATAAGAAGTTCTAGGGAGGTAAAAGGAGTTCCAGCGCAGTTACAGGGCAGTATAAGGAGTTCCAGTGCGCTTCCAGGGTTGTTTGGGTAGGTTAAGAATGCTATATGTAGTTTTAGAGCAGTATAAGGAGTTCTAGTGCAGTTACAGGGCAATATGTGGGATTATAGGGCAGTAAGTGTTCCCAGAGCAGTATAAGCAATTCCAGGGCAGTATAAGGAGTTCTAGTGTAGTTACAGGGCAGTATCTGTGTTTCCCAGAGCAGTATAAGCAATTCCAGGGTAGTCTAAGTAAGACCATTATAGCTCTATGGCAGTAAGCAATTCTAGGGCAGTCTAAGTAAGGCAAGTGCAGCTCCAGGGCAGTATAAGCAATTCCAGAACAGTCTAAGTAAGGTCAGTACAGTTCTAGGGCAGTATAAGCGATTCCAGGACAAGTTAAGTAAGTCTAGTGCAAGTTAAGCAATTCAAGGGCAGTCTAAGTAAGGCCAGTGCAGCTCCAGGGCAGTATAAATAATTCCAGGATAGTCTAAGTAAGGTCAGTACAACTCAAGTGTAGTATAAGCGATTCCAGGGTAGTCTAAGTAAGTACAGTGCAATTCCAGGACAATATAAGCAATTCTAGGGTAGTCTAAGTAAGGCTAGGGAAGTTGAAGGGTGGTATAAGCATTTCTAGAGCACTATATGTATTTCCAGGGTGGTATAAGCATTTCCAGAGCACTATTTGTATTTCCAGGGTGGTACAAGCATTTCTAGAATAGTATATGTATTTCCAGGAAGTATAAGTGGTTCCAGTATAGTTCCAGGGCAGTATCTATGTTCCCAGGGTAGTTTGGATAGGTACAGGGTATTATATGTATTTCCATGACAGTATAATGAGTTCCAGGGCAGTAAGTATATTTCCAGGGTGGTATAAGCATTTTCAGAGCACTATGTGCAATTCCAGGGCAGTGTAAGCAAGTCCAGGGTAGTTCCAGAGCAGGATGTGCAATTCCAGGCTAGTGGGTGTATTTCCAAGTCAGTGTGAGTAGTGCCAGGGATGTATGAGCTGTGTCAGGGAAGTTTGTGTAATTTCGGGTCAATAATTAATTCCAGAATTGTACGGGGTTTCGAGGGTAATATAAGCACTTCTTGGGCAGGATAATTCTAGAGCAATTAGCATAGTTCAAGAGTGGCTTGAATCATTGTCAGGGCAATTAGCACATCTTCCGAGCAAGACGCTGTTTGCAGTAAGAAATAGAGGGAAAAAGGGTGCAAGGTAATGGTGAAAGGTTGAGGGTGGTTAGGTTAATATAATCACATGTATCTTTAAATTCATTTTAAGGTTAACACGTGGCAGGAGATATTTTTGAATCAGGAGTGGGAAAAGCGATTAGGAGGACAGTTGGGCAAAGGGGCATTTACATACATTCACCATTAAGAGGGGCTTCGCCTATAAAAGGGGCAAGAGATAACGGAATCAGGGGTGGTTGCTTTCTTCCCCATTTGGTATCTCTGAGATCTCTCTTCTTTTTCAATCCATTACTTTTCTTCTCATACTCGTACTGACTTGATCGTCGGAGTGGCCGCGCCGGGAAGCCGACCAACCCTTAACGTTTCTCGGTGTAGCAGATCTAGCTTACTCTCGAAGATCGCAAATAACTCTTCTGGTTGATCTTTCTTCCCCCGTTTTCTTTCTTGGTGCTAGATTCAACAATACGCAAGGAAAGGGAGGGGGATCATGGGGATCCAAAGAAGCAAGCACCATCATTTTCGATGTGGATTAGTTCGTTCTGAGACAACGGTACCATGACCAGTCGACTAGTGGGCAAGGTTAGTCAACTGATCGACAGAAAATCATCCCAACAGAAGTTTTAAAAGGAGGACATGTAGAGTCTTCAACAAGATGGTTCAAGAGAACTTTTGGAGAGGAACTGCTAAATTCTAGGTCTTCAAAAGTCTTTTAAAGCAATCAACAAACAAGCAATCAAAAGTATTCTTGTGTAAAGTGTTTGCACTTCTTCATTTCATTTGCTTCTTTTATTTGGTTGTTTCCTTGTTGTAAATCTCATTGTAAGAGGTTTATCCACCTTCAGTGTCTTTTTGAGAAGGAGAAAGAGTTAGTGGTGGTAACTTACTAGAGCTTGTTAGTTATATATGAGAGGTGTCCTAAGGCAATCGCCTTATGGTTGCACCATTTATTGGATAAATGAAGATTCACTTTTTGAGTATACATGTTTTCATGTATTTGATTGGATCTTAAACTCATTTACTGAATGTCCACAATATGATTCACAGTATGAGAGAATTTGTGATTGGATCACAACTAGTGAGTATCTCTACATGTGAAATTGTGATGTATTGGAATTATCCCTAGTCGATGAATTGATGCATTCGGATGCCATCAATTCTGTTGATGCTAGCATGAGTAATACTCTTTAGTTTATCCAAGCAGCTATTTCTCACTGGCTGGAGACTTTGGGATGGCCGGAGTTAACGGTGGATGCTAGTTATGGTAACTAGTACATTGGAGTGACCAGCTGTAAGACTTCATATGGTTCTCTACATATATAGATATGTCAATGAAGTTCTTACTGTAGCTTAAGTGTGATGTTCCTTCGACTTGCGGTGTTCAAGCCATCTTGGTCATAGAGACTTATGCTTTGACATCTTAAGCGAGCATCTCCGAGGTGATGTGGACCCGGGATGATTGGGTATAAGTCGAAGTGGCCGAAGGTGTTTGAATAGCCTACAGAGGATTCACCCCTCCTTGCAAGGAGATGTATAACCTATAGCCTCCGGTCGGATTGTTACTAAAGTCTTTCACCAAAGCATTACATGTTTGGAGTATGGTACTCTTGGATACATGTGCAGTAACTAGGATCCATATGACGAGAAAGTAATACTTGGGCTAGGTGTGATGTTGTCAGCCTAGTGGGGACTGACACAATAGATCATGTCCTGAACCAAGTGAGTATAAGATAGAGTAGGGAACGGGGCATGACTCACTGTAGTTGCTGAAAAGTTTCAGAAGTTGTTCTGAGGTCAACCGTTGATTTTTCGGTTAATTGGGGGTCATGATGTACTACTAGGTGCCACTCATGATCGTTCTATAATTAATGGTTAATTATAGATAGCCAACATAAACTGGGAACCTATTTGGTCACACACACTACGAGTGTTATCCGAAGGATTTAAAATGAGCTTGAGAATAGGATTCTCAAATCGAGAGAGACTTGGTTTGGTTGGACCAAACAAAGAGGCAGTATAAAATTGTTTTAGTTGCATCGAAAGCTTGGATGACCCGAGTCTTATGAAGACATGATGGATGAATCAAATCGGTTTGGTTCAATCCAATGGTGGAAAATAAACCAAAGTGGTTTGGTTTGTATTAAACGAATGAACCAAAATTCGTTCGGTTCATTTTAACTTAAAATAGACCAATGCGGTTTGGTTTACTTTACATTAAGTTATTGGAGCAGGTTAATGGGTTTTTAGTTATGAACCAATAACCGCTAGCAGAAGGTTTATTTATGGTCAAGAAACACGCTCTTTTATAAGATAGAGGGTTTTTCAAACAAAAAAACTTGAGTGTTGAAAACCCTAGCTGCCCAACCTCTTCTCCTTGCTCCTCGGCGCCCAACCCCATGGTGCCGCCCAAGATTGTTGTGCTGCCATCTTCTCTTTGCCGCCGATAAAACACCAACTGCTGGCAGTCCCTGGGCCATCCTCAGCCGCCGACCAACGTCCCTTGGCCGCCGGTGACCAAGGAGCAGCCGACTAATTTGTTTGGCCGACCATCTCCTCCACCAAAACAAGCTATCCAGTTTTGGACAGCTTACTGTCCTCTTCATGGAGAGGTCATTTGGTCTACATTCTGTGCTTCGACAGTGACCTATTTGCTAGGGATTGGATCTTCGACAATCCTCAGAGGTGGAGGGTTGAGGTATCGTCAATTGGTTGACGAAAACCACTTTCGAGAAGCGAGTTTACGGAACTCTTTTTTGGATTCAAATTGTGATCGTCTCTGTTGGACTTTTCGAGCCGCAAAAACCGCTTTTTTCGTTGCAGAAATCTCGGAAGCCTAGCCATGGATCCGTACGAAGATATAAAAAAATAAAAACTACATGTATGTGTTATGGAAAAACCTAGAACTACCATAGATCTATATGATGAGAGTGTTACCCTCGTAGCGACGCCCTTCGCTTATCCTGCTCGTCCAAATGCTTTGCCGCATCTCGAAGAGTGTCAAGTGTACACTCCTCTACAAGTATCCACACGGACAAATGGTGGAGAAGACACCTTAGAGTGTGCTAGCACCCTTTAGGGATCTCGACAAGAAGAGGATTGGGAGAGAGCTTGAGAGGAGCAAGGAAGAAGATGAAGTTACTTCTAATTAACTTCCACACTAATACAAAAGTGGCCGGCCACTTCAAGTTGGGGGGTTACATGCATGCATGTAACTCCAAGAGCCAATGGCTCTTGGTCTCCCTCATGAGGTGGCACCACATGATAAGTCCATGATGATGTGGAACATCATCATTGGCCAGCCCCCATGCCAAGTCACCATGACATGGCAATTGGTCAAGTCAAAATTGACCATTCATCTTCCCTCTCAAGTCAAGTCAAACTTGACCTATTATCTCCCATGGTTGATCAAATCTAACCACTTGATTCAAGTCAATTTGATTTAATGAATCTCTATTCATTAATTTAAATTGACTCAATGAATCAAATCAAAATTAGACTCATTCAACACTTGAATCAAATTGAGTCTAACTCAATTAGTCTAATTTGGATTACTCTTAATCCAATTTGGTTCATCCTATGAACCTAATCCTCATGTTCCATCATATGAACCTAATCTCCATCTAATTACCCTTTGTTTGTGAACCTATAGGTTCTTGTAACATTGGCAATGCTCCTAAACTAATTTAGGAACATAAGCAATGAGTGGTATCTAGCAACACATCATTGCTACCCAAGTTACAAGAATGTTGAGATCCAACATCACCTTTGTGACTACTAATTGTGACTCTCACAATATGTGACAATGTCCCTCTATCCTTGACATCTAGATTGACCAATTGAGGCATAGACCATGTCATCCTCAGTACAATCTATATCTTGAACTCCAAGTAGACTCACTCTAATCAAATGAGCTCAATATCTCATATTGACCCATTTGGGCATGGTCATGCACTTCGTGGTCTCACTCTATCAAGAATAACAATGTCACTCCCGTCATATATGAGGGATAGATCCCATCTACATCACTCACATCCCTCCGCATAATTTGTTACATACCCAGTAATCGCCTTTATAGTCCACCCATTTACGGGTGACATTTGACGAAGCCAAAGTATGCAACTCTTTATGTAGGGAACCATGATGACTTCATGTCCAAGGACTAATAGTCATACTATTAGTCATATGAGAAAGTATATGACACTCATATAACGATCAATGATACTTTCTCATGGCGGGTCATTCAGTATACATTCTACAATTCATACCCATGTGTCAACTTGATATCTCATATCCATGACTTGTGAGATCAAGTCATCGTGTTGACCTACATGCTAGTCTCTACACATTAACATTGTCCCTGAATGTTAATACTTGACTAGGAATGATTAAGAGTAGTGTTCTCTATATCATCTCATTATCGATTCAATCAATCGATTGATATAGATAAGAACCTTCTACTCAAGGATGTTATTATACTTAGTTATGTAGGGGATCGGTACGGCCGGCTAGAGGGGGGTGAATAGCCCTCTTCCAATGGATGTTGGAATTCTCGCGTTCGTTTGCTCGTCTACACAATCGTTAGCGCAAGCGGAAGCATAAACAATAAAGACAAAGCAATAAATAAAAATACAAACGCTAACAATAAGATGTAATGTGGTTCACGGCTACGCCACTAATCCACGATCCCGATTCGTCCGAGGTGAATCACTCCTCCAAAGCCAATCACTATTGGTCTCTCCTTTGCACCAAGCTAGGTGGAGGTAACCTTTACAATCAAGATCACTCTTCTTACAAATAGAATGAAGTAAAAACAAGTAAGAAGAGTTTAGAGCTTGTGGGGCACTAGGAAGATCACTTGGAGCATAAGCATTAGCCTCTAAAAGGCTCACACCCTCTCTTTTTATAGAGAGGGTTGATTTCTTCCCGTTGGCCACCACCCGGATCATGATCGCGCCCTTGGCAATCATTGCCGTCACTACTAATGGCCTCGAACACGTCGGATCGACCGTTGTAGTCCAGCGGAACTCTTGGCGATCGTGATGGACCTCACCGCCGATTGCTGCCGCCTCCGTAGTCGACCGCCCGATCATTCGAGCTGTGCCGTGATATCCTCCCGATCATTGCCGTTCCGCTCGATCGGCTGCGGGCCTCAAACTTAACATAAGTTTGAGCTTCGTGATCGGGTAAACCTTAACCCTTGCGGTCAAGTCTCTCCGACACTCGGCTATTCACCTAATGAGCTACTTACATTTCACTCATTCTCTCATCTCACTCAAAGTTCCTCGCCGAAGCTCTCTTCGTTCGCGGCCACGTCCCTCGGCAGCATCAGGCGCACGGCTCTGCAATGCTTCTTCGCGTATCTTGCCTCCGAAGTCTGCTTCCTTGGCTTCACTTTAAGTTATCTCGTCCGACGGTCCCTCGGATGCTCCAAGCGCACGGCTTCCGCAAAGTCATCCTTCACCAACTCAAGGACTGAGGTTGTGAGGGTGAACCCGCCAAGGCTCCATGTGCGAATTACTAAGTCATGCACGACTTCAACGCACATATCAAATCAATCATAATACACTAACTTAAACCCTTTGCCACACTATCAAAACCATATTACAGCAAGAGATTACCCTAACAATCTCCCCCTTTTTGATGTGTGGCAATCCGTTTAAGTTAGGTAAAAACATTTGATATAAATTCTAAGGTAAGAAAAGCATGTAAAGATAAACATGATATAGCAACATGCAACTCCCCCTTAATCCATGAAACTTTCTCTCCCCCTATCATAAGCATAATCATTTCTCCCCCAAAATATATTCCCCTTTACTTAAACATACATTTCTCCCCCTTTGACACCATCAAAAAGATTAATCCTAATTTATAAACTCATGGCATCAAGTATAAAGAGAAACATATATTAAAATCAGGTTACTGTACTTGTTCACAGTCCATCAGTCAAATGCTATCAGTATGGCAGTCGACTAGCACAAAGGAATCCGAATTTCTGATTTTCTGGATGAATTTCAGAAATGCATTATTAATTCCAGAAAATTCGAAAAATCATGAAATTTTGGGGAACATATTTATTTTAAGTATATCTATCAATGAAAAATAGTTTTTCAAGAAAAATCATTATATTTTCCGAGATTTGCCAAAATTCTAAAGGCTTTAAAAACTACTAGGTTTTTGATCATAAGAGTATCCATTTTAACACCTAGTCTTGCATCCAATTGTTTCAAAACATGAATACATGTATTTTATAGTAAGAAATTGTTTTGAAAACATATGAAATATCCAACCATGATCTTTGGGCAATATGTCTATGAATTAAACATAAGTCTTCCCCATGATTGGTCTATTATTGTTATTTTGATACTTTGAATGACCATCTAAATGTCATAGGCATTAGTGGACATTTGTATCATCCTAACATCTCACCCATGCTAAGTTTGCAATCAAGTCAGCCTATAGTGAGTGTGAGATGCATCCTAGGGGGTATTTGTGTATACTTAACCAATATATTCATGCAATTCTATCAAGGTTAAGTATCAACCTAATAATCCTCATGATCATAAAGGCATATATGGATGAGTTCTACATTATGATCATGAAACTCATGTATTCATCACTCAATAATCATGCATTAGGTATTATATGATGATAATAAACAAAGTATCACCTAAAGCATGATTTAAACCTATTTCTCATGATAACGTGCCAAATTTCAAAAATCATAAATCATGATTGCAACCATACATAGGAATTACTTTAATCATCATGATTTAAGCATTATTATCTATTTATGGGCACGTTATCATCACCCAACACTATCTAAAAAATATTGTCCCGTCATCCTAAGTCAACCAAAATATGATATAGGTTAGGTCCATATGGTTGACTACCCTAGGGGTTTTCTAACCCTTGAGGATGGATTTTGGAACTCAAAATAGATTCTTTCCTATTGGGTTCACTAGATACTCCTTGGGGATCCATTTTCTAGCTATTATCTTCTTCTTATCTTGTCCCTTAGCAATTAGGCATTTGTAGGCCTTTTCATTTTTCTTTTCCTTGTAGCCTAGTCCTTTTTTATTGAAGCTAGCTCGTTGGCTCCCTATAATCATGTTCAAGGTGTTGGAGCCTATAGTGAATTTTTCTAGGGCTTTGGTTAAATAGTCTACCTTTTCCCTTAAAGTCCTATTTTCATCTATGCATGCATCATTAACATTAAATGGCATATATTCATGTGAGCATGCATTTTCTAGCTTATTTTCCAATGCCTTAATTTGATTAGGCATGCTTTTATTTTTCTTTTTCATTCCAAATAAGTCCTTAGTTAAACTAGAAATTATGGAAACTATTTTCTTAGGAGAAGCTTTCGTTACCATAGTTTCCATGTCCTCTTCTTCTTCGGATGATGAGGATGTAGAAGCTCCCCCTTCATTTGAGCTCTCCCCACTTGAGCTTGATTCTTCATTTTCGGTGGAGGAGCAATCCAAGTCGTCAAATGCCATCAATGCTAGGTTGGTGACAAATGCATTTTCTTCCTCGGATGAGGAAGAGGAAGAGGAGTCATCCCCTGTCTTGGCCTTGAATGCTTTGGCCTTCCCCTTTTCCTTTGCCTTCTTTTCTTCTTCCGTTTTCTTGTTCCCCTTCTTCTTCCTCTTTTCTTCTTTCTTTTTCTTCTCTTCCTTGCTCTTGTTTAAGAGAGGACAATTGTCCCTTATGTGCTCTTCTCCTTGGCAATTGTAGCATATGACCTTCCCCCTTGGTCTTCTATTCCTATCATGAGATTTATCAAATCTAAAATTCTTAAATGCACGCCTTACCTTCCTTACCATGTAGGCTTCTTCCATGCTATCCATGGAGGAGGTGGAGGCTTCATCATCGGAGGAGGAGGGGATCTCTATCTTCTTCTTCCCCTTGTTTGCCAAGAATGCTACTCCACTTGAAGGTTGGATTTTTGGCTCTTCTTGTATTCCTTCAAGCCTCGTTTCATGGAGCTCCATTGTTGAGAAGAACTCCTCCAAGGTACTTACTTCCAGGTTCTTGGAGATGTAAAATGAGTCCACCATGGAGCTCCATCTTGAGGACCGGGGAAAGGCATCTATGGCCTTCATTACCATATCCCGGTTGGAGAGTTTTTCACCTACACTTGTTAACCCGGTTAGTATTTCCTTAAATCTAGAGTGTAGGGATTTTACCTTCTCTCCCTTTTCAAGTTTGATGTTGGATAATTGGGAGCGGAGGAGATCTCTCCTTGCTAGCTTCGCCTCGGATGTGCCTTCATGAAGCTCAATTAGCTTCTCCCACATCTCCTTGGCGCTTAGGCATTCTCCTATTCGGTTGATTTCTTGTTGGGGGAGCACATTGAAGAGATGATGCTTGGCTTTTGAATTTGCAAGGTGCTCTTCCCTTTGCCTTTTGGTCCACCTAGATTTCTCTATTGGCTTTCCTTCTTCATCCCTAGGCAAAACGAAACCGGATTCCATTGTAATCATTATATCAAAATCCGTTTTGAAAAATACCTCCATTCGCTTCTTCCACCAAGCGAATTCTCCTTCAAACTTCGGAGGATGGATGTTGGAGCCGGCCATTTTGAAAGTTGCTTGTTGTGGCGGTTAGTCCTCGACAAGCTTTCCTCGGCTCTGATACCACTTGTAGGGGATCGGTACGGCCGGCTAGAGGGGGGTGAATAACCCTCTTCCAATGGATGTTGGAATTCTCGCGTTCGTTTGCTCGTCTACACAATCGTTAGCGCAAGCGAAAGCATAAACAATAAAGACAAAGCAATAAATGAAAATACAAACGCTAACAATAAGATGTAACGTGGTTCACGGCTACGCCGCTAATCCACGATCCCGATTCATCCGAGGTGAATCACTCCTCCAAAGCCAATCACTATTGGTCTCTCCTTTGCACCAAGCTAGGTGGAGGTAACCTTTACAATCAAGATCACTCTTCTTACAAATAGAATGAAGTAAAAACAAGTAAGAAGAGTTTAGAGCTTGTGGGGCACTAGGAAGATCACTTGGAGCATAAGCATTAGCCTCTAAAAGGCTCACACCCTCTCTTTTTATAGAGAGGGTTGATTTCTTCCCGTTGGCCGCCACCAGTCGACTGCTGCCCTTGGCAGTCGACTGTCGTCACTACAATGGCCTCCGAACATGTCGGATCCCGACCGTTGTAGTCCAACGGAACTCTTGGCAGTCGACTGATGGACCTCACCCGATCAAGCCTCCGTAGTCGAGCCCGATCGGCTACAGCGGTCTGTGCCGCGATATCCTCTCCGGGCTGGGCTTAAACCCAATAGTCGGATACCAGTCGAACTCACTCGACTCAGAGCAGTCGACTGCCATTACATGGCAGTCGACTGGTGCCGTGTGAAACTCAAACTTAACATAAGTTTGAGCTTCCGGCGGTCGGGTAAACCTTAACCCTTGCGGTCAAGTCTCCGACACTCAGCCATTCGGCCAAGTTCACCTAATGAGCTACTTACATTTCACTCATTCTCTCATCTCACTCGAAGTCCCTCGCCGAAGCTCTCTTCGTTCGCGGCCACGTCCCTACAAAGATCAGCACACCGCAATGCTCCTTCGCGCCTCTTGCCTCCGTCCGTTCACTTTAAGTCATCTCGTCCGGTGGTCCCTCAGATGCTCCAAGCGCACGGCTTCCGCAAAGTCATCCTTCATCGACTCAAGGACCGAGGTTGTGAGGGTGAACCCGCCAAGGCTCCATGTGCGAATTACTAAGTCCTGCACGACTTCAATGCACATATCAAATCAATCATAATACACTAACTTAAACCCTTTGCCACACTATCAAAACCATATTACGGCAAGAGATTGCCCTAACAAGTTATTTGGCACCAATACAAGTAAATATAATAACCATGCCTTTATAAATAGGAATATGATACAATAAAGTCCATACAACAATCATCACATGATTAGCTCTAGGGCTTTCACTAACAATCTCCCACTAGCACTAGTGTCAATCACCGTAGTATCTAATACCCAATGACCTAGTGTGACCATCATGTTTTTTTTGTGCCAAAGCCTTGGTCAAGGGATCTGTGATGTTAGCCTCTGTGTATACTCTGCAAATCTTCACATCTCCTCTATCGATAATCTCTCGAATGAGATGGGAGCGTCGTAGTATGTGTTTGGTCCGCTGGTGTGAGCGAGGTTCCTTAGCCTGCGCAATAGCTCCATTGTTGTCACAATAGAGCTCTATAGGATCTGCTATGCTAGGAACCACCCCAAGCTCAGTAATGAACTTGTGGATCAAAACTGCCTCCTTTGTTGCCTCTAATGCAACGATTTACTCGGCTTCTGTTATAGAATCAACAACTGTGTCCTGCTTCGAACTCTTCCAGCTCACAGTGCCACCATTCAAGCAAAACACGAACTCTGACTGTGATCTATAATCATCCTGGTCAGTTTGGAAGCTGACATCGCTGTAACCCTTTACAGCTAGCTCCTCATCGCCTCCAAATATCAAGAAATATTCTTTAGTCCTTCTTAAGTACTTAAGAATATTCTTGACTGCTATCCAGTGACGCTCACCTGGATCTGACTGGTATCTACTCGTCATGCTCAAAGCATACGAGACATCAGAACAAGTACACAACATGGCGTACATGATAGATCCTATAGCAGATGCGTAAGGGATCTTATCCATGTGGTATCTCTCCTCTTTAGAAGAGGGACTTTGAGTCTTCGAAAGACTCACACCATGTGACATCGACAGAAGTCCCTTCTTGGAATTTTGCATGGCAAACCGTAGTAATACCGTGTCAATATATGTACTAGACTTAGGCCAAGAAATCTCTTAGATCTATCTCTATATATCTTAATGCCTAGAATACAGGCTGCTTCACCTAAGTCCTTCATTGAGAAGCACATCCCTAGCCAAGTCTTCACAGACTGTAGTGAAGGGATGTCATACCCAATGAGTAGTATGTCATTCACATACAATACAAGGAAGACAACTGTGTTCCCATTAACTCTCTTGTAGACACAGGGTTCATCTTCATTCTTGATGAAACCAAACTATTTGATCCCATCATCGAATCGAAGATTCCAACTCCGAGAAGCTTGCTTTAGCCTATAAATGGACCTTTGTAGCTTGCATACTTTTCCAATATGCTATGGATCTACAAAACCCTCAGGTTGTTTCATGTACACATCCTCGAGCAAGTTTCAATTCAGAAATGCGGTTTTGACATCCATCTGCCAGATCTCATAATCGTGGTATGCTGTAATAGCAAGTATGATCCGAATGGACTTAAACATCGCCCCTGGAGAAAAGGTTTCATCATAGTCAATACCATGAATTTGCTTGAAACCTTTAGCCACCAGTCGGCCCTTATAGGTATGTGTAAGTCCATCCATGTTAGTCTTTCTCTTAAAGACCCACTTACACCCAATGGGTTTGACCCCTTCAGGTGGATCAACCAAAGTCCATACTTGGTTTGTGTACATGGATTCCATATCAGATCTCATGGCCTCTAGCCATTTATCAGAATCTGGGCTCATCACAGCTTCTTAATAAAAGGTAGGCTCATTCTCAATGAGCATAACGTCATCATGGTCAGACAAGAGAAATGAGTATCTCTCAGGCTGATGATGTACCCTATCAGACCTGCGAAGAGGTAGGTCTACCTGAACAGGTGGTTATTCCACAACTCTTTGTGCAACAATCTCATCACCCACAACACTTTGTGATTCCTGTTCAACCTCCATCAAGGCCTTAGTGCTATGGTCTTTATCTTGAATTTCTTCAAGATCAAACGTACTCCCACTAGTTTTTTCTAGAAACAAAATCTCTTTCTAAAAATACCCCAGTCTTTGCCACAAACACTTTGTGCTGACTGGGAATGTAGAAGTAATATCCCTTCGTCTCCTTGGGATATCCAACAAAATAGCACTTATCGGATTTGCGTCCTAGTTTGTCTGAGACTTGACGTCGAACGTAAGACTCACAACCCCAAATCCTCATGAAAGACATCTTGGAATTTCTCCCTGTTCATATCATATATGGTGTCTTTATCACAGCCTTGGATGGTACACGATTAAGTGTGAAGGCTGCTGTGTCTAGAGCATATCCCCAAAAGGATATAGGCTTGCCCTTGCCTTTCTTCTTATGCACCATCAAAATGGAGTCAGATTTTCCCTTCTTAAGGTTGAGCTCAGCAGTTCTCAACATGCTGAGCATCTCAGGCAGTGACTTATCAATTTCATTCATGTTGTAATTCATGACAAATTGATTGTATCTTTGTGGCAAAGACTGCAAGATCAAGTCAGTGGCTAGCTCTTGGCCAAGTGGGAATCCCAATCTTTGTAGGTTTTCTACGTACCCAATCATCTTGAGTACATATGGACCTACGGGAGTCCCATCTTGCATCTTGGATAGAAATAATGCCTTAGAGACCTCATATCTCTCGTGCCTTGCTTGTCCTTGATATAGTTGACGAAGATGTTCAACCATATCATAAGCATTCATGAACTTGTGTTGCTTTTGAAGCTTAGAATTCATGGTCGCGAGCATGAGACATGACATATCTAATGCATCATCATGATGCTTCTTGTAAGCATCTTTGTTAGTTCGCGAGGTAGTGGCAGGAGGTGCCTCCAGAATGGGTTGCTCTAGGACGTACAGTTTCCTTTCTTGGATGAGAATAATTCTCAGGTTCCTGTACCAGTCCAGGAAATTTTCTCCATTGAGCTTGTCCTTCTCAAGGACAGAACGCAGGGAGAGAGTGTTCGTGTTTGTCGACATAGTGATCTACAACATACACAATGCAAAAAATTAATATCATATTCCTTTTATCATTTAATTAGGTCTTTAATCAAATGATGCTCTCACTGAATTATAAGACATTTGTAGAATCGAGTTATGGATGTGGTCAAACCACATTACTTGATTCATACAAACTAGCTATAATTCTTGCGGGATAAGATCCACATCATACTACACCTTGAGTTAGCTTTGGCTAAATCGCCCAAGACTTAGTATGATCGGTAGGTAACACATTACTGATTACATCTCTATGCAACTCTTGTTTATAGGATCAAGACCCACATTTACAAAAGACCTTGAGTTAGCTTTGGCTAAATCGCCCAAGATTTAGTATAAATGCGATCTTATCCTATCTTTTCAATGGTTGGAATATGCCTATAGTTCTACTCGATCCAATTGACTTAACTAGTTTTACTCAATCTAATTGAGCTTACTCTAACCCAAGCCGTGATAGGCGGGACCAAGATTGTCCCTCCGCACCCTACCAAGATAATATGCATTGCTCTACTTTGGCAGATTCAACAACTACAAATGATCGAGGTAGTGATGGGTATCAAGACTTGGTAGGCATTTTCGAGTTTATTCGATTAGGATCTAATCTAATCGTGAATGTGTATCATATACGCATCAAGACCTTTATTATCCTACACTAGCATGCATCACATACATGTTGGGGCAGTAGGCACCTGAATCGAACCTGAGTTTTGATTATAGCAAATACACAAAGTTAAGTGCATTTTGTTATCTCATGTGCTGAATCAAGTATGCAGAAATGCTAAGCTAAGCCGAAGGTCACCGACACTTGGAGAGAACCGTAGTGGTCGGGCGACACCGGGAGGACTTCGGAGGGAGCCGAAGGAATCAGGTGGAGACCAAAAGCAAGGCTTCAAAGGTAAATATTGAGGTAAGCTCGTGTGAGTGAGCGTAAGTAAGGTCGAGTCCTCCATACGGGGACATCCTTAGGCGACGATCCGACTAAGACTTCCCATGGAAGGTCTATGTTGAGATCGGACGACAAGTGGCCATCGAATTCACTTATATTTCGAGCTAACTCTTTATTACAGTCGAAAATTCTGGCAATCAGTTCAACCGGCCAAGGATCAGTTCAACTGCTGAGCCATCAATTCAACCTACCAAGGATTAGTTCAACTGCTGAGCTATCAGTTCAACCGACCAAGAAATTAGTTCAACTGATGGTTAAGAATCAGCCTCGAGGAGTCAAGCTTTATCACCATTTTTCAAGGAGTCTTGTGCCCAATTCCTATTGGTTGAAGATCCTCTCGAAAAGGGGTTCAAAGGCTATAAAAGGAGAGCCTCTCCTAGGTTTTTTCATCAATTCTAAGTGCTCAAAAGCCTTTGCAACGCTGCGACTATCCGACGACTCTACGACGAAGTGTTCTCAACAACCCTAGCTTAATTTCTATTCTCTAGTTGTTGGTATTTTAATTTGTCGTCTCTTTAATATTGCAATTCTTTTGTTAATCGAGGTTTTCTATCGTTGCATTTTACCTTAATAGAAGAGAGGGTTTGTCTCTCTATCTTTTTCTTTTAAAGGTTTTTGTAATTGTCAAACTCTTACCTCCAACGAGGAGGAGTGTTTTAGTGAATTGCCCTCCGTACACGGTCTAGGACCGTTAGGACCTTGGAGTAGTAGCCGAAGGCTACGAACCAAGTAAAAACCCATTTGTCTCTCTTGTGTTTAATTTTATTTTCCGCTGCATTTAATTGTTTTGAAACGAATTTGAACGAAAGAAAGTGTTTATCGCTATTCACCCCCCCTCTAGCGATCCGCTTCGATCCAACAATTGGTATCAGAGCTGGGGGTTGCTAAGATTTGGTGAAACCACCGATCTAGATTTTTGCAGATTTTTTTTCCTTTTTAATTCTGTTTATTTCGAATTTATTTCATTTGGTTAATTTTTCTCCCACACTACTAATCCAAGACACGAGTCTTGGTACATTTCGTGTGTTTGTGTCGTTGTTAGGTTTCTCATCTTCATTTTCTTGTTTCTTTTGTATCAATGGCCCATCTCGAGGGTTTTAGCACCGTCTGACCTCCGTTTTACAATGGAGATGACTTCCATTATTGGAAGGGTCGGATGGAATGCTTTCTTAAAACTCAAATCGAGATGTGGATCATAATCCAAATGGGATTCACACTTCCGACTAACGAAGTGGGTGAATCCTTGGATTATGGCCAATGGACCATTGCGACAAAAAGACAAGTCGAAGCCGACGCCAAGGCAACTCAAATCCTCCAATGCGGCTTGTCCAAGGAGGAGCTTAATTGCGTCGGCCCCTTCATTAGAACAAATGACCTTTGGACAAAGCTAGTGGAGCTACACGAAGGAACTGACGAAGCCAAGGTATGTAAGCGCGACCTTTTGTTTAATAAATTTTATAATCTAAAAATACAGGAACACGAAATGGTGATGCAACTTAACG
Organism: Wurfbainia villosa; assembly: GCA_025175895.1. Lineage (NCBI taxonomy): Eukaryota > Viridiplantae > Streptophyta > Magnoliopsida > Zingiberales > Zingiberaceae > Wurfbainia > Wurfbainia villosa. Next base: position 17,180,805 of record CM046005.1, on the reverse strand, counting down.
CTCACGTTCAAGACATACTCAATAATCTACACGCGATCGGGCAAAAGGTCGAAAACCGCGACCTTATAAGGTATGTTCTTAACTCTTTTCCGAGGACTACCTTGTGGGCATCCATGGTCGATGCCTACAAGGCCTCAAAGGATCTTTCAAAACTTAGGTTAGATGAGTTATTTTCTGATTTCGAACTTCATGAGCAGTCTAACTCAGAGCTCGAGAAGGGTATAACACTTTTTGCAGGTTCGAGGAAGAAAACCGCAAGCAAGCCACCCCCGAAGGAAGAAGAGGATGAGTTTGATTCGGAGGTCGACTCAGAAATGGAGGCCAAACTAGTCAACCTAGTTCGGAGGATAGTCAAGGGCCAAAAATGAACCATCACTCGACCCAACGAAGGTAAGCCTAAAAGTTCGAATATTAGATGTTACGAATGCAATAGTTTGGACACATCAAGTCCGAGTGCCCAAAACTCAAGAGCAAAGCACCGAAACAAAAAATGGCACTCAACGCTACATGGGAAGAAGCATCCGAGGAAGAAGATGATGATCGTGTTCTCATGGCTAAATCAGTGGAATCAGAGACGGAGTCGGAACAGGAACACGAATCAGAAACTGAAGATGAGCCAGACTGCGAAGGGCTATTCAAGATAAGCCACGGATACACATCCGGTTCAAAAGATACTCTCAACGTAAATCTATCCCTTATTAGTATGCTTTATAGTGCAATTAAGTTCTTAACTAGGAAATTAGCTAAGTCCGAGTCCAAGGTTGAGACCCTAGTTGAGGAAGTTAAACTCCTCAAACACGAGGTCTCCCTAACCTCTTCGACTAGTCGAGTTCGAGAGGAGGACTCAACTCGGGTTGAAAAGCTCAAAGTTGAGAATTCACTCTTGAAGAGTCAAGTCGAAGATCTTAGGAACATGTTGGAAAGGTTTACTTTGGGATCCAAAGGACTTGACATCCTACTTGGATAGCAAAGGGTCATGTACAACAAGGTCGGACTAGGGTTTAGCTCAAATACCACCAACAAGTCATATATATCAATTGTGAGTCGACATAAAAAACGTGTCCAAGCATGGGTCCCTAAGTCCGCCTTGATTTTAAACTTAGGATCGAACCAGTACTGGGTTCCCAAGGACCAAATCCACTATGTGGAGAGACCAAATCGATTCAACAGTCCAGGGGGAGCCAGTGCAAAACTTGTTTGTATTTTAACTTAGAAATTGCATGCTTAGGTTCTTTATTTAGTTTGATTTTTCTTTTTAGAATGGATAGATAGGACTATAACTCGTCAATACTTGATAACATAGTACCAGGACGCGGCGAGATGATAGTACGCTAGGAAAGCGGAGTCTTGAGTATTCGGGCTAGATAAGGCGTATCTAGTTCGGTGCACTTGACCGAGCGGAACTAGCTAAAGCTACCTCGCTGTATCCTAGACTAGTTAGACCAGGAAGTGGTTTTAGGTAAGTCAAGTTTCTATTTTCTTGAAAATGGGTTTGACTAAGGAAGTGATCATTGTTCCAATCAAAGAAGGCCTCTGTGCCTCGCCATGACCTGGATGCTATGATCTTGAAAAAGTGACTCGATGAGCCTAAGGTCAAATCCGAATCTAACGCAAGGTTGACAAGTGTTCAAATCATTAAAATTAAATCAAGTAAAATTGGAAGTCATCTCACAAGAACATATAGGGTTAACATGCTTGATCATGTAGACATGGGTGAGATGATTTAGGTTAATAATCTTTAACCAATCTTTAATAAATCCAATATCCGATCCAACTACCTTGCGTGTAGGATCAATGGATGTTGGACAGTGGTTGCTCCCGACACATGATCGGGGATCAACTCAAGTTTTCGAAGCTTCGATTCAAACGACAAGGATCGGTAGCCTTCGGAAACAACGGCAAGCTCAAAATCATCGGATCAGGTGATATTGAGCTCAACTCTAACTTTATTATTCAAAATGTCTTATTGGTAGAAAATTTTCAATATAATTTACTTAGTGTAAGCCAATTGTGTGATAATAACTATAAGGTCATATTTCTAGAAAATTAATGCATAATTAATACAAATGAAACTTCTAAAACAATCCTTAAGGGAACTAGAAATAACAATATTTACACTATTAATCTAACTAACTCCTCAACCAAGTGTCTTATGACACGGCAAGAGGAATCATGGTTGTGGCACTGACGACTCGGTCACTCACACCCAAGACTCATCCGCAAGATGAGTCAGAGTGACTTAGTCAGAGGTTTGCCTAACCTCAATAACTTGGATAATAAAATATGTAATGCTTGTCAACAAGGTAAACAATCTGTTGGTGCAGTAGCCACCTAAGTCGAACCTGAGTTTTGATTATAGCAAATGATACAAAGTTAAACTCATGTCATTATCTCACGAGCTAAATCGAGGGTGCAGAAAATTGCTATAGCTGGAGATGAAGGCTAGCGACACCCGGAGAATGCCGCAGTGGTCGGGCGACACTCGAGTGACTTCGGAGGGAGCCGAAGGAAACGAGTAGAAGGCCGGAAGCAAAAGCAACACAGTGAGTATCGAGGTAAGCTCATGTGTGCGAGCGTAAGTGAGGTCGTATCCTCTTTATGGGGATGATCTTAAGCGTAGATCCGACCAAAGACATCCTATAGGTGGTCTAGGTCGAGATTGGACGATCGGAGGCCGTCAAAATAATGTTTTTGTTAAGCTAACTTTGCCTTGCAGCTAGCATCAGTCGACTGCCAACTTGGAGGACTCGACTGCCATCTATCAGTCGACTGCCTAAGGTCAGCATTCGACTAATGCTGCCATCAGTCGATTGATGATGGCCATCAGTCGACTGATGGTCAAGGATCAACCTCGAGGAGTCAAGCCTTATCGCCATTTTTCAAGGAGCCATGTGCCAAAACTCTATTGGGTGAAGTTCCTCTCGAAAAGGGGCTCAAAGGCTATAAAAGGAGGGCCAATCCTAGCGTTTCTTGATCAATTCTAAGCCTCCAAAAGCCTCTGCCAAGCTGCAACTTTCTGACAACGAAGTGCTTCCTCTCCGACGTCTAGGTCTTGATTGCTTTCTTTTTGTAACGTCGGTTTAATCTTTTATTTCAGTTCATTACTATAATTTCTTGGAGCTTTTATCGTAACGAGGAGAGGGGGAGTGTCCCTCTACCTCAAGCTTTGTTTTTATTTGTATCGATCAACTCCTACCTCTAACGAGGAGGAGTTCTTTAGTGTTTTTGCCCTCCGTAGGTTGTCAAGGACCACTAGGGCCTTGGAGTAGTAGTCGAAGGCTACGAACCAAGTAAAAATATTTGTCTCCTTTATTTATTGCTTATCTTTCCGCCGCAATTACTTATCTACTCGGGTTTTAACGAACAAACAAAAAAAAAAAGGGTTTTATCGCTGTTCACCCCCCTCTAGCGATCCGCTTCGATCCAACAATTGGTATCAGAGCCGGGGGCGCTTAGATTTGGTGAAACCACCAATCTAGCATTTTTTACAGATTTGTTTTTCGTTCGTTTAAGTTTTTCTCCCGCACTACTAATCCAAGACGAAGGCTTGGTACTCTTCGTTTGGTTTTGTTTTGCAAGTATTCACTTTTGAAGTAGCCGACGGTAAAACGGGCATAACTTTTCGTACAAGTTGACCCACGACACAGGCTACCTACCAAAATGAAGCTCTCGGAGAGATCTACATTTTTATGAGGGTAAACCCTCGTAACAAGCTGTATTCATCCCCAAAAATTATCATTTAGTACCATTTCTGGGACATCGAAGGTTGTAAGTGCTCATCTTTTATTTTAGTTGGTTATTTCTCGTTTATTCCTTTTGTTTCTTTTCATTTCCTACATTACTAATCCAAGGCAAAGTCTTGGAACCTTTTTTGTGTTTTTTTTTTGGTATTTTTTGTGCAAGGTTTTCCTTCCAAATGTCCCATCTCGAGGGTTTTAGCACCGTCCGACCTCCGTTTTACAACGGAGATGATTTTCGTTACTGGAAAGGTCGGATGGAATGCTTTCTCAAAACCAAAATCGTGATGTGGATCATAATCCAAACGGGTTTCACACTTCTGACTAACGAAGTGAGTGAATCCTTGGATTATGACCAATGGACCATTGCGACAAAACGACAAGTTGAAGCCGACGCCAAGGCAACTCAAATCCTTCAATGCGGCTTGTCTAAGGAGGAATTAAATTGTGTCGACCCCTTCATAAGTGCAAAGGACCTTTGGACAAAGCTAGTGAAGCTACACGAAGGGACCGATGAAGCCAAGGTATGTAAGCGTGATCTTTTATTTAATAAACTATATAATTGAAAATTGCAGAAACACGAGTCCGCGACTCAACTTCACGCCCGCGTTCAAGACATAGTCAACAATCTACACGCGATCGGGCAAAAGGTCGAAAACCGTGACCTTATAAGGTATGTCCTAAACTCCTTTCCGAGGACTACCTTGTGGGCATCCAAGGTCGATACCTACAAGGTCTCCAAGGATCTTTCGAAACTTAGGTTAGATGAACTATTTTCTGATTTTGAACTTCATGAGTAGTCTAACTCGGAACCCGAGAAGGGTATAGCACTTCTTGCAGGTTCAAGGAAGAAAACCGCAAGCAAGCCACCCCCGAAGGAAGAAGAGGATGAGGGTATAGCACTTATTTTCAGTATATTATTTTCACAATAATGTGGAACATGCTTGGACTTTAAAATTAATACTTATTTTTTATTCCACACACACCCTCACTCTTTTCGATATATGGCAAAAGGGGGAGAAAAAGGCCAAAGTTAAGGGATCAATTTTTTTATTCCAAGGCTTACTTAACTTTAAGTTAACAAATCAATTTTTTATGGCCAAGGCTTACTTAACTTTAAGTTAACAAATCAATTTTTTTTATGTCCAAGGCTTACTTAACTTTAAGTTAACAAAACAAGTTAATTATGGCCAAGGCTTACTTAACTTTAAGTTAACAAAACAAGTTAAGAGAATTCTTAACTTAAACACATTTAGTTAACTTGTTAACAAAAAAAGTAATTTACTTAACTTTAAGTTAACTTGTTAACAAAACGGAAGTAAAGGCCAAGGTTAAGAAATCAATTTTTTGATTTCTTAACTTAAAACTTATTTTAAACACTATGGTTCTAGATGCTCTAGTTCACATGCTCAATATTAATTTTTCTTTGCTATTTAACTGACTTTTAAACTCTTTCTCAAGTACTCACCCTCGGTCAAGGGGGAGGATTCCTCAAGGGGGAGCACTTGAAAAAGAGTTTTTATATACTCCTGCTCATTCATGCATATCTCATACTTATTTTGCTTAATCCACTTAATTTATTTTTCTTAACTTTGTATGTGGGTTTGCCATAAAACAAAAAGGGGGAAATTATTGGTGCAGTAGGCACCTAAGTCGAACCTGAGTTTTGATTATAGCAAACGATACAAAGTTAAACTCATGTCGTTATCTCACGAGCTAAATCGAGGGTGCAGAAAATTGCTATAGCTGGAGCTGAAGGCTAGCGACACCCGGAGGATGCCGCGGTGGTCGGGCGACACTCGAGTGACTTCGGAGGGAGCCGAAGGAATCGAGTGGAAGGCCAGAAGCAAAAGCAAAATAGTGAGTATCGAGGTAAGCTTGTGTGTGCGAGCGTAAGTGAGGTCGTATCCTCTTTACGGGGATGATCTTAAGCGTAGATCTGACCAAAGACATCCTATAGGTGGTCTAGGTTGAGATCGGACGGTTGGAGGCCGTGAAAATAATGTTTTTGTTAAGCTAACTTTGCCTTACAGCTAGCATCACGATCACAAATTAGAGGACTCGACCGCTGCTCATCACCGATCGTTTAAGGTCGATTAGATCGATGCTACCATCGATCGATGATGGCCATCGATCGATGGTCAAGGATCAGCCTTGAGGAGTCAAGCCTTATCACCATTTTTCAAGGAGCCATGTGCCAAAACTCTATTGGGTGAAGTTCCTCTCGAAAAGGGGCTCAAAGGCTATAAAAGGAGGGCCAATCCTAGGGTTTCTTGATCAATTCTAAGCCTCCAAAAGCCTCCGCCAAGCTGCAACTTTTCGACAATGAAGTGCTTCCTCTCCGACGTCTAGGTCTTGATTGCTTTCTTTTTGTAACATCGGTTTAATCTTTTATTTCAGTTCATTACTTTAATTTCTCGGAGCTTTTATCGTAACGAGGAGAGGGGGAGTGTCCCTCTACCTCAAGCTTTGTTTTTATTTGTATCGATCAACTCCTACCTCTAACGAGGAGGAGTTATTTAGTGTTTTTGCCTGCCGTAGGTGGTCAAGGACCACTAGGGCCTTAGAGTAGTAGCCGAAGGCTACGAACCAAGTAAAAATATTTGTCTCCTTTATTTATTGCTTATCTTTCCGCTGCAATTACTTATCTACTCGGGTTTTAACGAACGAACAAAAAAAAAGGGTTTTATCGCTATTCACCCCCCCCCTCTAGTGATCCGCTTCGATCCAACACAATCTAGGACACAACATCAACTAACTAATCAAGAACGAACAAAAAGTGTTCTTGAGCTCCTACACATGGATCTATTTGATTCACACGGAGCTAAGTCACTTAATGGAAGTAAATTCTGCTTAGTTATAATTGATGACTATTCTAGATTTAGTTGGGTTAGGTTCATAAAACACAAAAGTGATACCCTAGATCAATTAATCAACCTATTTAAACTAATAGAAAATCAACAAAACCTTAAAATCAAAAGACTTAGGATTTATCATGGTGGAGAATTTGAGAACCATAGGTTTACAGAATTTTGTAACCTAAATGGATACCACCATGAGTTCTCTTACCCTAGAACCCCATAACAGAATGGCCTAGTAGAACGTAAAAATAGAACCCTACAAGAAGCCGCTAGGACAATGTTAAACGAGTATAATCTACCCGATAGATTTTGAACGGAAGCTGTAAGTACGACATGCTATGTCCAAAATAGGATCCTTATGGTAAAAAGGCACCTTAAGACCTCATACGAGATTTATCACTATAAAATACCTAACATCAAGTACTTTAGGGTATTTGGGTGTAAGGTACATATCCTAAACACTAAGGATTACCTAGAGAAATTTACATCCAAAACCTTGACCGGAATCTTCCTAGGATACTCGACTACAAGTAGAGCTTATAGAGTATATAACCATGACACCCTTAGAGTCGAGGAGACTATCAATGTAGTATTTGATGAAGGACACGAACCTACAAAACCCTCGGCAACCCCAATTAGCGAGCCAATTCATACCAGACTCAACTCCGATCCGGAGATCAAGTCTAGTATTAATCCCAACCTAAGTCAACCAAGTCATTCTATTGACCAAGTGGTAGATGACTCAAACCAAACTAGCACTCAATCGAGTCATCCTATTGATCAAGTGGTAGATGACCCAAACCCAAACCAAACTAGGACTCAAATGAATCATCCTATCGACCAAGTGATAGGTGATCCAAGCCTAGGAGTTCGAACTAGAGGCTCATATAGAATCCTTAGTCAAATCTCCTTGATTTCCAAAATTGAACCCAAAACTATTGACCAAGCTCTTCTTGATCCCGATTGGATTATTGCAATGCAAGAAGAACTGGCTCAATTCACTAGGAACGAAGTATGGGAATTAGTACCACCACCTAAAGATAAAACAATCATTGGAACAAGATGGGTGTTTAGAAATAAACTTGATGATAAAGGTGAAGTAGTTAGAAATAAAGCTAGATTAGTCGCTAAAGGGTTTAGTCAAGTCGAAGGTTTAGATTACGACGAGACCTATGCCCCAGTAGCTAGATTAGAGTCCATTCGAATGTTATTAGCATATGCTGCACATCGAGGATTCAAGTTGTTTCAAATGGATGTAAAGTCAGCATTCTTGAATGGATATATTAAAGAAGAGGTTTATGTTAGTCAACCCCCCCCCCCCCCCCGCCCCCCGGTTTCGAAAGTCTAGATAAACCTGACCATGTTCTTAGGTTAAAGAAAGCTCTCTATGGGCTTAAACAAGCTCCTTGAGCTTGGTATGAGAGGCTTTCGGTTTATCATAAGTCCAAAGGATTTAACCAAGGTGTAGTTGACCCAACCCTTTTCGTAAAAACCATAGGTAAAAACATATTCATAGCCCAAATCTACGTAGATGATATTATTTTCGGAACCACCAACTCGATCCTACTGAATGAATTCATTTCACTTATGGAAAGTGAATTTGAAATGAATTTAGTAGGTGAGTTAAGTTTCTTCTTAGGTCTACAAATTAAACAAACTAAAGATGGAATATACCTACATCAACGAAAATATACTAGGGAATTAATTAAATGCTTTGGAATGCAAGATGCTAAAATTATTAATACCCCAATGGCAACTAATGTGAATATAGAAGAAGATGTAATCGGAAATTCAATTGATTTAAAATACTATAGGAGCATAATAGGGAGTCTCCTTTACTTAACTACGAGCCGACCTGATATCCTATTTGCAGTAAGTATGTGCGCGAGGTTCCAAACCTGTGCCAAGGAGTCTCACCTAACTCTAGTCAAGCGTATCCTTAGATATCTAAAGGGTACACTTAATGTCGATATTTGGTACCCTAGATCTACTGAGTTCGAACTAACCGGCTACTCCGATTCGGACTATGCTGGTAGTAAGCTTGATAGAAAGAGTACGAGTGATTGTTGTCAACTTCTCAGCTCGAGTCTAGTAAGTTGGTTCAGAAGGAAGCAACATTGTGTTGCCCTATCTACCACCGAAGCCGAATACATCACAATGTGTGAGTGTGTTACTCAGCTTCTTTGGTTGAAGCACACTCTCCGAGACTTTAAGTTAGATTTTACAAACACTAAACTCCACGTAGATAACATTAGCTCAATTAACCTAACTAAGAATCTGATATGTCATTCTAGGACCAAACATATAGAGGTCAAACATCATTTCATTCGAGAACATGTGGCCAACGGAGCCATACAACTCGAATACATCGAATCAAAGTCCAACTTGGCAGACCTATTTACTAAACCCTACCCGAAGCTGAATTCAGTCTATTAAGACGAAAATTGGGCATGTGCGTAGTAGAATAGGAACTTACAAATTATATTTTCTTACTACTATTTCTTACTTTTTCATTTTTATGGAACTAGCATAGGACATACCTTAGATATCATGCACCTATAGATTTAAGGAGCCAATACATCTCACAACACATATGACTAATGTGTTTGTGTACTTAGCCACGTAGATGGGCATGAGATGTTAGGACCTTACTCCTGGTTCCAGATGTAGAGCTAGTGCATCGCCATGAACTACGGAGTATAATCATACATATTAACCGACTCTGACCAGGACTGGTTGATCTTTCATATTAATCAAGTCAAATATGAGTCGAATATTTTATAGATGAGCTTATTTTCAGTATACTATTTTCAAATTTTATTTGGAACATGCTTGAACTTACAACTATATTCAAAATCATGTTTTTCAAAACCCCTTGCTTTTTCTAATTTATGGCAAAAGGGGGAGAAAAGGCCAAAGTTAAGGGGTTATTTTTTGGTAACTTACTAGGGGCCATTTTTGGCAACTTACTTAGTACATATTCTAATGACCCAAGTTAAGTAAATGTTTACTTAACTTAACTTAATTTTTAGAACTTAAATAAGGGGAGAAAGGCCAAGGTTAAGAAATCAATTTTTTGATTTCTTAACTTAAAACTTATTTTAAACACTATGGCCAATATTAAGTAATTTTGGTTACTTAATTCTTTTTAAGTAGCAACTTAATTTTTAGAACTTAAATAAGGGGAGAAAGGCCAAGGTTAAGAAATCAATTTTTTGATTTCTTAACTTAAAACTTATTTTAAACACTATGGCCAATATTAAGTAATTTTGGTTACTTAATTCTTTTTAAGTAGCAAACATCAAGGGGGAGAGTTAAAACTCTTTCTCAAGTACTCACCCTCGGTCAAGGGGGAGGATTCCTCAAGGGGGAGCACTTGAAAAAGAGTTTTTATATACTCCTGCTCATTCATGCATATCTCATACTCATTTTTCTTAATGCACTTAATTTATTTTACTTAACTTTGTATTGGTTTGCCATAGATCAAAAAAGGAGAGATTGTTGGTGCAGTAGGCACCTAAATCGAACCTGAGTTTTGATTATAGCAAATACACAAAGTTAAGTGCATTTTGTTATCTCACGAGCTGAATCAAGTATGCAAAAATACTAAGCTAAGCCGAAGGTCAGCGACACTCAGAGAGAACCGTAGTGGTCAGGCAACACCGGGAGGACTTCGGAGGGAGCCGAAGGAATCAGGTGGAGACCGAAAGCAAGGCTTCAAAGGTAAATATTGAGGTAAGCTCGTGTGAGTGAGTATAAGTAAGGTCGAGTCCTCTATACGGGGACATCCTTAGGTGACGATCCGACTAAGACTTCCCATGGAAGGTCTATGTTTAGATCGGACGATAAGTGGTCGTCGAATTCACTTATATTTCGAGCTAACTCTTTATTACAGTCGAAAATTCTGGCAATCAGTTCAACCAAGGATCAATTCAACTGCTGAGCCATCAGTTCAACCAGCCAAGAAATCAGTTCAACCGATGGTCAAGGATCAACCTCGAGGAGTCAAGCTTTATCACCATTTTTCAAGGAGTCTTATGCCCAATTCCTATTGGTTGAAGATCCTCTCAAAAAGGGGTTCAAAGGCTATAAAAGGAGAGCCTCTCCTAGGGTTTTTCATCAATTCTAAGTGCTCAAAAGCCTCCGCAACGCTGCGACTCTCCGACGACTCTACGACGAAGTGCTGTCAACAACCCTAGCTTAATTTCTATTCTCTAGTTGTTGGTATTTTAATTTGTCATATCTTTAATATTGCAATTCTTTTGTTAAACGAGGTTTTCTATCGTTGCATTTTACCTTAATAGAAGAGAGGGTTTGTCTCTCTATCTTTTTCTTTCGAAGGTTTTTGTAATCATCAAACTCCTATCTCCAACGAGCAGGAGTGTTTTAGTGAATTACCCTCCGTACATGGTCTAGGACCGTTAGGACCTTGGAGTAGTAGCCGAAGGCTATGAACCAAGTAAAAACCCATTTGTCTCTCTTGTGTTTAATTTTATTTTCCGCTGCATTTAATTGTTTTGAAATGAATCCGAACGAAAGAAAAGGTTTATCGCTATTCACCCCCCCTCTAGCGATCCGCTTCGATCCAACAATACATACAAGCATTATTCTAGCATGCATCATATACATACAAGAAAAATATCCTAGCACATGCATCATATACATACAAGCAAAATTTACTAGCATGCATCACATACATACAAGCAAAAACAAATATACATATATGAAGTCAATCTGCGACCTGCGTGCCATGCTTTGATGAGCGGTGATTTCCTTTCATCATGCTTAGGCGCGCAGGGTCGCGCATTGACCCTGCGCGCAGGAGAAGGGGCTTATATATATATATATATATATATATATATATATATCAATATATATATATATAAATTAATTGTGATGTTGTCATGGACCTACTACGATCTTCTCAAGCCAATAAGAAGATCGGACGGTCAACCTAGGGTTAGCGGCTTCTCTAAGCGTCTCCTTTGACCGTCATGTGTCGTCGGCACCCTTCGCGTAACTCCGTCTACTAGTGGACCTTCCACCGCTCCATTTTATACATTACAAATATGGAACTTGAGTTACATTTGAGTTTAAAATTATTTACAACTAGAATTTTAAAAGAAGAGGTACGACGCGCAGGTCGCATACCCTATACAACATGCACAACCACAAAAACGACACACAGGTCGTATTATGAATTACAACACATTATCATCCAATCATATTGGGGTTCTTGGGTCATGACCATCACAGAATTATACATAATTCTAAATTATGTATTTTACAAAAAATTTCTATAATTTTTCCTATTTTGTTTTTCAATTTTATGAGTCACATCTCCGTAATGGTCCCGCTAAGCGGTTTCCGGGCGCAATCTCGGGACAATGCCCCTTTCGGGGTTAGGGGCAGCGCCCCTACTCTCAAAATAAACTTTGCGAGTGTCCCATCTTGATCTTACAACGACTTAAGTCACTGTTCCAAAAACCTAAAGCGAGAACTCACCGTTTCGGAGAGTTTTTCTCGGTGGTTGAAGCCTACAAGTGTCCCAACACTTGTTGCTTCGACTCTTCGAGAAAAATACCCAAAAAATCTATAAAAATAGGAAATTTACAGAAACTTAAAAATATGTAATTTTTATTTCTAATACAAAAACTACAAATTTAAAACACATACATGCTTCGCACGTGGCTCTGATACCACTGTTGGACTTTTCGAGCCACAAAAACCGCTTTTTGCGGTGCGGAAACCTCGAAAGCCCGACCACGGATCCTTGCGAAGATATAAAAAAAAATAAAAACTACATGTATGTGTTATGGAAAAATCTAGATCTACCATAGATCTATATAATGAGAGCGTTACCCTCGTAGCGATGCCTTTCACTTATCCCGCTCATCCAAATGCTTTGCCGGATCTCGAAGAGTGTCAAGTGTACACTCCTCTACAAGTATCCACACAGATAAATGGTGGAGAAGACACCTTAGAGTGTGCTAGCACCCTTTAGGGATCTTGACAAGAAGAGGATTGGGAGAGAGCTTGAGAGGAGCAAGGAAGAAGATGAAGTTACTTCTAATTAACTTCCACACTAATACAAAAGTGGTCGACCACTTCAAGTTGGGGGGTTACATGCATGCATGTAACTCCAAGAGCCAATGGCTCTTGGTCTCCCTCATGAGGTGGCACCACATGATAAGTCCATGATGATGTGGAACATCATCATTGGCCGGCCCCCATGCCAAGTCACCATGACATGGCAATTGGTCAAGTCAAAATTGACCATTCATCTTCCCTCTCAAGTCAAGTCAAACTTGACCTATTATCTCCCATGGTTGATCAAATCTAACCACTTGATTCAAGTCAATTTGATTTAATGAATCTCTATTCATTAATTTAAATTGACTCAATGAATCAAATCTAAATTAGACTCATTCAACACTTGAATCAAATTGAGTATAACTCAATTAGTCTAATTTGGATTACTCTTAATCTAATTTGGTTCATCCTATGAACCTAATCCTCATGGTTCATCATATGAACCTAATGTCCATCTAATTTCCCTTTGTGTGTGACCCTATAGGTTCTTGTAACGTTGGCAATGCTCCTAAACTGATTTAGGAACATAAGCAATGAGCGGTATCTAGCAAGACATCATTGCTACCCAAGTTACAAGAATGTTGAGATTCAACATCACCTTTGTGACTACTAATTGTGACTCTCACAATATGTGACAATGTCCCACTATCCTTGACATCTAGATTGACCAATTGAGGCATAGACCATGTCATCCTCAATACAATCTATATCTTGAACTCCAAGTAGACTCAATCTAATCAAATGAGCTCAATATCTCATATTGACTCATTTGGGCATGACCATGCACTTCGTGGTCTCACTCTATCAAGAATAACGATGTCACTCCCGTCATATAGGAGGGATAGATCCCATCTACATCACTCACATCCCTCCGCATAATTTGTTACATACCTAGTAATCGCCTTTATAGTCCACCCATTTACGGGTGACGTTTGACGAAGCCAAAGTATTCAACTCCTTATGTAGGGAACCATGGTGACTTCAGGTCCAAGGACTAATAGTCATACTAATAGTCACATGAGAAAGTATATGACACTCATATAACGATCCATGATTTTTTCTCATGGCGCGTCATTCAGTATACATTCTCCAATGCATACCCATGTGTCAACTTGATATCTCATATCCATGACTTGTGAGATCAAGTCATCGTGTTGACCTAAATGCTAGTCTCTACGCATTAACATTGTCCCTGAATGTTAATACTTGACTAGGAATGATTAAGAGTAGTGCTCTGTATATCATCTCATTATCTATTCAACCAATCGATTGATATAGATAAGAACCTTCTACTCAAGGATGTTATTATACTTAGTTATTTGACACCAATACAAGTAAATATAATAATCATACCTTTATAAATAGGAATATGATACAATAAAGTCCATACAATAATCATCACATGATTGGCTCTAGGGCTTTCACTAATAATCTCTCAGATCACAACGTCTTCGACGCGAGGCTAGTAACTCTCGCAAATACGGGGCTCGTAGCTTGATGAAGTTATCCCAACGATACTCGACGTGGATACGGATAGAGACAATACTAACGAGGGTCACTTCGGTTGATTCCATTTCCACTTCACATAATTCGTCAGGTATACTTAGTATAAGTTTCCTTTTATTGCAAAATTTAAAATTGTGATTATGTCTACACTTGTTGTATCCTTGCATGCATATGGTGTGTGTGGTGTAATAAATTAGTTTATTTCTTTTTTTTTCTTCCATTGTGTGTATATTTATGAAACGTGTTCGAATACACACCCACGTCGGTGTCGGGAAAACCCAACAGTTGTATCAGAGCTAGACTGTATTCCGACATAATCGTAAAATTATTTTCCGATAGTCATAATTGTCTTTTTGGAAATTTTCTACTTTTGAAAAGTTTAGAAAAAATTATAGAAATTTTAATTAGTAAAGAAATTCAAATTGGAAATTTTCTAGTGTGATTAGGAAATTTGTTTCCTAAATTAAATTTGATTTTCCTTAATTAATATTTTCTATAAATAAAATATTTGATTAGATTTGGAAATTTATTTTCTAATTTAATCAAGATTTAATTTGATAAATCAAATCTCAAACATATTTTATTTCCAAAATTAGTTATGACAAATAAGGAAACTATTTGTACATGTCATAATTATATGTTATGTAATTGCATTAGATGCATATCAATATGTCATGTGTGTCGTGACAAGTAGATGCATTAGTTGCACATATGTATGTCATGCGTGTCATGCCATGTAGATAATAGTTATTTGCATGAAAAGAGGATGAGACCTTAAAACCCTTACACAATATTAAAGCCTACAACTTCCATTAATATGGTTAGAATCGGAGTTCTATTTCTTGTTTGGGTTGTTGGACTCTCTCCAAGCCCGACTCAAACCTAAAAATGTTCAAACCATTGAAATAGTTCATTACGAATATGGTAAGAGTCAGAGGTCAATTGTTAGTTTGGGTTGTTGGACTCTCTCCAAGCCTGGCTAATTGGTTGAATGCGCTCTAACCATATTAAAACTATTTCGCGATTAATGGATTGACTTAAACTTTGAGCATCGGTTTGTTGGACTCTCTCCAAGGTCGATGTGAAGGGAGTTGAAGTTGGGTGCTATGCATATGATGCATACTTGTTAATATGTTAACAACCCAATGTATGTGTGAACATTTAATTAGTTGATAGCACATTGTGATAGTTGCATATATGTGATATGCAATTGGTGTACTTGATACCTACCATACTAGCTAAGAATGGCTTGTTGGACTCTGTCCAAGGTTATTCTTATCTATGTTGGATATCAACCCATTCGGAGATGAGCCTACAATCGCCCGAATTGATTTTGAGAGTTTTGATTTTCGAATTCATAAAATGAATGGGATTTATAAATGTATGTTGATGCATTTTAAATCATCTTTCTCATATATGCTCGATTTGTATTTCTAGGTTAATCGATTGATCATGAAATCTTTGAATTTGTGTTCCATTTTGGATTCGAATAAATTGACTGGGTCAAACTTCTTGGACTAGCTTAGAAACTTGGAAATTGTTATCAAGGTTGAAAAGCTTGCGTATGTCCTTGAAGAGCCTCTTCCCACCCGTCCTAGTGATGATGCAACTCTAGACCAATTGTTGTCCTATCAGAAATATGAGTGATTCTGAACTAGTGAGTTGCATCATGCTAGCCGCGATGAAACCCGAGCTGCAGAAAAAGCATGAGCATATGGATGCTCATACTATAGTATTTCATCTCTATGAGTTGTTTGATGAGCAAGTGAGATCCAAAAGGTTCGAAGTCTCCAAGCTCCTCTTCACCTCTGAGATGCAAGGAGGTTCATCAGTGGTACTGCTCAACATGCTGAAGACTCTGAAGCCTTCTATGAAGCATGAGCAAGGGACGATGTTGTTAGTTGATTCCTCAAAGAAAGATTCTAAGAGGAAGTCAAAGGAATAACAGAAGGGGAAGAATAAAAAAGGCTAAAAAGGCATAACTAGCTCAAAAGGGCACTTGCCATCATTGTGGCAAGGAGGGCCATTGGTGAAGAAACTGTAAGATTTATCTTGAGCCCGTGAAGAAGAATAAGGCATATGATGCCCCATCTTCTTCTGATAACTTCATTATTGATTGTCATTCTATTTCTTTAGACACTTGGGTATTGGATACTGGGTGTAGCTCATATATATGTATTGGCATACATGAGCTAAGGAATAGAAGAAGACTCGTCAAGAGAGAGTCAAATTTACGTGTTGGGAATGGAGAAAATGTTGCTGCACTTACCATCGGAACATATCTGTTGAAGCTCCCTACATGACTTGTCTTAGAACTGGACAATTGCTATTTTGTTCTTTCGTTGATAAAGAACATTTATATTTCTTGTTTAAATAAAAATGGGTACCATTTAACTTTTAGTAACAATTGTTGTTACATAACTTTGAATGGAGTTCTTTATGGGACTGGAACTTTATACAATGGTATTTATACGTTGGACGTATCCAGTGACATTTTCAATATCGAAGCGAGCAACAAGCATGCTCGAAAAGATAATCAAGTAGACTCCTATATGTGGCATTGTTGTCTTGTCCATGTAAGCAAGAAACGCATGTCCGAATTACACCGATGTGGAATTCTGGAATCATTTGAATTTGATTCATTTGATACATGCGAATCATACTTAAAAGACAAGATGACTAAGTTACTTTTTACTGGAAAAGGTGAACCAGTGGGAGACTTGCTTGGTCTAATACATACTGATGTATGCGTACCTATGTCAACTCATGCTCTAGGAGGCTATAACTACTTTATTACCTTTATTGATGATCACTCACGATTTGGGTGTGTGTTCTTGATGAAACACAAGTCTGAAGCCTTTGAAAATTTCAAAGAATTCAGAAATGAAGTAGAGAAACAACTTGGCAAAAGTATTAAAATACTTCGATCTGATCGAGGTGGTGAATGCTTGAGTCAAGAGTTTCTGGATTATCTAAGGGACAATGGTATATTGTCTCAATGGACTCCGTTGTATACATCATAGCATAATGGTGTATTTGAGAGGCAAAACCGAACCTTGTTGGACATGGTTAGGTCGATGATGAATCATAGGAAACTTCCCAAGTCCTTTTGGGGCTATGCACTTCAGACAACTGTTTACTTGCTAAATAGAGTCCCAACCAAGGTAGTCTCTACTACCCCATATGAGATATGGAATAGTAAGAAACCTCATTTATCTTACTTGAAGATATGGGATTGTCCTACTTATGTGAATAGTACTATATTAGACAAATTGGATGTTAAGCCTCATAAATGTCTATTTATTGGATACCCTAAGGAAAAGAGGGGTTACCAATTCTATCATCCTGTTGAACAAAAGGTGCTTGTTTCAAGGCATGCTGTGTTTCTAGAGAAAGAGTTTCTCTTGCAAGAAAACAGTTGGAGTGTCGTTGAACTTGAGGAGGCTCAAGAGACTTCAATAGACATTGATGAGATACCTGGTCAAGCACCACAATGATAACTCATAGTGATGAGCCTATTGTAACACCACATCTTCGTAGATCTTGTAGGAAACGTAACATTCCTGAGAGATATGGATTTCTTGTAAGCGAATTGAACAATGTGTGTAGGGTTTTGCTTATCGAGTCCGTGAGGGGAAACTTCACATCCCACTTCACCTCGGTAGCTTGTCCATGGCGACCCTTTGCCGTCCCCGGATTAAAAAAATTTAATCCTAGACAAAAGGAATTGCCAAAGCAACCGAGTCATCATCGTGCTATTCATTTAGAGAGGTCACTTGAACAAACTAGTTGTTCAAGCGACCATCCTCTATTCTACGAGTAGCCGAGGAATAGACGATGTCTGGATCACTGGTTTTTGTGTTTATGCTCGGGATCCAAGTATTATTTAGCCATTTACAGATTTATAACATGCTTATAATTGAAAAATAAAAACAAGCAACAAACAAAAGAAGAAAGTAGAATAGGTATACCTCTCGATCTTCTAATGTATGACCTTCCTACTTTTGGACATCGTGCGGGTGACCATCCACCAAAAGTCGAAGCTCCTAGATCGCAAATCTTCCTTCCTTGCTCTTCCAAAGCAAGAGAAAGAATAGAAACAAGGTTTTTCTCCTCACTAGAAACAACCAACAAGGAACCAAAACTTTCCTTGCCGCCGGCCAACTAGATGAAGGAGAAGATGGTGGAAAACAACAAAGACACCAAGGGAAGCCCTATATCTTGTTTCCACCACCTAAGGAGAGGGAGAAGGGAGCTTTTGGCCGCTGGCCAAGGGCTGGGAAGGGCCTGGAAACTTGCTGGACATTGGCCACAAGACAAGGAAGAAGAAAGGAAACCTTGCCTTATTTGGTGCCGCCCTAGCCTCCAAACCCTAACCCTAATCCTAATCCTATCTCAACTAGGATTCCCTTCTCTTGCCGCCCAAGCCTTGCTCTCCTTCAATTGTTGTTCATGCCAACCCCTTGACACCCTTTTATAGAGTTAGGGATAAGTCATGAATTAATCTCCTCCATTGGTTCTAGGGATTTAATCTCAACCGTCGGATCTAGAGATTTAATCTCAACTGTCGGATCTTAGAGATTTAATCTCTACCAATGGATCTTAGAGTTTTGTTTCTATCCATTGGATCTAAGCATCATGAGGTGTTAATAGGCTACATTAGGGACCATGAGGAGGAGTTGGGTCTTTGCCACCCATGGATCAAGCCCACTTAAAGTCCGATCCACTAATGATGATCCAATCCACTAAAGGTTCATCATTGATCTACCTCACCAACCCCCATATGATAATATGAGCTCCATATATTATTTGTACATTTTTTCTCTGTGTTTAAGATCTCGAATGTCCATCGATTAATTAATTTACTGACCATTAATTAATCAACATCTAACTCCTTGAGTAGTACCACTCAACCTTTTCATCATGCCGGACCAAGTCCACCTGCAGGGTTTACATGATGAACCTTATGAGCTCCTCAAGGGGACATCATCATCCTAATATATACGACACGGTTTCCTCCTATAATCAATGACACACCATATAAATAATATCATCTCCCAACATACCAAGCCTATCGATTTAATCTATAAATCTCGCCCATTGGTAAATCAAAGAGATGAGTACTAAGTATATATGCCCGTTATTATATCGGGATTAAGAGCATGTACTAAATAATATCTGAGGTCCGATTCGATTATGTAGTCATCAATAAATTGAATCACCTCTAAGTCGGTCCTGCTCAATACACACAAAGTGCATTAGTGTGATTCCATGGTCAAGACAAACCAATACCAAATCACACTACAACCATTCCGATGGTTTGTCCAAAGTCATCTCGGTTGTGAGCCTTTGCTTATACTTTTCAAGAGGTCGATAACATGGTCTCCTGTGTGACACCACACACCATGTTATCTACAATCTAAAGTATTAGACAATATTGCATAACCATAAAAATATGCAAACAATGATCATGTGATTCTTATTCCAAAATAAAGATGTTCATACAAAAGATAGACTTTTCAGTATACATCCCTTCAATCTCCCACTTATACAAAAAAACTATGCTATTCTCAAAGTGTCATACATCTTATCCCCATTCCCTCCACATGCCTATCAAAAGCTCTCGCCGGAAGGGCCTTAGTGAAAGGATCTGCCAGGTTATCCTCCGATGCAATCTTGGCCACAGCAACTTCTCCTCTCTTTACGATTTCTCATATCAGGTGGTACTTGCGCTCTATGTGTTTACTAGCCTTATGGGCTCATGGTTCCTTCGAGTTTGCAACTGCACCACTATTATCACAATAAATTGTGATTGTTCTGGGAAAACCAGGAATCACATCCAAGTCCATCAGAAAGTTCCTGAGCCATACAGCTTCTTTTGCCGCCTCAGAGGCCGCCACATACTCAGCTTCCATGGTGGAGTCCGCCACGCATTTCTGCTTGACACTCCTCCATACAGTGGCTCCACCTCCCAAAGTAAACACAAAACCTGAGGTAGACTTACTGTTATCCCTATCATATTGGAAGTCGGAATCCGTGTAACCCACAGGGAGTAATTGGTCTGCCCGGTAAACCAGCATATAATCCCTAGTCCTTCTCAGGTACTTCAATATATGCTTTACTGCAGTCCAATATCCCTGTCTTGGATTACTCTGATATCTACTAACCATGCCCACGGCAAAGCAGATATCTGGTCTCGTACAGAGCATCGCATATATGAGGCTTCCTACTGCTGAAGCATAAGGAACCGCCTTCATCTCCTCTATCTCCTCAGATGATCTAGGACACATCTCCTTAGATAAAGGAACTCCGTGCCTGAAAGGTAGAAAACCCTTCTTGGAGTTCTGCATGCTAAAACGCTCCATAATCCTGTCTATGTATGAAGCTTGGGATAAGCACAATATCCTTTTCCTGCGATCCCTTATAACCTTTGTTAAATACGGGGATTTAAAACACTAAATTAAATGGCCCAATAATTAAGGAAATAATCCTGAAAATATCTCGGGAATTTTAGGGAATTTTAGGAATTTTTCTGGATTTAAATGAGGCTTGTACGAGATTTTTACGGGAATAAAATAAACAGACTTTTAAAGGACCTGTTTGGTTTAGTTAATAGGATTAATAAACTTAGGTTTTAATTTCCCTGTCTTTTTCTCCCCCCGCGTCGGTTTCTCTCTCGCGAACCCATCTTCTTAGCCGGCAGTTCTCTCGCGCAAGCCCTCTTCCGCGCACTCTCCTCTCTCGCGTTTCCCTCTCCTCCGGCGCCGCCACAATCAGCCTCGCCACGGTCGGCGTTTCCCTTCTCTGCAAGCGACGACCGACCGTCGCTCGTCGGTGCCCGCGGACGAGCCACCGCAACGACCTAGGGTCGGCGGCGCCGGCAAATGCTTGCCTTCCGCCCTTCTCGCCTCGGACCGCCGCGAGACGACACCGGGGTTCTGTTTGACACCGGCGCTCGCACAACCCTCACTTCCGACACCCTCCGCATCGATGGTGAGCAGTAGCTCTGTCCCTTCGTCGGCTTCGTCGTGTGGGCTCAGCCAGGAGCACAGCGACTCCTTTCTAGTCGCTGTTATGTGCCGATTTGGGGGCGGAGGCTGCGATCCCTGCCGGTGGTCGCCGGAGCAAGGTAGGAGTCAGATTCCTTGTTCCTTGGACGGGATTGAAAGTCCTAGCCGTGGATTTCCTATTTGAGCTTGATCAGTGATTTTGGACAGTGATAGTGAGCGTCGGTTGCCGATGAACAGGGGATAAAGGAGGTGACGCCGACATAGCTCCTATTGTTGGTATATGTCTTGACTTCATTGTTTTCTTTCGGTCCATTTTGATTCTGTGAATTACAGGGGTTGTGGCAGTGTGGAGAATTGAAGCTATGAGGTTTCGTTTAGGGAGGTATGGTTATAACGAGTGTTGTTGGCTATAAATGGATTGTGAGGTTTTATTGGGTGTCGATGTGGCTGTAAATACAGTTAGTGTGGCTGTGAGTTTGATTGGTCGATTTGGGTTGATTCCGGAGTTATTCGGTTGATCGGTACGGTATTCGGAGGATATGAGATTTGGGTTAATTGGGATATAAAGGAAATCGATTAATTATTCGATTTGTCAGTGAATTGTATTTTTTGTGCTTGACTATAGTCATGCTTTATGAGTTTACGGCGGAGTGTCCCGATCGTGACGTTTTCATTCTTGCGGATATATATTCAGGCGGGTATTTTGACTTAACTTTTAGATTAAGTCAAATTGATATGCTAGTAGGATAGCTTACAATAACTTTTTCATGTTTATATGCCTGGTATACTTTTGGTGCCTACTAGATACATGCATGTGATAGTATATGATTATATTTCCCTGTTTGATTTGGATCACAGTACATGGATTAGGGATATGTATATATGGATTATACATATTATTCGGATAGGTGTTTTGAGTAGGATTTACATGCTTTAGTATCATGCACCATTTTCGCATGATTGCATGCTAGCTGGACGGGGTTCCATTATTGTTGAGCCCGCAGCTAGTTACATGGCCTGCACACACTGCCACTCATGGGTTAGTGGTACATCAGGAGGGTGTGTGCAGTTGCTCTGTCAGGCTCCGCTGGTCCGCTCATGGGTAGCGACGAGGCAGCGTGGTAGCGGGCAGGGATCCCTCCTCTGGTCTATGACACCGGGAGATGAGAGCTTAGCTCCCCCACTATGTTTGGGGCAGGAGGATAGGTGTACTCCGACAGCATCCTGTCCACTCGGTCACTCAGGAGCAGTGATGGCAGAGTGCACAGTTGTCATAGCCCTACCCACTCGGCTTCACCATTGCGTGTGAGGCGGCTGACTGGCGTCAGGGGTGACCATGTCATTGGCACGGCATGCATTTTGCACGGATTGCATTTTGTATTGTGTTTGCTGCATTATTGTATTGATGCCTTGGATGTGCATATGATTGTCATGCATACAGGATACATGTTTATATATGGTCAGGACTCTATTACTTCTAGTCAGGCACATGCTCCTATATCAGGGTAGGAGATTCAGGTAAGTATAGTCATTTTGTATTTCTTGCTTGCATACCCTATTTATGTGAGACTGTACTGGCATGATATTTTTATTGTTAGCTATACCTTACTATGCATATCTACTATACATGAGTTCTTTGAACTCACCCGCTTGATTTATATTTATTTCGGATGAAGTCGTAGAGAGTCCACCGCCAAACCCCTCATCGTGGAAGTGTATTTGGTTATTTGTTTTTGGTTTTGGATATCTTGTTTAGAAGATATATTTAGAATTTGGAATTGGATTTATGTATTCGTGGATTTTGGTGTCCTTAGGGACTTTATTCGGAGTTTTGTTCTGCATGGATTTCAGTTGAGTATTCCTGCCCAGATGGCAGAAGGGGTAGGTTTAGATGTGATAGATTGTTTATTTATTACTTGGATTGAAGGCCTGAGGCCTAATTATACTCTGCGTGTGTTGTTTGGATTCCGGTCGTGTTGACCGATGTATAGTGGCCGTGTAGGCCTTGTATGTAAATTGGGATTGTCACCCGTACAGGGGAGATGCTGCCGGATTTTTGTCTGGTGGGGTCTCCTTCGGGGCGTGACAATTTATTTGGTATCAGAGCGCCTAGGTTTTTGAGTTCCTAGGGGTTTTTGGATTTTTCGGAGTTCACCATGTATTGGCAGGTTTTTGCGAGGCAATTTGGAAAATTTTGGATTGATATGGATTTCCGATGATTTTTATATTTCGAAATTCGAGGATTTATGACGAGGTCAATATGGGGATTTGGCAATGATGAACCTCTCCTCAGAAAATAGGTATGATGAAAATTTTATATATTTTTACTTCTAGTAACATCTGTTCTAGTAGCATCTGTAATAATTTAACAGATATGAGACGAGGTGGGTGTGCACCTGCACCGAGACATGGTGCAGGGTAACCACGCAAGAGGACAGTGAGATCTCTGGTTATGGAGTTGTCAGAAAGGGTCTATTGAGTTTTGACTCATGTGCAGACTCGTAGTAGGGGTCGCCCACCAAGGTGACCAGCCGGAGTTGCCGTAGTGTTTTTACTCCAGGTTAGATTTGGCTATGTGTTTAGTGGATAACAGGAAATAACATTTAGTGTATTGGTCACTATTCGTAATCGTGGATGGGGTTGACCACAAATGACTTGTTCAGTTTGTGAGTCTTGGACCTGTGACGAAAAGATGCATTGCCTTTTTGAGAGCTGACTGATACCGAGTCAGAAAAGCAAGGGTCAAGTCGTCACATTGGTTGTGGAAATCAAGGACTACAGTGTTAGGGATTTTCACTGATTATGCTAGGCAGATAATTACCCTGTGGGGTATTGGACAAGGACTGTATACTATTGTTGATGCAGACATTGGAGGTTTAAGTTACGAAGTTCCCTAGGGATTTTGATCCTTGAGCGGCTTGAGCCTTAGATTGATAACATTGAAGATACTGATAAGTACCTAACTGGTATTTATATAGGAGTGGAGATAGTTTCTTACTATTGCAATGATCAAGTTGTTACTTGGTGGAATATGTAGAAGGAATTTATTCGGGGAAATAACCCATTACGGGATCACGGGTTCAGGATGTTTTCAGAAGACAATATTTCCTTATGCTATTTTTGTATGACTCATTGTTGAGGAATTCTTGAGTCTTTAGTTGAGGGATAAATTGTTAATGGAGTTTCACTATAGAGTTTAATAGACTCGCGGAGTTTACCCCCTCCACTTAATGGTTTAAGATAGTGATTGAGTTGCCTTCGATTACCCCCAATTTATTGGTTTCCATTTGGATTAAGATAGTTGGATCTTCCATCAGTTCCTATCGGGAGGTCTTAGGGTGAGTCATATTTATAAAAATGACTGCAACAAGGGTCTCAAGAGAATAGTGTAGTCAATCTAGTGATAATAACCTACACTTTGGATAAGGTAACGGTAGGAGACCTGAACGTGCTTTTCTAGCTGAATTCACGTGACATTATTTCGTTCCCATGTTGATGTTCGATATTGATCAAGGCTCTGTCCCGGGAATGAAAGATGGATGAAACACCTCATTTCCCAGCCGAAAACAGGAATATGGATTTAAGTTTTCTCCTCAGATATATGTCGCTATCAGAAGTGGTTTGTGCACTTGTGGAGATATGGGGCTGGTTGTATGGTTCGTGAAAAAAAAAGGAGAGGAAGAGGTGTATACACCTAGATTCATACAGTTATCGAATTCTTTTTCTAGATCACTGTGAAATAGGGAATCCATTAAGAGCAGAAGTTGGATGAGTTTACATCTTTACTCGAAAGGAGTTGTAGATGGTTGAAGGATTGATCATTGAGGTTGGTATCAGATGATTGAAGGATTGATCATTGACGTATTGCTATAATTTACCTTGATGATATATTGAGAGGTACAGGTGTTTACAAATATCTATGGTTAAAAACATGCACTGATAGGATTAAAAGGATTTTCATATTTGGATCATGTGGATTAATAGTGTTTCCACTGATAGGTGAGATGTTGAGATGATTACTGTGATGATTATCACAGGGGTATGAAAATGATTTTGGATGTTTATAGGTTGATTGATGGACATGTTATATTATGGTGAGAGAGTTGACTTGGTTGTTATGATGTGAATATCTGGATATTAACTTGGAGGTTATGCTTGTGACATGATGGTATAAGAAGGTCTCTCGGATGCCTGTATAACTCGAGAGTAATCAGATGTAGTGTTGGAGGAACTTCTAGGCTTGCCGCTGTATAGGCAAGTAGAGTAGGCGATCGGAGGGATTTCGAAAATAGTTTCGATATCGAAGATCCCCTACTGTGAGATAATTTATTTGCAATCTTGAGGTAATGTTATTTTTACGAGCTAATATTTTTACTTATGGTGCGTTGGCTGAGGGCTAGCGTAAAGCGCACAAGGTTGTTAAAGCTCGTGATGTACTCAAGGCAATGTCATTCAATTGGCTGTAATCCAATCGAGTTGAGTCATCGATCGGTCTTTCAGAATTGGCAAGGTTGATGATGCCAAGAGGTATTTGTTAGAATGACGATTTTTCAGGGGATAATTTAGTTGGTATCAATGTTGCTTAACACTATGGGAATTGGAAGAATCTAAGTTCCAATTAAAGGAGGTATTGGATGGGATATTTGTTGTCCCAGTATTTTATTTCTTGAGAAGGTCTGGAACTTGTTGTTCAAAGAGATATGAACCTTTGAGGTTATACATCAATTATTGATGATGGATTGCGGTAGTGGTAGAAGGAAATGAATATCCTTCATGGTGGATTGAGGATCTAATTAGATCAGCTTTAGGACACCTGTGTATACTCTAGGATTGATTTATGATAGGTGTGTTGATATTGTAGTGACAGGGTGTCATACAATTATCAAAGTCGTAGGGATGATTGATATATCATCAGCCTAGAGTAAAGAGGATGCAGGTGTATAGTGGTGACAATTTCATAGTTGGTATGAATTGTACAAGGTTTGTTTATCTTGTTTGACTTATGACGACTTAGTCGTCCAGGGATTTAGGAAATCGTGTATTATGGACACGATTGGATCATTTATGATGGTGGCAGTTGGAGTTGAGCACTCGGCCACCGTAGATGATGGTTTTCTGGTATTGATTTGATCATTACTATAGATATGGATAGGATGCTCTAGCGGTATTACATCGCTGACTGGTTGGATCAGGAAGGTGTTGGAATTTATTTGGTCTGAAGCTTGTGAACATAGTTTCAGGGCTCAGACGATGGTTGACTTTTACACCAGTGTTGTGTGATCATTCTCGGGTGAAAGGAAAGTTAATTTATATGCGGATGCGATGTTTCAGAGAATGGAGCGTTTCTGATTTAGTTGATCAAGACGTATCCCATGTTTACGTCAAATGAGGAACTACGAGATGGGTTGTCATATATATATATGACGTGGACCTAGTAGGAGTTGTTATGTTGTTTTGTAGAGGTGAGGAGCAGATATGCTTATGAGGTTTTAGCTAGCTACTGTGTAGTTACATTTGAATTTAGGAAGAGTTACTATTGATTCAGGAACAACAGATAGATTCTTGTTGTGATGATAGAGAGCATCTACCATAGAGTTGTACTTTTGCTCTACCGGTTCGGAATTAGTGATATTGGAATTTGTATGTAGTAGGTGGCTAGATAGCTACCTGACATCTTGACTGGCTATGAGTCCGGGTCGTAGTAGCATGTCGTTGCCCGTAAGTAGTGCCTTTGGTATTACCTCGAGAGCCACGAGACTTGGTCACGATATTTTGATAGGTATTGCTGAAGATTGCAATAGGTTGTATATGTTGCAGATGTTTAAGATTGTATCCAGAAAATAGTAAGTATTGAAACGTTCTCCATGGAGGAACGACATGTGGAACATAGTTGATTTGGAAGTCTGGTAAAGGTGGTATATAAATAATCAGTAAGGTTCTGTACCAAGAGGAAAGTGGGAGCCTAGTATGATGGACAGTGTTGGGAGATTAATTAGAATTCGGAAAGGACTTAGTATGATTAGCTAAGTCCGCTCATTTTCGTTCGATCCATACGATGAGTTTGTTGGATCGCTGGATAGGTTATACTATGGCGATTTCCAGTTCATGGAGGATCTGTGAGTATCGTATGTGATAGCGGTTCAGGATTTACCTTCGGATTATGGATAGTCTTTAACAGGTCACGGATATAGAGATCCACTCAGGTACAGTTAGGTACTTGTTATAGGTGGACGAAATGAAGATACTATTCATATTTTGGAAGGGCTGCTAGAAGCAAGTGTGATTTGATGTTAAGGGATATCAGTAACACCACTTAGTCACTTGAGGTGTGACTTGTCTCCAGATGCTTGAGATGGTTGTTGGGACATCTCGTATTAATATACGAGCAGGAAATTTGGGGACCAAATTTTTATTAGTAGGGGAGAATGTTAAATACAGGGATTTAAAACACTAAATTAAATGGCCCAATAATTAAGGAAATAATCCTGGAAATATCTCGGGATTTTTAGGGAATTTTAGGAATTTTTCTGGATTTAAATGAGGCTTGTACGAGATTTTTACGGGGATAAAATAAACAGACTTTTAAAGGACCTGTTTGGTTTAGTTAATAGGATTAATAAACTTAGGTTTTAATTTCCCTGTCTTTTTCTCCCCCCCCGCGTCGGTTTCTCTCTCGCGAACCCATCTTCTTAGCCGGCAGTTCTCTCGCGCAAGCCCTCTTCCGCGCACTCTCCTCTCTCGCGTTTCCCTCTCCTCCGGCGCCGCCACAATCAGCCTCGCCACGGTCGGCGTTTCCCTTCTCTGCAAGCGACGACCGACCGTCGCTCGTCGGTGCCCGCGGACGAGCCACCGCAACGACCTAGGGTCGGCGGCCGCGCAAATGCTTGCCTTAGCCCTTCGCCTCGGGCCGCCGCGAGGCGACAGGGTTCTGCTTTGACACCGGCTCGCAGACAACCCTCACTCCGACACCCTCCGCGCCGATGGTGAGCGGAGCTCTGTCCCTTCGTCGGCCGTCGTGTGGGCTCGGCCAGAGCAATGACTCCTTTCTAATCATTGTTATGATGTGCCGATTTGGGGCGAGGCTGCGATCCTGCCGTGGTCGCGGAGCAAGGTAGGAGTCGATTCCTTGTTCCTTGGGCCGGGATTGAAAGTCCTAGCCGTGGATTTCCTATTTGAGCTTGATCAGTGATTTTGGACAGTGATAGTGAGCGTCGGTTGCCGATGAACAGGGGATAAAGGAGGTGACGCCGACATAGCTCCTATTGTTGGTATATGTCTTGACTTCATTGTTTTCTTTCGGTCCATTTTGATTCTGTGAATTACAGGGGTTGTGGCAGTGTGGAGAATTGAAGCTATGAGGTTTCGTTTAGGGAGGTATGGTTATAACGAGTGTTGTTGGCTATAAATGGATTGTGAGGTTTTATTGGGTGTCGATGTGGCTGTAAATACAGTTAGTGTGGCTGTGAGTTTGATTGGTCGATTTGGGTTGATTCCGGAGTTATTCGGTTGATCGGTACGGTATTCGGAGGATATGAGATTTGGGTTAATTGGGATATAAAGGAAATCGATTAATTATTCGATTTGTCAGTGAATTGTATTTTTTGTGCTTGACTATAGTCATGCTTTATGCAGGTTTCGGTCACGAGGCAGGTCCCCAGTCGTGACAGTTTCATTCTTACGGATATATATTCAGGCGGGTATTTTGACTTAACTTTTAGATTAAGTCAAATTGATATGCTAGTAGGATAGCTTACAATAACTTTTTCATGTTTATATGCCTGGTATACTTTTGGTGCCTACTAGATACATGCATGTGATAGTATATGATTATATTTCCCTGTTTGATTTGGATCACAGTACATGGATTAGGGATATGTATATATGGATTATACATATTATTCGGATAGGTGTTTTGAGTAGGATTTACATGCTTTAGTATCATGCACCATTTTCGCATGATTGCATGCTAGCTGGACGGGGTTCCATTATTGTTGAGCCCGCAGCTAGTTACATGGCCTGCACACACTGCCACTCATGGGTTAGTGGTACATCAGGAGGGTGTGTGCAGTTGCTCTGTCAGGCTCCGCTGGTCCGCTCATGGGTAGCGACGAGGCAGCGTGGTAGCGGGCAGGGATCCCTCCTCTGGTCTATGACACCGGGAGATGAGAGCTTAGCTCCCCCACTATGTTTGGGGCAGGAGGATAGGTGTACTCCGACAGCATCCTGTCCACTCGGTCACTCAGGAGCAGTGATGGCAGAGTGCACAGTTGTCATAGCCCTACCCACTCGGCTTCACCATTGCGTGTGAGGCGGCTGACTGGCGTCAGGGGTGACCATGTCATTGGCACGGCATGCATTTTGCACTGATTGCATTTTGTATTGTGTTTTCTGCATTATTGTATTGATGCCTTGGATGTGCATATGATTGTCATGCATCTGTGATACATGTTTATATATGGTCAGGACTCTATTACTTCTAGTCAGGCACATGCTCCTATATCAGGGTAGGAGATTCAGGTAAGTACAGTCATTTTGTATTTCTTGCTTGCATACCCTATTTATGTGAGACTGTACTGGCATGATATTTTTATTGTTAGCTATACCTTACTATGCATATCTACTATACCCGCAGAGTTCTTTGAACTCACCCCGTTGATTTATATTTATTTCAGGATGAAGCTGTCAGGAGAGTCCAGCTGCCAAACCCCCTCGTCGTGGAAGTGTATTTGGTTATTTGTTTTTAGTTTTGGATATCTTGTTTAGAAGATATATTTAGGACTGGAATTGGATTTATGTATTCGTGGATTTTTGGTGTCCTTAGGGACTTTATTCGGAGTTTTGTTCTGCATGGATTTCAGTTGAGTATTCCTGCCCAGATGGCAGAAGGGGTAGGTTTAGATGTGATAGATTGTTTATTTATTACTTGGATTGAAGGCCTGAGGCCTAATTATACTCTGCGTGTGTTGTTTGGATTCCGGTCGTGTTGACCGATGTATAGTGGCCGTGTAGGCCTTGTATGTAAATTGGGATTGTCACCCGTACAGGGGAGATGCTGCCGGATTTTTGTCTGGTGGGGTCTCCTTCGGGGCGTGACAACCTTGATCCCAAGGATGTGTCCCACCTCTCCCAAGTCCTTTATATCAAACTGTTTGGACAACCATACCCTTACGTCCGATAACACCTTGATATTATTGCCAATCAACAAAATGTCATCTACGTATAGTACAAGAAATACCACTACGTTTCCGTCACATCTCTTGTATACACAAGACTCATCCGGACTTTGAATAAATCCATAAGACTGGATCACCTCATCAAACTGGATGTTCCAAGACCTCAAAGCTTGTTTCAATCCATAAATGGACCGGTTAAGCTTACATACAAGATGCTCTTTGCCCTTAGCAATGAATCCCTATGGTTGCTTCATGTAGATGTTTTCCTCAAGACTTCCATTAAGGAAAGTTGTCTTGACATCCATCTGCCACACCTCATAATCCATATGAGCTGCTATGCATAAGAGAATCCGGATAGACTTAAGCATGGCTACCGATGAAAAGGTCTCCTCATAATCGATACCCTCTTTCTGAGTATACCATTTCGCAACAAGCCTCGCTTTGAAGGTCTCAACCTTCCCATCTATCGCTCTCTTTCTCTTGTAGATCCACTTGAATCCAATGGTTTTTACACCATCGGGTGGTTCTACTAGCTCCCATACCTGATTTGAATCCATAGATTCAATCTCAGCATTCATTGCACTTTGCCAAGATATTGCATCTTTATTTTGGATTGCCTCGTCATATGTCCAGGGATCAGGTTCATGTTCGCCAGGGACCAAATCAGAAGATTCTCCCAAGAACATGAATCTCTCAGGCAGTCTCACAGCCCTCCCACTACGAGAGGTATCACCTGTGTATCCTCTGTGACATGCGGTGCAGTGACATGCGGTATATCCTCTTGTACCGGTGGTACTAAAGAAGTGACTTCCCCTTTTAACTCCTCCAGAGCAATTTTACTCTTGGGCTTGTGGCTCATCACATAGTCTTCCTCTAGAAATCTGGCGTTCGTGTTAACGATCACCCTCTGATCTCTAGGACTATAAAACAATCCACCCTTCATTCCCCTGGGATAGCCAACGAACATGCGTACTTCTGTACGAGGTTCCAACTTACCAGCATCTGCCTTCAGCACATGTGCTGGACTCCCCCATATCCGAATATGTCTTAGACTAGGCTTTCGTCCAGTCCACAACTTTGTGAGAGTAGAAGGCACTGATTTAGATGGAACCAAGTTCAGAATGTACACCACCGTATCTAGAGCATATCCCCAGAACGAATCTGGCAAGTCAGAATAACTCATCATCGATCTAACCATCTCCATAAGAGTCCTATTCCTTCGCTCTGCTACACCGTTCTGCTGGGGTGTGCCAGGTGCAGTCAATTGGGATTGAATCCCAGCCTCTGATAAGTAGTTCCTAAACTCTCCCAAGAGGTACTCACCACCACGATCAGATCGTAGTGTCTTGATACTTTTACCTTGACGTTTCTCCACATCAGCCTTGAATTCTTTGAACTTGTCAAAGCATTCAGACTTGCGGCGCATCAGGTAAATGTATCCATATCTTGAATAATCGTCTATAAAAGAGACAAAATACTCAAAACCACCTCTATCCTGGTTAGACATAGGACCACACAAATCAGAATGAACCAATTCTAACACATCTTTGGCTCTATACCCCTTGGCCTTAAAAGGCCTCTTGGTCATCTTACCCTCCAAGCAAGATTCATAGGTTGGGAGATCCTCCACCACTAATGAACCCAAAGGTCCATCAGCTATCAATCTTTGAATTCTGCTTAGGTTAATGTGACCAAGCCTAAGATACCAAAGATATGTTTGGTTCATCTTCGAAGGTTCTTTTCTCTTATTGGAATTAGAAGATGAGTTATTAACTTCAATTTGCATCGTGGGAGGTTTTGGTTCAAGTGTGTATAAATTTCCTATCAATGCACCCGAATAGATAATGTCCTTATTCCTTCTTATAACAACTCTGTCATTAAAAGAAATAGAATATCCATCCATAAACAATTTAGAAACTTAAATTAAATTCTTTCTAAATAAGGGTACATAAAGGCAATTCTTAAGAACCAAAAGTTTATTTTTCTCAAAAGATAAATGAACATCTCCCACTGCAACAACCGCCACCTTCGTGGCATCTTCCAAGTACACGGTAATCTCCCCCTCAGCCAGTCATCTGGTTTCCTGGAACCCCTGTAAAGTATTGCAGACATGATCAGTGGCTCCCGTATCTACACACCAGGTGCCGGTAGATAACACCGCTAAACATGTTTCAACGACTAGACCAAAAGATATACCTTTGTTCTTGCGATTGGGGTAGTCCTTCTTCCAATGTCCAGTCTGCTTACAAGTGAAGCACTTGCCTTTCGATTTCTTCACTCCTCCCTGAGTACCTCCCACCGCCTTCGCCCCAGTTTGTTTCTTCTTCTTCTTGCCTTTCGGCTTAGAAGTAGAAACCTTCTGGGTCACCATGGCATATGCTTGAGCACTCTGACGAAATAGTCCCTCTGCCGCCTGGAGTTCTGTCAGAAGTTACGCCAACGAATACAACCTCTTGTTCATGTTGTAGTTGAGGCGAAACTGCTCAAAACTCCTAGGTAGAGATTGGAGTATGATATCGACCTGGGTTTCCCCATTGATCTCAGCTCCTAGGACCTCCAGCTCATTCAAATAAGCCATCATCTTGAGAACATGATCCCTCACGAGTGTTCCCTCGACCATGGTGGTCGTCATCAAGTTTCTCATGGCCTCTTGCCTCACAGCCCGATTCTGGTGTCCGAAAAGCTCCTTGAGATTGAGCATCATATCATAAGCAGTGGACATGGCTTGATGCTGATGTTGCAGTACATTTGACATAGATGCCAAAATGTAACACCGCGCTATCTCATCGGCCTTGATCCACTTCTTATAGCTCTCTCTCTCCTTTTCCCCAGAATTATCTGCAGGCTTGGGAGGGCACTCTTCGAGGAGTACATATTTGTATTCCTCAGTAGTCAAGACAATGTCTAGATTCCTCTTCCAATCTACATAGTTGGGTCCAGTAAGTTTGTTCTCTTTCAGTATCACAACAGTAGGGTTGAAAGTCATTTTGAAAGAAAACCTAAGAATCACATAAATCAAAACATTAGATTTCAAAAAATTATTGATTCCTCAAACAATAAAATTTTAAAATCAACCAACACCTCAAAACACCGAGAATATCATATGCCACGATAGTGTGGACATATACGAATTCTACATTTGTAAGAGGAGGTTTTACCCATTAATTTTACTATCTTGTCAACCTAACTTTTTGACAAGTAAAATTAATAGTTGGTTCCTCTTTGGCCTTACAAATAAAAGCAGTGACTCCAATGGAGAGGATACTATATTTGTATCTAAGTGTTCACCATTACTCGGTACTAAGGTAATTATCTCGGGTTATGTGCCTTACGATGGGCAAGTACACACGATCCTTAATAATTTCCTATAACCATATTCGACCTAGTTATCCGCAAACAAACCCATCCGATATGGAGGAAGGCATTGAGAGCCGACGCGCAAGTTTGTTTGCATCACTTGTCAAATCGTAATGGAGGCCGTGGGAATTTTTAAAAATTCCCTCTCCCACTTAGTAATTTGAAATTGAGGAATTTTCCTAGCCTACGACATGCATATCAAACAAAAAGCAATAAATATGAAAAATAAATTATTTTCCAACTATTATGGCTTTTGTCTTCAATATGACTCCCGTCGCATCGCCATTTCGTCCGCTCCTCCTACGCCATGTACGAGCCATCCGGAGATCCAAGCCAAGACTAAAACCTATTTTATTTTACATCCATCGATCCTATACTCCACAAGGGAGTGTACATGAAATCTAGATCGAAAGTAAAATAAAATAAAGAGGGGCTAAACAATGCCGTATTTAATTTACCAAAAACTAAATACTAGCCTCGTCAACACCGAGGATTCAACAAAATAAATATTTACACACATACAATCACATACACACATATGACCATAATAGTCGGATCATATGCCTGCAACCAAAGAGTTAAACTACGCATATCCTACTATTATCCGGCACATATAATATATGAAAAAGTGCATAAAAATTAACCGAATCCTAAAGACACAAAATCGAAAAACTTGGCTCTGATACCAATTGTAGGGTTTTGCTTATCGAGTCCGTGAGGGAAAACTTCGCTTTCCACTTCACCTCGGTAGCTTGTCCATGGCGATCCCTTTCTTTGTCCCGGATTAAAAATTTAATCTACAAAAAGTTGCCAAAAAAAACAAGCAACAAACTGAAAAGAAAATAGAATAAGTATATTATCTCGATCTTCTAATGTATATTCTTCCTCCCTTTTGGCGTCGTGTGGCGGCGATCCACCAAAAAGTCAGCTCCTAGATCACAAATCTTCCTTCCTTGCTCTTCCAAAGAGGAAGAATAGAAACAAGGTTTTTCTCTGCACTAGAAACAACCAACAAGGAACCAAAACTTTCCTTGCATGCGCCAACTAGATGAAAGAAGATGGTGGAAAACCAAGACACCAAGGAAGCCGTATATCTTGTTTCCACCACCTAAGGAGAGGAGAAGGGAGCTTTTGGGCACCGACCAAGAGTTAGGAAGCCTGGAAACTTGCTGGACGTTAGCCACAAGACAAAGGAAGAAAGAAAACCCCATGCCTTGGAGGTGCAGCCCTCCTGACCAAGAGGCCTGCGGAATCTTTAATTTAATCTCTGCATTACTTAATTTGTGGTAGTATGAGTTCATAAATGACAAATTTTTATTATTTTGATATCTTTAATCGAAAAATCTAAAATTTTCTAATTAAATCTCGAAAGGATGGATGAAAAGTATCTGGAAGTTCCATAATGGGTAATCGGTTTGATTGGAGTAGTTAAGTGATTAGGGGGGTTTGTTCCTGTTGATCCCAATTGATCTTAGAGTTTTGTTTCTATCCATTGGATCTAAGCATCATGAGGTGTTAATAGGCTACATTAGGGACCATGAGGAGGAGTTGGGTCTTGGCCACCCATGGATCAAGCTCACATAAAGTCCGATCCACTAATGATGATCCAATCCACTAAAGGTTCATCATTGATCTACCTCACCAACTCCCATAATATAATATGGGCTCCATATATTATTTGTAGATTTTCTCCCGTGTTTAAGATCTCGAATGTCCGTTAATTAATTAATTTACCGACCATTAATTAATCAACATCTAACTCCTTGAGTAGTACCACTCAACCTTTTCATCATGCCGGACCAAGTCCACCTGCAGGGTTTACTTGATGAACTTTATGAGCTCCTCAAGGGGACATCATCATCCTAATATATAGGACACAGTTTCCTCCTATAATCAATGGCACACCATATAAATAATATCATCTCCCAACTTACCGAGCCTATCGATTTAATCTATAAATCTCGCCCATTGGTAAATCAAAGAGATGAGTACTAAGTATATGTGTTCGTTATTATATCGGGATTAAGAGCATGTACTAAATAATATCTGAGATCCGATTCGATTATGTAGTCAGCAATAAATCGAATCACCTCTAAGTCGGTCTTGCTCAATACACACAAAGTGCACTAGTGTGATTCCATGGTCAAGACAAACCAATATCAAATCACACTACAACCATTCCGATGGTTTGTCCAAAGCCATCTTGGTTGTGAGCCTTTGCTTATACCACTCAAGGGGCCGATAACATGGTCTCCTGTGTGACACCATACACCATGTTATCTACAATGTAAAGTATTAGACAATATTGTATAACCATAAAAATATGCAAACAATGATCTTGTGATTCTTATTCCAAAATAAAGATGTTCATACAAAAGATAGACTTTTCAGTATACATCCCTACAATATGTTACTCATTGACGATGAGGAGCCTACTAGTTTTGAAGAAGTTCTGAAGAGTTCAGAAAAGGGTAAATGGCTTGAAGTCATGAAGTCAGAAATAGATTCCATGTATAAAAATCAAGTTTAGAACTTGGTGGACCCACCTGAAGGCATTAAGCCTATAGGGTGCAAGTGGGTTTTCAAGAAGAAGACCGACATGGATGGTAATGTGATTACCTTTAAGGCTAGATTAGTGGCGAAAGGCTATTGTCAAAAGTAAGGTGTTGATTATGACAAGACCTATTCACCGGTAGCTATTCTTAAATCCATTCGGATGCTCCTGGCCAGAGCGACTCATTATTATTATGAGATTTGGTAGATGGATGTGAAAATGACTTTCCTTAATGGAAACCTACTATAGGACGTGTATATGATACAACCCGAGGGTTTCACATCGGTTGATAAAACCAAGGTATGCAAACTTTGACGGCCCATATATGGACTGAAGTAAGCATCCAAGAGCTGGAATATCCATTTTGATGAGATAATCAAAAGGTTTGATTTCTCACAAAATCCAGATGAACCCTGTGTGTACAAGAAGGTTAGTGGGAGTGCAGCTATGTTCTTAGTGTTGTATGTCGATGACATATTACTTATAGGAAACAATATATCTATCTTATAGTCGGTCAAAATTTGGTTATCAAAAACATTCTCCATAAAAGAACTGGGAGAAGCGACCTACATCCTCGGGATTAAGATCTATAGAGATAGATCGAAATGATTGCTTGGTCTTTCGTAGTCTACATATATAGACCAAGTGCTAAAGAGGTTTAGCATGTCAGAATCCAAGAAAGGTTTTCTTCCCATCAAGCATGGAATATACCTTTCAAAGTCTATGTGTTCGCGCACAGAAGACGAGAGGATTTGCATGAGTAAGATCCCCTATGCATCCACAATAGAATTTATCATGTATGCTATGTTATGTACGAGACCTGATGTATCATATGCTCTGAGTGTCATGAGCAGATACTAGTCTGATCTAGGAATGGATCATTGGGCGACTGTTAAGACAATCCTTAAGTACTTGAGAATAACTAAGGATGTGTTTCTAATATATGGAGAATGTGATATGGTAATACGTGGGTATATGGATGCCAGCTTCTAGACAGACAAGGATGATTCCATGTCTCAGTCTGGGTACATATTCACCTTAAATAGAGGTGCAATGAGTTGGAAAGATTCCAAGCAAGACACTATAGCGGATTCTGCCACTGAGGCAGAATACATTGTAGCTTCGGAAGCAGCAAAGGAAGCAGTTTGGATCAAGAAGTTTGCCTCTGAACTTGGTGTGGTCTCATCAATGATCCAAACATGTGCTTTGCCACTATCATTTGATCAGAGAGATCATCAGTAGGAAGGA
The DNA here is from genome assembly GCA_025175895.1 of Wurfbainia villosa. Lineage (NCBI taxonomy): Eukaryota > Viridiplantae > Streptophyta > Magnoliopsida > Zingiberales > Zingiberaceae > Wurfbainia > Wurfbainia villosa. The sequence continues at coordinate 17,143,266 of CM046005.1, read as the reverse complement.
AATATAAATCAAGAAGATTCCCACTGAAAGGAACTTAGTGGATCCTTTAACTAAGGCCTTACCTCAAAGTAAGTTTGAGAGTCATGTTAGAGCTTATGGTATTGGATACCATGGCGATTGGCATTAGTCCAAGTGGGAGTTTGTTAGTTATATATGAGAGGTGTCCTAAGGAAATCACCTTATCATTGTACCATTTATTGGATAAATGAAGGTTCACTATTTGAGTATACATGTTTTCATGTATTTGATTGGATCTTAAACTCAATTACTGAATGTCTGCAATACGATTCACAACATGAGAGAATTTATGATTGGATCACAACTAGTGAGTATCTCTACATGTGTAATTGTGATGTATTGGAATTATCCCTAGTCTATGAATTGATGTATTCGGACACCATCAATTATGTTGAGTCTAGCATGAGTTATACTCCTTGGTTTATCCAAGCAGTTGTTTATCATTGGCTGAAGACATTGGGATGTCCAGAGTTAACCGTGGATGCTAGTTATGGTAACTAGTTCATTTGAGTGATTAGTTATAAGACTTCATATGGTTCTCTACATATATCGATATGTCAATGAAGTTCTTACTGTGGCTTAAGTGCGATGTTCCTTTGACTTGTGGTATTCAAGTCATCTTGGTCATGAAGACTTATACTTTGACATCTTAAGGAAGCATCTCCGAGGAGATGTGGACCCGGGATGATTGGGTATAAGTCGAAGTGGCCGAAGGTGTTTGAATAGCCTACAAAGGATTCACCACTCCTTGTGAGGAGATGTATACCCTATGGCCTCTCATCGGATTGTTACTAAAGTCTTTGGCCAAAGCATTACATGTTTGGAGTATGGTACTCTTGGATACTTGTGAAGTAACTAGAATCCGAAGGACGAGGAAGTAATATTTGGGCTAGTTGTGACGTAGTCAGCCTAGTGGGGACTGACACAATAGACCATGTTCTGAACCAAGTGCGTATAAGATGAGTGAAGGGAATGGGGCATGACTCACTGTAGTTGCTGAAAGGTTTCAGAAATTGTTTTAGGGTCAACCGTTGATTTTCCGATTAATTGGGGATCATGATGTACTACTAGGTGGCACTCATGATCGTTCTATAATTAATGGTTAATTATAGACGACCAACATAAACTAAGAATCTATTTTGTCACACACACTATGAGTGTTATCCGAAGGATTTAAAATGAGATTGAGAATAGTATTCTCATATCGAGAGCGACTTGGTTTGGTTGGACCAAACAAAGAGCGAGTATGAAATTGTTTCAGTCGCATCGGAAGCATGGATGAGCCGAGTCTTATGAAGAAATGATGGATGAACCAAATCGGTTTGGTTCTAATCTAATGGTGGAAAATAAACCAAAGTGGTTTGGTTTGTTTTAAACGAATGGACCAAAATTGGTTTGGTTCATTTTAACTTAAAATAGACCAACGCGGTTTGGTTTATTTTAACATAAGTTATTAGAGCGGGTTAACGAGTTTTTTGTTATGAACCAATAATCGCTAGGAGAAGGTTTCTTGATGGTCAAGAAACACACTCTCTATAAGATAGAGGGTTAAGGGTTTTCCGAACAAAAAAACTTGAGAGTTGAAAACCCTAGCCGCCCAACCTCTTCTCCTTGCTCCTTGCTCCTTGCCGCCCAACCCCTTGGTGCCACCCAAGCTTGTTGTACAGCCACCTCCTCCTTGCCATCGGCCAACCACCAGTCGGCGATGATCCTCGGGCCATCCTCAGCCGTCGGCCAACCTCCCTTGGCCGCCGGTGACCAAGGAGTAGCCGACCAACTTGTTTGGCTTGCCATCTCCTCCACCAAAACAGGCTATCTAGTTTTGGATAGCATATTGTCCTCTTCATGGAGAGGTCATTTGGTCGACGTTCTGCGCTCCGACAACGATCTATTTTTCGGGGATTGGATCTCCGGCAATCCTCATAGGTGGAGGCTTGAGGTATCATCAATTGGTTGATGAAAACCACTTTCGAGAAGCGAGTTTACGAAACTCATTTTTGGATTCGAATTGGATTCGAATTGTTATCATCTCTCGGATCACAACGTCTTCAATGCGAGGCTAGTAACTCTTGCGAAGACGGGGCTTGTAGCTTGGTGAAGTTATTCCGACGATACTCGGTGTGGATACGGATAGAGGTGATACTAGCGAGGGTCGCTTCGGATGACGCCATTTCCAGTTCACATAATTCGTCAGGTATACCCAGTATAAGTTTTTTTTTATTGCAAAATTTCAAATGGCGATTATGTCTACACTTGTTGTATCCTTGCATGTGTGTGGTGTAATAAATTAGTTTATTGCTTGTTTTTGCTTTAGATGTGTGCATGTTTATGAAACATGTTCGAACATACACCCACATCGGTGCCGAGGAAACCCAACAAAGCTCACTCTAGAGCTCGGTCGTGGAGTAGGAACTAGGGTTCAAATCACAAAAAACCCTTGGGTAGTGTTTGTGATTTATGTCTTGTATTTATTTCTACTTGTGTTTGTATTTCCGTTGCGCACTAACCTTGCTGTAGAAAAGCACCACACAATCGCAAATGAACGAAATCAAAAAAAGAATCAAACAAACGCTATTTGATATTGTGCAAACCGCAAGTGCATGGTCATTGTCAAGTAATAAAAATATCGATCCCATAGGTACTGGTCAAGTACTAGATCATTGCAAGGAAAGATTATCTAGAAGAATAAGTGAGAAAGGAAACCAAACGATCGAGAAACGATTATAGGGCTAGTTTACAAAACATTCTTAGGATTTTGATTTCATTACAATATCTGATGTCTAGGCAGTTCCTTATTATATCAATATGTATTTTTGAAGGAAACCTATCAAAGGATATCAAATGCCTCTGCCGAGATCAAACTGATATATTTACCTAACTTGCCTTCTACTTTCACGGTATTAACACTTGAAATGACCTGATTGCAATATGAGAACCTGTCACGAGAATCCTAGTGGATCAATTCTAGCACTACTATCGATTACTTATATAGCCCAAGATCAGATAAATTATTATGTTTTATGATAGGTTATAAAATCCTCAAGAGGTCCTAATCACTTTTGTGTTAGTCATGTATAGATGATCTTGATCGCAATATGAGAGCTTATCACGAGAACCCCAGTGGATCAATCTTCATGAATGCCCTTAATTTCTATAATTCCTCACGATTAGTTTTGCAAAACCAGGATAGAAAACTCTAAAGCATGCAAATAGGTGATAAGCAAACTCGCAAGATATTCTATACATACCGTAAAACCAATTCAAGAAGTTCATAATTGATAAATAAAAGAGCTATAACAATCCAAGACAATTTAGATAAAGAGCTACTCCCTTATCCTAAGATCACGAAGAATTACTTCATAACATGGAGAGAAGATCGCAATGAATTAATGAAAGGCATTCGATAACTCTAAAAGAGGAGAAAGAATGTAAAATAGTTTTATCGATGTCTATTGAAAACTTCCTCTGGCTTGGGGCTTCTTCTCCATGGCTCCAAGACTTGCCCTAGGATGCTCCTGATGGCTGCCTCCTTCCTAAGGCCTAGGATCTCTCAAATACCTTTCTCCTTAGTCCTAGGGCCTTTTTATAGCTTTTTCTAGGTGAATAATTCGAAGAAACAGTTATTGATTTAACTGTTACATGACCATGCCATTTGGAAATAATGGTCTTGGCATGGAAGTCCAAGAAAGGTCTTGGCATGGAAAGTTCAAGTTTGAAGTCTTAGTCATGTAAGTCCAAGTGTGTAGTCTTGGTGGTGAAAGTCCAACATTGTGGCTTAACAATCAAAAAGTACAAGGGTGTAGTCTTGGCGTCATAAGTCCAAGCATGTGATCTTGGCGGCTTAAGTCTAAGTGGATCTTGGCAAGGAAGTCCAAGGGTGAGGTTTTGACAGCGTAAAGTCCAAATATATAGTCTTGGCAGCATAAGTCCAAATGAACCTTGGCAAAGGAGACCCGATTATCATGATATAGCTGATTGAAGCACCTGAAGCCTAACGTGAAGGATAAAGGAGTCATGGAGGACTCGGATGGACCCTAAGGGTGTGAGGTTGATGGAGGTGGCTAGAAGGCTTAGGTCAAGGCTAAGGGTGATTGATCAAGTATGAAGGGATCATACTTGGGTTAAACCTTATATTTTAGATTTACCAGTTGACTGGCCAAGTGCATAGCACTTGGCAGTATAGTTTGACTCAAGCAGTCGACTGGGATATATTATAACCAGTCGACTAAAGCTCGACTATTATATGTGGCTCTGGTAGTCGACTGCTAGGTTTTAGCAATCTACTGGCCACTTGCAGTCGACTGATAGGGTTGAGCATTCAACTGGTCATAGGTGGCCAAAGCACAAAATGTATGGTAGTCGACTACTGGCTTGGCAATCGACTACTTGTAAGGGAAGTCAACTACTAGAGTATCCGTTAGGAGTAAGCCAACGTGTATTAGTCCGTTGAGAGACAATGGATAGGCGAGTAGTCGATTGGGGCCTTTTGGCAGTCGACTACTAGGCAAAAAATTAGCCCAAGCTCAACTTTATAAGGAGACTTCATAGAGGATTTAGAGCTGCCAGTTTTTGAAACTTTTGGGGAGGAATTGTTGTTGCATTCCAGGTCTTCAAAGCTTTTTAAAGCAACCAAAAGATCAACCAATCAATAATGCACTTGTAATGTGTTTTGTTTTTGTACTATTTCATTTGCTTTGTATTTTGTTGTGTTTCATTGTATAAACTTGTTGTACGAGGTTTCTCCACCTCTGAATTATTTCCGAGAAGGAGAAGTTGATAGTGGTGTGTGTATCACTAGACCTCGACCATGGAATAGGAATTGTAGATTCCGAACCACATAAAATATTGTGTTGTGCATGTGATTGTGTATTTCACTTTATGTATGCTTGTATTTCTGCTGTGTACTAACTATTTGTAGACAATCATATGAACACAATTGAATAATCAAAGTGACACTATTCACCCCTCGCTAGTGCATGTCAAATCAGTCCCTACACTTGGTATCATAGCGGGGCGCTCTTCATCGGACTCATTGCCGCAAGAGCAACGCTATAGGAGAATGGAGGTAAGTGACGAATTTGGTTATGACATCCGGATTTCTCCATCATTCGACCGAGAAGACTTTTAGGCATGGAGAGCGAGGATGGGGACGTTCCTTATGATGGACATCAAGCAATGGTTCATCTTAATGGATGGGTTCAAAGCTCCTACGGATAAAAAGGGGAGAATTCTTAAGGAGAAGAAGTGGACGGAAGAGCAAGTCCAAAAGTCCAAGACGAACAATAAGGTAATAAAAATGTTGGTCAATCAAATTCCTAATGATCTATTGTGTAGGATAGGTAAGTTATGGACACCAAAGAGTTGTGGATCAAATTGATCGAGTTTCAAAGAAAACCTTCACCGATCCAAACCCAAAGTAAAGATGATGACAAGCCCAAGGAAGAGGAAATCTCATCATCATCTCAAGACCATGACGACTCGGAGGTTGATAGGTGTTCAACAACCGAAGGGGAAGAGGTTGAAGAAACCTCCACTTCAAGGATTGATGGGGAAGACAAACCTCCTATGCCAGAGCAAGAAGAGGAGCCCTCTAACTCTGGGAGAGATGAAGAGCAAGTTCAAAATTTCCCTACCAAGGAAGGTAACTCAAATCAATTCATAAAAATAAAAATCACATAATATGCTTTGAGTGTAGGGAACAAGAGAACTACAAAATCAAATAATCTTAATTGGCCAAGAAGAAAACACAAGTAGTGTTAAAGTCCAAAGAAAAGACAAAAGAAGTCGGAGCCCCAATAAGGAAGAGCAAGGAGCACATAGTATGCTTCAAATGCAAACAAAAGGGCCAGTGTAGAAGTCAATGTGCTAGGGGGAGTCACCCAACCGAGGGCAAAGGAGGAGCATCACATGTAGGGGGAGCTAAGGCAAACCCTAAGGTAATATTTAATAATGCTCTTCAAATTATTAATAATAAAAAACATGCTAAGAATTTGCTGTAGAGGAATTGGTGACGGTGCTAGAGGGGGGTGAATAGCGATTTTCTCAATTTCGTTGATTGCAATCGTGTCGTTCTTGTCTACAAAAATATTATACGCAACGAAATGCAATACAAATAGAAATAAAGACAAAACACATGCATAATACAATATTTTACCTGGTTCGGAACCTACGGTTCCTACTCCATGGCGAGCTAGTGATCTACGCCCACTATACTCTTCCTCCTTCTCAACAACATGCCAGAGGTGGAGAAACCCCTTACAAAGAGCTACAATGAAAATATAACAAGTATTACAAAAAAAGAAATGAAATACAAGTAAAGAAAACTTTACACAACAATCTTAGTTTGAGAGTTCTTTTGGTTGCTTTGGAAGCCTTTGAAGACCCTGAAATGCACCAACACTTTGCTTCAAAATCGTCCAAGAACCTTCACCAAAATCCTCCATGAGCTGCTCCTTTTATAATCTGCAGTTGGATGATTTTGCGCCCAGTAATCAACTGTCAAAAGGCACCAATCGACTGCTTCCTTATCTGTTGTCTCACAACAGACTAATCCACATTGGCATTCCATCCAACGGATAGCTTAATAGTCGACTGTACTTACAATAATCGACTGCCAACCCAGTAGTCAACTAGCCAATTGAGTATGGGACATTCTGTGCTCTTGTCCACCACCACCAGTCGACTATCCATCATGTTGGAGGATCGATGGCTGGCTAGAGGGGGGTGAATAGCCTCTTTATCGTAGATGGTGGAATTCGGTCACTTAGTCGTCTACGAATTTAGGTTAGCACGGTGGAAAACAAATGCTAACACAAATTAAGACAAAACACAAAGTTAAGGAGAGAACAATGATAACAAGAATGTGTAACGTGGTTCACGACCCTTGCCGCTAATCCATGACCCGATTCATTCCAGGTGAATCACGCCTAAACCTTCACTATTCTCTCCTTTGCACCAAGTAAGGTGGAGGTAAACCTTTCTTTACAAGAACACTACCTCTTACAATATAATTGAAATAAAAACAAGTAAGAGGAGTAGAATTCGTTTGGGCACTTGGGAGTATGTTTGGAGATGAAGCGTTAACCCCCCAAGATGACCTAAGGCATCTTCTTATAGAGAAGAGGCCATTCTTCCCATTGGCCAGCTAGCAGTCGATTGATCGAGCCATCAGTCGACTGATGCTGTAGTCGTTGCCTCGCGATGGCTTCTTCCACATTGGGTTCTAACCAACGGCTCCCACATCAGTCAACTGATCTTCACATCAGTCGACTGATGGAGCCAACAGTTGAGTGGTCAACAAGATCACTCGACTGCCAAAACTTCTGTGCTCGAAACCCTTGCCATTAGTCGACTGATGTTGTCGGCAGTCGACTGCCATCCCTTGGTAGTCGACTATTCGGTCAGAACCAGCTCTGTCAAACACCGATCGAGTCCAATAGACCTAGAGCAGTCGACTACCATCTATGGCAGTAGACTAGTGTTGGGTAAAACCTCAAACCAACCTTTGGTTGAGCCTCCGACACTTGACTTAGCCATTCGGCCAAGTTCACTTATGTGCTACCCTATCCCGAGTTACAATCGCTCACTCTCATCTTCCCTTGGAGTCCCTCGCCTTGAAGTTCTCTTCATCCGGCCACGTCCCTCGGATGCATCAAGCACACGACTTCACAATCCATCCTTTGCATCTTGCTCTGAAGTCTACTTCCTTTGACTTCACTCCAATGCTCCTCGTCCAGTGGTCCCTCAGATGCACCAAGCGCATGGTTTCCACAATGCTATCCTTCACCGACTCAAAGACCGAGTCATGAGATAGTGAATCTTTCCAATGCTTTGTCAAGCTATCCATGTGCAAATTACTAAGTCCTACATGACTTCAACGCACATATCAAATCCATAATCAACCTAACTTAAACCCTTTTCCACACACATCAAAATTGATTTCCCTAACACATCATTGATAGTTGATTGTTGTGGACAGTCGACTGCTCACAACTGGCAGTCGACTGCCCGAACACAAGTTGAGCAATCGAAGCTCAATTGACTATCTGACCAGTCGACTAGTCATAATCCCAGTTGATTATTCTGAGTCAACTAGGCTTCTGAGTGTCAAACACTCGGCTAGTCGAATGGTCCATGACCCCAATCGACTGATAAACCTCAAACATGAGGTTTAACCCAAGTATGATCCCCTCATACTTGATTGACAACCTTTAGCCTAGAATTAAGCCTTCTAGCCACCTCCATTAGCCTCATGCTCTCGGATCTCTTGAGTCTGCGACTCTTCATCCTCTACATTAGCCTTCAGGTGCTTCCATCGGCTATGCCATGCTAAACGGGTCCTTTGCCAAAGTTCATTTGGACTTATGCCACCAAGACTCTATCCTTAGAATTTACATTGCCAAAACATCACCCTTGGACTTCCTTGCCAAGATCCATTTGGACTTATGCTACCAAGACCCATGCTTGGACTTTACATGGCCAAATCTACCCTTGGACTTCCCAATTGCCAAAGTTCACTTGGACTTTACTCTACTAAGACTACACACTTGGACTTATTCTGCTAAGACTATACCTTTGGACTTCCCGTGTTAAATATCCATATTTTGACTTTCCTTGTCAAGTATCCAAACTTGGACTTCCGAATTTGATTGCTCCAATAATCTCCCTCAAATAATCTCACCCATATGACTTTGGATATCTCAATCATCCACTAGTCATATGGTCAACATATGGTCAAACCATATTGTTAAACAATGGTCAAACCTATAGTCAAACATCAAAACCCTACTCAAGTCCCACTCGAATTTGGACAACATTGACCCGGGGCTTATTACACCAATAATCTCTCCCTTTTTAATGTTTGACAATACCTTTAAGTTAGGCTAATAATAACCCAAACTTAATTCTTCCAATGCCAAATCATAGTGAATGTTTACCTAACTTAAACCTCACTTCTCCCCCTTTGGCATACATCAAAAAGCCGACCAAGGTTTTCCAATGTTCCATCTCCCAATGGGATCCTACATTCTCTCCCTTGGTCCAAAAATATCTAGGATGCCTTTCCTCTTCCTAGTGATAAATCACATATCACTAAATGTGAGGCAATCCATAATGTAGGTTTACCAAACCCTCACTTCTCCCTTTTTGGTCAAAATTGCATCCATCATCCCTAGATGAACACACTCCCTCTAGAGGCTTGCTCTCCCTTGACCATTGCACCAACAATATCCTTGGAGAGTTCGTAAGCCTATAGGAAACTTAAACGATCGAAAATAAGAGTAAAAGTTCAAATTTGAACTTTAACCTCCCTTAAAATTCGATACTTGATACACGCGAGCACGACCCCAAATCTCCGGCTAAGACTGCCAAGGACTTGAAGCGCGCACTCGTGCTTAATGACTGCAAGTGCATGATTGTCATCAAGTAATAAATTATGTATCGATCCCACAAGGACTGTGATTCAAGTACCATTTTTCCAGTGAATGTTGATTGTTCAGAGAAAATCTCTTGCGAGTCAGAAGTGGAACCAACGATGGTCCTGACTCAAACAAGGTGTCACTTGGAGAAAGAAAAGGGGGCTAAAAGTTATTTAAAAGATTCTAGGATTTCGGTTTCACTTGTGCATTGTTGAACATACTATCAATTTAATGCTCCTAGGATCTCTAGTCATGATCTTGCAGGACGATCATCGTGTGTAATCCCGATGAACTTTTTCTTCTACGGGGAATTATCTATTCCTAGCCAAGTTTCCCTTTCAGATTGTCAGAGCTCAGGGGGTTGATATCTTTGGGAGCCCCCTGTTATTGGAGTTCCACAACCCTTCTAGACTTGATGTCTCCTACTTTGAGCCTTCTGCTGGGATAGGTTCATGGGGTTAAAGGATGAACTATTGATCCCTATGAACAGGTGGATCATATTTCATATCCTACTCTTTCACATCCTACTACCTATGATTATGGAAGGGAGGATGATTGTAAGGTTCCTCCTTGGTTCTCCTAGATTTTGATACAAAGGATTTCCACCCTTATATCAACTACGTACGATAGAAATTGAATCAAGACATAACTTTCATTGAACTAAACAACATAAATTGCAAATATAATTCAAAAGCAATGAATAGATATTTAAACTAGCATGTCCAACATACACAAGTTACTCTCTAATCCTAGAATCAAAGTATCTACTGTTATGTTTGAGAGGTGTCCTAAGGCAATCACCTTATGGTTGTACTATTTATTTGATAAATAAAGATTCACTATTTGAGTGTGCATGTCATATGTGTTTGATTGGATCTTAAACTCATTTACTGAATGTCCATGATACGATTCATAGCATGAGAGAACTTGTGATTGAATCACAACTAGTCAATATCTCTACATGTGACTTTATGAATGTATTGAAATAATCCCTAGTTGATGAATTGATGAGTCTAGACATCATTGATTCTGGGAGACTAGCATGGGTTATACTCCTTGGTTTATCCAAGCAGCTGCTCCTCACAGGCTGGAGACATTGAGATGTCGAGAGTTAAACATGGATGCTAGTTATGGTATCTAGTTCATTGGAGTGACCTGCTGTAAGACTCCACATGGTTCTCTGCATATAAGATATGTCAGTGAAGTTCTTACTATAGCTCGAGTGCGAGTTTCCTTCGACTTGAGGTATTCAAGTCATCTTGGTCATGGAGACTTATACTTTGACATCTTAGTCGATACATCTCTACGGAGGTGTCGGTATGGGATGATTGAGTATATGTCAAAGTGCTCGAAGGTGATTGAATAGCCAACAAAGAATTCACCACTCCTTGCGAGGAGATATATACCCTATGGCCACTCGCCAAGATTGTTACTCAAAGTCTTTGGCTAAAGCATTGCTATTAGTGAAAGCCCTAGAGCCAATCATGTGAATATTGTTGTATGGACTTTATTGTATCATATTCCTATTTATAAAGGCATGGTTATTATATTTACTTGTATTTGTGTCAAATAACTAAGTATAATAACATCCTTGAGTAGAAGGTTCTTATCTATATCAATCGATTGGTTGAATCAATAATGAGATGATATAGAGAACACTACTCTTAATCATTCCTAATCAAGTATTAACATTCAGGTACAATGTTAATGCGTAGAGACTAGCATGTAGGTCAACACGATGACTTGATCTCACAAGTCATGGATATGAGATATCAAGTTAACACATGGGTATGCATTGGAGAATGTATACTGAATGACCCGCCATGAGAAAGTATCATGGATCGTTATATGAGTGTCATATACTTTCTCATGTGACTATTAGTATGACTATTAGTCCTTGGACCTGAAGTCACCATGGTTCCCTACATAAGGAGTTGCATACTTTGGCTTCGTCAAACGTCACCCTTAAATGGGTGGACTATAAAGGTGATTACTGGGTATGTAACAAATTATGTGGAGGGATGTGAGTGATGTAGATGGGATCTATCCCTCCTAAATGACAGGAGTGACATCATTATTCTTGATAGAGTGAGACCACGAAGTGTATGGCCATGCCCAAATGAGTCAATATGAGATATTAAGCTCATTTGATTAGAGTGAGTCTACTTGGAGTTCAAGATATAGATTGTACCGAGGATGACACGGTCTATGTCTCAATTGGTCAATCTAGATGTCAAGGATAGAGGGACATTGTCACATATTGTGAGAGTCACAATTAGTAGTCACAAAGGTGATGTTGGATCTCAACATTCTTGTAACTTGGGTAGCAATGATGTGTTGTTAGATACCGCTCATTGCTTATGTTCCTAAATCAGTTTAGGAGCATTGCCAACGTTACAAGAACCTATAGGTCACACACAAAGGGCAATTAGATGGAGATTAGGTTTATATGATGGTCTATGAGGATAAGGTTGATGGGATGAACTAAATTGGATTAAGAGTAATCCAAATTAGACTAATTGAGTTAGACTCAATTTGATTCAAGTGTTGAATGAGTCTAATTTAGATTTGATTCATTGAGTCAATTTAAATTAATGAATAGAGATTCATTAAATCAAATTGACTTGAATCAAGTAGTTAGATTTGATCAACCATGAGAGATAAGAGGTCAAGTTTGACTTGACTTGAGAGGGAAGATGAATGGTAAATTTTGACTTGACCAATTGCCATGTCATGGTGACTTGGCATGGGGGCCGGCCAATGATGATGTTCCACATCATCATGGACTTATCATGTAGTGCCACCTCATGATGGAGACCAAGAGACATTGGCTCTTGGAGTTACATGCATGCATGTAACCTCCCAACTTGAAGTGGAGGACCACTTTTATTCATTGTGTGAAGTTATTTTGTGATTAACTTCATCTTCTTCCTTGGTTCTTCCTCTCAAGATCTCCCAATCCTCCTTGGCCGAAACTTCCATCAGTGCTAGCACACTCTAGGTTGATTTTCTCCACCATTTGTCCATGTGGATACCAATAGAGGAGTGTACACTTGGCACTCTTGAGTTCCGACAAGCCATTTGGACGAGCGGGATAAGCGAAGGGCGTCGCATCTAGGGTAACGCTCCCATCATGTAGATCTAAGGTAGATCTAGGTTTCCATAACACATACATGAATTTATTTTTGTTATACTTTGCATGGATCCGTGGCCGGGCTTCTGAGGTTTCCGCAACGCAAAAAGCGGTTTTTGCGGCTCAGAAAGTCCAACAGTGGTATAAGAGCCACGTGTGAAGCATGTATGTGTTTTAAATTTGTAGTTTTTGTATTAGATATAAAAATTATAGATTTTTAAGTTTCTGTAAATTTCCTATTTTTATAGATTTTTTGGGTATTTTTCTTGAAGAGTCGAAGCAACAAGTGTTGGGACACTTGTAGGCTTCAACCACCGAGAAAAACTCTCCGAAACGGCGAGTTCTCACTTTAGGTTTTGGGAAAGTGACTTAAGTCACTGTAAGATCAAGTAGGGACACTCGTAAAGTTTATTTTTGTGAGTATGGGCGCTGCCCCTATCCTCGAAAGGGGTCTTGTCCCGCGATCGCGCCCGGAAACCGCTTAGCGGGACCGTTACGAAGAGGTGACTCATAAATTTAGAAAAAAAAAGGAAAAATTATAGAAATTTCTGTAATATACAAAATTTAGAATTATGTATAATTCTGTGATGATCATGGCCCAAGAACCCTAATATGATTAGATGATAAATGTGTTGTAATTCATAATACGGCCTGCGTGTCATTTTTGTGGTTGTGCATGTTGTATAGGGTATGCGACCTGCACGTCGTGCCTCTTCTTTTAAAATTCTAGTTGTAAATAGTTTTAGACTCGAATGTAACTCGAGTTTCATGTTTATAATGTACAAAATGGAGTGGTGGAAGGTCCACTAGTAGACGGAGTTACGAGAAGAGTGCCGACGACACATGGAGGTCCGCAAGTGCACGGTTGTCGTCAAGTAATAAAAATATCGATCCCACAGGGATTGGGACAATTACCGAATGATCATGATACCAAGTTATCTACTCAATCAATTTGTGGATTAAGCAAAGAAACTGAGCAGTCAAGAACAATGAATGAGAAGAACGAGCTAAAAGTCAATAGTTGAGGAGAATCTCAGGATATGGGTTTCACCACGTCGACGATTTATAAGGTGATTTAATTCTTTCTACCCCTATTAGAGTTGTTTTGATGGAACCTGTCCTAAGGTAAATCAACGGCCCCTTTCGAGGTCTACGCTAACTGTACCTATCAAACTCAATTTACCTATCACGGTATTGGCGTAGGGATCATAATCGACTAAGGGGACTCACAGACCCCCAACCTCCTAGTCTTACCTCCGTTACTTGGTAAAAACTAGATTTGATAGATCCATTAAGTCCATAAGAGTTCCTTTAGAGTCTAAATTTCCTTTTCACGATAGGTTTGCACACGGGACCATAATCAGCTAAGGGGACCTGTCACGAGACCCCCGCAAGCCCTTATAGATACACTACCGCTACTTGACAGAAGTTTATCCCTAGTTGGTTATGGGTTTCGGGAACTTGGGTTCACTGTTAGGTACTTCCCCTTAGCTCCTTAGATTTATCAATAAGAATCCAAAAACAGATCAAAACAAACAATAATTCAAGTAGTATAGATTACATCATCCATTATAAATCGTCAAGGGCTACTCCCCCATCCTAAGATTACAAGACACTACTCCATGGTCGAACAAGAATTGCTAGAGAAAGAAATTACAATACTTAGTGCCATCTGTGTTCCTCTGTCGTCGACTCCTTCCTTCTTCTGTCGTCCTTTTGACCCTCCGTCGTCCTCTTTTAGGGTTAGAATATCTCCTCTTTTATAGCCTTGGCCTCCTCTTTAATTAAGGCAAAAGATTTTCCTTTAATTGAGACGAAGATCGCGGCTTCGTCGAGTTGCTCGCAGAAAAGGAAATCTGGAATCATGACAACATGCCCATGCCAAATGAGGGCACAGGTGTGTCTCGCATTTCCCACCGACCGTGTTGTGCTTGAACGGGGCGTGTCGAAGGCTGAACTGGGGCGTGTTGAGCGCTAGAACTCCTGACACGGACGTATCACTGATAACACGCCTGTGTTGTTTTGATACGTCGGCCGTGTCAGCACTTTGAACGGGGCGTGTCGAAGGCCGAACTGGGGCGTGTTGAGCCTTGGACACGGACGTGTCACTGATAACACGCCTGTGTTGTTTTGATACGCCTGCTTCTTCGCCCTGTTAACATGAAAAACACCCAAAAGTAGTATCTTCGTCCAAAATATGCTAAACTTAACTAAATCATGATAAAATACATGCCTAGGACATGAAATGAGATAAAATGCATGCATATGGAGTAGTGAAAATATAGCATGATTTACACACATCAAAATCCCCTACTCCTAAACTTTTGCTTGTCCTCGAGCAAAGAAAACTCAAAAGACAACTTAATTGTGGAAATGCTAGACACCATCCAGAGGTATACAATCTGATCTTAATCTTTTCAAATCATTCCTAGTTGCCAAGCTTGAAAGATCCCTATATAGTGCACGTGAAAAGTTAGACTAAAGTCATTGGACACCAATCCAGATTTGACATCCCTTCTATCGTAGAACATTCTTATTTCCGACATAGAGGCACTTACCTGCCTTAATACATGGATCATCCTTACCTATCAACAAAAGGTCTCAAAGGAGCACTTTCTAAGAAGAAAGAAGGGAAGGAATTTATAGAGAGCATTTCTCCAGTAACTAGTTTGAAAAGACCTAACCCAGTATGCACATACTAAATCCCTAGTCACACATCAATATTACCCACTATATACAAGATCAAAATGCCCGGCACAATTTATTTTTATTCCATCCAGTTTAGCAGTCTCAACTACACACTTAACTCTCAGAACCTGAAGAAAAATAGAACATCAACTCATCTCCCCTCAATCTGGAAACCCTGTTTCCTAGATCCCCCTGGACAATGTGTGCCATGCTCATCATCATCTCCTCAGTTACACCACCTCCGCTTCTTGTATCTCAATCTGGGTATCCTGTTCCCTACCTGAAATTGTTATGTGACATCATGAGTTCATAGCCCAGTAAGTAGATCAATGACAGAGATATAACACAGGAAGGAGAAAAATTCAAAAGAAAACATATATCTCTACAACTGTAAATGTAAATTACTGTAGCTCAACATACATTTCGGTATATACTTTCTGTAAGTCAATATGAAACCTAACCAATGCTTTTAACGTCATATCATTATAACAAGTACAATGAACCCCATCATGCCTTTCTGTTATGCTAACTGTACCTAAACATAAACCCTCGTGGTACCTCACATTATGCATTTAAAATGCTGAGCCAGTCAAATATCTTAATTTCTTGTGCAATCCTGAGGTACCTCTAGAAAGAAATTAAGGGAACCAGTCATCAGTCATCAGTCAATCTGTCAATTTGGGTGGGCCCTCCCCGGAGCTCAACCCGGGGAGCCCAACCCGTCCAGGCACCACTAATGCTCATGTACATACGGTTAGCTAAATAAAAAAAATTCTGTCATTTTTTATCATACTTAGTCACAGAAGACTAACATAGAACATCATGGGTGAACATTTATAACTAAATATATAGCATCTAACCTCATACGCAGGTAGATGGTAATTACGCCCATATACATATAGCATCTAACCTCATACACAGGAAGATGATAATTACACACATATACATATAGCATCTAACCTCACACACAGGTAGATGATAGTATAACTTATTTACATAACATCAGTGCACAAGAAAGATTTGGATAAACAATTTAGCTAAAAATAATAACAGTAATCATCATGGGTGGACAATTATATATATATATTTATCTATATATATAGCATCTAACCTCACACACAGGTAGATGATAAGTACACACATATACATATAGCATCCAACCTCATACCCAGGTAGATGATAACTAACCACTTATTTATATATATATATATATATATATATATATATTTAGCATCTGACCTCATACACAGGTAGATGATATTTATCACCTATTATATATCATTTACAGCATTCAAGGTTTGTTTAGAGTCGGAATCCATAGCCTTTGTACAATAAGTCCTCTGTTTCGCTGTCTTTAATGTTGAAACCATAAAAGTTGATGGGCCACTAGAGGACTATGGGTAACACAGCTTACCTTTTTGCCTACCAAGAATTCAATAATTGGATCCATGTTTGAATGGGGTGGAGTTACAATCATGACAATTCTGGTTTAGAACCATTAAGCTTCAAAGGAAATGAAAAATATGTAAATTAATAGACACACAACAGTTTCCATCTGGATCTGGATTTTATTGATGTAGCAAAGAACATTATGACTGTAAAATAATTTGTTTAACCAGAATGTGATTGTGAATCGTATCTCTTGTAATTATTTGAGCTTGTTTTTATACAATCCCAAAGAAGCATCCAACGTGAGATAACACTCTCCTTTTCGTGTAGAAAATTAAGATACCAATTGTTATTTAGCTCCACCAGTTTTCCTTACCTCAATCCATTCCAAAATACCAAAAATCCATCTGTGACGCCTACTAGAACTCACGTCGGAAACCCAAAACTCAATCCCTAAATCCCGACTCCATCCCGCCACTAGAGCCCCATACGAACTCGCTAAACCCTCCGCCCTCGCTAGCCCTAGCCAAAGATTACTTACCGGGAAGAGGAAGGAGGAGGGTCGGTGGAGCTCCGGCAGCTTGGCGTCGACTCCGGCGGCAGGGATTCGACGATCGCCTTTAGTCGTCTGCGGTGGCTCGCGGGCGGAGTAAGGGTTGCACGAACGAAAAGAAATGGGAAAAAGAAAAAGAAAAGGAAAATATATAGGGGTTCAGCCGGTTAATTGGGGTTTAGAGTTTTTTCCCCTTCATGCCTCTTAACTGTGATTATTTAGGGTGTAAATAAACCCCGAAATTTTTCCCCCTTTTTCGATGATTTTTGCCCGTGTATTTATTTATTTATTTATTTATTTTTTGAGACTTGACAACTCTTTCCCCCTAAAAAAAAAATTTCGTCCTCGAAATTTGACTTACCAAATAGTTCTGGGTAACGGTCACGCATATCCCGTTCAATCTCCCAGGTAGCTTCCTCTATCTGTTGATTTCCCCATAAAACTTTCACCATTCTGATTTCTTTATTTCTCAGCTTCCGCACTTGACGATCTAATATTTGTTCTAGTATTACCTCATAGGATAGATCTGGTGTCCACTGTATGGCTTTATACCCAATCACATGTGCAGGATTGGAAAGGTACCTCCTGAGCATGGATACGTGAAACACATTATGAACTCCCGCCAGGTTTGGTGGTAGAGCAACTCGGTATGCTCGTGTCCCAATCCGGTCGAGAATCTCAAAAGGCCCAATATACCTCGGACTGAGTTTGCCCTTCCTTTTGAACCTCAGTACTCCCTTCATGGGTGACACTTTGAGAAATACATGGTCTTCCACTGTGAACTCTAGGTCCCTCCTTTGACAATCAGCATAACTCTTTTGGCGACTCTGTGTCGACTGCATTCTATCCCGGATCTTTGCTACTAATTCCACAGTTTGTGTCACAATCTCTGGACCCAGAACTGCCCTTTCTCCTACCTCTTCCCAGTGTAGTGGGGTTCTACACCTTCTTCCATATAGCGCTTCATAGGGAGCCATACCGATGGTGGATTGATAACTATTATTATAGGTGAACTCTACCAAGGGCAATTTGGACTCCCAACTCCCTTTGAAATCTATAATGCAAGCTCGTAGCATATCTTCCAAAATCCGAATTACTCGCTCAGATTGACCATCGGTCTGGGGATGGAAAGCAGTGCTGAAAGCAAGTTTTGTACCCAATCCCCGCTGCAAACTCTTCCAGAACCCGGATGTAAATTTTGGATCTCTATCTGACACAATCTGATCCGGAATCCCATGTAACCTTACTATTTCCTGTATGTACAACTCTGCATATTGTATCATAGTGAAAGTGGTTTTCACTGGCAAAAAGTGGGCTGACTTCGTCAATCGATCCACAATAACCCACACTGCATTTGATCCCTTAGTCGAGATCGGTAATCCTACCACAAAATCCATGGCAACATTTTCCCACTTCTTCCACTTCGGCGGTTCGAGCGATCCACGGGCCTTTGGTGCTCGGCTTTCACTGATGTGTAAGGCACTCATGGACCATCTTGCTTATGTCTCTCTTCATGCCCGCCACCAATATAATAGCGCATATCCTTATACATCTTTGTCTTGCGGAGGTGGATAGAGTACGGGGTAGTGTGAGCTTCCCTCATGAGATTCTCCCTCAGGGATCCACCCTTAGGCACCCATATGCGGCCCTTGTATCGCACTATCCCATCAATCACTGAGTAGATGGTGCTGCCCTTTGCTTCATCTTTGCGTTTCCATTCCATTAATTGTTGGTCCGAGGCTTGTTCTGCCCAGATCTGATCCCATAAGTTCGATGTAACCATCAGTGCCGCCAACCTAACCTGCTCACCTGGTGCTATCACCTCCACTCTTATCTGTTGAAATTCTGATATCAATCTTTGCTGGGTGGTCAACTGTAATAGCGTCGCCGTCTTGCGACTTCGGTGCATCATACCACATTAGCCCTACCCGGGTGATAGTTAATATTGCAGTCATAATCTTTTACCAACTCCAACCATCGTCTCTGTCGCATATTCAGTTCCTTTTGAGTAAAGAAATATTTCAAACTTTTATGATCTGTGTAGATTTCGCATCGTTCTCTGTAAAGATAGTGTCGCCAGATCTTCAAAGCGAAGACGACAGCTGCTAGTTCCAGGTCATGTGTAGGATAATTCTGCTCATGCACCTTCAACTGACGTGATGTATAGGCAATGACCCTCCCCTTCTGCATCAATACAGCCCCTAGACCAGTTTTGGAGGCATCAGTGTACACCACGAATTGCCCAGAAGTGTCTGGAACTGCAAGCACAGGTGCTATCATCAGCCTTTCCTTTAGCTCCATAAAACTCTTCTCGCACTGAGTAGTCCATTCATACCTCACCCCCTTCTTGGTCAACGAAGTCAGGGGTAGCGCAATTCATGAAAAATTCTGAATAAATCTGCGATAATACCCTGCTAGTCCCAGAAAACTTCGAATTTCTGTAACATTCCTCGGAGTAGCCAAACTCTGGATTGCCTCCACTTTGACTGGATCCACCTCTACCCCCCTCTCCGAGACTATATGTCCTAAAAATGCTATTTGTCTTAGCCAAAAATCGCATTTGCTGAACTTAGTGTATACCTGCTTATCCTTCAGAGTCTACAGTACCAGTGTCAGATGTTGTCGGTGCTCTTCGCGACTCTGAGAGTAAATTAGTATATCATCGATGAAGACAATCACAAACTGATCCAGGTATGGCTGGAAAATCTGGTTCATCAAATCCATAAAGGTTGCGGGGGCATTAGTGAGTCCAAACGGCATAACTAGAAACTCATAATGACCATATCGAGTTCTGAATGCAGTTTTATGGACATCTTCTCCTTTCACCCTCAATTGGTGGTACCCCGTCCTCAAGTCAATTTTTGAGAACACCATTGCTCCCTGTAGTTGATCGAACAGATCATCGATTCTAGGCAACGGGTACTTGTTCTTGACTGTAACCCGGTTCAACTCCCGATAGTCAATGCACAATCGCATTGAACCGTCCTTCTTACGGACGAACAACACTGGCGCTCCCCAGGGTGACACACTGGGTCGGATGAAACCCTTATCCAGTAGTTCTTGTAGTTGCTCCTTCAGTTCCTTCATTTCGGTGGGTGCCAGGCGGTACGGTGCTTTAGACACGGGGGTGGTTCCTGGTATTAATTTTATTCCAAACTCAACCTCCCTGACAGGGGGTAATCCCGCAATATCCTCTGGAAATACATCGGGGAAATCCTGGACTACCTCTACTTCCTCCAGACTTGGTTTAAAAGTCTCAGAACTTCCCATTATGTTGACTAGAAATCCGTTACACCCCTTACTTAACATTTTCTGTGCTCTGCATGCTGATATAATAGGTAGATGACTCAACGTGGAGGTTGTATTGAAGATGACAAATCCATCATTTTGTAGTTTTAGTTTAATCGTCCTTTGTTTACAGTCAATAATGGCCTCGTACCGGGTCAACCAATCCATACCCAGAATTACATCAAAGTCCACCATCTCTAATACAATAAGTTCGGCGTACACTGTATAGTTTTGCATCCTTATCGGACAGTTCCTCACTATTCTATTGCTGGTCAGTTCTTCCCCCGAAGGCAAGGACACATTATAGCCGGTAGCCATCCAATCACATGAAATACCTAGTTTTGCAACGTAGGCCACCGATATGAAAGAGTGTGTAGCTCCAGAATCTATTAAGGCATGAGCAGGTAGGTTGACAATAGAAATTCTACCTGTGATAATGGCCGAATCCGGATCCACCTGCTCCTGTGTCATAGCATACACCCTTCCTCTAGTTGGCTCTTTGAGCTGAGGGCAGTTCATAGCAAAGTGCCCAGACTTCTTGCACTTGTAGCACACATCTGTACCCACCAAACACTGACCTGCATGAGTCTTATTGCACTTGGGACACTGAGTTTTGCTTTCACCTTTGAGAATAGTATGGTCGACTGGTCGGGGCTCCTGGGGTTGTTGTCGTGGCTGCGTCTGAAACTGCATTTGTTTGCCTTGAAACTGGCTCTGTGCAAACTTCTTCTGACTCGACGCAGGAGGTTCCCTTCCCTGGTAACTAGACCTCTTAGTCTGTACTTCCTTTATCATGTCATTCCTGTCCCTCTCTGCCATCAGAGCCTGATCCACAGCCTCTCTGAAGGTGGTAACTCGACTCACCCTGACATCATGGCGGATGGCTGCCCTCAATCCCTCGGTGAAATGTTTCAGCTCCTCTACTGGTTGACTGGCAATCATAGGTACAAAATACCACCCCTTCTCGAATTCCTTGACATACTCGGCCACTGTCCGATCCCCTTGGCGAAGCTCTAGGAATTCCCTGGCCATTCAGGTTCTGGTGTCAGCAGTAAAGTATTTACCATAAAATACCTCCTTGAATTCAACCCAAGTAGCTGTAGCTAAATCCACCGCTGAACGTGCACCCTCCCACCATATCCGAGCATCGCCCCGCAACATGAATATGGCGCACCTCACCTTGTCAGCATCAGTAAGCTGCATGAAGTCATATATCGTCTCCAATGATCGAATCCATCCTTCTGCCACAATCGGGTCTGAGCTTCCCTTAAACTCTGTCGGTCCAAGATCCCTGAACTGCTTGTAAACTGGGTTCACACTGGTTGTGGGACCACTGTGGGTGTTTCTATGCTCCCTGGCTCTCAACAGCTGTTGGATCTGTTCTCCCTGAATCCGACTCTGTTCCTTCATAATTGCGGCCAGCTCAGCGAGAAACTGACTATTCTGCCCCCCTTCACCATTGTTTCTTCGGCCCGCCATTCTCCTATAAAACCTGATACCTGCATCGTTATCTCCAATTTGTACATAACCCTAAACATGATTTCATTAAGGCTACTACTTGAAAAGTAAATTTAAAGCTTACAAACGCGGAGATGGATGTATCCGAGTCCTTGATGAGATTGCATGCACACACTGTCCTTTAGGATCGTTCGCTCTGATACAACTGAAAAGACCTAACCCAGTATGCACATACTAAATCCCTAGTCACACATCAATATTACCCACTATATACAAGATCAAAATGCCCGGCACAATTTATTTTTATTCCATCCAGTTTAGCAGTCTCAACTACACACTTAACTCTCAGAACCTGAAGAAAAATAGAACATCAACTCATCTCCCCTCAATCTGGAAACCCTATTTCCTAGATCCCCCCGGACAATGTGTGCCATGCTCATCATCATCTCCTCAGTTACACCACCTCCGCTTCTTGTATCTCAATCTGGGTATCCTGTTCCCTACCTGAAATTGTTATGTGACATCATGAGTTCACAGCCCAGTAAGTAGATCAATGACAGAGATATAACACAGGAAGAAGAAAAATTCAAAAGAAAACATATATCTCTACAACTGTAAATGTAAATTACTATAGCTCAACATACATTTCGGTATATACTTTCTGTAAGTCAATATGAAACCTAACCAATGCTTTTAACGTCATATCATTATAACAAGTACAACGAACCCCATCATGCCTTTCTGTTATGCTAACTGTACCTAAACATAAACCCTCGTGGTACCTCACATTATGCATTTAAAATGCTGAGCCAGTCAAATATCTTAATTTCTTGTGCAATCCTGAGGTACCTCTAGAAAGAAATTAAGGAATCACCATCACCATCAACAATCGATTCAATTTGGTGGGCCCTCCGAGCTCAACCCAGGGAGCCCAACCGTCTGTGCACCACTAATGCTCATGTACATACGGTTAGCTAAATAAAGAATTTTTCTGTCATTTTCTATCATACTTAGTCACAGAAGACTAACATAGAACATCATGGGTGAACATTTATAACTAAATATATAGCATCTAACCTCATACGCAGGTAGATGGTAATTACGCCCATATACATATAGCATCTAACCTCATACACAGGAAGATGATAATTACACACATATACATATAGCATCTAACCTCACACACAGGTAGATGATAGTATAACTTATTTACATAACATCAGTGCACAAGAAAGATTTGGATAAACAATTTAGCTAAAAATAATAACAGTAATCATCATGGGTGGACAATTATATATATATATTTATCTATATATATAGCATCTAACCTCACACACAGGTAGATGATAAGTACACACATATACATATAGCATCCAACCTCATACCCAGGTAGATGATAACTAACCACTTATTTATATATATATATATATTTAGCATCTGACCTCATACACAGGTAGATGATATTTATCACCTATTACATATCATTTACAGCATTCAAGGTTTGTTTAGAGTGGGAATCCATAGCCTTTGTACAATAAGTCCGCTATTTCGCTGTCTTTGATGTTGAAACCATAAAAGTTGATGGACCACTAGAGGACTACGGGTAACACAGCTTACCTTTTTGCCTACCAAGAATTCAATAATTGGATCCATGTTTGAATGGGGTGGAGTTACAATCATGACAATTCTGGTTTAGAACCATTAAGCTTCAAAGGAAATGAAAAATATGTAAATTAATAGACACACAACAGTTTCCATCTAGATCTGGATTTTATTGATGGAGCAAAGAACATTATGACTGTAAAATAATTTGTTTAACCAGAATGTGATTGCGAATCGTATCTCTTGTAATTATCTGAGCTTGTTTTTATACAATCCCAAAGAAGCATCTAGCGTGAGATAACACTCTCCTTTTCGTGTAGAAAATTAAGATACCAATTGTTATTTAGCTCCACCGGTTTTCCTTACCTCAATCCATTCCAAAATACCAAAAATCCATCCGTGACGCCTGCTAGAACTCACGCTGGAAACCCAAAACTCAATCCCTAAATCCCGACTCCATCCCGCCGCTAGAGCCCCATACGAACTCGCTAAACCCTCCGCCCTCGCTAGCCCTAGCCAAAGATTACTTACCGGGAAGAGGAAGGAGGAGGGTCGGTGGAGCTCCGGCAGCTTGGCGTCGACTCCGGCGGCAGGGATTCGACGATCGCCTTTAGTCGTCTGCGGCGGCTCGCGTGCGGAGTAAGGGTTGCGCGAACAAAAAGTAACGGGAAAAAGAAAAAGAAAAGGAAAATATATAGGGGTTCGGCCGGTTAATTGGGGTTTAGGGTTTTTTCCCCTTCATGCCTCTTAACTGTGATTATTTAGGGTGTAAATAGACCCCGAAATTTTTCCCCCTTTTTCGATGATTTTCGCTCGTGTATTTATTTTTTTTTTGTTTTTTATTTTTTTTTTTTTGAGACTTGACATAGTTAGTCTCAAAGGGGCACCTTTTAAGTGTTTCCCCAGTAACTACTTGGTCTCAAAGGGGTGCTTGAAAACAATTCCAGTTTTTTTTTTCAATAATACTTCTAGTGAAAGTGTTTCTCCAGTAACCAAGTTGCGTAGGCAAGTCTCCAATGGAAAATCGAGTACTCGTCCGATATGGGGGATTTAAATCTTTTTTTGGATACCTCAGACCTATAGACCATGTTAGAAGTGAAATAGGGGTCTTATCAAATAGGCACAAAAGAATATCATGATCCGACCAATGTTTTGTTGTATTACGCTAGATGATATAAAAATGCAATGTTATGATATATGAAAAGATGCAAACAAAATAGCACTAACCAAACTAAAAATCTAAGCAGAGACAGCATAAGCAGTAAAGGATGTGCATCGAAACTCACAAAATAGTTCAAGGTGGTCAATGGTCATCGTCTTCGCTACTAGCATCCTCCTCTGCCCACCTACGTCGCTGGTCCTGGTAAAACTCCCGGGACTCCTGTCGAAATCTATCATCATCTTCCCGCAAACTCGTTGAAAAACTCACGCCTGACTCTCTGTAAAAATCAGCTGCCCTATCCAAATGATGTGTCACCATACGATGGTGCTCCTCTGTAGCTTGGGCATACCGATCCCACACACCTATGTGCGAGGTATGCTCGACCCTGAAAGCTTCGAATGATGATCAGAATCCTGAAAAATCAAAAGAAGAGTACCCTGTAGAAACATTGTCAGTAGGAAACCGTGGGGGTTCAGGAGTCGAATGTGATGGCTCAGGGGCTATGTGAGATGGCTCCCTAGGAGAGGGTGATGGAGCATGGGCAATGGGGGTAGGAAAGGGTCCCTGGACATCTCTAAAAATCCAATTGAATGAATTACATACAGTCATCCGCTCAGGGTTTGAAAGAGGGATTTTAATTCCAATTCTTAACACCAAACGATACCCCTCGTCACATGCCTCAATCATCTTCATATTTATACAAGCATCCAAATCCAATCTAGGGCTAGCAGGACAATATTCAAGGTCATCCAATTCACATCCTAAGGCCACAGCAATCCTAGTGATGATACCACCTATGACTATGACCCCTTATGGGCTATTACTAACCTTAACTAAATGTCTAACCATATGGGCTCCAGAATCAATATTAACTTCATTTAGCATGGCTCATAAAAATTGTAACTCACTCTGCCTAGCCACCCCTGCACTATCATATCTTCCAGAGATTGTATTAGCCATAAACCTAAGGAGATAACGAAAAGTAGGATTAGGGATGTTAAATGATTTAGACCTAGATGCATCATAAGGGCGAGGGTCATCAGAAATTAATCTCCAAAATTGATGATAAATAAAATGTCTATGAATTTACCTCTCCCCTCCGCAAGGAAAATCAAATATCGTATTAAAATCACTTAAAGAAAGGGTAAACTCATGGTTCATTAATCTAAATTTGATTTTTCCTTCCTCACAATCCTTTCCTTGCAGTATTTTAGCAGACAGGGAGCTAAGAAATTCAAGATTGATACTAGGGTAAGTAAGATGATGATGCGTGATAAATTCGGTCCAGCCTATCCTATTGGTCGACCAAGTTATGTCATCTCTTAACCCTAGGGTGGTCAACGTGTAGAAGTCTATAGTTCTTGTAGATACTAACTTCCTTTTTTCAAGCTTACTGAATTTAGACTTCATAACCTCATCCCTAAAAACAATTCCATATGGATGGCAGGAGGTCGGAGGAGGATCGTTACCCAAATCCTGAGCTTTTCTCTTTCCCATGTCCCTTGCCGAGGTGGAAGAAGCTCCTCCTCTAGTCTTCACTCGCTTACTCATGGCGATTGGGGAGGGAGAGACAGCAGGTTAGCTCCTCGACTGCTCGAGAGAGACCGGCGGCAGCTGCTTCAAGCTTGTATCGCGAGTGGAAAATTAGGGCATGCTCGGGTCGTCTTTAGAGGGCTATCCACAACATAGGCATGTCGGGCATCCTCTTACGCAAATACCTGACCCGTTTAAGCATGACACAGGCGTGCTTCCGTCCGGCCCAGGCGTGCCGCAGGTGAGAAAGGTACGACGTGGGCGTGCCCAGCAGCACGCTCGACCTGTGTTGTCTTCGGGTAACCTCAACACGCCTGTGTCATTCGGCATAGGCGGGTCGTGTCAATCTGGCACGCAGTGGCACGTTTAACATGTCGTGTCATGTAAACCTGAAAAAAATGTAAAACTCAAAATAAAATAAAATGACTAAAAAATGAAAATAGCTTGGGTTGCCTCCCAAGAAGCGCTTGTTTAAGGTCGTTAGTTTGACCCCTCAGTTACTGTTGGGTTTCCTGCACCGCGGCATGTGTGTGTTCGATCATGTTTCGTAAACATGAGCACAGCGGAAGCAATTAAAAAATAATAAATCTATATTTATTACAACACACACAACACACGCATGCTATTACAACAAGTGTAGACATAACCGTAAATTAAAATTTGTAATAAAAGGAAATTAAACTACGTTATACCTTCCGTATGACGTGTAGCGGGAACGGCATCAACCGGAACGATCCTCGTAAGAATCGTCTCTATCCGTATCCACGCCGAGCTCCTCGGGATGACTTCGCTAAGTCACGAGCTTCGTCTTCGTACGGGTTACTAGCCTCGTGTTGAAGACGACGTGATCGAGAGATGATCACGATCCGAATCCAAATTCGGATCCTAAAACGAGTTCTCAAAACTCGCTTCTCCGGAGAGGTATTCGTCAACCGTTTGACGAATCCTTCGTCCTCCACCTCAGAGGATTACCGGAGATCAAATCCCCGGTAAGTTAGCCGCTGTCGGAGCACTAACCGCCGCCCAAACGACGCCCGACGGAGGAGAAGCTGTCCAGAAAACTGGACAGCTTGGTGGAGGAGTAGGCGCCGGCCAAAAACAAGGAGAGAAAAAGCCCATATAGGAGATCACGGAGGGTCGCGGAGGTTCACCGGCTGGAGCTTGACGCCGGCAAGGGTCTTGGACGGCGGCACAAAGCTGGGCGGGCGGCAGCTTGTAGTTGGGCGCCAAATCACCAACAAGGTGGGCGGCAACTAGGTTGGGCGGCCAAAATAGATTAGGGTTTTGGATTAGGGTTTAAGCCCTATTTTATAGAGAACTAATTCTCTTAATGGTTAATGGATCATATCCATAAAGCCCGTTAACCCGCTCCATTAAGATAAGTTAAAATAAACCAAACCATGATGGTTTATTTTAAGTTAAAACGAACCGAACCAACCTTTGGTTCATTCGTTTAATATAAACCAAACCCTTTGGTTTATTCTCATCCATTGGATTAGAACCAAACCATTTTGGTCCATCCATTATGTCTTCATAAGACACGGCCCATCCACGCTTCCTCTACGACTGAAACAATTTCATGCTCGCTTTATGTTTGGTCCAACCAAACATAGTTTCTCTCGGTCTGAGAATCCCATTCTCAAGCTCGTTTTAAATCCTTTGGATTACACTCATTGTGCGTGTGACCAAATAGGTTCTCGGTTTATGTTGGCCGTCTATAATTAACCATTAATTATAGATCGATCATGAGTGGCACCTAGTAGTACATCATGATCCCCAATTAACCGAAAAG
Source organism: Wurfbainia villosa (assembly GCA_025175895.1). NCBI lineage: Eukaryota > Viridiplantae > Streptophyta > Magnoliopsida > Zingiberales > Zingiberaceae > Wurfbainia > Wurfbainia villosa. The sequence goes on along the minus strand of CM046005.1, from coordinate 17,115,234 downwards.
ATCAACGGTTGATCCAGAACTATTTCTGAAACCCTTCAGTAGCTCGAATGAATCGTGCCCCATTCCCTTCACTCATCTTATACCCACTTGGTTCAGGACATGGTCTATTGTGTCAGTCCTCACTAGGCTGACTACGTCACACCTAGCCCAAGTATCATTTCCTCGTCTTACGGATTCTAGTTACTCCACATGTATCGAAGAGTACTTTACTCTAAACATGTAATGCTTTGGCCAAAGACTTTAGTAACAATCCGACGAGAGGCCATGGGTATACATCTCCTCGCAAGGAGTGGTGAATCCTTTATAGGCTATTCAAACACCTTCGATCACTTCGACTTATACCCAATCATCCCGGGTCCACATCTCCTGAGAGATGCTTGCTTAAGATGTCAAAGCATAAGTCTTTATGA